>CM065596.1:79081404-80359542 GCA_033119425.1 Bufotes viridis
CCACACCAGTCTCAAGTCCCTCTATGCTGCTGGGGGGAAGCGCCAAAGTTATGTAAAGGCGCAGGCCTCGACAGATGTTTGGTGCCTCGTCCAACAGGCTCTATACCAGCCCTCTTGGTGGAGTAGATTGAAGCCATTTTCCATGGCAAAAACCGGCATGGAAAATGATAAATGAGCTGGGCCAGCTTCCCCACCCACACCATGCCCCCTTTTTCTCATCATTATGGAAAAGTGGCGTGAATGGTGAAAAGTTGCAAGTACTGCCGTGCACCAATACTTGCAACCCCTTTACGTCACTTTTGGCATAATAAGTGTTCCCCGTACTTATTTTCAGATGGCTGCTCTCCACTCTGGCTAAGGTTCCATTCACACGACTGTATATTTAGTCTGCATTTCTTGCGGATTGGATGAGGATTTATTTATTTCAATGAGGCCCAAAAAAAAAGCGGATGACACACCATGTCCAGTCCGCAGTCCCACAATAAAAATAAAAAAAGGATATGGATATGAGCTGAGCGCTGCGATTGGCCAGCACTCCAGCCCTGGGAGAAGGAGATGCCCAGGGCAAAAAAAGAAGTCTCCGCCCCAGGAAAAATTGGAGAAGCACGAGCGCCGGTACTGGGGGCTACAGAGGGCGCACGAAGCGGCACCCAGGGATACAAGTAAGTGCAGGGATATCCCTGGGTGCCGCTCTGCATGTACATAGCTTTGCCTAATAAACTGTGGACCAGTGAAAGGTCCTCTTTAAAAAGAACAAAACACACAGGTCACTCACTTTCAAAACAGATGATAGAAATGGTTCTTCCTATAGCAGTCTGCAGGATTTTTTGATGCATTTAGACACACCAAGCCGGTAGGCAATTATCTGGAACAGATTGTTCCTTCCCAATAATTGCCTGCCCATCAGTGAAGGAAAGGGATGCATTTACATGCAGCTATCACCTCATGTTATAGGGACCATTGTTTATCCTCATCTAGATTTACTGTTTCTGGGAAGCAGATCACAGTTCACACAGCACAATCCGATTTAATGCACTGAATGAAAGTTAATTTCACCCCATGAACAAGCAAAATTGTCGTTCGTCGGGTGAAATGATCTTTCATTCAGTGCATTAAATCCGATTGTGCTGTGTGAACTGTGATCTGCTTCCCAGAAACAGCACACTTACACTGTTGAGGACACAGAGTCCCGTCAGATAATAGCCTGCTCTGTAGCCCTCATAGCTGACTATGGCCAAATTCTTATCAAACTGATAACAATATGGCTTAAAGGGAATCTGTAACCTGGCTAATCGCTATTAAACCTAGACTATGTCCTTACAGCACTTACCTTTTTTTTTTTTTGTGTGTTTTTTTTTCCTTGCAGCTCGCTTTTTATCTTTAGAAAATCCACCTTGATCCATATGCCTACGAAGTATTATGGTGCCCAGAGGGGTGTTATTTTAATTTAAAGGAGCCCAGAAACCCCCCCCATCAAGTGCCCAGGCCTGCCCTCCTGTAGAACCCAAGCACACCTCTTCTCCGCTCACATACTACGCCCCCAGCAGTGCCATTAACGCCCCCTCCTCCCTCTGGCTACTTCACTAGCAGATGATAGCCCCACTCAGCCTTTCCCTTCAGCATCACAGATAAATCTCACTGCCTGAGCTCTTCCAGTCTAACTAAAGGCATAATTCTCAACTGTTCAGCTAGGCACGTGCCGAAAACATCACAGGACCCGAAGTGCCGAACGCTGCCAGCACGAGATTGGTCTGTGATGCTTAAGGGATAAGGTGGGCTGGGCTATTGGCTGCTAGTCACGGCACTGCTGGGGGCGTAGTGTATGAGCGGAGGAAAGGCGTCCTTGGGCTCTGCAGGAAGGCGGACCTGGGCACTCGATGGAGGCGTTCCTGGGCTCCACTGAATTAAAATATATCACTCCTCTGAGCACCTTAATGCCTTATTAGCAAATGAATCAACATGGATTTTCTTAAGATATAATGTGCAAGGAAAACAAATCTGTGGAAAGAAGGTATGAAGTGCTGTGAGGGCATACTTTTGGATTAATAGTGATTAACCAGTTGACTAATTTCCTATAAATGTGTGTTTATTAGCTGTTAGGAATTCAGAGAAAAGGCTACAGATGTCAGAAACTCTGTGTAAAACAGAAAAGTGCACTTAGACAGACCTAACCATGTAGCACAAAAACTGCTGAACATATTTTATAAAATATGAAAAATTGAAAAAATATATATTTTTTTCCCAATAGGAGTAAAACAAAGGTGTTCAAAGCCTTAAAGATGTCAGGACTTTTGTTCTGTCTAGAATCATGAATCAGACTTTGCTATTCTCCTCATTAAAAGCAATGGAAACCTGAGAGAACAAAGGGCAAACACAGTCAAAAGTTATTTACCGAAGAGCAGATTCAGTATGACCTCCCGGCCAGCTGAGCTGTCACTTCTGTACAAGCAATATATTGTACCAGCAATCCAAGGTATGCCATGACCAGAAATCTCCACCAACTTCATCATAGGACGTGCACTGCCCCATGAAGATCCTTCTCTTGCACAAACTCCCATCTTTTTGGACAACCATAAATCTACAGCCAATAATGACTTTAGTGCAATTCCAAGAAAAGATGGGTTTAATTTCATGCAATCTTCTTCTGGAAGCTGCTGCTGAGAAGAAGAGGAGTTGGAGTCTTTGCGGTGAACGGGACTGTCTGATGTCCGATGCCTTGTTAATGTTTGATCTGAAACACTGGTCTTGTTAGTCAGTAGGGACATAAACTCAAACCTTCCGCTGACATTAGGATTGCTGGTGTTGGCTGCTCTGGTGACTCTTGGACTTGGCATCTTTGCAGGCTGAGCTGCTGTGGATCTGTAGACAGAATAAACAACATACTTAATTAAGTTACCCTAATAATGATCACGGAACATAGACATTCGGCCCATTGTGCTGGGCTTTAAATCCACACCATTGTAAAGGTAGTGTGCGAGGACGCAGAGGAGAAGACAAAAGAACACTGCAATGTTCGTGCGATGAGCTATGTTTCTGCCTGAAGCACTGCACAATTGCAGGATTACAGCTCCTGCTCCCGAACTGTAGCAGGAGCAGGACGGGTCCACGGCTGTCAGTGAGAGCGGGGGAGCCAAGGAGAAGGCAGAAGAGGTTTATCAGCGCTTCTGCCTTCTCCTCATATAGATGAGCGGTAGGTACACTGTGCAGTTTAGACCCGGTGAGATATATATATATATATATATTATATATATATATATATATACACACACACATACAATTAAAAGAAAACTATAAATAAAATACAAATAAAAGGGAAAAAAAAAAGAAAAATGTGCTAAATAAAAAGTCAGTGTCCCCCAAAGGTCTTTTGTGAAACTATACATATTATGTAATAATTATATAATAAGACGATCCAACACATATAGGAAACCAATCATAATAATTTGCATATTTAAATAATGAACTATAGTTTGAATAAAAATGACTTAAAAAAAAATTTTTTGTACAGTTTCCCCCTAATAAAACTAAAAAGTATATTAAAAAGCCCTGTGTAATGTAATAAAAAGCTGCAAAAGTTATTTTAGTAGTCCAACAAAAAAATAAGTTACAAGTGTTTGAATCACATGCGCTAAATCACAAAAATCGGAATTAGACTTACCAGTAATTCGGTTTCCATGAAACCACCATGACGGCCACAAGGAGATTGACCCCTGACCTCTGGAGATGCATTCCAAAATTATCAGAGTGCATACCCCCAAAAATAGAAAATAAGAAGGGAGGGAATAACAGTCCGTCATGGTGATTTCATGGCCACAAGGAGATATACAAAATTACAATATTAAGGGGGGGGCTACTGCCTGAAGGACCTTTCATCCGAAGGAAAGATCAGCAGAATGAGAAAAATCTAAACGATAATGCTTTACAAAAGGTATGTACATTTGATCAGGTAGGGGCCTTGCAAATATCTTCTAAGGAGGCCCCTGCTCTCTCATCTTGAGAGCAAGGCATGGCTCTAGTCGAGTGGGCTTTTAATTTTGCTGAGAGGCATAGCAATGGGAAATTGTGCACTTAATCCATCTAGCGATGGAAGATCTGGACAACCCCCTTCCTTTGTTCTTCCCTGAAAATTTAACCAGCAGACTATCTGATAACCTGAAGCTTTTTGTGACCTCCAAATATCTCATAACAGTACGTCTAAAGCCGGAAAAACCTCTTCCCCACTATTTTTTGGATTGTTGCAAAAGGATGGAAGGATGATCACTTGGTCTCTGTGGAAGTTGGATACCACCTTGGACAGGAAACCTGGGTCTAACCTGAGCACTATCCTATCCTCCAGATCTTTAAGATAAGGTTCCCTAATTGAGATTGCTTGAATCTCCCCCAGTCGCCTTGCAGATGTGATAGCAATCAAAAAGGTGGTTTTAAAGGATAGGAATTTTAGCTGCCAGTCCTCTAGTGGCTTAAATGGACTCATAGTTAAGCTTTTTAGAACGGTATTGAGGTCCCAAGAAGGTATACGGTATCTTAGAGTAGGTTGTAGTTTTGCTGCCGCTCTCATGAATCTTCTGATCCACATATGGGTTGCCAAGTCCGTATCAAAGAAGCAACTCAGAGCTGACACTTGAACCTTAAGAGTAGATGGTCTAAGACCCAATTCTAGACTTTGCTGGAGAAAGTCTAAGATTTGCTTAATCTTCGGTTTAGCTAAATTTGGAGAAGATTCTCCTGACCAGGAACAGAACCTTCTCCAGATCTTCAAATATATGGCAGATGTTACCTTCTTCCTGATGGCCTTAAGAGTAGAAATGACTCTATCCGAAAGACCTTTATGCCTAAGTACCTCAGTCTCAGGATCCAAGCAGTTAATTTCAGAAATTCTGGGTTCGGATGAAGGATGGGACCTTGATGTAGAAGGTCTTTCCAGAGAGTAAGAGGCCAAGGACTGGAGGCTGAGAGATTCATGAGGGAGGAGAACCAACTCCTTTTTGGCCAGAATGGAGTTATAAGTATGATGGTTGGATTTTCCTCCAAGATCTTCTGAATTTTTCTGGGGATCATTGGTATTGGGGGAAAAGCGCAACATAGACTCCAGTTCCATGCTGTGGCGAAGGCATCTACTATACAGGGATTGCCCCTGGGATCCAGAGAACAAAATCTGTTAAAGTTTTTTTGTAGTCCTTCGACGCGAAAAGATCTATGTCTGGAGTCCCCCATCTCTCTACTATCATCTGGAAGACTTCCTGGTTCAGGGACCATTCTGTCTGGTCCACCGTATGACGACTGAGATAATCCGCTTCCTTGTTTAGAACCCCCTTGAGGTAAGTTGCCGAAATGGATCTCACATTTTCATTTCCCCAGTGAAATATTTTGTTTGAAATCAAAGTTTTTTTTTACTTTGTTCCTCCCTGGTGTGAGAGGTAGGCTACCGTCGTTGTGTTGTCTGACAATATCCTTAGATGTTGGTCTTGGAGGGACTCCTCTGCTGCCTGTAATGCCTGCCATACCACGCTCAGCTCCCTGAAGTTTGATGATTGGCTGCTTACCGAAAGAGGCCATAAACCCTGGTAATAGGAGTCCCCAATTTTTGGCTTGGGATATGAACTCTGAGGTCCAGAGACTTCTGCTGTGTGTCCTAAATGTCCAAGTTCCAGGACTGCATGGGACAGAAGTGCAGCTGGCTCCACATTACGGATGGGATGCAAGCCGTTAGAGTACCCAGTAGTCTCATAGCTTCTCTCACGGAGCAGATCTTCTTCCACTGAAAGGACTTGTCTTTCTCCTTCAGAGATTGAAGCTTGTCTGTGTGAAGAAAAGTCATTTGTGACACAGAGTCTAGTACGACGCCTAAGAATCGAACTCTGGCTGCTGGAAGAAGGCAAGATTTTTGGGGAATGATGATCTAACCCAGTTCTTTTAGGGTATTTAGAAAGGTGTCTAAGTCCATAAGCACTTGATGTGCTGTATCTCCCACTTAAGAAATCGTCTAAGTAGGGGATTACATTTAGATTCTTGTGTCTTAGAAATACCACCATTTTGAACACTAGTTTGGTGAATATTCTGGGAGTGGAGGAAATCCCAAACGGAAGAGCAGAAATTGGAATAGCAGATGCTGCGGTGCTGGTCTTTTACGGCAAATCTTAAAAACCCCTGAGAGTTGTGGTGGATTGGGATGTGGTAATACGCATCTTTTAAGTCCACCGTACACATCTATGCGTTCTTCTTTATCAAGGGAATCAGGGATTTTAGGGATTCCATTCTAAATTTCATGTAGATTATGTATTTGTTTAGGAATTTAAAGTTTATAATCATCAGGAACGACCCCTCTTTTTTTTTTTTCTAGAAAGAGGCTGGAATAGAATCCCTGACCC
This sequence comes from Bufotes viridis, assembly GCA_033119425.1. Lineage (NCBI taxonomy): Eukaryota > Metazoa > Chordata > Amphibia > Anura > Bufonidae > Bufotes > Bufotes viridis. Next base: position 79,087,773 of record CM065596.1, read on the forward strand.
TGTTCTGACATAGGGACTTAACTCACAACACCGAGATGTATCAGGTCCCTAATGTTTTCCTAAATGCCACTTTAAACTTTTCCTGATCCCAGATTTGATACTAAAAAATCTTCTTTGGGGAACTGAAGAAAATTCTATTTTGTAGCCCGCCTGGACTACTTCCCGGGCCCAAGAGTTTGATGTTACATTTTTCCAGGCCTCTAGAAAATCAGTCTTCCCTCCACTTTGGCGTCATTACTTATCAGACGGTTAATTCTGGGGATTAAAGAGAAACCCCTTCCCTCTGCCCCCCATGGGATAGCTCCAACTGCCCGATTTGCCTTTGTAGAATCCGTCCTGGCCCTGAAAGGAAATAAAGGGGGATTTCCTCCTATAAGGTCTATCCTTCAGGAAAGCCCTTCTTTTTGTCCTAGGCCTTCTCTAAGATTTTGTCTAGGAAAGGTTCAAAGACGTATTCCCCCGAAAAAGGAAGGGAGCATAATTTAATTTTTGATGTTTTGTCTCCAGGCCAGGATTTCATCCAGAGGGCCCGTCGTGCTGCATTGGAAAGACCTGCATCCTTGGCAGTAAGTCTGATGGATTCGGCAGAAGCGTCATCTAAAAACGCTGTTGCCGACTTAAGGAGGGGAGTAGAATTTAATCTCTCTTCTATGGGGGTTTTATTTTTTAAATGGGATTCCAATTCGTTCAAAAAGAGATACATGGATCTCGCTACCGAGGTTGCTGCAATGTTGGATTTTATACTAAACATAGATGCTTCCCAAGATTTACGTAACAGGCCGTCCGCTTTCCTTTCCATAGGATCTCTTGATTGAGATGTGTCTTCAAAGCGCAACAAGGTTTTCTTATTTACTTTGGCGACCTGTATGTCTATCTTGGGGATCTCATTGAATAATTTAGATTCAACCAGATCAAACAATAGACTGCTTTTGTATTCTCTGGAAATACCTAGCCTCTTTTCAGGCTCTTCTAGGACCATATCACGTATATTTTCGTTAATCGGAAATACTTTCTCTCTTTTGGATCTCAGACCCCCAAACATTTCCTCCGGAACGGAGTGAGGCTTTTGGATATCTTCTACCCCCATGGTGGCTCTTACTGGAGGTCTGACATATCCTCAGAGGAAAAAAAGAATTTTTTATGCCCTCAGAGCTTTCAGCGTCAGAAAGGAGGTCTTCTTCCTCCCAGTGCCTGGAAGAGGAAGCCTCATCACCCATATCTTCTGAGTCAGAAGAGGACACAGGGGATATTTTTTGTCGTTTTGGAGGCAAGGGTCCCAGGTCAGACTCCGACCTCTGGGATAACGAAGCTCTAACTTCCTCTTTAATCATAGGGCGGACCTAATCCATTAGAGAAACCTGTTCTTCCTGGACAATATTGGAAATGCACTGCTTGCAGATGTTTTTTTAGTACACCTCCGGCAACTTTTTAAAACATGAAATGGATTGTAGCGTTTTATTTTTGTTTCTTCTGAGCTTTGATAACCTAGGAGGCAAGAGCAGACCAAAAAGATTTAGAAGGGCAAATATAACTGCAAGGGGGGACACCATGGTGCACTATAGCAGGCCTCAAAAGTGAACCCCAAAAGTGCTTAAATAAAGTAATTCCCGCAGGGAACTTACGGGAGGTTGCGAAAGGGCATCGAGCTCTCTGGGCGATGGTGATTCCAGGACTGACATGGTGAACCAGACCTCAGATCAGTCAAACACAAACACGCGGCTCCTCGCTCTGCCAGTCAGCATTTGTAGAGAGCGTTGCCACACGTCGCCCGCCTCCCACGTCACTTCCTGGACGCACTGGAAGTGAGGTACATACAAGCGCCAAAGGACCTGGTGCGCACACCTGCTAGAGCCACGAGGGGCCAGGAGGAGGAGACCGCTACCCCGGGAGCAGGCCCCAGATCAACCGGAGCAAGCCCTCCCGCTTCTCCCCTGCCCAGCGTTAGTATGAGACCGCGGGCGAGCAGGGGGGGACTGCATATTCTAGCGGTTACGAGAAGTGCCGATGCACCCACCGGGAGATCCACACACGCACAAAGTTCCTCTTCATCTCCCTGTGACCACAGGGAGACCTTTCTCTGCCCTGGCCTCTGTAGGGAGAGGAAATAATGGTGATGGTGGAGGGGCCTTTTAACCTTTCTCTGTTCCTGCCCCTACAGAAGTCAGGGGTCAATCTCCTTGTGGCCATCATGGTGATATGGAAACGTGACTGATCATTAAGGCCTTTTCAGGCCTGGTCATTAAAGGGTTAACCAATAAGTGCTTTTCCCGCTAGTAAGGCTTCATACACACGACCGTACTGTGTTTTGTGGTTGCAAAACACGGATACTAGCCATGTGTTCTGCATTTTGGGAACGGAGTAACGGATGCAGACAGCACATGGTGTGCTGCCCGCATCTTTTGCGGCCCCATTGAAGTTAATGGGTCCACCTCCGAGGCGCAAAGAATGCGGCTTGGATGTGGATCAAAGTAATGGTTATGTGCATGAGCCCTCAAGGAAAGTGCTAACTGGTCATTGCAGGGTACCTAAAGTATATCTGGGGGACAGGAGGCGGTAAGAACCAGTGAGCGTCGTCCTCTGCAGTGAAGGAAAGTGCTTACAGGTTATTTCAGGCACCTACAGTATATTTGGTGGTGGAGAAGGCGGTAAGAATCAGTGAGCACCGCCCTCTGCATTGAAGGAAAGTGCTTACTGGTTACAGCAGGGCCCCTATAACTGGGGCCAGGTGGTGGTAATAACCAGTGAGCGCTGTCCTCTGCAGTGAAGGAAAGTGCTTACAGGTTATTGCAGGCACCTACTGTATATCTGGGGGGCAGGAGGCGGTAAGAACCAGTGAGCGCTGTCCTCTGCAGTGAAGGAAAGTGCTTACAGGTTATTGCAGGCACCTACTGTATATCTGGGGGGCAGGAGGCGGTAAGAACCAGTGAGCAACGTCCTCTGCAGTGAGGGAAAGTGCTTACTGGTTATTGCAGGGCCCCTATAACTGGGGGAAGGAGGCGGTAAGAACCAGTGAAGTAAAGCACCCTTTTGTGAACAGGAGGCAAGAATGAAATGACGCCACTTAACCCCTTCTATCGTGGACTAATTTTCACCCTCCTGCCCAGGCCATTCTTTGGAAATCTGACATGTGTCACTTTGTGTGGTAATAGCTTTGGAACACTTATTTATCCAAGCCATTCTGAGACTGTTTTCTCGTGACACATTGTACTTCATGATAGTCATAAATTTTAGTCAATATATTTCACCTTTATTTATGAAAAAATCCCAATTTCTCTGCTTTTAAAACAGAAAGTGATACCTCATAAAATATTTATTACTTAACATTCCCCATTTGTCTAATTTATGTTGGCATCATTTTGCAAATGTCATTTTATTTTTTTAGGATGTTAGAAAGCTTAGAATTTTAGAAGCAGTTCTTAAAATTTTTAAGAAAATTTCCAAAACCCACTTTTTAAGGACCAGTTCAGTTCTAAGGCACTTTGCGGGGCTTATATAGTGGGAAACCCCATAAATGACCCCATTGTAGAAACTACACCTCAAGTTACTCAAAACTGATTTTACATACTTTGTTAACCCTTTATGTGTTCCACAAGAATTTAAGAAAAATGGAAATGAAATTTCTAAATTTCACTTTTTTGTCAGATCTTCCATTTTAATCCATTTTTTTTAACACATCGAGGGTTAACAGTCAAAGAAAACTCAATATTAATAAATTACCCTGATTCTGCGGTTTACAGTAACACCCCACATATGGTCGTAAACTTATGTAAGAGAACACAGCAGGGTGCAGAAGAAAAGGAACGCCGTATGGTTTTTGGAAGGTAGATTTTACTGGACCGGTTTTTAGAAGCCATGTCCCATTTGAAGCCCTCAGATGCACCTTACAGTAGAAAATCCCCAAAAGTGACCCCATTTTGGAAACTAGGGGATAAGGTGCCAGTTTTATAGTTGTCAATAGTTTTATTAAGTATTTTAAGAAACAAGCATACAATTTACATTGAAGCATGAAATACCATGAATATGAGAGTAACAATAAAATAAATTAAAGTAATATAGAATAAAATAAAGTACAGTAAAATACAGATGGTGTCCAGTAATGAATCATGCAGTTGTGTCAGTTGTTCCAGGATACAGTAAAGATCATGACGGCAACATGGTACAAACATATCATACAGGAAAGGTGATCTACGCTTTACAGTGAGCCCAGGGAGGGGAAGTATGGAAAGTAGGGGGGGGGGGGGAGATTACCACAGACAGTCAGGCAATGCAGTTGCATAATTACTAGATAGCCATGAGATCCAATGGTTAAGGAAGCGAATGCGAGCATTAGAGGAAGGGGCAACTACCATTTCACAGTGCATATGTTGGTTAACTGAATGGATTACATCAGCTAATGGAGGAGTTAGTGGCAGTTTCCATTGACGAGCAATTACATTACGTGCAGTACTCAGGATACGTGTCACCACACATCTTAGTCTGGAACGACCTCCGCTAAGCCTACCCCAAGGATGGCAAGTGCGGGGGTAAGAGAGAGATCGGAGTTAGTGACCTGATGGATCAGGTCTTCCACCCTATACCAAAATGCGCAAATAAATGGGCACGTCCACCACATGTGCAGGGAGTTCCTATAAGCCCGCAATTCCTCCAACATAAAGGTGAGTAACCAGGTGAACAATGAGCTAATCTATTCAGTGCTCCAAACAAAAAAAAGTACCTAGGAGCCATTGGCTCCTAAACTGAAAAATTTAGGAGCCAAATAAAATTTTTAGTCGCCAAATTTAAATACATATATAATTATAAAATCGCCTCATTCACACGTCCATGTTCGGTCAGTGATTTCCATAAGTGATTGTGAGCCAAAGCCAGGAGTGTATGCTACACAGACATAAGGTATAAGGGAAAGATCTGCTCCTGTTCTGTGTTTAGAGCCACACCTGGTTTTAGCTCAAAAATCACTGATGGAAATCACTGACCGAACACTGATGCCTCATTCACACAGTCAGTGTTTGGTCAGTGATTTCCATCAGTGATTTTTGCGCCAAAACCAGGTGCGGCTCTAAACACAGAACAGGAGCAGACCTTTCCCTTATACTTTATGTCTATGGAGGATCCAATTCTGGTTTTGGCTTACAATCAGTGATGGAAATTACTGAACAAACACTGATGTGTTAATGAGGGCTGACTGTGTGAATAAGGCATTACTGTGTGTACTGTTCCACACACACAACTGCAATGACAAGGTTTTGGTGTCATCACCGTTCCCCATCATTGCAGTCGGGTGTCTGCCGCAGTCCGCTCCATCCACTGGCTCAGCACCACATAGTGAGTGGGGCACAGCACGGCTTATCATAAGCTGGGTCATGCCGGCAGCTCTGTCTGGGACAGAGGGGAAAGTCCAGTGACAGCTCCTATTGATCCTTTCTATATGGGCCCCCTTCTTATCTCTCTGTACAGGGAACACTGACAACTGTTGGGTCCGCATCTTTTGCAGCCCAATTGAAATTAATGGGTCCATGCGGAATGGACATGGACCCAGAATTAACCCCTTTTGCACACAAACGTTTTGGTTCCGTTCCGTGCATTAGGGACCGCAATTTGCGGTCCCCAATGCACGGAGAACATCTGTGCAGCGGCCAGGACGGATCCAGACCCATTCAACTTCAATGGGTCTGTAATCCATCCGTTCCGCCAAAAAATAGAACATGTTCTATATTTTTGCGGAACGGAGGCACAGACAGAAACTCCATGGTAGCGCTCCGTAGTGCTTACGTGGGGTTCCGATTTGTGCTTCCGTTCCGCATCTCCATGATTGCAGACCCATTCAGGTGAATGGGTTTGCTACTGCCTGTGTATTACGGAAGCGCTGTTTGCGGGCTGCAATACAGGCACGGGCAGCACACGTTTGTGTGCAAGAGGCCCTAGTCGTGTGACTGGACCGTAAAGGTGGGTCATCAGCAAAACTTGGTGGTGACAGCAGCGCTGAGTGACAGTAGCTACTGACACCACCTACTAAGGACAGGCTCTAAGGATTTAGCATGGACAAGTACTACTTCTCCATGCTAGATCTTACAGCGTGTCCTAATTATAAGTAAATGGGAAATCATGGTAGGAGAGCGGTGCCGGCTGAGACTCACTATTTGGCTAATTGAAAAAGCTCAGTCACTGTGACATGGCTGAGCCTGAAGGGGTTAAACATAAACAAGTGAAAAAAAAGAGGAACCTTACTAGTTTGAAGACAGGCCAGCAGGGGGGGGGTCAGGAGGAGCCACACTGAGTGGTCACTGTCTGGAGATCACAGCAGCACAGAGGACTGCAGGAGGAGGAGGCAATGATCGGGTTATTTTCCTGGGACCCTGCCGTCCTGCAAGTCTCTCTCTCAATGCTCCCATGCGCGCTCTCTTCCCGGGCTGTGTGAGGAGGCGGGGCCAAGGACGAGGCATCGCAGACTGGCAGTGAGTGAGGCGGGAGGCTGGATCTCAGGGGATGGGCTGGTGCCTAGCGCAGTGGTGGGCAAATTTATTAGTCAACTGAGCCAAATAACAACAAAACTGCGATTAAATTTTTTCTGAGAGCCACATTTTTTTAAACGGAAACTATATAGGAAGGTTCATTGTTGTCAACTTAATAAGGGTATTCCTAACCATCTGAACATACCTTTCTCAATCCTCGACACTACATTTTTCACTCCACAACGTTTCACCCTATAAGACGCACGTAGGTTTTAGAGGAGGACAATATATAAAAATATAATATTCATTACACCTCAGGTCAAACCACTAATCAGACCCCCAATGTTAATAAGACCTCCCTCAGATCAGACCCCAAAGTAAATGACCCCCAACAGCGCTCCAGATGGCGACCAAAATGGTCGCAAATGCGACCAGGAATTTGCAAATGGCGACAAGACTTTTAAGTCTTATCGCCATTTGCGACTTGTCCCACCTCCGCGCGGCAGCTTTAAGGGAGGAAAAAAAACTCTCTTCAGCAGACGCGCCACGCTCGGCACGTCTGCTGAGCCCAGCCCCCGACATCCAGCCTGCTCTGCCAGCCTGTAGTGGCTCGCCCTGGGCCCCGCCCCCTCACAGAGCCCAGGAAGAGAACGCGCTTGGGAGCACTGACAGAGACCTGCAGAAGGACGGCCGGGTGCCTGGGTCAGTGCCTCCCCCCCTCCAGCTCCTGACATGCAAGTCCTGTGACAGTGTGGCTCCTCCTGCCCCCCCCTGCAGAAGGACGGCCGGCCGGGTGCCTGGGTCAGTGCCTCCCCCCCTCCAGCTCCGTACATGTGAGTCCTGTGACAGTATGGCTCCTCTGCCCCCCCTTCCCCCCTTGTTCAGACTAGTAAGGTTTCCCCCCCCCCCCCCCAGTTGTTTAAAGTTTAACCCCTTCAGCTCTTCATTTAGCCAGTGAGTCTCAGCCAGCACCATAATGTCCATTTACTTATAATTAGGACATGCTGTAAGATTTAGCATTGAGAAGTCATACTTGTCTATGCTAAATCCTTAGTAGGTGGTGTCAGTAGCTACTGTCACTCAGCGCTGCTGTCACCACCAGTTATCACAAGAAAGTGTTCTGCCCCTGCCTGTATTGCGGCCCACAAACAGCACTTCCGCAATACACCGGCAGCAGCCCGCGTGCACTCTGCATCACGGATGCGAACCCATTCACTTGAATGGGTCCGCAATCACGGAAATGCAGAATGGAAGCACAAATTAGAACGCCATATAAGCACAGTCATAGTCAGCTCTCATTAACACATCAGTGTTTGGTCAGTGATTTCTATCAGTGATTGTGAGCCAAAACCAGGATTGGATCCTCCACAGACATAAAGTATAAGGGAAAGATCTGCACCAGTTCTGTGTTTAAAGCCGCACCTGGTTTTTGCTCAAAATCACTGATTGAAATCACTGACCGAACACTGATGCCTCATTCACACAGTCAGTCTTCGGTCAGTGATTTCCATCAGTCATTTTTAGCCAAAACCAGGTGCAGCTTTAAACACAGATCAAGAGCAGATCTTTCCCTTATACTTTGTCTGTGTAGCATACACGCCTGGCTTTGGCTCACAATCACTGATGGAAATCACTGACCAAACACGGACGTGTGAATGAGGCTATTTTTTTTTATATCATAATTATGTATGTATTTAAATTTGGCGACTAAAATTTTTATTTGGCTCCTAAATTTTTCAGTTTAGGAGCCAATGGCTCCTAGGGATTTTTTTTTATCTGGAGCTCTGCCCAATCAGACCTCAGATAAGAGCCCCATGCCTCTCATCATCCATGATACCTCTAATATCCCCCATTATGATTCTCATCATCCCATTGCCTCAGATTAGCCCCAAGTTTTATCAAATAAAAAAACACTTACCTCTCCTGGATGCCGCTGCTCCTCACCACCCTCGCTCTGTGTTCCTCCTGCTGTCGGCTGTGCTGTGAACTGGCGTGCACAGCGTGACGTCACAGAGCGCCTCAGGAAGTGGTAAGTACAGAGCCTTCACCACTTCCTGGTCCTCCCCCTCCTGCCGATTTTTGCCACGGGCAACGAAAATGCGATCGCACTGTACATGTGAGCCCGCACCTGGAAGAGCCAATATCAAGGGGCTTAAGAGCCACATGTGGCTCTAGAGCCGCAGTATGCTGACCACTGGCCTAGCGTGATGCGTCTGATGAAGGAAGTTTTTTTTTTTCTTAAAGCTACAGTGCGGCGGTGGGACAAGTCTCAAGTGGCGATAAGACTTAAAAGTCTTATCGCCATTTGCAAAGTCGATAATTTAAGATGGGGCAGAGAACAGGCTGTGAAGTATGCCTGATATACGTTGTTGCTAGGACGGGTACATGATTGTGGGAGACTGTTTAACAAGTGACAAATCCTGAGAAACTGGTAAAATTGGTTATGTGGAAGGGAATAGGTAGCATGTAGGGTCGTAAAATCTACCATGGTTGAATCTGAGTATAAGCAGTCTAGGCAGTGTATCCCTTTCCTATACCATAACCTTAAATTCATGTCAGGGATAAGGTAGTCTAGTGAAACAATGGGATCTTTTCCTTGGGTATGCTGAACAGATTCACAGTGTCTGTAACATATGGCCAAGTAGCTTGTATTGTAAAGAGGGGCACACTGTATAATGCAATTTCTGGAGTTTGCGGCCTTTCTTTTACCGTAAGTCTACTCGCCAAAAGAGAACCAGCATGATCCCCCATATTATAATAGTTTGAGCGTAACCTGCATAGAACTTTTTCATGATTATATAAAGGAGTGACCTAAGGTGTAATCAGTGGTTTTTAGATCAGACAAATGGGCAGGAGTGGGATCATCTTTATATAATTGATCCGCTATTTCTAAGTTTAGTAAAGCTTCTTTGAGTTGTTGTTCACAGTTTTTTCATTCTAGAAGCTGACTGAAGTAGAATCCCTCTCATAAAAGCCTATCGGGTAGCCACGGGGTGGGAGGTGAAATTTCCGGTGTGTTATTGAGATCAAAAAATTCTTGCAGGTGAGAACGGAGACGTTTGGGACACTTAAGCAAATATGGATTTAATTGGGGGAGGTGGGGGGAGACTGGTTAGGGAGGCCCAAGACAATTTCCAAGGAGATTGGAGCGTGATCCAACCACGTAGCTACTGAAATGTCTGATCTGGCCATATTATGCAACAAGTCCCTCGAGACCAAGAAATAGTCAATAGGGGACTCCGTATGATGGGAGAATGAGATGAAAGTAAAATCTCGTTCTCCCCCCCCCATGTTGGTAGCACCAGATATCGTGCAGATAAGTGCTTTTAAGCGAGTGTTTCAGATCAGTACGTTTGGTACCAGCATGGGAGAGACAATCCATCTCCACATCAATTGGGATATTAAAGTCACTGCCCATTATCACAGCACCCTTATCCACTTTTTGTATTTTCTTATAAAGGAGAAAGAAAAAGAAAAAAGGAAGTTAATCCAATCTTAATTGGGATCAGGATGGTCCCAAAAGACTAGAGAATAGGGCGCCGACAGGGGAGAGTAGATATGAGAGGTAAGATTTAGGAAGGCTGCTCACCAAAGTATTCTAAAAATCAGAATACTTTTATACATATGGAGAGGAAGATAGATGATTCGCTGGAGTATCCAGCTTTCATCACAGGAAAAGGGGAGAAAATGTGTCCTGGGAGCGCCAAGGGTAGAAACAATCGAATAAGTGTGAGTGTCAGATAAAGTAGTACACAAAAATATTATATTGCATCAAGTATCAGAAAGGGCCATATGGGTGGCACTTACTCCACAAGGGGGGTTTGTCAAAAGAACCTATGCCTATAAGTCCAGTGACTAACACCCCCTTCGCCAGGATCGCCTAAAACAGTCCCTCGCGAGTCGTTCCAACCCCAAGGTCCTTGCTCAGTGACACTTCTAGAGATCAAACTGATGAAGAAGATGTACTTACTTCACTAGGGGGTTTTTTGTCAACTGGATAAGTGTCAAATGGCACATATAAATCCAGTGACTGCCACCCCCTCGCCAAGGTCGCCTTTAAGGTCTCAATGACGGATGACAACAGTGTTCAGTTGCTTCTGGTTGTTCACCTTTATTTGTTTCTACATAATATTTGTTTCTGTCATAAATTTAATAAGATTCAGCCCTTAGCAACCAGTCTGCATAAAACTACAACTTCACTATTCTGTTAAAATGGCCGCCCTCAGCCCTGAGGCTAATCCATAGGATGCCTGCAGTAAAGTTAGTGAAGACCAGCTCTGTATAGGGGGGTCTTGCAGTTAAATTTCCAGGTCTGGCTGAAGCCTGTAGTCCTCCTACAAGCTCTCCTCTTATCAGATAAGGCTTTCATTTATACACTGAGCAGAGGGCAGATCTCCCTGAGCTCTACATTGTCCAGCACTGCTAAGGGAGTGTCTGCCAAGCACAGGCATGTGGAAAAGATCACACACACAGCCCAGCACTGTTATCTCCTGTCAGGAAGAACCTGGCTTTTTATACATTCCCTTACAATGTTGACTCACTATCAGTTCCCAGTGCACACAGCGGAAGGAGCATAGCAACCTGATTTTAATCTCAGGTAACAATAGCCAATACTGGGGACTTTTAGGGGTTATTTATTAAACAATCAGAAATTAACACAGGGCCAACAAGGTGATATTAATCACCAAAATCCAATAGTAAAAAAAAAAAAAAAAAATTGACAGTTATACTTTAAGCTCTTTCAGCATGCAGGGGAAATCTGCCCTTAAAGAGGACCGGAGGGATTCCTGCAGAGTGCGCAGTGTACACTCTGTGATCTGGTGGGAGCCAGCCTCTACAGGCAGAAGGGGTGAAGTAACCCCAAGAATCTCAGAAAGTGAGGCCGGAGACACAGAGGAGTGAGACAGCGAGGCGGGAGATCCCGCGGCGCCGGAGCTAGGCGGGGGAGTTCTAGCGAAGAACTCAGTCATTTTCTTCGGCGCTTGTCTCTTCTTGATCTTACCCATCCTGGAAGACGTTAGGAGCTGACTGGGATGAGAGGGGTCCCCTTTACTGATTTATATGAGCTGCTGTGGATAGGTGGAAGCGGAGCCGACAGATTATGCAGCACCCATCAAGGTGCAGGCCACACCCCAAGGTGCCAGTTTTATTAGTACTATTTTGGGGTTCATATGATTTTTAATTGCTCTATATTAAGTTTTTTGTTAGGCAAGGTAACCAGAAAATGGCTGTTTTGGCATAGTTTTTATTTTTTACAACATTCATCTGACAGGGTAGATCGTGTGCTCTTTTCTTAGAGCCGCTTACGGACACAATGATATCAAATATGTCTACTTTAATTTGTTTTTTTTTGTTTCAGTTTTACATATTCTTCTGCCGATCGTCTTATGCAGGGGCTCGTTTTTTGCAGAAAGAGTTGACGTTTTTATTAGTACCATTTTTGGGTACATATGAATTTTGATCATTCATTATTACACTTTATGGAGCAAGGTGACCAAAAAATTGGTAATTTTGGCACAGTTTATATTTATTTATTTTTACAGCGTTCCCCTGAGGGGTTAGGTCATGTGACAGTTTTATAGATAAGATCGTTATGGACGTGGCAATACATAAAATATATACTTTTTCTTACTTACCGTATTTTTCGCCATATAAGACGCACTTTTTTCCCCCCAAAAGTGGGGGGGAAATGGCAGTGCGTCTTATATGGCGAATGCTACCATTTTCCTATAGTTAAAGCCAATACATCGCACAGCCTGCGATGTATCAGCATGGAAGGAGGAGAGGGCGGAGCCTGGCAACACGCTGCGGGCAGCCCGCCGCTCACAGCGTGACTGCTTTTATACCATTTATAATCTTTAATCATGTCCCCTTATTCCCTCTAATCCCAGTACAGTAGCGCTCTGCTAACCTGCTATACCGATCTTCTAGCAGGCAGAGCGGTGCTGCGGCAGGCTGCTGTTTAACGTCCTCACTGACGCCATCTGCCTGCTCCTTTCACTTTATGAATGAAGCAGGAGGAGCAGGCAGATGACGCCAGTGAGGACGTTACACAGCAGCCTGCCGCCACACCGCTCTGCCTGCTAGAGGATCGGTATAGCAGGTTAGCAGAGCGCTACTGTACTGGGCTTATAGGGAATAAGGGGACATGATTAAAGATTATAAATGGTATATCTTTGGATGGCAATGTAATGGGGGCACCTGTGGATGAAACTGTAATTGGGGTGATCTGTGGATGACACATATAGCATGAGATGCTATATATGTGTCATCCACAGATCCAATCCATTACAGTGTCATTCATAAATGCCCCCATCACAGTGCTATCCACAGATCCCCCCATCACAGTGCTATCCACAGATCCCCCCCATCACAGTGCTATCCACAGATCCCCCATCACAGTGCTATCCACAGATCCCCCATCACAGTGCTATCCACAGATCCCCCATCACAGTGCTATCCACAGATCCCCCATCACAGTGCTATCCACAGATCCCCCATCACAGTGCTATCCACAGATCCCCCATCACAGTGCTATCCACAGATCCCCCCATCACAGTGCTATCCACAGATCCCCCCATAACAGTGCCATCCACATCTCCCCCACATAACAGTGCCATCCACAGATCCCCCCCATAACACTGTCATGCACAGACCACCATTACTTCAAAAGCACACCGTTTGGTTAAAAATATTTTTTTTCTTATTTTTCTCCTCAAAAACCCAGGTGCGTCTTATAGGCCGGTGCGTCTTATAGGGCGAAAAATACGGTATTTACGTTTTACACAATAATAGCATTTTTGAAACAAAAACAAAAAAGATGTTTTAGTGTCTCCATAGTCTTGAGAGCCATAGTTTTTTTATTTTTTAACAGACTGTATTAGGTAGGGTCTCATATTTTGCAGGATGAGGTGACAGTTTGATTGTTACTATTTTGAGGGCCATACGCCTTTTTGATCGCTTGGTGTTGCAATTTTTGTGATGTAAGGTGACAAAATAGCTTTTTTGCAATAGTTTTTATTTTTTACAGTGTTCACCTCAGGGGTTAGGTCATGCGATATTTTTATAGAGCAGGTTGTTACGGATGCGGCAATACATAATATGTGTTTTTTATTTTACTTTAGCACAATAACAGGAGTTTTGAAGAAAAAAAAATACATATTTTAGTGTCTCCATTGTTTGAGAGTCATAGGTTTTTTTATTTTTTGACGGATTGTCTCAGAGAGGGTCTTATTTTTTGCAGGATGAGGTGACGGTTTGATTGGTACTATTTTGGGGGGCATACGCCTTTTTGATCGCTTGGTGTTGCAATTTTTGTGATGTAAGGTGACAAAAAATGGCTTTTTTTTACACAGTTTTTTTTTTTTTTTATGGTGCTTATCGGATGGGGTGGATCATGTGATATATTTATAGGGTCGATCGTTACAGACGCGTTGATACCTAATATGTGTGTTTTTTTCTATTTCTTATTATAAAATCAGAGGAAAGGGGTGTTTTTTTCTTTTTTTACTTGAAACTTTATTTTTTCTTAATAAAAAAATTTTTTTGCTTTTTTTTTTTAAAAAAATTATTTTTTATTATTTTATTATTATTATTTCTGTCCCACTCTGGGACTTCAACTTTTGGAGGTCTGATCCCTCTGCAATATTACAATACATCTGTATTGTAATGCATTGCCTGTTAGTGTACTAAAGTGAGTCATACACTAACAGGTTGCATAGGAGACGCAGCCTGAGGCTGGATCTCCTCGGCACCCGTAGAAGGCAGGTCCCAATGCCAGACAAGGCATTGGGCAGCCTCTGCACAGCATCAGGCTGCCTTGTCACCCATCGGGTCCCCGCCACATCAGTGCGGGGACCCGATGGGCTCTCTCACCTGCAGCAAACCCCTTCTATTTTGCAGTCAGCGCTGACCACAGCATAGAAGGGGTTAATCCGCTGGCATTGGCTTTTACAGCGATGTCGGCGGATACAGCAGGGGCCCGGCTATCAGTGACTACCGGGCCCCTGCAGTGATCGGGCACGCACCGCTCAGGTGCCCACCCGATCACCATGACTTACTATTACGTCAAGATGCGGGAAGTCACTGACTTCCATGACGCAATAGTAGGTCATATGTCAGAAAGGGGTAAAAGGGGTTTCCCAGTAAAAATTATTTTTTAACAAGTTCCTGCAGCATGGACCCTGAAACAGAAGATTCATACTTTCCCGCTTCATGCTTCTCATGCTGTCTTCATCTTCCGATCCCGGAGCGCCTCTCTGGTAAATGACTGACTTCGGTGAAACACTGCTTGTGGCCACATCACCACTGAAGCCAGTCATTGCAGGGGTGTGGAAATTGTATCGCCCGACGCCCGGGACATACAGTTCCGGGCGCCGGGCATGTAGTTTGTTCAGAAGCTTAGCCCTGCTTCGGGCAACTTGGAGGGCTGAGATAAGGTTGGGCAATATGCCTCCTGCATTACTACTAGCGCGGAGGGCTGGACATGACCACAAGTGCACTGGAGGGAGGGGGCGAGCACCAGACTTGTCATAAATAAACTTGTCATAAACTGCCGCACAAGTCTGGTGCTTCACCGCCGCCTCTCATCTTGCTCTGCTTCACCTCCGTTGTCTTGCTCTGCTTCGCTCAGCTCCGCCTCCTCCTCCTCTTCATTCTGCTCTGCCTCCCCCTCACTCTGCTCTGCCTCGCTTGGCTCCGCCTCTCCCTTGCTTGGCTCCGCCTCTGTCCTGCTCGACACTGCCTCCCCCTTGCTCTGCTGCGCTTAGCTCCCCCTCGTTCTGCATCGCTAGGCCCCGCCCCCGTCCGGCTAGGCTCCGCCTCCCCCTCACCAGTGCAGTAGTTTGAGTGACATGCCTACAACTCGGTGGGACCTACCAAATAGCCTTTTCTCTGAGCCATGGGGCAGCTAACATATACAGCAGTAAGTGATCCTGCTGCCATCTACTGGAACATTACCAGGACGACTTTGTATAATCATTAAAGGGAGTCTTTCACCACAAATGTCCATTATATAAAATTAACACCATTTTGTCCATACCAGTCCCCATATTAAAATGCTTCTTACCATATTTTGGTCCGTTGCAAAGTTGGCTAAAAAGCACTTTTATTTGATATGCAAATGAGGGTATGAAGGAGCCCAGAGGCGGCGTTCCAACGGCCGGTGCCCAGGCCCTCACTGATTTTCATATCCAACCACTTCCCTTTTACCCCTTTGGCCTGCCCTTTGGCTGATCACCTCCGTCCTCCATTCTGAAATCCCACGCCTGCGCCGATGACGGCCCTCTGATGCGACGCCGGCTGGAACGTCACGTACGGGCTGGCGTATGCGCACTCAAAACTCTGATGCCTCTGCCCCTAATGGGTCATACAGTGCGCAGGCGCGGACATCCCGTTGATCGGCGCAGGATTTCAGAACTGAGGTGATCAGCCAAACAAAGGGCGGGCCAAAGGGGTGAAAGTGGAGTGGTTGGATATGAAAATCAGCGCGGGGCCTGGGCACCGGCCGTTGGAACGCCGCCCCTGGGCACCTTCAGACCCTCATTTGTATAATCGAATAAAAGTGTTAGCCCAACTCTGCAGCGGACCGAAATATGGTAAGAAGCCTTTAATATGAGGACAGTTATGTACAAAATGGTGTTAATGCTATATAATGGACATTTGTGGTGAAAGACTCCTTTCATATGTCACCAACACGTCTTCACTCCGGTGTCACAGGTTGTCCCCCTGTGATGTGATACGCATATACATAGAGAGGTCACTGTGTACATACAGGACGTGTATATCTGTATATATCGTGTGTACTGGGCTCCGGTAGACTGATGGTTTACATTGATGGGGTTTTCAGAGCGGTCGCCCCCTGACAGCCCACAACTGACTGCTAACATAACCCCTGGCAATTTCACTGCTCCTTCAGGTAATCCAACTGTCCATGGGGGGATTTATCCATGGGCAGGAGAACTTCCTATTTGAAGTCAGCTTCCTCATGTACTGCTATTTTGGGGGTGGAGAGTGACAGCTCCACAGAATGACCCCCCGCACACCAGCTGTCACTTCTAGCCCATGTGGAGCCCTGTCCCCTTCTTTAAAATCTCCCAAAGAAGACTTCCTGCACTAATTACCCTAATAGGATCTTACCCCAGTTAAATGGATCATAAGAGGCGTCCCTACACTACCACACACAGCCCCTTGTGGCTGCCCCCACACAGTATAAGGTCTCCTTGTGGGCCCCCATACAGTATAATGTCTCCTTGTGGCCCCCGCTCCCATACCGTATAACGTCTCCTTGTGGTCACCCCCATACAGTATAACGTCTCCTTGTGGCCCCCACACAGTATAAGGTCTTCTTGTGGCCCCCATACAATATAACGTCTCCTTGTGGTCACCCCCATACAGTATAACGTCTCCTTGTGGTCACCCCCACACAGTATAACGTCTCCTTGTGGCCCCCACACAGTATAACGTCTCCTTGTGGCCCCCACACAGTATAAGGTCTTCTTGTGGTCACCCCCATACAGTATAACGTCTCCTTGTGGTCACCCCCATACAGTATAACGTCTCCTTGTGGTCACCCCCATACAGTATAACGTCTCCTTGTGGTCACCCCCATACAGTATAACGTCTCCTTGTGGTCACCCCCATACAGTATAACGTCTCCTTGTGGTCACCCCCACACAGTATAAGGTCTCCTTGTGGCCCCCACACAGTATAAGGTCTCCTTGTGGCCCCCACACAGTATAACGTCTTCTTGTGGCCCCCATACGGTATAACGTCTCCTTGTGGCCCCCCGATTTAACCCCTTAGTCGCCACTAATACCCCTCAAGTAAACAAATTGGGATTTAGCTAAACAGCTGGCTTTAATCAATCATTACATGTACACAAAATGGTGCATTAAAAACTATAACTTGTCCTCTGCAAAAAATAAGACCTCATACAAGTACATTGA
Source organism: Bufotes viridis (assembly GCA_033119425.1). NCBI lineage: Eukaryota > Metazoa > Chordata > Amphibia > Anura > Bufonidae > Bufotes > Bufotes viridis. The sequence continues at coordinate 79,105,168 of CM065596.1, forward strand.
TGAAAAAACTAAGAAAAGCCATAGCTCTTGGAATGCAATTTTACAAAAATGTGCGTGGCCACTAAGCGACAACCAGATCCGGACAAATCAGATGCATTAAACAGCACGGATTCGTTTAATTCCGGTTTTGAGATCTTCTGCCAGATCTTAAAGCCAGAATTAACAACGGAATTGTGAAACAAACAGAAAAAAAAAGTTATGGCTCTTGGAAGACAAAGAAAAAAATGAAAGCGCAAAAAGACTGTCCCAGTGCTTATGGGGTTAACAGAGATAAGACTGCGTAAGGGGAGGACATGCACAGAGATAGAGAGCATACATGAAAGATGGATGACACCGCTGGCATACGCAAAGCAGCAGTATAGAGTGATACATGTATGGGCTGGGGGCCCACTGACCTCGGGGTAAAGCACCTGTGCCGCAAACAAGACACCACTTCCGGCAACCAAGTCATCTGGATAAAACCTAGAATGTATTGGCTTCTCTGAGGGCATGACGTCATGAGATCATGTGAGTTGTGACTGCTTCTTCCCGCCCCTTACAGACTTGCCAGATGCAGGAAAATAGCTGTAAAAAAGCAGAGCAACAGCAGCACTGCTGTCCGGAGCAGGGAGAGTGCAGGCACTTTTACTGTGGTCAGTGATTTCTGGTAAGGGGGCTGTATTTTTATGTAGTTTGTAGGGGAGTAGATAAGGGGTCTGAGAGCTGCCAGAAGGGTAAAGGCGGTAGCGGCTAAACTCCAGACACTTAACGGACCTCCTGACGTCACGTGACTGAATCGGGAGCACAGAGGCAGCGTTGAATGGTAGCGGCTAAACTCCAGACACCAAACGGACCTCCTGACGTCACTGGGTCACGTGACACTCTTGTCACGTGACTTTGAATTGGCAGCACAGAGGCAGCGTGGATAGAAGAGTCGGAAGCCGGTGTTCCGGAAGCTGGTGTCGGCGCAGGCGCGCACGGTTCACCCGTGATGTGAACTGCCTGAGGTAGCATAACATTCGGGACGCCTGCGCGCGAAGGAGTCGGCGCAGGCGCAGTTAGGACCCGAAGGCAGCAAAATATTCCGGGGCTCGGCGCAGGCGCTCTAGGAAAAGGCACAGATACAGCGCATGCGCCCCTGGGTAGCAAACTTGTACGGGGCAGTGCGCAAGCGCCAGTTTAACACGCTGGCTGCGGGTAGGTAAAAATGACGGCCACGGCGCATGCGCACCTAGGGTAGCAATATGGGAAACATATGGCTGCTTGTAGCCTGGGGCATGTAGTTCTTTAATGTTTCCCTGTGTACCCCACTCTTTACCCAGAGAGGGTGTATTGTAGAAAACTCTGAGCTGATGTTTAAACCTCTGTGTTCACTGACAGCAAGCAGATGTCCTGCCAGTGGCTATGAATCCCACCTCTGGTTTCCTGTTGACAATATCCGGGCAGGGAATAAATGAGTAGGTGGAGTTCCGTAATTTTTTTCTACATGTTCCGTTATTGTATGCTAACTGTAAAATTTTTCTATCTGTGTCACTTCCTGTTAGAGTTGTTTCGGTACCAAAATTTTGATGCGATATCGATACCATAAAAAGTATTGCGATACTCGATACCATTCAATACCACGCAAAAAAAAAATGCCAAAAAAAGCCGCGTGCATTCCTCATTTTATGGAACATCCGATCCTATTTTTTGGGGGGAGAAGGCGACTAAAATAAAATGGCGAATTGTGCAGTTTTTCTTTTCTTTTTTTTTTTCTTTTATGGGCGTTCACCGCTTAAGAGGATTTTTTTAATAGTTTGGACTTGAGACGTAGCGATATGTAATATTTTATTTATTGTTTATATATTTTATATGTAAAAATGGGAAAGGGGGTGATTTATACTTAATATTTTGGTGTACTTTTTTAACTTTTTTTTTTTACAGTTTATTTATTAACTATTTCCCCCTTAGGGGCTAGAACCTGGGATCTTTTCATCCTATTCACCCTAATAGAGCTCTATCAGGGTGAATAGGATCTCACCCTCTCCCTGCTGCCCTGTGCTCTGTGCACACAGCAGCAGGGAGCCGATCATGGCAGCCAGGACTTCAGTAGCGTCCTGGTTGCCGTGGTAACCGATCGGAGCCCCAGCATTACACTGCTGGGGCTCCGATCACTGCCACCAATGAGGAGGAGGTGAGGGGACCCTGTGGCCACTGCCACCAATGCTTTTAATACTGGGGGGAGGGAGGAATGGGGGATGGGAGGGCGCACTGGCCACCAATGTATTTAGTAATGGGGAAAGGGGGGGGGGGGAGACATTGGCCAATGTCTTTAATACTGGGGAGGGGCGCACTGGCCACCAATAAGGAGTGACTTTTACTATACAGATGCAGACAGAAGAAGCTCAGTGCGGCACCTGAGTGGTTAACTGCTGCGGATCGCAGCGCCCGGTCACAGGCAGGTGCCGGCAATGAACTTCTTCTGTCTGCATCTGTATAGTAAAAGTCACTCCTCATTGGTGGCCAGTGACCCCGCCTCCTCCGCCCCTCTCGCTCTATTGGTGGAAGCAGCACAGGGGGAGGGACAGACTGCCTCCTTCTCCCTGTGCTGCCGAGGTGACATGGCCGCGCTGAGAGCGGCGCAGCTACGTTCTCTGATACTGGGCTGTGCAGCCCAGTATCGATAAAATATTAATCCTGGTATCAAGCTCGTTACCAGAGAAAAGTATCGTTTGGGTATCGAAACTTCTATACCTGAAACAACCCTACATCCTGTTGTGAGGTAGCTGCACGGAAGGGTTTTGAAGTGGAGTCAGGGATGTCACCGCTCGTACACCTGTATGGAGTCAGGGATGTCACCACTATCTGCCACCACTATCCTGCCTGTTGTTACGTAGCCGCACCAGAAAATTTTGAAGGAGTCGTGTCTCGCTGCTGCACACTACCAGTGTGACTGAGTAGGTGGTGTGTCGGCGCGCGCAGGTGCACAACAACGGGGTAGACAACAGTTTCTGTGAGCGCTGAGGGTAGTAAAAAATTACGGGGCCACTGCGCATGCACCCAGGCTAAGGAAATAATTAAGGGACACTGCGAGGTAGCTGCACGGAAGGGTTTTGAAGTGGAGTCAGGGATGTCACCGCTCGTACACCTGTATGGAGTCAGGGATGTCACCACTATCTGCCACCACTATCCTGCCTGTTGTTACGTAGCCGCACCAGAAGGTTTTGAAGGAGTCGTGTCTCGCTGCTGCACACTACCCGAGTGACTGAGTAGGTGGTGTGTCGGCGCGCGCAGGTGCACGATGGGGTAGACAACAGTTTCTGTGAGCGCTGAGGGTAGGTAAAATTTACAGGCCAATGCGCATGCACCGAGGGTAGGGAATAATTATGGGCTGGACGCTTCAGCAGTGTCTCTTAATTATTTCCTTAGCCTGGGTACATGCGCAGTGGCCCCGTAATTTTTTACTACCCTCAGCGCTCACAGAAACTGTTGTCTACCCCATCGTTGTGCACCTGCGCGCGCCGACACACACCACCTACTCAGTCACACTGGTAGTGTGCAGCAGCGAGACATGACTCCTTCAAAACTTTCTGGTGCGGCTACGTAACAACAGGCAGGATAGTGATGGCAGATAGTGGTGACATCCCGACTCCATACAGGTGTACGAGCGGTGACATCCCCGACTCCATACAGGTGTACGAGCGGTGACATCCCTGACTCCATGGAGGTGTAGGAGCGGTGACATCCCTGACTCCGTAGAGGTGTAGGAGCGGTGACATCCCTGACCCCGTAGAGGTGTAGGAGCGGTGACATCCCTGACTCCGTAGAGGTGTAGGAGCGGTGACATCCCTGACTCCATGGAGGTGTACGAGCGGTGACATCCCTGACTCCGTAAGGGTGTAAGAGCGGTGACATCCCTGACTCCGTAGAGGTGTAAGAGCGGTGACATCCCTGACTCCGTAGAGGTGTAAGAGCGGTGACATCCCTGACTCCGTAGAGGTGTAGGAGCGGTGACATCCCTGACTCCGTAGAGGTGTAGGAGCGGTGACATCCCTGACCCCGTAGAGGTGTAGGAGCGGTGACATCCCTGACTCCGTAGAGGTGTAGGAGCGGTGACATCCCTGACTCCGTAGAGGTGTAAGAGCGGTGACATCCCTGACTCCGTAGAGGTGTAAGAGCGGTGACATCCCTGACTCCGTAGAGGTGTAAGAGCGGTGACATCCCTGACTCCGTAGCGGTGTAAGAGCGGTGACATCCCTGACTCCGTAGCGGTGTAAGAGCGGTGACATCCCTGACTCCGTAGAGGTGTAAGAGCGGTGACATCCCTGACTCCGTAGAGGTGTAAGAGCGGTGACATCCCTGACTCCGTAGAGGTGTAGGAGCGGTGACATCTCTGACTCCGAAGAGGTGTAGGAGCGGTGACATCCCTGACTCCGTAGAGGTGTAAGAGCGGTGTTTTGCTTACAGTTCGGGAATAGTTAAATGACAATAAAAACCAGACACATAAAGAATACGTAATTTATTCAGTATGTATTAAACTCAAAAATAGCATATAGCACTTATATAAGGTCAGCATATATAAGAATAGCACTTCAGCAGAAACAACACTTACTTCACCGTCAAGCAGTCAATGATTATGACGCATCGGCATAAGCTTCAGGGAGTCTCCCGAGTCCGATGTGACGGGAATCTTCAACTAGACAAGCGTCCTCATCTAGTGAATCAGATTTGTGCACACTTGACCAAGGAAACCTCCCAAGGCTATATACCAGTTCTCGTTACACAACCATGACTTGCATCCCACATGCCCACCGTGGTCACCTGGGAGGCGTTGTCAGTAAACAAGCCATCCATCCAGTCAGGAGGGGCCAACTCCCGCCAGGATGTTTTGGCTCTTGATGTGAACCGCGTCTCATTGTCTGATAACCAACATTCCATTAAACATTGCAAAGGTCAGCATCTCTATTAATATTATTCTAAAATATACTTATAATACAAGAGAGACTCCATTTTAGAATCCCATTCACGTTGCATTACAGAGCGGTGACATCCCTGACTCCGTAGAGGTGTGAGAGCAGTGGCATCTCTGACTCCATATAGGTGTGAGAGCAGTGGCATCCCTGACTTCATCTATACTAATAAAAGGCATACACGCCGTCCGTGCGTGTGTGCCGAATTCTCCTGTGCACATGCGCGGCGCACAGGAGAATTCGGCACACACTGATCGGGACAAGAAGCAGATAGGACGCAGCAGCAGGAGGTAAGCGGCTGCGTCCTGTCTGCTTCCTCACACTAAAAGGACAGGGAAGGAAGGGACAGGGCACAGCATTCATATGGGACGCGGCCGCTGCACAGTGGAAGTGCAGGAGGCAAGCGGCCTCGTCCACAGTAAGGGTAGAGGGCTGCCATGAAGCAGGATATCGCCGCGGGAGAAGCAGCTTAGCTGATTTGCATATCCTCAGCTCTGCGTCTCCCGCGGCAGTAGTAAGTGAAAAGGACCGGACCGCCCATTAAATCGTCAGCCAATGAAAAGGCAGAGGAAAGGTAGGGATAGGGTTGGGCAATATACCGGTGGCTGCGATATACCGCGGTATTAAGAAACTGCGATATGGCGATATCACAGTTTCCTAATAACCGCGGTATTTAATGACGTCATAGGAGCGGTCGCACGTGTGCCGACCGCTCCTAAAACATCCACGTCAGGGCCGAATTCCTGGTGCCCGGGACATGTAGTGTCGGGCGCCGGGAAGGTAGTAAGTAGCGGGCTCTGCCGGGAATTTAGCACCGGCCCCGCAGTGAAGTAGCCCGACCTTAATAACTATTGTGGCGCAGGCTCCCCGGGCAGCTCTCTGCTCCTCCATGCGCCGTCTGCCCCTTCATTCATAAAGTGGGCGGAGCAGACAGGCGGAGCAGAGAGCTGCCCGGGAGCCTGCGCAACAATAGTTATTAAAGGAACCTGTCATCAAAAATACCATTTAAATGTGTTAACAGTACCTCCTAGTGCCCGCAAACTGTGTCCACATGCACCTTTTCTTCCTATTTTCACTCTTAGCCTCATTGAGAATTGCACTTTTATTCTGCCGCTGCCCGTGCTTCAAGTCAGGCTTGAAGTCATGGGGGCAGCGGCCTAGACTCTTCCACAGTGCTCTCTCCGCCCCTGGCTCCTTGACTGACAGCCGTGATCGCAGTCCCGGCCCCGCGTACAATGCGCCATCTTCCTTCGAGCGCCAGCGGCGAGTCAAGGAGCCAGGGGCGAAGAGAGCACTGTGGAGAGATGCTTAGCCGCTGCCCTCATGACTTCAAGCCTGACTTGAAGCTGGCAGCGGCAGAATAAAGTGCAATTCTCAATGAGGCTAAGAGTGAAATAGAAGAAAAGGCATGTGGGACACAGTTTGTGGGCACTAAGGTACTGTTAACACATTTAAATGGTATTTTTGATGACAGGTCCCTTAAGGTCGAGCTACTTCTACAAGATTAACTACATAAATACTGGATAAGAGCTGCGGGGCGGTGTATTACTGCAGAGTAACACTGCACCGGCCCCGCAGCTCTTATCCAGTATTTATGTAGTTAATCTCTGTTCCTCCATGCTCCGCCCACTTTATGAATGAAGGAGCAGACGGCGCATGGAGGAACAGAGAGCTGCCCGGGAGCCTGCGCAACAATAGTTAATAAGGTCGTGCTACTTCTAAAGACATTACAGTGTTGGGGGTCTGTGGCTGACATTGTTATGGGGGATCTGTGGATGACACATATATAGCATAAGATGCTATACAGGGGTGTGGAATTCCTATCGCCCGGGCAAGTACTTTGAACAGTTGTTTAGCCCTGTGCGGGCAAGTAGCAGGGACATGTCGGTTGGGCAGTAATAGGAGCGGTCATATGCTAGCCGCGAGCTGACCGCTCCTACATCTATGTCAGCCTGCCCCTGCATCGTGCATATGAGTACATATCACTTCCTGCAGGCGGCCCCCGGCTCCTCCCGGCTCCTGTGAAGTCTCCGCCCACCTGCCAGCACAGGAGCGCACAGTAGACGGCCCCCTGCAGACGAGCGTTTCTCCCGGAGCCTGTCCACATCGCAGCTCCTGGCCTGACCTGCAAGCGCTGACTGGGGTTACATAGCATTATACTGATTTATGATGCTATGTAACCCTTACAGTTCTGGAATGTGTTGGATAACTCTGACATAATGCTGTCAGTGTTATCCAATACATTCCAGAGCTGTAAGGGTTACATAGCATCATAAATCAGTATAATGCTATGTAACCCCATTCAGCGCTTGCAGGTCAGGCCGGGAGCTCCGTTGACAGACTCTGGGAGGAACGCTCGTCTGCAGGGAGCCTAAGAGCCCGGGTGTTAGAAATGAAGGTAGTGCTGTCTGTTTTCTGAGGCTCTGGCCCTGCCTGCAATCTGCACTGCAGGTGGCACTTAATAAACTATAATGTCTCCCTGTGGCCCCCGCACAGTATAACGTCACCCTGTGGCCCCTGCCCCCATACAGCATAACGTCACCCTGTGGCCCCCGCCCCCATACAGTATAACGTCACCCTGTGGCCCCCGCCCCCATACAGTATAACGTCCCCCTGTGGCCCCCACCCCCATACAGTATAACATCTCCCTGTGGCCCCCACCCCCATACAGCATTACAGCTCCTTGTGGCCCTGCCCCCATACAGCATAACGTCTCCTTGTGGCCCCTACCCCATACAGTATGACGTCTCCTTGTGGCCCCCGTCCCATACAGGATAACGTCTCCTTGTGGCCCTGCCCCTATACAGCATAATGTCTCCTTGTGGCCCGCGCCCCATACAGTATACCATTAGTACAAGTTCAGGACAAGTAGATGGTCATGAGGGACAAGTAGATTGAGCCCCCACTTTAGTCCTTCGACAAGTAGTTTTTTTTTAAATTTCCACACCCCTGCTATATATGTGTCAGCCACAGTGCCCCCCCATAACAGTGCGTCAGCCACAGTGCCCCCCCCATAACAGTGCGTCAGCCACAGTGCCCCTCATAACAGTGCGTCAGCCACAGTGCCCCCCCATAACAGTGCGTCAGCCACAGTGCCCCCCATAACAGTGCGTCAGCCACAGTGCCCCCATAACAGTGCGCCAGCCACAGTGCCCCCATAACAGTGCGGCCAGCCACAGTGCCCCCCATAACAGTGCATCATACAGTATAACGTCTCCTTGCGGCTGCCCCCGTGCCCCTTACAGTATAACGTCTCCTTGCGCTGCCCCCATACAGTATAATGTCTCCAAGTGTTTTTTTCTTCTAAATGGGCATTTATCGTGATATATATCGTTATCGCGATAAATTTCTTAATATCGTTATCGTGGCAATATTTTTGATATCGCCCAACCCTAGGTAGGGACCGCCCCCAGCCCTAAGTCGTCTTTTCAGGCTGCGTAGTTGGAGCCCTGCGCAGCCATTTTAAGAGAGGAGAGCAGAGCCTACATGTGCTTAAAACTCCAGCTGTGCCAGTCACCAGTCACTGTTCCAGCAGTCAGTGCCACATGTGTCAGTCACCAGTGAAAGTGCCAGCAGTCTGTCAGCCACCAGTCAGTGTCCACCATCTCAGGTCAGCAGTAAAAGTGCCCGTCGTCTTAGTGTCAGCCACCAGTGATAAGGTCCACTGTCTGAGTGCCAGCAGTCACGTGTCAGTGCCAGCAGTCCGTGTCCGTGTCAGCCACCAGTGACAGTATCCGTCCTCTCAGTGCCAGAATTCAGTTTGAGTCGTGTCAGCCACCAGTCAAAGTACCCGCCGTGTCAGTGACCAGTGACAGTGTCTGCCGTCTAAGGCCTCATGCACACGGCCGTAGTCTGCAAAACACGGAAGCTGCTCCGCGTTCCCTAATTTGCGGAACGGAACGCGGCCCATTATAGAGATGCCTATTCTTGTCCGCATAACGGACAAGAATAGAACATGCTCTATTTTTTTTGTGGGGGCACGGAACGGAGCAACGGATGCGGACAGCACACGGAGTGCTGTCCGCATCTTTTGCGGCCCCATTGAAATGAATGGGTCCGCTGCCGAGCCGCGAAATATGCGGCTCGAAAGCGGACCCAAACAACGGCCGTGTGCATGAGGCCTAAATGTAAGCAGTCAGTGTCAGTCACCAATAACCGTGCCTGCCATCTCAGTGCCAGCAGTCCGTGTCAGCCACCAGTGACAGTATCCGTCGTCTCAGTGCCAGAATTCAGTTTGAGTCGTGTCAGCCACCAGTCAAAGTACCCGCCGTCTCAGTGTCAGTGACCAGTGACAGTGTCCGCCGTCTCAATGTAAGCAGTCAGTGTCAGTCACCAATAACCGTGCCTGCCATCTCAGTGCCAGCTTTGTCAGCCACCAGTAATAGTATCTGCTGCCTCAATGTAAGTAGTCAGTGTCAGCCAATAAGTAGTGAGTGCCAGCAGTATCAGCCAGCAGTGACAGTGTCCGCCGTCTCAGTTTCAGTCGTGTTAGCCACCAAATTACCCGCCGTCTCAGTGTCAGCCGTTAGTGCCAGCAGTATCTGCCAGCAGTGACAGTGTTCGCCGTCTCAGTGTAAGCAGTGACAGCCACCAATCACTGTGCCCGCCGTCTCAGTGCCAGAATTCAGTTTCAGTCATGTTAGCCACCAAAGTACCCGCTGTCTCAGTGTCAGCAGTGAGTGCCAGCTTTGTCAGCCACCAGTAATAGTGTCCGCCGCCTCAATGTAAGTAGTCAGTGTCAGCCACTAATCAACGTGCCCGCCGTCTCAGTGCCAGCATTCAGATTCAGTCGTATTAGCCACCAAAGTACTTGCTGTCTCAGTGTCCGCAGTGTGTGCCAGCTGTATCCGCCAGCAGTGACAGTGTCCGTCGTCTCAGTGCCAGAATTCAGTTTCAGTCGTGTCAGCCACCAGTCAAAGTACCTGCCGTCTCAGTGTCAGTCATCAGTGACAGTGTCCGCCGTCTCAATATTAGCAGTCAGTGTCAGCCACCAGTAATAGTGTCCGCCGCCTCAATGTAAGTAGTCAGTGTCAGCCTCCAATCAACGTGCCTGCTGTCTCAGAGCCAGCATTCAGTTTCAGTCGTATTAGCCACCAAAGTACTCGCCGTCTCAGTGTCAGCAGTGAGTGCCAGCTGTATCCGCCAGCAGTGACAGTGTCCGCCGTCTCAGTGCCAGAATTCAGTTTAAGTTGTGTCAGCCAACAGTCAAAGTACCTGCCGTCTCAGTGTCAGTCACCAGTGACAGTGTCCGCCGTCTCAATATTAGCAGTCAGTGTCAGCCACCAGTAATAGTGTCCGCCGCCTCAATGTAAGTAGTCAGTGTCGGCCACCAATCAACGTGCCCGCCGTCTCAGTGCCAGCATTCAGTTTCAGTCGTATTAGCCACCAAAGTACTCGCCGTCTCAGTGTCAGCAGTGACAGTGTCCGCCGTCTCAGTGCCAGCTGTGTCAGCCACCAGTGACAGTGTTCGCCATCTCAGTGCCAGAATTCAGTTTCAGTCGTATTAGCCACCAGTCAAAGTACCGGCCATCTCAGTGTCAGTCGTCAGTTACAGTGTCTGCCGCCTCAATGTAAGTAGTCAGTGTCAGCCAGTAAGTAGTAAGTGCCAGCATTATCAGCCAGCAGTGACAGTGTCCGCCGTCTCAGTGCCAGAATTCAGTTTCAGTCGTGTTAGCCACCAAAGTACTCGCCGTCTCAGTGTCAGCCGTGAGTGCCAGCTGTATCCGCCATCAGTGACAGTGTTCGCCGTCTCAGTGTAAGCAGTGACAGCCACCAATCACCGTGCCCGCCGTCTCAGTGCCAGCATTCAGTTTCAGTCGTGTCAGCCACCAGTCAAAGTACCTGCCGTCTCCGTGTCAGTCACCAGTGACAGTGTCCGCCGTCTCAATATTAGCAGTCAGTGTCAGCCACCAGTAATAGTGTCCGACGCCTCGATGTATGTAATCAGTGTCAACCAGTAAGTAGTGAGTGCCAGCAGTATCCGCCAGCAGTGACAGTGTCCGCCGTCTCAGTGCCAGAATTCAGTTTCCGTCATGTTAGCCACCAAAGTACCCGCTGTCTCAGTGTCAGCAGTGAGTGCCAGCTTTGTCAGCCACCAGTAATAGTGTCCACCGCCTCAATGTAAGTAGTCAGTATCAGACACCAATCAACGTGCCCGCCGTCTCAGTGCCAGCATTCAGTTTCAGTCGTATTACCCACCAAAGTACTCCCTGTCTCAGTGTCAGCAGTGAGTGCCAGCTGTATCCGCCAGCAGTGACAGTGTCACAATAACAAGTCTCAACTACTAAGAAAGACCCCCCCCATAACAGTGTCAGCCACAGTCCCCCCCATAACAGTGTCAGCCACAGTCCCCCCATAACAGTGTCAGCCACAGTCCCCCCATAACAGTGTCAGCCACAGATCCCCCATAACAGTGTCAGCCACAGATCCCCCATAACAGTGTCAGCCACAGATCCCCCATAACAGTGTCAGCCACAGATCCCCCATAACAGTGTCAGCCACAGATCCCCCATAACAGTGTCAGCCACAGATCCCCCACCCATAACAGTGCCATCCACAGATCCCCCATAACAGTGTCATCAACAGATCCACCATAACACTGTCAGAACTAATGTTCTAGCACCCGTTATTGTAACGGGCCTAATGTCTAGTAGAGGTATAAGAGCAGTGACATTCCTCACTCCATAGAAAGTGTATGGAGAGAGCGGTGACATCCCTGATGCTGTGCCTGGGAGAGAGCGGTGACATCCCTGATCTGCTGATTGCAGATGCCATTTATACCCCTTAAAGGAAGTCCCCACACAGTCATACTGGAGACTGTAATGAACACAAGAGTCCTAGAGCAATTATATGTGCCATACATGTTAATCATGGGGACAATATACAGTATAAGTCATGCCATTAACCAGAATTCTTTGTTCCCTTCACTGACCACTAGGAGGACTAGTTCTGATCCACAGAGAAATTGACTCTCATCATGCCTACACCTTCCATGTCATGGAGTCCTTGAAAACTACCTGGAATCTGGAGCACCGGTAAGGACTTGGCCGAACAGTAGAAAAAAATATTTTGGTTGCTCCAGTGTCGCACTCACAAGTGTGCATGAAGCTGAGATTGGGAGGTTGTTTGATGGATCCGTTCAGTGGAAATTAAAAAGGAGACAGTAGTCTCCCAGGCCTAGGCTGATTTCAGACTAGCGTGTCCGCTGCGGGAAACGCATAGCGTGTGGGAGAGGGATCCTCTGGTCTGGAATACAGGCACGCAATGCATTATCATGGCAATGCTGCGCTGTCCGTTTGATTCTGTACATATCTGTACATCAACAATAGCGGAATTCTTATCTTACTGAAAAGAATCAGGCTTAAAAGGGTATCTTAAACTAAGAAGTTGGTGGCATATCTCTAATGCCTGATAGTGGTGCAACCCCTACTTATCTTTACAACAGAGCCTGCAAACTGAAGGATGGCACACTGTGCATGCCATTCATTCATTCCTATGGGACTGCCAAAAATAGCCATGTCAGCTAATTGGTGGCCGAGCAGTACTCTTCCTATTTATTTTAATGGGACACCTGTTTGGGGGCTCTGTTCTAAACATAGGCGTGGGTCCCAGAAGTGCGGGCATATCCTATCCAAGGTGAGACAGCCCACTTAAATAAGTCTTTAGAGGTTTATCCGAGGAACAGCTAGACCAGTGATGGGCAAAGTGCGACTCTCCAGCTGTTGCAGAACTACAACTTCCAGCATGCAAAGACAGCCTACAGCCATCACCCTACACAGGGCATGGTGGGAGTAAAAGTTTTGCAATAGCTGGAGTTGCACTTTGCCCATCACTGAGCTAGAAAAACAGGTAACCCTTTGATCGAAGGTTTACATTTTGTATTTTCAATAAAGACATTGCCCGTCAAGTCAAAGGGGTAATGCGATACTACTTAGTGGCCATGGCATCCACTTAATGGAGCATAGTTGCAATACAACATACATTCTGTTGACAGCTGTTCCTTTTTTTTTTTTTTTTTAATCCCAAACTCCTTTCCTACTTTGGACTCTCTAATTACATTATTTCTTCTCTCCAGGTTAAGGCTAAGGCATGAAGTCCTAATTTGTCGAAGGATGAAAAGGGAAGAGCCAGCGATGAGAACCTGATGTGTCCTTCATATGTTTATTAATGATAAGGTTAATGTAATACTGACAGTGCTCAATACACAGGATAGAATAACTCGGGCAATCACTGGCTGAAGCAAGTCACCAATGCAACCAGTGATTGACCGAGTAGTCATTTTCCGTGGGTCAAGTGATATAAAGTACTGACTGCCCAAGGACCAGAAAATATTGTATTGTAAGCATGTCAACCTTTGAGCTATTTTAATTTTAACAAAATATTGTTAACAGACCACACAACCCCAAGGAACTACCTTGATAGTTGTCAATAAAAATATCAGAGCATTTTGCTGTTGCAGAGCAGGTGTATGTTGTCCTTCACCTAGCTGATACAGATAGGTCAGAACTTTGGCTGTGACATCTCTCTCCCTTCCTTCTGTCAGAATGTGTAAAGAATGTGTCCCATGTACCGTTATCGTACTTATGTGATGTGAGCTGCGCCGTACACTTCCTGGTTTATTAATTGTGAGGGTGGATGGGCTCAGTAAGTGTGATTGAAGTCTTGTCCTGGATGGGCACTGTCTTGAACATGCAAGCCGCCACGCATGCGCCATGGTGAGTTATTAATTGCATTTGCGGCTCTGTACTATACTGGATAGTTAAAAAAAAAGGCACCATGGCGAGTGCGTGTTCAGAACAGTGCCCTGCCTGACCGTGTGAAAATAAATTTTCAGGACCATCACAGACTTCGGATTCGGGATAAGAGTGGTGGCTCTAACTTGGGGAGAACAAATGACAATGAGGTATGGGGGGATGAGAAGGGTGTGATTTTCTAATATCAAATTTCAAATCATCAACAGATTTAACTAACATCATTGTGATGTAAATACCACTTTAAGTCAGATTTACACAGTGTTTTGTCAATGATTGGGTATAAGTGAAAGATCTGGACCTGTCCTGCGTTCAGAGCCCCACCTGGTTTTGGCACAAAATGACTGATGGAAATCACTGACTTGTGAATGAGTCATTTGACATAACAGGAAGGATAATACACATGGACGGTCATTGGGTGGAAAGCATTCAAGTTTTCTGTGAAGTCGTATGACAAAGGCTGTAGCTGGGGGGGCACACATGGTAGTCTGAAGGGAGAGAAAGGTCATTCATTCATTCACTGTAGTGAGAGAAGAGGGAACACATTGCAGAATCTGTAGACAGAGGATGACACAGAGGTTCAGTCACAAAGACCTCTGCATTGCTGTGAAAGGTTTTGTATGAAAATTTCCAATTGGAGGCAGAAGGAGGAAGTTATCCAGAAAAGAAGCTATGCTAAAATCGGAGAGCTAATGAAGATAGCAGCATCCTGGACACACAGATCTGGCATTTATTGCCTAGAAGACCAACTAGAGGATTGCAGACCAACTTTCCACCACTTTTAAAATGGTAACTACTAACTAATATAAAAAATTAAAAAAACATAGCGTTACAATATACTTAGAGCTTCAGGACCAGTGACACTCTTGTTCATCAGGCTGGGTCAGGTACTGCAGCTCTGCACCATTTGTATTAAAAGAATCCCGAAAGAAATACAGAAGACACATTTAACCAAAAATATCTAAGTATTTCTCATACTATTAAAGTTACAGTACCACGTTTATGAAAACGTACAAAAAAATATTCACGTTTAAGAAATCTTTAAAGGGGTTGTCTGGGCATTTTATTTTATTTTTTCTACGTCATCAATACCAGATCGGCAGGTTTCTGACACCCCTGCCGATTAGCTGTATCGGGAGACAGCGCGCGCAGTGCGCACGATCCGTCTCCAGACTATCTTCCTGCCAGCTGCAGTATGTCTATGGGACACAGCAGCAGAGCCGGAAGGGAGATAGCTCGTGCGCACTGTCTCCCGATACAGCTGATCGGCCGGGGTGTCGGACCCCTGCCGATCTGGTATTGACGACTTATCCTGAGGATAGGTCATCAATAAAAAAAATGCCCAGAGAACCCCTTTAATGTCTCCTGACAACCCGATTATTCAAATAAAACACATATGGTAGGCAGGAAAGAAATATGTCCACATTCACAAGACCTTGAAAAACCATGGATCCTCGAATCACGTGCACTAGGCGTGTGCAGCCTGCATTGTTGTCTTTAGGTCCATGACCATGATGTTCTATGTTTTGAGAAACGGACATGGAAGACTTTCTGGGTCGGTATCGCTGAGGTCCCATAAAACATGTGCCTTGCTTTTGCCACATCTTCAAAACCATTGATGAAAAGCGGTCTGCACTGTCATGCGGGTTATACATGGCTAGTATACGTGTTTCGCAGACCCATGGTCTGCAACGTGGGCACGCCCATGTGTATGCAGCCGACTGTAAATAGATGTACATGGGGAGAATCTGCATGGGACAAATATTCTTTACAGAAAGGGTTAATCCGCAGAGGTAGCACCCAAATAGCTTCTGGCAGAAAACTGTACGTATCCTCCTCTTTACATCTCAGTTTGATGGCTATGCAGGGCCGCAGCTTCCACCAATTGTTTGTGTCTTCCTCTTGTAGATGCCGCAGCTTCTCAACTCCATCTGCAATCCATGGCTCAGCCATGCATTACCCATGGGCTATTCTGCCCTCCAGCATCTAAAGGACTCTGTTCACCAGATTATTATAAATAAAGTTAGTTCAAACAAATGAAGGAAAGCCAAACATGTTCTACCCTGCACTTGTTTGGTGCACAAAGGAAAATCTTGACTACTCGTCCAGTAACAGCGCCCAGGATGATGTCCACCTCTGCACCCTATGGTATCTTCCATGGGACCCTTCATCTGCCGCGTATTCAGTGCTCATCAGTGTTGACCCAAAAGGAAAACAGACGGAAAAGGTTGGTGCCTATAAGCTGCAGCCACAGGAGTCATTGACAGGTATAAAGGTATTCCTACAAAATAAAAGGTGAGTACAGAGTGGAATATGGTAAGATAAACTTTCAATTCAATACTCTACCTTCTTCGCGAACATCTTCCATGGGACCCTTCATCTGCCGCGTATGCCACCTGATGCAGTTCTCGGAATTGACCCAAAAGGCAAACAAAAAATTTTTTTTTTACTGCCAATAACTGCAGCCGCTGGAGTCAGTGACAAGTACAAAATAATTCAAACATTAGGAGTAAATACAGCTGAAAATGAGGGAATTGAAAATGAACAATAGTATTTCATGAATAGTACAAGGGATGTGATTAGGTTATTGTATGAAGACAAACAAACACCGGAAATTCGTAATACAAAGTATGAATAACTTGAGTTGAGTAATAATTAGAACAAACCGATAAAAATAATCAAATTTTACTCGCCTTATAGCCTTTTTTTTTTTTTTTTAACTTCGATTGATTATGGTGACACATACTGGGGCCATCCTGATGAGACTCATACAGCACCTACAAAAAAAAAAATGATTATGGTGCAGCAAGTTAATTTTTAGAATTAGTGTTTTAAGAGTGATTTAACAATGTAACTGTTATAGTGAAATTATGTAATCATGATGGATTGAGCATTAAGTAAGTTTTCCCAAGACTAATTTTTGATGTATCATATCAGAGACCTGACCTTTATACTGGAGTAGGGCACAAGCTATTTCCAGTCGTGCAACCCGAATATCTTCTGCAGATGTCTTCACTTCCAAGATAGTTCTTGTCCTTAGGAACTCCTTGGCAAACTGAAAAATAACAATTCAATTTGGTAAAAGCAGTTCAAATTGGTTATCACTGGCATTCAATATGTTTAAAATATTTTTACCATCAAGATTAAAACTCCACAGCTACTGGAATCCTGCTGGTTGTTGTGAACCATTATCCAGGTGCTCCATTGTGCTGCCTGTTCTTCTGGCTTGTACATCGTCAACAAGACACTGTCAAACAAACAATACATTAAAACATATAAATTTGATGAAACAGAAAATTAAACTATTAAAGTATAAGCTTACTTGTGGCACGTTTAAAGTATTTACAGAAGGCACGTTTAAAGTATTTACAGAAGCAAACTTACTTCCAGTTCCGTTGCACTTTAGAAACATAGTTGTTTTCATTTCCGAGCGGATCCATCAATACAAGGACCTTCTTGGACATGATGACAACCTTAAAGTTAGATAGAAAAAGAAGAAACGTTTGTAGTTGACATAGCTATTTTTAATATACGTGTTGAACCTAAAGTAGGCATACAGTAAAATGAATGAATGAACTTCACAACAGGAGTTTAATATCAATTTCATGCCATGCATCGAAAAATCATGGCAGCATTTGGAAACAATAGTGGAGTGTGAATATAAAAAGTGTATCGTGTAGCAGTTTTAGCGAGTCAACTGTATACCTACTTTTTGCAAACCATTAGCAGAGAAAATGATCCTAGTGGTGTCATTGGGTTGTTCGATATTTAGATATATTTCTAATAATTACATTGATTATCATAGTAAATGACAACTGATTTACATATAAGGGAACACATTTTTTAATATTTTCAACACCAATAAAATCCAGTGAGCTCCAACATTCACGGGGCATAGCCAAAGATCTTGTACCGGAAATCTTATAAAATAAAAATATATTAAAGATTTTATATATATATATATATATATATATATATATATATATTGTACCATGTCACTAACCTTCCCAAGCTTTTGTATGTCACCGTAAAACAACACAGAAGACAGGACAGCATCAAATTGACAAACTGGTTCCTATTTGAATAGATTCTTAGTTAGAATGCAAAATAACAACACTATGAACATTACCAAATTATGAATTCACACTTGCCTGATGATTCACAACCAGATGATGAATGTATGCATCAATCACCTGCATTAAAACCAAAAAATAAAAAAATGAAGATATCTATATAAATATTTATTTATATTTTACCTTTCAGTTAGCACCAATGTAGATCATTACCTCATCAACCAGCCAGTTATTGCCGCGCAGTGTACGAAACGATGACACATACAGCTTGAATGGTCCCACAACTGCTTCCACATGGCCGTCATCCTCTTCTTCCCACAGCATTTGAACTACAAAAAAAAATGTAAAAAAAAATGAAATAGATATCTATCTAACTCTAGGTATGTAATGTACCTTTGGTACCCAAAGCCAATACAGGTCGGGTATGCCTTATCAGAAGAAAAAAAAATATTATGAAAATAACGTGTCATCCTAATATTTCCTATTGCATCTTTTTTGGGGTTATGAGGCATTTCAGAAAAGGGAAAAACTCAACCTGTATTTGTCCTTTGGTAAAAATAATATTTTAATAATTTATTCCATAAAAAGAGTGAAAGGCCAGACCAAGAGGGCATGGCCAAACGAATGACCAACAGGGTCAATTCAAACTTATTATAAAACCAGTAACTGCTACCTCTGTCTTCTATGTTCTGCCTGACATTGAAAGATACAGATGGCTTTAAAAAAAATATCAAGATTAATGTTAATCACTTACAGGTGACATTACTTTAAATTACAATGCAACATATTGGAAGAAGAGATAGAACAAGTGTCACGGGCATTCCTCTTAAAGGTACCAGAGACACTGGAAACTCGTTGGTTAGATTTATAAGTTCCTTGTGGATCGTATTGTGTCTGTTTTGGTGAGGGTCAAACCCCTTGATTCAGGGGTTGCTTGGTGGTTATGTAACTTCAACATAAGTTGGCCACTTCTTACTTCTATAGGTTTATGGGTGAAATAAGTAAAATAGTTGTCTCAGCTCAATGGAGTCTATAAAAAAAAAAAAAAAAATTATCAAATAAATAAAGTGTATAAAACCGTATGTGGTGTACTGAAACATGATAGATATTGCACAGTGTTTGTACATGGTACATTGAAAAGTCATTAGACCATGTAATCAAATGATTATTAGTATAAAATATCAGAAAGGATAATCTATGAAAACACTGTACCTGACAATTGAGAAACCTTTGAGGTACTACATACAGTTCCTATATATACGGCACTGACAGCACCGCCAATATACAGCACAGACAGTACCCCAATATCCCCAACATACAGTGCAGACATGACTCCAATATAAGGCGCAGACAGAACCCCAATATATGTTGTAGACATAACTCCAATATACAGCACAGACAACACTGCCAATATACAGCACAGACAGTACCCCAATATCCCCAACATACAGTGCAGACATGAATCAAATATATGTTGTAGACATAACTCCAAAATACAGCACAGACAACACCGCCAATATACAGCACGGACAGTACCCCAATATCCCCAACATACAGTGCAGACATGACTTCAATATAAGGCGCAGACAGAACCCCAATATATGTTGTAGACATAACTCCAATATACAGCACAGACAACACTGCCAATATACAGCACAGACAGTACCCCAATATCCCCAACATACAGTGCAGACATGACTCCAATATAAGGCGCAGACAGAACCCCAATATATGTTGTAGACTTAATCTTAATAGACAGCACAGAAAACACCGCCAATATACAGCACAGACAGTACCCCAATATCCCCAACATACAGTGCAGACATTACTCCAATATAAGGCGCAGACAGAACCCCAATATATGTTGTAGACATAACTCCAATATACAGCACAGACAACACCACCAAAATACAGCACAGACAGTACCCCAATATCCCCAACATGCAGTGCAGACATGACTCCAATATTTTGCACAGACAGAACACCAGTATATGGTGTAGACATGACTCCTATATATGGCACAGACTAAAGGTGAGACAGCTGTGGTCTTTGCAGGAACCATGGGGTGTATAATGCAGCCCAGTACTGTGTGTGGTGGTGGTGGTGGGGGTTCAGAATTAGGGTAGAGAGTAGTGTTGAGCGAACAGTTCGAGAATAGTTCGTACCGAATTTTAGGGTGTTCGGGACAAGAACCCGAACATTTTCAAAAAAGTTCGGGTTCGTTGTTCGGCGATTTCTTCCCGCTTTCTGAAGGGCTGCACAGCAGCCAATCAGTTAGCGTTTTACTTCTTGCCCTAAGAGCCCATCACAGCCATGCCTACTAATGGCATGGCTGTGATTGGCCAAGTGCAGCATGTGACCCAGCCTCTATTTAAGCTGGAGTCACGTAGCGCCGCACGTCACACTGCTCTGATTAGTGTAGGGAGAGGACGCAGCTGCTGTGAGGGCGAGATTAGGCAGGGAAAAGTCAGCAACAGCACCTAATGAAGTGATCGATCTACAGCTGTGAATGATTCAACTTCTGCTAGTTACTTGCTCACTGGTTTTTAGGCTGCACAGAGCGTTTTTCTGTCACTTATTTTCTGGGGTGATCGGTGGCCATTTTGTGACTTGTGGTGCACCAGATCAAGCTTCCACCAAGTCTATCAATCCATCAATACTAGTTTTTTTTTGCTATATCCTACATCGGGGCTTGGCTGTGCTTATTGTCACCCCTAGAAACTCAGGATAGCAATTTCTATATTTTATTAAGGGGTTAAATACAATTGCCAAAATACCAATCCCCTAAATATGGTGTTCCAGCTTTGGCTAGCCAAGTATAATACTGTCTGCTGTCTGGCAAAGGATAGATTATTTTCTGTGGTGAAATTCAATTGCCAAAATAGCAATCCCCTAAATCTGGTGTCACAGCTTTGGCTGGCAAACTATAATAGTGTCCGCCAAAACATATATTTTGTTCTGGGGTGAAATTAAATTGCTAAAATAGCAATACCATAAATCTGGTATCACAGCTGTGGCTGGCAAACTATAATAGTGTCCGGCAAAACATATATTTTGTTCTAGGGTGAAATTCAATTGCCAAAATAGCAATACCTTAAATCTGGTGTCATAGCTGTGGCTGGCAAACTATAATAGTGTCTGCCAAAACATATATTTTGTTCTGGGGTGAAATTCACATGCCAAAATAGCAATCCCCTAAATCTGGTGTCCCAGCACTGGCTGGCAAACTATAATAGTGTCCGCCAAAACATATATTTTGTTCTGGGGTGAAATTCAATTGCCAAAATAGCAATACCATAAATCTGGTGTCACAGCTGTGGCTGGCTAAGTGTTAATCTGTCTGTAAAAGGGTATATTACACTCAAGGTGTATATACAAGTGCTGAGAGGGTCATCCTCATTAACTTCACACGCTACCGTGCATCTCCCATTGGATTTCTGTCCGTTAAAGGGTATATTACACAAAGTGTTAAAATACAATTGCTGAAGGCATAATCCTACATATTTTTTCTCACGCTACTGTGCATCTCCAAGTGTAAATCTGTCCATAAAAGGATACCTTTCATCCAGGGCCTAAGTACTAGCCCTAAAAGAGATATTCAACTAAATCAGTGGTTACTGCTGTGCCTGGATTAGTGTAATACGCTACATAAATAAATAGGCAGATAGTGTTAGGTGCCTGTAAAAAAGGCCTGAATTTGAAATCAAAACATTGGGCTAAATATTTTTTTTCTTATTGTGGTGCTTGGTGAATGGTAATAATGAGGAAAACATCTAGTAAGGGACGCGGACGCGGTTGTGGTGGTGTTAGTGTACCCTCTGGTGCTGGGAGAGGACGTGGCCATTCTGCCACAGCCACACGTCCTAGTGAACCAACAACCTTAGGTCCTAGTACCTGCCAGAATTTACACCGATATTTGGTGGGGCCCAATGCCGTTCTAAGGATGGTAAGGCCTGAGCAGGTACAGGCGCTAGTCAATTGGGTGGCCGACAGTGGATCCAGCACGTTCACAACATTATCTCCCACCCAGTCTTCTGCAGAAAGCACACAGGTGGCGCCTGAAAACCAAGCCCATCAGTCTGTCACATCACCCCCATGCATATCAGGGAAACTGTCTGAGCCTCAAGTTATGCAGCAGTCTCTTATGCTGTTTGAAGACTCTGCTGGCAGGGTTTCCCAAGGGAATCCGCCTAGCCCTTTTCCAGTGGTGGAAGACATAGAATGCACTGATGCACAACCACTGATGTTTCCTGATGATGAGGACATGGGAATACCACCTCATCGGAGTCCGCACGTCTCTGATGATGACGAAACACAGGTGTCAACTGCTGCGTCTTTCTGCAGTGTGCAGACCGAATGGAAGGTCAGGGAGGAAGACTGTGTGGAAGACGATGAGGTCCTAGACCCCACATGGAATGAAGGTCGTGCCACTGACTTTCATAGTTCAGAGGAAGAGGCAGTGGTGAGACCGAGCCAACAGCGTAGCAAAAGAGGGAGCAGGGGGCAAAAGCAGACCAGCCGCCGCCAAGAGAGTTCGCCTGCTACTGGCCAACGCCACCAGGGACCAAGCACCCCAAAGGCAGCTTCAAGGAGTTCCCTGGTATGGCACTTCTTTAAACAATGTGCTGACGACAAGACCCGAGTGGTTTGCACGCTGTGCCATCAGAGCCTGAAGCGAGGCATTACCGTTCTGAACCTTAGCACAACCTGCATGACCAGGCATCTACATGCAAAGCATGAACTGCAGTGGAGTAAACACCTTAAAAGCAAGGAACTCACTCTGGCTCCCCCTTCTCCCTCTTCTGCTGCTGCCTCGGCCTCTTCCTCCGCCTCAGGAGGAAAGTTGGCACCTGCCAACCACCAAACAGAGGATGTGCCACCGACACCACCACCTGCATCACCAAGCATCTCCACCATGTCACACGGCAGCGTTCAGCTCTCCATCTCACAAACCTTGGAGAGAAAGCGTAAATTCCCACCTAGCCACCCTCGAGCCCTGGGCCTGAATGCCAGCATTTCTAAACTACTGGCCTTTGAAATGCTGTCATCCAGGCTGGTGGACACAGACAGCTTCAAACAGCTGATGTCCATGGCTGTCCCACAGTATGTTGTTCCCAGCCGCCACTACTTCTCCAAGACAGCCGTGCCTTCCCTGCACAACCAAGTATCCAATAAAATCAAGTGTGCACTGCGCAACGCCATCTGTGGTTAGGTGGACCTTGCCACAGATGGCGTTGCGCAGTGCACACTTGATTTTACATTGATTTTACATGCACCAGTAAGCACGGCCAGGAACGCTATATCTCCCTAACTGCACACTGGGTAAATGTAGTGGCGGCTGGGCCCCAGGCGGAGAGTTCCTTGGCGCATGTCCTTCCGCCGCCAAGGATCGCAGGGCTTCATTCTTTGCCTCCTGTAGCCTCCTCCTCCTACTCGGCTTCCTCCTCCTCTGCTTCCACCAGCTCATCCAGTCAGCCACACACCTTCACCACCAACTTCAGCACAACCCGGGGTAAACGTCAGCAGGCCATTCTGAAACTCATATGTTTGCGGGACAGGCCCCACACCGCACAGGAGTTGTGGCAGGGTATTGAACAACAGACCGACGAGTGGTTTCTGCCGGTGGGCCTCAAGCCCAGCCTGGTGGTGTGCAATAATGGGCGAAATCTCGTCGCAGCTCTGGGACTAGCCGGTTTGACGCACATCCCTTGCCTGGCGCAAGTGCTGAATTTGGTGGTGCAGAAGCTCATTCACAACTACCCTGACATGTCAGATCTGCTGCATAAAGTGCGGGCCGTCTGCGCTTCCGGCGTTCACATCCTGCCGCTGCTCGCCTGTCTGCGCTACAGCGTAACTTCGGCCTTCCCGCTCACCGCCTCATATGCGACGTGCCCATCAGGTGGAACTCCACCTTGCACATGCTGGAGAGACTGTGCAAGCAGCAGCAGGCCATAGTGGAGTTTCAGCTGCAGCACGCACGCGTCAGTCGCACTGCGGAACAGCACCACTTCACCACCAATGATTGGGCCTCCATGCGAGACCTGTGTGCCCTCTTGCGCTGTTTCGAGTACTCCACCAACATGAACAGTGGCGATGACACCGTTATCAGCGTTACAATACCACTTCTATGTCTCCTTGAGAAAACGCTTAGGGCGTTGATGGAAGAGGAGGTGGCCCAGGAGGAGGAGGAGGATGAGGGGTCATTTTTAGCACTTTTAGGCCAGTCTGTTAGAAGTGGCACAGAGGGAGGTTTTTTGCAACAGCAGAGGCCAGGTACAAATGTGGCGAGCCAGGGCCCACTACTGGAGGACGAGAAGGATGAGGAGGAGGTGGAGGAGGATGAGGGTGAAGCAGGTTCACAGCGGGGTGGCACCCGACACAGCTTAGGCCCATCACTGGTGCGTGTCCTTACCTCTGGGGAGCCTGGCACACATGAGCGACTACATGCTGCCCACATTTTAACGTGTGCGGACTACTGGGTTGCCACCCTGCTGGATCCCCGGTACAAAGATAATGTGCCCACCTTACTTCCTGCACTGGAGTGTGATAGGAAGATGCGCGAGTACAAGCGCACGCTGGTAGATGCGCTCCTGAGAGCATTCCTAAATGTCACAGGGGAACAGGTGGAAGCCCAAGGCGAAGGCAGAGAAGGAGCAAGAGGTCGCCAACACAGCTGTGTCATAGCTCCTCTGAGGGCAGGGTTAGCATGGCAGAAATGTGGAAGTTTTGTCTCCACGCCACAGCTAACTGCACCACCACCTGATACGGAACGTGTTAGCAGGAGGCAGCATTTCACTAACATGGTTGAACAGTACGTCTGCACACCCCTCCACGTACTGACTGATGGTTCGGCCCCATTCAACTTCTGGGTCTCCAAATTGTCCACGTGGCCAGTTAGCATTTTATGCCTTGGAGGTGCTGGCCTGCCCGGCGGCAAGCGTTTTGTCTGAACGTGTATTCAGCACGGCAGGGGGCGTCATTACTGACAAACGAAGCCGCCTGTCCACGGCCAACGTGGACAAGCTGACATTCATAAAAGTGAACCAGGCATGGATCCCACAGGACCTGTCCCTCCCTTGTGCAGAATAGACATTTATAACTGCCTCCCCCTCAACCATGTATTCTTGTACTCCGGGGCACTTCTTTATTGAATCCTCATTTCTTTAACTTTACCATGATCTTGCGGTGCAACCCAAAATTGAATGAACCTCTCCTCAATCTGGGCGCCAAGGCCTAAATAACTTAAAGTGGCCTTCTCCAGTGGTGGGTGATATAACGCATGATTCCTTGCTGTGGGACCTCTCTCCTCTGTCTGGGTGCTGGGGCCGAAATAACTGAAGTTGGCCTTCTCCAGAGGTGGGTGATATGACGCATGATTCCTTGCTGTGGGACCTCTCTCCTCTGTCTGGGTGCTGGGCCTAAATAACTGAAAGTGGCCTTCTCCAGTGGTGGGTCATATGACTCCTTATTCCTTGCTGTGGGACCTCTCTCCTCTGTCTGGGTGCTGGGGCCGAAATAACTGAAAGTGGCCTTCTCCAGAGGTGGGTGATATAACGACTTATTCCTTGCTGCGGGACCTCTCTCCTCTGTCTGGGTGCTGGGGCTTAAATAACTGAAAGTGGCCTTCTCTAGTGGTGGGTGATATGACGCATGATTCTCTGCTATGGGACCTCTCTCCAATTGATATTGGTTAATTTTTATTTATTTTATTTTAATTCATTTCCCTGTCCACATATGTTTGCAGGGCATTTACCTACATTTTGCTGCCCTTTGCAGCGCTCTAGCCCTTTCCTGGACTATTTTACAGCCTTTTTAGTGCCTAAAAGTTCGGGTCCCCATTGACTTCAATGGGGTTCGGGTTCGGGATAAAGTTCGGGTCGAGTTCGGATCCCGAACTCGAACTTTTTCGGGAAGTTCGGCAGAACTTCCCGAACCCGAACTTCCAGGTGTTCGCTCATCTCTAGTACAGAGTGTAAAAGTTGGTACAAAATTATTCTTACTTTGTGTCCTTCTGGTAAGCCTTCTTACTTACTGCAGTGAGCACTGTAAGATATGAACCAGCACTGATGACACGATCTCTAGCAAAGGAACCAGCACTGATGACACGATCTGTAGCAAAGGATCGCTCAGGGCAGTTTATTTCAACAAGGGCTGTGAATGCGAACGCGCAGCGTCAGCTTATATTACCATCGGCTGTATGAGGATCGCAGGGACAGCTGATTTAACGGGGATCCCACAGGCTCATACAGCCGATGGTAATATAAGCTGATGCTGCGCGTTTGCATTCACAGCCCTTGTTGAAATAAACTGCACTGAGCGATCCCCATACAGTTGCTGTTAAAATTAGCTGCCCTGAGCCCGTGAAAATCTGCTGCCCCAATCAGAGCCTGTGAAAATCTGCTGCCCGCCAATCAGAGCCCGTGAAAATCTGCTGCCCACCAATCAGAGCCCGTGAAAATCTGCTGCCTGCCAATCGGAGCCCGTGAAAATCTGCTGCCCGCCAATCACAGCCCGTGAAAATCTGCTGCCCTCAGCCCTGGTGCTGCGCGTTCACGGCGCTGTGAATGTAAGCTGCTGTAACAGGAACCTACCCTTCCCGTTCACTGCGCTGTAAATGTAACCTACCCTCCCCGTTCACTGCCCTGTGAATGTAACCTACCCTCCCCGTTCACTGCCCTGTGAATGTAAGCTACTGTAAATGTAACCTACCCTCCCCGTTCACTGCGCTGTGAATGTAACCTACCCTCCCCGTTCACTGCGCTGTGAATGTAACCTACCCTCCCTGTTCACTGCGCTGTGAATGTAACCTACCCTCCCATTCACAGCGCTGTGAATGTAAGCTACTGTAAAAGTAAGCTACCCGTAAAAATCTGCTGCCCTCAGCGATTACTCAGTCTGAAGCCAAACCCTCTTTCCAGCCAATCAGGAGCCGAGCGGGTAGACACACCTCCCTCAGAAGCGTGACGTCCTGACCGGAAGTGACGCGGGCAACAGATTTTTATGGGCAGAAAATTTTCACAGAACACCGGTGTTCCGTGAAAATTTGGTACCTGTAAAATCTTGGTACCCTCGTCACTTCCGCTATGACGTACAGCATGTAAAGAAGGTGATCGCTGAAGTCGGCTGATCGCTGAAGTTGGCCACTCTGTGATTGGTCATTCCCCGGGTACCATATTTTAACAGAGCACATCATGCCAAGGAGCCGAGGGAGGGAGGGACGCAGGGAGGGGGACGGGGTTTTGCCACAATCTGATTGGTGCACACTGCTTGTAACATGATTGGATGGATAAGTAGATTTTCAAAATTGTGACTAACGGTCATCTTTTTCAGACTGGTTGGTGAAGCTAGTCAAAGCAGTGTGGATTGATCTGATGTTGATCATCTCTGACAGTGATTATTGTAGTAAGTTATAAGGTTTACTAGGATATAAAGTAAGGATATCATATTTCTGGTTAGGGACATTTCACAAATACTGGAAGTATATGGAGATCTTAAAACTTCTTCCACAGTTTATGTGACTGGTATTAGGCCTCTTTCACACTTGCGTTGTTAGGATCCGGCGTGCACTTCCGTCGCTGTAAATGCCCGCCGGATCCATAACAATGCAAGTAACCTGAAAGCATTTGAAGACTGATCAGTCTTCAGTATGCTTTCAGTGTTACTATGGCAGCAAGGACGCTATAGTAGTAGTGGGGAGCGGGGGAGCAGTATACTTACCGTCCGCGCGGCTCCCGGGGCGCTCCACAATGATGTCAGAGCGCCCCATGCGCAAGGATCACGTGATCCATGCGATCGCGTGGTCCATGCGCATGGGGCGCCCTGACGTCACTCCGGAGCGCCCCGGGAGCCGCACGGACGGTAAGTATACTGCTCCCCCGGTCCCCACTACACTTTACCATGGCAACCAGGACTTTAGCGTCCTGGCTGCCATGGTAACCATTCAGAAAAAGCTAAACGTTGGATCCTGGCGATGCGCTGAAACAACGTTTAGCTTAAGGCCAGATCCGGATTAATGCCTTTCAATGGGCATTAATTCCGGATCCGGCCTTGCGGCAAGTGTTTAGGATTTTTGGCCGGAGCAAAAAGCGTAGCATGCTGCGGTATTTTCTCCGGCCAAAAAACGTTCCGGTCCTGAACTGAAGACATCCTGATGCATCCTGAACTGATTTCTCTCCATTCAGAATGCATGGGGATAAAACTGATCAGGATTTTTCCGGCATAGAGCCCTGATGACGGGCTCAATGCAGTCACTGTATTCTGCTACACCGGGCCCGCTAACTGTAGTAATCCTAACTGTAGGAAAGGCTTAACTATGGTAATCTTATATCCAGCCTGTGCTTACCATACTAACTTCCCAGCAGGCCGGAGGCTGGGCCATCTAGCGTGCACTGGCAGCGTAACTCACTATGTCACACGCCTGCTCTGCCCACTTTATGAATGAACAAGGCGGAGCAGGCGCATTACGTAGTTAGTTATGTTTTCAGCGCTGGCCCAGCCTCTTGGGAAGTTAGTAGTACCGTAAGTGTAGGCTTGATATAAGACTTAATAAATCTACATAGTTAAGCGTTGCCTAGAGTTAGGATTACTACAGTTAGCGGGCCCGGTGTAGCAGAATACATTGACTGCACAGGGCCCGTTGTCATTACAGAGCTAGATGGCTGCCCCCAACAGTGGCGTCGCCTGGGGAGGAAGGCCAGAGGGGGCCACGCCCCCCCCTCCCCTGCATCACGGTGTGCCCTCTGATGTGCCTCCCCAAATGAAATGTGCCCTGCTTGCCTAAACTCCCCCAGCTTCCCCACACTCAGAGGTCGCAATAACGCCTGCACAAGCATCATTGACGCTTGTTGAGGGCATTTTACTCTCTGGAAAAAGTACCAATATACCTTAGACTTTTCCCCTACATTCAGCAGCACAAGGAACGGCACAGGCAGCGCAGCAATGCTGCCTGTGCCTGAAATGACCAATAGTAAAGCTCCTTACAGTAAGGAGCTTTACTATTTAATGGTTTGAGCGGGCGCTGGAGCGATACAGCGCTCTGCAGCAGGGGAAGCCGGTGGGGGCTGGACGGAGGAGGGGCCGGCTCCCAGGAGTTTCTACACTAAGGGCTGCACAAGGACCCCGGCACTCTGGTGTGCAGTACTTCCCAGCAACATGGCGGCAGTGTTGCAGGTTGGCTTCATGCGGCATTTTGAGGAGCTGTTTCCAGAAGAGTGACAAGTAGGTGTGCTGCGGGAAAGGGGGCAGACTGTGTATGAGGGGAGACCACCATGAGGTGTGCCCTCTGTGACATCGCTGCGGCAGCGCAGCCATGAGAGGGGGTCAGGCGTGTGGGGGCACCGCAGGGCTGTCTGACCTTTGAGTATTGACAATTCTGTGTTGTGGAACTGCAAGTCCCAGCCTGCCTGCCTTTACTACACAGTGCACTACAGACACTACACGCATCAGTGTGTGATGGATGTAGTGCAGTGTGTGATGTATACATACAGTTAAATAGTTAGGACCGCGCTGAGAACTAGCAGTACATCACGGTGATCCAAGAAATATATAGAGGAGCCGCAGCTGACCAGGGTGGAATCCGATGCTGGTGCGCCGATGACCTTGTCATTCGCACACGCCCAGCGCTCCGGTACACCTTGGAACAATACACTGCAGATGGACTGATCCTTCCGGTATACACACCAACTAAATCCTCATACCAGGCACGCACAGCCTTCAGGGAAAAAATAGGAACAAAATGGTGCAATACCTCCGGTAATTGTAAAATACATGCTTTTAATTGTACTCACAAGATCCATATAAAACATAGGCATAGAATCATGCTGCAATTGCCCGACCCGGGTTTCGCCTGAGCTTCTTCAGGGGCTGTGAACGTTAGACCTAACTATTTAACTGTCTGTTTTGGAAGAGGACTGAACCTATCCCCTTTAAGAGTGCCGCTGCTTTAGTGTGAAACACGCAGTGTCAAAATTCTTGTTTGTATTGTGATGTACACATGTCATACCTGCAATGTGAACCGTAGTGTGAACAGAGCCTTATAACGCTACTATACAAAGTGCACTGTACACATGCGGAGTGGGGTACAGTGTACAGTGCACTGGGTATAATAGTGTTATAAGGCTCTGTTCACACTGCGGTGCACATTGCAGGTATGACATGTATACATCACACACCTGTACAAATGACACACTGATGCCTGTAGTGTATGTAGTGCACTGTGTAGTGAGGGCAGGCAGGCTATTATAGCCAACTGATAAAGTATAGGGTTAATTCCGCTATATTGGACCAGACTTTATCACTTAGCTATAATTGCCTGATGGTATTTAGTAATGGTCCCCTGCATAAATACCCACCTCTTAGGCCACGTTCACACCACCACTATTTATTTCTGTTGTTCTGCTCCGTTAGATGAGCAGAGCAACAAAAATAACATAAGTGCTGGATCGGGCTTGTAAGGCTGGGTTTTTGTCATACTTTCAACATGCACAAAAACCGTACACATTAACGGACGCCTCAGACAGATGCCATACTGTGGCATCCATCACCATGGAGATCCATTGTAAAAAAAATATATATACTTTTTTTTGCAGAACTCTGCGGGATGGGAAAGTCTAGTGTACCACGTTTTTCCGTCCTGCACGGTTCATCAAAAAAACATGAAGGCTAACGTAATTTGTATAATGTACCCTGTTCCTGATACAACTGAGGGGTATCAGGGTAAATTATACAGGGCAGGGTAATATAACTGGGATATCAGGGGACATTATTATACAAGGGTAAAATAAGTTATATTACCCATGTATAACCCCTGATAGCCCTCCTCAGTCATATGTCATCCACAGATCCCCCATAACAGTGTCATCCACAGATCCCCCATAACAGTGTCATCCACAGATCCCCCATAACAGTGTCATCCACAGATCCCCCATAACAGTGTCATCCACAGATCCCCCATGACAGTGACATCCAAAGATCCCCCATAACAGTGACATCCACAGATCCACCATAACAGTGTCATCCACAGATCCCCCATAACAGTGTCATCCACAGATCCCCCATAACAGTGTCATCCACAGATCCCCCATAACAGTGTCATCCACAGATCCCCCATAAAAGTGTCATCCACAGTGCCCCCATAACAGTGTGTCATCCACAGATCCCCCATAACAGTGTCATCCACACATCCCCCATAACAGTGTGTCCTCCACAGATCCCTCATAACAGTGCCATCCACAGTGCCCCCATAACAGTGACATCCACAGATCCCCCATAACCGTGTCATCCACAGATCCTCCATAACAGTGTCATCCACAGATCCCCCATAACAGTGTCATCCACAGATCCCCATAACAGTGTCATCCACAGATCCCCCATAACAGTGTCATCCACAGATCCCCCATAACAGTGTCATCCACAGATCCCCCATAACAGTGTCATCCACAGATCCCCATAACAGTGTCATCCACAGATCCCCCATAACAGTGTCATCCACAGATCCCCCATAACAGTGTGTCATCCACAGTGCCCCCCATAACAGTGTCATCCACAGATCCCCCATAACAGTGTCATCCACAGCGCCCCCATTACAGTGACATCCACAGATCTCCCATAACAGTGTCTTCCAACAGATCTCCCATAACAGTGTCATCCACAGATCCCCCATAACAGTGTCATCCACAGATCCCCCATAAAAGTGTCATCCACAGATCCCCCATAACAGTGTCATCCACAGTGCCACCATAACAGTGTGTCATCCACAGTGCCCCCATAGCAGTGTGTCATCAGCAGTGCCCCCATAACAGTGTGCCATCCACAGATCCCCCATAACAGTGTCATCCACAGATCCCCCATAACAGAGTCATCCACAGCGCCCCCATTACAGTGACATCCACAGATCCCCCATAACAGTGTCATCCACACATCCCCCATAGCAGTGTGTCCTCCACAAATCCCCCATAACAGTGCCATCCACAGTGCCCCCATAACAGTGACATCCACAGATCCCCCATAACCGTGTCATCCACAGATCCCCCATAACCGTGTCATCCACAGATCCCCCATAACCGTGTCATCCACAGATCCCCCATAACAGTGTCATCCACAGATCCCACATAACAGTGTCATCCACAGATCCCCCATAACAGTGTCATCCACAGATCCCCCATAACAGTGTCATCCACAGTGCCCCCATAACAGTGACATCCACAGATCCCCCATAACAGTGTCATCCACAGATCCCCCATAGCATTGTGTCATCCACAGTGCTCCCATAACAGTGTCATCCACAGATCCCCAATAACAGTGTCATCCACAGCGCCCCCTTTACAGTGACACCCACAGATCCCCCATAACCATGTCATGCACAGATCCCCCATAACAGTGTGCCATCCACAGATCCCCCATAACAGTGTCATCCACAGATCCCCCATAACAGTGTGTCATCCACAGTGCCCCCATAACAGGGTCATCCACAGATCCCCAATAACAGTGTCATCCACAGCACCCCCATTATAGTGACATCCACAGATCCCCCATAACCGTGTTATCCACAGATCCCCCATAACCGTGTTATCCACAGATCCCCCATAACAGTGTCATCCACAGATCCCCCATAATAGTGCCATCCACAGATCCCCCATAACAGTGTCATCCACAGCGCCCCCATAACCGTGACATCCACAGATCCCCCATAACAGTGTGACATCCACAGATCCCCCAAAACAGTGTCATCCACAGATCCCCCATAACAGTGTGTCATCCACAGATCCCCCATAACAGTGTGTCATCCACAGTGCTCCCATAACAGTGTGTCATCCACAGATCCCCCATAACAGTGTCATCGACAGCGCCCCCATTACAGAGTCATCCACAGATCCCCCATAACAGTGTCATCCACAGATCCCCCATAACAGTGTCATCCACAGATCCCCCATAACAGTGTCATCCACAGATCCTCCATAACAGTGACATCCACAGTGCCCCCATAAGTGTCATCCACAGATCCCCCATAACAGTGTGACATCCACAGATCCCCCATAACAGTGTCATCCAAAGATTAGAGATGGCCCGAACTATTCGCCGGCGAACAGTTCCCGGCGAACATAGCTTGTTCGCGTTCGCCTCTGCCGGGCGAACATATTCGATGTTCGCGTTCGCCCCTATACTTTATCATTGAGCAAACTTTGACCCTGTACCTCACAGTCAGCAGACACATTCCAGCCAATCAGCATACCCTCCCTCCCAGACCCTCCCACCTCCTATCTAAACGCAAGGATAGGATCCATCTTACATTCATTCTGAAGCTGCAGTGTTAGTAATTGTAAATCGCAATGCGATTAATATAACCTGTATTATTCGCATTGCGATTACAACTTAGATCTGAGTTCCAAATGGTTGTATTGCTAGAATATATTAACGAAGATAACAAATATAGCACTATATTCTCAATCTTCATTATATTCTAGCAATAAAACCATTAGGAACTCAGATCTAAGTTGAATTTGCAATGCGATTAATATAACCTGCATTAATCGCATTGCGAATTCAACTTAGAGCTGAGTTCTAATGGTTGTTGCATTGCTAGAATATACGTTATATTCTAGCAATACAACCATTAGGAACTCAGCTCTAAGTTGTAGTCGCAATGCGAATAATACTACAATTATTAATCGCTTTGCGAATCCATTTAATGCCTCTGTTTGATTGTATATGACGGTTGACTATGACTACCACCAACGTTCTGCTGCCTCCAAAGCAAGATATCTGAACCCCCAGGGGCCATTTGGGCATTTTTAATAAAACGCATAAAAAACGCATCTGCGTTTTTATAATTTTTTCATTTTTTAGTTTATTCTTTTGTGTATTTTGCCACATTTGGTTGCATATTTACATTTGGTATAGGCAAATATGGTAGTCTAGATCATGTGTCTATACCAAAACCTAGGATCATTGTTTCACAGCATATTTTCTAAGCCATGTAGCTGAATATAGATTTGGGCAGAGTAATGATCTAGACTACCATATTTGCCTATACCAAATGTAAATATGCAACCAAATGTGGCAAAATACACAAAAATTAAACTAAAATTAAAATTAAAAACGCAAATGCGTTTTTGATGCGTTTTCTATCAAAACGCCCAAATGGCCCCTGGGGGTTCAGATATCTTGCCTCGGGGCAGCAGAACATTGGTGGTAGTCATAGTCAACCGTCATATTCAATCAAATAGAGGCATTAAATGGATTCACAAGCGATTAATAATTGTAAGTATTATTCGCATTGCGATTACAACGTAGAGCTGAGTTCCTAATGGTTGTATTGCTAGAATATAACGTATATTCTAGCAATACAACAACCATTAGGAACTCAGCTCTAAGTTGAATTCGCAATGCGATTAATGCAGGTTATATTAATCGCATTGCAAATTCAACTTAGATCTGGGTTTCCTAATGGTTGTATTGCTAGAATTATATAACGAAGATTGAGAATATAGAGCTAAATTCCCAATCTTAGTTATATTCTAGCAATACAACCATTAGGAACCCATCTCTAAGTTAAGTTCGCAAATATGATGTCCCAACTCCCAAACTATTCACCGGCAGTAGTTCCCGGCGAACATAGCTTGTGCGCGTTCGTCGCGGCGGGCGAACATATGCGATGTTAGGTCCACCCCTATCATTGAGTAAACTTTGACCCTGTACCTCACAGTCAGCAGACACATTCCAGCCAATTAGCATACCCTCCCTCCCAGACCCTCCCATCTCCTGGACACAGCATCCATTTTAGATTCATTCGGAAGCTGCAGTCTTAGTGAGAGGAGGGACAGTGTAGCTGCTGCTGAGATTTAATAGGGAAATTGATAGCTAGGCTAGTTTATTCAGTGTCCACTCCAGTCCTGAAAGACTCATCAGATCTCTGCTGTAAGGACTGTGTCCTGACAGCACCCCAAAAAGCCCTTTTAGGGCTAGTACATCAGTCTCCCTCCCAGACCCTCCCACCTCCCATCAAAAAGCAAGGATGGCATCCATCTTAGTAGTTGTAATCGCAATGCGATTAATACAGGTTATATTAATCGCATTGCGAATTCAACTTAGAGCTGGGTTCCTATTCTCAATCTTCGTTATATTCTAGCAATACAACCATTAGGAACTCAGATCTAAGTTGTAATCACAATGCGATTAATATAACCTGTATTAATCGCATTGCGATTACAACTTACCACACTCTGCGTCAACTAGATATTTTTCCATGGGAGTTTTGCCATGGATCCCCCTCTGGCATGCCACAGTCCAGGTGTTAGTCCCCTTGAAACAGCTTTTCCATCACTATTGTGGCCAGAAGGAGTCCCTTTGTTTTTTAAAATTCGCCTGTCTATTGAAGTCTATGGCGGTTCGCACTGTTCGCATGTTCGCGAACATTTGCGGAAGTTCGCGTTCGCTGTTCGCGAACTGAAAATTTTATGTTCGCGACATCACTACCAAAGATCCCCCATAACAGTGCCATCCACAGTGCCCCCATAACAGTGACATCCACAGTGCCCCCATAACAGTGTCATCCACAGATCCCCCATAACAGTGTGATATCCACAGATCCCCCATAACAGTGCCATCCACAGTGCCCCCATAACAGTGACATCCACAGTCCCCTATAACAGTGTCATCCACAGATCCCCCCATAACAGTGTCATCCACAGATCCCCCATAACAGTGTAATCCACAGATCCTCCCATAACAGTGTCATCCACAGATCCCCTATAACAGTGCCATCCACAGTGCCCCCATAACAGTGCCTTCCACAGTGCCCCCATAACAGTGACATCCACAGATCCCCCATAACAGTGTCATCCACAGATCCCCCATAACAGTGTCATCCACAGATCCTCCATAACAGTGACATCCGCAGTACCCGCATAACAGTGACATCCACAGATCCCCCATAACAGTGTCATCCACAGGGCCCCCATAACAGTGTCATCCACAGATCCCCCATAACAGTGTCATCCACAGATCCCCCATAACAGTGTGTCCTCCACAGATCCCCCATAACAGTGTGTCCTCCACAGATCCCCCATAACAGTGTCCTCCACAGATCCCCCATAACAGTGACATCCACAGATCCCCCATAACAGTGTAATCCACAGATCCCCCATAACAGTGTCATCCACAGATCCTCCATAACAGTGACATCTACAGATCCCCATTACAGTGACATCCACAGATCCCCTATAACAGTGACATCCACAGTGCCCCCATAACAGTGTCATCCACAGATCCCCTATAACAGTGTCATCCACAGATCCCCTATAACAGTGTCATCCACAGCGCCCCTATAACAGTGACATCCACAGATCCCCTATAACAGTGTGTCCTCCACAGATCCTCCATAAAAGTGTCCTCCACAGATCCCCCATAACAGTGTCATCCACAGATCCCCCATAACAGTGTCATCCACAGATCCCCCATAACAGTGTCATCCACAGATTACCCATAACAGTGTCATCCACAGATCCCCCATAACAGTGTCATCCACAGATCCTCCATAACAGTGTCATCCACAGATCCTCCATATCAGTGTGTCATCCACAGATCCCCCATAACAGAGACATCCACAGATCCCCCCATAAAAGTGTGTCACCACAGATCCCCCATAACAGTGCCATCCACAGATCCCCCATAACAGTGCCATCCACAGATCCCCCATAACAGTGCTATCCACAGATCCCACATAACAGTGCCATCCACAGATCCCACATAACAGTGCCATCCACAGATCCCCCATAACAGTGCGTCATCCACAGATCCCCCATAACAGTGCCATCCACAGATCCCCCATAACAGTGCCATCCACAGATCCCCCATAACAGTGCTATCCACAGATCCCACATAACAGTGCCATCCACAGATCCCACATAACAGTGCCATCCACAGATCCCCCATAACAGTGCGTCATCCACAGATCCCCCATAACAGTGCCATCCACAGATCCCCCATAACAGTGCCATCCACAGATCCCCCATAACAGTGCCATCCACAGATCCCCCATAACAGTGCGTCATCCACAGATCCCCCATAACAGTGCCATCCACAGATCCCCCATAACAGTGCCATCCATAGATCCCCAGTAATAGTGTCATGCACAGACCACCATTAGCTCAAAATCCTCCAAAAGGCACACCTTTTTGTTCCAATTTTTTTTTTATTCATTTCTTTCTGAAAAACATAGGTGCATTTTATAGGGCGAATAATATGGTATGCTATAAGGGGTGTCAATGATGGTATAGAGAAATGATGGAGCAGATATTGTTATGTTAATCAAAAAATAAGATATCCTTACATTTTGTCCTAGTAAACATTTTCACTTGCTGCAGTAAGCACTGTCAGATATAATACCAGTCACATAAACTGTGGAAGAAGTTTTAAGATCTCCATATACTTCCAGTATTTGTGAAATGTCCCTAACCAGACATATGATATCCTTACTTTATATCCTAGTAAACCTTATAACTTACTACAATAATCACTGTCAGAGATGATCAAAATCAGATCAATCCACACTGCTTTGACTAGCTCCACCAACCAGTCTGAAAAAGATAACCGTTAGTCACACTTTTGAAAATCTACTTATCCATCCAATTATGTTACAAGCAGTGTGCACCAATCAGATTGTGGCAAAACCCCGTCCCCCTCCCTGCGTCCCTCCCTCCCTCGGCTCCTTGGCATGATGTGCGCTGTTAAAATATGGTACCCGGGGGAATAACTAATCATAGAGCGTCCAAACCCCGCCCCCCTCCCTGCGTCCCTCCCTCCCTCAGCTCCTAGGCATGATGTGCACTGTTAAAATATGGTACCCGGGGGAATAACCAATCACAGAGCGGTCAAACCCCCCCCCCCCCCCCTCCCTGCGTCCCTCGCTCCCTCGGCTACTAGGCATGATGTGCACTGTTAAAATATGGTACCCGGGGGAATGACCAATCACAGAGTGGCCAAACCCCGCCCCCTCCCTGCATCCCTCCCTCCCTCGGCTCTTAGGCATGATGTGCACTGTTAAAATATGGTACCCGGGGAATGACCAATCACAGAGCGGCCAAACCCCGTCCCCTCCCTCGGCTCCGCTCCATTGTGCTGGAAGTTGATAGTGGCCAATCACAGAGCGGCCAAACCCCGCCCCCCTTTCTGCATCCCTCCCCTCCCTCAGGTCCTATAAACCAAAAGTTTACATTGCGGCCAAACCTCACTCCCTGTGTCCCTTCCTCCCTCCCTCCGAGCCTTCACATAAGCTCGGAGGGAGGAATTGTACCGTTAATTTACGGGCCACTGCGCATGCGTGAAGCAGACAGGGTACAGAAACATTACAGCTTGCGCCTGTGAAGGAGCGCAGGGAGGGTAGGGACCGTAAATTCACAGTACCCTCCTTCCCTCCACGCACGTTCACATGCGCTGACAGTAAAATTATGGTACCAGGTTGGTTGTCCCTCCCCCTCCTTGCCTGTGTCCCTCCCTCCCTCCCTCCACAAGTGTTCACATGCGCTGACAGTAAAATTATGGTACCAGGTTGGTTGTCCCTCCCCCTCCTTGCCTGAGTCCCCTCCCTCCACACCTCTACGCGCGTTCACATGCGCTGACAGTAAAATTATGGTACCCAGGTTGGCAGTGCGCAGGCGCCAACTCGCCTTCTCTTAAGCCAATCAGGTGCCAACTTCAGCGATCACACCTCCTTTACATGCTGTACGTCATAGCGGAAGTGACGAGGGTACCAAGATTTTACAGGTACCAACTTTTCAAGGAACACCGGAGAGCTCCAGTGTTCCATTAATTTTCCCTACCCCTGAAATTTCCCTACCCTCGTCATTTCCGGTTCCGTCGGAAGTGACGTATGCGGGTAAGGGAGGAGGTTTGTCACGCCACTCGCTTACTGAGTGGCTGAGTAGCATTCGGCGCAGGAGAGCGCCGCTAACTGTGAACGCGCATAGGGTGGTGAAAATTTACAGCCAATTGCGCATGCGCCGCGGGTAGTGTTACATAAAAGTTACAGCCCAGTGTGCAGGCGCGAACGCGCACTGGGCTGTAAGTCCACTAACCTCAGCGCATGTGCACTAAGTTTTCCCTACCCTAGGCACTAGACTAGATGCAGCACGCATTCGCGCCTGCGCACTGGGCTGTAACTTTTCACTACCCGCGGCGTATGCGCAATTGGCCGTAAATTTTCCCTACCCTATGCGCGTTCACAGTTAGTGGCGCTCTCCTGCGCCGGAACCGGAAATGACGAGGGGAGGGAAAATTAATGGAACACTGGCTGTTTGCAGAGCAGGTCACAGATGACTGCTTTTAAAGGGCTTCTGTCATCCCCCAAAAGTCATTTTTTTTTTTTTGGGCTTATTAAAATCCTTATTGCGCGATTATTCAATTTGTGTTCGGAGCGGCTGTCCGGACGACTCCATGTACCTAATAACAGCAGTAGAGGTATGGCGGTACTGCTAAGCAATAGGGCAGCCTAAAGTGGGCCAACCTAGGTATGAAGGTTCTCATGAAATGGGGGGAAAATAAATAGGGGGCATGGGTGGGTGGGTACCAGAACAAGCCGTCGAGCCGTGCGTACGATAAGGGGGGAGGGCACGCAGGCCTAAATAGCCCGTGCACACGCCTCCCCTCCCACAAATTACGCAAATGGCATTTGCTAATCACTTGTGTTCGGAGCGGCTGTCCGGACGACTCCATGTACCTAATAACAGCAGTAACACAAAAAGAGATCCAGCAGCACTCAAGGTAAAAGGCGGGTGCAATCCTTCACTGACGACCGACCGCGTCGTCACAGTCATACAAATCCAAAGAATTACGTATGCAAACATCTTCATGGCGGCCCTCGAGGAGGACCACGTCTATGTGTCCCACCACTTCAGCCATGTGCTGGGGTGGTGGCGATACATAGACGATGTCTTCCTGGTCTGGAGGGGTGATGGACAGTCATTGGTGCATTTTCATGATTTTTTAAATCATCTTGATCCAGGTATTAAATTTACTTTGACCTATTCCAATGTACAAGTACAATTTTTTGATACGATGGTCACCATCAAGGGGGATAGGTTGGTGACTGACATTTTTATTAAGAAAACTGATTGTAACTCTTTGTTGAGGTTTGACAGCTGTCATCCTAGATCTACTGTTTCCTCTTTGCCCTATAGCCAGCTACTTCGGGTAAAGAGAATAGTGCAGGATGAGGAGGTATTGCCACGCCGGTACCAGGAAATGGTGAATAGATTTAGACAAAGAGGTTACCCGTCCCAGATTATCTCTAGACATCTATGCAAAGTTAGGGAACCCCATTTACCGGATAGGAGGCCTAAATCTGTACACAAACGTATTCCGTTTGTGTCCACTTTTAGTGAACAGAGTAGACCAATAACACAGGTCATTAATAAACATTGGAATATCTTGCGCAGTTACTATCCTGGGTTGGATGAGTTCTCTGTCCCGCCACTTATGTCATATAGACGTCCGCCAAACCTACGTGACAAGCTGGTACGGGCAGAGGTTCCTACGGCTCAAATGGTACAATCTTACATTGGCACTAGAAGGACAGGAAGTTTTCCTTGCCTACGGTGTGTCAATTGTAAGTACATGATGAAAGGTGAACATTTCAGACACCCCAATACAGGTATTGAATATGACATTAGAAAGTTTCTCACTTGTGACAGCTGTGGTAAGGTGCAGGGTGCCGTCGTGGATGGCAGGTATGTGTCACCGAGGTTCGTAGCCTCGGTGAGGTAAGAGCCGTTTTTTGTTGATGTCAGCAGCAGCTAGTGCTACTGACATAGTTTTAAATAGCATGGCTGCAAAGCCGATCCGGGCCGGCTCTTACCGGGAGCAGCTAAAGTGTAGGGTGGGTGGCTGCTCCCCACGACCCAGTCCGGGTTTTGGGCTGGGTTTATAAACTCAGCCAGCACCAGCAGCTGGGGGCTGTGATTGTCCTGGAGCTGCTAACAGTTCTGTGGAGTTCTCTGACCTGGAGGAAAGAGCTCAGCAAGGTGGTGTTTTTCCTGCAACCTGAAGGTGGAATCTCCTGCGGCTGGGCCGACTGCTAGGTGTGAACCCGCACCTAAACCTCCCAGGTGACTGGACCCTGTGTTGGCCTGTTTTGTTTTGCCACAGTGTTTCTGTTGTGTGTGAATTATCACCAAGAGACTGTTTTTCATTTATGTTGTGCAAGTGTGAATAAAACACTGTTTATTGCACATTCTGGACTCCTTGTTTTGCCTCGGTACTGCACCCGCACCGCTATCTACCAGAGCGACTCCCCACATTTGGTGTCGGATGCGGGCATGCGCAGTGAGGCTGGCGTGAACGCCGAAGTTTGTTTTTGCTGGGCACGACTGGATGTCCTATATTAGGCCGGCATAGTTGCAGCCTGTGATCCCTGACAAAATGGAGGCGGTTGTAAAAGCCCTTGTGGAGGCTAACTTGCAGCAGCGGGAGGCCAACAAGCAGCAGCAGGAGACCAACCAGCTACTACTTCAGCAGGTGATGGCTTTACAAGCTGCAGGAGCGTCCCACCATGTCCATGATGCCCGGAAAGCGACCCCCTCGGACGACGTTGAGACGTATCTGGCGGTCTTTGAGAAAGTTGCCGTGAGGGAGAAGCTACCCCGTGACCAGTGGGCTGAAGTCGTCGCTCCGTTCCTGGCGTCTGGACCCCAGCAAGTATTTTTTGACCTCCCAGATGACCAAGCAGCTGACTACCCGACCGTGAAAGGTGAGATCCTGGCAAGACTGGGGGTGAATGTTTTGGTCCGGGCCCAGCGGGTGCATCAGTAGGAGTTCAACCCGGCTGAACCCGCCAGACCACAATATTATGACTTGCTACAACGGTTGCAAAAATGGCTGCAGCCAGACATACTGACTCCCACTGCTATGCTCGACCGTCTGTTAGCCGATGTATTCTGGAGGGCTTTGCCATACCCTCTCCAGCACTGGATCGGCCAGGTGTCACCTGGGAATGCCTTAGAGATGGTCGACCAGGTGGAGCGATATGAGGCCACCAGAAACCTGCAGGGGGGTTCTTTTGGGAGGGGACCAGTCAAACCCAGGAAATCTCCATCCCAGACCCGGCGGCCGGCCAAACCCGCCTGGGATGTACCCCTTGCAGACCCATCCCCAGTGGTCTGCTGGCAGTGTCGGGAGCCTGGACACATAAGGGCCGACTGTCCACGCCGGGGAGAGCCCATGGAGACTAATTATGGGTACCGGCCTTCCATGTATGCCCGGAGACTGTGTGCGACCGGCAACCCCGAGATAATAGACAATCGTCAACTGTGCCAGGTGCAAGTTGGTGATAACCTGGCAGTGGCGCTGTTGGACTCAGGGAGCCTAGTAACCTTGGTAAGTGCTGCCCTGGTACAGCCCACCCAGTATACGGGCCGGAAAGTTGGTGTGGTGTGCATACACAGAGACTTAAAGGACTATCCCACTGCTGTAATGTCTCTGTCCACGGCGGCCGGCACATGGACTTATGAAGTGGCGATCTCCACAAAGCTACCTTATGAACTAATAATTGGGAGAGACTTCCCTGGTTTTCCGTCACTATGGCCTGAGGTGAAAGTGACTAATAGCCCTGAGACAGGGGTAACCCTAGCAGAGTGGCCTGGTTCCAGTGGGAGGCCAGAGCCCTGGGAGCCCGAGTCCGAAGGGCCTGCGGTAGGGGTGACCACCACTGCTGCGGTAGAGGAGGAGACAACCCCACTGAGTGTAATGGTGGGAGACACGGAGGACTTGCCACCGGGACCTGAGTTGGCAGACCTCAATGTCTCCGGGGAAAATTTTGGGACCGCACAACACCGGGACCAAACCCTAACCAGGGCCTGGGAAAGTGTCGTAATAATTGATGGTAAACCCCAGAAACCTGGGGCTGAATTAATGTTCCCACGATTTATTGTTCTTCAGGATATGTTGTATCGGGTGAACCAAATCCGAGGTGAGCCCGTTGAACAGTTGGTGGTGCCCACCGCATATCGCAAGCTGGTTATGGAGCTTGCCCACCAACATGTTCTTGGGGGACACTTGGGGTGGCAGAAAACCCAGGACCGCATACTGCAGCGGTTTTATTGGCCCGGTGTGTTCAAGGAGGTAGAAAATTATTGTAAGTCCTGTCCGACCTGTCAGATAAATAGCCCCCAGCCACATTTCCGTAGTCCTCTGGTACCTCTTCCAATTATTGAGGTCCCGTTTGAGCGAATCGCTATGGATCTAGTTGGGCCTGTACCAAAGTCTGCCAGGGGCCACCAACACGTTCTGGTAGTTCTCGACTATGCAACTCGGTATCCGGAGGCGGTGCCTCTGCGACATACCTCAGCTAAGCTCATCGCCAAAGAGTTAATGGAAATGTT
Source organism: Bufotes viridis (assembly GCA_033119425.1). Taxonomy (NCBI): domain Eukaryota; kingdom Metazoa; phylum Chordata; class Amphibia; order Anura; family Bufonidae; genus Bufotes; species Bufotes viridis. The sequence goes on from CM065596.1 coordinate 79,148,289, forward strand.
TTCCCGTGTGGGCCTGCCAAAAGAGGTTCTGACAGACCAAGGGACCCCTTTTATGTCCAAAGTTATGAGGAACTGTGTAAATTGTTGCGTATAAAGCAGTTACGGACGTCCGTTTACCATCCGCAAACAGACGGTCTTGTCGAGAGGTTTAACCAAACTTTAAAAAATATGTTAAAAGGGTGGTGTCTAGAGATGGGAAGGACTGGGACCTGCTTCTGCCCTATCTCATGTTCGCAGTGCGAGAGGTGCCCCAGGCCTCTACTGGGTTCTCGCCCTTCGAACTGCTTTATGGCAGACACCCTCGAGGCCTGTTGGATATTGCCAAGGAAGCGTGGGAACAGCAACCTGTCCCCCACAAAAGTGTCATTGAATATGTCACCCAGATGCAGGAACGGATGGAAAGGGTGTTGCCGCTGGTCCGGGAGCATATGGAGGCAGCGTAACAAGCCCAAAGTAGGGTGTATAATCGTCAGGCTCGGGTACGGGACTTCAATCCGGGAGATCGGGTTTTGGTTCTGGTACCCACCCTTGACAGCAAGTTCCTAGCTAGGTGGCAGGGCCCCTATGAGGTGATCGAGAAGGTAGGGAAGTAAATTACAAGGTACACCAGCCAGGGCGGCGCAAGCCGGAGCAGGTGTACCACGTGAATTTACTAAAGCCGTGGAAAGATAGGAACATGGCCGACGACAACAGCCCCCGGCCAGGGCTTCTAGGTGAGAAGGGTCCAGCCCCACAGTTCGAGGCCTGTGAAGCAGTAACCACGGTAAAAATTGCAGACAGCCTGTCTTCTAAACAAGTTCAGGAAGTCAGGAGTTCATCAGTCGGAACACGGATGTGTTCTCGGACCTCCTGGCCGCACGTCTCTCATCCAACATGACATCGTCACTGAGCCTCAGGCCAAGATCCGGTTAAAACCATACCGGGTACCCGAGGCTCGGCGACGGGCCATCGCGGAGGAAGTGCAAGTAATGTTGAAGCTCGATGTCATTGAGGAGTCGAAAAGTGAGTGGGCCAGTCCCATAGTCCTGATACCCAAGCCGGATGGGACGTTGCGGTTCTGCAACGGTTTTCGCAAATTAAATGAAGTGTCCAAGTTCGATGCGTATCCCATGCCCCGGGTAGACGAGCTTGTTGAGAATTTAGGGCAAGCCCGTTATTTTTCTGTGCTAGACCTCACTAAAGGATACTGGCAAGTACCCTTAACGGAGTCGGCCAAGGAAAAAACTGCTTTTGTTACCCCGCAGGGCCTGTATCATTATAAGGTGTTACCCTTTGGCCTGCATGGCGCCCCGCCACCTTCCAAAGGTTAATGGATATTGTGCTGCGACCTCATCGTCGGTACGCCTCGGCCTACTTAGACGATGTAATCATCCACAGCACCGACTGGGAAAGCCATTTGCCCAAAGTGCAGGCGGTAGTGGATGCCCTGAGGAAAGCTGGTCTAACCGCCAATCCAAAGAAGTGTGTGATTGGGTTGGAAGAGACCAAATACCTGGGATATGTAGTTGGGCGGGGAGTCATCAAGCCGCAGGTAACTAAAGTGGAAGCCATACGTAACTGGCCCCGACCGGTCACTGCCAGGCAGGTAAAGTCCTTCCTGGGAATGATAGGGTACTACATGCGGTTTGTGCCCCACTTTGCCACAATAGCAGAGCCGTTGACAGACCTATTGAAGGGGCGAAAGTCTGGGAAGGTTAGCTGGAGTGAGAAGGCGGAGGAGGCTTTCTCCGCGTTGAAGTCGGCCCTCTGTGGGTCCCCAGTTTTGGTGACACCCGACTTCAACCGGGAGTTTGTCGTACAGACCGACGCCTCGGAGGTAGGCCTCGGTGCTGTGCTGTCTCAGGAGGTCAACGGGAAGAACATCCCGTTGTCTTCCTGAGCCGTAAGCTCAGTCCCGCCGAGACCAGGTATAGCATAGTGGAGAGGGAGTGCCTGGCTATCAAGTGGGCACTCGAATCTCTCCGCTACTACCTGTTAGGGAGGAGGTTCCGTCTGGTGACCGACCATTCCCTCTCAAGTGGATGAGCCAGGCCAAGGAGAGGAATGCTCGGGTCACCAGGTGGTTCCTATCCCTGCAGAACTTCAAGTTCTCCTTGGAACATAGGGCAGGCCGCTTGCAGGGGAATGCAGATGCCCTTTCCCGCGTCCACTGCCTCACATGTGTCCACCCCCTCAGGGTTGAACAAAGGGGGGGGGTGTGTGGTAAGGTGCAGGGTGCCGTCGTGGATGGCAGGTATGTGTCACCGAGGTTCGTAGCCTCGGTGAGGTAAGAGCCGTTTTTTGTTGATGTCAGCAGCAGCTAGTGCTACTGACATAGTTTTAAATAGCATGGCTGCAAAGCCGATCCGGGCCGGCTCTTACCGGGAGCAGCTAAAGTGTAGGGTGGGTGGCTGCTCCCCACGACCCAGTCCGGGTTTTGGGCTGGGTTTATAAACTCAGCCAGCACCAGCAGCTGGGGGCTGTGATTGTCCTGGAGCTGCTAACAGTTCTGTGGAGTTCTCTGACCTGGAGGAAAGAGCTCAGCAAGGTGGTGTTTTTCCCTGCAACCTGAAGGTGGAATCTCCTGCGGCTGGGCCGACTGCTAGGTGTGAACCCGCACCTAAACCTCCCCGGTGACTGGACCCTGTGTTGGCCTGTTTTGTTTTGCCACAGTGTTTCTGTTGTGTGTGAATTATCACCAAGAGACTGTTTTTCATTTATGTTGTGCAAGTGTGAATAAAACACTGTTTATTGCACATTCTGGACTCCTTGTTTTGCCTCGGTACTGCACCCGCACCGCTATCTACCAGAGCGACTCCCCACACAGCTCATATGTGGTTTACGTGTTGCAATGTCCTTGTGGTCTCCTATATGTGGGGGAGACCACTTGTGACATGAAAACACGTCTGAATAACCACAGATTCTCCATCAGACAGAAAAGGAAGGACTTACCTGTCCCTAGCCACTTTGTGCAATTGGGACACAGTGAAAGTGATCTGCGTTTCACTATTCTAGATCAGATCTCCATATCCTCCAGAGGAGGTGATCGAGCTTTGGCCCTTAAACAATGTGAACTTAGATGGATACATCGTTTGCAATCACTGAAACCACAAGGATTGAATGTAGAATTCAGATGGAATATTATATAGGGTGACACTCCCTCTTTTGTAGAATTAGAGTACTCATCCAGTACTGGATACGTAGTTACAGATGGTGTATTTTTATCAAATTTTATGAATATTGGTATTGTATAATTTTATTTATACCATTTTTTCTATTCTTTTCTAGTTACTCAACTTGAATTTTATCCAGTGGTGTATCCCATCAGTGGTCTACACGATATATATTTATCTTTTGGAGCAGAACATGGGACCTTCCAAGCATTGTATATTTAACAGATTGTATTTATTGTTATAGACCATAAGGAGCGGCCACACTAGTATTGGAGGCTATATTTGGGCTCTGGGCTCCTGAGGCAGTTTTGCCCTGGTGCGCAGTCCCCATAATTGTCCCAGCAGCTATGACCAGTATACATGGTACGGCTGCGGGTACCTTCCTTTTTTGCTATATATTGTGGTGCCCCTGGGAGTGGTCGACATTAAAGATACCCCATTTTCATTATTTTTTAGTAATGGTCCTATTTCTCTTTTTTTTTCTGCTCCATTATTGATCCCTATTGCCTCTGCCTTTCTTTGCGGCAGGTATCGGCAGGTCCGGTGGGATGCGGCGTTGAGTTGGTGACAGGTTGCCCGGGCTACGGCACACGTGACATGTCATGTGTTGCCGGGTTGGGTCTCCTCTCGCCTCCTCCTAGTTGCTACTTCCGGATCTTCGTTAGTGCCGAGCATCCTCCGTTGCCAAGGTTGTTCATGTGATGACTCACGTGACCTGTTGATGACGTCGAACGCAGGCCGACGATGCGCCGATTTCCTTGTCTGTTCAAGCATGCGCAGTAGGTTCTCGGGGACGCCAATGATGACCACGATGGCTATACACCGCTGTGTGAGTAGTATTTGTAATATGAAGTATGCACAGGTGATGTTTGTTGTATTAATTCACCTTTCCACTAATCATGATATACACACATGTGGTATATTTTATTGGCACTTATGCACTTTATGATTATGATCATGTCACTATGTTTTTTTGATTATATGGATATATGGAGATGTTCTATAGATTTTTATATGCACGGCAATATGAATTTTATATTGAATATTTATAATTATGTACACAAATTTGTTGTTTTTCACTAATGATGTCTAATCATGTTGCTAATTTGTATGGGTATTTAGTACCCCCTACATGCACCATTTGTATGCTTGGGAAAGACTGCATTGTGCAGTTGAAACGTTGCAAGGGGAATAAAGTCGGTCCACCATTTGTTTCATAATAACAGCAGTAGAGATATGGCGGTACTGCTAAGCGATAGGGCAGCCTAAAGTGGGCCAAAAAGACAAACAAAATACAACATATACATATGTGTTTTAATGCATAAACTTCAAAATAACAATTGTTGAAAAGCCTGAGACATCTCTACAGAGGGGTCAGGAATGTACCTAGCATAACAAGAGGATTTCCATCTACCCAACCTCTTGATGATGTGAACCGGGATATTATTTTTAGAAGCCGCGGAAGCCGCCCCTATTCTTATTAAATGTCCAGTTATGGACATGGGGTCTACACCAAGTGACGACAGTAAAGAACGGACATATCTGAGAAAGGTTTGTATTGTGAGAGGGGCCGCCTCATGCTCTAATAATGGAGAATCAGCCGGAGTGGATTTAATAGTATCCAATCATGTGCACAGAAGAGCAACTGGGCACCATTCATTATTTGTTCTGAAGTAATTGATCTCTACCTTCTCCCCTGGCCTTGCAGTTTTGGAACGAACGAAGGTGAGAATGAATTTGTTACCTTCCCATCTGAGATGTTCTTTCCTGATGACCGAGGCAGATGACGCTGCACAAGTGAATTCTCCTGGTCGTAAAAACCCGTAAAAGCTAACGTATAAAGCAGTCTTGATTAATAGACTAGTGTAGCGGCCAAAAGGGAACCTAAAGGGATCTAAAGGCCAAAAGGGATCTAAAGACTTGGACAAATGACGGAACATTGTACCTGTAAGAGGTAGTCGTCTGGCTTTAGGTTTTGCAGTGGTATCTCGAATACCTTTCAGTATAGCCTTAACTGGATATGCAGAGAAAAGGGACGGTTTATGAGGGTAGAGAAGATACCAATGATGTTGGATGCCCGCCAAGTATACTCGGATAGTGTCATACGATAATTTGAGGTCAGTGTGGCAATATGCCACGAATGCCAGGATATGAGCTATGTCCCCTAAAACTGGTCGGGGGTATATTTCCTTGAATTTCGTGAACCTAGCCCAGGCTGTATTATAATTTCTCAACGTATTACTAGACAGAGACTTGTTGATCAGCGACCTGGCGGTGGCCAAGTGCAACATTAGTCCATGAACATAAGTTTGTGGTGTGGCGTCGGTGTCTGCTGTAGATCTGCGTCGGGGGAGAGCTGAAAGAAAAGTTTAAAATTTAGTCAGGATAACGCATCTGCTGCTGTGTTTTGTTTACCCGGGATATAATCAGACTCGAAGTGAAAGTTGCACTGTAAAGAAACCCAAACCACTCTCCTAACTAAGGACATGACTTTGCTAGTGGTAGATCTGCCTTTGTTAAGGAGCTCTGCAGTGACAGCATTATCAGTTAGGAACAGGACTGTTTGATTCTGCCATAACTTACCCCATGCCACGGCTGCAGCAACTATAGGGTACACTTCAAATAATGGCGAAGACTGTGCAAATCCTGGAATATCAACTACATCCGGCGGCCAGGGACTGGCCAACCAGTGACTCCCGTATATAGCTGCGAAGCCCACAAAAGCTGCGGCGTCTGTGTGGATAATGGGAGACTTACTGGACACTGGAGGAACAAACAGTGACACTTCATTCCAGTGGTTTAGGAAGATATCCCACATCAGTAAATCAGCGACTGCTGGATTATCTAATTGAATGACACTGCCTTGGTCTGGTGCTTAATGTAGTAAACTGAGCAATCAGGAGATGAATGATCTCCCTTGAGGAATTATGCGCATTGCAAAATTCAGCATGCCAAGGAGGCTCTGAAGTTGAACTCTGGTGGTGACTTGACAATGGGCTGCCCTGTGCACTGCTTCTCTAATTGTGGACAACTTATCAGCTGGTAAACTAGCCTGCAACTTCACTGTGTCTAGCTGTACTCCTAGAAATGTCAACACTTTACTGGGACCGTCAATTTTATTTTCAGCTACTGGTACGTTGAGATCCGAGAAGACTCTGCGTAAAATGCCTAGATCACCTGGGACACGAGAATGTGGTTCAATTAAGAGAAAGTTATCTAGGTAATGGATAACGTGGTGTACCTGAAATGTATTTTCTAGTATCCAGTGTAAACTCTTAGCAAATTGGTCGAATAACCAGGGACTCGACTTGGACCCAAAAGTGAGCTTGTTAGCGAAATAGTAGGACCCTAGCCATTTGATACCATGCCATCTCCATAAAAGGGTATGTATCGGCAACAGTTTAAATGCATCTTTAATATCCGCTTTGGACAGCCACTCTTGTCCCCCCATAGACAAGACTACCTGGATGGCTTCATCTATTGAAGAATAATGCATCGCAAATTCCTCTGAGGGTATGAAAGAGTTGAGACTGGGGATAGCTGAAGAATGTGGAGCTGACAAGTCGTATATGAGACGTTTTTTATTTGTGAATTTGCCTGGGACTATGCCAATAGGGTTAACTCTCCAGATTTCAAACGGGGGCTGACAGAAAGGACCTATGAGAAAACCTCTCTCTAATTCTAAGTTAACTAGATGTGAGACCGACTGCGGATCCTTACTGGTGGACTGTAAATTCTTACATTCATGGGAAGTTTGTGGCATGGCTATCTGACCAGTATGAAAGCCTGATCTAAAACCTTCTATGAGGAAATTAACCCAGTCCGGCTGAGGGTGGCCTGACAAATATGCCACGAGCAGTTGTAAATTTACCTGGCCTAGTCATGCTAAATTGAACCCTTTCTGTGGACATGCTGTTCTGGGGTGTGCCCTGAAGCAAATGGCACACAAATGTAAGAGTCTGCACTGACTGTAAAAACAGCCTAGGCCGTTAAAATTATTACATATCTGGGATTTACCCAAAAATTTGATGGGCCGTCCTAGTTTGTCTAGCCCTGAGACTGCCTTGCCTGGAGGAATGTCGGGCGAGATCCTAGATTGCGAGCTAGTGGATGGTAGACTACTAGCTGCACACCACTCAGCGGTATGGGAATAGGAACCGCAATTAAGGCATGCCGGAGCTTTGAGGCCAGCAAAGTGTCGACAAAATAATTCCGTATCAATTATCGACCAATCGAGGGTGTGCTAGAATTGGGTTAACATAGCTGCTGCTTTCGCTGAAAATGACCTATGATATTCGTAGAAAGCCCATGTGTCCCCCATATTTATGGCCTAAATCAACCACCTTATATAAATAAAGATCAAGTTCCTCTCTACGATTGGGAGCTACAGAGCATATCACGTCCCTGTAAAGACTAAATGCAAGAACAAACTCCATAATGGAAAGTTTCCTATTTAGTCTAGCGTCCCGGGATTTCAATATGACGGAAACTTCGCCGCAGTCGATTGTTTTGTTATCTGGTACTTCATGAGTGGCGATAAGCAATGATGCCAGATTCACATCTTCTCCCTCTAATATGTCTTTCCTAATATTTACAGGAATGAAATGCGAGGGAGCTATATTAGGGTAGCTAATGGAGGAAGTGGTACTGTTGCTGACGGGAGTTGCTGGGACAGCAGATTGTTCCGTACCTGGACTGGATGTAGGAGCCCTACTCTCAATCACCTCTAGTCTCGCTTGAAAACTAGACATTGAGGATGCCATGTTGTTAATGGCTGCGTGGAGTTGGGTCAAAGAGGTCTGGATAGAGGACATGGAGACGGCTTCTGGGTTAGAGCCTGCAGTATCTGAGCTAAGGAGACGGAAAAGTTCAGCCTTGCGGGCAGATGCCGAGTACGGAATCCCCCTCCTTGACAACTCTGCTGTAAGCCTGGGCACTGTCCGTTGTCTGAGGGAAGGAGCGGTTTCTCTTTCAGATTGCAGATCCTCACTTCCCTGTGATGATGCTGAACCTTGAGGATTGCCGTCTTGAGATGGTTTCATCTATAAATGAAACATGTACTGTCAACTAACCCTGTAACTAAGGCATGGAGCCACCAACTATTGTGGTTGTGATTACTATATCGTAAGTGAAATGATAGTTGTTGCACCTGCCACACCCCTAACCGTGACCGTCACCGTCAAGATTATACCTGTTTATTTTTTTTTTATAATTTTTTTTTTTTTATTTAAGACTAACAATTGTTTACATACAATACAGACATACATGCCACTTTGAATGTGTGACTGAACAGATGATGAGACTAACAGACGTGACAGACGCACATGCATGCCTGAAGACGTGACAGGACTTACATCGAGTCTGTAAATCGTGACAGACGTAAATGCATGCCTGAAGACGTGACAGGACTTACATCGAGTCTGTAGACATGACAGACATACGTGCCTGCCTGAAGACATGAAAAGCATTAATTTGGCTTATAAATCTGTAGCTGAAAAGACCACAAAACCCCCCCTTTTTTTTTTTTTAAATACCCAGGTATAATCGATGAGCCAAGCGGCCCAGAACACGCATGCAGTGCGAAATACCGTGCATGAATACAAGTGTGACCTGGAGCACAGTGACCCAACTGCCAGATAAACTATGCATGCTGCCCCTCAATACCTGTATTTCAATTTGCAACACAAATCGTCCCGATAGGTCACTTCTGATAATCGTGCACACCTGCATCAAACATTGAAATAAACATTACCTATATATCCACCGAAGAATGTGGTATAAAATTGAGCCTGCAGTACCCCAAAGTGGCCACTGGTTGTCACTGTATCACCTAAATTGCATTACTTACAATGCCACAGTAGGAGAGCCTGACGCTGCCCTGAAACGCCACTAGGTGTCACTATAGTTGGAGAAACCCGGGCAAACTATGCAGGTTAAAGCGAACCTGTCAGCATGAACTATAAGGTACTGTAAATGGTTTAATTAGTGAAAATCTGCTGACAGGTTCGCTTTAAAGACGAGGAGACTCACAGTAATCGCGCTGCCTGTACTGAAGCAGAAGGAAAGACAATCGAGGATGTGAGCTCTGTGGAGCTATTCTGCCTTACCTGAGGTGCGTGCCCTTTCCCGATCGCCGACATGCCACATACCAATGCCGTACCGCCAAAACCACCCTGCTGGATTCGAAAAAAAACGCGTCTGCAGTGCTTGCGATGTCACTTCCGCCCCAATGCGATATGGATACCAATGGATACCAGAACAAGCCGTCGAGCCGTGCGTACGATAAGGGGGGAGGGCACGCAGGCCTAAATAGCCCGTGCACACGCCTCCCCTCCCACAAATTACGCAAATGGTATTTGCTAATCACATATAGTGCTCATACCTTGTTCTGTGAGTTTCTTTAAAAATCACACTTTTATAATATGTTAATTACTTGGCTACCAGCAAGTAGGGCGGTTACTTGCTGGTAGCCGCCGCATCCTCTTTTAAAATAAAACACCCCCTCCTCCGGTTGATTGACAAGGCCAGCGAGCGCTCTCCTCCTCCGGCTGGCCCTGTCTGCATTTCAAATCCCGCGCCTGTGCCTTACGTGTCTTCATTTGTGCAGAGGTGACGTCATCAGCGCAGGCACACTGTGGAAGTGCTGATAAAGCGAGCGTCCTTCTCTCAGAGCGCCTGCGCCGAATGAAGACACGTAAGGAGCGGGATTTGAAATGCAGACAGGGCCAGCCGGAGGAGGAGAGCGCTCGCTGGCCCTGTCAATCAACCGGAGGAGGGGGCGTTTTTTTTAACAGAGGATGTGGCGGCTACCAGCAAGCAACCGCCCTACTTGCTGGTAGCGAAGTAAAGAAACTATACCACAGAAAAAGGTAAGAGCACTATATATTTAATAATCGCACAATAAGGATTTTAATAAGGCCAAAAAATGACTTTTGGGGGTGACAGAAGCCCTTTAACTAATAGAGGGGGGAGAGATTGTCTGTCAGTGATGGAGGTCCATGTGTGTGCTGTGGATGTGCTGAGGGGAGCGGGCCGAGAATGCTGAGAGATTCAGTGTGAGACTGTATACAGAGGTGGGGGATTCCTTTAATATTGTATGCAGGGGGGGGGGGGGGGGCGTGTAATATTGTATGCAGGGAGGGGGGGGGTGTAATATTGTATGCAGGGAGAGGGGGGTGTAATATTGTATGCAGGGTGACCTAGGCAGTCGCCTAGGGCGCCATTTAGCATGGGGCGCCCGTTGCGGTTTAAAAAAAAAAAAACATTGGTTAAATGTTAACTTAAGTGGCAGCGCCCCTCATGCTGCGCCGCCTGTGCGGCTGAGGCTGAGAGCTCTAAAGAATCTACGACAGTGACAATGACAGTCTGACACCGCTTGCTGTCTGTCTCTCTGGTGGTCTGAGTAACTATAACTGCTGCTAGCTTACCTGGCTGCTGGCTTCAGGCTGCTTAGGGTGGGGAGCGGAGGCGGAGCTCTGCTGCCCTGTCCTGAATGATCTTGATCTAAACTCCCTGACCCCTCCCACCCTTGAGCAAGTGATGCAGAGAGAGGGGTAGAGCGAAAGAGGAAGAGAAGGCCGCTCACTGAGCAGCAAGCAGTCGAGCAGCCAGCCACGGCCACCACGGTCCACCAATTTGCCTCCCCCGACCCCAACTGCGGCAGCAGCAGCAGTGCCTTCTCCTTCTGGGACAGAACAGAAGTGGGCTCCTACCTGGATTGGAGTGCAGCCTGCAGGTGCAGCCACTTTCTTCTTCCCCAGGACCCTAGGGCGACATTGGTGAATGGTGTACGTACCGTGTTTGTCTCCAGTCCCCAGAGCCAGACTGCAGCTTATTGTCCTGGTGGTAAGTAGTCAGTAGACAATGTGCAATATGTTTATTACTTACTGTATTTTTTGCCTTATAAGACGCACTTTTTCCCCTCGAAAGTGGGGGGGAAATGGCTGTGCGTCTTATAAAGCGGATTGCGGATACTTCGATGGCCACTATGCTGCACAGTGCAGCCAGCGAAGTATCAGTGTGGAGGGGGGGGGGGCGTCAATTTTTAATCCTTGCACCGGCCCTGGGGGGGTACACTGCAAGGCAGAAACTTCGCAGTGATTGAAGGCTCATCTCTAGTATCATCTGAGCTCAAGCCCTGTTCTCACAGGACTCGGGGTGAAGTGCGTCTATGATATGGATTCATGTCTTAGGGTGATATTAACCACCTCCCGACCGCCTAACGCAGGAATGCGTCCTGAGAGCGGCCGATATGTTCCTCCTTGACGCGCCGGTGCGTCATCTTGCGAGAGGCGAGATTTCCGCATCGGGAGGAAGTTTAACTACAGCCTGCCAGCGCTGGCAGGCTGTAGATGTTAAAAAAACGCCATCTAAATCGCATATCAGATGCTGTTTTGTAAACAGCGTCTGATATGCCTGCTGCCTGCTCCTCTGGTGGTCCCTTTTGCTTGGGACCACCAGAGGACACAGGCAGCTATGTAAGTGCACCAATCACCAACCCCCCCTGTCACTTATTAACCCCTGATCACCCCATATTGACTCCCTGATCACCCCCATGTCATTGATCACCCCCCTGTAAGGCTCCATTCAGACATCCGTCTGTGTTTTGCGGATCCGCGGAAACACGGACAACGGCAATGTGCTTTCCGCATTTTGCGGATCCGCACATTGCCAGAACTATATAGAAAATACCTTTTCTTGTCCGCAATTGCGGACAAGAAAAGGACATGCTCTATCTTTTGCGGAGCTGCGGCCTGATGTTTCGGGGCCGAAACCCGGAAGTTCGCGGCCGCAGCTCCGCAAATGCTGATGCGGAAAGCATATAGTGTGCTCTCCGCATCACCGCCGGCCCCATTCACACTGAATGGGTCCGCATCTATTCCGCAGGATTTCGGAATAGATGCGGACATTTTTGCGGACGTGTGAATGGGGCCTTACTTGGCAAGCACTCCTACGTCCTTTCCCCTCTCTCTCTTATTTTTTTTTTTTTGCACATTTTTTGGCAGATATTTTTTTATCCACATTGATTGATGCAAATGAAGAAATCTGTGCCGTTCATTTTTTTTTTCAGCCCAGAGGCTGAATGGAAAAAAAAATCTCATTACCCGTATGCTCAATATAAGGAGAATAGCAGAAATTCCTAATGCTGGCCATACATGTAATGATTGCGGAGACCCTCAAATGCCAGGGCAGTACATACACCCCACATGTGACCCCATTTTGGAAAGAAGACACCCCAAGGTATTCCGTGAGGGGTATGGTGAGTTCATAGAAGATTTTTTTTTGGCACAATTTAGTGGAAATTTACTTTTTACTAACTTGTGACAAAAAATGAAATTTCTACATGAACTCAAGTTAGTGGAATATGAGACTTTGTAAGGAAAAAAAAAAAGTCAATTTCCGCTAAATTGTGCCAAAAAAAAAAATCTTCTATGAACTCGCCATGCCCCTCACGGAATAACTTGGGGTGTCTTCTTTCCAAAATGGGGTCACATTGCTTAAAATGCCCTTTGAGAAGAAGGGCATTTTTACGCATTTGGATTCCAAACTACTTCTCACGTTTTAGGACCCCTAAAATGCCAGGGCAGTATAAATACCCCACAAGTGACCCCATTTTGAAAGAAGACACCCCAAGGTATTCCGTGAGGGGCATGGCGAGTTCATAGAAGATTTTTTTTTTGGCACAAGTTAGCGGAAATTGACTTTTTTTTTTTTTCTTACAAAGTCTCATATTCCACTAACTTGTGACAAAAAATTACATTTTACATGAACTCATCATACCCCTCACGGAATACCTTGGGGTGTCTTCTTTCTGAAATGGGGTCACTTGTGGGATATTTATACTGCCCTGGCATTTTAGGGGCCCCTATTGCGTGAGAAGTAGTTTGGAATCCAAATGTTTAAAAAAGTGTCTCACATGTGGTATCGCCGTACTCAGGAAGAGTAGGGCAATGTGTTTTGGGGTGCATTTTTACATATACCCATGCTGGGTGAGAGAAATATCTCTGTAAATGACAACTTTAAAAAAAAAATTATGCAAAGTTGACAATTTACAGCGATATTTCTCTCACCCAGCATGGGTATATGTAAAAATTCACCCCAAAACACATTGCCCTACTGCTGAGTATGGAGATACCACATGTGTGCCACTTTTTTGCAGCCTAGTTGCGTAAAGGGGCGTAAAGTCCAACGAGTACCTTTAGGTTTTACAAGGTTGCTCATAATTTAGCCCCGCCAAAATGCCAGAACAGTAAACACACCCCACAAATGACCCCATTTCGGAAAGTAGACACCCCAAGGTATTCACTGAGGGGCATAGTGAGTCCGTGGGAGATTTTTTTTTTTTGCCAGAAGTTAGCAGAAATTGAAACTTTTTTATTTTTTTTCCTCAGAAAGTGTCATTTTCCGCTAACTTGTGAAAAAAAATGAAATCATACATGAACTCACCATGCCCCTCCGTGAATACTTTGGGGTGTCTTCTTTCTAAAATGGTGTCATTTGGGGGGTATTTATACTATCCTGGCATTCTAGCCAGGAATGTACCTGAATGTACCTGAAGAAACATGACAGGTGCTCAGAAAGTCAGAGCTGCTTCAAAATGCCGAAATTCACTTTTTTGCACCATAGTTTTTAAACGCTATAACTTTTACCCAAACCAATAAATATACACTTATTGGATATTTTTTTTATCAAAGACATGTAGAACAATAAATTTAGAGAAAAATTTATATAGAAATGTAGTTTTTTTTGAAAAAAAATTTACAAAAGAAAGTTGTAAAACAGAATGTCATTTTTTTGCAAAAATTTCGGTAATTTTTGATTAATATCAAAAAAAGTAAAAATGTCAGCAGCAGTGAAATACCACCAAATTAAAGCTCTATTAGTGAGAAGAAAAGTAGGTAAAATTAATTTGGGTGGTAAGTTGTATGACCGAGCAATAAACCATGAAAGTACTGTAGTGCAGAACTGTAAAAAGTGGTCTGGTCATTAAGGGTGTTTAAGCTAGGGGGGCTGAAGTGGTTAAAGAGAGTGTCACCTAATTTTACTATATGTAACCCATGGCAATACAATGTAGCGTTACCTAACATTATTAAAACCGTCCCTCTTCCAAGAGCACCTCCCCCTTAAAGGAAACTGTCACCACAGTCTTGGACTGTTATCTGCAGTAAAATAAGTAGTCCTGCAAAGAAAGAGTCCAGAGCTTTATTTTCCTACTACCCTTGGTTCCTCCTCTGTCAGCGCTCAGAGCTGCACTGAAATACAGAGTCCAGACCGCCGTGCTAACCCTAACAGGAGTCCTCTCTATTAGCACGGCATGGCAGTCCAGGGTGTGTATTTCACGGCAGATTTTGTAGCATCCCCAAGTCAGGGGAGTATGAGAGACTGACCTGGGGAATGCCAGTGATGGAGAGGCTGGCACGTGGATCCTCTGGGACACTCTCTGAGTTCTTGAGGGACACAGCCAGGTGTAGTGTGAGTTGCCGTTGGTGTTGGTAGATTAACGTGCCTGTGGCTGGGTGTCCCTGATGTCCGTGACGCCAGTGCCGGTAACGGTGGCACACCAATTGATAGGAGGAATAATTGAGGTGCAGGCTTGAATAGTAAACCAGAACTTCACTTTACTGAACAGTAATAAACAGCAAATACTTTCTTGACAGTTCATCAGAAGACGATTGGTTTCAGCGGGCTTTAAGTTACAGTACATTAATGGCAGGCTTATATTTAGCAAGGTGATCACAGAGGGTTAAAGCAGGACTTCTGTAGTACAGGCGACTTTACTTTCTTCCTGACTTATCCTGGCTGGCAAATATACTCCAAGGCCCCAATGCCCTATCTCTGGCTTTTATCCTTGGGATTACAATTACTGAGTACCTCCTCTGGTATTTATAGTACCTCTTGCTTTCTGGAATGGTACAGCTTGGCTCCTGCTGACCTGCCTAGGCCTGAGACATGTGACCTTCACAGACTCCAGGGTCTGCACTGAACTCTAGCCTGCTCTTGCCTAGCTATTTATATCTTGGCTCTTTAGCTCCCCCTGGTGGCCTGTACATGGAAGCACCTTAAATGTAAATGACATTACAATATATACACAACCAATCTCCCCACAGATGAGGGGAACGACAGCACCCAAGTGACCCTTCTGTAGTGTCGGGCATCACAACTCCCATACACTACATACCCCGCTGCTTAAAGATGAGTACGCCCTCGTACTCAAACAGGGTCCGCCCAACTGGATCTTTCACCTGAAAGACAAAAAGAAGATGCAGGCATACATAGACATATATATCAATATCATCTGCATATACAAGAATTATATCAGGTCCAGTTGGCAAAGGTAAGGCGCAGTGACAAGGGGCGTCATTCTCTTCTCACAGGATAGTGATTTGGAACTGGGGCGCTGACCTGGCACAGCGTATAAATTGGGAACACCATGAAAGTGTATGATAAGTCCATAAATTGCACAACATAACAGCCCCTGGAGGCGCAAAGGAAACATGAGTCCATTCCAGGGAAAAGAGCATTTAAAAGTTCACAGAGGCTCGCACTAGGGAGTCCATCTCTGGGCACAGAGCTTAATCAATGGAGGCTCACACAGAGGTTTCCCGTAGGGAAACACCTCCAGCACATTCGTAGTCCTCAAAACGGACTGGCGGGCGCCCCCTGGTAGACCGGGTGGACCTCCTTAGAGGCAGGGTCTCTTCCTGCCCGGGCACAGGGGGACAAGAAGGATCCACATCAGTGGGACCCTGTTCAACAGCACCCTGGGATAGACCTTCTGCAGGTGAAGGCTCAGTAGGTGCCGGGGCAGGCACCACAAAGTTCAACCAGGCTGTAAGGAACCAGTGAAGTGGCTCAGCATCATTCAGCAAGTCCGCTATGGCCTGCATATGTTCAACAGGCCGAGCAAGGGGATTTGGTTCAGGAGACTCAGATCCGGAATCTCCAGCAATAGGCCCCTTTTCAATGCAGAGTTTTAGGCGGTTTCTGTGAACAATTTGGGAACCCTTGCCCTCTCTGGTGATCTCATAGGTATGGGTTCCAGCATTGGGGATGGCAGATGCAAGATAGGGAGTCCGCTCCCATTTACTGTCCAGCTTACTGGTGCAGTGGTTATTCTTTAACCACACTGCGTCCCCCACAGCAAGGGGCTCTGCATGGGCTGCCAGATCATAGTCCTTTTGCTGTCGCTCCCGGGCACCCTCCACGCGCTCCTAGACAATTTCTTTGGCATTAAGCAGGCGCCTTTGATGTTCCGCTACCCAGTCGGTTTTAGGCAGGGGATTAATGGCATCCGGCACTTGTACATCCAGGGAATGATCCGCAGGCAATTTACCCTGTCGTCCAAACATCAGTTTGAAGGGAGTGTACCCGGTAGAGCAGTGAATTGTGTTGTTTTAAGTGTACATGAGCTGTGGTAGCAGATTAGGCCAATCCCCTCTGGTCTCAGGAGGCAAAGCTCTCAACATTTCAATTAATGTCTTGTTCATTTTCTCATAGAGTCCGTTACCTTGTGGATGGTAGGCTGTGGTCCGGATCTTCTGGCAGTTATGCAGCCAGCACAACTCGTGGAATAGCTGAGACTCAAAGGCAGACCCTTGGTCGGTGAGGATCTTCTCGGGACAGCCATAGGGCAGGAAGAAGTGCTTCCAGAACATCTCTGCTGCCGTCTTGGCCGTCAGGTCCTTTACAGGCACTGCTACAACAAACTTGGTGAAATGATCAATAACAGTCATGGCATAGGTATGACCTGAGCGACTGGGCTCCAACTTCACATGGTCAATAGCAACAAGTTCAAGAGGAGATTTACTTACAATGGGATGCAGAGACGCTCTCTGGTCATGGTGTTCACTTCTCCCAACGGCACAGGCTGCACACTCCCGGCACCACCTCTCGATGTCATCTCTCATCCCGACCCAATAGAACCTCCTGCGGATAGTGGCCTCAGTCTTTTGGACGCCGAAGTGTCCTGAGCTGTCATGGTACATCTCCATAACAATACCTGCATCTCGACGTGGGATGAGGATCTGGTACACTCTATCATAGGACACTGGATCCAGGCTTCTCCGCAGCAACAGGCCTTTCTGAAGAAGGAGTTGGTGGCACTGTCTCCACAATTTTGCTTGCTCTGGGTCTGCTGTCTTCCGACGGATTCTCTCAGGGGCTTTCCCACTGGCAAGGAAGTCAAGCAGTTCACTGAGAAATCTACTTTCCGACTGCAGCTTAATCCACCTCTCCTCTCTGGGTCCAGGCTTGTTCAATGAGGACGTATCCACAACCGGGTTATTGGCAGCTTGAGTGTGATCTTGCTGAGCAAATTTATTGTAGAACGCTGGCATCTCCACATCTTCCCAGGCATCCTGTAGATCATCAGAGGCTTCTTCAGTAGGAAGCCGAGACAGGGCATCAGCATTATCATTGGAGCGGCCAGTCCGATACTTCACAGTGAAGTCAAAATTGGCGAGGCGGGAGGCCCATCTCTGCTCTAAGGCCCCCAACTTGGCAGTGTTCAGGTGGGCTAGAGGGTTATTATCAGTAAATGCAATAAACGGAGTAGCAGCCAGGTAATCTTTAAACTTCTCAGTCACAACCCACACCAGGGCCAGAAACTCCGACTTGAAGGAACTGTAATTCTGGTCATTCTTCTCAGCTCCCTTCAAGGATTGACTGGCGTATGCTATTACCCTCTCTTTACCTTTTTGAACTTGAGCTAGCACAGCTCCCAGGCCTCTCTTGCTGCCATCCGTGTAGAGGTGGAATGGCTTGTTGTAATCTGGATAACCCAGGACAAGGGGCTCAGTCAGCTTTTTCTTTAGGAGCTGGAATGCGATCTCCCTTTCTTCATTCCACTCAATAGGGACAGGAATCTTTGGACTTTTCTTAGGTTGACCCCTCAGGAGTTCCTGAATTGGATCTGCTATTTGAGCAAAATGAGGGATGAAGCGTCGGTAATAACCAGCAAAACTAAGAAAGCTCCTCACCTCTTTCACGGTGGTAGGGACCGGCCAATTTCAGACAGCAGCCAACTTGTCAGGGTCAGGCTGGACCCCCTCTGCGCTCACAACATGTCCCAGATACTTTACAGCAGGCTTAAGCAGATGACATTTGGACGGCTTGATTTTGAGACATAGAAACATAGAATGTGTCGGCAGATAAGAACCATTTGGGCCATCTAGTCTGCCCAATATAATACCATACTTGATAAGGATTTCAAGCACTTCAGCTAGGTGTTTTAAATGGTCCTCGTAACTCTTAGAGTATGACGTCATCCAAATACAGCAACATGTCTCAAAGTTCTTATGGCCTAAGCACCGCTCCATTAACCTTTGAAAGGTCCCGGGGGCATTACATTGTCCGAAAGGCATATAGGTATTAAGCAAAGACCTTTGCTGTATTTGTGGGAGGGGAGGCTGATTACAAGGCTATTTATAGGCACCTGTGGGCCCAGGATGACGCCGATTCAGCTGATTTCACTACCTCTGGGTCAGCTCTAGGATACAGCAGCATGGTGTGGAGGCTCCTTACAGCTGGGCGATGGCAGAATGTCTCAGGAGGGCGCTGGTATTCATGGTAGGATCGGAGTGGTTTGCATGGGACCCACGCTGCGGTCCGCAACATATAGCGCTCTGGGATGAAGCAGAGTTTGGGCGCTAAAGGGCCGAGCGTTGGTTGTTAGTGGGCTCAAGCTATGCGCGC
This sequence comes from Bufotes viridis, assembly GCA_033119425.1. NCBI lineage: Eukaryota > Metazoa > Chordata > Amphibia > Anura > Bufonidae > Bufotes > Bufotes viridis. Next base: position 79,167,134 of record CM065596.1, read on the forward strand.
TGTGTTTTGTGTATCAATGGTTGTTTTAAAAAAACAACCCAAAAAAAATAAAACGCAGCAGCATCATGTGGAGGCTCGTTCACACCTGGGCATCGGCAAAAAGGGCCAGGCGAATGCTGGCACTCACTGTAGAATTGCACTTATTGGCATGGGACCCACAGTGCGGTATGCGATTCACAGTTCTCTGGGTCAAAGCAGAGTTGGGTGTTAACAGTCAAATGACGGTTGTTAGTATTTTGTCTAGCTGTTTAGGGGCTTGTTAGAGGCTATTGCATATAATTATCGGTGTAGCATGCACCTAGAGTAGGTATGGTCGCATGTTTTCTGATATCGGTTTCATACGGGGGAAAAAAAAAAAAGTGCATGGTTCTATTACCTGTTTTACATGTGGGGCGCACGTCCGCAGTTAAAGCCAGACATGCAAGGTGTTGGTAAATGTATATCAGCGGTCTGTATATGGGGACACAAGCAGATCGGTCAAGGCGCCGTTATTTGAGTTCTGATGCTCTTGTATGTAAGTGTGTTTAATCTATAAACTGTATGGTATGGGCACGCATGTGTCAGCGGTTCTGTGCTTGGTTTATAAGTGCATGATATGTCGATTAATTAACGTTGCATCAAGGGTTATATTCAAACACGTTTATATTTTCTTAGGTGGTGTTGTGGTGACCCATTTAAAAAAAAATAAAAAAAAATGCAGCATTATGGGGAGGTTCGTTCGCGCCTGAGTAATGGCAGAAGGTGCCAGGCAAGTGTGCTGGCATTCACGGTAGGATCGGACTTGGTTACACGGTTAGTGACTTGTAGCGCTCTGGGGCGAAGGAGGTTGGGCGCTTATGGTCGAATGATCATGGTTAGGTTCGTTACCTTCAAAAGCTACCTCCATGTGTCTGCATTTACATTTTGTCCTATACTCCATTCACTACTAGAGCTGCGTTCATGCGTTTGCTGTTGCATAACATTAATACTCTGCTCGTTTCAGATTGCATTCATACAGCTGCGTTATACCTTGCTCTTCATGCTCAGAGCTGGGCCCATACCATGTTTTTAGGCACCACTCACATCCAGAGCTGCATTCACCCACCTGTTCTTACATCAGATGTTATATTCTGCTTCCACTTAAAGCTGCATTTTCCTTTTCATTGCTACATCATGGTTACTCAGTATTTTCACTAGGGCAGTCAGCACACCGCTCTGATACCGCTTTCTTTCAGGTTTACGTTTCTTTCCTCGCTGGTGGTTACATTCCATAGGCCTACTTTTCTGTTCCACTTCGGTGGAAGGAAAAAAAATAAAAAATTTTTGGGTGCGGTTCTTTAGTCCTGGTTCGCATTCACACAGACTGGTCTCCTGCCCCAGCTCACCATACAGTCCCTCAGCGGTCAGTGGGCTAATAGGAGTAAGTTTCCTACTATGTTTCACAAGCTGTTCACTCGTTGTCACGATTAAGGTCTTCTCTTAGCGAACTGTAATGCCTCTGGCTCTTTTTTCTCCCATCTGTTCAATTTCACGGTTGGTTTAATGTTTTCTTAGGCACAGGGTTCGGTTCACTATTGTCTATGCATATCCCATGAGGTCTGGCTCACATTTTAATTACTTATCGTCACTGTAATGTCATCTAGTTCAGTCTTGGCTTTGGGGGCCCGATGACCGCTTCAGCCTCATGGCTCCGCGGGGTCTATGACCGTTCTTCACGTTATTCGTTAGGGGTACAATATGGTTGTAAGCTGGTTAGTGTCCTAGGTTACTGTCGAAGGGGGTCATGGTTATGCAAGTCCCCAAGTCATACTGGTGCTGCTTAAGTGGTTTAAAAAAAAAATATAAAAAATTATAAAAAAAATAAAAAGATTTAAAATTAAAATTGCCATAAGTTTCGCATTCATGGCTACGCCATTAGAGTCTCTGACGCATGGCTTCTCCGTTTAAGTTTGACACGCATGGCTCCACCATTAGTGTCTCTCACTCAGGGCTTCTCCGTTTATGTTTACACACATGGCTCTGCCGTTAGTGTCTCTCGCGCATAGCCCCGCCATTAGTGTCTCTCGCGCATGGCCCCGCCATTAGTGTCTCTCGCGCATGGCCCCGCCATTAGTGTCTCTCGCGCATGGCCCCGCCATTAGTGTCTCTCGCATGGCCCCGCCATTAGTGTCTCGCATGGCCGCCATTAGTGTCTCGCGCATGGCCCCGCCATTAGTGTCTCTCGCATGGCCCCGCCATTAGTGTCTCTCGCGCATGGCCCCGCCATTAGTGTCTCGCGCATGGCCCGCCATTAGTGTCTCGCGCATGGCCCCGCCATTAGTGTCTCTCGCATGGCCGCCATTAGTGTCTCGCGCATGGCCGCCATTAGTGTCCCATGGCCCCGCCATTAGTGTCTCGCGCATGGCCCCGCCATTAGTGTCTCTCGCGCATGGCCCCGCCATTAGTGTCTCGCATGGCCCCGCCATTAGTGTCTCGCGCATGGCCCCGCCATTAGTGTCTTTCGCGCATGGCCCCGCCATTAGTGTCTCTCGCGCATGGCCCCGCCATTAGTGTCTCTCGCGCATTGCCCCCGCCATTAGTGTCTCTCGCGCATGGCCCCGCCATTAGTGCCTCTCGCGCATGGCCCCGCCATTAGTGCCTCTCGCGCATGGCCCCGCCATTAGTGCCTCTCGTGCATGGCCCCGCCATTAGTCTCTCTCACGCTTGGCTCCGCCATTAGTCTCTCTCACGCTTGGCTCCGCCATAAGTCTCTTACGCATGGCTTCTCAGTTTACATTTTACACACACAATGCCGCCATTCGAGGTGGGCTGCGTGGTCCCACCACAGTAGGTTTCATGTCTATTTCTGCCTTCAGGCCCGCTCGCATGGCTCGGTCAGCTGTGGCTCGCAATACAATTCTTCTTGTGGAGGCTCGCATGCATGGCTTTTGCCATTAGAATCTAACTCACATTATTGTGGTAGGTTGTTGGGTCTTCATTGTTTTCTTTTCAAGCAGTCCTCTCAAGCCTTCATTTTCAGACATCACCTTCTCCTGGGTTCGCATTTTTCTCCCTTTTACCCTCTCTAGGTTCTTGCTTCCCTCGCTCCCCGCTGTTACTTTTCTCTTGCCCGTCCTTGCATTATAGACCCATTCTCCCAGGAAGCTGACCCTGTGGTCTCATTTTTTCACGTTTCTCAAATTTCGGCTCTCAAAGGGTTGTTCAGAAAAAAATTAAAAATATATACTATGGCATCAGTTTCGTCCACAGGGAGTCCTCTCATCACTAAAGGTGATTTACGAAGTCTGTCACGTCTACAGACTAATAAGTCCTGTCTCACCACTACAGGCGATTTACGAAGTCTGTCATGACTACAGACTAATAAGTCCTGTCACGACTACAGGCGATTTACGAAGTCTGTCACGTCTTCAGACTAATAAGTCCTGTCACGACTACAGGCGATTTACGAAGTCTGTCACGTCTTCAGACTAATAAGTCCTGTCCCGACTACAGGCGATTTACAAGTCTGTCACGACTACAGACTAATAAGTCCTGTCACGACTACAGGCGATTTACGTAGTCTGTCACGTTTACTGACACGATAAGTCCTAGCGCGACTACAGGCGCAGCATATGTAGTCTATCATGACCTTAAGCTTGTCCTGTTATAGCGGCAGGCATTGGGTGTACATTATGTCTTCATTACAGACATGCTTACTTCATCGTCAAACTCGGGCTGAGGGTGTTGGTGTCGCACCTGGGTACCGGTCCATCTTCCAGTAGTAGGTACAATAATAAGGCACAATATATGTAGTCTGTCACGTCTATGGACTCAACATGTCCTATCACTACTGTAGGCGCAGCATACATAGTTTATCACGACCTTAAGCTTATTTCCTGTCACAACTGCTAGTATGGCGGGTATGTTTTCTGTCCTCATTACAGGCAACATTAGCTCGTTAATTGGAACAGCCATGGACTCGTGCTTATGGTTCCCCAGGCCTGGTGAGTCTACACATTTTACTTAATCCATTACTAGAGTTAGACGGAATCCGCCATCTTCTAACTTTTTTGGGTCCTTATAAAAAAAAAATAATAATAATAATTAAAGCGGTGGCCTGGGGAATAAGTATAGGTGAAGTATTTTGCTACCATTAACAGGGCCCTTGGCGAATGGTTGGACTTCAATTAGGCCCTTTCATCAGATTCACCATTGTTGCTTCAGTCTGCAGCTCTCAGGATTCAGACCGTCTCGTAATATGTTCATATGTTGGTCAACATAGGAGTAAATCGTTTCTGATTACCAACCACTCTTTCAAAAGCAGCAACATTAGCTACCTCCAAGAACGCCAAAAAATAACTAAATTAGGGGGCACACCCACTATCTGGAGGAGCAGTCAATACACTTAATTAATATAATTCAGAGCAATTTTACTAATAGATACAGTCGAACATAGAAATTTAAACCTAAAAATGAACCACTTGTACACCCTAGATACAAAACAATCAAAAATTAAAAACAATCAAAAATTAAAAACAATCAAATGGCAGTAGTTAGCACGGGATAAGGTGGGTAGCGACCTATAGAGGCCCACTGCTTGGTAATAGTGCGTGTCGCTGTAGAGTCCCAATAAAAAATCACTGATGGGCCCAAATATGATCAAAACGTCCATCCAAAGTGAAGCCTGTAAACAAACTTGTAAAACAATCCACTGGAGTAGTTGTGGATAACGTAATGTGCGTACCTAAAAATAGGCGTCCGGAGTGTGCCTTAACCGGAATGAGTGTAGTTAGGCAATCCGATGGAGAACAGCATCTGAGTGTGGATGCAGGCGCTCCTCTCTCCGGTACCAGCTGCAATTCAAATTGCCGTTCCACCTACCTTCCCGAGCGTCCCGTTCCTGCTTCTTGATGCGCTGATCCCCTGACACCATCGGCGTCCCGCGTGGTGTTCGTCTGCCGTGGCGTCCCACGTGACTTGGTCGGGGTTAGTTCGTTTCCGGGGACGGGAGGTGGTGGCCGCCGGGTCTTAAAGTCCTTCCTCTAGTGTAGGTCTCATATGCTTCTCATATGTTCATGAGCTCGTTGCTTCTCATATGCTTCTGGCCAGAAGTTTGATCACTCCTCCACAATATTGCACACTGCCCAGACGCGTTTCGGGGGTCAACCCCTTCCTCAGTGGGTGGCAATACTGTGGATTTCAGCGTTTTTATAGCCCTTGGGCTATTTAGAGTATACTGCAAACTGTGAACTGGACCAAGTCCTCCAAGAACGACATGCCTGCGCACGTGACAAAGAGGTAAGGTACATAGACGTCTCTGTGATATGTACGGTATATTCCGCACCTTCATCGTGTAGTGTCTTTGCGTTCAAAGTGGGTGTCGTAATGGTACGTATATGTTTTGCTCTAAACTAAGGTCTGCTCTTTTTGGCCCCTTTAGGCTGCCCTACCGCAGCAGTTATGGCACAATTCTACTGCTTGTTGTAGATAGGGTTAGATAGGTTAGGTACACCTTTCTGATAGCCGATCCGACCACAAGTATTAAGCAAAGACCTTTGCTGTATTTGTGGGAGGGGAGGCTGATTACAAGGCTATTTATAGGTACCTGTGGGCCCAGGATGACGCCGATTCAGCTGATTTCACCCACCCACTCACACCATCTTACAGTCACTTCATATTAGGGTGGCCCCCTTTAGGCTGCCCTACCGCAGCAGTTATGGCACAATTCTACTGCTTGTTGTAGATAGGGTTAGATAGGTTAGGTACACCCTTCTGATAGCCGATCCGACCACAATTAAATTCAAACAGGCCCATGGGAGTGGTAAAAGCAGTCTTTTCCCGGTCCTCTGGGGCCATTGGTACCTGCCAGTACCCGCTGGTTAAATCCAGGGTGGAGAAATAGGCCGAGGAGCCCATAGCAGTTAGGGACTCCTCAATGCGTGGCAACGAATAGGCATCTTTGTGGGTTATCTGATTGATTTTTCTATAGTCCACACAAAACCGGATTTTGCCATCTTTTTTTCGAACAAGGACCAAGGGTGCAGCCCAGGGACTATGGCTGTCACGGATTATATTACAGTCCTTCATCTCTTGTATCATTTCTTTAACAGATTGATATGTGGTAGGTGGTATGGGTCTGTGCCTCTCTTTAATGGGAGGATGAGAGCCAGTGGGTATAGTGTGCTGGATTACACTGACCTCTCCATAGTCCGTTGTGTGCTTACTGAAGGCTTGGTGATGTTTTTTCACCAGATCCAGGACTCCCTCTAGTTGATATTGGGGGGTAGCTTCGTCCCCTACATGGAGTTCGTCCCACCAGGGCACCTGTGGGCTGCTTGCAGGAAGGTGAACACTGGATGCAGCTAGCGACGTCTCGGTGACCGGCAGGCGGATGACACCCTGGAAGGAGACCAGGGAAAGCTGGGCAACAGGGCAGTGCTTAGTAAGCGCAACAGGATGATCACTGAGGTTAATCAGACGGACAGGTACTTTACCTTGGGAGACGGTCACCAGGCACTTGGCAGCTCTCACGTAGGGATAACTTTCCATCTCGATAGGCTACACTAAGGCTGGATAGTCCTGGCCTTGGACCCCGAGGATGGCACAGCACCATAGGAGAGTTTGAGAATTTGGTAGCAGAGTCACCGGCCGATTATCGCGGATCCTGACGGTACAGATCTCCCCTTTTTCATTTGCAAACCTCTGCTGAGCACACAATACACTGATAGTTTTTTGGATGGCCTTCTTGGATGCAGAGGAAGCTGAGGGCCAGGCCTGATGTGGGGCTTCAAGTACCTCGGGGTAGCAACTTTTGAACACATTAGTCCCAACAATCACGGGGTGACCCCCTTTATCCCCGGCTTGTACCATGATCACTCCTTGCTGTGGTAAAGTAGCTTCTCCCACCTGGAGAGTGGGCTCCCAATACCCATGGACTTTTACGGGCTTGCCATTACTTGCAATGATCTCCAGCCAGGACTCAGGTGGCTGGGTTAGTAGGCTGGAGTCCCAGAATTTTTCAAAGGTGGGCTGCTGAATAGTGGTGACTTGAGACCCAGTGTCCAACAAAGCTTCAAAAGGCACCCCATTGAACCGGACATTTATTTTGGGACGGGATCCCACATAACGGGGCATCCAGCTTGAATCTCTTGGACCTATTGGTCTACCTCCCGAGGGGCGGTCCTTAGCCTCGGGGGGTGGCCCGTTTAACTGCCAGCATGTAGATTCAGTATGGCCCAACTTTATTGCAGTAATTACAGACAGGCCGTTTGCGGTTCTTAAACCGGTCACTTGACTGTCTCTCAGGATCTCTGGGATAAACCTCCTGGTACACAGGGGGGAAAAGCCTCTGAGGCAGAAGGAACTCATCATCTGAAATTAACAGTTTTTCCCACTCCTCTAGTTTCTTACATACTTTTTCTAAGCTCTTAGTGAGATAGTTAACCTGCTCCATCAAAGCAGCCATTGTATCAGAGGCTGGAGCCTGGGCGCTTGGCTGGCCCCTGGCAGGTTGGTACCAGTCAGCTTAGGGTTACAGACAGGTGGCTCAAGAGGGGCTACTGGTTCAGTAGGCGGGTTTTGACCCAGAATACTAATGGACAGCTCCTTAAAGTCCAGAAAGGTACTACTAGGGTGTTGGGCCGACAGCATTTTCAATTGAGCCTTTAAATATTCATTATTTACACCCGCAATAAATTGTTCCCTTAGGGTTTGGTCTTGGGTGTCAGCCTCTCTGGGGTCGATTTGGATAACGGCCCTTAAGGCCTCTTGGAGGGATAGAGCAAAATCACGGAGTGACTCACCAGGCTTCTGTTTTTTACCAAAGAAGCGCATCTTTACTTCAGACACTGTCCAAGCTTCAAAGGTGGTACTGAGGCGGTCAAAAATTTGCTCCATGGTGCTCCTCTCGGAACTGGGCCAGTACATGACTTCTCTGCGGGCTGCCCCTTCTAACTAGGCTAAAAGGATCTCCATCTGCTGCTCAGCGGTGATGGGATAGAGCCTTAACAGGGCCAGTATTTTGTCCTTAAAGTCCTTTAAATTATGAGCCTCCCCTGTGTAGCGTGGAAACCATGGGGCCCCAAAGTAATACGGCATAGTCAGTGGCATCATGTTGGTGGCTGCAGTACCGCCTGCGGCCACAGGCTCCCTGGGGGCAGGCTGCTCTGCTACTTCGGAATCAGACATGGCCGATTGGAGCTAAGGATGAATTGAATTCCGGCCTGCTGCTTTGGAGAGTTGCTAGCGGCAACGGTATTGCCGGTGCGGCCCCTTTAAAACTGCGGCAAATGAGCTTATTGGCCTTTTCAACTATGGCGGGGGTTGTCCCAGGCTCACCTAGTCTTATATTAGGCGACCTCCCCTCCGGTACTTGGTTTCCCAATTTTTCTAGAGTCCGGTACTCACTTGTGTTGCGCTGGTCAAGTCTCGCGGGATCCGGAGGCTTGGACGTGATTCCCATGCGCAGCATCCCTGCGCGGTGACGTTGAGGCGGAGCCTGCAGCGGTGAGTGACGTCGGTGTCTTCAGTGCCTGTAGTAGGCAAGCCCTTTGGAGTGAAGTGGGTGGAGTTTTCTTCAGCAATTCCCGCCGTTGAAGAGGCGATGGCGCAGCAATAAATTCCCGAGACTAAGGCGGCCATCTTGGGTATCACGAGGCGGCTATTCACTGACAACAAGCCGCGGTAGTAAAACAGCATAAAAGTCCACAAAAATACACTCTGATGCGGCAATTTTCCTCTTCTTGATAGCGCAACACTGTACAGCGCTTTTGGGGAAGTTTTAGCATGTTTTTCAGTCCAATAAGTCCATTAAAGCAAACAGGCAATTTGTCACTTAGCAGTATGGTTAAGGCACAAAGTTCACGTTTCACTATTACTTCAGAAACATGCGTATCCTGTTCAGGGGAGTATGAGAGACTGACCTGGGGAATGCCAGTGATGGAGAGGCTGGCACGTGGATCCTCTGGGACACTCTCTGAGTTCTTGAGGGACACAGCCAGGTGTAGTGTGAGATGCCTTTGGTGTTGGTAGATTAACGTGCCTGTGGCTGGGTGTCCCTGATGTCCGTGACGCCAGTGCCGGTAACGGTGGCACACCGATTGATAGGAGGAATAATTGAGGTGCAGGCTTGAATAGTAAACCAGAACTTCACTTTACTGAACAGTAATAAACAGCAAACACTTTCTTGACAGTTCCTCAGAAGACGATTGTTTTCAGCAGGCTTTAAGTTACAGTACATTAATGGCAGGCTTATATTTAGCAAGGTGATCACAGAGGGTTAAAGCAGGACTTCTGTAGTACAGGCGACTTTACTTTCTTCCTGACTTATCCTGGCTGGCAAATATACTCCAAGGCCCCAATGCCCCATCTCTGGCTTTTATCGTTGGTATTACAATTACTGAGTACCTCCTCTGGTATTTATAGTACCTCTTGCTTTCTGGAATGGTACAGCTTGGCTCCTGCTGACCTGCCTAGGCCTGAGACATGTGGCCTTCACAGACTCCAGGGTCTGCACTGAACTCTAGCCTGCTCTGGCCTATCTATTTATATCTTTGCTCTTTAGCTCCCCTGGTGGCCTGTACATGGAAGCGCCTTCAAGGTAAATGACATTACAATATATATACAACCAATCTCCCCACAGATGAGGGGAACGACAGCACCCAAGTGACCCTTCTCTAGTGTCGGGCATCACAACTCCCATACACTACAATTTGAGTGCACAGTGGCATAATGGGAAGCATTTGAAAAAAACTTGTGATCTGGAATCGTTATCTGCAGTACCACTCACGTATTGCTGCATGTCATAGTCCAAGATCTTGCCAAAAGATTTTTTTACCTTACATACTGCCTAGTAGGGTTGATCAAGGTGAATTAAATGTTAGTGCAATCCCATGTGTGGTTGTAGAAAAATCTTTAATTTTGCAAATGAGTTGCTCAGAGCACTGGGGGCAGGCCTATCCCCGCGGAGCACCATTTCACCTTCTCCTCTGTCTCCCCATTGCCATCACCCTCATGCTCTGATTGACAGGGTCATGCATCCTCATTGTTCGGAAGCCCGGCCCTGAAATCTTGTGCTTGCATTAGTGAGATTCATTGGTGCATGTATGGTTGATCTCACAGGGCTCTCACCACTGAGACCTGCACTGCGCAAGCGCTGATGCCGGTTTCCTCCAAAAGGAAGAAGACTCTTCTAAAAGGAGACTGACATCATAGACACTTACCTAGTGCAGATCTCAGCAGAAAAGCTATGTGAGATCAACCACACATGTGCCAATGAAGTCTCACCAGTGCAAGCACAAGACTTCAGGGCCAGTCTTCCAAACAAGGAGGATGCATGACCCTGTTAAATCAGACGATAAGGGAGGAGCTGAAGCAGAGCTCTGAGACTAGGACAGCTCCCCAATTACCCCATTTGCATATGAATACAATTCAAGATTTTCCTGCAACCACACTTACAGTAATACAGGCTAATTTTAAAGGGGGTTATCCAGGAATTAATAATGATTTACTATCCTCAGGATAGTTCTTCTACAGCACTCCCACCGATCAGCTGTTTCTGGAAGCCACCGCGCTCACCGCTCAGCTTCGCCCTGGCAGTTCTCCAACCACGGCACTGTACATCATATAGTGTGCTTGGTATTGCAGCTCAGCCCCATTCACTTGAATGTCATTGGCCTAGAAGAGTCTGCTGCACTCACGGACCTCCAGCATCTTTTAACAGCTGATTCCTGGTTGTCGAACCTCCACCAATCTGATTTTAATCCAGAGGTTGTGGTTATGTATTTTAATAAAACAGTTAGATGAGAAAGTTTTGATTTAGTTATTTTTTTCATTTTATTGCAACACTAAAGCTGGAATTAAGCCACTTTCACTTCTGCGGCACAAATTCAGACAGGCGGAGTTTTCCGGATCCAGCACTGCCGGATGCTACCGGAATGCCCGACAGCTCCATCTATACTAATAAAAGCCGTGTGTGCCGAATACTCAAGTGCGCATGCGCGGCACACTGACCAATCGGCACACACTCCACGAACACTACAGTGCAGCATCCTATTGTAATGGCAGCGGGGCCCGGTGTAGTCACTGTATTGCACCGGGCCCCACTCAGAGAAGTAATACTATGAGTAGCTGTAATAATAATAACGAGATGCTATGTGTCACCCACAGATACCCCCATAACAGTGTCAGCCACAGCGCCCTCCATAACAGTGTCAGCCACAGCGCCCTCCATAACAGTGTCAGCCACAGATCCCTCCATAACAGTGTCAGCCACAGCGCCCCCATAACAGTGTCAGCCACAGACTCCCCATAACAGTGTCAGCCACAGACTCCCCATAACAGTGTCATCCACAGATCCCCCCCCATAACATTGTCATCCACAGATCCATCCCCCCCATAACAGTGTCATCCACAGATCCATCCCCCCCATAACAGTGTCATCCACAGACCCCCCCCCCCCATAACAGTGTCATCCACAGATCCCCCCATAAGTGTCAGCCACAGACGACCCCCATAAGTGTCAGCCACAGACGACCACCATAATTGTGTGAGCCACAGACGACCACCATAAGTGGCAACCACCAGCAACCCCCATAAGTGTCAGCCACCGGAGACCCCCATAAGTGTCAGCCACCAGCAAACCCCATAAGTGTCAGCCAACGGCGACCCCCATAAGTGTCAGCCACAGAAGACCCCCATAACAATGTCAGACACCCATAACAGTGCCATCCTCAGATCCCCCATAACAGTGCCATCCACAGATGTCTCCATAAAAGTGCCATCCACAGATTCCCCATAGCAGTGCAATCCACAGATCCCCCCATAACAGTGTGTCGGCCACAGATCCCCCCCCCCCCATAACAGTGCGTCGGCCACAGTCCCCCCTCACCATAACAGTGCGTCGGCCACAGACCCCCTCCCCCCAATAACAGTGCCAGCACTAATGTTCTAGCGCCCATTATTGTAATAGGCCTAATGTCTAGTTAACTATAATAAACTGGAGAGGGATCATTTATCAAACTGGTATAAAGTTGAACTGGCTTACTTGCTCATAGCAACCAATCAGATTTCACCTTTCATTTTTGACAGCTCCCTTGGAAAAACGAAAGGTGGAATGTGATTGGTTGTTGTGGGCAGCTAAGCCAGTTCTACTTTACACCAGTTTGATAGTTGACCCCCTACTCTTTATTAGAGGTCATTCTTCTGAGTTAACTGGTTTGCTCTTAAAACCAGACAACCCCTTTAAATATGTTTAGTTGGCTATGTACTTCCATTCTGTCACCAAGGATGCCATGTTGTTTAAAATGTTTAGGGCACCTGCACATGTTGCAGAATTTACACGCTTTTTCTGCATGGATTCCCATGCACTTGTGATAGGAGCAGCAGGTTGGGCAGAAAGCCAGTCATTTTCTTTGAGACAGCCGGAGATAGTCGAGTACAACACTGGGCAATTTCAGGCAGTTCCATAGAGAATGAATGGAGCGAAAGCTGTAAGGGATTGTGTGCTGCCCCCCAGTGCGGGATTGTATGCTAATGGAGGTCGGCCGTGTGGAATTGTATGCTAATGGAGGGGGGGGGGCGGCTGTGTGGGATTGTATGCTAATGGAGGTCGGCTATGTGGGATTGTATGCTAATGGAGGGCGGCTGCGTGGGATTGTATGCTAATGGAGGTCGGCTGTGTCGGATTGTACGCTAATGGGGGGCGGCTGTGTGGGATTGTATGCTAATGGGGGGGTGGCTGTGTGGGATTGTATGCTGGGGGGGGCAGCTGTGTGGGATTGTATGCTAATGGGGGGGCTGTGTGGGATTGTATGCTAATGGGGGGCTACTGTGAGGAACTGTATGCTAATGTGGGGCCGCTCTGTGGGATTGTATGCTAATGGTGGGGGAGGCTGTGTGGAATTGTATGCTGGGGGGAGGCTGTGTGGGATTGTATGCTAATGGAGGGAAGCTGTGCGGGATTGTATGCTAATGGGGGGCGGCTGTGTGGGAATGTATGCTAATGCGGGCGGCTGTGTGGGATTGTATGCGAATGGCGGCGGCTGTGTTGGATTTTATGCTAATAAGGGGCTACTATGAGGAATTGTATGCTAATGTGGGGCCGCTCTGTGGGATTGAATGCTAATGGGGGAGCGGCTGTGTGGAATTGTATGCTGGGGGAGGCTGTGTGGGATTGTATGCTAATGGGGGGCGGCTGTGTGGGATTGTATGCTAATGGAGGGCGGCTGTGTGTGATTGTATGCTAATGGGGGGGTGGCTGTGTGGGATTGTAAACTAATGGGGGGGGGCGCAGCTGTGTGGGATTGTATACTAATGGGGAGCAGCTTAGTGGGATTGTATGCTAATGGGGGGACGGCTGTGTGGATTGTATGCTAATGGCGTGTGGTTGTGTGGTATTGCATGCCAATGGGGGGAAGCTGTGTGGGATTGTATGCTAATGGAGGATGGCTGTGTGGGATTGTATGCTAATGGGGGGGTGGCTGTGTCGGATGTTATGCTAATGGGGGTGGCTGTGTGGGATTGTATGCTAATGGGGGGGTAGCTGTGTGGGATTGTTTGCAAATGGGGGGGGCGGCTGTGTGGGATTGTATGCTAATGGGGGGGCGCCTGTGTGGGATTGTATTATAATGGGGGGGCGGCTGTGTGGGATTGTATTATAATGGGGGGGGGCGGCTGTGTGGGATTATATGCTAATGGGGGTGGGGCTGTGTGGGATTGTATGCTAATGGGGGGGGCAGCTGTGTGGGATTGTATGCTATTGGGGGGACGGCTTAGTGGGATTGTATGCTAATGGTAGGGGCGCTGTGTGGGATTGTATGCTAATGGGGGGTCAGCTGTGTGGGATTGTATGCTAATAGGCGGGGTGTTGTGTGGGATTGTATGCTAATGTAGCGGCGTCTGTGTGGGATTGTATGCTAATAGGGGAGCTTCGGTGTGGGATTGTATGCTAATGTGGGGGCGGCTGTGTGGGATTGTATGCTAATGTGGGGGCGGCTGTGTGGGATTGTATGCTAATGGAGGGCCGCTGTGTGGAATTGTATGCTTATGGGGGGGGGGGCGGCTGTGTGGGATTTATGCCATTTGGGGGGGACGGCTGTGTGGGATTGTATGCTAATGGGGGGTGTCAGAATTATAATAATTCAATTAAGAATTATTAATTATGGTCATAAAAATAATTAACCATGAATTTTTCATAACTTCTTGAAATCATGACCTGGTGAATTGTAGATAACCCAATCGATACAATTCACATCTGAGGCCGACTATTTCCTCAGATAATAAGTTCTTTTCATGTGAGATGACATTAATGCTAAAGATATAGTTTTGACATTAAATAATAATACGCAGGTATTATAAAAATATGCAGATTTATTGGTTACAAGGTTCTAAACATAAATAAGTAAACACAATTATAAATGCAAATGAATATACAGTATACGGAATTGATATAAAGCATTACAAGCTTAAAATAAGTAAATAAACACAATGTTATTATCATAGATATAAAGCAATATAAGCTTAGCAATTCATGTGGGGAGAAGCAACTTGTCACATTATAACAAAGCTATTATTTGGTTCGGATATCAAAACAAGAAGTTAAATTATATACATCACTTCTGTCCAGAGGAAACCTCATGATATCATGATGGGCATGTCTAATCCTAGACATCAATATGGAATGCTGAATACATTCTGCCCCCCTCTAACCAACTACACCTCACATGACTTCAGGAATGGGCAAATCCATCCAAGGGTATAACTTAGAAGAGATAACTGTATCCTTCTGTCCCATCCTGGACTATTTTCATATGTATGACTTGGTAAGACTATTAAGACACACAACAGAAATGGGAAGAACTTGGAACAAGTCTTTCCAGTGGGAATTTATCACCTAGCTTGGCGAAGTATGCTACTATCAATATATTTATATATGCAATCATTTAATGCTTTGCTAGATTATGAGTCTTGATTCTTCTGCAGGTAGAATGAAGCCTCACAAAATCCTAAGACTACATCTCAGTATGGAGATGGTCAATTAATTAATGTGTTTATATATTCGCCAATCTAGATGGTATGACTTCACCCACATTATCGAATTAGTCTTAATAAAATGAAATATCATTCTTTATATCTCTTACCAAGTCCTAGCAGGAATCACACTTCTGCTCCTAGGAAAGCTGGGTGGTCCATCATCGCATGTCTCACCATGACTTTCATATTGATAGACCCCTCTCTCTTGGGTGTTCTGGCTATGATGATGATCCTGATGCTCTATCCTGGAATGTTGGAATGTTCCCTTTGCTTGTTGGAAATCCCCTTCTTCCAACAGTAAATATCCCAATCCTTATCTTATATTACCTTCCCCCTGGATTAAGAATTTCCAATCATACCCTCATATGGTAATGATCCTATGAGATCATATTTACCCATAATGCAACTATGGAGGATGCTGTAGCGATATCCATCTGTCTCCAGATGGCACTGTTGTGCAAGCTATTAGTACTATACTATAAAGACTTAACTATGCCAGGGGGCGGCTGTCATGGATTGTATGCTAATGGTGGCGCAGCTGTGTGGGATTGTATTATAATAGAGGGGCGGCTGTGTGGGATTGTATGCTAATGGGGGGGGGCGGCTGTGTGGGATTGTATGCTAATGTTTGGCGGCTGTGTGGGATTGTATGCTAATGGCAGTAAACTGTGTGGGATTGTATGCTAATGGGGGGCAGCTGTGTGGGATTGTTTGCTAATGGAGGTAAGCTGTGTGCGATTGTATGCTAATGGAGGTAAGCTTTGTGGGATTGTATACTAATGGTGGGGCGGCTGTGTGGGATTGTATGCTAATGGGGGAGCGGTTGTGTGGGATTGTATGCTAATTGGGGGGGGGGGGCTGTGTGGAATTGTATGCTAATAGAGGGCCGGCTGTGTGGGGTTGTATGCTAATCGGGGGGCGGCTGTGTGGGATTGTATGCAAATGGTGGGGAGGCTGTGTGGGATTGTTTGCTGATGGGGGGGCGGCTGTTTGGGATTGTAAGCTAATGGAGGGGCGGCTGTGTCAGATTGTATGCTAATAGAGGGGCAGCTGTGTGGGATTGTATGCTAATGGGAGGCGGCGGTGTGGGATTGTATGCTAATGGTGGGGTGGCTGTGTGGGATTGTATGCTAATGGGGGGCGGCTGTGTGGTATTGTATGCTAATGAGGAGGACGGCTATGTGGGATTGTATGCTAATGGGGGCGGCTGTGTGTTATTGTATGCTAATGGGGAGGCGTCTGTGTGGGATTGTATTCCGGGGGGGGGGGGGGCAGCTGTCATGGATTGTATGCTAATGGTGGCGCAGCTGTCTGGGATTGTATGCTAATAGTGGGGCAGCTGTGTGGGATTGTTTGCTAATGGAGGTAAGCTGTGTGCGATTGTATGCTAATGGTGGGGTGGCTGTGTGGGATTGTATGCTAATGGGGGAGCGGTTGTGTGGGATTGTATGCTAATGGGGGGGGGGTGGCTGTGTGGAATTGTATGCTAATAGAGGGCCGGCTGTGTGGGGTTGTATGCTAATCGGGGGGCGGCTGTGTGGGATTGTATGCAAATGGTGGGGAGGCTGTGTGGGATTGTTTGCTGATGGGGGGGCGGCTGTGTCAGATTGTATGCTAATAGAGGGGCAGCTGTGTTGGATTGTATGCTAATGGGGGGGGGCGGCTGTGCGGGATTGTATGCTAATCGGGGGGGTGGCTGTGTGGGATTGTATGCTAATGGGGGGGGCGGCTGTGTGGGATTGTATGCTAATGGAAGTAAGCTGTGTGGGATTGTATGCTAATGGGGAGGCGGCTGTGTGGGATTGTATGCTAATATGGAGGCGTCTGTGTGGGATTGTATGCTTATGGGGGGCGGCTGTGTGGGATTGTATGCTAATGGGGGGGCGGCTGTGTGGGATTGTATGATAATGGAGGCGCAGCTGTGTGGGATTGTATTATAATGGATGGGCGGCTGTGTGGGATTGTATGCTAATGGGGGGGGCGGCTGTGTGGGATTGTATGCTAATGGAAGTAAGCTGTGTGGGATTGTATGCTAATGGGGAGGCGGCTGTGTGGGATTGTATGCTTATGGTGGGGGCGTCTGTGTGGGATTGTATGCTAATGGGGGGGCGGCTGTGTGGGATTGTATGCTAATGGAGGGCCGCTGTGTGGGATTGTATGCTAATGGTGGGGCGGCTGTGTGGGATTGTATGCTAATGAGGAGGACGGCTATGTGGGATTGTATGCTAATGGGGGCAGCTGTGTGTGATTGTATGCTAATGGAGAGGCGTCTGTGTGGGATTGTATGCTGGGGGGGAGGCTGTGTGGGATTGTATGCTGGGGGGGCGGCTGTGTGGGATTGTATGCTAATGGAGGTGGCTGTGTGGGATTGTTTGCTAATGGGGAGGCGTCTGTGTGGGATTGTATTCCGGGGGGGGGGGGCGGCTGTCATGGATTGTATGCTAATGGTGGCGCAGCTGTCTGGGATTGTATTATAATGGAGGGGCGGCTGTGTGGGATTGTATGCTAATGGCGGGGCGGCTGTGCGGGATTGTATGCTAATAGGGGTGGCTGTGTGGGATTGTATGCTAATGGGGGGGCGGCTGTGTGGGATTGTATGATAATGGAGGCGCAGCTGTGTGGGATTGTATTATAATGGATGGGCGGCTGTGTGGGATTGTATGCTAATGGGGGGGGCGGCTGTGTGGGATTGTATGCTAATGGAAGTAAGCTGTGTGGGATTGTATGCTAATGGAGGCGGCTGTGTGTGATTGTATGCTAATGGGGAGGCGTCTGTGTGGGATTGTATGCTTATGGGGGGGGCGGCTGTGTGGGATTGTATGCTAATGGGGGGGCGGCTGTGTGGGATTGTATGATAATGGAGGCGCAGCTGTGTGGGATTGTATTATAATGGATGGGCGGCTGTGTGGGATTGTATGCTAATGGGGGCGGCTGTGTGGGATTGTATGCTAATGGAAGTAAGCTGTGTGGGATTGTATGCTAATGGAGGTGGCTGTGTGTGATTGTATGCTAATGGGGAGGCGTCTGTGTGGGATTGTATGCTTATGGTGGGGGCGTCTGTGTGGGATTGTATGCTAATGGGGGGGCGGCTGTGTGGGATTGTATGCTAATGGAGGGCCTCTGTGTGGGATTGTATGCTAATGGTGGGGCGGCTGTGTGGGATTGTATGCTAATGAGGAGGACGGCTATGTGGGATTGTATGCTAATGGGGGAAGCTGTGTGTGATTGTATGCTAATGGAGAGGCGTCTGTGTGGGATTGTATGCTGGGGGGGCGGCTGTGTGGGATAGTATGTTGGGGGTGTGTGTGGGATTGTATGCTAATGGGGGTGGCTGTGTGGGATTGTATGCTGGGGGGTTGCTGAGTGTGATTGTATGCTAATGTGGGGGGGGGGGCCGCTGTGTGGGATCGTATGCTAGGAGGGTGGCTGTGTGGGATTGTATGCTGGGGGGCTAAGTGGGATTGTATGCTAATGGGGGGGACATCTGTGTGGGATTTTATGCTGGGGGGGGGAGGCTGTGTGGGATCGTATGCTGAAACTCATTTGTATATTAATTTGAATCTGGATTTCTCTGCATCCGATCAGACTGTATGTCCTGTGTGGTTCCGTGTGAAGTGCCTGCTGTGCTGTATAGTTAGTTTACTATGGGTAAGGTTCACACTTCTGTGCTGCCACCATGCCTTTGTTGCGGACTGTAAGCTGTGGGTCTGCAAAACACGGCCACCGGCTGTGTGATCTCCGCATCACGGTGTGGACTCATTGACTTCAATGGGACCACGATCCGCAAGATGTGATCAAAGATAGGACATGTCCCCAACACGGGAACAGCGGCTGCAAAGTGGTGTGTATGGGGCCTAATCATGCTGACAGACTCCCTGTAACATACACTGCCTGTCCAAAAAAAAAAGTCGCCACTTGGATTTATCTAAGCAAATAGGTATGAGCCTCCTATTGGATAATTACTGCATGGGCGATTATCGTTCAGGTGGCAACAAGTTATTTAACCCCAACTGGTGCAATGAGTTTCTTCTCATTTCTTAAACAACCATGTCGAAAGACACATCTCGTGGTTGTGGAAAAGATGTTAGTCTGTTTGAGACGGGTCAAATCATTGTCATGCATCAAGCAGAGAAAACATCTAAGGAGATTGCAGAAACTACTAAAATTGGGTTAAGAACTGTCCAACGCATTACTAAAAACTGGATGTATAGTGGGGATCTATCGTATTTGAGGAAGAAATGTGGCCGGAAAAAAATCCTGAATGATCGTGATTGGCGATCACTTAAACGTTTCGTGAAATCAAATCGAAGAAAAACAACTGTAGAACTCAGGGCTATGTATAATAGTGAAAGTAAGAGCATTTCCACAAGCACAATGCGTATTAGGGTAAGAAGAGAGGCAGATGAAGTGATGCACCCATCATGCCTAGTGCCCACTGTACAAGCCTGTGCGGGCAGTGCTATGATCTGGGGTTGCTGCAGTTGGTCAGGTCGAGGTTGAAGAGTGAATGAGGTCAGCTGACTACCTGAACATACTGAATGACCAGGTTATTCCATCAATGGATTTTTTTCTTCCGTGATGGCACAGGCATATTCCAAGATGACAATGCCAGGATTCATCGGGCTCAAATTGTGAGAGAGTGGTTCAGGGAGCATGAAACCTCATTTTCACACATGGATTGGCCACAACAGAGTCCAGAGCTTAACCCCATTGAGAATCTTTGTAATGTGCAGGAGAAGGCTTTGCGCAGCGGTCAGACTCTATCATTAATGCAAGATCTTGATGAAAAATGAATGCAACATTGGATGGAAATAAATCTTGTGACTTTGCAGAAGCTTATCGAAACAATGACACAGCAAATGCCGTGATCAAAGGTAAAGGCGGTCCAATGAAATGTTAGAGTGTGTGACCTTTCTTTTTTTTCGGACAGGCAGTCTATATAGGCTGCAATCTGTATGGGGAGAACACATTGTATGTAACATACAGGCTGCAATCTGTACAGGGAGAACACATTGTATATAACATACCGGCTGCTATCTGTACAGGGAGACCACATTGTATGTAACATACAGGCTGCAATCTGTACAGGGAGAACACATTGTATATAACATACAGGCTGCTATCTGTACAGGAAGACCACATTGTATGTAACATACCGGCTGCTATCTGTACAGGGAGACCACATTGTATGTAACATACAGGCTGCTATCTGTACAGGGAGACCACATTGTATGTAACATACAGACTGCTATCTGTACAGGGAGAACACATGGTATGTAACATACAGGCTGCTATCTGTACAGGGAGACCACATTGTATGTAACATACCGGCTGCTATCTGTACAGGGAGACCACATTGTATGTAACTGTGGCAAACCTAGCCACTTCAGTGCGGCAAAGACTGGGTTCATGTGTTCATTTTGCCCTCTGGAACACTGAGGGCATTCGTATGCTAGTTTCATGATCGGATGTTGTATGCCACACATCCCATCCCCTCAGCCTGGAAGATAACTCCATTAACATTATATCCATTGTGTTTTATGGAACAATACCGCCTAGAGAATTGTACATTGTCTAATCAGGAACTGGTTACAGGCCACACAACACCTCCCCTCGGCCTAGGAGATAACCGCATTAATATTGTATTCATTGTGTTGCTACTGAATAACCAGACGAATGCTCAGCAGGTCACTGATTACTTTTGTCTTACAAGTAACGAACCATAAGAGAATAGCATTGCAGGTTAAGTTCAACAGAGTCCACCAGGAGAAAACCCCTGGAATGTCTTTATGGAAACCCCTTGCACGGGGACGTGTATATAAACTGTTATATTGCAATAAAAGTGAGTTGACTCCCAGGCTATGTGTCGTCTAGTCCTTGGGAAAAGGGATCCTTGTAACGCTACCTGGATTATTGTATGCTGTTCCAGTCTACCAGCGGAGATACTGTGGATTATACCATTACTCCGCTACAATTGGTGGCAAGCGACGGGATTCAAACCTCACAGCAGTCCGTGGTTCGGCAGTTACAGACACTTGGAAAATTTGCCATTTTCGTATGGAACCGAAAGGAAAGAGTAGGTGAATATACCCGAACGGACAGTGAATGGGGACAGACTATACCAACTTGAAACGGGCCACGCTAAAAGAACTATTGGAAGCAAGGGGAATTATTGCCAGCAATAAAACCAAAGCTGCCCTTATTGCTGAACTCATGGAGGGAGACCAGGCAGCTGCTGCAGCACCTCTTCGGGACAGCACACAGAATGAGTTTGGAAGAGAACTCCAAAGCAGACTGGCCTTCTTCCCAGGTACGCCTCCCACAGAAACCTTGGAAAGGATTATGGCGGATGTCCACGAATACATAATGGAAAAGCAGCGGGCAGACTGGAGGTCCAGAGAGGGGCCCCCAACCCCACCACACATAGTACCAGGGAAACCTAAAATCCCATACCATGCTTTTAAAAACTATGTGGAGACCGAGGACATCAATGGCTACTTGCATGACTTTGAGAGGTTATGCCAATTACATGAGATCAACGCCTCCGACCAGGTACCTCTGCTGGTGGATAAGCTAGCGGGCCGGGCAGCAGAAGCCTACCGCACTATGCCAGACGAGGATAGCAGAGACTACCAGAAGGTAAAGCAGGCGATCCTGGACAGGTATGCAATTTCCCCGGAGGCATACCGGCAGCGGTTCCGAGAAAGCCGAAAGACGGAGAAAGATACTCACATGCAGTGGGCACACCGCTTAACTAGGGCGGGCAAAGGTTGGGTGCAAGCCGCACAAGCAACCACAGTGGAGGACATGCTACAATTACTGCTACTGGAGCAATTCTTCCAGGGGTTAACCCCAGATTTACAAAACTGGCTGAGGGATCGGAAACCGCGCATCTTAACGGACGCAGCCAGGTGGGCAGATGAGTACCAAGATGCCAGGAGGGCGCAGCGGGCACAGGCACGATCCATCTTGGGAGCTGCTAACACATCTCCCACCATTACCCCCGCCCCAGCCCTACGTCCCGGTGGTGGGAACTACCAAACCCCTCCACGGTACAACAATGCCCGATCTTTCATCAGGTGCCACACGTGTAACCAGCAGGGCCACATGCAGAGAGACTGTCCCAGGAACAGAAACCGCTCCACGTGGAATACTCCAACTAATTCCCCTGCAAACCGGGCAGCAGTACACTGCTACCAGAATGAGCCTCGACAACCTTTCTTCGGGATCCGGGCTAATGAAGAACCTTTGGGCACACTCCACGAGGTCAACCCAGTACAAGCGGCCGCAGACAACCGACAGGGCACCGCCAAGGGGTACGCGTAGAGGGCAAACGCCTTCAGGGTCTGCGCGATTCTGGGGCCACCATAACCCTAGTTCGCAATCACCTAGTCCCCAAGCACCAGCTCACTGGAGAATATGTGGCCGTCCGGGTGGCAGGGGGAGCTATTTACAAAATTCCCACTGCTAAAGTCCATTTGGATTGGGAAGCGGGGTCGGGAATGTGGAAGTGGGCCTCATGCAGGACTTACCAGCTGATGTCATCCTGGGTAACGACTTGGGGAGCTGACCTCCGCTTTGTTCCTCAACACCTCGCGCAGGAAGCGCTACCCGTTGTAACACGGCAGCAGGCCCACACCACCGCATCTTCTGAACACTCTGAGGCTCCGGTAAGTAACAGTACTGACCCCCTTTCGTCCCCTGGGCTCCCCTTAGAATTTGGTACTGAAGTAGTCACCGACCCGTCCCTGCAGGTATACCGGGATAGGGTTACACAGAATCCGGCAGGGGTGGAGGGGGAAAGATTCGGTTGGGAGAAAGGATTATTGTATAGATATGCTGAAAAGGTAGTAGCAGGATCTGTACCCATGGCCCTCACGCAATTAGTCGTGCCCAGAAAGTACAGGCAAGAGTTATTACGTATTGCCCATGACATTCCTTTATCAGGACATCTAGGCGCTCAGTCGGACGAAGCATCGCTTGACCCAAAACTTCTTCTGGCCAGGGGTCTCCAAAGATATTCGACAGTATTGCCAAACTTGTGACACATGCCAGAGAGTAGGGAAGAGAGGGGACCGGTACAAGGCAAAAATGCACTCCCTACCCATAATAGATGAACCCTTCAGTAGAGTGGCAGTAGATATAATCGGACCCCTAGCGAAACCCAGCCCGTCGGGGAAAAAGTATATACTGACCGTAGTGGACTATGCCACCCGGTACCCAGAGGCCGTAGCCCTAACTAATATCCATGCGGAAACTATAGTGGATGCCCTAATCCGGATATTCTCCAGGATGGGGTTCCCCAAAGAGATTATCTCAGACCGGGTACCCAATTCACTGCCGAGGTCACTCATCAGTTATGGAGAACATGCGGGTGAAACCTATTGTAAACTCAGCGTATCACCCCCAGTCCAATGGGCTCTGTGAACGGTTCAACGGAACCCTAAAGCAAATGCTCCGCACATTCATGGATACCCAGAAGGACTGGGAGAGGTTTCTTCCCATCTACTCTTCGCGCATCGCGAGGTACCCCAAGAGTCCACGGGGTTCTCGCCATTCGAATTGCTATTCGGAAGGAGAGTACGAGGTCCCTTAGACCTCATTAGGGAACACTGGGAGGGAACGGTCACCAGTAACGGTACCCCTATCGTCCCATATGTACTAGAGTTCCGGGAGCGCTTGGAGACCCTAATCCAGACGGTACGGTCCAATCTTCAGGCGGCCCAGCAACGACAGCGCAGATGGTACGATAGGGGAGCCAGGGACCGCAGTTTTCAAATAGGGCAAAAGGTGTTAATCTTGAAGCCAGTCCAAAATGACAAACTGCAGGCCTCCTGGCAAGGCCCGTATAAGGTGGTGGAACAGGTATGTGACACCACCTATATCATTGCCCCATGTACCGGAGCAGGCGGTAGACGCATGCTCCACGTTAACATGCTGAAACCCTATCACGAGCGGACCGAGGAAGTAACTGCCATATGTGCCTCGGCCACTGAGGACCCGGATAATCTACCCCTACCAGACCTATTAGCCCAAGGGGGGCCAACACCGAATTAGGGGAAGTACAGCTAGGAGACAGGCTGAGCACTAGAGAGCGAGCTCAAGTACTAGAGCTGATCCGGGAAAAAGGGGATACATTCTCTAACCAGCCTGGATATACCCCGCTGGCTACCCACAGGGTAGAAACCCCAGGGCAACCCCTCTTCGACAAACCCCTACCGCATACCAGAATCGGTAAAGGATCATATGCGGAAGGAGATTGACGAAATGCTACAACTAGGAGTGATAGAACACTCAGATAGCCCATGGGCCTCTCCGGTAGTGCTGGTGCCGAGCTGGACGGAACCACCCGCTTCTGCGTCGACTACCGGAAACTTAACGATAAAACCATTTCCGATGCCTACCCCATGCCCCGAATCGATGAGCTATTAGATAGAATGGCCAGGGGCCAGTACCTCACCACAATAGACTTGTGCAAAGGGTACTGGCAGATCCCACTAGCCGAGGATGCCATCCCAAAATCCGCATTCGTCACCCCGCTTGGGCTGTACCAATTCAAGGTGATGCCATTCGGGATGAAGAATGCGCCGGCTACCTTCCAGCGGATGGTGGACCGGTTACTGGACGGATCCCAGGAGTATGCTTGTGCCTATTTAGATGACATAGCGATATTTAGCAACTCCTGGGACGAACATTTGACCCATATAGGAGCCATCCTCGACCGCATCAGGGAGGCAGGTCTCACGTTAAAACCCAGCAAGTGCCACGTAGGGATGGCCGAAGTGCAGTACTTAGGCCACAGGGTAGGCAGTGGGCAGCAAAAGCCGGAACCCGCTAAGATAGAGGCCGTAGCTAAGTGGCCAACCCTCGCACGAAAAACTCAGGTCTTAGCTTTTCTAGGGACTGCCGGTTATTACCGTAAATTTGTACCTAATTATAGTGCCCTAGCCAAGCCCCTTACGGACCTGACCAAAAGAACCTACCCAAAGTAGTGACCTGGAGCCCAGAGTGTGAGAAGGCATTCCAAGAACTGAAGACTGCCCTAATTCATGCCCCTGTACTGGCCGCTCCCGATCCCACTAAACGCTTTCTCGTTCATACAGACGCTTCTATGTTTGGATTGGGAGCAGTGCTGAGCCAAGTCGGGGCCGATGGCGGCGAGCATCCAGTCGCTTACTTAAGTCGGAAACTACTACCCCGGGAAGTAAGCTATGCCGCCATCGAAAAGAATGCCTGGCGGTGGTGTGGGCCCTCAAGAAACTACAGCCCTACTTATATGGACAACAATTTGCTTTGCTCACAGATCACAACCCGCTGGTGTGGCTAAACCGGGTGTCAGGGGACAACGCTAGACTGCTGAGATGGAGCTTGGCCCTACAGCCATTTGATTTCACCATTGCGTATCGCCCAGGGAAACAAAATGGTAACGCCGACGGGTTGTCCAGACAGACAGAACTCGAGAAATGATCTGTGAGCACTCCTCCGGACATCCTCAAGCCGATCCGTTGGGATCAGACTGTGTATGCCGGCTTGTGGTTCTGGGGGAGCATTGTGGCAAACCTAGCCACTTCAGTGCGGCAAAGACTGGGTTCATGTGTTCATTTTGCCCTCTGGAACACTGAGGGCATTCGTATGCTAGTTTCATGATCAGATGTTGTATGCCACACATCCCATCCCCTCAGCCTGGAAGATAACTCCATTAACATTGTATCCATTGTGTTTCATGGAACAATACCGCCTAGAGAATTGTACATTGTCTAATCAGGAACTGGTTACAGGCCACACAACACCTCCCCTCGGCCTAGGAGATAACCGCATTAATATTGTATTCATTGTGTTGCTACTGAATAACCAGACGAATGCTCAGCAGGTCACTGATTACTTTTGTCTTACAAGTAACGAACCATAAGAGAATAGCATTGCAGGTTAAGTTCAACAGAGTCCACCAGGAGAAAACCCCTGGAATGTCTTTATGGAAACCCCTTGCACGGGGACGTGTATATAAACTGTTATATTGCAATAAAAGTGAGTTGACTCCCAGGCTATGTGTCGTCTAGTCCTTGGGAAAAGGGATCCTTGTAACGCTACCTGGATTATTGTATGCTGTTCCAGTCTACCAGCGGAGATACCGTGGATTATACCATTACTCCGCTACAGTAACATACCGGCTGCTATCTGTACAGGGAGACCACATTGTATGTAACATACAGGCTGCTATCTGTACAGGGAGACCACATTATATGTAACATACAGGCTGCTATCTGTACAGGGAGAACACATTGTATGTAACATACAGGCTGCTATCTGTACAGGGAGACCACATCGTATGTAACATACAGGCTGCTTTTTGTACAGCGAGACCACATTGTATGTAACATACCGGCTGCTATCTGTACAGGGAGACGAGATTGTATGCAACATACAGGCTGCTATCTGTACAGGGAGACCACATTGTATGTAACATACAGGCTGCTATCTGTACAGGGAGACCACATTGTAACATACATAGTAACATAGTAACATACAGGCTGCTATCTGTACAGGGAGAACACATTGTAACATACATAGTAACATAGTACATAAGGCTGAAAACAGACATTTGTCCATCCAGTTCGGCCTGTCATCCTGCTAGTTGATCCAGAGGAAGACAAAAAACCCCTTTGAGGTAGAAGCCAATTTTCCCCACTTAAGGGGAATAATAAAATCCTTCCCGACTCCAATCAGGCAATCAGAATAACTCCCTGGATCAATGACCCATCTCTAATAGCTATAGCCTGTATTATTATTACACTCCAGAACAGGGGCATACATAAAAAGCACTGGGCCCCATGGTAATAATCTGAATTGGGCCCCCTTGTGAGTGACCCATCGCACCCCTTAGGGAATGTGCACATCTACTGCACAGGTTCCAGCAGAAGCCTCTGTTGCAGATTCTGCCAAAAACAAAGGGCAAAACACCGCTGCATGTGAGATCTCGAATGACCCCATGATTGTGAATGGGATCCGGCAGGTGTCAGCAGTGTTTGGCATATGATAAATCTGGCAATTCTGGAATTCTACTGAAATGTTGGAACAGAATACCGAAATCTGATCACAAGTGAGTACCTAGCCTTACCTGATGAACTGTGCCCGCTGCTGCTACTTTTCACATAGTGTCATCCTTCCCCCATGGACTGTGCCTGCTCCTGCTTCACCTCCTCACCAATGCTGAGCGCAGTCAGGGCCTGGGGAAGCTGGAGTCACGGAGCTGGATTGGAGACTGGACTGGTGACGGTGCGGGATCAGGTCAGGTCCGGACTGGTCCTTCAGGTCATAGTGCGACGTGTGCTGGAAGAGGAACCGGACAGGGACATTTTACAAAGTGCAGACATCGAAAACTAAAGGATTTAATCCAGTCACAACTGATGTTTCTCTGACTGCTGTAGAATCTCCTAATACACACCTCAGCTGCTGCAGAACCTACTAATATGCACCTCAGCTGCTGCAGAACCTCCTAATACACACTTCAGCTGCTGCAGAACCTCCTAATACACACCTCAGCTGCTGCAGAACCTCCTAATACACACCTCAGCTGCTGCAGAACCTCCTAATACACACCTCAGCTGTTGCAGAACCTCATAATACACACTTCAGCTGCTGCAGAACCTCCTAATACACACCTCAGCTGCTGCACAACCTCCTAATACACACCTCAGCTGCTGCAGAACATCATAACACACACCTCAGCTGCTGCAGAACATCATAACACACACCTCAGCTGCTGCAGAAACTCATAATACACACCTCAGCTGCTGCAGATCCTCCTAATACACACCTCAGCTGCTGCAGAACCTCCAAATACACACCTCAGCTGCTGCAGAACATCATAACACAAACCTCAGCTGCTGCAGAACCTCATAACATGATGCTAGAGAACATATAAGGTTTGGATCACATCTGTGTTGGGGCCTCAGTAACAGATCAGGTCATAAATTCTGGACACAATTTTATAGCCTGGCAGATGGAAACCCGTCAGATCTCATCACGGTCAGCTGGATCCGTCAGGTGTTGTCGTCCATGAAGTGCCAGATCTGAACTGCGGTGATTTTCGTTGTTCTGCACCTATGACAGGGCAGAACAGCGAACGTCACCAGTACAGATGTGAATAAAGCCTAATACACACTACAGCTGCTGCAGAACCTCCTAATACATACTTCAGCTGCTGCAGAACCTCCTAATACACACCTCAGCTGCTGCAGAACATTATAATTGTGACACGGGAACTACAAGTCTCATCATCACCAGATTGTTAGTATTGGAAATTAGAGGGCAACACAGGGAGAGGTGAAATGGAAAGAACTACAACTTTCAGCATGTCCAGGCTGTTATTATTGGATACAAGTGGATAGTACACAGAAAGTATAAGGCTGGGTTCACATCAAAAAATAGGAAAAAAACAGATCCTGCATTTCAAGCATAAGTTCTGCCTATTTGGCATCCATTTCCGCCTGAGATCTGTTATTTTAGATGGAAAAAGTCCTGCAGGCAAAACAGAAAGCTAAACAGTGATGTGAACCCAGCCTAAGAAGAGAAAACTACAACTCCCAGCATGTCCAGATTATTATAGGGCATCATCCAGTTGTACTAGGTGAGAGCTTTAAAAATAAAATAACTATAACCCTCAGTACGGCCAGACTTATCATGGGGCATCAGTATACAGTTGTAAGAAAAAGTATGTGAACCCTTTGGAATTATATGGATTTCTGCACAAATTGGTCTTAAAATGTGATCTGATCTTTATCTAAGTCACAACAATAGACAATCACAGTCTGCTTAAACTAATAACACACAGACAATTAAATGTTGCCATGTTTTTATTGAACACACCATGTAAACATTCACAATGCAGGTGGAAAAAGTATGTGAACCCCTAGACTTATGACATCTCCAAGAGCTAATTGGAGTGAGGTGTCAGCCAACTGGAGTCCAATCAATAAGATGAGATTGGAGGTGTTGGTTACATCTGTCATGCCCTATAAGCCTGGGAACACACCTAAGCGTTTTGCAGGCGCGCGTTTTTTCCAGCGTTTTTACGCACGAAAAAAGCGCGATTGTATGCGCATTTTTGTCATTAATGAACGCGCGTCTTTCGCGCGTTTTTGTGATTGACAGGTGCTAGATCCACTAAAAATGCAGGCCTACCTATATGAAAGGTGTTGAATGTTTGCCAAATTGAGATATTGATTGATTAGGTGTGTTTGAGAGTGTTGTACTGTTGGAGTTTGGTGTGGTTAATTTGGTGGATTTCTATGGAGTTTAGGAGACAAACGCAAGTGGCAGCAATGGTGTGTGGAGTGTTGCTCTTGAGGATGCGTCGTCGGAGAACGACCCGGCGACGTTTTTGGATCCATCCATTGATCGTGGACCGCAATAGTAGGGGTCAGTTCTGGGCTTTGTACCATAACCTACGGGTACATGAGGATCGCTTTATGAACTACACACGGATGTCCATATCCAGGTTAGTAGCCATATGTGTCTGATGTTACCTCCTTTTTTTTTTGGTGTTCCTATGATTGGCGTATATGTGTATGTTACTGTTCCAAAAACTGTCTTGTCTTCCAAACAGTTTTGATGAACTCCTGGGGCTGATGTCTGTATATTTGCAACGCCAGGACACGTTCATGCGTGACAGCATCCCACCTGTTCAGAGGCTCTTAATTACCTTGAGGTAAGTAGCATCATTATGGCCCTAGTAATCATGTACAGTGTGTGTTTGGTGTATATTCTGCTGTCCCTGTGGTTGCCGTCAGTATGGTTGGTGTGCTACGGTTTGTGTGTCACACTATTCCCTTGATACTGTCTGTGATTTTAGCCCAGTAGGCGCGAATTTCTAGACCATTCCAATGTGTACAATAAATATAGACGTATACACACTCAATTTAGACAAGCCAGACATATTGTTTAGCCACAAACGTTTATTATGTTTGTGTGCCCCACGAAATAGTAATATGTGCTTACTATTTTTTTTTTAAATTAGGACAATAGATAAATCAAAAAGCAACATTATATTGTTTTGCACACATTAAAAAATTATGTTCAACTGTCCCAACGTGGACACCCCCCTGAGGCAATAACATAAACTTTCATCCATTATCTGGACAAATTATAAATTTTGATACTGGGTTCCCGAATAATCGGGCTAGTGGGCATTGCACATTCGCGCATGTGCGGCCCTTGGCCTCCTGGTGCCATTTGTGCAGACGTGCTGTGGCCCATGCTTGTTGAGCCGTACTGATATGGCATTGGTGGTCTTGGGGGCCATGGGTTCGCTGGTGCTTGGATTGGTGGGTAGTGGTATTGTGGCGGCTGCTGTGGGAGATGGGTTGGGGGTGGTGGAGGTGCTATGGGCTGTGATGGGACGTTTTCAGCCGGAAGGAAGGATTGTATGCACCGCATCACACTGTGCCGTGCTTCTGCCTGGAGATGTTTGGGGACATTTTTGAGGTCCTCCTCCAAACTGAGGAGGAAATGCGCCTCACTGCTCATCCTTGGTGCAGGATGAGCAAGGGCATCCAGACAATCTATGAGGCGATCTTTATGCCTTTGTCTTCGTGTTTTTCGTGACCTTTTTGTTTTTTGTGTCGCTTGATCGGCCTCTTGGGTTTCTGGCGGGGTACTTGATGCAATGAGTGGCTCCAAACTTGGGCCTTGCGGACTGGTTGCCACCATGGATGGGCCACCATCACTTTCCATGGTGGCCTCCTCTTCTTCATCCTCCTGCCTCTCTGCTGTATCCCAGCTACTGTCAGTGCTGTAACCAAAAATGTGCACATAATGAGTTAGTAGGTAATCTATTTTGGCCCGGTTATGCTCCCAAGGCCCATATAGGATGTCACCTTGCATCCGGATGTGGCCTATATAGCTGAGGCCATGGGTTTCTAGCTGTACGCAGACACATCCGCATGGCCCATTTTGGAAAACTATTTTAGGTGGGTCCAATAATGCAGTTTGCAAATATTGGCCTGTTTCAGATATGTCTCATGTAGCAGATATGTCTCCTGTGTCTCCCCCGGAGTCCTAGTTGCAGGATCCAGGTACACAGTAGTCTTATCTGGGTCAAAAAGCATATCTGCCCGTAGCCGGTGTTGGTAGCCAATAGTAACTAGAACGCCTTCTTATTGGGCTTAGAAATATTTGACTGCGCACATCTAGAATACAACCTCCCCAGCTACAGAGTTAGAACATGCCTGAAGGTGGTCGATTGACAGTGTTTGTGATGTACTTACCTACGCATTTCGGTGCATGGGATGAGGAACGCCATCTGCTCGGCATGCACATAGGAGGTGCTGCAACTAGCCCCAGATCCGCTCCTTTGCTCTCGCTCTTTTCGGCGATGTCGGACAAACGCATCTTTGAGGCTTTTCCACTTGTTTTTTAGCATATTGACTGTAAAATAAAACGTTACACATGTATTAATTGAAACGTTCTTTTTTATTTACAGGTATTTGGCTACTGGCCAGTCTTTGGCCAGTCTACATTATTCTTTTCTAATAGGCAAATCAACAGCAAGCCTGATAATCCGGGAAACATGTGTGGCCCTGTGGGACGTTCTTGAGTCTGCCGTCATGTCCCAACCGACTACAGCAGAGTGGATGGATATTGCAGATGTATTTATGCAGACCTGCCATTTCCCTAACTGCGTGGGGGCCATTGATGGGAAGCATATTCGTGTGCTCAAGCCGATCAGGAGTGGTAGCCGCTTTTATAATTATAAAAGTATTTTTCGGTGGTGTTGCTGGCAGTTTCGGACGCAAATTACTGCTTCCGCTACATAGATGTCTGAGCTTACGGCAGCAGTTCAGACTCAGCAGTATTTGCCCACTCCCTCTTCGGCAGGCTGCTGTCAAGTAATTCCCTTGAGCTTCCAGCACCCCAAATTCTGCCAGGCACAACTTATCCGGCCATGCCGTACGTGTTTGTTGCTGACGAGGCATTCGCCCTGGGGGGGAATATGATGCGGCCCTTCTCAAGCAGAGGACTAACTACCGAGAGAAGGGTGTTTAATTATAGGCTGACCCGAGCAAGAAGGGTGGTGGAATGCGCCTTCGGCATTCTCGCCAACAAATGGCGTTTCCTCCATTCGCCAATTCTATTGAAAATAGATACTGCTATCAAGGCAGTCAAGGCGGCATGTGTACTGCACAACTTTGTGCGGCAGAGAGATGGCTTCAATTTTGAGGACACCCTCAGTCACACTCTGGGGCCTACCCAGTTCACAGTGGTCCGTGGCACCGCACATGGTGCACATGTTCGGGACCATTTCGCACGATACTTCATGTCGCCAGAGGGTGAGCTTCCCTGGCAAATGGAAGCAATTGAGATGTAAATCTAGTTTTCAAAAATTTAGTTAATTTCTAATCTACGTTTATTGTTATGTTTGTCATTTTCACGTGTGTTCATAAAAAGGTTTATGTTTTGACATGCGCTACTCCTCTTGTCCTTATTTCGTAGGGCTTCTACACACAAGGTGCATGGTGGGTGGGCAAAGTAATAAAAATTCATAAAAGTTCATAAAAGTTCATAAAGCCTTAGTTGCGAGGGAGCAGGACATTGACGCTGATCTAGGCCGAGTGACATGGCCACAGCCAGCCGCACACATACCGGGTTATAAACCCCCCAAAAAATTAAAACAAGATGGGATCCCATTGATGTCCCCTTTAGAATAATATACCATACAGAACGTTAAATATTCTGTGTATGTACTTCCCTCGGCAAACAATTTATCATTGCACTTACATCTTACTCCACTTTTACATATGCCCAAAGTCATTTCTGGCTAGTCAGATTTTTTTAATGGTCTTTTAATACTGTGATAAATGTGGTTTGACGGTAGCAGTTTATCCTTCAGTAAGCGGCTTTACAAAAGTCGCACGTCTTTACAAAAAAGTCGCATGTTCTATTAAAAAGTTCCATAAGACAAGCATGGTCCCCCTGGAGTGAAATTGCAATAGTAAATATGTCTAGAGATTCATTTACATAAGACAACACGCCCACTTTCACAAAACTGGAGAGCTTAGTGCAGAGCTTGAAAAAGTCGCAAAAAAATTCGCAATTTTACAGATTTTTTTTTTCACTCCATTAAAGTAACTTTAGCTAATGATAAATCTGCCCCATTGTCTATAAATGGAGAAAGTTCAGCACTGCTGCTACTCTCCCTAGGAGTGGCCGTCCTGTAAAGATGACTGCAAGAGCACAGCGCAGACTGCTCAATGAGGTGAAGAAGAACACTAAGCAAGAATGGATTTCATGGGAGGATACCACAGTGGAAGCCACTGCTGTCCAAAAAAAACATTGCTGCACGTTTACAGTTTGCACAGGAGAACCTGGATGTTCCATAGCAGTACTGGCAAAATATTCTGTGGACAGATGAAACCAAAGTTGAGTTGTTTGTAAGAAATACAATGCACTATGGCCATGATTTATCATACCTTCACTCCAGAATTCTGGCATCAAAAAGTCCCAAAATAGAGCATTTGCGACTTTTCACACTCATTTGCGCATAATTTTGCGACTTTTTTACATGTGTATACCACTCACTCCAGTTTGTAAAAATGGGCGTGGTTAGCCATGTTAATGAGTTTCACTCCAGATTTATCATTGGGACTTTTTTAAAAAGTCCCAATTTCACTCCAGTGAGGACCATGCTCATCTTATGCGACTTTTTAATAGAACATGCGACATTTTTGTAAATATGTGCATCTTTTGTAAAGCTGTTTACTGAAGGATGAACTGCTGCTATCAAACCACATTTATCACAGTATTAAAGGACCATTAATAAATATGACTACCCAAAAGTGACTTTGGACTTATGTAAAATTGGAGTAAGATGGAAGTGTAATGATAAATCTGGCCCTATGTGTGGAGAAAAAGAGGCACAGCACACTAAAATCAAAACCTCATCCCAACTGTGAAGTATGGTGGTGGGGGCATCATGGTTTGGGGCTCCTTTGCTGCGTCAGGGCCTGGAGGGATTGCTTTGATCGAAGGAAAAATGAATTCCCAAATTTATCAAGACATTTTGCAGGAGAACTTAAGGCCATCTGTCCACCAGCTGAAGCTCAACAGAAGATGGGTGTTGCAACAGGACAACGACCCAAAGCATAGAAGTAAATCAATAGTCCCCCGGGGCATAAGATGTTACATGTCTGTCCTGGAGAGCCCGTATGGGACTCTCTAGATCCTAATTGCTCACTGGTGTTATGAAGATCATATGTGATTGTCTCTCTGTACCTTTATTGCTAATGTTTAACTTTTCACTATGTTTATCCTGGGTCCAGGGAAAGGGACACATTCTCTGAGTGCTCTTCCTCTCTCCGACTAGGCAGGTGAATCTTGGACGGCTCCGTTTGAGTCTCCCAAGAATCGCATAGTGGGGTTCTCCCCACCTTATTTTTCTTTTCTCTGCGGAAGCGATTCTGCAGTTCGGTTCTACCCTTCCTGGTGTAGCTGGTTGGGGTAATAGTGTAAAGTCTTGTTTGTTGGTCTTGTCTTACCCTTGTTCCTTTTGTTCCCTCCGCTTGTTGCCTGGTGTTTCCTCTCTTTATTTTTTCTTCACAGATCGAACCCATGACTTCTATTCAGTTTGCCTCTCTCAACACCAATGGTCTAAAGGTACAGGTTGCTTTTATTCAGGAGACCCACTTCCGCAGGGATGCTATGCCTTCGCTTAAATCCCCTAGATACCCAGATACATACCATAATTGTTTCTCGGGGTCCAAGTCGAGAGGTGTGAGCATTCTCATTGCCAGATCGGTTCCTTGGGAATTCTCAGATGCCCATACAGATGATAATGGCAGTTTCCTGTTTCTTAAGGGACGTCTGGCTGGACAATTGTACACCCTAGTGAATGTGTACTTACCTAATACTAAACAACTTAGGGCATTGACTGGAATTCCGTCCCGTTTGGATGACTTTGCGGAGGGTGTTCTGTTGGTCAGGGGGGATCTCAATGTGGCCCTGGACCGGGTCGTAGATGTTTCTAGGGGGACCTCCCACCTAGCCTACTCTTATCTCCGAGGCATAAAACAGCTTCTTCATTCCCATCAACTAATTAATACGTGGCGGATACTAAATCCTGAGGTCAAAGACTTCACATTTTATTCGGCTGCGAGGGACTCCTATTCCAGACTTGACTATTTTTTACTGAGCCATTCAGTGGTGTCTCTTTTAGCCTCATCCGTGATTGATCCGTTGACCTTTTCAGATCATGTGATGCTCCATGTTTCTTTGAAATCCCCTCTACCTGCTCCGAAGTCTTGGCAGTGGCGCTTAAACGAGTCCCTGCTGCAGGACTTGGAGGTTGCACAAGCTGTCCACACTGCGATTTCTCAGTACTTTGAAACTAATCAAACGGATGACGTGTCGTCTATATCTGTTTGGGCGGCATATAAATGTGTCATCGCGGGGAGTTCATCAAACATGGAGTGAGACGTAAGAAAGAAAGGGCAGCAGAAATCTCTCACCTCTTAGCGGAAATAGTTCAATTGGAGCAGGCTCATAAAAAATCTCATGCGATGTCTGTCCGTACCTCCCTTCTCCTGACCAGAAATAAGCTAAAGGAGAAATTAGATGTACGCACAAAAACCATTCTAGCTAAAGGACGTCGATATTTTTTTGAGTTTGGTAATAAAAGCAGTAAATTACTTGCCAGGTTGTTGCGGGAGCAGAGAGCAAGGAATTATATTCCTCGTATAGCTACTGCCCGAGGTTCCCTAGTTAATGACCCCACTGCAATCGCGGAAACGTTTGCTCAGTATTACCAGTCCTTGTACAATCTTCCACAGTCCTCTGTAGCCAGGGATTCCCTGAGTGCGGCAATGGACCAGTACCTAGCTGACTCAGGCATGCCTAAGATACCTATAGATACCCTCCAAGAGCTAGACAGACCGATCTCTGTGGAGGACTTAGCTTCCAGCCTCTTTTTACAAAAGATTTCTGCCTCTCCTTCAGGTCCCTCTAGCAAAAGCACTGAATGTACTCAGCACAGGCAGTTCCCTCCCTGCAGATATGTCACATGCACATATCACTGTAATACACAAAGAGGGAAAGGACCCCACTCTCTGTGGTAATTACCGCCCCATTTCCTTGCTGAACGTGGACATTAAGTTGTTCGCTAAAATACTGGCCACACGGCTAGTCCCGTTGCTATCTGACCTCATACATAATGACCAGGTGGGTTTCATTCAGTCCAGGGAAGCGAGGGACAACACCACGAAGGTTATTAACTTGATCCATCTGGCTGGAACCCGAGACATCCCGCTCTGTCCTTTGTCTACAGATGCTGAAAAGGCCTTTGACAGGGTGGGGTGGCCTTGGATGTTTGCGGTGTTGCGATACATTGGTCTTTCCAGCCCCGCCTTAGCATGGATCAAAGCTCTCTATGAGTCCCCATCAGCTGCTACGAAGGTAAATGGTGTGTACTCCTCGTCTTTTGCCGTACGGAATGGGACCCGTCAAGGGTGCCCCCTCTCCCCTCTGATTTTCGTTCTTACTCTAGAGCCTCTATTGAGGTCTACCAGACAGAACTCGAATGTTTTGGGCACAGAATTTAAGATAGCAGCATATGCGGACGATTTAATGTTCACGCTTACTAATCCTAGGATCTCTTTTCTGAAATTGATGAAGGAGTTTCAAGCCTTCCAACACTTATCAAATCTGAAGATTAACTTTCAGAAATCTGAGGCCATGAATATCTCACTGCACAGTTCTCTTGTGTCTGACTTGACCGCTTCCTTCCCGTTCAAGTGGGCTACTGGAGCCGTGAAATATCTAGGCACGTATGTCCCCCCGGATCTAAAGGAACTGTACCAGCAGAATTATGTCCCTCTCCGAGAATGAATCAGGAATCACCTTAGGAGATGGTCATAGGGTCTGCACACTTGGTTTGGGAGATGTGCCATTTTTAAAATGAATGTTCTCCCGAGGGTATTCTACCTTTTTCAGACCCTTACCATTAAACTCCCCCCTAACTTCTTCAATAAGATTAACGGTGACTTATTCAGATTTATCTGGGCCAAGGAAAACCTGAGACTGGCTAGAACCCTCTTACATATTCCCAGGGACAAGGGAGGGTTAGGGGTTCCCGACATACGTAAATTTTACTCGGCATCCATGCTTTAAAGGATAGTGGACTGGTCTCGACATATAAAGTTAAAGCAGTGGGTATCCATTGAACAAATATATGTTCGGATGCCCCTTTAGACTCCCTACCTTGGGCAGATGTGAAAACTCCCTCAGCGCTTTCCAGTCATCCTACAATAGGTCCTACCATTGTTCAATTTGGCAAAATCAGAGACAGTCCCCAGATCTCACCTCCCCCTTCTCCATTGTTTCCCATATTGGGCAATCCTACCTTTCCGGCGATTTGGAGGAGCGGTTCATTTCAGCGGTGGCGGGTGAACGAACTTTCTCGCGCCCCATTTTTCAGAACCTCGGGCAGATGGCTTACATATGACGAATTACTGAAGTTGACGGACCCTTGCCCCCCGGGGTTCCTGGAGATCAAGACAATTGGCCCATTTTCTTTCCTCTCTCCCAGCCTCGACAGGATTTGACAGGACTCTCACCTTCTTTGAGAAAGCATGTATCGGGTCGGGTTTGTACCGTCATTCCCTATCTGAATGTTACCAGTCTCTGGTAACTCCTAGACAGGATTACTTGCCCCCGTATGCGACGAAATGGTCCCAAGACCTGGGAGTAGACATCCCCCCTGACCGGTGGTCAAAACTTTTTTCCCTTCTATACAAGTCATCCATAGCGAGTAGGTTCCAGGAAGCGGGTTACAAAATAATGTCCAGATGGTACTATGTCCCGACTAGATTACAGAAAATGTTCCCGTCCGCCTCGCCTCTCTGTTGCCGCTGTGACTCATCTCCAGGTTCATTGTTGCATATATTCTGGGATTGCCCTAAACTTGCTCACTTCTGGCAATTAATCCACAAGGCGCTATCCACAATTTTTTAGTTTATGATACCTTACACGCCTGGCTTCTTCCTTTTGTTCCTATCTGATCTTCCAATGAGTGTGCTCCGAAAATCTTGTCTGTGCTCCATGGTGATAGCGGCTAGGTCTTGCATTCCTGCGAGGTGGAAATCCTCTTCACCTCCAGTGATTAGTACTTGGATCCAAAAAGTGGAGGAGATTCGAAGAATGGAGGAACTTACCTCGCAATCACGGGGGAGGCATAAAAAGTTTTTTGATGCATGGGCCACATGGTTTTCATTCCAGGACTCACAGGAGTACTGAAGTTTATTGTCTGAATGAGAGGATAATGGTTCTGCGCTCTTCCCCCACTCCATTTGTGTCTCGTGAGTGTCCATTCCTTTGTGTGTCTTGAGTGTTTTACTTGAGTATGGTAAAACGCTGACCCTTACCCCCTTGGGAAATGTTGAACCGAATTCATTTTCAGTTGGCGACTGTGCCTACTCGAGGTTTATTGGTTTGGAATTGTGTTCCGACTTGGCCGATTTAGTTTAGGTGGCCAGGCTTTCATCCCTATCAGTCTCCCCTTATGGGATGTCGCTCAGAGACCTAGATATTATTAGTAGAGGGGTATTTTGTCACGCATGACGAATTTCCTTTTATTTTGTTGTGCAGCTTATCATACTTATCACTTTATTATGGTACACTGTTTTTTGAAGATATGTTTTGTGTACTCAAATGCAAGATGCGCTGTCTATTCTATGTCTTTACATAAATAAAGAATAAATAAATAAACGCCTTCTGGAGTGGCCCAGTCAGAGTCCTGACCTCAACCCGATTGAGATGCTGTGGCATGACTTCAAGAAAGCGATTCACACCAGACATCCCAAGAATATTGCTGAACTGAAACAGTTCTGTAAAGAGGAATGGTCAAGAATGACTCCTGACCATTGTGCACGTCTTATCTGCAACTACAGGAAACGTTTGGTTGAAGTTATTGCTGCCAAAAGAGCTTCAACCAGTTATTAAATCCAAGGTTTCACATACTTTTTCCACCTACACTGTGAATGTTTACATGGTGTGTTCAATAAAAACATGGTAACATTTAATTCTTTGTGTGTTGTTAGTTTAAGCAGACTGTGATTGTCTATTGT
Source organism: Bufotes viridis (assembly GCA_033119425.1). Classification (NCBI taxonomy): domain Eukaryota; kingdom Metazoa; phylum Chordata; class Amphibia; order Anura; family Bufonidae; genus Bufotes; species Bufotes viridis. The sequence continues at coordinate 79,206,235 of CM065596.1, forward strand.
TGTGACTTAGATGAAGATCAGATCCCATTTTATGACCAATTTGTGCAGAAATCCATATCATTCCAAAAGGTTCCCATACTTTTTCTTGCAACTGTATATTACAGAGAGGGGGTAAAAGAGGAGAGAACTACAACTCTCAGCATTACCAGACTGTACTAGGGCATAAATTTAAATTACATGGAGAGGGATATAATAGGACAGAATCAACCTCTACTCCAGGCACCACAGAGAAGCTCCGCCCCCTCACGGCGACATACCATAGGACTTCACCAGTCCTCTGCACTGGTCACATGGTTGATGACATCACCAAAGGTCTTTCTCCACTTCTTACATTCTCTTTTCACACAGGTAGCTATACAACTGTAATTAGTGGGCGGGGCCTCTCCTCCACTGCGGGCCCCCTTCCCTCAGGGGCCCCATAGCAGCTGCGTGGTCTGCCTTTATTGGAGGTACGCCACTGCTCCAGAAATACATCCAGGTCCCTCTTGAATTCCTTTATTGTACTCACCATCACCACCTCCTCAGGCAGAGAGTTCCATAGTCTCACTACTCTTACTGTAAATAATCCTCTTCTATGTTTGTGTTTGTGTACAAACCTTCTTTCCTCCAGATGCAGAGTATGTCCCCTCATCACAGTGATAGTCCTGGGGATAAATAGATGATGGGCGAGAGCTCTGTACTGATCCCTGATATATTTATACATAGTTATCAGATCTCCCCTCAGTCGACTTTTTTCTAAAGTAAATACCCTAATTTTGATAATCTTTCAGGGTACTGTAGTTGCCCCATTCTAGTTATTACTTTAGTTTACCTCCTCTGAACCCTCTCCAGCTCTGCTCTGTCTGACTTATTCACAGGAGCCCAGAACTGTACAAAGTACTTCATGTGTGGTCTGAATAGAGATTTGTAAAGTGGTAGGACTATGTTCTCACCACGGTCGTCTATGCCCCTTTTGATGCAACCCATTATCCTAACACTGGTTTTTGCAGCTTAGTTTGCTGTTTACTAAAATTCCTAGATCCTTTTCCATGTCAGTGTTACCGAGTGTTTTATCATTTAGTATGTACGGGTGACTTGCATTATTCCTTCCCATATGCATAACTTTACATTTGTCATGGTTAAACCTCATTTGCCACTTATCTGCCCAAGCCTCCAATCTATCCAGATCCCTCTGTAGCAGTATATTGTCCTCTTCAGTATTAATTACTTTACACAGTTTAGTGTAATCTGCAAAAATTAAAATTTTACTATGCAAGCCTTCTACAAGATCATTAATAAATATATTGAAATGAATAGGGCCCAATACTGACCCCTGAGGTACCCCACTAGTTACAGTGACCCAATCTGAGTGTGTACCGTTAATAACCGCCTTCTGCTTTCTGTCACTCAGCCAGTTACTTACACATATACAGCCATTTTCTCCCAGTCTGAGCATTCTAATTTTAGATACTAACCTTTTATGTGGTACAGTGTCAAATGCTTTGGAGAAGTCCAGATATACGACATCCATTGATTCGCCGCTGTCAAGTCTAGAACTTACCTCCTCATAGAAACTGAATTAATTAGTTTGGCATGACCTCATGAAGCCATGCTGATATGGCGTTATTTGCTTATTTCCGTTGAGATCCTCTAAAAGATAGCATCTCTCAGAAAACCTTCAAACAGTTTCCCCACAACAGATGTTAAACTTACCGCCCCATTAGTTTCTGGGCTCGGTTTTTGGACCCTTTTTGGATATTGGCACCACATTTGCTATGCATCAATCCTGTGGAACATTCCCTGTCAGTAAAGAGTCCACAAATATCAGAAACAAGGGTCTGGCTATGACATTACTTGATTCCCTTAGGATACGGGGGTGTATACCATCCGGTCCTGGTGATTTGTCTATTTTAATCTTTGTAAGTCGCTGGTGTACTTCTTCTTGGGTCAGACAGGACACTTTTAATGGGGGATTTATTTTTACATTCAGCATTTCATCTGACAGTTTATTTTCCTCAGTGAATACATTGGAGAAAAAAATATTTAACAGCTTTGCTTTCTCCTTGTTGCTCTCTGTAACTCCCCCCTCATTACTCTTTAAAGGGCCGACACCTTCAGATTTATACTTTTTAACATTTATATAATTGAAGAACATTTTAGGGTTAGTTTTGCTCTCTTTGGCAATTAATCTCTCGGTCTCTAGTTTGGACGCTTTGATTTGTTTTTTACATGTTCTATTTTTTTCCTTATAGTTTCAGTGTTTCCTCGCTACCCTCCTGTTTTAGTGATTTATTTGCTTTCTTTTTGTCATTTTATTGCTTTCTTTACATTTCTATTTATCCACATTGGTTTCTTTTTGTTCCTTAACCTTTTATTCCCATACGATATGTACCTCTCACAATGAGATTTTAGGATGCTTTTAAAGATATCTCATTTTGTGGCTGTATATTTGTTTTTGAGGATTTTGTCCCAGTTAGTTAGGCCTATGGCCTCGCATATTTGGCTAAATTTAGCTTTTTTAAAGTTTAGTATTTTTGTTCCTCCCTGTAGAAATGCTCTTTTGAATGATAATTGGAAGGTTATTACTTTATGGTCACTAGTTCCCAGGTGTCCCCCAACCTGCTCATCTGTTGTTCTGTCAGGTCTATTGGTTAATACTAAGTCTAGTATGGCCGTCCTTCAAGTCGGGTCTTGAACCAGTTGGGAAAGGTAATTGTCTTTGGTTATTGCCAAGAACCTGTTTCCTTTATGCGATGTACAGCTTTAAGTTTCCCAGTCTATATCTGTGTAGTTGAAGTCCCCCATAATAACCACCTCATTATGATTTGTGACCTCGTCTATCTCGTTTAGTAATAGATTTTCTGTGGACTTTGGTATATTAGGTGGTTTATAGTAAACTTCTATTAGTAATTTATTATTGTTTTTAGCTCCATGTATCTCTACCCACAGTGACTCCACATGTCCATGTCCCTCACTTATATCTTCTCGGACTGTGGGTTTTGGATAGGACTTTACATCAAGGCAGACCCCTCCCCCTCTCCAGATTTGACGATCCTTTCTAAACAGACTGTAACTTTGTACATCAACGGCCCAGTCACAGCTATCATCCAGCCATGTCTCAGTTATTCCCACTATGTCATAATCCTCCTCACACATCACTAATTCCAGTTCACCAGTTTTGTTAGTCAGCCTTCTGGAATTAGTGTACATACAATTAAGAGGTTTTTGTATATTTTGAACCTTACACCTTTCCTTCTGAACTGTTTTAGTCCCTTCTTCCATTCCTTCCCCAGTCCCACTACCTCGCCCCTGGTCTCTATCTGCACTATCTTCCCCCCCTATAAACGTAAGTACCCTCCTCCCCAGTCCCTAGTTTAAACACTCCTCCAACCTTCTAGCCATCTTTCCCCCCAACACAGCTGCCCCTTCCCCATTGAGGTGCAGACCGTCCCTACGATAGAGCCTGTAGCCGACAGAGAAGTCAGCCCGGTTCTCCAGGAACCCAAACCCCTCCTTTCTACACCAGTTCTTGAGCCACTTGTTAACCTCCCTAATCTCCCACTGTCTTTCTTGTGTGGCTCTTGGTACAGGCAGTATCTTGGAAAATACTACCTTTGAGGTCCTTGCCCTAAGCTTTTGACCTAAATCCCTGAAATCTTTTTAAAGGATGCTCCACCTACCTCTAACTTTGTCATTGGTTACGATATGGACCATGACCACTGGATCTTCTCCAGTCTCTCCCAGTAATCTGTCAACCCGATCCGCGATGTGTCGAACTCTAGCGCCGGCTTCGATTCGCTCATCTTCAACGTAGGTCTTGTACAATCTGGTACTGAGTGGGTTTGCTCTTCTCACTCTTCACAGGGTACAAAGGAGTGCTGCAAGGGGATACAATTTCCCTGATAACCCCCTTTTTTTTTTAAACGCTCAGACTGTTTGAGATATGGCATCTGTGCCATACTCAAGGGATACTGCATCTTCCTAGGAAATGGGGCGCCTGGTTTTAGCTACACTTTCACAGGAGGGACTGAGAGCTGTTGTCACGACGGGGAGTGGGGAAACCCCCCGCCGCGCACTATCCACGGCCACTGGGCCTAAAAACAGGGACAAAGGAGCAGATGACCTCCTGGCATGTCCCTAAAACTTGCCCTGGTCTCCTGGCTGTATGAGCGGACCCTGAAGGTGGGACGGCTCATACCCACGTACCTATGGCCCTGAACGCCCTGATTCGCCCTCACCTGAAATCAGGGCAGAGACCACCTGCTCACCCTAGACCGCGGATGAGCAGGAGTCTCCAGAGGCCCCCACAGCAGCCGGGACCCGAACAGTGTGTGCCCACACGGCAGGCAAGTAACATAGGAAACATGTACAAGAAACCCACACTTACCTGCCGTGCTGAAGATAGAGGAGCAGCGCCAGGACCTCCCGGACCCCCAAGCGGACATCAGATGCCTGGGGGGAGACCTGGCCGGGCAGCACACCATCCGGTATTCGCTATACCCCTCCGGGTAAGCAAGCCCCTTCCGGAGCAGACAAACCAACATACTGCAACATACAAACCCACAACAAATACATAACCAAGTGAGGGTAAGGGTAAGCAGAAGCACACAGGAGGGGAATACAATCAAACAGTGTAAACGATATAACAAATAAGGGTGACTCACACAGACATAACATGGGTGCAAGCAACCACCTCCAGCACATGCTCACACCAAGGCTGGAGACAAACAAACTGACCTCAGGCTCCAAACACAGACACTTAAGGAGGCCAGAGGACACACCCAGCACACAGACATTAACCCTGTGTAAACCACACCCAAGGAACGTGCTCACAAACAAGGTGAGCACACACATGCTAGACGACATGTTGCCACCGGCAACAGCATGTGTGGCTTTGTGTCACCACACCAACTCAGAGCTGCCGTGGCCCTGCCCCCACATGAACTACGCAACACCACGTTGCCCACGACAAGCGCATGTGAGGCAGCAGGTCAAAAGCCACGACCGCAAAGAGGGTCACACGTTGCCAACGGCAACCGCACGTGAGGCAACGGGATAGCAGCCCCCACGTGCAGACGACACGTTGCCGCTGGCAACAACACAGTCGCGACCTAAACCAAGGTCGTGACAGCTGTCCAACATCCGTGGGTCTAGTAGCCCAGAGATGGTCCAGCAGTCCCGCAAACAGGGCTTCCCTTTCATCTCCTGGGAGTACTGAGACAAACCTGGACTAGGGTGTTTTATCACAAACGGCCAACAAACAAAGTTTCTGGTCATTGTGGGCACCTGTTTCACAGTGCCATCCTCCAAACCAATGTGGATAAATAGAAATGAAAAGAAAGCAATAAATGACAAAAAGGAGCAATTAAATCACTAAAACAGGAGGGTAGCGAGGAAGCATTGAAAAACTATAAAGAAAAAAATATAATATGTAAAAGACAAATAATAGTAGCCAAACTACAGAGTGATGAGGAGCGGATTGCAGACAGCGATGAGGAGAAAGCAAAGATATTAAATTTTTTTTTTTCTCCACTGTATTCACAGATGAAATGCAGAATCTAAAAGTAAATTCCCCATTAATAGTGCCTTGTCTGACCCAGGAAGAAGAACAGCGGTATCTTAAAAAGATGAAAAAAATAGTCAAATTGCCGGAACCAGATGGCATACACACCCGTATACTAAGAGAATGAACTTGATTGACGCATAGCAAATGTGTTGACAATATTCAAAAAGGGTTCAAGAACAGAGCCCGGAAACTATATGCCGGTAAGTTTAACATCTGTTGTGGTAGACTGTTTGAAGGTTTTCTAAGAGATGCTATCTTGAAGTACCTCAATAAAAATGAGCAAATAATGCCATATCAGCAGGGCTTCATAAGGGATCGGTCATGTCAAACTAACTTAATCAGTTTCTATGAGGAGGTACATTCTAGACTTGACTGTGGCAAATCAATGGATGTGGTATATCTTGACTTCTCCAAATCATTTGATACTGTATCACATAAAAGGTTAGTATATACTTGCAGACTTGCATACTTGCATCCATCAGAGCCCATTCTATTCACTTTCGACTCATCGCTCCAAATGACCCCTTTCAAATCATATACTATCCACTGTTTGTACTTTTTTGCAAACTGAAGCGATTCTTCTTATGATGATGATATTGAAGTTGAGGCTTCTTCACCTCTTTTCGGGCCACCATTCCAGATTTTAATAATGCTCATCTCATGGTGCTTGCATGGACCTCTGTGATTTCACTATTACGAATCATACGAGCCACCTCCACTGCTGTGTTTGTCGTGCCAGAACTGATAGACCTTGTTATGAGCCAACTTGTTGACTCCAATATTTTGCCTGGACGTCCATCTCTTAGCTTTGGAATGGATGGACAGACTTCATTTCGTATTGATCCAATTTTCATGACACAAACATGATGCAGTTTGGCAATTTTCTTGGCCGAGATACCGCTATCGATGAGCTGGATGATGCTGTTTCTCTTTTCTTGGGAAATCCTCTTCATGGCTCTTACCGGATTCAAACCAGTTACCATTCGCTTGGGAATCACTCTAATAATACACTGAGCTATTAGGAAATATGAGAACAGGTTGTAATTTGTAGTATACAAGAAGAAAAAGTCAAATTTATGTACGAGATAGCCAAGATGATTGTCTATAACATTATGGTAGTCTCACGTTCAAAGCTGTAGTGGATGGTGAGATATGGATCCTGAAAGTCAAAAGTAAATCATGCCAATATCCCTCCCTTAAATAACATCCCTCCTTCAGCCCTAATATGCAGTACCAGGCAAATAACATCATTTCCTTAGCCATGCAGGGAGGGGTGTAAGAGAGGAGAACTGCAACTCCCAGCATTACTATGGCTCTCACACTGAATCCATCCCTTCACTTACCTCTCCTCAGAACGTAAAAAAAGTCCTGTCGACAGGACTTTGTTTTCTGTCTTGCAGAACGGAAACCAGACGGATCCGTTATGATTGCCCATAGACTTCTATTATGATGGAGCAAAACGGAATGCCTCTTAACCTCTTAAGGACACAGGATGTACCAGTACGTCCGGATGTCCGAATCCTTAAGGACACAGGATGTACTGGTACGTCCTGTGTATTAATTGCTATTGCGCCCGATCCGGGTGTGATAGCAACATGGTGCCTGCTGATATAGTTCAGCAGGAACCATGTTCCAATGCCGAGGGGGGTCCTGTGACCCTCCTGTATCGGCAATCGCTGCAAACTGCAGGTCAATTCAGACCTGCTGTTTGCAGCGATTTCTGACATTTCTGACCGCGGGGAACAGACAGTTAATTGTGCTTTCTTTTTTTACATTTTTTTAATCTTGCTGAATGGTCGGCAGGCTGTTCGGGGGGGGGGGGGGTTGTGGACGGTGCTGATGTTCGGCAGGAGACTGTGCGTACGGACTGTGCTACCAACATCGGATCTTCAAGAACCAAGTGGGTCTGGGTCCAAAAAAATATGAAAATATAAAAAAACTGAAAAATATAAAAACACAAATCACTGACTAAAAATTAAAACAATAAGATATACTACACATATTATGTATCGCCGCGTCCGTAAAAACGTGCTCTATAAAAATATCACATGACATGACCCCTCAGGTGAGCACCATAAAAAAAATGTCCCCTTGTTACCTTGCCTCAAAGAAAGAGTAATATAGAGCAACTAAAAATCATATTTACCCTAAAATATTACCAACAAAACTGCCACCTTATCCTGTAGTTTCCAAAATGTGGTCATTTTTTTGGAGTTTCTACTCTAGGGGTACATCAGGGGGGCTTCAAATGGGACATGGTGTCTAAAAACCAGTCCAGTGAAATCTGCCTTCCAAAAACCATATGGCGTTCTTTTCCTTCTGAGCCCTGCCGTTTGGCCATACAGTAGTTTACGACCACATATGGGGTGTTTCTGCAAACTACAGAATCAGGGCAATAAATATTGAGTATTTTTGGGCTGTTAACTCTTGCCTGGTGACTTGAAAAAATGGATTAAAATGTAAAATTTGCCAAAAAATTGAAAATCTGAAATGTTATCTCCATTTGACATAAACTCTTGTGGAACAACTAAAGGGTAGTGTTGAGCGAACAGTTCGAGAATAGTTCGGGTTCGTACCGAATTTTGGGGTGTTCGGGACATTTAAAAAAAAGTTCGGGTTCGTTGTTCGGCGATTACTTCCTGCTTTTTGAAGGTCTGCACAGCAGCCAATCAGCTAGCGTTTTACTTCTTGGCCTTAGAGCCCATCACAGCCATGCCTACTAATGGCATGGCTGTGATTGGCCAAGTGCAGCATGTGACCCAGCCTCTATTTAAGCTGGAGTCACGTAGCGCCACACGTCACACTGCTCTGATTAGTGTAGGGAGAGGACGCAGCTGCTGTGAGGGCGAGATTAGGCAGGAAAAAGTCAGCAAACGCACCTAATGAAGTGATCGATCTACAGCTGTGAATGATTGAAATCCAGCTAGTTACTTGCTCACTGGTTTTTAGGCTGCACAGAGCGTTTTTCTGTCACTTATTTTCTGGGTGTGATCGGCGGCCATTTTGTGACTTGTGGTGCACCAGAACAAGCTGCCACCAAGTCCATCAATCCATCAATACTAGTTTGTTTTTTTGCTATATCCTACATCAGGGGCTTGGCTGTGCTAATTGTCACCCCTAGAAACTCAGGATAGAAATTTCTATATTTTATTAAGGGGTTAAATACAATTGCCCAAATACCAATCCCCTAAATCTGGTGTTCCAGCTTTGGCTAGCCAAGTATAATACTGTCTGCTGTCTGGAAAAGGATACATTATTTTCTGTGGTGAAATTCAATTGTCAAAATAGCAATCACCTAAATCTGGTGTCCCAGCACTGGCTGGCAAACTATAATAGTGTCCGCAAAAACATAGATTTTGTTCTGGGGTGAAATTCAATTGCCAAAATAGCAATACCATAAATCTGGTGTCACAGCTGTGGCTGGCAAACTATAATAGTGTCCGCAAAAACATATATTCTGTTCAGGGGTGAAATTCAATTGCCAAAATAGCAATACCATAAATCAGTGGTTTCAGCTGTGGCTGGCCAAGTTTCATAGTGTCCTGCAAATTATATATTTTGTTCTAGGGTGAAATTAAATTGCCAAAATAGCAATACCATAAAGCAGTGGTTTCAGCTGTGGCTGGCCAAGTTTCATAGTGTCCGCAAGAACATATATTTTGCTCTGGGGTGAAATTCAATTGCCAAAATAGCAATACCCTAAATCTGGTGTCACAGCTGTGGATGGCAAAGTATAATAGTGTCTGCCAAAACATATATTTTGTTCTGGGGTGAAATTCATAAACATAAATCAGTGGTTTCAGCTGTGGCTGGCCAAGTTTCATAGTGTCCTCCAAAGGATATATTTTGTTCTGGGGTGATATTCAATTGCCAAAATAGCAATACCCTGAATCTGGTGTTCCAGCTGTTGCAGGCCTAGTTTAAATCTGTCTGTAACAGGGTATATTTTGTTCTGGGGTGAAATTCAATTGCCAAAATAGCAATACCATAAATCAGTGGTTTTAGCTGTGGCTGGCCAAGTTTCATAGTGTCCTGCAAATTATATATTTTGTTCTGGGGTGAAATTCAATTGCCAAAATAGCAATACCATAAATCAGTGGTTTCAGCTGTGGCTGGCCAAGTTTCATAGTGTCCGCAAAAACATATATTTTGTTCTGGGGTGAAATTCATTTGCCAAAATAGCAATACCATAAATCAGTGGTTTCAGCTCTGGCTGGTCAGGTTTCATAGTTTCCGCAAACACATATATTTTGTTCTGGGGTGAAATTCAATTGCCAAAATAGCAATACCATAAATCAGTGGTTTCATCTGTGGCTGGCCAAGTTTCATAGTGTCCGTAAAAACATATATTTTGTTCTGGGGTAAAATTCAATTGCCAAAATAGCAATACCATAAATCAGTGGTTTCAGCTGTGGCTGGCCAAGTTTCATAGTGTCCTGCAAATTATATATTTTGTTCTGGGGTGAAATTCAATTGCCAAAATAGCAATACCATAAATCAGTGGTTTCAGCTGTAGCTGGCCAAGTTTCATAGTGTCCGCAAAAACATACATTTTGTTCTGGGGTGAAATTCAATTGCCAAAATAGCAATACCATAAATCAGTGGTTTCAGCTGTTGCTGGTCATGATCTTGTGGTGCAACCCAAAGTTGAATGAACCTCTCCTCTGTCTGGGCCTTCTCCTGTGGTGGGTGATATGACGACGTATTCCTTGCTGTGGGACCTCTCCCCTCTGTCTGGGTGCTGGGCCAAAATAACTGAAAGTGGCCTTCTCTAGTGGTGGGTGATATGATGCATGATTCCTTGCTGTGGGACCTCTCTCCTCTGTCTGGGTGCTGGTTCTGAAATAACTGAAAGTGGCCTTCTCCAGTGATGGGTGATATGACACATGATTCCTTGCTGTGGGACCTCTCTCCAATTGATATTTCATTAATTTTTATTTATTTTATTTTATTTTAATTCATTTCCCTATCCACATTTGTTTGCAGGGGATTTACCTACATTTTTCTGCCTTTTGCAGCCCTCTAGCCCTTTCCTGGACTATTTTACAGCCTTTTTAGTGCCTAAAAGTTCAGGTCCCCATTGACTTCAATGGGGTTTGGGTTCGGGATAAAGTTCGGGTCGAGTTCGGATCCCGAACATTTTGCTCGTCTCTACTAAAGGGCCAAAAAAGTTTGTAAAATCAGTTTTTAATACCTTGAGGGGTGTAGTTTTTAAAATGGGGTCATTTGTGGGTTGTTTCTATTATGTAAGCCTCACAAACTGATTTCAAACCTGAACTGGTCCCTAAAAAGTGGGTTTTTGAAAATTTCAGAAAATTTTCAAGATTTGCTTCTAAACTTCTAAGCCTTGTAACGTCCCCAAAAAATAAAATGGCATTTCCAAAATGAACCATACATGAAGTAGACATATGGAGAATGTAAATTAATAACTTTTTTTGGCGGTATTTCTATGCATTATAGAAATAGAGAAATTGAAACTTGGAAAGATGCTAATTTTTCAACATTTTTGGTAAATTTGGTATTTTTGTTATAAATAAAAATAAATTTTTTTGGCTCCATTTTACCAGTGTCATGAAGTACAATATGTGACGAAAAAACAATCTCAGAATGGCCAGGATAAAAAGCGTTTTAAAGTTCACCACATAAAGTGACACTGGTCAGATTTTCAAAATATGGCCTGGTCCTTAAGGTGAAATAGAGCTGTGTCCTTAAGGGGTTAAAGGCTTCTGTTTTGACTTCCGTCTTATGGATTCCGTTATTTTCCACTATAATGGAAAACAATAATATAATCCATAACGTTGATGTAAACAAAACCTAAGACAGATAGTGATACCTCATAAAATAGTTATTAATTAACATTCACCATATGTATACTTTATGTTGACATCATTTAGGGCGTTAAAAGAAGAATTTTAGAAGCATTTTTTAAATTTTCAAGAACATTTTCCAAATCAATTTTTTTAAGGACCAATTTAGTTCTGAAGTCACTTTAAGGAGCTGACATAATAGAAACCATGCACAAACTACCTCATTTTAGAAACAACACAACTCAAACTACTCAAAACTGATTTTAGAAATGTTGTTAACCGTTTAGGTCAGTGATGCTCAACTAGCAGCCCTACAGCTGTTGTAAAACTACAACTCCCACCATGCCCTTCTGTAGGCTGATAGCTGTAAGCTGTCTGGGAATTGTTGGGACCAACACCCCGTCTCTATGATTATCGGTTTCCAAATTCAGATAGGTTGTGTGCGTGCAGGGAAGACTGATACACCTCAGATTTGTTTGTACTCAGATATCCCATTTTTTTTGCTGAAATGTAACATTCTTAATTTTTTGTTGACTTTGCTGTGTGAGGACTTTTGCAAGACAATATGCAGTGGTACCTTTGGCTTTCTGATCACTTTTTTATCTCCTTTTTTGGGGGGGTGATGTGGGCAAACTGAAATTCTTTCAATGTTTCAGTTTTATTTTCTTATGAGGTTCTTCATGTGGTATGCATAATATAACTTTATTTTGTTTTTGCATAATAAAATCACTTTTTCTTAAAAATAATTAATATTTTGCATTGCCATATACTAACATCCATAACATTTTTTTTTTTCTGCCAGTGTAGATGTCTGATTGCAACGACCAGGCTGCAGGGGCAATATGTGAGTGCGGTGGGCCGATAGGTGTAGTATTATTTACCCACGGTTAGCAGAGCTCCCTGTGTCGGCATGCAGTGAATGGAAGGATAGCACCAGGCTCCTTCGGGCACACTCTGGTGTTCAAGGATTTCTCGCCAGATGGTGGTGGTAGTTTAAGGTGCAGGGGAGGCAGGGTCCCTGGTGTTCTTGACGCAGCACCGAAAATGACAAGGAGTCAATTCTGATAAACAACTGGAACTTTTACTGATAAATCAATTGCCTTGAGGTAGTTGTACAAATCATTGGCATGGCAAAGGTAGTTATCATCCACATAAAGCATATTCACTTCAGATCTTTACTGGTGCTGCAATCCCAATTAACAGGCTTAGTTTCTGGCACTAACAGGCTTTCATTAGCTGGTATGAGAGTTCCTTTATCTGTACTAACTGGTCCACTTGCTAACAACTAGGCACTGGATATAATTCTTACTTGTTTACTGCAACCTACAGAGTGGTCTTCCTAGCGGCAGGCATCAATCCCCTGCTCCATTCTTTGAATTGGTTGCCTTCAGAAACAAATCCATACTGCCCATAGAGGAATGTGGTAACAAACAACTGTGCGTGTAGTTGTCAGGCTGTGTCTGGGTGCTTTGAGGCTTCTCCCGGTCACCTGATGGGCTAGTTCATATTTTTATAGAGCTGGTCGTTACAGACACAGCGATACCAAATATGTCTATTTTGTTTTAAAGTTTTACACAAACAAAAACATAAAAAAATCATGCTTTTGTGTTGCCATTTTCTTAGAACCATATTTTTTTTTTTAATGATGGTCTTGTGTTAGGGCTCGTTTTTTGCGGCATGAGGTGACATTTTTATTGGTATCATTTTGACTTTTTGATCACTTGATATTATGTTTTTTGGGAGGTGAGTTGACTAAAAATTAGCTGTTTTGTCATAATTTTTAATTTTTTTTGCAGCTTTCACTTGATGTGGTAAATCATGATATTTGTATAGAGTTAGTCGTTATGGATGATCTGAAACTTTTTTTTTCCCTTTTTTTTTTTTTACTTTTATCTTACACCTTGTGGCATTTTTTATTTTCAGCCCCAGTTACAGAGGGAATAGAACCCCCAGAGAGGCTGTACAGCAGTAGCCAGCACTCGGCTATTTTCATCTGCCCCATAGAAAATGAATGCATGCGCAGTGCGCTCTCCTTCACTTGCAGGGCTCCGTTCTCAATATAGGTGTGGGTCCCAGCGGTGGGACCCACACCTATAAGAAAATGGCGGCATATCCTAGCGAGATGCCCCCATTGTCCATGATGAGACAACCCCTCAGTGAGTGCCGCAGCCTGTTCCTAGTCCATGTGACATCACTGTACATCGGTCACATGACCTAGTTGCAATTCAAGTTAATGAGGATGAGCTGCAATACCAAGCACAGCCACTATACTATGTATAGCCTTGTGCCTGGTATGCTGTGAAGAAGCTGCCACACTCATCTGAACTCCAATGAGCACCGCAGCTTACCAAAACTGATCGAACCCCTGCCGATGTAATATTGATGACTTATCCTGTGGAGAGGTCATCAATATTGTTTCCCAGATAACACCTTTTTATAGTATGAAAATTGACAAATAGGCTTATTTCTTCCATATCATGTAATATAATAAAAACTTCCAGCTATAAAAGTTGTGAGATAATTAAAAAGCGCTTATGGAAGTTGTGGAGATTCTGGTGACTTTAAAGCTACAGACCCAATTGATGTAATAGCAGAATAGCACAAAGCAGCAAAAAACAAAACAAAACTGGAGATGTTCATAAATGTCTGTCCTAGCAATGAACTGGTTAAAGTGATCCCTCTAATAACGTATACAGCAGATGCATTGCTTCTACAGCAGGTAATCAATACACATTTCAGCATTGGAACTGTGGTATTCTGTACGAACCAGTGGAGGGACCAATATAGAAATAGCCCACATGCTTTCAATTCTTCAGCCACTTTGATCTCAGCTTTTAACTTGACAGTAAGAAATGTGATCCTACTAGCAGCCTGGCAGTCTCACAGGCTGTCGTAACACTTGCCATCAACAATTAAGAATGTGGTACTCGTTTTTTATGTGAAAGTTAGTTGAACTCACATAAAACATTCATGGCATGTCCTAAAAATATGTCATCAATGTTTGTACTGACACAACCCTTTTTAGTTACAAAGTAGTTTGCTACAATAGATTTATGTCAATTTGGTTCTTCTATATTGCATTCCATTTGTTATCAGCATTTTCCCTTAGGCTACTTTCACACTAGCGTTTTTGCTGGATCCGGCTGGGTTCATCAAAAACGCTTCCGTTAGGGCTTTTTTACACTTGCGTTTTTGTTTTCCGGCATAGAGTTCCGTTGTCGGGGCTCTATGCCGGAAAAATCCTGATCAGGATCATCCCCATGCATTCTGAATGGAGAGAAATCCGTTCAGGATGCATCAGGATGTCTTCAGTTCAGGACCGGAACACTTTTTGGCCGGAGAAAATACCGCAGCATGCTGCGCTTTTTGTTCCGTCCAAAAATCATGAACACTTGCCGCAAGGCCGGATCCGGAATTAATGCCCATTGAAAGGCATTAATCCGGATCCGGCCTTAAGCTAAACATCGTTTCGGCGCATCCGACATTTAGCTTTTTCTGACTGGTTACCATGGCAGCCAGGACGCTAAAGTCCTGGTTGACATGGTAAAGTGTAGTGGGGAGCGGGAGAGCAGTATACTTACCGTCCGTGCGGCTCCCGGGGCGCTCCAGAGTGATCACGTGATCCATGCGCATGGGGCGCTCTGACGTCATTCTGGAGTGCCCCGGGAGCCACACGGACTGTAAGTATACTGCTCCCCCGCTCCCCACTACTACTATGGCACCCAGGACTTTAATAGCGTCCTGGCTGCCATAGTAACCTCAAAGCATTTCGAAGACTGATCAGGATCCTGATCAGTTCTCTAATACTTTCAGGCGACTTGCGTTCTGACGGATCCGGCGGGACGGAAGTGCCTGCCGGATCCTCAGAACGCAAGTGTGAAAGAGGCCTTACTGATAATACAACCATCTGCATCCGTTATGAACGGATCCGCTTGTATTATCTTTAACATACCCAAGAATTTCAATGGAATTTCAATGGGGGACGGATCCATTTTCTATTGTGTCAGATTGTGTCAGAGAAAACTGATCCGTCCCCATTGACTCCGCATCCCAGGACAGAAAGCAAGCCTCAGCATGCTGCGATTTACTCTCCGGTATGAGAATGGAACGGAATGCATTTTGGAGCATTCCGTTCTGTTCAGTTATGTTTTGTCCCCGTTGACAATGAATGGGGACAAAACTAAAGCTTTTTTCCAGTATTGAGACCCTATGACGGATCTCAATACTGGAAAATAGAAACGCTAGTGTGAAAGTAGCCTTAAAGAGGTTGTCTGACTTTAGCAAATAGCATTTATCATGTAGACAAAGTCAATACTAATGTATTATGATTGTCTATATAGCAGGGGCGTACATAGAAGTCACTGGGCCCCATAGCAAGATTCTGATTGGGCCCCCTAACCCCGCCCACTACCCACCCCTGGCCCATCGCACCTCCTGTCCTGGCTCCTCCCCTGCCACACTCCCATTTTTCAATAAGGAAATGTATACATACGTTCCTACACATAACACAGTGATGGCACTCTGATTGCCGAAAATGTAGTAGTGTTATCTGCAGTCCTATGTAAAACCACAGATAACACTAGTGTAGCTCATGTGGTAGTGTTATCTGCAGTCCTATGTAAAACCACAGATAACACTAGTGCTGATAATGTGGTAGTGTTATCTGCAGTCCTATGTAAAACCACAGATAACACTAGTGTAGATCATGTGGTAGTGTTATCTGCAGTCCTATGTAAAACCACAGATAACACTAGTGCTGATAATGTGGTAGTGTTATCTGCAGTCCTATGTAAAACCACAGATAACACTAGTGTAGATCATGTAGTAGTGTTACCTACGTCATTAGTGTGCCTCCCACGGACTCCATGCTGGCAGCGCTGCCTCCTCTTCCTTCTTCTTCTTGCCCTGCACAGAATGTCCTGATGTAGCTGCGTGAAGACATAGGAACATGTGGGCATGATGATAGTGACACACAGACAGGGACACAGACACAGACACACACACACACACACACACAGGAACACAGACACACACACATATAATAAATAGGATCACCAACATATTTTATATATATATATATATATATATATATTTTTTTTTTGAGAGAGAGAGAGAAGACAGAAAGACAAATACATGCATAGGCATAGACAATAGATACACATATTATAAATATATATATATATATATATATATATAGACACATGCATTCATACAGATACATAGACACACACACACATATATATATATATATATATATACATACATACACCCATACATAGATACATATAGACACATATAACACCCATACATAGATATATATAGACACATATAAACACACATACATAGATAAATATGGACACATATACACACATGCATACATAGATATATATATATATATATATATATATATATAGAGACACATATATACATACACACATGCATTAATAGCTATACTGTATATACACACACATAACAAACATAGATTGGTCACTTACCTTTCTACATGGAGGCTGCAGGAGAGGAGCAGTCAGGAGGAGGCACGTAGGAGGAGGGGGAGCACCGCTGATGGCATGCAGAGGTTTTTTCTACCTGACCTCTGCATGCTTCCTTCCGAGCGCGCGGACCTGGCAGCATCAATCAACGTCAGCAGGCACGTGTGTAGAGCCGGCTCCTCATTGGCTCAGCATGCCTGCTGACGTATAATGCTGCTGCCCTGCGGTCCTCCAGAGCCTGCATTCCCGAGTCCTGATGGGGGCGGGGGCCTACCATGCGCTCCGGGCCCCCCTGTGCCGCGGGCCCCATAGCAGTGGCGTTCCCTGCCTATATTGGCGGTACGCCACTGCTATATAGCTTCCTTTGCTGGCTTGATTCATTTTTCCATCGCATTATGCTCTGCTCCTATCCAGAGCATACAACCAACCTGCAATCCGTTCGTGGTGGTCGTGCTTGCACACTTTAGGAAACAGCACCGTCGTAGGCACACTCCCACAGTACCGGCTACGAGAGAGGCAATCGCTTTTTCCTTTATCATGCAAGCATTGCCACCACTACTGGATTGCAGGGTGGTCGTAACCATGGAGACAAGTAGTGTATAATGTAGTGAAAAAATGAATCAAGCCAGCAAAGGAGGCTATATGGACAATCACAATACATTATAATATATGTATATAAATGCCATTTGCTGAACTGCGACAACCCCTTTAGTTTTAATTTATTATTTTAGAAGTCATATAAAGTGGGGGTGTTTGAAGTAGCAACTCAACTAATTATTTTCTTACATATGTAATACTAACTCACCAGCAATATTCTAGCTATGTAATTTTTTTCATCCCAGCTCAATTGCATCCATATATTTTGTACTCTTTTATTTTGGGCAGATGTGTTGCATACGGTACCTCCTAACTTTTTAGACGGTCAAAGAGGGACACTTATGGTTCATTGTGTGAAAGATCCATTTTTGGCGTAATATTTAGGTGGTCAATGTAATGTGACCTCCTAATAACTATATCAGTGGTCTCTATACTAAACTGATATCATGCTTAGATGCCCTTGTTAAGTAGTTTAAAATATAACTTTAATTGATCCTTTTTTTTAAATAAATGAGACAAACTTTTAAAAACTGACTTGCAAATCATTGCTGCGAGGAGGAATACTGATGGGCCTGGATGCCCTTGTTAGGCATTTGCAGAGGGGGTCGCTGTACAGGGTTAAGTAACTGGGGTGCTGGACTAAGCAGGATTCTGACCCTACCAGACTGATCTAGATCGTAAGGGAAGAGCTGCCAGGCTATAGTTGGAGCACGCCCTGAGAAGGGCGACCCCCAGCCGCTGAAACCTCGGGCCTGGTCTAAAACTCCCTAATTCTCCTACCCACTAAGATGCACCAAAATAAATTGCTTGTCAGGGTGCTGTGTGGCGCTTTTGTGCAGTGGCAGCGCTACTCCATGTATCAAGGCAGTGGCAGCGTATGTAGGAATGTGCCTCATTTTATTGTTCAGATCCCGCCTACCCGCTCATCTGGTCCAATGAGCAGTTGGTGGTGCGTTTAGGCTCATCCCGCCCAACAGAAGCATCAGCCAATCCTGAGGGGTGGAGGAGGTCCCGTGGTGCAGACTGCATCCGCCCCGGTCCACCTCCCTCCCCTCGTCACGTCTAGAGGTGACGCATCTTTGGGCGTGTTCATTGCCATGGGGACCTATAGACATGTCCTCAGCCAGGTTACCACCGCTTATTAAATATTCGCCCGATCTCTCTATGATGTTCTCGGGATGACAAGGACTGTGCAGTGGGTACGCAGTGTCAAGGATCCCTATTATAGTAGCGCTATAGATAGTGCCACTACTAGCAAGGCAGCGCTAAATATTCATCCGCTGAATCAGTGTGTGCGCTATATCGGGGATCACTGCTGTAGTGGCACTAAAGATCAGGCCACTACTGCCGGGGTAGCGTTGAATCTTATGTTAGATTCATTAATGTGCCATCACTTGATACCCTAGGAGAGATCATATGATATCAATCCTTTAGATAGCTATCCGTCTGAGTAGCAACATTGTCACCATCATTGCTCCCTGCCATTTAATCCCGAGATCACATAGTATCAATCATTTAAATAGCTGTCCATCTTAGTAGAAGCATTGTTACTCTCATTGTTTCCTGACAATTTATTATTATTTTTATTTATGTTGTCTTTACCTCCCTCTCCATTTAATTGTTAGAGGGGGCGGGGGAGACTCCTTAAACTTTATTGCACAGTTTATGTGGTTTACATTGAATAGGTCTCATGGGACTCTATACAGTGTATATTCTCACCAGTTATTTTTATAAATTTTTTATTTGTTATTTATTTTTATGATTATTATTGGACCCAAGGAGAGATCATATGATATTGATCCTTTAGATAGCTATCCGTCTGATTAGCAACATTGTCACCATCGTTTCTCCCTGCCATTTAATCCCGAGATCACATAGTCACATAGTATCAGTCATTTAAATAGCTGTCCATCTAAGTAGCAGCATTATCACTCTCATTTATTTAAAAAAAGAAAGGATCAATAAAAGTTATATTTTAAACTACTTAACAAGGGCATCTCAGCATAATATCAGTTTAGTATAGAGACCACTGAGACAGTTGTTAGGAGGTCATATTACATTGACCACCTAAATATTTACGCCATATCTATATATTTTCCAAATGCAAATGGCAGGTTTCCTGTCCGCAGGTCCGAACCTAGACGCCTGGGTGACTGAGGCTAAAAGTGTTTTTTCCGAAACTGAATATATCCAAACCACCTCATTTAATAGTATCAAAAACGTCTTGTGGTGGGAAATACAATCATTAGAACATTATCTCAAAGAGAATATCGTACCTAAAGGTCTAAGGATCAACCTCACTCCAGGAAGAAGAAAAACTGACTTGATATTAAACAAAAAAGAGTAAACAGTCTGAGGGAACAGGTGCTTAAGTTTAAGGACGATATTCAGTTCCACAAAAAAGAGGAACACAATTGATAGATTCCAATGTACAGTCCGTGAAAGGAAAGATCAACAATACGTCAGGGACTCCACTGACTTTAAAGAGAATAGGGCCTACCTCTTCCTGAACTATCCTCTTCAGAAGGAGGAGAGTGAACTATCCTCTTCAGAAGAAGAAGCTTCAGACACTGATCAAGATAGAGGAAAGGGCAGATGCAGGGGACAGAGAGGTAGGGGGGAAGTAGGGAGGACCGAGAATACTGCAGGGCATCAAATATGTATTACATCAGCCCATACTCCTACACCCTCATCCTCAACCTCATCCTCTTTTTTTTTAGTCCAGGCCCCCATAACAATGCCCTACCAATTGAGAAACAAAACTCAAGGGGGAACAGAAATGTAGAAACAACAGCTAATAACCTACAATTTATTATTCTTATTATCTAACCA
The DNA here is from genome assembly GCA_033119425.1 of Bufotes viridis. Taxonomy (NCBI): domain Eukaryota; kingdom Metazoa; phylum Chordata; class Amphibia; order Anura; family Bufonidae; genus Bufotes; species Bufotes viridis. The sequence goes on from CM065596.1 coordinate 79,226,508, forward strand.
AGAGTGATATATCACTACTGAACAAAGAACTGTCTTTTGTCCCTACAGTCTATAATGATAATTTTGAGTGGAGTAAAGATTTTGCCCTATTTGTGCGTAAACTCCAATGGCACAAACATTTTCATTTAGAGGATAAAAAAGTGTGATAAATTTAATATCAATACTCAAGAACTAGCAACAACAAGAACTCTAGTAGATTTAATGGAGAAAGGGGAAAAAGACAGAGCAGAGGGCCCGTTTACAACATTAAAACTAAAAAGTACAAATAGGCCACCCCCCTTACCAGACTCGTATATCTCCATTTTTTACAAACTGGTCTCCAGAGATTCAGAACAGCTTGATCAGAGAACAAAAGGAGTGAATAAACTTGATAGGAAAGAGTATGCCTCCTTAAGGAAGCTAGAACAGGACCGTAATTTGGTAATCAAGCCCTCGGACAAAGGGGGGAACTTGGTCATAATGGACCATGGGACATATAAAAAAACGTGTCTCGATATCTTGAAAGATAGGGAGTCATATAGGGTGTCAACAAATGATCCAGGTCCTATGTTGTACAGGGGATTAAAACTGAAGTCAATTGATAAAACCGAATATGACTTCCTACTGCCCCAACATCCAGTCACTGACACTTTTTATTCCCTACCTAAGGTTCATAAAGGCTTGACGCCATTAAAGTGACGCTCAATAGTATCGGGGGTGGGTAGTTTGGGACAAAATGTAGATATCTATGTGGGCAAAATAATACGACCATTTGTCGAAGCTTTGCCATCATATATACGGGATACGTCCGACCTACTTCTGAGTTTAAATGGCATAAGCATAAATGACACAATTCTGTTTGCTTCTATTGATGTAGAAGCCCTTTACAGTTCAATTCAACATGATCTAGGCCTGAAGGCAGCGGAGAGCTATTTATCTACTAGAGACAATAGACTTATACCACACAATTTATTCCTACTGGAACTTCTAAACTTTAACCTTACCAGGAACTATTTTGTCTTCAATGACCATTATTACCACCAGATCAAGGCTACCGCGATGGGCAGTTCTTTGCGCACCGTCTTACTCAAATTTACTCCTGGGTTGGTGAGGGGCCAATTACATTTGGTCTGAACATCTAGAAGAATGGCACGAAAAAATTGTTCTTTAGTTAAAATTCAAAGATGATGTGTTTTTGTTATGGAAATGGACAGAACAGTCGTTCTCAGGATTTGTGAGAATCATCAATGACAATGATCTTAGACTTAACTTCACATCAATATGTGACCGGAGATCACTCCCCTTCCTAGATGCCCTTATAGAGAGAGGCCCTGACAACAACATTATAACATCAGCATATTGACAACAACAGTATATTGTAAAATCACTGCAACTAACAGCCTGCTTCGGTGGGAGAGCACGCATCCTTGCTCTCTACGCAAAGGCATACCGAAAGGTCAATATTTTAGGCTGCGTCGTAACTAGGGATGAGCGAAACCGAACTGGATAGTTCGGGTTCGTACCGAATTTTTGGGTGTTAGGGACCCAGACCCGGACCAGAACATTTTCGGGTCCGTTGTTCAGCGATTTCTTCCCGCTTTCTGAAGGGCCGCACAGCAGCCAATCAGCTAGCGTTTTACTTCTTGCCCTAAGAAGCCATCACAGCCATGCCTACTAATGGCATGGCTGTGATTGGCCAAGTGCAGCATGTGACCCAGCCTCTATTTAAGCTGGAGTCACGTAGCGCCGCACATCACTCTGCTCTGATTAGTGTAGGGAGAGGACGCAGCTTCTGTGAGGGCGAGATTAGGCAGGGAAAAGTCAGCAAAAACACCTAATGAAGCGATTGATCTACAGATGTGAATCATTCAACTTCTGCTAGTTAATTGCTCACCGGATTTTTAGGCTGCACAGAGCGTTTTTCTGTCACTTTTTTCTGGGGTGATCGGTGGCCATTTTGTGTCTTGTGGTGCACGAGCACAAGCTTCCACCAAGTCCATCAATCCATCAATACTAGTTTTTTTTTGCTATATCCTACATCAGGGGCTTGGCTGTGCTTATTGTCACCCCTAGAAACTCAGGATAGAAATTTCTATATTTTATTAAGGGATTAAATTCAATTGCCAAAATAGCAATCCCCTAAATCTGGTGTTCCAGCTGTGGTTAGCCAAGTGTAATACTGTCTGCTGTCTGGCAAAGGATAGATTTTTTTCTGTGGTGAAATTCAATTGCCAAAATAGCAATCCCCTAAAGCTGGTGTCCCAGCAGTGGCTGGCAAAGGATAACAGTGTCCGGCAAAGGATATATTTTGTTCTGGGGTGAAATTCAATAGCCAAAATAGCAATACCGTAAATCTGGTGTCCCAGCGGTGGCTGGACAAGTTTAATAGTGTCCATCAAAGGATTTATTATTTTCTGTGGTGAAATTCAGTTGCCAAAATAGAAATACAGTAAATCTGGTGTTCCAGTTGTGACTGGACAAGTTTAATAGTATCCGTCAAAGAATAGATTTTTTTCTGGAGTGAAATTTAATTGCCAAAATAGCAATACCCTTAATCTGGTGTTCCAGCTGTTGCAGGCCTAGTTTAAATCTGTCCGTAAAAGGGTATATTTTTTTCTGGGGTGAAATTTAATTGCCAAAATAGCAATACCCTGAATATGGTGTTTCAGCTGTTGCAGGCCTAGTTTAAATCTGTCCGTAAGAGGGTATATTTTTTTCTGGGGTGAAATGTAATTGCCAAAATAGCAATACCATGAATCTGGTGTTCCAGCTGTGACTGGACAATTTCCATAGTGTCCGTCAAAGGATATATTATTTTCTGGGGTGAAATACAGTAGCAAAAATAGAAATACAGTAAATCTGGTGTTCTAGTTGTTGCAGGCCTAGTTTAAATCTGTCCGTAAAAGGGTATATTATTTTGTGGGGTGAAATTAAATTGCCAAAATAGCAATACCGCAAATCTGGTGTCCCAGCAGTGGCTAGAGAAGGGGGCTACCCCCGAAACGCGTTTGGGAGCAGAGTAGTGACTTGTTACAACCCAAACATCAAAGGGTTAAATGAGAAGCCCCTCCATCATTTGCAATTGTCACTGTAAATTTAAAAGTACGCCAGTGGACACACGGAACTAAGAGTCGGCACTAAGACCAAGTGGTGTTGCTCCCCGCAGGTACGTTCCCGTCACGTGGGACGCCACGCAGAGACCGGTGCACCACGTGGGATGCCAGTGGTGCCGGGAGTCAGCACGGACGGACACATCTCGTATTGCTGCGGTGGAGTGAAGGTAAGGTGCCCAAGTGTGTTCCTATGTGGGCGGCCAGCGGTGGAGGAGAGGATACTTGCAAGTTATTTATGTGAATACTCAAAACTATTTTTCAAGAGACACACTACATGGAGTGACTGTTGCTTCTAATTTACCAACGAGCGGGGATACGAGGACTGCAGCCTCTAACACGTTTGTTGCTAGGGAGCCGGTCCCTAGACTGTGGATATTCTCTGGGACTCAGTGTTTTATTAATTTAATGATCTTTTTTAGTATGTGTATTTATAGTTGATAAGTATCCAACTCATTTCCATTAAAATTTTTATCTAGAACCATTAGTCCTTGGTTCCCACAGTTGTGAGTGCCCCCCTTTTGTTTATCCTTGACCCTTTATGTTTTTTGATCTTTTTGGGTGAGATCTTTGGGGTGTGCACCTCATTGTCCACAGCCATCGCAGGGTGTAGCCGCTTTTTGATTTTTTTCAGATTTTTTTCAAAGTTTAATAGTGTCCGGGAAAGGATATTTTTTGTTCTGGGGTGAAATTCAATTGGCTTTGGGCTATATCAGTCAGTCTTGGGTAGGGCTCATAGACACCTCCCACCTCCCATTGCAAGCATGGCTACATGCTGGAGGTAACAGAGGAGATGTTTGTGAGTCGTCCTAATGCTCCTGTAATTGCCCACTGGCCCCTGATATCGCCCATATGGTGCAGGTAGGTGAGTGTTAGGGCCCTTGGGCTACTTGAGAGACCTTGACGCTGGTGCCCGAGGCTTAAGACATGTCCTCCTAGTAGGATATGTCGAACTAACCTCTCAATTTTTAACATCAGTGTGAGGGTTTAGTGTGACGGCAGTGTGCACCTATCTCTGGTTCTGTGTTTGTTGTGAAATTCAATTGCCCAAATAGCAATACCATAAATCAGTGGTTTCAGCTGTGGCTGGCCAAGTTTAATAGTGTCCGTCACAGGATATATTATTTTCTGGGGTGAAATTTAATTGCCAAAATAGCAATACCCTGAATCTGGTGTTACAGCTGTGACTGAACAAGTTTAATAGTATCCGCCAAAGGATAGGTTTTGTTCTGGGATGAAATTCAATTGCCAAAATAGCAATACCTTAAATCTGGTGTTCCAGCTGTGACTGGACAATTTCCCTAGTGTCCGTCAAAGGATATATTATTTTCAAGGGTGAAATACAGTTGCAAAAATAGAAATACAGTAAATCTGGTGTTCCAGCTGTGACTGGACAAGTTTAATAGTATCCGTCAAAGGATAGATTTTGTTCTGGGGTGAAATTCACTTGCCAATATAGCAATACCCTGAATCTGGTGTTCCAGATTTTGCAGGCCAATTGTTAATCTGTCCGTAAAAAGGTAAATTACACTCAGCGTGCATCTCAGAGTATATTTCTTTCTGTAAAAAGGTATATTACAAAAAGTGTTACATTACAATTGCTGAAAGCATAATCCTGTAAATCTGCACGCACTATTGTGCATCTCATAGGGTATTTCTGTCCGTAAAAGGGTATATTACACTCAAGGTGTATATACAAGTGCTGAGAGGGTTATCCTCAATACCTTCACACGCTACCGTGCATCTCCAAGTGTATTTCTGTCCGTTAAAGGGTATATTACACAAAGTGATAAAATACAATTGCTGAAGGCATAATCCTACATATTTTTTCACACGCTACTGTGCATCTCCAAGTGTAAATCTGTCCATAAAAGGATACCTTTAATCCAGGGTCTAAATACTAGGCCTACAATTGATATTCCCCTAAATCAGTGGATAATGCTGTGCCTGGATTAGTGTAATACGGTACATAAATAAATAGGCAGATAGTGTTAGGTGCCTGTAAAAAAAGGCCTGAATTTGAAATCAATACATTGGGCCAAATATTTTTTTTCTTATTGTGGTGCTTGCTGAACGGAAACAATGAAGAAAACATCTAGTAAGGGATGCGGACACGGTCGTGGTGGTGTTAGTGGATCCTCTGGTGCTGGGAGAGGACGTGGCCATTCAGCCACACGTCCTAGTGAACCAACTTCCTCAGGTTCCAGTACCCGCCAGAATTTACAGCGATATTTGGTGGGGCCCAATGCCGTTCTAAGGATGGTAAGGCCTGAGCAGGTACAGGCACTAGTCAATTGGGTGGCCGACAGTGAATCCAGCGCGTTCACAACATTATCTCCCACCCAGTCTTCTGCAGAAAGCGCACAGGTGGTGCCTTAAAACCAAGCCCATCAGCTTGTCACATGACCCCCATGCATATCAGGGAAACTGTCAGAGCCTCAAGTTATGCAACAGTCTCTTATGCTGTTTGAAGACTCTGGGAAGATTCCCCAAGGGAATCCACCTAGCCCTTTCCCAGTGGTGGAAGACATAGAATGCACTGATGCACAACCACTGATGTTTCCTGATGATGAGGACATGGGAATACCACCTCATCGGAGTTCACACGTCTCTGATGATGACGAAACACAGGTGCCAACTGCTGCGTCTTTTTGCAGTGTGCAGACTGAACAGGAGGTCAGGGAGGAAGACTGTGTGGAAGACGATGCAGGGGACGATGAGGTCCTAGACCCCACATGGAATGAAGGTCGTGCCACTGACTTTCATAGTTCAGAGGAAGAGGCAGTGGTGAGACCGAGCCAACAGCGTAGCAAAAGAGGGAGCAGGGGGCAAAAGCAGAACAGCCGCTGCCAAGAGAGTTCGCCTGCTACTGACCACCGCCACCAGGGACCGAGCACCCCAAAGGCAGCTTCAAGGGGTTCCCTGGCATGGCACTTCTTTAAACAATGTGCTGACGACAAGACCCGAGTGGTTTGCACGCTGTGCCATCAGAGCCTGAAGCGAGGCATTAACGTTCTGAACCTTAGCACAACCTGCATGACCAGGCATCTACATGCAAAACATGAACTGCAGTGGAGTAAACACCTTAAAAGCAAGGAACTCACTCAGGCTCCCCCTGCTCCCTCTTCTGCTGCTGCCTCGGCCTCTTCCTGCGCCTCGGGAGGAATGTTGGCATCTGCCGCTCACCAAACAGAGGATGTGCCACCGACACCACCACCTGCGTCACCAAGCATCTCCACCATGTCACACGGCAGCGTTCAGCTCTCCATCTCACAAACCTTGGAGAGAAAGTGTAAATTCCCACCTAGCCACCCTCGAGCCCTGGGCCTGAATGCCAGCATTTCTAAACTACTGGCCTTTGAAATGCTGTCATTCAGGCTGGTGGACACAGACAGCTTCAAACAGCTGATGGCGATGGCTGTCCCACAGTATGTTGTTCCCAGCCGCCACTACTTTTCCAAGACAGCCGTGCCTTTCCTGCACAACCAAGTATCTGATAAAATCAAGTGTGCACTGCGCAACGCCATCTGTGGCAAGGTCCACCTAACCATAGATACATGGACCAGTAAGCACGGACAGGGATGCTATATCTCCCTAACTGCACACTGGGTAAATGTAGTGGCGGCTGGGACCCAGGTGGAGAGTTCTTTGGCGCACATCCTTCTGCCGCCAAGGATCGCAGGGCATCATTCTTTGCCTCCTGTAGCCTTCTCCTCCTACTTGGCTTCCTCCTCCTCTGCTTCCACCTGCTCATCCAGTCAGCCACACACCTTCACCACCAACTTCAGCACAGCCCGGGGTAAACGTCAGCAGGCCGTTATGAAACTCATATGTTTGGGGGACAGGCCCCACACCGCGCAGGAGTTGTGGCGGGGTATTGAACAACAGACCAACCAGTGGTTGCTGCCGGTGGGCCTCAAGCCCGGCCTGGTGGTGTGCGATAATGGGCGAAATCTCGTCGCAGCTCTGGGACTAGCCGGTTTGACGCACATCCCTTGCCTGGCGCATGTGCTGAATTTGGTGGTGCAAAAGTTCATTCACAACTACCCCGACATGTCAGAGCTGCTGCATAAAGTGCGGGCCGTCTGTGCGCGCTTCCGGCGTTCACATCCTGCAGCTGCTCGCCTGTCTGCGCTACAGCATAACTTCGGCCTTCCCGCTCACCACCTCATATGCGACGTGCCCACCAGGTGGAGCTCCACCTTGCACATGCTGGCCAGACTGTGCGAGCAGCAGCAGGCGATAGTCGAGTTTCAGCTGCAGCACGCACGGGTGAGTCGCTCGGCGGAACAGCACCACTTCACCCCCAATGACTGGGCCTCCATGCGAGACCTGTGTGCCCTCTTGCGCTGTTTAGAGTACTCCACCAACATGGCCAGTGGCAATGACGCCGTTATCAGCGTTACAATACCACTTCTATGTCTCCTTGAGAAAATACTTAGGGCGATGATGGAAGAGGAGGTGGCCCAGGAGGAGGAGGAGGATGAGGGGTCATTTTTAGCACTTTCAGGCCAGTCTGTTAGAAGTGCCTCAGAGGGAGGTTTTTTGCAACAGCAGAGGCCAGGTACAAATGTGCCAGCTAGGGCCCACTACTGGAGGACGAGGAGGAGGTGGAGGAGGATGATGATGAAGCAGGTTCACAGCAGGTTGGCACCCAACACAGCTAAGTGGAAATGTTTTGTCACCACGCCACAACTAACTGCACCACCACCTGATACGGAACTTGTTAGCAGGAGGCAGCATTTCACTAACATGGTTGAACAGTACCTGTGCACACCCCTCCACGTACTGACTGATGGTTCGGCCCCATTCAACTTCTGGGTCTCCAAATTGTCCACGTGGCCAGAGCTAGCCTTTTATGCCTTGGAGGTGCTGGCCTGCCCGGCGGCCAGCGTTTTGTCTTTACGTGTATTCAGCATGGCAGGGGGGGGTCATTACTGACAAACGCAGCCGCCTGTCCACAGCCAACGTGGACAAGCTGACGTTCATGAAAATGAACCAGGCATGGATCCCACAGGACCTGTCCATCCCTTGTGCAGAATAGACATTTATAACTGCCTCCCCTCAACCATATATTCTTGTACTCCGGGGCACTTCTTTATTGAATCCTCTTTTTTTTATTTTACCATTATATTGCAGTGCAAACAAAAGTTGAATGAACCTCTCCTCCGTCTAGGTGCCAGGGGCCTAATTATCTGAAAGTGGCCTGTTCCAGTGGTGGGTGACATGACGCCTGATTTTATGCTATGCGACCTCTGTCTGGGTGCTGTAGGCTAAATATCTGGAAGTGGCCTTCTCTATTGCTGGGTGACATGAAGCCTGATTCTCTGCTATGCGACCTCTCTCCTCCATCTGGGTGCCAGGGGCCTAATTATCGAAAAATGGCCTTCTCCATTGGTGGGTGACATGACGCCTGATTCTCTGCTATGCGACCTCAATCCTCCGTCTAGGTGCTGGGGCATAAATTATCGAAAAGTGGTCTTCTCCATTGGTGGCTGACGTGACGCCTGATTCTCAGCTTTAAGAACTCTCTCCTCTGTCTGGGTGCCAGGGGCCTAATTATCGAAAAGTGGCCTTCTCCATTGGTTGGTGACATGACGCCTGATTCTCTGCTATGCGACCTCTCTCTAGGTGCCGTGGGCTAAATATCTGAAAGTGGCCTTCTCTATTGCTGGGTGACATGAAGCCTGATTCTCTGCTATGCGACCTCTCTCCTCCATCTGGGTGTCAGGGGCCTAATTATCGAAAAATGGCCTTCTCCATTGGTGGGTGACATGACGCCTGATTCTCTGCTATGCGACCTCCCTCCTCCATCTGGGTGCCAGGGGCCTAATTATTGAAAAGTGGCCTTCTCCATTGGTGGGTGACATGACGCCTGATACTCATCTATGCGACCTCAATCCTCCGTCTGGGTGATGGGGCGTAAATTATCGAAAAGTGGTCTTCTCCATTGGTGGCTGACATGACGACTGATTCTCAGCTTTAAGAACTCTCTCCTCTGTCGGTGCCAGGGGCCTAATTATCGAAAAGTGGCCTTCTCTATTGCTGGGTGACATGAAGCCTGATTTTCTGCTATGCGACCTCTCTCCTCCATCTGGGTGCCAGGGGCCTAATTATCGAAAAGTGGCCTCCTCCATTGGTGGGTGACATGACGCCTGATTCTCTGCTATGAGACCTCTGTCCTCTGTCTGGGTGCTGGGGCCTAAATAAATGAAAGTGGCCTTCTCCATTGGTGGGTGACATAACACCTGATTCTCTGCTATGCAACCTCTGTCCTCTGTCTAGGTGCCGTGGGCTAAATATTTAGAAGTGGCCTTCTCTATTGCTGGGTGACATGAAGCCTGATTTTCTGCTATGCGACCTCTGTCCGCTGTCTGGGTGCTGGGGCCTAAATAAATGAAAGTGGCCTTCTGCATTGGTGGGTGACTTGAAGCCTGATTCTCTTCTATGGGACCTCTCTCCAATTGATATTGGTTAATTTTTATTTATTTTACTTTAAGTCATTTCCCTATCCACATTTGTTTGTAGGGGGTTTACCTACATTTTACTGCCTTTTGTAGCCCTTTCCTGGACTATTTTACAGCCTTTTTAGTGCCCAAAAGTTCAGGTCCCCATTGACTTCAATGGGATTAGGGTTCGGGATGAAGTTCGGGTCGAGTTCGGATCCCGAACCCGAACATTTTCGGGAAATTCGGCCGAACTTCTCGAACCCGAACATCCAGGTGTTCGATCAACTCTAGTCGTAACTGTTCAAGTATGAAGAAGTTTAAACTGCAGGCCCATAACCTTAAGAATAGATTTAGAGACAGAGGATATCCAGATGGAATCCTCAGATCTTGAAGAGGTTCTTGGACCATACCCACAGATTACATTCAAAAAGGGTCGGAGTCTGAGAGATAGACTTGTAAATATTCACTTCTAACCTCTAGCTAAGCCTGATGATTGGTTGTCAAGGAAACCACTAGGGATGTTCAAATGTGGTAGATGTGTAGCATGTAGCCAGATAAATAAAACCCAAAAATTCAGAAGTTCCTATACAGGAGAGAAATATGAAATCCGGGATTTTATTAACTGTCTAACGACCTGAGTAGTATACCTGGCTCAATATCGCTGTCCCTCAGATTACGTGGGTAAGGGTCCTTTCACACTTGCGTTCTGAGGATCCGGCAGGCACTTCCGTTCCGCCGGATCCGTCAGAACGCAAGTCGCCTGAAGCATTAGAAGACTAATCAGGATTCTGATCAGTCTTCGAAATGCTTTCAGGTTACTATGGCAGCCAGGACGCTATTAAAGTCCTGGTTGCCATAGTAGGAGCGGGGAGCGTGGGAGCGGTATACTTACAATCCGTGCGGCTCCCGGGGCGCTCCTGAATGACGTCAGAGCGCCACATGCGCATGGATCACGTGATCCATGCGATCACTTGATCCATGCGTGTGGGGCGTCCTGACGACACTCTGGAGCGCCCCGGGAGCCGCACGGATGGTAAGTATACTGCTCCCCCTCTCCCACTACATTTTACCATGGCAACCAGGACTTTAGCGTCCTGGCTGCCATGGTAACAACTGAGAAAGCTAAACGTCGGATCCGGCGATGCGCCGAAACGACGTTTAGCTTAAGGCCGGATCCGGATTAATGCCTTTCAATGGCCATTAATTCCGGATCTGGCCTTGCGGCAAGTGTTCCGGATTTTTGGACGGAACAAAAAGCGCAGCATGCTGCGGTATTTGCTGCGTCCAAAAAACATTCCGGTCCTGAACTGAAGACATCCTGATGCATCCTGAACGGATTTCTCTCCATTCAGAATGCATGGGGATGATCCTGATCAGGATTTTTCCGGCATAGAGACCCGACGACGGATCTCTATGCCGGAAAACAAAAACGCCAGTGTGAAAGGACCCTAAAACGAAGAGAGAATTGAGGAGACGTATAAGGGACCACATTAATGACATTTCCAAAAAGAAACATTCATCAGTGGCAAGACAAATAGTTCAGGCACATGAAGGTGATGCTACCTGTCTAAAATTTGTGGGCATACAACACATCCCAAAACTATGGAGGGGAGGGGACTAGGACAACAAAATCCTAAGAGCCAAGTGGATATTCAGGTTAAAATCAGTAACACTAAATGGATTAAATGAATATCTCTCCTATAAACCATTCTTATAGTGGCCTTTACTCCACTTTAAGTCAACCAGCCCTCAGTGAATGATAATAAAACTATCTATCTGATATTGGAACTAATAGCCCTCCCTATTTGATTGTGTGTAAGGCCACTCCCAAAAGGACAAAAAATAGCTATTGTCCTACCCGATCTGAGTTTGACTACCTTATGTGGGCCCAATAATAATAATAAAAATAATTAACAAATAGAAATTAAATAAAAATAACTGGTGAGAATATACACTGTATAGAGCCCCATGAGACCTATTCACTGTAAACCACATAAACTGCGCAATAAAGCTTTAGGAGTCTCCCCCGCCCCCTCTAACAATTAAATGGAGAGGGAGGTAGAGACAACATAAATAATGATAAATTGTCAGTAAACAATTAGAGTGATAATGCTTCTCCTTATGGCTCTTTCACACTTGCGTATTTCTTTTCTGCCGGAAAAATCCTGATCAGGATTATCCCAATGCATTCTGAATGGAGAGAAATCCGTTCAGGATGCATCAGGATGTCTTCAGTTCAGGACCGGAACGTTTTTTGGCCAGAGAAAATACCGCAGCATGCTGCGCTTTTTGCTCCGGCCAAAAACCCTGAACTCATGCCACAAGGCCGGATCCGGAATTAATGCCCATTAAAAGGCATTAATCCAGATCCGGCCATACGCTAAACTTCATTTCGGCGCATCGCTGAATGGTTACCACGCTAAAGTCCTGGTTGCCATGGTAAAGTGTAGTGGGGAGCGGGGGAGCAGTATACTTACAGTCCGTGCGGCTCCCGGGGAGCTCCAGAGTGACGTCAGGGCGCCCCACGCGCATGGATCACGTGATCGCATGGATCACGTAATCAATGCGCATGGGGCTCTCTGACATCATTCTGGAGCGCCCCGGGAGCCGCACGGACTGTAAGTATACTGCTCCCCCGGCTCCCCACTACTACTATGGCAACCAGGACTTTAATAGCGTCCTGGCTGCCATAGTAACACTGAAAGCATTTTGAAGACTGATCAGTCTTCAAATGCTTTCAGTTCACTTGCGTTGTTACGGATCCGGCGGGCATTTACAGCGACGGAAGTGCACGTCGGATCCTAACAACGCAAGTGTGAAAGAGGCCTTAGATGGACAGCTATTTAAATGACTGATACTATGTGATCTCAGGATTAAAAGGCAGGGAGCAACGATGGTGACAATGTTGCTACTCAGATGGATAGCTATCTAAAGGATTGATATTATATGATCTCTCCTAGGGTATCAAGTGATGGAGCATTAATTAATCTAACATAAGATTCAACGCTACCCCGGCAGTAGTGACCTGATCTTTAGTGCCACTACAGCAGTGATTCCCGATACAACGCATCCACGTATTCAGCAGATGAATATTTAGCACTGCCTTGCTAGTAGTGGCAGGATCTATAGCGCTACTATAACAGGGATCCTCGACACTGCATACCCACTGCACAGTTCGTGTCATCCCGAGAACATCATAGAGAGATCGAGCGAATATTTAACCACTTAAGGACCACAGGTTTATAACCCACCAATGTCCAGGCCCTTTTTTACAATTCTGCACTTCACAAATTTAACGGTTTATTGCTCGGTCATGCAACTTGGCACCCAAATGAATTTTACCTCCTTTTCTTCTGACAAATACAGCTTTCTTTTGGTGGTATTTGATTGCTGCTGAGATTTTTCGTTTTTCTGATATTAATAAAAAAAGACCGCAATTTTCTCAAAAAAAGTGTATTTTTAACTTTTTCTGGTAAAATTGTTCAAATAGAATTACATTTCTTTACAAGTTTGTGTCAGAATTTATTGTGCTACATGTCTTTGATAAAAAAAAATCCAATAAGTGTATATTTATTGGTTTGCGCAAAAGTTATAGCGTTTACAAACTATGGTACAAAAAAGTGAATTTCCACATTTTGAAGCAGCTCTGACTTTCTGAGCACCTGTCATGTTTCTCCAGGTGCTAGAATGCCAGGATAGTATAAATACCCCCCAAATGACACCATTTTAGGAAGAAGATAACCCAAAGTATTCAGGGAGGGGCATGGTGAGTTCATGTATGATTAATTTTTTTTTCACAAGTTAATAGAAAGTGACACTTTCTGAGGAAAAAAAAGAAATATAAAGTTTCCATTTCTGCTAACTTCTGGCAAAAAAAAATTTAATCTCCCAAAGACTCACTATGCCCGTCAGTGAAGACCTTGGGGTGTCTACTTTCCGAAATGGGGTCATTTGTGGGTTGTGTTTACTGTTATGGCATTTTGGGCGGGGCTAAATTGTGAGCAACCCTGTAAAGCCTAAAGGTACTCGTTGGACTTTCGGCCCCTTTACGCACCTAGGCTGCAAAAAAGTGGCACACGTGGTATCGCCGTACTCAGGAGATGTAGGGCAATGTGTTTTGGGGTGCATTTTTACATATACCCATGCTGGGTGAGAGAAATATCTCTGTAAATTGACAACTTTGTATAAAAAAATGGAGATTTACAGAGATATTTCTCACACCCAGCATGGGTATATGTAAACACCCCAAAACACATTGCCCTACTTCTCCTGAGTATGGCGATACCACATGAGTGACATTTTTTTGCAGCCAAGATGCACAAAGGGGCCCGAATTCCAATGAGTACCTTTAGGATTTCACAGGGCATTTTTATGCATTTGGATTTCAAACGACTTCTCACGCTTTAGGGGCCCCTAAAATGCCAGGGCAGTATCAATACCCCTTAAGTGACCACATTTTAGAAAGAAGACACCCCAATGTATTTCGTGAGGGGCATGGCGAGTTCATAGAATTTTTTTTTGGCACAAATTAGCGGAAATTGATTTATTTTTTTCCTACAAATTCTCATATTCCACTAACTTGTGACAAAAAATAAAATTTTATATGAACTCACCATACCCCTCACGGAATACCTTAGGGTGTCTTCTTTCTAAAATGGGGTCACTTGTGGGGTAATTATACTGTCCTGGCATTTTAGGGGTCTCTAAAGCGTGAGAAGAAGTCTGGAATCCAAATGCATAAAAATGCCCTGTGAAATCCTAAAGGTACTCATTGGAATTTGGGCCCCTTTGCGCATCTTGGCTGCAAAAAAGTGTCACACATGTGGTATCGCCGTACTCAGGAGAAGTAGGGTAATGTGTTTTGGGGTGTATTTTTACATATACCCATGCTGGGTGAGAGAAATATCTCTGTAAATTGTCAACTTTGTATAAAAAAATTTAAAAAGTTGTCATTTACAGAGATATTTCTCACACCCAGCATGGGTATATGTAAAAATGCACCGCAAAACACATTGCACTACTTCTCCTGAGTACGGTGATACCACATGTGTGACACTTTTTTGCAGCCTAGGTGTGCAAAGGGGCCCAAATTCCAATGAGTACCTTTTAGTAGGGCATTTTTAGGCATTTGAATTCCAGACTTCTTCTCACGCTTTAGGGCCCCTAAAATGCCAGGGCAGTATAAATACCCCACATGTGACCCCATTTTGGAAAGAAGACACCCCAAGGTATTCTGTAAGGGGCATGGCGAGTTCATAGAAGATTTTTTTTTTTTTGGCACAAGTTAGCGGAAATTGATTTTTTTTGTTTTTTCTCACAAAGCCTCCCTTTCCGCTAACTTGTGACAAAAAGTTCAATCTTTCATGGACTCAGCCTGCGGACAAGAATAGGAATCTCTATGGAGAGTGCCGGCATGGTGTGCTGCGAATCCGCAATTTGCGGGTTCGCAGCACACCACGGACGTGTGAATGGACCCTAAAGCTGCGATCGCTAATAAAGATCCAAAAAGCTCAAAAGTAATCTTTATAGCGCTGCAGCGATTTTACGGTGTTTTTGCAGTCATCAGGATTTCTGTCACTGAGGTGGGGCAGACTGAACACATGTGTGGGCACAAGATCAGGCCTGATCAGGCGAACACTGCGTTTTTTGTTGAGCCCAAGGTGACCGTAATGTACTGATATAGATCTGATTGCGATCAGTCTTGATCACTCACAGATACCATATAGTACTAGTGCTGATTAGCGACAGCGATGACGCTAATCAGCGACTAATCAGTGACTGCGGTGCGGTGGGCTGGGCGCTAACTACCTAAAAGTAGCTAACTAACTGACGCTAATAAGGGACCCTTAGGCCCCATTCACACGTCCGCAATTCTGTTCCACATTTTGCGGAACGGAATTGCGGGCCCATTCATTTGTATAGGGACAGACTTTGTCCCGCTCGGATCCGGAATTGCGGATCCGCACTTCCGGGTCCGCACTTCCAGGTCTGCAAAAATATAGTACATGTCCTAGTCTTGTCCGCAATTGCAGACAAGAAAAGGCATTTTCTATATAGTTCTGGCAATGTGCGGATCCGCAAAATGCGGAAAGCACATTGCCGGTGTCCGTGTTTTGCGGATCCGTGGATCCGCAAAACACATACGGACGTCTGAATGGAGCCTTATAGGGGGGTGATTATTGACATGGGGGTGACAGGGGGTGATCAGGGAGTTAATAAGTGACGGGGGTTGGGGGTTGGTGTGTGGTGATTGGTGCACTTACATAGCTGCCCGTGTCCTCTGGTGGTCCCAAGCAAAAGGGACCACCAGAGGAGCAGGCAGAAGGTATATCAGACGCTGTTTACAAAACAGCATCTGATATGCGATTTGGATGCGATTCTTTTACATCTACAGCTTGCCAATGAACGATCAGCGCTGGCAGGCTGTAGTATAAGTTCTAACCTGCCGCGCTGCAGTGAACGCACACGCGCATGTGTGCAAGTTCACATGAAATCTGGCTAGGGACATGTCTATAGGTCCCCATGGCAATGAACACGCCCACAGATGCGTCAACTCTAGACGTGACGAGGGGACGGATTGGCTGATGCTTTTGTTCACGTCGCACCTCTGCTCCACCACTTGGTATGGGCCGAGCCAGGCGGCCTAGAGCTTGTCATGGTGCAAAGGTTTCAAAATCAACACCTTTTGGCCAATCTGAAAGCTCCGGTCCCTGCCACCTCTGTCATACCATCGGTGCTGACGGGTCTGTGCCGTCTGGAGGTTCTGGGTACAGTCCCTCTGATAATGCCCAAACTTTTTGCAGGCATGGCACTGTATGGCGCTGCGATTAGGGTATCTGTTTGCTGGGATACTAGGCAGAAGCCCCGTGCGTTGTGATGCTGGTGGCCCAGCGTTAGGGTGTATTGGTCTGGGATTGGGTCTAAAGCTTACCCTGGATTGTCTGTGGGCATCCTGGTAGTCATCCGCCTGTCTTGCTGCGTCAGATAGAGTGGTAGGTTTCCGGTCCCTGCACTTCTGGATTTAGTCCATTGAAAAATTGTTCCAGTAGGACCAGCTGGGTAATTTCATCTGCTGAACTAGCTTGGCTTGCCTGTAGCCAGGCTAGGGTTGCCCTCTGCATGCGGCATGCCCACTTTGTGTATGAGTCTTTTTCCTGTTTTTTAGTGTCCCTGAACCGTCTCCTGTAGGCTTCTGGGGTGATGGCATATCTTGCCAAAATTACCTCTTTCACCCGGTTATAGTCTGCAATCTCCTCGTCAGGTACAGCTCTATATGCCTCTGCTGCACGGCCAGACAGCTTACCAGTGAGGATCCATACCCATTCTGCTAGGGGTACCTGGTGTAGCCTGCACTGCCGCCCAAAGTCTTGCAGGAAGCCATCGATCTCGTCCTCTGCTTCGACACATTTTTTAGACGCATCATGTGGTACCTTGACATTTCGTTCTGGAGCCGAAGTAATAGTTGGCGGTCTTTCCAATGCCCGCTGCTCTACTATCCGGAGTTGGTTCTCTCTCTCCTCCCTTGCAGTGATCAAGCCATCCACCTGGTTCATGGTTGCCTGTACCAGCTCTATGGAGGGATTCTCTCCATAAAATGCTAGCCTGCGTTTCACCTCTGTCGAACTCTGACGCACAGCCTTCGTTTTATTGCTGGCTATCCGCCCTCTCGCTTCCAGCAATTCCTTCAATGTTGTCCGTTTTAATCCAGCATAGTTCGTCTCCATTCACAGTTCCATTCGTATATCCAAAATGAAACGACCTGTTATCTGCACGAACCGCTGCTGCTTTCACTTTTCCGTTTGTTTCCTTTAATCCGTACAAACGCTGCTTCCTTCTGCTGCAGGGCTTGTATCCCGCTGCTTGCCACCAATTGTTGCAGAGCTCCAAGACATAGCATCAAAATCTCCGCTTAAATCCCCATGTAGCTGAAGAAGCAGGTCAATGTCCAAGAGACAATTCCCCCACTAACTGGACGACACACAGTTTTGGGAGTCAACTCTTTACTAGGAATGGCACACACGTTTAAAACCCCCAACAGTCTCATTTACAAACAATAGTACATAGATTACCATATTACAAGGAGGGTGAGACAATAGCAAGGGCCGATGGGAGGTCTAGGAGGCACAAAGCAGCTAGTCTAATCAGGTCTTGCAGGGTCCCTGGGACACCGCCTGGCTCTTGGGAAACAAGGGGACAGGAAAAGGGAAGAGGCACAGACAATCAATACATTTACATACCCTGCAACAATAATGGGCACAGGGTGAGCAAAATACAACAGGACTCTGGTGACTCACACATAGTTTGTTTGGTAAATAAACGGGGGGGGGGGGGGGTGTACAGACAGCCGAACATAAATTAATATAACAAGGTCAATCTGTTACAGCGTTCCCTTCCTTCTGTGCCCTGCCGTTTGGCCATACAGCAGTTTAAGACCACATATGGGTGGTTCTGCAAACTACAGAATCAGGGCAATAAATATTGAGTTTCATTTGCCTGTTAACCTTTGCTTTGTTACTAGAAAAATGGATTAAAATGGAATGGATGGTTTTGGGACCGTTTTTATTTTTGTTATTTACATCGTTGATCTAACAGGTTATATTGTGTGCTATTTCTATAGAGCAGGTTGTTACGGACGTGATGATACCAAATATGACTACTTTTTGAGGGCTTTTGTTTCAGTTTTACATAATAAAGGATTTTTTTTTTTAAAGGATTTTTTTTTAGTGTCTCCACATTTTGCAAGCCGTATTTTAATTTTTATTTTTTGGGAGACTGTCTTATGTAGGGGCTCATTTTTTGCGGGATGAGATGGCGGTTTGATTGGCACTATCTTGGGGTGCATATGACATTTTGGTTGCTTGCTATTACACTTTTTGTGATGTAAGGTGACAAAAATGACTTTTGACATCGTATTTATATTATTTTTTTTGCTGTGTTCATCTGAGGGTTTTAGCTCATGTGTTATTTTTATAGAGCAGGTTTTTACGGATGCGCCGATACCTAATATGTCTCCTTTTTTTAGTTAGTTAAGTTTTACACAATAATATAATTTTAAAAATAAATAAATCATGTTTTAATGTTTCCATAGCCTGAAAGTTATATATTTTTTTATTTTTTGGGCGATTGTCTTAGCTAGGGTATCATTTTTTGCAGGATGAGATCACGGTTTGATTGGCACTATTTTGGGATGCATATAACTTTTTGATCGCTTGCTATTACGCTTTTTGTGATGTGAGGTGACAAAAATAGCTTTTTTGACACTGTTTTTATTAAAAAAATTTACAGTATTTACCTGAGGGGTTAGGTCATGTGATATTTTTATAAAGCAGGTTGTTACTTCTGTTATTTATTTTACTTTAACACAATAACAGCATTTTAGAGAAAAAAAATGACGTTTAAGTGTCTCCATAGTCTGAAAGCCATATTTTTTAATTTTTTTGGGCGATTGTCCTAAGTAGGGGCTCATTTTTTGCTGGATGAGATGGCGGTTTGATTGGAACTATTTTGGGAGGCATACGCCTTTTTGATTGCTTGGTATTACACTTTTTTGACACTTTTTTTTTAGTTTTTTTTATGGTGTTCACCTGAGGGGTTAGGTCATGTAATATTTTTATAGAGCAGGTTCTTACGAACGCAGTGATACATAATATGTATACTTTTTTAAATTTATTTTACTTTAACACAATAACGGCGTTTTAGGGAAAAAAATATTTTTTTAGTGTCTCCATAGTCTGAGAGACATTTTTTTTTACTTTTTGGGCGATTGTCTCATGTAGGGGCTCATTTTATGCGAGATGAGGTGCCGATTTGATTGGTACCATTTTGGCGTACATACGACTTTTTAATTACTTTTATTACCTTTTTGGGGAAGTAAGGTGGGCAAAATTTCAATTTCATCATACTTTTTTTTTTTATGGTGTTCACCGTGCGGGGAAAGTAACATGACCAGGTCATTACGAACGTGGTGATGTAGAACATGTGTAGTGCATTATTTTTTTATTTTATTTTTTTAATCAGTGATAAATGTGTTTTTTTTATTTTAACTATTTTTTCACCTTTGTTTTTACATTTTTTTGACCCAGTGTTGCAAAGACCAGAAGGGATAATAATACAATTCCATAAACTTTATTAGTTGATAAAAGACCAACAACATACCAATGTCAATATAAAAATATAATATGGCAGCAATACAAATGGTAGCCAAGACATGACTCCTCCCATGCAAAGAAAACACCGTTAGTACTCCTAAGAGTAGAATACCTTCTGCAGTGTGGTCAAACCAAACACGTCCCCAAATGTATTTTTCCTGTATTGGGGACGTGTTTGGTTTGACCACACTGCCGTAGAAGGTATTCTGCCTTATATAGGAGTACTAACGGTGTTTTCTTTTGCATGGGAGGGGAGTCACATGTCTTGGCTACCATTTGTATTGCTGCCATATATATATTTTTATATTGACATTGTGTATGTTGTTGGTCTTTTTTTATCAACTAATAAAGTTTATGGAATTGTATTGCGTGTCCCTTCTTGGTCTTTTGGTAAACATTTTGCATAGTCACGCTTTGTACTGTGATTGAATAGCGTTGGCATTACTAACCATTTTTTTGACCCAGACCCACTTGGTTTTTGAAGATCCAGTAGGTCTGATGTCTGTATTATACAATACAGTACACTATATAGTGTACTGTACTGTATTTTCACTTTACACTTAGTCTGATCAGACTTCTGCCTTTAGCAGAAGTCTGATCAGACTTAGCATTACCATGGCAAGCAGGAAGCCTGTGAACGTATCTGGTTGCCATGGTAACCATTACCCTCTGCCACAACAGAGCAGCGGGTGATGGGGAGGGGGGCCCCCTCCCTCTGTGATCCCGTCAAGAATCTGGGACTGAAACGGAACAGCAGCCCCCGATGGGAGAGCTCCCAGCCTGTTAACCCCTTCCATACAGCAGTCCATACGGACCGAGGCATGGAAGGGGTTAAACAGGTGACATCTGTGCCAGAGATCTGTGCCAGATCTGTGCCCGCAGTTTCAAGCAGAGTGTCAGCAATGTGCCCGCCCACACACCCTGTGTCCGTAACAGGTCAGGGTACTTTCAAATTTGCGGCATAGCTATCTGGCAGGCTGTTCTGGCAGGTGAACAGCCCACCGGATCCGCCATGCTGCAAGTACCCGTGCACTGCTGTGCTGCTGCTCTGTCCCCATTGACTATAATGGGGTGGGGGGTGGGCTACGGCGCAGCATGGCAGTGCGCGGCCGGAGATCGCCGGACTAAAAAGTCGGACCTACAGTACTTTTAGTCCGGCGATCTCCGGCCGTGCACTGCCGTGCTGCGCTGTAGCTCCGCCCCCGAATGCTCCGTATTTATCTCTGCACGGATGTTTCTAAGCGTTCTTGCAGAGATTGCAGCTGCATTACAGCAGGGCTCCCCATAGAGAAGGCAGGATGGATTTTCACCATTCTTGCCTTCCCCATCGTTCTATACCTAGATCAGCTCTTTGGCTAGTATGTCAGCCCCAGTTATAGGAGAAATCAGTAATCAATGAACATAACTGTACTGCTAAATGTTCCCCAAAGGTCTTCTACCTTATGTGGGGCAAAAAGTTTAAAATAAAAAAACAAAGACAAAATAAAAAAATAACATAAAAAATGCCACCACATGCCACATCGCAGTTTCTAGCCCTATTTTTTCCCTTTTTTTTCTACATTTTCCTGGTTATAAAAATAAAAACAAATATACTAAAATGAAAAGAAATAAAAATAAAGGCAAAGTTTCACTGTAAAAAGGCACTAAAATTATCTATATAACGGAAAGTAAAATAATGTTATGGCTTTCAAAGACTCATGTACTTAAAATAATGGAAAGTACACATAGTTAATGCAGTTGAAAAAAGACATAAGTCCATCAAGTTCAACCAAGGAATAGGTGGGGACGTGAATCCCAGAATGAAGTGAGACTCAGATTTCTATGCATTTTCATAAGCATTAGGGCTCATGCATTTTGCGGACCGTATGCGGCGCCATTCACTTCAATGGTGCTGTAGAAAATACTGAAGTTACTCCGTGTGCATTCCGTTTCCGTTTGTCCGCATGGCCGTTCTGCAAAAAAGTAGAGCATGTCCTATTATTGTCCGCAAATCATGGTCCGAGGCCCCATTCAAGTCAATGGTTCCGCATAAATAACGGAACGCACACGGAACAGCACCGTGTTTCATCCATTTTTTTGCGGATCCGTGCTGTATATTTAGAGGCCAAGACCACATTAGCCATGTGCTTGTATTTTGTAAATAAAGATTTGTAGACAGGTCCTGTGTGTGGAAGGCCAGAACCTAGATAGCAGCATGGTTCGAATAGATGTGGAGCAGCTTATTTTGCTTGTACAGGAAAAGCCTGAGCTGTGTGACACCAGGTCTGACACATATCACGACTATGTCCGAAAAGACCGTGTATGGTTGGAGGTCGCACAAACAATTTTTGGGTCCGAGTGGGAAGCATGCCCAAAATCCAAACGAGTAGGTATTGGTAAGCAAACCCTTACAGATCTTAAATGTTTGCATGTAAAGCATAATGTATAGGTGATGTTTATGATGATTTTTTAATTAAACGGCATCCCATATTATGGCCACCAAGATAGTGATACTACCAGCATGTCTTGATAAGGAAGTAATGAACAACAACTGTCATGTAATGTCATAAATGTATTAAGTGTCACCATAGTCCAAACCTGCTGGAAGCAGTCTTTGCCTGTATTGAATCAGTTCCAGTCAGATAGCAGCCATGTGCTTTCTCCACACTGCATGTTATATCATGTACCAAGTCCTGCCTGCATTATGTCATAATGCATGTGAAAGGTTAGGATGTCTCTACTGTCCCTATATGATAAAATGTAGGGCCTGTGCAGACGAGCGTTGGTTACGCTGCGAGTCCGCAATGCAGCTCCCGGCCTGACCTCCCAGCACTGACGGGGTCGCATTGCATTATATTGATGTATGATGCTATGTAATCCTTAAAGTTCTGGAATGTATTAGATGACACTGGTAGCAGTCAGTGTAATCTAATACATTTCAAAACTGTAAGGCTTACATAGCATCATGCAGCAATATAATGCAATGCGACCCCGTCAGTGCTGGGAGGTCAGGCAGGGAGCTGAGCTGTGGACTCGCAGAGTGAAAAAAAGCTTGTCTGCAAGGGCCCATAACATTTAGAAATGTAGTGTTCATTATTTGTTTTATTAATTTAAATACTGTGATATTTACATTTAAAAATATATGTATATGCACATAATAATATATACAATGGTATTTTTCTATTATAAATCTTGTTTCATTCTATTTCTAGTACTGTGGACAACCTTGATTCCCAAGCTGCTGGTGAGTCGTCTTCAAGCAGCGATGAACCAGCAGTGGCACAATCCCCAGCATGCCTTGTGCCCCAAGAACCAACTTTATCTGCCGAGGAGCCACAAAGCCTGGAAATCAGGCCTGCAACCCAGAGAACAGGGAGAACGTTTTGTCAAGCCCTGATCCAATGGCTCCTAGGGCACGGGCCAGAAGGGGTGGAAGACAAAGGGCCACGCAGGGTGGAGATACTCGGACATATGTAGACCACCATGTGCTCGAGTATCTCCACAAACGGCAGGATGAAACAAAGGAGGAGCGGCTTTTAAAGGGATTTGCCCCCTACATCAAAAGTTTCACAGTTGAGGAACAGACAACATTTGCTAATGTTGTCACCTCAGTGATTTCGATTATGCAAAAAAATAAAAATTTGATAGGGTTGGTCACAACTGTAGACCAAATGAAACATAGGGCCATGACTGGAGAATGCCAACCCCAAGCAGGCCCTAGTCAGGTATATCACCCACAACCAGGCCCCAGTACGGGATCTCACCCCCAACCAGGCCCTGGTCAGGGTTATCACCCCTAACCAGGCCCCAGTCAGGGATCTCACCACCAACCAGGCCCTGGTCAGGGTTATCACCCCCAACCAGGCCCCAGTCAGGGATCTCATCGCCAACCAGGCCCCAGTCAGGGATCTCACCCCCAACCAGGCCCCGGTCAGGGATCTCACCCCCAACCAGGCCCCGGTCAGAGATCTCAACCCCAACGAGGCCCCGGTCAGGGATCTCACCCCCAACCAGGCCCTGGTCAAGTTTATCACCCCCAACCTGGCCCCAGTCAGGGCTATCCAAACCGAAATGTTGGTGCCTATTCCCAGCCCTTATATTCCCAAGAAAGGGATTTTTATGTTGTACCAGTGGTGTCTGTCCCAAATCCGTCATCTACTGCAGCAGGGGAAACAGGTGCACCACTACCTAAGTCTCAAGGGCCCTTTACAAGGGAGCTTTTTGAATTATAAATTTATTTACTGTTGTTTTTACTGTATTTTTATGTAAAAAGGCCAAAATACAAGCTACATTTATTTTAATATTATTTTATTAATAATAATTGTATTTGATTAAAATCATTTATTGTATGCTGTAATTGTTCATTGTTTCTAATTTTATTACATAAACACATTGTATATGAGTGATATTCTAACATAACCTAAACACATTTGTATTCTTTGCACATACACTACTCCATTTCCATGTAATAATAATATGGGGAGGATTTTTCAGAATTTGCCGAACATCCATCTTTAAGTATGAAGACTTCTCATCCTGTGAATATGACCTGCAATAGAATAAATTTGACATATTAGTAATACATAAGCAATATTTGGATATAAAATGGTCATGAAAAAGTATACCTTTTAAGCTTTCTAAAGGAATTTTTATATCCAAGCACATTACTAAAACACTGTTCTGTGTGAAAATGGTTTATATGCTGTATGGTTAATAAAAAACATTATACATTGCTCATTTCAAATCTAGAAACAACACCCTACTATCCATCAGTGCTGATAAGGGCTTCACAGCATATGATAAAGTACATCCATCTTCAGTGTGTTGTACATGGGCCTATTTACAGTAATTATCCTTCATTTTTTTCATCTACTATTGAAGCACTACCACTACTGACGGATTGATGTAAGGTCAAATTTATACAAGCATATCATATAATGTTGAAAATAAGTTTGTCCTCAAGGGAGACACGATTAGGAACAATACCTTTAGTAACTGCTTTGTAAGAAGTTTTATAAAAAATTTAATGTTTTTGTCACATGTATAATCACAAATATCAATATAACATTTAAAGAGTAGAGATGAGCGAACACCTGGAAGTTCGGGTTCGGAAGCTTCGGCCGAACTTCCCGAAAATGTTCGGGTTCGGGATCCGAACTCGACCCGAACTTTATCCCGAACCAGAAACCCCATTGAAGTCAATGGGGACCCGAACTTTTAGGCACTAAAAAGACTGTAAAATAGTCCAGGAAAGGGTTAGAGGGCTGCAAAAGGCAGCAAAATGTAGGTAAAATCCCTGCAAACAAATGTGGTTAGGGAAATGAATTAAAATAAAATAAAATAAATAAAAATTAACCAATATCAATTGGAGAGAGGTCACACAGCAAGGAATCATGCGTCATATCACCCACCACTGAAGAAGGCCACTTTCAGTTATTTCGGCCCCAGCACCGAGACAGAGGAGAGAGGTCCCACAGCAAGGAATCATGCGTCATATCACCCACCACTGGAGAAGGCCACTTTCAGTTATTTCGGCCCCAGCACCCAGACAGAGGAGAGAGGTCCCACAGCAAGGAATCATGCGTCATATCACCCACCACTGGAGAAGGCCACTTTCAGTTATTTCGGCCCCAGAACCCAGACAGAGGAGAGAGGTCCCACAGCAAGGAATCATGCTTCATATCACCCACCACTGGAGAAGGCCACTTTTAGTTATTTCGGCCCAGCAGCCAGACCAAGAATACAGGTCCCACAGCAAGGAATCATGCGTCATATCACCCACCACTGGAGAAGGCCACTTTCAGTTAATTCGGCCCCAGCACCCAGACAGAGGAAAGAGGTCCCACAGCAAGGAATCATGCGTCATATCACCCACCACTGGAGAAGGCTACTTTCAGTTATTTCGGCCCAGCACCCAGACCGAGGATACAGGCCCCACAGCAAGGAATCATGCGTCATATCACCCACCACTGGAGAAGGCCACTTTCAGTTATTTCGGCCCAGCACCCAGACAGAGGATACAGGTCCCACAGCAAGGAATCATGCTTCATATCACCCACCACTGGAGAAGGCCACTTTCAGTTATTTCGGCCCAGCACCCAGACCGAGGATACAGGTCCCACAGCAAGGAATCATGCGTCATATCACCCACCACTGGAGAAGGCCACTTTCAGTTATTTCGGCCCAGCACCAAGACCGAGGATACAGGTCCCACAGCAAGGAATCATGCGTCATATCACCCACCACTGGAGAAGGCCACTTTCAGTTATTTCGGCCCAGCACCCAGACCGAGGATACAGGTCCCACAGCAAGGAATCATGCGTCATATCACCCACCACTGGAGAAGGCCACTTTCAGTTATTTCGGCCCAGCACCCAGACAGAGGATACAGGTCCCACAGCAAGGAATCATGCGTCATATCACCCACCACTGGAGAAGGCCACTTTCAGTTATTTCGGCCCAGCACCCAGACCGAGGATACAGGTCCCACAGCAAGGAATCATGCGTCATATCACCCACCACTGGAGAAGGCCACTTTCAGTTATTTAGGCCCAGCACCCAGACCGAGGATACAGGTCCCACAGCAAGGAATCATGTGTCATATCACCCACCACTGGAGAAGGCCACTTTCAGTTATTTCGGCCCAGCACCCAGACCGAGGATACAGGTCCCACAGCAAGGAATCATGCGTCATATCACCCACCACTGGAGAAGGCCACTTTCAGTTATTTCGGCCCAGCACCCAGACCGAGGATACAGGTCCCACAGCAAGGAATCATGCGTCATATCACCCACCACTGGAGAAGGCCACTTTCAGTTATTTCGGCCCAGCACCCAGACAGAGGATACAGGTCCCACAGCAAGGAATCATGCGTCATATCACCCACCACTGGAGAAGGCCACTTTCAGTTATTTCGGCCCAGCACCCAGACCGAGGATACAGGTCCCACAGCAAGGAATCATGCGTCATATCACCCACCACTGGAGAAGGCCACTTTCAGTTATTTCGGCCCAGCACCCAGACCGAGGATACAGGTCCCACAGCAAGGAATCATGCGTCATATCACCCACCACTGGAGAAGGCCACTTTCAGTTATTTCGGCCCAGCACCCAGACAGAGGAGAGAGGTCCCACAGCAAGGAATCATACGTCATATCACCCACCACTGGAGAAGGCCACTTTCAGTTATTTCGGCCCAGCACCCAGACCGAGGATACAGGTCCCACAGCAAGGAATCATGCGTCATATCACCCACCACTGGAGAAGGCCACTTTCAGTTATTTCGGCCCAGCACCCAGACAGAGGATACAGGTCCCACTGCAAGGAATCATGCGTCATATCACCCACCATTGGAGAAGGCCACTTTCAGTTATTTCGGACCCAGCACCCAGACAGAGGAGAGAGGTCCCACAGCAAGGAATCATGCGTCATATCACCCACCACTGGAGAAGGCCACTTTCAGTTATTTCGGCCCAGCACCCAGACCGAGGATACAGGTCCCACAGCAAGGAATCATGCGTCATATCACCCACCACTGGAGAAGGCCACTTTCAGTTATTTCGGCCCAGCACCCAGACCGAGGATACAGGTCCCACAGCAAGGAATCATGCGTCATATCACCCACCACTGGAGAAGGCCACTTTCAGTTATTTCGGCCCAGCACCGAGACCGAGGATACAGGTCCCACAGCAAGGAATCATGCGTCATATCACCCACCACTGGAGAAGGCCACTTTCAGTTATTTCGGCCCAGCACCCAGACCGAGGATACAGGTCCCACAGCAAGGAATCATGCGTCATATCACCCACCACTGGAGAACGCCACTTTCAGTTATTTCGGCCCAGCACCCAGACCGAGGATACAGGCCCCACAGCAAGGAATCATGCGTCATATCACCCACCACTGGAGAAGGCCACTTTCAGTTATTTCGGCCCAGCACCAAGTCCGAGGATACAGGTCCCACTGCAAGGAATCATGCGTCATATCACCCACCATTGGAGAAGGCCACTTTCAGTTATTTCGGACCCAGCACCCAGACAGAGGAGAGAGGTCCCACAGCAAGGAATCATGCGTCATATCACCCACCACTGGAGAAGGCCACTTTCAGTTATTTCGGCCCAGCACCCAGACCGAGGATACAGGTCCCACAGCAAGGAATCATGTTTCATATCACCCACCACTGGAGAAGGCCACTTTCAGTTATTTTGGCCCAGCACCCAGACCGAGGATACAGGTCCCACAGCAAGGAATCATGCGTCATATCACCCACCACTGGAGAAGGCCACTTTCAGTTATTTCGCCCAGCACCCAGACCGAGGATACAGGTCCCACAGCAAGGAATCATGCGTCATATCACCCACCACTGGAGAAGGCCACTTTCAGTTATTTCGGCCCAGCACCCAGACCGAGGATACAGGTCCCACAGCAAGGAATCATGCGTCATATCACCCACCACTGGAGAAGGCCACTTTCAGTTATTTCGGCCCAGCACCCAGACCGAGGATACAGGTCCCACAGCAAGGAATCATGCGTCATATCACCCACCACTGGAGAAGGCCACTTTCAGTTATTTAGGCCCCAGCACCCAGACAGTGATGGGCCTGAGCTGTGTCGGGTGCCACCCCGCTGTGAACCTGCTTCATCCTCATCCTCCTCCTCCTCATCCTCCTCGTCCTCCAGTAGTGGGCTCTGGCTGGCCACATTTGTACCTGGCCTCTGCTGTTGCAAAAAACCTCCCTCTGAGCCACTTCTAACAGACTGGCCTGAAAGTGGTAAAAATGACCCCTCATCCTCCTCCTCCTCCTCCTGGGCCACTTCCTCTTCCATCATCGCCCTAAGCATTTTCTCAAGGAGACATAGAAGTGGTATTGTAACGCTGATAACGGTGTCATCGCCACTGGCCATGTTGGTGGAGTACTCGAAACAGCGCAAGAGGGCACACAGGTCTCGCATGGTGGCCCAATCATTGGTGGTGAAGTGGTGCTGTTCCGCAGTGCGACTGATGCGTGCGTGCTGCAGCTGAAACTCCACTATGGCCTGCTGCTGCTCGCACAGTCTCTCCAGCATGTGCAAGGTGGAGTTCCACCTGGTGGGCACGTCGCATATGAGGTGGTGAGCAGGAAGGCCGAAGTTCTGCTGTAGCGCAGACAGGCGAGCAGCGGCAGGATGTGAACGCCGTAAGCGCGCACAGACGGCCCGCACTTTATGCAGCAGCTCTGACATGTCGGGGTAGTTGTGAATGAACTTCTGCACCACCAAATTCAGCACATGCGCCAGGCAAGGGATGTGCGTCAAACCGGCTAGTCCCAGAGCTGCGATGAGATTTCGCCCATTATCGCACACCACCAGGCCGGGCTTGAGGCCCACCGGCAGAAACCACTCGTCGGTCTGTTGTTCAATACCCCGCCACAACTCCTGAGCGGAGTGGGGCCTGTCCCACAAACATATGAGTTTCAGAATGGCCTGCTGACGTTTACCCCGGGCTGTGCTGATGTGCTGAAGTTGGTGGTGAAGGTGTGTGGCTGACTGGATGAGCTGGTGAAAGCAGAGGAGGAGGAATCCGAGTAGGAGGAGGGGGCTACAGGAGGCAAAGAGTGATGCCCTACGATCCTTGGCGGCGTAAGGACGTGCGCCAAGGAACTCTCCGCCTGGGGCCCAGCCGCCACTACATTTACCCAGTGTGCAGTTAGGGAGATATAGCGTCCCTGGCCGTGCTTACTGGTCCACGTATCTGTGGTTAGGTGGACCTTGCCACAGATGGTGTTGCGCAGTGCACACTTGATTTTATTGGATACTTGGTTGTGCAGGGAAGGCTGTATTGGAGAAGTAGTGGCGGCTGGGAACAACATACTGTGGGACAGCCATGGACATCAGCTGTTTGAAGCTGTCTGTGTCCACCAGCCTGAATGACAGCATTTCAAAGGCCAGTAGTTTAGAAATGCTGGCATTCAGGCCCAGGGCTCGAGGGTGGCTAGGTGGGAATTTACGCTTTCTCTCCAAGGTTTGTGAGATGGAGAGCTGAATGCTGCCGTGTGACATGGTGGAGATGCTTGGTGACGCAGGTGGTGGTGTCGGTGGCACATCCTCTGTTTGGTGGACGACAGGTGCCAACGTACCTCCCGAGGCGGAGGAAAAGGCCGAGGCAGCAGCAGAAGAGGGAGTAGGGGGAGCCTGAGTGAGTTCCTTGTTTTTAAGGTGTTTACTCCACTGCAGTTCATGCTTTGCATGTAGATGCCTGGTCATGCAGGTTGTGCTAAGGTTCAGAACGTTAATGCCTCGCCTCAGGATCTGATGGCACAGCGTGCAAACCACTCGGGTTTTGTCGTCAGCACATTGTTTAAAGAAGTGCCATGCCAGGGAACCCCTTGAAGCTGCCTTTGGGGTGCTCGGTCCCTGGTGGCGGTGGCCAGTAGCAGGCGAACTCTCCTGGCGGCGGCTGGTCTGCTTTTGCCCCCTGCTCCCTCTTTTGCTACGCTGTTGGCTCGGTCTCACCACTGCCTCTTCCTCTGAATTATGAAAGTCTGTGGCACGACCTTCATTCCATGTGGGGTCTAGGACCTCATCGTCCCCTGCATCGTCTTCCACACAGTCTTCCTCCCTGACCTCCTGTTCGGTCTGCACACTGCAGAATGACGCAGCAGTTGGCACCTGTGTTTCGTCATCATCAGAGACGTGCGGACTCCGATGAGGTGGTATTCCCATGTCCTCATCATCAGGAAACATCAGTGGTTGTGCATCAGTGCATTCTATGTCTTCCACCACTGGGGAAGGGCTAGGTGGATTCCCTTGGGAAACCTTGCCAGCAGAGTCTTCAAACAGCATAAGAGACTGCTGCATAACTTGAGGCTCAGACAGTTTCCCTGATATGCATGGGGGTGATGTGACAGACTGATGGGTTTGGTTTTCAGGTGCCACCTGTGAGCTTTCTGCAGAAGACTGGGTGGGAGATGATGTTGTGAACATGCTGGATCCACTGTCGGCCACCCAATTGACTAGCGCCTGTACCTGCTCAGGCCTTACCATCCTTAGAACGGCATTGGGCCCCACCAAATATCACTGTAAATTCTGGCGGGTACTGGAACCTGAGGTAGTTGGTTCACTAGGACATGTGGCTGTGGCAGAATGGCCACGTCCTCTCCCAGCACCAGAGGGTACACTAACACGACCGCGTCCTCGTCCCTTACTAGATGTTTTCCTCATTGTTACCGTTCACCAAGCACCACAATAAGAAAAAAAATATTTGGCCCAATGTATTGATTTCAAATTCAGGCCTTTTTTTACAGGCACCTAACACTATCTGCCTATTTATTTATGTACCGTATTACACTAATCCAGGCACAGCATTATCCACTTATTTAGGGGAATATCTCTTTTAGGGCTAGTATTTAGGCCCTGGATGAAAGGTATCCTTTTATGGACAGATTTACACTTGGCCTGCAACAGCTCGAACTCCAGATTCAGGGTATTGCTATTTTGGCAATTGAATTTCACCCCAGAATAAAATGTATGTTTTTACGGACACTATGAAACTTGGCCAGCCACAGCGGAAACCACTGATTTATGGTATTGCTTTTTGGCAATTGAATTTCACCCCAGAACAAAATATACCCTGTTACTGACAGATTTAAAGAGGACCTTTCATCAGGCTAAAAAATGTGTACTAAGTATGCTGACATGGAGAGCGGCGCCCAGGGATCTCCTTGCACTTACTATTATCCCTGGGCGCCGCTCCGTTCGCCCGGTATAGGCTCCGGTAACTTCTGGGATTTGGTTATACTAGGAGGAGCCTAGTATCACTTGGTTATAGTAGGCGTATCCCAGGCTGTAGCGCTGGCCAATCGCAGCGCTCAGCTCATAGGCCTGGGAGAAAAAAAACTCCCAGGATATGAGCTGGGCGCTGCAATTGGCCAGCGCTACAGCCTGGGATACGCCTACTATAGCCAAGTGTACTAGGCTCCTCCTAGTATAACCAAGTCCCAGAAGTTACCGGAGCCTATACCGGGCGAACGGAGCGGCGCCCAGGGATAATAGTAAGTGCAGGGAGATCCCTGGGAGCCACATTACATGTCAGCATACTTAGTACACATTTTTAGCCTGATGAAAGGTCCTCTTTAAACTAGGCCAGCAACAGCTGGAACACCAGATTTAGGGTATTGCTATTTTGGCAATTGAATTTCACCCCAGAACAAAATATATCCTTTGCAGGACACTATGAAACTTGGCCAGCCAGAGCTAAAACCACTGATTTATTGTATTGCTATTTTGGCAATTGAATTTCACCCCAGAACAAAATATATGTTTTGGCAGACACTATTATACTTTGCCATCCACAGCTGAAACCACTGATTTATGGTATTGCTATTTTGGCAATTGAATTTCAACCCAGAAGAAAATATATGTTTTTACGGACACTATGAAACTTGGCCAGCCACAGCTGAAACCACTGATTTATGGTATTGCTATTTTGGCAATTTAATTTCACCCCAGAACAAAATATACCCTGTTACGGACAGATTTAAACTAGGACTGCAACAGCTGGAAAACCAGATTCAGGGTATTGCTATTTTGGCAATTGAATTTCACCCCAGAACTAAATATACCCTGTTATGGACAGATTTAAACTAGGCCTGCAACAGCTGGAACGCCAGATTCAGGGTTTTGCTATTTTGGCAATTGAATTTCACCCCAGAACAAAATATATCCTTTGCAGGACACTATGAAACTTGGCCAGCCAGAGCTGAAACCACTGATTTATGGTATTGCTATTTTGGCAATTGAATTTCACCCCAGAACAAAATATATATTTTGGCAGACACTATCATACTTTGCCATCCACAGCTGTGACACCAGATTTATGGTATTGCTATTTTGGCAATTAAATTTCACCCCAGAACAAAATATATGTTTTTGCGGACACTATGAAACTTGGCCAGCCACAGCTGAAACCACTGATTTATGGTATTGCTATTTTGGCAATTTAATTTCACCCCAGAACAAAATATATAATTTGCTGGACACTATGAAACTTGGCCAGCCAGAGCTGAAACCACTGATTTATGGTATTGCTATTTTGGCAATTGAATTTCACCCCAGAACAAAATGTATGTTTTTGCGGACACTATTAAACTTGGCCAGCCACAGCTGAAACCACTGATTTATGGTATTGCTATTTTGCCAATTGAATTTCACTCCAGAACAAAATATATAATTTGCGACACACTATGAAACTTGGCCAGCCACAGCTGAAACCACTGATTTATGGTATTGCTATTTTGGCAATTGAATTTCACCCCAGAGCAAAATATATAATTTGCAGGACACTATGAAACTTGGCCAGCCACAGCTGAAACCACTGATTTATGGTATTGCTATTTTGGCAATTGAATTTCACCCCAGAACAAAATATATGTTTTTGCGGACACTATGAAACTTGGCCAGCCACAGCTGAAACCACTAATTTATGGTATTGCTATTTTGGCAATTGAATTTCACCCCAGAACAAAATATATAATTTGCAGGACACTGTGAAACTTGGCCAGCGACAGCTGAAACCAATGATTTATGGTATTGCTATTTTGGCAATTGAATTTCACCACAGAAAATAATCTATCCTTTGCCAGACAGCAGACAGTATTATACTTGGCTAGCCAAAGCTGGTACACCAAATTTAGGGGATTGGTAGTTTGGCAATTGTATTTAACCCCTTAATAAAATATAGAAATTTCTATCCTGAGTTTCTAGGGGTGACAATTAGCACAGCCAAGCCCCTGATGTAGGATATAGCAAAAAAAAACTAGCATTGATGGATTGATGGACTTGGTGGCAGCTTGTTCTGGTGCACCACAAGTCACAAAATGGCCGCCGATCACCCCAGAAAATAAGTGACAGAAAAACGCTCTGTGCAGCCTAAAAACCAGTGAGCAAGTAACTAGCAGAAGTTCAATCATTCACAGCTGTAGATCGATCAGTTCATTAGGTGCTGTTGCTGACTTTTCCCTGCTTAATCTCGCCCTCACAGAAGCTGCGTCCTCTCGCTACACTAATCAGAGCAGTGTGACGTGCGGCGCTACGTGACTCCAGCTTAAATAGAGGCTGGGTCACATGCTGCACTTGGCCAATCACAGCCATGCCATTAGTAGGCATGGCTGTGATGGGCTCTTAGGGCAAGAAGTAAAATGCTAGCTGATTGGCTGCTGTGCAGCCCTTCAGAAAGTGGGAAGTAATCGCCGAACAACGGACCCGAACCCGAACTTTTTTGAAAATGTTCGGGTTCGGGTCCGTGTCCCGAACACCCCAAAATTCGGTACGAACCCGAACTATGCTCGAACTGTTCGCTCAACACTATTAAAGAGGTATTAGAGGGTATATAGATTCAAATATATGGTCACTTAATTGTCACATGTTCTTATGGGCAATATACTGGCGCACAAGATGAAATGATTACATTGACCATGTTATTTTCCTACTATATACCCCAGCCCACAAGCCCACGTCAAGAATCCTCACTGTCTTGAGAGTCCCTACACTATCTTGGCCAAAAACAAAATATAAGGACCTGACTAAAAAATAACAAATACTAAGATTCCCAGAGTAGATAGCCATGGCAATGCCCCCTCAAGGCTGGAGAAATAGTCAGCATACATTTCTCAAACAGCCATTCCAGCTGTTCCAGGTCGTCTATATTGGCTACGATGAAATCCAACAGATGTAATGTAGCTGTCAGATTGTGATTAACTCAAGGATCTGAAGGAGCATCATGAATACGGACGAAGTTGGGCAGGATCACACATGCTTTAATAACTAGGGTGGCATTGTCCGGTGACATTTGAAAGGATGACAGGAATACTTTCCACTTGTTGGTAAGTATTCCAAATGCACACTCTACATACTGAAGGGCTCTACTCAGCCAATAGTTGAATATATGCCTTCTGTCATCCAGGTCGCATCTGGGGAAGGGCCGCATGGCATGTGGTATCAAAGCAAACCCTTCATCAGCCACTATTGCAAACAGAGCCGGTGGTCCTGCAGATTGTGGCAGCTGTCTGGGCTCTGGGAGGGCAAGTTGGTTGGCTTGAAGCCGATCACCCATATTAGAAGCACCAAAAAATGCACGCATCTTCGGTGCTCCCATAGGTCCCGATATCCACAATGATAAACTTGTAGTTACTGTCAGCCAAAGCTAAAAGCACTACAGAAAAATATTGTTTATAATTGTAGAAGCGCGACCCTGAGTGAGGCGACTGCTTAACACGGATGTGTTTGCCATCCATTGCCCCAATGCAGTTTCGGAACTGCACATCACATTCAAAGCCTTCAGCGATTCGCAACCAATCATCTGCCTTGGGCTCCCGAATCACCGTGTTTTGGAGTTGCTGCCAAATGAGTTCACACGTTTCAAGAACAATTCTAGAAATAGTTAAGACGCCCAGTACAGTAAAGCAAAAGAACTGTCAGTTGCCAGGAATCTAACAAAAAATAAATAAAAAATTATTAAAAATTGATACACTGATACGAGAACTGAAAGGGATTTTTCACCTTGCTATTAGATGTATATTAGATATACAGGGTGGGCCATTTATATGGATGCACCTTAATAAAATGGGAATGGTTGGTGATATTAACTTCCTGTTTGTGGCACATTAGTATATGTGAGGGGGGAAACTTTTCAAGATGGGTGGTGACCATGGCGGCCATTTTGAAGTCGGCCATTTTGAATCCAACTTTTGTTTTTTCAATAGGAAGAGGGTCACGTGACACATCAAACTTATTGGGAATTTCACAAGAAAAACAATGGTGTGCTTGGTTTTAACGTAACTTTATTCTTTCATGATTATTTACAAGTTTCTGACCACTTGTAAAATGTGTTCAATGTGCTGCCCATTGTGTTGTATTGTCAATGCAACCCTCTTCTCCCACTCTTCACACACTGATAGCAACACTGCAGGAGAAAAGCTAGCACAGGCTTCCAGTATCCGTAGTTTCAGGTGCTGCACATCTCGTATCTTCACAGCATAGACAATTGCCTTCAGACGACCCCAAAGATAAAAGTATAAGGGGGTCAGATCAGGAGACCTTGGGGGCCATTCAACTGGCCCACGACGACCAATCCACAATCCACTATCCACTGAAAGGGATAATTCACCAGTGGAGGTCTGATGCCTCATTGTATGACCATCTCATAACCACCTCGGATTGGAAAGAGCTATAAGTTTGGTGTCAGAAGTGGGATTCGCCATAAACAGTATCGGGTAAGTAATTCTTTATTTTTATATGTGTATTATTACTACACTATACTGTGAGAGCGGATTATTTGAACCCGGTAAGCGCTTTTTTTTTTGCTCCTCCCAGGAATCTGATATTCCTAAAGAAATTAGAGGAATCTGAAGTCCCAGGAATCGGATATTCCTAAACAAATTAGGGTGTCTGGAGTCCCCAAATCTGAAAACAGTACTGTATGCAGTGAATAGTCTCTCCTAAAACAATGTATATTGCTTATATTGCTGTATAATTGCTTAAGCATTTTTTAGTCGTTTTAAGATTGAAATTTACTGTATAGATTGTGTATAGACAATGTATAGATTGTTACGAGTTCATGCTGAAATTGTAGGTATAAATTTGGCCATCCAGGATAGTGTAAGATCAAACATAAATTCAGGAGTAATCATGAGCCTGGATTAGAAGAAATAGGATGCAAATACTCCCCCAGAATAGATAAAAAATCAACTATAAATTCGGGAGCAGTCATGAGCCTGGATTAGAAGAAATAGGATGAAAAACATATAAACTGATAAGCATAAGGTTTGTCAGTATTTGCTCTAAACACAAACATAATCATTCTTAGCTAATGCTTCAAATTCAGCTGATCTCACTGTATATTTTTAGCTTAATAAAATGGGCAATTCTTATGGTAAGAATCCCAGAAAGAAATTAAATTTTAAGTTTAGAACTAAGATCATCTTCCTAAGTCTGCTGCAAATCATTCTATGGTGAAACTGTCACCTAAAATGAATTGGTAGAAAGTCCAGAAATGTTTGTCCAGAGGTGTTTAGGTCCATTTTATACTGATCCTAAACTGATAATTTGTGTAAATGGACAGAAGAAATTAAATGTACTGACCCATTCCCTAAAGAGGGGTCTTTTCTCAGATTTTCATATTGCCATGATCAAGGGCCTATGTTTGAATGACATGGGCACTTTTCCATGGTAAAAAGGAGACGCTCATTGGGATAAAATGTAAATGAAAACTTGTGGACAGGCTTGGTTATCAGTGCAGACCTTTGGACTGACTTTGGCAGTTCAACTGCAAGACAGCAGATTAAAACCCCCATATGTGCCAATGTACCCTGTATTAACTAAATTAACCACAGAATCAGATGAGATATGCGCACAGTTAACTGTCCCACAAGCTTCTGGTTTTACAGAACCTGAAATACTGGATTTTTGTGAGTATGCTAATTTTCCATTTTGGCTGGTATGCAGTTGGTCCCAAACTGCATTACCATTTTTCATTAACAATATGGCAAATTTTGTGAAGGATGTTTGCTTAGTTTAAGAAGAATATGGGACTTTTATTCTAGCCGTACAGATAACAGGACAAGGCTTAGGGAATAAAGATGTGACTGTTATGATAATTGTGTGTAATAATTGTCTCTGTGTTTTTGTTTTTTTCAGGAGCCACTAAAGGCGGTTTAGTCAAGCAGGCTAAACACTAATGTTTTTGTGTTGTGTTCACAGGTTTTATATTAGTTTAAAAAGGTCTTCATAGTCACCACGTGGTATCATGAGCTCAATAACTAGTAATTGTTTGCAAACAATTAAATAACAGTCAGGCATGTGTTGGTTAAAACAGTCATGTATACTGTACCTTTGTGATGTGGAAGTATTTTTTGTTCCCACATAACCTTTTGTGTGTAAATATCATCTGCTCCTTTAAAGGGGTTATCCCACTTCCCTGTTACATACTTACCTGCTGCCAGCGCGCCGTTCACTTCCTGGATTCTGGCTGGGGGAGGGCTTCATCTTGATTGAAGTATTCTCCCGGCTGGGCCGCACGCTGGACTGAATGCGCACGCTGCCGCGCATGCGCCATGGTCACTTATTCCTGGCCAGTATAGTACAGAGCCGGCGTGCACGTTCGCGGCTCTGTACTATTCTAGCCAGGAAAAAGTCACCATCGCGCATGCGTGGCAGCGTGCGCATTCAGGACAGCGAGTGGCCCGGCCAGATAAAAAGAAGGAGTCTTCTGCGCAAGCACGGCCACCGGGATTCCGCAGAAGAGCGGTGGCCGTAACCAGGGGAGACCGAATGACAACAATGAGGTAAGTGGGGATGAATTTTCTTCTAAATGGTGGGAATTGGTTAATCAAATATATTTACAAAAATGATCACTGTCAAATCATTAACAGATTTAACAGTGATCATTATGATGGGATAACCCCTTTAATGAAACTCACAGGAAGAGGTCTTTGTTCACACACCAGAACAAAAGTTGAGTTGGCAGATGGTGTTAGTATGTGTCTGTCTGTGTGCGATGTGTTAATGGCCAGCAGAATATTTGTATATTATTTTTTTTCTACCTTTACATTTTTGTTGTATGTATGTATTTTCTTTGTTTTTATATATAGAGACCTACTGCTTCGGTATTCACTAAACTTCAAAGTCTTTTTTCAGTGTGGGTAATCTCTCAAATGTGTTTTTAGCGTACTGTTGGATAGGAAGACGCAGCCACTGATGGTGTTTGTCTTCAAAGGCCATCAAATGACCTGGTGCAGATTGCCACAATGTCTAATTGATACACCTGCAGTTTACTCCACCGCTCTCCAGAAAGTCCTTCTAAACTGGCATCTGCAGCATGGTTCCACGTTGTTTCAGCCCCTGCATTGGGCATTCCACAATACAATGTACCATTTCACCTGTGTGCACGTGAAAATTGCAAAACCATAGCTGCTGTGTTAGCTCAAGACCATGGAGGACAGTTGAGGACTGTGACATATATATCCAAACTACTCCCAGTCACTGTACAGGGCATGCCACCATGTCTCAGGACCTTGGCAGCATGTGCAATGGCTGTAGAATTGACAAGCTCGATCACACTGGGACATGATACCACACTGTACACATCACACTCTGTCCTACACCTTATAGGAAAAAATCTGTCCACACAACACATGACTGACTACCCAAAGGTTGGCAGGATATGATGTTATTCTTACCACCAGCCCAGGGCCCACAAGATGAGATCTCAGAACAACATGAATATGCAGAACAAATTCACATAGCTACCAGCCCCCACCCCACCCTACAAAGTGTTCCTTTTCCTGATGCAAAAGATGTTTTTGTAGATGGCTCCTAAAACCCGACCAGATGATCAAACGTTTCATGCTGGTTATGCAGTTGTACAATTGCCCGATAGAGTTCTTGAGGCCATGCCAGCCACTGTCTCATCAGCACAAGCTGCAGAGTTAATCACACTTGCTGGAGCTTGCTAAATTATGGCGGCAGGCGAGTGTACACAGACTCTAAATTTGCATTTTGGTGTGTCATGATTTTGGAGTAATATGGCAGCATAGAGGGTTCACTACAGCGACATGCAAGCCAGTAGCACACGCACAACTCATTTCAAATCTCATTGCAGCAATTCAACTCCCAGAGGCCATTGCAGTCATTAAGTGTCAGACACACACAACTTTAATGACACTAGATGCCCAGGGGAACATGTTAGCAGACAGGCAAGCAAAATCAGCCTCCTGCGTCACACAAAATTGCGCAACCAAGGTTTTTGTAAATTCGCCACTGGTACCGCTCACGCCTGAAAACAACATAATGTTGTCCCAGCTCCAAACATTTGCAACATCAGCAGACATCGCTTATTGGGAGCTTCAAGGGTTGACCAAAGACGCTAACGGTCTATGGTCAAAGGGAGGAGTAGTAGGAATTCTCAAATTAGCAGCCCCCCCCCCCCCAATACATGGTTTGGGACTGATTATCGGAAAATTAAACAGTGATTATGGTGATACTTCGCTTTCGTTTCCTTTGCCAACAGGTGCACCAACCTACCCATTCAAGCCTGGAGGCAGAGTCCTGATGAAGTCTCTCCATAAGTTGAAGTTGCTGGACCCACCCTATGGAACCCCTGTGACAGTCCAGGCCATGACCAGAACTAAAGTGTCAACAGACGAACTATCCTACTTGGATTCATGCATCCCGATTGAAGGAAGCCTCACCTCTGCCTGAGTGACCAGAACCAGACGAGTCCCAGTTGGATACAGTCATTATGAAGAAGCAAGCTTCAGTGGTCTGTACAATGCCAATGTACACCCCTACCCCTGGAAGACCTCATATCCGTGCAGCAATGGCATTCTTTGTAGCAGACACAATGCTAGCAGCCACTGTTTGGATAGTGGCAATGTGTGCCCATGACTCTGAGAAGCTACCCTCGATATGCCCCTCATCACCCCAGGAAGCAAGAGACATTTGTTGTGGAAACATATATGAAATGTATACTTACTTGTATTATAACTAACAGTTCGCCTAACAAAATGGCCCCTGAAGCAGCAGCCAACTCCCTTGCTAATATCTTACTAATCATCTTATGATAATGATGACTTCAACTATTCTGCTGTGATACGTGTCCATTAGAATTTAGTAATGTGACAATGAGATCAAGTAGTTGAGTCATTAAGTTCCCCTTTTCTTCTATATAAACCCATGTATGACGTGCAATAAACAGAACATCTGGCATTGACTTCTCTGTGACAGTCTGTGTGTGATTTCTCTCGGCGTACGCCTAATATCTAATACCAATTCGGAGCAGTACATCAACTTAGCCTGACTATTGGGTCAGAACTAGAGATGAGCGAACACCTGGATGTTCGGGTTCGAGAGGTTCGGCCGAACTTCCGGAAAATGTCCGGGTTCGTGATCCGAACTCAACCCGAACTTCATCCCCAACCCGAACCCCATAGAAGTCAATGGGGACCCGAACTTTTGGGCACTAAAAAGGCTGTAAAAGACACCCAGAGGGATAATATACCGCAATAAACGCATTGCGATTACAACTTTGAGCTAACGATCACCATGGGAACGCCTCCTCCAGTAGAATGTACTGTCGGATCTGAGAATTAAGTTGAAATCGCAATGCGATTCTTATATATTTGCTTAATCGCATTGCGATTTCAAATTAGCATTGCTAAATAATTCTATCCATATCGTTAACTTACTGAGTCAGTAAGTTAACGAATATGGATGGAATTATTTAGCAATGCTAAGTTGAAACGGCAATGCGATTAAGCAGATATATAATAATCGCATTGCGATTTCAACTTAATTCTCACATCTGACAGTACATTCTACTGGAGGAGCGTTCCATGGTGATCGGTAGCTCAAAGTTGTAATCGCAATGCGATTAAGAATACATAAGAATCGCATTGCGATTCCAACTTTTAGTACTCAACTTTTAAAATCGTACACCACTTTAAGTTCCAAAGTTGCAATCGCGTTCGAATAGAACTTAAAGCTGTCTCTTAGTCAGTTTTAGTATTGGTGTGCTGTAATAGAAGTTACATTCGTACGCTGAATATAACTTAGAGCAATACAGTCAACTTTACACTGTTAGTTTTATTATCGCGATAATACAACTATTCAAGAATCGTGTACGTGCGTCTGTACGTGTGTGCGTTACCTCGGACACTATTCTATTTTGCCAGCCACAGCTGAAACCACTGATTTATGGTATTGCTATTTTGGCAATTGAATTTAACCCCAGAAAATAATCTATCCTTTGCCAGACAGCAGACAGTATTATACTTGTCTAACCAAAGCTGGAACACCAGATTTAGGGGATTGGTATTTGGGCAATTGTATTTAACCCCTTAATAAAATATAGACATTTCTTTCCTGAGTTTCTAGGGGTGATAATTAGCACAGCTAAGCCCCTGATGTAGGATATAGCAAAAAAAAAAAACTAGTATTGATGGATTGATGGACTTGGTGGCAGCTTCTTCTGGCGCACCACAAGTCACAAAATGGCCGCCGATCAACCCAGAAAATAAGTGACAGAAAAACGCTCTGTGCAGCCTAAAAACCAGCGAGCAAGTAACTAGCAGAAGTTCAATGATTCTCAGCTGTAAATTGATCCGTTCATTAGGTGCTGTTGCTGACTTTAACCTGCCTAATCTCGCCCTGACAGAAGCTGCGTCCTCTCCCTACACTAATCAGAGCAGTGTGACGTGCGGCGCTACGTGACTCCAGCTTAAATAGAGGCTGGGTCACATGCTGCACTTGGCCAATCACAGCCATGCCATTAGTAGGCATGGCTGTGATGGGCTCTTAGGGCAAGAAGTAAAATGCTAGCTGATTGGCTGCTGTGCAGCCCTTCAGAAAGCGGGAAGTAATCGACGAACACCGAACCCGAACCCGAACTTTTTTGAAAATGTCCGGGTTCGGGTCCGGGTCCCGGACACCCCAAAATTCGGTACGAACCCGAACTATTCTCGAACTGTTCGCTCAACACTAGTCAGAACCAGAACACATTCACGTCTCCACTCTGCAATTGATGC
Source organism: Bufotes viridis (assembly GCA_033119425.1). NCBI lineage: Eukaryota > Metazoa > Chordata > Amphibia > Anura > Bufonidae > Bufotes > Bufotes viridis. The sequence continues at coordinate 79,268,729 of CM065596.1, forward strand.
CAAGCCTAGTAGACACAAAGGACACATGGTGTTACTCTTAGAACAACACTGATTATTTTATGTTTTGTGTTCTTTCTTACTTTTCTTTCTTTTTTCTTTTCCACTATGCAGGGGATTTTTTTCCTACTGTGCGCCAATTACACAGAAGGTTTTTTCAAATCTCCTTCATAGTTATTCCAACTTTCCTTTCTCTTTTTCCCCTTTTCCACTATGCAGGAGATTTTTTTTCCTACTGTGCGCCAATTGCACAAGAAGTTTTTTTTTAATCTCCTTTATGATTTCTACCTTTGTTTCATATGTTATGTACATATACACACAAGGTCTTTAGCTGGAGGAGGACACACAGTGCGGCTCTCAGAATAAAAAATTCCCGTTCCTTTTTTTGTATAAAAAGTTGTGATCAATGGTTGGGTTGAAAGGGATTTTTCACCTTGCTATTAGATGTATATTAGATATATATTTTATTTCTATCAGGCACTGCCACTTGTATGGATTATACACGGTTTAGAGACAATACAGTTCATTTCCTCAAAAGACACATACTCCAGAGGGCTCTTAATTAAAGTATGTGAACCCATCCCACCAGACATTGACACTACAAGAGATGACAGACAGTTATCACTTGGAAACACAATGGATAACATGAACCTCACATACAAGACAGCAAGCTGTAACGAGTTTAACTTGTTAGCAGCTAGACTAACCTTGGCCAATATGTAAAATAACCCTTTCATGTATTGTATATGGCAGATACCAGTATTGTTTACCGAATTCCCAATATTAACATGTCATCCACTGCAATAATTTTGGTGTTCCCACCCTAATGTCCTATAAATACACATACTATTGAATAAAGACTTCAGATCTGGATGGCTAATTTCTCCCAGCTGGAGGAAAGAGTATTCACTGGAAGGGATAATTCACCGGTGGAGGTCTAATGCCTCATTGTATGACCATCTCATAACCACCTCGGATTGGAAAGAGCTATCAAGAACCGTTTACAAAACATTACTACACAAAGTCAGGTAAAAAAACTACCTCAACGTCACGATGAGCCGTTCCTCTGGTGAAATGCAGCGCCTCATATTTGTGTCCTGATATGTGAGGCCAGGATGCAGAGCCCCTAACAAAATGTCAAAGCTGGCCACAGACCTACGACAGAAACCATGAAATTTGTCAGGATGCTGTCACAGATCCATGTACAGTGTGCCGAAGTGACCCTTCATTCGCCGCTGTGAGACAATTGAGTGAACCCAATGCCTCCTCCTCAGTCCCTCAGTCAGCATAGTTGGCTGCTGTCCAAAATTCTGAGAAAAAAGCAAGCAAAGAAGAACCGCTTCCTCCGTATCATCAGACATGATCCAACAGATCGCAGTGGCCAGAAAACAATGCCTGCCAAACACAGTATTCCAACAAATCGCTCTCAATGCTGCAACAAGCTCATGAAAATGCTGTTAATACAATAACATGACCACCTTATATAGGAGGAGTTAAAAATGGGAAGTGCCTACAATCTGTAACTCTTTATTTGCTCATTTTGTCGTCCGTATGCGATCCGCAAAAAACTGATCAAATACGGAAAGCATATGGATATGTTTTGTGCAATAACGGGAAAAAAACCTCAGATACTAAAGAACGGATCCGTGAAAAATGGTTGTGTGCATGAGCCCGTAATGTCATTTACTTTTAAGAATTCATCTAAACCCTTTTTAAAATTGTCCACTGTTCCTGCTGTGACCAAGTCCTGAGGAAGTCTATTCCACAGATTCACAGTTCTTACAGTAAAGGAGCTTTGACTCTTCTGGAGACTGAACTTTTTCTTTAGTGCCCCCTTGTCTTTTGAGGGCATTTGACATGGAACAGTTTTTGACTGTATTTTTTGTATGGACCATTTATATATTTGTATAGGTTAATCATGCCCCCCCCCCCTTAGACGTCTCTTCTCAAAACTAAATAAATTTCATTCTTTTAATCTTTCTTCATAACTAAGACCCTCTATGCCCCTTATCAGTTTAGTTGCTCTCCTCTGTACTTTTTCCAGCTGCAGAGTGTCGTTTCTATGGACAGGTGCCCAGAACTGAACTGTATATTCCAGATGAGGCCGCACCAACGCTTTGTAAAGTGGTAATATTACATCCCTGCCCCACGAGTCCATGCCTCGTTTAATGCATGCAATATCCTGGTAGCCTTAGAAGCAGCTGATTGACATTGTATGCTGTTATTTAATCTACCATCTACAAAGACACCCAAATCCTTCTCTATAAGTGACTCTCCCAGTGTTACATCCCCTAGGACATATGATGCACAGAGATTATTACTACCAAGATGCAAAACATGGTCAGGAACAGGTGTAAATGGCCCAGTACTGAAGTGGTCTGAAAAAGTTTCATGTTTTTTTTCAGCAAATAATAATGTAGGCGGCTCATCATGTCCTGACAGATGAACTGTTGTGGTTGCTCTAGTCTGCTGATTGCCCAAAAATCAGTGAAGAAAAACGTATACTATTGTACTTGGTCAGACTGGCACTCATCATTATTTGGCAATTCAATTAAGGTTAACTATGATTATATATTAATCATACAATTTATTAAAACATAACTAATACACAAAATATGGTTAAGCAATAATAGATATTAGAGATAAGAACAGATGCAAAAAAATAAAAAATAAAATAAAATGGATAGAGTCCAAATGAATCTGACAATCCTCCAGTATCCCTTGTGTTTGCACATATAAGAAGTAAAAATTGTATATAAAATATATAAAAAATTTAACCAGATATTTTATATTCAACATGGGGCCCTCACGTTAAAAGTTGATTTCCATGTGTAGCATATTTGTTATGTGTGCAGATATATGATCTTGATTAGTAATACTTATTGTAGATGTCCATAACTATTAGGGCTCATGCACACGACCATATGTATTTTGCGCTCCGCAAAAAACAGATCCGCAAAAAATACGGCTGACATCCATGTGCATTATGTACTTAATTACCAAATGTAGAAGTAGTCTGATAAGTATTATGTTCAAGCTTCACTGCCTATGTATGGGCTCCTAATTCACAGTTGTATTGCAGGTCTTATTGAGTAGTTGGTACATTGTACTCTGTACAGCTTTACAATCTGTGGCGTGTACTTGTATCATCAGTCTGCTGGGTCTGCTTACATTTGTAGTGCGCTCCTCTCTGCTTGTGATGTTTAGCTTTCTGCTGCAGCATGTGTTCGGTGCCAGCCAGGGGCAGATTGGCCATAGACCTTACAGGGAAATATCCCGATGGGCCGATGCCTAGAAGGCTGCCTGAGCTCTCCTCACAGCTGGCCAGTGGAAGTTTTTGGGGATGTATTTTGTGCTGTTGGCAGTATTTTGTAATGCACTGTGGTATTTGGCACTGTTGGGGTTGTATAATGTGCCACAATATGGTATTGCTGGCATTGCCTTCCATCAATTTGGACCCGACTACAAAACGGGGCCACTTTTGGTATTATTTCCAGAGCCACTTTAAGTTCCCAGTCCGTCCCTGGTGCCGGCTTATATATCTAGTTTCACTTCCAGGTGCACATGGTCAGCTTGCTATTGTGGTGTTCACTTAGTACCAGCTGTTCTAGCATCCATTAGTATAATGTATACTCTTTTCTCCAATGTGTGTGTGGTTAAGCCAAATGTGTTTTGGAGTTCTCGACTCCATCCAATAGCCACTGAGGTGCCCATTGTACATTCGGCAAATCCTCCGCCAGTGCAGAGGGGGAACAGAGATTGGCACAAAAAGCCGGTCTTTGTAAATGGCCCCCAAAATGTATACCTGATAAAACCTATTATAGGGTACATGGTGGTATCAATACACCTTGCAATAAATGAAGGAACCAACTGGTCCAACCTCATCCAGAGTGTCGCAGGCATGTTGCCGTGATGGCCGCTGGAACCAGAACGAGGTCCCTGTGGTGATAGAGCAAAAACAATAATCACATAAACAAGGGATGGTAACTGTCCCTGTTAAATCCCTGGTAAAACTAGTAGTTGAGCTTGTCACTGTATAGTGATCTTGTCAGTGGACGATCACAAGGCGCATAACCACAACCCGGTACAGGATGCAACAGAGTTTATTAAAGAGACAAACTCGTTGTCTCCGTAATAAACTCTGTTGCATCCTGTACCGGGTTGTGGTTATGCGCCTTGTGATCGTCCATTGACAAGATCACTATACAGTGACAAGCTTAACTACTAGTTTTACCAGTCTCCCAAGTGGCGAATCAGCCATCGCCCCGAGGACATTCGGACATATCTGGTAGCACCAACCTGCCACCTGTATATTCCCCACAACCTCCTTCCGACACAGTTGCACCCAACTCTGGTGCAACTGGCACAGGTGAGTATACATACTCCACCTCTTTTTGGAGATAGGGGTTTTTTAAACAGTCTCACCCTATGAGCGCCTTTCTCACCTTCTGGCCATAACCATCCAGTTAAATCCCTAGCAGGGGAATTTATGAGGACCCTGTAAGACCGAGCCATCCCAATGTATAGCAGGGTAATCTAGGGCATTGCTTTTCCTGTAGTGCTACCACACAATAGTTATGCCCGCATTGTGCCCCTTCACAGTAGTAATGCCCATATTGTGACCCACTCACAGTAGTAATGCCCATATTGTGCTCCCCACAGTAGTAATACCCACATTATCCCTCATTCACGCTAGTAAGGCCCACATTGTGCACCCTCACAGTAGTAATGCCCACATTATGCCCATTCACAGTAGTTATGCCCATATTGTGCACCCTCAAAGTAGTAATGCCCACATTGTGCCCATTCACAGTAGTTATGCCCACATTGTGCCCCCCTCATAGTAGTAATGCCCACATTGTGCCCACTCGCTGTAGTTAGCCCACATTGTGCCCCATTATTGTAGTAATGCCCATATTGTGCCCCACTCACAGTAGTATTGCCCACTTTGTGCCCCTCACAGTAGTAATACTCACATTGTGCCTCATTCATGGTAGTAAGGACCACATTGTGCCCCTCACAGTAGTATTGTCCACACTGTGCCTCCTTCACAGTAGTAATGCGCTCATTGTGCCCCCTCTCAGTAGTTATGCCCCATTGTGCCCTCTCACAGTAATAATGCCTACATTGTGCCCCCTCACAACAGTAATACCCACGTTGTGCACCCTCACAGAAGTTATGCCCACATTGGGCCTCCTTCACAGTAGCAAAAACAGTATTGGAAAACAAAAATTTGTGGGGTAAAATTGAAACAAAATGAACACAATTCCGCCAAGGTTTTTAGGGTTTTGACAGCGTTCAATGTGCGCTAAAAATGATAAGACATCCTTATTCTGCAGCTTAATGTCATTATGGTGATACCTAATAGTTTTTATTTTGTTTTATTACTTAAAAAAAAACTATGAAAAAAATCAAATTTTCTCTGCATTGCCATTTTCTGAAAGCCATACCTTTTTTATATTTCGGTTTACAGAGCTGTATGAGGGCTTGTTTTTTGCGGGACAAACTGTTGTTTTTATTGGTACCATTTTTGGGGTATATAAAACTATTTGGACACTGTTATTTAACTTTTTTGACGGGACAGGGTGGCTAAAATTTTTGGGAATAGCATGTTTTTATAGTTTTTTCCGTAACGGCGTTAATATTTTAAAAATATTTTAATAATTCAGAATTTTTCAGATGCGGCGATACCTGATATTTTTGTTTATACATTTTTATATGTAAGGTTGGGAAAGGGGGTGATTTAAACTTTTAATATTTTAATTTTTTTTAAACTTTTTTCTTAAAAACTCTTAGCCTCCTTAGAGCTCTTTCACACAAGCATGTTCTTTGCCAGAATCACACTCCATGTGAGAGAGGGATTGTGCGTTCTCGACATTAGAAGTGCACGGCATTATCATGATTGATAATTGAACCTTTCTGTAATGGAATAATACTGACATAAAGTTGTATAATTCCGGTTTTGGTGTCATTGCGGCTACGTGCCTGCTACAATATACAACCGGCACCCACTGAGTCTGTACGGCATTATGCGCAGGGAATTGTATGGTGCTGTGCTGAGCCCGCTCCATACAATTCCCTGCACATAATGCAGTACATACAGGCAGATGCTAGCAGGGCAGTTTCTAGGGAAATTTACCAACAGGGCGAAAATCAAAGCGCCCCCCCAGATTGTGGCTGGATCTCTGCAGTGGCGTTGCTAGGGCTAGTGTCACCCGGTGCGGTAGAAAATGGTGTCACCCCCGGCGGCAATCTGTCTGCTTAGCCCCGCCCCCCCACGTCAGCTGTCTGTTTACTCTCCAAACCCCCATCCATGTTATCGCTTGGGTTCAAATTATAGCACCCCCAGCAGGCCCCCTCACCCCAACCCCCGGCGGTCTGTCTTCTGTCTGCTTAGCACACCCCCCCAACATATTTGCATACAGAAAAACAAAACAAAAAAACACATACGTACCTCCATGGCAGCGATGCGATGCAGGCCTCTTCTGGCCTGTGTCCCGAGCAGTGCGGCTCTGGCGGCGCGATGACGTCATTGCGCCGCCTGCGCCGGCCTCTGATAGGCTACCGGCACAAGGCCAGCAGCCTATCAGAGGAACAAAGAAGGGAGACGCCTCTCCCTTGCCCTGCTGCAGTGTTTATCTGTATCGCGATACAGATGAATGTAGGGAGATGAGTGCTTCCATAATGCAAGCGCTCATCTCCTGGTGGTGTCACCCAGGGGCATAGCTAGAAATGACTGGGCCCCACAGCAAAAATTTTATGCCCCCTGGATCTCCCACCGACACATACCATATTGGACCTCCCACCCATTCCAGAGCTTCCACCCAAACACCCCTCCAGGACCTCCCATCCCAACATCCCCACATCCCTCCTAGATCCCCCTAAGTGTCCTCCACACATCCCCCATCAGTGTCCTCCACACATCCCCCATCAGTGTCCTGCACACATCCCCCATCAGTGTCCTCAACACATCCCCCCATCAGTGTCCTGCACATCCCCCATCAGTGTCCTGCACACATCCCCCCATCAGTGTCCTCAACACATCCCCCATCAGTGTCCTGCACACATCCCTATCAGTGTCCTGCACACATCCCCCATCAGTGTCCTCCACACATCCCCCATCAGTGTCCTGCACACATCCCCCATCAGTGTCCTCAACACATCCCCCCATCAGTGTCCTGCACACATCCCCCATCAGTGTCCTGCACACATCCCCCATCAGTGTCCTCAACACATCCCCCATCAGTGTCCTGCACACATCCCCTATCAGTGTCCTGCACACATACCCCATCAGTGTCCTCCACACATACTCCCATCAGTGTCCTCACACATCCCCCATCAGTGTTCTCCACACATCCTTCATCAGTGTCCTCCACACATACCCCCATCAGTGTCCTCCACACATCCCCCATCAGTGTTCTCACACATCCTTCATCAGTGTCCTCACACATCCCCCATCAGTGTCCTGCACACATCCCCCATCAGTGTCCTGCACATCCCCCATCAGTGTCCTCCACACATTCCCCCCATCAGTGTCCTGCACACATCCCCCCATCAGTATCCTGCACACATTCCCCCATCAGTGTCCTGCACACATCCCCCATCAGTGTCCTCCACACATCCCCCCATCAGTATCCTGCACACATTCCCCCATCAGTGTCCTGCACACATCCCCCATCAGTATCCTGCACACATTCCCCCATCAGTGTCCTGCACACATCCCCCATCAGTGTCCTCCACACACACCCCCATCAGAGCTTCATATTAACCTGCTGTACTAATATTATGGCTAAAAACCTCAGAAATAGTTTCCCATATATAATACTTTATATATATATATATATATATATATATATCAAAAGTATAAATATATATTATCATACTTCTGATATACATGAATGCATAATTTAGCCTCTATTTCTAAAAGGTTTTCACTAGGACTAGAACTCCCAACCTTTCACATCAGAGGCGAGAGCTCTAACCACTGAGCTATGGAGCTTAATGCTAAACTATGCTGGAAAAACCTTATAGTAGTGTATCAGGTATTAGGTATTTCTATACAGCAGAAGTATCATTAAATAAAAAAAAATGTGTAATTACTATATAGTAATTACACATTTATTTTGTGTCATGTTTTTTTACAAAAACTGAAAAAAAATATTAAATTATACTTCTGCTGTATGGGAATACCTAATACTTGCTAGACTACTATGAGGTTTTTCCAGCTTAGTTTACCATTGAGCTCATAGCTCAGTGGTTAGTGTTCTTGCCTCTCTTGCAAAGGGTTGTGAGTTCGAATCCTAGTGGCAACCTTTCAGAAATAGAGGCTAAATTAGATTAAATACATTGGGTGTCCCCAGATTGTCAGTATGCTTGGGCACATCTAATTTAGCCTCTATTTCTGAAAGGTTGCCACCCCCTTCATGTTCATAGCACTGACTCCATATATGGACACAACCATATATGGAGTCAGAGCTGGGATTCCCTGTACAGCATCGCGGCTTCAGGCAAGTGCAGTGAATAAATTATCTTCTGCCGACACTGGTGGGTGTCACCCCATCAGTGTGTCACCCGGTGCGGCCCGCACCCACCGCACCCCCCTCGCAACGCCACTGGATCTCTGCCGTACCCCATTGTAGTTGATTGGGCCGGCGGGCATACAGTCTGCATCCAGCAGTGACGGATCCAGTGAATTCCGGCATGCTGTTCTCTGCCGAAACAGCCTGCCAGAATCACAAATGCAGTTGTGAAAGTAGCCTAATGCAGCCCCACATACCTCTTACATCCAGTGATGTCTCCTGTGATGTAGATGTTCTCTTTCTTTATCTTCTCCATTCAGATCAGACCACCATGATGATTTCTTTCAGCCATCTCTTCTCTCTGCAGAGTTTGACAGACATCTTAGTTTCCTACTTTTTCATCATCCTCCCAGCTTCTCAACATTCCATCATGCACCCCCAAAACTATACTGCATAAACTGATAAACCCCCTGAAAATACTAGTTACACACAGATAGCCCCCCCCCCCCTTTTAATAATTATTGGAACACAATGCGCTAATAAGAAAAAACTGCACCCAGGAAATAGTGTCCCTGACACCAATAGTGTAACCATAATGTCCCCCAAAAATAACTGTGCTAAGCTGATACTGTGCCAGGGTGCCCCCACAGTAATAGTGCTCCCAAAAATCATAACTATAGTAATAATTCTGTGCCAGAGTTCACTTAGTAGTAATAGTGCTCCTACAGTGCCCCCAAACAGTAAAAAATAACATTGTCCCAGAAGTAATAATGCTCCCATAGTCCCCCAGTTGTAATAAAGCCCACCATAATGCCCCTGTAGTAATAATTCTCTTTATAATGTGTGACAGTAGAAAAACACCCCCTTATAATGTGCGTCAGTACAAAAAATGCCTTGCTGTGTATCAGTAAAAAAATAAAATAAAAACATCTCTTAGTGCCCCCAGTAAAGCCAATGTCCCCAGAGTGCCCTCATGTGTTCCAATTACCCGTACTGTGTGCCCCATGGTGCTTTCCCCTCTTCTCCATAGTACCCCTTCATATTGTGCCAGTATATTGGGCCCCCACAGTGCTTCCTCACTTCTCCATAGTGCCCCCCCATATTGTGGCAGTATATAGGGCCCCCATAGTGCTTCCCCTCTTCTCCATAGTGGTCCCCATAGTACTTCCCCCTCTTCTCCATAGTGCCTCCCATATTTTGGCAGTATAAAGGTCCCCCATAGTGTTTCCCCTCTTTTCCATAGTGCCCCCCCCATATTGTAGTAGTATATAGGGCCCCATAGTGCTTCCCCTCTTCTCCATAGTACCCCCCCATAATGTGGCAGTATATAGGGCCCCCATAGTGCTTCCTCTCTTCTCCATAGTTGCCCCCCCTATTGTGGCAGTATATAGGGCCCCATAGTGCTTCCCCTCTTCTCCATAGTACCCCCCATAATGTGGCAGTATATAGGGCCCCCATAGTGCTTCCGCTCTTGTCCATAGTACCCATCCCCCATATTGTGGCAGTATATAGGGCCCCCATAGTGCTTCCCCTCTTCTCCATAGTATCCCCCCCCCCATAATTTGGCATATATAGGGCCCCCATAGTACTTCCCCTCTTCTCAATAGTACCCCCCCATATTGTGCCTGTATATAGGGCTCCCATAGTGCTTCCCCTCTTCTCCATAGTACCCCCCCCCCCATATTGTGGCAGTATATAGGGCCCCATAGTGCTACCCCTCTTCTCCATAGTACCCCCCCCCCATAATGTGGCAGTATATAGGGCCCCCATAGTGCTTCCCCTCTTCTCAATAGTACCCACCCCCATATTGTGGCAGTATATAAGGCCCCCATAGTGCTTCCCCTCTTCTCCATAGTATCCCCCCATAATGTGGCAGTATATAAGGCCCCCATAGTGCTTCCCCTCTTCTCAATAGTACCCCTTCATATTGTCCTAGTATGTATGGCCCCCACCCCCCTTCTTGCCACAGTATACTATAAATAAAAACAATAAACTCATATACTTACCTTATGCTGCTGTCAGTGATGCGATGCAGGCCTCTTCGGGCCTGTGTCCCGCGCTGTACGATTCAGGCGGCAACTGATAGGCTACAGGCTTAGTGCCTGTAGCCTATCAGAGAACTGGGCAAGGGAGACGCCTCTCCCCTGCTCCTCCGCACAATTCATCTGTATCGCTGTCCTGAGGACGGCGATACAGATGAATATGGAGATGAACGCTTCCACAGAGGAAGCGCTCATCTCCACTCCTGCTGCCTCCAGACATAAAGGGCCCCCCTCCGGCGCTGGACCCTGCTGACGGCGCCTCCTTCTTCTGTCCTTAGTGATGCGCCCCGTGTGGTCACACCCCTCACCCGCCTGTAGAAACGGCCCTGGATGCTAGAGAGGCTGGTACTAAGTGCACTCAGCAAAAGCAACCTGACCATTTGCTCCTGGAAGTGAAACTGGATATCCAAGCAAGCACTACACACATGCTGCAGCAGAAAGCTGAAGCAGAGAGGCACGCACTACAAATGTAAGCAGACCCAGCAAACTGATGATCGTAAAGATGTGCAGAGTACAAAGTACCAACTAATGAATACGACCTACGATACAATTTAGAATTAGGAGCCTATACATAGACTACTTTTACATGTGGTCCAAACCACGACAGAGTCTGCAAATATATGATGCATAAGAACTAAGATTATGCCATGTATATTTTAATACTCATACCAAATTGAGTAGAACGTCTCCTCATACAAATTAAGAATGCCATTAATACATTTGACTAATAGTTATGGACATCTACAATAAGTATTACTAATCAAGATCAATGAATTTTCAAACAGTGAGTGCCAGTCAGACCAAGTGCAATAGTATACCTTTTTGGGGCCCACGTGATCTTCGTTCTGAGGCCATTTTGAGAGGTTCTTCCAAAACAAATTGGCAAAGATTTTGGGAAAATTCAGGTTAGATTTGATTAGTTTAAAATCTATTCACTCATCTCTAATTAAGGCCTAATTCACATGTCCGCAATCTACGTCCGCACCCGTTCCACAAATTTTCGGAACGGGTGCAGACCCATTCATTTTGAATAGGGACGTAATGGATGCGGAGAGAACACAATGTGCTTTCCGCATCCGCATTTGCGGAGCGCGCCGCTGATCTTCCTGACGGTGGCTCCGCAAAAATATAGAACATGTCCTATTCTTGCCCGTAATTACGGACAAGTATAGGCATCTCTATAGGGCTGGTGGCAAGGTGTTTTGCAGATCCGCAAACTTGCGGATCCGCAAAACACTACGGACGTGTGAATAAGGCCTAAGGCAAATATTAGAGATGAGCAAATTTCTCAAAAATTCTTTTTGGTCGGTTCGCCGAATATTCCGAAAAGATTAGATCTGAATTTATTAGTGGCAAATCGCTTTAAAAAACAGCTATTTCCTGGCTGAAGAGAGCATGTAAAGTGTTATAGAACACTGTACCTTGCAGTAACACGCATAGGGAGTCTGTTGGGGTAGTGAAATAATACTGTGAGTCAGTATGACACACATATTAAAGGCGTCGCTCTTAGAATCACTTCACACTTAACTTATTTGGTCAATTACGGGTCCAAAACTGAGCAAATAACTCAAGTGTGAACTCAAAATCTTACTATAGCGTGAAAGAGCACACACCTTTTACACGGTCTTCAGCTGATTCTACATAGATGTCTCCAGAATCAGTTCTAATAAACGCTATTACAAGTAGAGCTACCCTGTGGGGGAGAGGATGGAGAGGGTGTCAGCAGTAAGTTTGTGTTGACGTCACTGATTACTTTGCCCTTCCTCTGATCTGTCAGAACAATAACCCCCCAAAAAATGGGTCCTGTCTGTTGAGCGTCCGCCTTCACTCTGTCAGCATATGGTCAGTAATCCATCAGTTTTGCTAAAGCCCCCCAAAAAAAGGAAGAAAAAGAAAAAAAACAGGAGTGAATCCAAAACAGAGATGACACTTTTCCTTTCTTCTGACAGATCAGAAGAAGGGTCAAATAAATGTTGATGTCAACCAGGCCAAAAAGGCAAAATAATGGCCCAGTCATTAAGTGGGGAGGGTGGAAACAGCATGAGAAGTGCATAGAGTGGCCCAATGACATAGTGGTGAGGTGGCAGCAGCATAAAGAGACCACAGAGTGGCCCAGTGACAGAGTGGGAAGTTGGCAGCAGCATAAGGAGACCACAGAGTGGCCCAGTGACAGAGTTGGGAGGTGGCAGCAGCATGAGGAGACCACAGAGTGGCCCAGTGACATAGTGGTGAGCTGGCAGCAGCATGATGAGACCACGGAGTGGTGAGGTGGCAGTAGCATGAGGAGACCACAGAGTGGTGAGCTGGCAGCAGCATGTGAAGACCACAGAGTGGTGAGGTGGCAGCAGCATGAGGAGACCACAGCGTGACCCAGTGACATAATGGTGTGGTGGCAGCAGCATGAGGAGACCACAGAGTTGCCCAGTGACATAGTGTGGAGGTGGGAGCCAAACCAGTACCAGATGAAGATGATGGGTGGCTGTAGGATCACCTGGCAGCAGGTGTGGCATCAGGCGGGTGGCAGCATCAGAATAGTAGCTGAAGCAGGTAGCCAGAAGAAACAGGTCTCTTTTGTCAAAGTGTAGGTGTGGCACCATGGATATTCCCAGTCTGATGCATCAGGCACTGGTGTTTGAAAAATCCTGGCTGATCCACTCCTGATTCATCTTCACAAAGGTCAGTTTCTCCACATTTTGGGTGGACAGTCGAGTTCTCCTTGGGTTAACTATGGCCCCTGCCACACAAAACACCCACTCTGATGCCACACTGCTGGCTGGAAAGCTTGTCCAGGGCAAACTCGGCCAGTTGCGGCAACAAATCGAGTCCAGGGGATCTTCCATGTGGGGTGGCAGGGTACACTCCAAGTATGCCACAACCTGCTGGTTCAGGTTTTGCTCTATGTCTACCTGCTGCTGGTGAGTAGTTTCTTCAGTAGGCGGGTGAAGAAAAACGCTTATCCGTGACTCTAGACTTAAGTTGCTGCTGATGAATCTGGTACTGCCCCTGCCTCTGCCCCCCCAACACCCCCTAGCAGCTATAGCAGTGTAACGTGAGCATAAAGGGCCCCCCTGGTCAGACCTGCGTGAGGATGCGCAATGGCGCACATAGGCAGCGGCCAACTGACTACATAGGATGTATCATTAGTAGTTCAGTTTGTCCTCCCTCTCAGTAGGTGTAAACGGTTTTGGAACGGTAGCGAGGGTCTAACAAGGTTGAGAGCCAGTAGTCATCCCTCTGCCGAATGGTGACAATATGGCTGTCACTACACAAGCAACTGAGCATGCATCGGGCCATTTGCGCAAGTGATTCGGAGGGGCTCCCTGCCTCCATCTCCATGGCATACTGCCACGGTGTGTCTGGGTCATCTGCCTTGTCTTCCTCATCACCCTGTAGCTCCTCCGGCTGCTCCTGCTCCTCCTCTTCTGTCACCTGTGTGGAGAAACCAGCCATTTCTCTATGCATTGATTGTGCTCGAAGGTCCTCCTCCTCCTCTAGTTCAGACCCCACTGGGCTTGTGTGGCCGTGAGATGTAGTCGCCATGTCTCCTGTCCCCTGGCCAGCCAGATTTAGCAGCATCTGTTCCAGGACATGAATCGGTGGAATGACGTTGTTCATCCCATGGCGACTGACAAATAAAGTGGCCTCCTCAAAGGGCCTGAGCAAACGGCAGGTGTCACGCATGAGCTGCCACTGGCTAACATTGAAGCTACACAGGGGAGTACATCTGTCTGACTGTATTATGAAGAAATCCTATATGTCCTTTCTCTGTTCATATAATCGGTCCAGCATATGGAGGGTGAAATTCCAACGGGTGGAAAGGTTGCATATCAGCCTATGTTGGGGGATACTATTCTGCCACTGCAGCTCAAGCAGGGTGTGCTTTGCAGTGTACCAGTGGCTGAAGTGCATGCAAAGTTTCCTGGCCATTTTCAGGAGGTCTTGCAGATGGGGTGAAGACTTCAGGAACCGCTTTACAACCAGATTGAACACATACGCCATGGACAGATTAAACATGTGGTCCATGGACAACGCTACTAACTGTGTGTCCTGTGCAATGTATGCATGCCTTGAAGAGCCATTTGAGGGTGAATACATTGGCACTAGATGCACTATGCATGTTGCATATTTGGAAGCCCAGATATTGGATCTAAATAGGCAGCTCCTAGCAACCAGGAAGATGACCGCTGCAGGAAGAATGGGTAAAGGATTGCAGCAAATGTCAGACAGATGCTGGTGGTAGGAGACTCTATTATTAGGAGGACAGACAGGTTCATCTGTCGCCGAGACCATTAATGCCAGTGTGTTGTCTTCCGGGTGCTCGGGTTTGGCATATTGCGGATTGGATTGACAGATTGGGGCTGGGGAAGACCTGGCGGTCATTGTACACATTGGTACCAATGACAAAGTCAGGGGGAGATGGAAGGTCCTTAAAAATGATTTTAGGGAACTAGGAGAGAAGCTCAAGTCCAGGACCTCCAAGGTAGTGTTTTCAGAAATACTAGCAGTGCCATGAGCATCACCAGAGAGACAACAGGAGCTTAGGGAGTTAAATAAGTGGCTCACAAGCTGGTGCAGGAAGAAAGGGTTTGGATTAATGGAGAACTGGGCCAACTTCTCTGTTGGTTACAGGCTCTACAGTAGGGACGGGGTGCACCTTAATGGTTAGGGTGCAACTGCTTTGGGGGAAAAAATGGTTAGATGGCTGGAGGAGCTTTTAAACTAGGATCTGGGGGAGGGTGGGCGGACATACTAATAAGGGGGTAGATAGTGTAGATAAAGAGTGGCATATATGGGAAAATTTACTTCTACCTCAGAGTTTTTTTTTTGCCTTCCTCTGGATCAACTAGCAGGATGACAGGCCGAACTGGATGGACAGATGTCTTTTTTCGGCCTTATGTACTATATTACTATGTTACTATATAGGAGGGGACAGTGGGGATTTAGTGGGGGCTGGGGTTAGTGAGGAAAGTAGGTAAAAGACTGGGCAGAACTATACACCGATGAAAAATAATGCTGCTGGTAACAAGAACCTGTTACATTCAAACATCACCCAAGGTAACCAAGAAATCATGGATATTCACTTTATAGGTAATAGTAATTTTAATTGTATTTTCACAAATGCCAGAAGTCTAGCTAGCAAAATGGGGGAGCTGGAGGCTATGGTACTAGTAGAACAAATAGATGTAGTTGGTGTGGCTGAGTCATGATTGGATTCTTTGCATGACTAGGCTGTTAATATTGTGGGTTTTACACTATTTAGGAAAGACAGGGTCAATAGAAAAGGCAGTGGCGTGTGCCTGTATGTGAGGAGTGATCTGAAGACAGGACAAGGGATATAAACACTGAAAAAATTATACTTGGTGTAATTTATAGACCCCTAACATCACAGAGGAAACAGAAGCTCAACTGTATAACCAAACAGAGCAGGCTGCACAGGCTGGTACAGTGGTCATAATGGGAGATTTTAACTTCCCAGACATTGACTGGGGTCATGGTTCTGCCTCAACCGCAAAGGGGAGAAAATTCCTCAACTTGCTGCATGACAACTTTATGGGCCAGTTTATAGAAGCTCCCACTAGGGGCAATGCTCTGTTAGATCTGGAAATTTCTAATGATGCAGAGCTTGTTGGAAATGTTACTGTTCGAGAAACATTAGGTAATAGTGACCACAATGTAATCATATTCCCAAACTCTGTCAAGTAGAGCAAAAACACTAAATTTAAAAAGGCTAATTTCCCTGGGTTTAGGGCAGCATTTTAGGGCATAGACTGGGAGCAGGTACTGTCGCATAATAATACTACGGATAAATGGGAGAGCTTTAAATCCATATAGAGTAATTGCACTAAAAAATGTATTCCTTCAGGTAACAAGTATAAACGGCTAAAATAAAAATAAAACATGGCTTACAGCTACTGTAAAAAGGGCAATAAATGACAAAAAAGGGCCTTTAAAAAATATCAGTCTGGGGGGTCAGATGTAGCCTTTGAAGTTTACAAATGGATTAACAAAATCTGTAAAAAGGAGATAAAATATGCAAAAATACAAAACGAACAGAGAGCAAAACAAATCCCCAACATTTTTTTAAATATATAAATGCTAAAAAACCAAGGTCTGAGCAGGTAGGTTGCCCTAAATAATGGTAATAGGGGGTTAGTCACAGAAGATAAGGAAAAGGCAGAGTTACTAAATGTTTTTTTTTAGCTCTGTATATACAAAAGAAGAGAAAGGAGCTGATATCTGTGGTGCTGGGGCTGTTAGTACATCCAGTAATATACTCCATTGGCTGTAGATATGGTTCAAGCTAAGTTAAAGGGAACCTGTCATCAACTTTATGCTGATCTCACTGAGGGCAGCATAAGATATGCTGAAGATTCTTCTTTTACAGAATTAAACTCATTGTCAAACAGTTGACTGGAAGACTCACATTTCTGCATTGTCTCATCAGAACTACATAAATCAGAAGGCATGTTGTCAGTGAAGATATAGGATTCATTATGATAAACTGTGTGAGGACTGCAAAGCTGGGAGGGGCTTGAAGAGGGCTCCAATTGAAATCCTGAAGGCCTTTCTACAAGCTGCCCTTCTGTCCAGGAACATTCTTCTGCAGCTGACTCCTTGGGATTTAAGCTGCTTTCTGATGTTTTTAGAATATTTGGGCAAGGCATATCTTGCACATAGTAGTGGTTAGGACACTGTCTAAAGTAAGAAGTTCGCCCCCCAATTAATACTTCAGTTCTGAAGGAGTGTACTTGGCAGGGTCTGCGGGTTCTGTCCAGACATACATCCCCACCTATGATCCAACCCACTGTAAGTTTCTGGGCATATGGGGCCAGATTTATCATTACACTTACATCTTACTCCACTTTTACATTTGCCCAAAGTCACTTTTAGTTAGTCAGATTTATTAATGGTCCTTTAATACTGTGATAAATGTGGATTGACGGTAGCAGTTTATCCTTCAGTAAGCGGCTTTACAAAAGTCGCACGTCTTTACAAAAAAGTCGCATGTTCTATTAAAAAGTCGCATAAGATAAGCATGGTCCCCCCTGGAGTGAAATTGCGCATTTTTTTGCGACTTTTTTGCGACTTTTTAAATGGTTGCAATAGTAAATCTGTCTAGAGATTCATTTACATAAGACAACACGCCCACTTTCACAAAACTGGAGAGCTTAGTGCAGAGCTTGAAAAAGTCGCAAAAAAATGCGCAATTTTATCTATTGCACATTTTTTTGCGACTTTTTCACTCCATTAAAGTGACTTTAGCTAATGATAAATCTGGCCCATGGACCGTTGAAAGGGCCATTGCGAAGTTCAAGGACCTTATGAGCCTCAAGAATGTCTCTACCTAGCAAGAGTAAGATCTCGGCATGGTTATCAAGGGGAGGAATCTCTCTGGCTATGTTCCTGAGATGAGGGTGATGCTGTGCGGCTTCAGGTGTGGGAATCTCATCCCTTGTGTCCGGCAATTTGTCACACTCAGTAAGGGTTGGAAGAGAGAGTTTCTTATGTCCTTTGATGGGCTTTAAGGTGAAACCATTAGCTCTTCTTCCTGAGTTTGTCACAAGACCAGATCATGTTCCTAGGGTGTAGGGTGTAGTCTCTCCCTCTATCCTGAACAGATCAAAGAACTTAGGGCTAGCTAGGGAATGATTACTTTGGTCATCTAGAATAGCATACATTCTTATGGTCTTCTCTGGTCGTGCAGTAGGAAACACATCCACGAGGCAAATCTTAGAACAAGACTTACCGCACACAAGTCCTTCTCCACATACCTTTGTACATCGGGGCGTGACAGTTGTGATTGGTCGGTCGGCACTCTCCCTGCTATGACTCTCCCTGCCTTGATCGGTATGGGGCTTGTGCCAGCTAACTGGTTCTAGGTTCCGCCTGATTGGTCCCGGGTGAACAGCGGACACATGTAGATCACTATTACATTCAGAACACCTGACTGGAACCTTACAGTCTCTGGCGAAGTGTTCAGTGGATGCACAGCATCTGAAGCAGATATCATGACTCCTTAGGAACTCCTTACGTTCCTCAAAGGGCTTTGCTATGAAGACACGGCATTTCCTTAAAGGATGTGGTTTATCATGGATAGGGCAATAATGAACAGGTTCCTTAGGGCTTTCATTTCCATTGTTAGTAGTGGGCACAATCCCTGTCTTTCTTACTGAAATTATACCTTTAGGGTTTCTCTGTCTGGGACTTAAAGTCTCGTGTCTCTGTTTAGTAGAGCTAAAGATGTTGGTTCCCAAGGTGTTGAAGCTCGGATTGTTTTTAGCTCTAGCTAAGTCCTTGATGAACTTACAGAAGAATGAAAATGGTGGAAAGGGAACACGATGTTGCTCCTTTTATTTTGAACCTGTTGTTGCCCATTTGTCTTGAATATTGAGGGGTAATTTCTCCACGATCAGGCCCACGCCAAGGGCAGTATCAAGAAAGCTGAGACCTGGTAGCTGCGGGTCTCCCTTGACGATTTCAAACTCAAGAAGAAGATCACTTAATTCCTGGAACCCTTGGCGGTCTGTATTGGATAATCCAGGAAAGTTGTATAGTCGTTTAAATAAGGCACGTTCAACTACTTCCGAGCCGCCGTATGTCTGCTCTAATCTTTCCCATGCGAGACAAAGGCCTTTGACTGGTTTGTAGATATGCACGGTTTTGAGTCTCTTAACACAGTTTGACGACCATGGACCTAGTCATCTAATTAGTAAATCAAGTTCTTGCATAGGCGGTACAGCAAGGGTTTGAACTGTTGTCTTGAAGGTGGCCTTCCAACTTCTATAGTTCTCTGGGCGATCATCAAAGTTTGTAAGGCTAGTACTGATGAGGTCCCTGAGAGTAAGGTACTAGTGATTTCTGATGCGTTATTTCTTTCCTGCATCATGGCGATGGGAACTTCTCCCTCGCTGGTGTTGTTGGCACCATCTGATACCCTATGTTTGGTGGTTGGAAGATGGAATGGAGTGGCAGCTGGGTTGAGCGTAAATGAAGGCTTCACATCTGGTAATCTTGGTGCCAGCGTCTTGCTTGCTATGTAACTAGTCTCAGGAGGTTTTAATGTGATTTGATGAGCTTGAAGTGGCTTGGTCTCTAATGGTGCCTTAAATACTGTGTAAGGTGCCAGAGGTTTGAAAGAAAGAGAAATGTCCACTGGACTGGGGTCAACTGTATGGTTATCAGCTGCCTCTTTTTCTATCCGCATGACTTCAGCAGGCTGGCGTGCAGAGCCCAAATCTTCTGGTGCAAATGCATTGACTTTGCTTTGGTCTAGGACGAATTGTAGGGTACGGCCTTCTGAGTCATTAGATATCTTGGACATAGGATGATAAGCTTCTTCTTCTTCAGCAGCTTCTTCGAGAACTCTGAGTTCAGCTATGGCTGCTGCTTCTTCCCTTTCCTTCTGAAGGACCTCCAACTCAGCTTCAGCCTTGGCTTTGGTCGCTTGCGCCTGAGCCTGTATAGCTGCTTGATTAGCTTTAGATTGGGCTTGTATAGCTTGCACCTGAGCCTGTATAGCTGCTTGATTAGCTTGGGATAGGGCTTGTGTCTCTGTGACTTGTGCCTTAATGGCTACTTCCTTTTTAATGCAGTGAGCTTGTACCTTCGCTGTTTCCGCTTTTGCGCGTGCCAACACCAATGAGGTACTCAGCAAAGAGTGCTGTGACCGAGACCTTAGCAATGAGGACTGAGCAATAGATTTCGAGGAACAGGATGAAACCTTGGAGTGCCTTGAAAGGTTAGAATGGCGGGACGCAGTTTCATATTGTAGTGATATCTTGTCCTCTAGCATTGACTTGACTGACATAAATCTGCTATATCTTTCATCATTAAAGGGGTTATCCAAGTTATATTTATTGATGACCTATCCTCAGGATAGGTCATCAATATCAGATCGGCGGGGGTCCGACACCCGGCACCCCCGCCGATCAGCTGTTTGAAGAGAAGGCGAGCGCCGTGCCAGCGCTGCCTCCTCGTCATGTTTACATGCTGGCCGTTGCATCTGCAGCGGTGAGCATGTGTAATTACACCCAAGCCGTTCCATTTATTTCAATGGGACGGCTCTGTGTATACTACAGAGCCGTCCCATTGAAATGAATGGAGCGGCTTGGGTGTAATTACACATGCTCACCGCTGCAGATGCAACGGCCAGCATGTAAACATGACGAGGAGGCAGCGCTGGCACGGCGCTCGCCTTCTCTTCAAACAGCTGATCGGCGGGGGTGCCGGGTGTCGGACCCCCGCCGATCTGATATTGATGACCTATCCTGAGGATAGGTCATCAATAAATATAACTTGGATAACCCCTTTAAGTGCAGTGTGGGTCTTTAATTCTAGGATGAATTCCTCTGAGTTGAGACTTGATAACAGAGAAGAATATTTTTCAGAGAGTCTCTTAAAACTATCATAGGTTTTATTCAATTTGGTACACATGGCCTTTAATTGATCTTCGTTATAGCCTTATCCATGTGCTGCATCCATACATTGTTCAGTCTTTTCCCACAAAATAGATAAATTATTGTATATTTCAATTTTGTTAGTTTGGAGCGCCTCCTTCATTTTTAATGAGGGCTTAGAAATCCTTCTAAATGTGTCCTGCATTTCATCTGTAACACAACAGTGACCTCTAGTGGTGGTTCAGTCTTTTAATAGCTTACAGCAGGCAGACGATATTTACCTCAGAAAACAGGCTGAATACAGTTCCTAGTCTGTATGAAAATGAAATTGCTGGAAGCTTCTGTGATCCTAGTGAATGCAGTACTTAGCAGTATAAGATATTACTCTTATTACTGTAGCATAACGGAGACAAATGATGATGGCTTATTACTTGGAGGAGGAGAATATTCTTTTCTTAGTGGGAGAAGGAGAGTACTAAGACAATTCTTTTACTGTGGCGTTTCGAAATGTCCGCCTTATACAATCATTCATCTGTGAGGTGACTTGTTGAATCAGACTTTCTCCACTTACAGTTTACGCATCAGACACCCAGGAGTTAATCAAGTAGTCTTTTAATCCGGAGATTGTATTACAAGATATGCAGGGAATCCAGGTGGTAAAAGAATTATGCCTCTAATAATCACCTTGATGAGATACTATACATATTCTCCTCAGATTTTCCTCAGATTCTCCTCAGAATTACAGCACACACAAACAGCAATGCATGACAGGGAAAACAGGAAGTGGCTAGACTGAACCAAGTAGAAGCTGAAACAGAGGGGGGAGGAAGAGAGGAGCATACCAATGCACAATGCAAGATACTGAAACAGAACAAATATGTATAACAATATTAAATCTAGATAAACCTACTTAACTTTTACTATCAATTATGAATATTATATCATGATTATAACAAATAAAACTGTAAGGTATAATGATATTATATCAGGCATCTTTGTAAAGATCATGTTGAATTAGGGGGAACAGACACCTGTTATTAGTATAGAGCCCCAATGCCGTATCAGACCAAGTCCCCTGACATGCGCGAAGATGAGTGCTGCATCAGACTAAGTCCCTTGACACGATTGTTTAGAGGCCAGCGCAGAGAATAAATTCCTAAGTCAGCGCCGCGAACCTCCGGAGGACAGGAAAAGTTTCTAAGGGCTCGTTCACATCACTGTTTGTCTTTTCCGTTCTCCGGCTCGGTTAAGGAGCAGGAGAACGGAAAGGACGGATGCTGTACATAACTGACACCTAACTGACACCAACGGAGCCTAAAGACCTCATAGACTTTAATGGGGTCCGTTTGGTGTCCGCTCAGAACATGATTTTTGAGCGGACACGAAAGTCCTGCATGCAGGATAAGAATAGGACATGTTCTATTTATTTGCGCAATGGAAGTGCGGACCCGAAGTGCGGATCCGAAATTCCGGGTCTAGGCTGGACATAGCTTGTCCGCATAGGAATGAATGGGTCCGCAATTCCGTTACGTAAAATGCGGAACAGAATTGCGGACGTGTGAATGATGCCTTAGTGGTCAGATAACCAGATGTATTTAAATTCTGAGGAAAAGAAGGAGCACTCCCAGAGACCTACAAAATGACCTCCAGTGGGCTACTGGTCTGCATGTTTCTGACAATATTATCATAAACAGACTTCATGAGGGTGGCATAAGGGTCAGACATCCTGTAGTGGGGCCTGTGCTCACAACCCAATACCATGCAGCTTGACTGGCATTGGATAGGGAACACCAGAATTAGGAGGTCCTTCATCTGCGCCCTGTTCTCTTCACAGAAGAGTGCTGGTTCACACTGACCACATGTGAACAGGGTCAGAATGATGGGTAGGTGAGGGTAGGCAATCACCTAGGGTGCAAACCTGCTACCCATAAGGGAAGGGGGGGTGCTATTATGGCTGAATCTACTGCAATAAAGTATCATAGTTTTCAGGTCTCTAGGCCTGAAGCCAATAAGGCTGTAGAATGGCACAAGATGTTGCAATGATGTCACCGAGACCTCTTGCCCTGCATAGGAGCAGTTATGTCATGTGGACGACCTGCGTCAGAACATGGCAACCCGGGCCACAGATTGGAAAAATTCTGTGGCCTGCAGCGTAGACGGCAGCAGGGGAATGGAAGTGAAGTAAGTGTTTTTTCTTTTTTCACTAAGCAATATCACTAGTAGTACTGGGGGCACCAAGGAAGGGGGCAGAGGAGCATCATATATACCTGGCACTACAGGGGGGAGGAAAGTGCATTATATACTGGAACTAGGGTGGGGGAGCAATATATACTGGCACTAGGGTAGGGGGAAGCATTATATACTGGCACTAGGGTGGGGAAGGAGCATTATATTCTGGCACAAGAGTGAGGGGGAGCATTACATACTGGCACTAGATTGGGGGCAGCATTATATATCGGCACTAGGGTGGGAGGAGCATTATACACTAGCACTAGGGTGGGAAGGAGCAATATTACATATTGGCACTAGTGTGGGAGGGAGAATTATATACTGGCTGTACGGGGGGGGGGTGGGGGAATTATATACTGGCTTTACAAGTGAAAAACATTAAATACAGGCATAACTGGGGATGGAGGAGCTTTATATATATACTGGCACTATGGGGGGCATATATATACCGGCATTGAAGGGGGGGGGAGTATTATATACTGGAGCTATTGGGGAGTTAAATAATACAGGGAGCACTACTGCCCTGTGGCCCAGTTTCTATAGGGAGGGGATCATGCTCTGCTTCAGTATGTCACAGTATATGTTGGCATTCATGGTTCCCTCAATGAACTGTAGCTCCCCACAGCCGGCAGCACCTATGAAGCCCAAAACCATGACACTCCCATGACCATGCTTGACTGTAGGTAAGACACACTTATCTTTGTACTCTTCACCTGGTTGCCACTACAGACGCTTAACACCATCTGAACCAAATAAGTTTATCTTGATCTCATCAGACCACAGAACATGGTTCTAGTAATCCATGTCCTTAGCCTGCTTGTCTTCCACAAACTGTTTGGGGTTTTTCTTGTTCATCATCTTTAGAAGAGGCTTCCTTTTGGGACGACAGCCATGCAGACCAATTTGATGCAGTTTGCGGCATATGGTCTGAGTACTGACAGGCTGACGCCCCACCCCTTTAACCTCTGCAGCAATGCTGGCAGAACTCATACATCTATTTTGAAAAGACAACCTCTGGATATGATGCTGAGCACGTGCGCTCATCTTCTTTGGTCAACCATGGTGAGGCCTGCTCTGAGTGGAACCTCTTGTTAAACTGCTGTATGGTCTTGGCCACCACGCTGCAGCTCAGTTTCAGATGTTGGCAGTCCTCTTATAGCCTAGGCCATCTTTATGTAGAGCAAAAAATGTTTTTTCAGATCCTCAGAGAGTACTTTGCCATGAGGTGCCATGTTGAACTTCCAGTGACCAGTATGAACGAGTGTGACAGCGATAACACCAAGTTTATCACACATGCTCCCCATTCACACCTGAGACCTTGTAACACTAACGAGTCACTTAAAACCAGGGAGGAAAAATGGCGAATTGGGCACAATTTGGCCATTTTCACTTTGGGGTGTACTCACTTTTGTTGCCAGCAGTTTAGACATTAATGGCTGTGTGTTGAGTTATTTTAAGGGCACACCAAATTTACACTGTTAGACAAGCTGTACACTGACTACTTTACATTGTATCAAAGTGTCATATCTTCAGTGTTGTCCCATGAAAATATATAATAAAATATTTACAAAAATATGAGGGGTGTACTCACTTTTGTGAGATACTGTAGGTTCCTCTACCAACCTACCCACCATTCTATAACATTTCAGGCCCATAAATCACTTTAAAGCAGCGTTTCTCAAATAGTGGGGCGTTCCATAGTGATCTGTATCGCCGTCCTCTGGACAGCGATACAGATCGCTGTGCTGTGTGGCAGGGGAGGGAGAGGCGTCTCCCTCCCCTGCTCCTCTGATAGGCTGCGGGCCTTGTGCCGGCAGCCTATCAGAGCGGTTCAGGCGGAGCGATGACGTCATCGCGCCGCCTGAGCAGAGTGCAGAGCGGGACACAGGCCGGAAGAGGCCTGCATCTAGCGCTTCCAGGGAGGTAAGTATTGGGTGGGGGGACCCTGGACTCTATTGGGGGGGGGGAGAGAGCCTGCACATGATTTGGGGGGAGGGGGGAAGCCTGGCCCTCACCTGTGGGGAGATTGGTGTACTTATAACAATTTTATAGACAAATGATACTATTCACAGTCGCGCGGGGGGGGGGGGGGCGTGAAATGTTTTCTTCTTCCTAGGGGGGGCATGACAGAAAATAATTGAGAAGCACTGCTTTAAAGAAACGTGCCTCGGCAAACTACAACTGTGGATTAGTGAGAGCCTCTCTGCATGCTGCCATTTTAGTTGGTAACAGTATGCAGAGACCATTAGTGAAGCCTACTCAGAAATAAATTATTAATGGAAAGATTTGCATATGTTCAGTGTTTTTAACCCTCACCTGGTTTTGGCTCAGAATAACTGATGGAAATAACTAGAGATGAGCAAATCTAAGCTGACGAAGTGGAATTCGATCCGAATTTCAGGAAAAATTTGATTCACAATGAATACAAATTTCCTTGCGCTCCGTAGTAACGAATCTCAATTTTTCCTAAAATGGTGGCCACAAGTGTGAGGACTGAGGACATGTGCAAGGAACTCTGGGAAGGTGGGATCACCAAGATGACATGCATGCATGCAGCCAATCAGCAGCCAGCTAAAAAAGCGCTACAGTGCTAAAAAAGCGATTTACATGTGCAGGGAAGGGATAGAGAGGAATCATTTCACAGCATCTTGGTGCAGGGAGAGACGTCAGAAGGCACTAGGGACAGTGCTAGAAAAGCGATTTACAAGTGTAGGGAAAGATAATTTGGGGATCCAAATAGCCATTATACAGCTTTGTCATTCCAGCAATTTGTTCTTGTGGTGCAAGTGCTATGTTGAAAAACTTTTAGTGGCTTATATCTGTGTAAAAAGAAAAATATATATGCAGTTCACTTCTGCAGCTATATGTGTATATGTGTTGAAAGCGTTTAGTGGCGTATTTCATTACAAAAAGAAAAATATATTCTCAGTTCACTTCTGCAGCTATATGTGGTGAAAGCGTTTAGTGGAATATTTCATTACAAAAAGAAAAATATATATGCAGTTCACTTCTACAGTTATAGGTGGTGAAAGCGTTTAGTGACCTATTTCAGTACAAAAACAAAAAAGCATTTAGAAAAGCGTTTAGAAAAATATATACGCACGTCAATTGTGCATTTATTTGTGGCAAAAGCATTTAGTGGCCTATTTCAGTACAAAAAGAAAAATATATTCTCAGTTCGCTTCTGCAGTTATATGTGTTAAAAGTATTTAGTGGCCTATGTCAGTACAGAAAGAAAAAAATATACGCACTTCACTGGTGCAGTTATTTGTGGCAAAAGTGTTTAGTGGCCTATTTCAGTCTAAAAGAATATTATATACGCACTTCACTGTTACATTAATTTGTGGGAAAAGCAGTTAGTCGCCTATTTCAGTACAAAAAGAAAAATATATTCGCATTTCACTTCCGCAGTTGTTATTATTACAGTACAAAAACAAAATATATTCAGCGTTCCCTTTTGCAGTCATGTGTGGTAAAATCTTTAGTGACATATTTCGGTAGAAAAACAAAATATACTCAGCGTTCACTGTTGCAGGTATATGTGGAAAAACCTTTACTGACGTATTTCAGTCGAAAAACAAATGTTATTCAGCGTTCAGGGCTGTAGTTATATGCGGTAAAATCATTTGTGACGTATTTCGGTCAAAAAACAAATTTTATTCAGCATTCAGCACTGTAGTTATATGCGGTAAAATCTTCATGATGTATCCATGATAAATCTGCAGCGTGGGTGCCCCGTGTGGCTTCTACACACTTTCAAAATAATCCTTCAGCGGAGTGAATAGATGCGGGATGATCAGGACGCTCCATGACCTTCCCAGGAGCTACTGTCGGGAGCAGCGGTTCATTTCTGAGACGTCCATATTGTTGCGGGGGGAATCCGAAGACCCTCTCCATCTCTGTGCTCCATTATCTGTGGTAAAATCATTATTTAAGTATTTCGGTGGAAAAATACATTGTATTCAGCGTTCAGCGCTGCGGTTATATGCGGTAAATCTTTTGTGACTTATTTTGGAGGAAAAACACATTTTGTTCAGAGCTGCAGTTATATGCTGTAAAATCTATTGTGACTTATTTTGGAGGAAAAAAACTGTATTCAGCATTCAGCACTGCAGTTATATGTGGTAAAATTTTTATTGAAGTATGTCGGTCGAAAAACAAAATTTATTCTGCAGTCAACGCTGCTTTAAATATATGGGGTAAAAGCTTTATTGAAGTATTTTGGTTGAAAAACAAAATTTATTCTGCGATCAGTGCTGCGGTTATATGCGGTAAAATCTTTAGTGACGTATCTTGATGAACTTGGCGACTCTTCCAGGCTCAAAGCAATCTTGACGGTTTGTCTTCTCATCGTCTGTAGTTACTAGAGACCTGTTCATGCCAGGCAGGTTCCCCTAGAAGTATCTTAGTCAATCGACACTCTGTCATTGTGCCATTCTGTTGCTTCCTCATGCTGCTGCCACCTCCACACTCTGTCATTGTGCCATTCTGTTGCGTCCTCATGCTGCTGACACCTCCACACTCTGTCATCGTGCCATTCTGTGGCTTCCTCATGCTGCCGCCACCTCCAGACTCGGTCATTGTGCCACTCTGTGGCCTACTCATGCTGCTGCCACCTCCAGACTGTCTGTCTGTGTGCCACTCTGTGGCCTACTCATGCTGCTGCCACCTCCACTGTCTGTCTGTGTGCCACTCTGTGGCCTACTCATGCTGCCAACACCTCCAGACTCTCATTGTGCCACTCTGTGGCCTCCTCGTGCTGCCGCCACCTCCAGACTCGGTCATTGTGCCACTCTGTGGCCTCCTCCTGATGCTGCTGCCGACACCTCCAGACTCTGTCATTGTGCCACTCTGTGGCCTACTTATGCTGCCAACACCTCCAGACTCTCATTGTGCCACTCTGTGGTCTCCTCATGCTGCCGCCACCTCCAGACTCGGTCATTGTGCCACTCTGTGGCCTACTCATGCTGCTGACACCTCCAGACTCTGTCATTGTGCCAGTCTGTGGTCTCCTCATGCCGCCGTCACCTCTAGACTCTGTCTTTGTATCACTCTGTGGCCTCCTGATTCTGCCGACACCTGCACACTCTGTCATTGTGCGACTCTGTGGCCTACTCATTCTGCCGCCACCTCCAAACTGGGTCATTCTGCCACTCTGTGGCCTACTCATGCTGTTGCCACCTCCACTCTCTGTCATTGTGCCACTCTGTGGCCTCCAAATTCTCCTGCCACCTCCAGACTCTGTCATTGTTCTGCTCTGTTGTCTCCTCACGCTGCTACCACCTTCAGACTCGGTCATTGTGCCACTCGGTGGTCTCCTCATACTGTTTACACCTCCAGACCCTATCATTGGGCCACTCTGTGGTCTCCTCATGCTGCATCCACCTCACCACTATGTCATAGGTCCACTATTTGGACTTCTCATGCTGTTCCCACCCTCCCCACTTCATGACTGGGCCACTATTTTGGCTTTCAGCCTTGCTGATATCATCATTTATTTGACAATTCTTCTGATCTGTCAGAAGGAAGGAAAAATGAAACGCACAACGGATTCTGTCTGTGTAGCAGCTTTAAGGCCTGTATGGTTCCATGAGAATATGAGAATTGGCTTATGATTTGGTAGCCAAAAGCAGGAGTGGGTAGAAAACACAGAAGACATGCAAATATTCCATTCACGTGTCATCTCTGTTTTAGATCCACTCCTGTTTTTTTTTTTTGCCTCTAGCAATACTGATGGATTATTGAGCAAATGCTTACCGAGTGAAGGCGTATGCTCCACAGACAGGATAAGTTTTTTCTGGGTTATTGTTTTGAAGGATCATAGAATAGGGAGAATATGGTAAATCAGTGGTGTCAACAGAAACTTACTGCTGACACCCTCTCCACTCTGTCGGAGGGCTCTACTTGTATAAGCGATTAATATAACAGGTTCTGTAGACATCCATTTGGAATCAGCTGACTAGGGTGTAAAAGGAGGGCGCTTCTTCTTGATGCTAACATCTACCTGTAAGGCTGAGTTGATACTTGAGTTAGTTCGTTTTGGCCCCGTGACTGCCCAAATAAGCGAAGTATGCAGTGATTCTAAGGCCTCTTTCACACGGGCGTTGCGGGTGCACTCCGTCAAACAGTGCGGGTGCGTTGCGGGAATCGCCGCGATTTTTCCCTGCGAGTGCAAAGCGCTGTCATGCGTTTTGCACGCGCAGGAGAAAAATCGGCACTTTTGGTACCCAGACCCGAACCTGCACTTCTTCACAGAAGTGCATGTTTGGGTCAGAAATTGTCCCGCTGGTATTATTTCACATTATAACATAGTTATAATGTAAAATAATACCCTTGGCCATCTTCCTAATGTTTAAACCGGTGCAGAATGGGTTAAAAATAATAAACTAATAATAACTTACCTGGTCCATTTGATCGCAAAGCCCGGCATCCTCTCCGTTAGCTTGCTACTAGGAAAAGGACCTGTGATGATGTCACAGCATCACATGGCCCAATCACATGCTCCATCACAATAACTATGTTATAATGTGAAATAATACAGAACCGGTTACACATCCCGATGGTTGCATAGCAACCATGCGGGAACATCACAAAGCTATCGGCAATTGCTTGCGGATGCTTGCGATTTTCCCGCAGCCCCATTCACTTCTAAGGGGCCTGCGTTCCGTTAAAAACGCAGAAGATAGAGCATGCTGTGATTTTCACGCATCGCAAAAGTGATGCGTGAAAATCAACTGTCATGTGCACAGCCCCATAGAAGTGAATGGGTCCGGATTCAGTGCGGGTGCAATGCGTTCACATCACTCATTGCACCCGCGCGGAAAACTCGCCCGTGTGAAAGGGGCCTAAGAACGACACCTGTCATGTGCTTGTGATACTGACTCACAGTATTGTTTTACTACCGTCAGCAGACTCCTTATGCATGTTACAGCAAGGTACAGTGTTCTACACCCCTATAAAGGCTCTCTGCAGCCAGTAAATAGCCGTTTTTCAATGCAGTTCACTGCGAATAGATTCGATTTGAAACAAATTTTCCCGAAAAATTCTACAAACCAGCCTAATCGAATTTTTGAAAAGTAATAACCAAATAATTGAATTGTAAACTTGGCCTAGCCTGTTTGCTGTTTACATTGCACTGGAGAACAGGTGTACTTACAACTCCTACATCCCCATTCACTTGAATGGTACAGAGCACTTGTATTTACACTCTGTCCTATTAATCATCAATATTGGGAAAGCAGAAACCCAGTTAAACCTCAGAGACCACTTAGCAACAGAAGTAGTGTTCTGGGTACACAGTGAACTCTTAACCCACTGCCTTAGGCCTGTTACCTCCCCTAGCCCATCTACCAACATGAACTATAGAGAGATTACAAATACATACTAAAGTAATAGTTTGTAGGGTGTAGTTCAGACATGACAGATATACTTGCAGAAGAAGCAGGAGAAGCCCCTACGAACACACTGAGAAACAGCTCTTCAAACCATACGGAAAAACATACAGCCTGGGGTTCCATTGGTTCTGCAAACCGTTATGGACAGGCGATACAAAAAATGGTTGTGTTACCACTGTGCCAACTAATCAGTTTGGTTAGGCTAGACCTGAAGGAGTTATCCTCTTTGAATAGTATTGGTGTAGTTGGCAGTTGACTCACAGAGATAAAAGACACTAATGCAAAGCACCAGAGGCACAGGCAAGACACTAAATTAGAACCAAGTGGAATACAGGCAAATCCAAGACAAACACAGATTAAATATCTCTTGGCCCCAGAGGTGGTAACTTAGACAAAAAGCTCCTTCAAATAGAAGCAAGGTGGATAGAGAGATTAAATACCATGAACCCAGTGGGTTTAAACGAGGGGTTCTCCTTCACTGCTTTCCTTTAACTAATACCCCCATGGAGATTAAAAATAATAAAGAATAAAAATAAAAATAAAATAAGATTAATATATACATAAAAGTTGAGTAAAGACTGACTAAGGGTTATGTGACATCTCCCTTTAAGAGTAATGCCACCAGAAATTTACTATGAAGACAAAGCAACTTATTTAGTCATGCACAGCAGTAGGAATCGTCACTTGAGATTACTCTAAGTGCAGTGACATGCGCAATGAATGAGGATATCTACGTCGAATTCAATCACTGCAGACATGCGCAGTGTTAAGCCTAGCCACTTGAAAAATAACCAAAGTCCACTGACATGCGCAGTGGATGTAGGCAATAAAAACCTATCACTTTAGTCATGCGCAGAAAGCTTGTCCCCCTTACCGGACTAATCTAAGTCAGATGACATGCGCAAGTCTATGATACCGGTGAGGTCACCGGACGCTACTTGCGATAGGTGAATATTGAGAGCATGTCTCTTCCGAGGTAACTCCTCATTGGTGGATATGGATGCCCCTTAACCCGCCTGCCCTATGATCGAGCCTGAGCTTTCTGGAGGAGGGCTCTCCTCGATAATAAAAATCGGCATTTGCCGACGCTCGGCTCTTTAGTTCTACCCCCTGAAGAAGCCACATCAGTGGTGAAACATGTTGGGGAGCTATTAGGGTTTCAAATTTTAATTTATCGAGTGTAGTGGTGTTGTGAACGGTGTAGTGATGGAACGGGACAGTTCTGCAGACGGGTCTCTCTCCTAACTAGCATTGGTGAAGCAACCAATGTTTGACACTGTACATACACACACCGGTTATTAGGTTAAAGGTGTTATATTACATAGCACCTGAAAGTTAATCGCCAAACAGGCTGATATACATTGTACACCCTCCTCGATGCCTTTTAAAATTAGGTCTACGGCATCAGCTTTTTAATAATGAAGTAAATAAAGATTGTACATTTTAATAGCCACAAACAGGATTTATTTGACCTTAACAGGTCAATTTGTGAATAAATGATATGGTTATATCCTGGGCAACTATAGGGTCCTTTTGTTGCTAGGGCAACAGCAGGACTCTCTGCAATAAGAACATGTTGGTGGTAAAGTATAAGGACAAGAGGGAAGTCCTTATACTGAACAGAGTTCACGGGAACATAAGCTCCTTTTCCCCTTTACGAGGTACCACTACCCCCACCCCCAAAACAGATTGTATCTTTGATGAGTGTCGGACTGGGGTGCCTAGGGCCCACCAGCAGAACTGACTCTGGGGACCCAACCTATAGTTGTATACAAATATTAAAAATTCATTTTTTCAGCCTTTAGAATGCAGTTTTTTTTAGCATTTTCTTAGAGATGAGTGAAGTGTTCAGAAATTCGATTTGTCCGGTTCGCCAAATTTTTCGGGAAAATTTGCTTCGATCTGAATTTATTTGCTGCGAAACACGCTAAAAAACATCTATTTCCTGGCTGCAGAGAGCTTTTATAGGGGTGTAAAACACTGCGCTTTGCAGTAACACGTATAGGGAGTCTGCTTCGGTAGTGAAATAATACTGTGAGTCAGTATGACAAGCACATGACGGGTATCGCTCGTAGAACCACTGCAAACTTTAGATATTTGGGCAGTCACGGGGCCAAAATGCACCAAATAAGTCAAGTATTAACTCAGCCTTACAGGTAGATGTTAGCATCAAGAAGAAGTGCCCTCCTTTTACACCCTCGTCAGCTGATTCCAAATAGATGTCTACAGAACCTGTTATATTAAATGCTTATACAAGTACAGCCCAGAGTGGAGAGGGTGTTAGCAGTAAGTTTGTGTTGACGTCACTGATTAATTCTCCCCATTCTCTGATCCGTCAGAACAATAACCCAGAAAAAACGGATCCTGTCTGTGAAGCATACGCCTTCACTTGGTCAGCATTTGCTCAATAATCCATCAGTATTGCTAAAGGCAAAAAAAACACGAGTGGATCTAAAACAGAGATGACACGTGAATGGAATATTTGCATGTCTTCTGTGTTTTCTACTCACTCCTGCTTTTGGCTACCAAATCTTAAGCCAATTATGATGGAACCATACAGGCCTTAAAGCTACACAGACAGGATGCATTGTGCATCTAATTTTTCCTTGACAGATCAGAAGTGTCAAATAAGTGATGATGATGTCAACCAGGCCGAAAGCCAAAGTAGTCAACCAGTCATAAAGTGGGGAGGGTGGGAACAGCATGAGAAGTCCACAGAGTGGACCTATGACATAGTGGTGAGGTGGAAGCAGCATGAGGAGACCACAGAGTGGCCCAATGACAGGGTCTGGAGGTAGAAGCAGTATGAGTAGGCCACCGAGTGGCATAATGACAGAGTCTCGACGTGTCGGCAGCAGCAGCATCAGGAGGAGGCCACAGAGTGCCATAATGACCGAGTAAAGAGGTGGCAGCAGCATTAGGAGACCACTGAGCAGCACAATGACAGAGTCTGGAGGTGGCAGCAGCATGAGTAGGCCACAGAGTGGCACAATGACAGAGTCTGGAGGTGTCAGCAGCAGCAGCATCAGGAGGGGGCCACAGAGTGGCACAATGACCGAGTGAGTAGGTGGCAACCGCATGAGGAGACCACAGAATGGCACAATGACAGAGTGTGGAGGTGGCGGCTGCATGAGGCGTCCACAGAGTGGCACAATGACAGAGTCTGGAGGTGTCAGCAGCATGAGTGGGACACAGAGTGGCACAATGGCCGAGTCTGGAGGTGGCGGCAGAATGAGGAAGCCACAGAATTGCACGATGACAGAGTCTGGAGTTGGCAGCAGCATGAGGTAGCCACCGAGTGGCACAATGACAGAGTGTGGAGGTGTCAGCAGCATGAGGAAGCTACAGAATGGCACAATGACAGAGTGTCGATCGACCAAGATACTTCTGGGGGAACCTGCCTGGCATGAACAGGCCTCTAGTAACTACAGACAATGAAAAGACAAAGCGTCAAGATAGCTTTAAACCCAGAAGAGTCGCCAAGTTCATCAAGATACGTCACTACAGATTTTACCGCATATAACCGCAGTGCTGACCGCAGAATAAATTTTGTTTTTCAACCGACATACTTCAGTAAAGATTTTACCACATATTACTGCAGCGCTGAAGCTGAATACAGTTTGTTTTTCCACCGAAATACGGTACATCACAAAAGATTTTACCACATATAACTGCAGTGCTGAATGCTGAATACAATTTCTTTTTTAACCAAAATAAGTCACAAAAGATTTTAATGCATATAACTGCAGCACTTAACACTGAATACTATTTTTTTCTCCACCAAAATAAGTTACAAAAGATTTTACCGCCTATTACTACAGCGCTGAACGCTGAATAATTTTTTTTTTTCCACCGAAATGCTTCAATAAAGATTTTACCACAGATAACGCTGCACGGAGATGGAGAGGGTCTTCGGATTCCCGCCGCACTAGACGGACGTCTCAGAAATAAACCGCTGCTCCCGACAGAAGCTCCTGGGAAGGTCATGGAGCGTCCCGGTCATCCGGCATTCATTCGCTCAGCTGATTCCTGCTCCATCCTGTCTTTGGATGTCGCCAAGGCGTTTGACAGGATGGAGTGGCCCTTTTTATGGCTCACTATGTCTCACTTTGCCTAGGGGAACCATTTATACTGATGACAAAAATGCTTTATGAACATCCAATAGCGTGTATCAGTGTTAATGCTATTAGTTCTTCTCCGGTCAGGATGTGCCATAGGATGAGACAGGGGTGCCCTCTCTGATACATCCTAATCAGACAGGATTTATACCAGGGAGGCAGATACACACGAGCCTTTATAGGGTCTATTTGAACCTCTTAGTTGGGGAGAGTGGGAACCGCTCCAGCCTGTCTTTGGATGCCGCCAAGGCGTTCTACATGACGGAGTGGCCCTTTTTATGGTGCACTATGTCTCACTTTGGCCTAGGGGAACCGTTTATACTGATGACAAAAATGCTTTATGAACATCCAATAGCGTGTATCAGTGTTAATGGTATTAGTTCTTCTCCGGTCAGGATGTGCCGTGGGATGAGACAGGGGTGCCCCCTGTCTACTCTTCTTTTTGCCCTATTTATTGAACCACTGGCTTCTAAAATTCGATTAGATGACTGTATAGATGGCTTTGGGGTTGCGGAAGTGAGCAATAAAATAAGCCTCTATGCCGGTGATGTTATTTTGTTTTTGGAGCAGGGTTGGAAAATCCTTCCCTATGTAATAGAAATTATAGAGGAGTTTGGCAAGCTATCAGGTTATTTGATTAATTGGGCTAACTCCCGCTTAACCGCAAGGCTGTAGATAATGGTAGTGGAGTTCGGGTCCTTCCTCTTAATGAAACCCTGGATTATTTGAGCGTTAAGGTCGGGGTTCCAATAAATAGGTTTTATGAGCTTAATTTGGCTCCGGTGTTAAATAAAGTTAAATCTAAAATTTGTGCTTGGCAGAAATTGGTACTAGCCCAGACTGACCGTATAGCTTTAGTAAAAATGATTATTTTGCCTATTGTGATGTACCCGATTTGTGCTTCCCCGATTTGGATTGCTGATATCTTCTTTTATAGATTTGAAGCTCTAGTTAATGATCTAATCTGGGGAAGGAAGCGTGTGCGCATAAAAC
Organism: Bufotes viridis; assembly: GCA_033119425.1. Taxonomy (NCBI): domain Eukaryota; kingdom Metazoa; phylum Chordata; class Amphibia; order Anura; family Bufonidae; genus Bufotes; species Bufotes viridis. The sequence goes on from CM065596.1 coordinate 79,304,418, forward strand.
AAAGATACCTATGGTTGTCTGAATTGGAGGGTGGTTTATCACTTCCTTTTTTTCAAGGTTATTTGTTGTGTGCTCAACTTCAACGATGTTTTAAATTTAAAGGTAGTTTACTTGCACAATATCTTTTACGGGTGATGGATACTTCTATAGAGAATATTTTTAACTCTTTAGAATCTGGTCACTTGGGGTTGAGGAAGTCACTAATGATTCCCTGGACCCTACAGAGGGTTTGGAATAAACTTAAGAGCATTCTTAAAGTTTCTCAGGCTTTTTGGTTTACCCCTCTCTGGGAGAATGTGAATCTGATGGAATTCCTCAAAATCACGGACTATACCTATTGGCTCAGTAAAGGTGTCGTAAGGGTGTCTCACCTGTTTTCTCAAGGACACTTTAAGTCCATTTTGGAATATAATAGCACTGTTATTTCTTCATTAGATTTGATTATGTACTTAAGTCTGAAACACGCATATGAGACCACGATTGATAAAGGTTATTTTTCTGTTCGCCACCATTTATTTTTTGATTATTGTTTTGCACAGGGAGAAGTAGGTATTAAAATTTCGAAGATTTATTTTAATCTCCGTAGGTCCCTGGCAGATGTCACTAAATTTAAAAGTTCATGTAAGTGGGAGCAAGAGTTGCGTTGCTCTTTGTTACATTGGGCTAGTATATATAGGAATATTAGAAAGGCAACAATCTCTAATGCACATAGATTAATTCAATTTAAGACTATACATCGACTTTATTATATGCCTAACACCCAAGTGAAATTAGTTAGGAATAGGGAACGTGAGTGTTGCTGTCCAAAATGTGGTTATCTAGAAGCGGACTTTATACATGTCCTTTGGGAATGTAATGAATTGAACAGGTTTTAGGAACAGGTTCTTGAGGCTAAAGAAAAGGAGGCCTCCCATCAGTATAAGCCTGATGTCCCGATGGTGTTGTTGGGACATTTTGATCTGGAAGAGGTTATACCCCCCAGGTTAGAAGGACGTGGATGCCCTCAATAAATGAATAGATCCAGTATTCGCAGCAAATTAAAATTTATGAGGAAATGGAAAGGAAGGGGAGAGAGGCGCGTGTGACGGGTTAGAGATAACTTAATGTGTTTTATACTATAATTGTAGTGGTCTACGCAACGACAGCCAACATGAGGGGGGGGGGTAAAGGTTTATGTGAATGTAGTGCTACAATACTTTGATATATGATAAGTGTATTACATCTTTTTTTCCCTTTTTGTATGTGGGTATTGATGATTCATTTGTGTTATACACTTTGTAATTGCTCCACTGACATTATTGCAATTTTTACTTTGTCCGAATAAAATAAAAATATTTAAATAAAAATAAATAAACAGTGTAAAGTAATAAACACTGAAGACGACAATATACTGCTACAGAGGGGTCTGGATAGATTGGAGGCTTGGGCAGATAACTGGCAGATGAGGTTTAACACTGACAAATGTAAAGTTATGCACATGGGAAGGAATAATGCAAGTCACCCGTACATACTAAATGGTAAAACACTCAGTAACACTGACATGGAAAAGGATCTAGGAATTTTAATAAACAGCAAACTAAGCTGCAAAAAAACAGTGTCAGGCAGCTGCTGCCAAGGCCAATAAGAAAATGGGTTGCATCAAAAGGGGCATAGATGCCCGTGATGAGAACATAGTCCTACCACTTTACAAATCGCTAGTCAGACCACACATGGAGTAGTGTGTACAGTTCTGGGCTCCTGTGAACAAGGCGGACATAGCAGAGATGGAGAGGGTTCAGAGAAGGGCAACTAAAGTAATTACTGGAATGGGGCAACTACAGTACCCTGAAAGATTATCAAAATTAGGGTTATTTACTTTAGAAAAAAGACGACTGATGGGAGATCTAATAACTATGTATAAATATATCAGGGGTCAATACAGAGATCTCTCCCATCATCTATTTATCCCCAGGACTGTCACTGTGACGAGGGAACATCTTCGGCATCTGGAGGAAAGAAGGTTTGTACACAAACATAGAAGAGGATTCTTTACGGTAAGAGCAGTGAGACTATGGAACTCTCTGCCTGAGGAGGTGGTAATGGTGAGTACAATAAAGGAATTCAAGAGAAGCCTGGATGTATTTCTGGAGTGTAATAATATTACAGGCTATAGCTACTAGAGAAGGGTCGTTGATCCAGGGAGTAGCTCTGATTGCCTTAATGAAGTCGGGAAGGAATTTTTTACTCCCCTTAAGTGGGGAAAATTGGCTTCTACCTTTTGTCTTCCTCTGGATAAACTGGCAGGATGACAGGCCGAATTGGATGGACTGATGTCTTTGTTCGGCCTTATGTTACTATGTTACTGAAATAGGCCACTAAACGCTTTTGCCACAAATAAATGCACCAGTGAAGTGCATATATATTTTTCTTTTTGTAAGGAAATACTCCACTGAACGTTTTTACCACATATAGCTGCAAAGTGAACTGAGAATATTTTTCTTTTTGTAATGAAATACGCTACTAAAAGCTTTCAACACATATAGCAGCAGAAAAACTGCATATATATTTTTCTTTTTCCACAGATATAAGCCACTAAAGGCTTTTCAACATACCACTTGCACCCCAAGAACAAATTGCTGGAATGACAGAGCTGTATAATGGCTATTTGGATCCCCAAATTATCTTTTCCTGCACTTGTAAATCGCTTTTCGAGGTCTGTCCCTTGTGCCTTCTGACGTCTCTCTCCAAGATGCTGTGAAATGATTCCTTCTATCCTTTCCCAGCACTTATAAATCGTTTATTTCATTTTTTTTTCACAATTAGGTTTTTCCAATTGCTGTCCCTTGACCCTTCTCACATCTGTCTCTGCACTCAGAACGCTGGAAAATGTCTGATTCTAAGATGGCCGCCGTCTTTATAGGGCTGTGACATCACAGGGTTGGCTGGCAGCTGATTGGCTGCATGTATGCATGTAAATTTTGGTGATCCCACCTTCCCAGAGTTCCTTGCCCCATGTCCTCAGTCCTTACACATGTGGCCGCCATTTTAGGAAAAATTGCGATTTGTTACCAAGAAGCACAAGGAAATTTGCATTCGTTGAGCATCAAATTTTTCCTGAAATTCGGATCGAATTCCACTTCGTCAGCTTCGATTCGCTCATCTCTAGTTTTCATCATAGCATTTCAAGATCCATCTTTCTTTTAATTTTCGCACTGGTTTAGCTGTGCTAGACTAGAGCTTACTTTTTTTTAAGGCCACCATGTGGGGGTACATATCTTTTATTGATTAACCTTTATTCATTTTTTGGGGAGGTGGGAAAAACAGTAAATCTGAAATAGTTTTTCATCTTTTTAATGATAAGTACTGTGTAGAATAAATAACTATATAACTGGTGGAAATACTAAATATATCTAATTTATTTCATATTTTACTAATTGACAACTTGTTGATTTATAGTTCTTTTTAGCACTATTTGGTAAAAGATACAGTATTTTCCGGTGTATAAGACGACTGGGCATATAAGACAACCCCCTACTTTTTCTGTTAAAATATGGGATTTGGGCTATACTCGGGGTATAAAACTACCCCTTTTCCAATGCACACCAAATAAAAATTAAACAGACAATCCAAGCATGAGAAAACCACTGAGAGCAGGGACAGGGGGCTGCTTCAGGAGCGACTGGCCGGGATGCAGCGCATGGTGGCTCAGCTAGAGGACGCCTGTCCCTGAAGCTGGAGAAGGACAGCTTCTTCAGTCCGGCTTGGAAGTAAAGACGACCTTTCACTGGTCCAACGATTGTTAGATAATAATATGTATGTGTAGAGCGGTGCCCAGGGATATATATATATATATATATATATATATATATATATATACAAAATATATATTTTTTTTTCGTTGTATTACTTTTTTTTTGTCAGAATAGGAAAAGCAGTAAATCAACTATTATTTTTACTTTTTTTCCTGCGATGCAATAAATGTTATATTATCTGTGTTACCTGATGGTCACTATTGTCTGTGGCAGGGATGGTCAACATCCTTCAGATGTAGGCTGTCCAGGCATGCTGGGAGTTTTGCAACAGCTGGAGGGCCACAGGTTGGGCATCCCTGGTCTGTGGCATCAGAGAGGTTGAACAGCCAGAATGAAATAACTCACAACTGTCCTGGATCTGACAGGATAGTCCTGGATTTTAGTGGCTGTACCATGGTAAAGGAATGGCTGAGGTATATCCCGCTCTTAAATGTCTCTGCGTCCTTAGGTCTGATCAATGTGTCACCATTCAACTCAACTGTCGGCATTTTCCAGCAGGCACAATGTGGTCACACATACATGGTGCTGACGGGTTGTGTAGGAGGAGTGTTGCAGGCCAGGAATTATCTTGTGCTCATACAAAGGACAGCAGCGCAATGTATGTGTGACAGCATCGTGCCTCCTGGGGAATGCAGGAGCTGCTCGGATCATAAGGGAAAGCTTAGGTGAGTATGTAGTGTTTTTTTTTTGTTTTCTTTACAGTAAATGGGGGGCATAACTATTGTAAAAGGGCATAGTATGGGCACAACTACTTTGTGGGGGCAAAAGAGGGAATAATTACCATGTAGGGGCACTAAGGGGACTGGGCTGGATAGGGCATGTATGGTGTAGGCATTGGGAAGATTTAGAGTCATGGCTTAGTGTTAAAAAATTGCGCCATGGCGCGCTACTCTGATTTTCAAAAGTTTGTAAATGTAGCCTGTTTTCCATCCACAGGCTACATTTAGGTGCACCTGTGAGGCCTGGGCCATATCAGCCAGTCTTGGGTGGGGCTCACAGCTCTCTCTCCCCCCTCCCATTGCAGGCATGGTCACATGCTGGAGGTAACTGAGGAGTATGCTGCGAGTCGGCCTAATACATTCCTGTAATTTTGCCCACTGGCCCCTGGTTTTGCCATAAGGCACAGGTAGGTGAGTGTTAGGTCCCGAGCTACTTGACAGACCTTGGCGCGTTGCTTGGGCTTAAGACATGTCCTCCACTGTAGGACATGTTGACTAACCTCTCAATTTTAACATCAGTTTGAGGGCTTAGTAAGACCGCAGTGTGCACCTGTTTTGTTACTTGTTATTGATATATTGGTATCCCATGTAGTAGCCTCTGCACAGCAAATTTAGAGACAAGATGTGACCATCGTGTGGCCAAAAACCCGAAGTTCCTACGGTCTGCAAATTAATTTGGGTTATCTACTTTCTTACTGATACTTGGTGGACTTCAGATTTGGGATCACAGAGTGGCTGCATCTTGGCTTGGCTGGGCACTGGGACTATGGGGGACACCACTTCTAGTGCAGAATGTTAAGCAAGTGATGGTGCGGACACAACTGCTAAGCCTGCATCATTGCAACGGTGGTTTGCATTAAAGGGGTTCTCCGGGTTTTTTCTATTGATGACCTATTCTTAGTCAATATTAGATCAGTGGCGGTGCTGGGTGTCAGACTGACCAACTGTACGGGGAGATGGCACATGCACACTGCACACACTGTCTCCTTATACAGCTGATCGCCGGGTGTCGGACCCCCGAAAATCTGATATTGATGACCTATCCTGAGGATAATATAAGACAGAGTTCAGACTAAGCAAATATAAATCTACACTCATATATTTGCTTAGTCTGAACTCTGTCTTATAGTATATATTGAGGGTGGCGCCTCTTTTGGACTGAGCCTGGGACTACTCAGCACAAAAGCAATTTAGCTGGTTCCTGCAGTGCCCTCAATGAAAGGAGACTGGTAAGTCCATGAAAGGTAGTATCTGTAATGTTAGGGACCCTTGTGCGGAAGCCGCCGTGACGTGGTACTTGGGCCTGACATACTTTTGATCAAAAATGTGCCCTAAGAGCTTCCTTCATTCCATGTTTTTGGAATGAGCCCCTTTTCATATTTTTTGCTATCAGTTTATGATGTATTGTGCAGCCATATTTTAACCTATTCTGAGGATAAGTTATCAATAGAAAAAGCCCGGACAACCCCTTTAAGGTAAACTAAACTACCAGCAGGTCCTGAAGGTCTGCAGCTGCCAGAACATGCTGGGAGCTATAGTTCCTTGTGAGAGTCACAATGTTTGTAAATTGAAAACTAAAGTTTTTTTTAACAGTAAATAACTAGTTTACTTTGGGGACTGGCCTGGGGAAATGCTCACACTTTCTCTCTTGCTTGCAGCCTGAAAGGTTTCTTATTTGCTCAGTCTCCTCCACACTGTGTCACTGTCAGCGACTGAGAAGTGTAGCACACAGATGTCTCCATCACTTGCTTAACACAGCCTAGCCAGAGCCAGAGAGCTCCTGGATGTAGGTGGGCAGGCAGCAGGGAATGTTTAAAAGCCGCCCAGCAGAGAGAAGCTGCGAGCTAACAGGATGGGAGGCGTGGTCAATTCAGCCAGGTTAGTGGAGCCCATGACTGGAGAAGATGGAGAAGATGTGCCTTATTGCTGCAACTACACAGGATGCAAGTGTAATGTCATCCTGCCACTTGCTTTCCCTGACACGGTAGTTGAGATTGTATACTGCACTGCTGATACTTATGCAGGGCCGGTGCAAGGATTTTTGCCGCCCTAGGCAAAAGAAAAGTTTGCCGCCCCCACCCCACCCCATGTGACATCACAATGCCCCACCCACATGATCTGCCATATCAAAGGGGTTCTGCAGTTTATTTAAGCTGATCGGCAGGGGTCCGACACCCGGAACCCCCGCCATTCAGCTGTTTGAGATGGCAGTGGCGCTGGCAGTAGCGCCTCAGTCTTCTCGCAGTGACGTCACGACTAGTATCATTGGCCTGGGCAGGGCTAAGCTTCATTCAAGTGAACAGAGCTTAACCCCGCCAAGGCCAGTGATACTAGTCGTGACGTCACTGCGCCTGCGGTAAACAGCGAGAAGGCCGAGGCACTACTGCCAGCGCCGCTGCCTTCTCAAACAGCTGATCGGAGAGGGTCCCGGGTGTCGGACCCCTGCCGATCAGATGCTGATGATCTATCCAGAAGATAGATCATCAGTTTAAATAAACTGCAGAACCCCTTTAACTAACGCCAGTTCTCTCTCTCCCCCCTCTTGTCATTCTGTTCCTTCTCATGTCCTTCTCTTTCCCCCCCTTGTCATTCTCTTTGTCCTTCTTGCCATTCTCTCCCCCCCCCATGTCATTCTTTCCCCCTCCTGTCATTCTCTTTCCCATCTTGTCATTCTCTCTCCCTTTCTTGTCATTCTCTCCCCCTCCCATGTCATTCTCTCCCCCTCCTGTCATTCTCTTTCCCCCTTGTCATTCTCTCTCCCTTTCTTGTCCTTCTCCCCCCCCATGTCATTCTCTCCCCCTCTTGTCATTCTCTTTGACCCTCTTGTCATTCTTCACCCACCCCCCCCATGTAATTCTCTTTCCAATTCCCCCACCTCTGGTGTAGCGTGGCCGAGCTCTGTATGGTCTGCGGGTACAGGCGCTTTTGTTTCCTGTACACGAGCGGACTGACAGGAAGTGCACACTGTGTGCGCACTTCATCTCAGTCCGGCCGGGTACAGGAGACTGATGCTCCCTGTACCCGCAGACCATAGAGGGCTCGGCCACGCTACAATGAGGGAGTGACAGGAGGGAGCGCTGAGCGCTTCCCTCCTGTCAGCTCCTCTCCTCTTGGTGCGCCCGGGCGGTGCGCCCTCATGGACGCGCCAGCCCGGGCAGTACTGCAGCCGCCAGAGGCTCAATATAGAGTGCTCGGGCGGCTGCAGCATGAGGCGGGGCCGTTGCTCCTAGCAGTGCCCCTTCCCAAGGGGCGCTCTACGCGGCTGCCAAGTCCGCTTATAGGACGCGCTGGCCCTGTACTTATGGAAACTCAAGCAAGAGGGGGCGGGGCAGGGGAATACAGTGGCAGTCCTTCCTTGAGCAGAGAGAAGCTCTCATAAAGACTCCTTTACTGAATAGATCAGAGGCCCACTGAGGGATTTACTGGCTCCCCGATGGGCCAGTCTGAGCCTGTCCTTGACTACAATAGGTACATGGGAGGGGTTAATTTTTTACATCAAAGCCAAGCAGTGCAATGTGGAAAACGAAAGTATGGAACAAAAATCTGGACATGCACATTGAACTGATGGCACTGTATAACTCTTAGGAAGAGCAGCAGAAGAACCCCAAAAAGATGCAGTTTGTTCCAAAAGGGGGATATGATGCCCTTAGGGTTTCGCCCAACGTCAATCTGGTTATTGGCATAGTGGTACAATATTACCACTGATCTGTTTTTTAAGGATACTGTTTATCACTTTGAAAGCAGTGCTGAAAAACCTGCCCTCTGCTTAAAGGATTGCTTCAATGGATAAATAACTTTATTCTCTATGTACCCTGTAATATTATCACTTTATTAAACTCTGATATACAGTATTCCACACAGCTTAACCACCTCAGCCCCCCTAGCTTAAACACCCTTAATGACCAGGCCACTTTTTACAATTCTGCACTACACTACTTTCACCGTTTATTGCTCCGTCATGCAACTTACCACCCAAATGATTTTACCTCCTTTTCTTCTCACTAATAGAGCTTTCATTTGGTGGTATTTCATTGTTGCTGACATTTTTACTTTTTTTGCTATTAATAAAAATTTAACGACATTTTTGCAAAAAAATGACATTTTACATTTTCTGTTGTAAAATTTTCAAAAAAAAAAACTACATTTCTATATAAATTTTCTGCAAAATTTATTGATCTACATGTCTTTGATAAAAAAAAATCCAATAAGTGTATATTTATTGGTTTGGGTAAAAGTTATAGCGTTTACAAACTATGGTGCAAGAAAGTGAATTTCCGCATTTTGAAGCAGCTCTGACTTTCTGAGCACCTGTCATGTTTCTTCAGGTGCTAGAATGCCAGGATAGTATAAATACCCCTCAAATTACAACATTTTAGGAAGAAGACACCCCAAAGTATTCACGGAGGGGCATGGTGAGTTCATGTATCATTTCATTTTTTTTCACAAGTTAGCGGAAAATGACACTTTCTGAGGAAAAAAAAAATAATAATAAAGTTTCCATTTCTGTTACTTCTGGCAAAAAAAATAAAAAATCTCAGACGGAATCACTATGCCCCTCAGTGAATACCTTGGGGTGTCTACTTTCCGAAATGGGGTCATTTGTGGGGTGTGTTTACTGTTCTGGCATTTTGGGAGGGGCTAAATTGTGAGCAGCCCAGGGCCCCTTTGCGCACCCAGGCTGCAAAAAAGTGTTACTCATGTGGTATCGCCGTACTCAGGAGAAGTAGGGCAATGTGTTTTGGGGTGTATTTTTACATATACCCATGTTGGGTGAGAGAAATATCTCTGTAAATTGTCAACTTTGTATAAAATTTTTTAAAAAGTTGTCGTTTACAACGATATTTCTCACACACAGTATGGGTATATGTAAAAATACACCCCAAACACATTGCCCTACTTCTCCTGAGTACGGCGATACCACATGTGTGCCACTCTTTTGCAGCCAAGATGCGCAAAGGGGCCCTAATTCCAATGAGTACCTTTAGGATTTCACAGGGCATTTTTACGCATTTGGATTCCAGACTTCTTCACACGCTTTAGGGGCCCTTAAAATGCCAGGACAGTATAAATACCCCACATGTGACCCCATTTTAGAAAGAAGACACCCCAAGGTATTCTGTGAGGGGTATGGTGAGTTCATGTAAAATTTTATTTTTTGTCACAAGTTAGTAGAATATGAGACTTTGTAAAAAACAAAAATAAAAAAAAATAAAATATCAATTTCCGCTAACTTGTGCCAAAAAAATAAAATTCTGTGAACTCGACATGCCCCTCACGGAATACCTTGGGGTGTCTTCTTTCCAAAATGGGGTCACATGTGGGGTATTTATACTGCCCTGGCATTTTAGGGGCCCTAAAGCGTGAGAATCCAAATGCGTAAAAATGCCCTGTGAAATCCTAAAGGTACTCATTGGTTTTAGGGCCCTTTTGCGCATCTTGGCTACAAAAAAGCGGACAAGAAAAAGCATTTTCTATATAGTTCTGGCAATGTGCGGATCTGCAAAATGCGGAAAGCACATTGCCGGTGTCCGTGTTTTGAGGATCTGCGGATCCGCGGATCCGTGGATCCACGGATCCGCAAAACACATATGGACGTCTGAATGGAGCCTTACAAGGGGTGTGATCAATGACAGGGGGGTGATTAGGGAATCTAGATGGGGTGATCAAGGGGTTAACAAGGGGTTAATAAGTGAGGGGGGGGGTTAGTGTAGTGTTTGGCGCAACTTTACATAGCTACCTGGTCCTCTGGTGGTCGATCCTTGCAAATGGGACGACCAGAGGACCAGGTAGCAGGTATATCAGACGCTGTTAACAAAACAGCATCTGATATACTTGTTTGATGCGATTTATTTCGCATCTACGCCAGCAATTGATCATCGCTGGCAGGCTGCAGTACAAGTTGTGAGACGCGTGGCAATGTGAACGTGCGCGCTCGCGCGCGCGTTCACAGGAAGTCTCGCGTCTCGTGAGATGACACGCCGATGCGTCAACTCAGAACTACAGGACCGCCCGCCGGACGCATTCGTGCGTTAGGCGGTCCTGTAGTGGTTAATATTCAATTTTCACTACCCATTACACATACATTTCTTGAACACACATATAAGGTCAAAGTGCTCACTACATCCCTTGAAAAATTCCATAAGTGGTATAGTTTCCAAAATGGGGTCACTTCTTGAGGGTTTCCACTATAGTTGTATTGCAGGGTCTCTTCAAATGTGACATGGCTCCCAAAAACTATTTCAGCAAAATCTGCCCTTCAAAAGCCATATCACACTCCTTCCCTTTTGAGCCATATGGTGTGCTCATAGAGCAGTATATGACCACATATGGTGTGATGCCAAATTTAGGAGAATATGGGCAACAAATTGCGTGATGTTTTTTTCCTGTAACCCTTGTGAATATGAAAAATTTGGGCTAAAGAAACATTATCACCCCAACAAGTTTGCAAGGTTGGCAGATGAGGGGGATGTCAGTTCAGGGAAAGCACTTTTGCAGCCAGACACTTCCTCTGCCAGTCAGGGGAATGTTCGTTCCAGTAAGCAAGGGACCAGGAGAGCCAGACAGGTGCTGGTAGTGGGAAACTCAATTATTAGGGGCACAGATAGGGCAATCTGTCACAAAGACCGGGATCGTCGAGCGGTGTGTTGTCTTCCTGGTGCTCGAGTTCAACACATCACAGATCGGGTTGACAGATTACTGGGAGGGGCTGGAGAAGATCCAGCGGTCATGGTCCATATTGAAACCAATGACAAAGGGTAGGTGGAGCGTCCTTAAAAATGATTTTAGGTATTTAGGCCACTAGCTTAGGGCAAAGACCTCAAAGGTAGTGTTTTCCGAAATACTACCTGTACCACAAGCCACACAAGAAAGGCAGTGGGAGATTAGGGAGGTAAACAAGTGATTCAAGAACTAGTGTAGGAAAGAGGGGTTGGGTTCCTGGAGAACTGGGCCGACTTCTTTGTCAGCTACAGGCTCTATTGTAGGGATGGGTTGCACCTCATGGGGAAGAGCCAGCTTTTTGGGGGAAGAAGATGGCTAGAAGTTTGGAGTAGTGTTTAAACTAGGGGTTGAGGGGGAGGGTAATTACATTATAGGAGGGGAAAATAGTGCAGATAGAGAACTGGGGAAAGGTAATGGAACTGGGGGAGGAATGGAAGGAAGGAGTAGAACAGTTCATAAGGAAACGTATAGGGTAGGGTTGAGCAAAGCCGAACTTTGCGAGTTCGGGTACCCGGACCTGAACCCAGAATTTTTCACTGAAGTTCGGTTTTGGTTTTCGGGTGATTTTATTATTTTCTATTATAATATGGTTATAACGGAAAATAATAGCATTCTAAAGACAGAATGCTAAATAAAATAGCCATTGAGGGGTTAAATATAATAAAAATAAACTCACCTTAGCTACTTGATCGCGCAGCCGGTATCCTCTTCTTTCTGCAGGACCTGCTAAAGTCCTGCTGAATGAAGATAGAAGGACCTGCGGTGACGTCACTGCGCTCACCACGTGGGGGGAAAAGGATCTAGTAATTTTAGTGAACAGAAAACTAAGCTGTAGAAACCAGTGTCAGGCAGCTGCTGCCAAGGCCAATAAGATAATGGGCTGCATCAAAAGGGGCAAATATGTCTGTGATGAGAACATAGTCCTACCACTTTACAAATCACTAGTCAGACCACACATGGAGTACTGTGTACAGTTCTGGGCTCCTGTGAACAAGGCAGACATAGCAGAGCTGGAGAGGGTTCAGAGGGGGCAAACTAAAGTAATAACTGGAATGGGGCAACTACAGTACCCTGAAAGGTTATCAAAATAAGGTTATTCACTTTAGAAAAAAGACGACTGAGGGATGATCGAATAACTATGTATAAATATATCAGGGGTCAGTACAGAGATCTCTCCCATCATCTATTTATCCCCAGGACTGTGACTGTGACGAGGGGACATCCTCTGCGTCTGGAGGAAAGAAGGTTTGTACACAAACATAGAAGAGGATTCTTTATGGTAAGAGCAGTGACTATGGAGCTCTCAGCCTGAGGAGGTTGTGATGGTGAGTTCACTAAAAGAGTTCAAGAGGGGCCTGGATGTATTTCTGGAGTTATTCTGATTGCCTGATTGATGTCGGGAAAGAATTTTTTTTCCCCTGAAGTGAGGGAAATTGGCTTCTACCTCACAGGGGTTTCTTTGCCTTCCTCTGGATCAACTTGCAGGATAACAGGCTGAACTGGATAGACAGATGTCTTTTTTCAGCCTTATAAACTATGTTAGGCTACTTTCACACTAGCGTTTTGGCTTTCTGTTTGTGAGATCCGTTCAGGGCTCTCAAAAGCGGTCCAAAGTTTTGCCTTAATGCATTCTGAATGGAAAAGGATCCACTCAGAATGCACCAGTTTGCCTCCGTTCAGTCACCATTGTGCTCTGGATGCGGACACCAAAACGCTGCCTGCAGCTTTTTGCTGTCTGCCTGACGAAGCAGAGTCAATCGGATCCATCCTGGCACACAATGTAAGTCAATGGGGAGGGATCCGCACAATAGAAAATGGATCTGTCCCCCATTGACTTTCAATGGAGTTCAAGATGGATCCGTCATGGCTATAGAAGACATAATACAACCGGATCTGTTCATGACGGATGCATGCGGTTATATTATTGTAACGGAAGCGTTTTTGCAGATCCATGACTGTTCCGCAAAAAACGCTAGTGTGAAAGTAGCCTTACAATGTTACAGCCAAGTGTTTCTAAATTATATGAAACTCCTGTTAAGTGAAAGTACTGACTAGACCCCTTGATAAAATTGTTTCTTGAGGGGCGTAGTTTTCAAAACAGGTCACTTTTTGGGGGGTTCTTTTTTATGTCACATTAGACACTCAACAATTGTCAGCCAATGCTGTGTAAATCTACAATCAGGATACATGGTATAACAATTAGAGATATTGCTTTTCACAGTGGCACAAAAAAGGAACAACATATTGGGCACTGAAATGGCATATCTGTGGAAACAAAATGCAATGTTCATTTCATTTTACATACACTGCACATTCATTTCTGGTAAACACCTATAGTGACAAAAGGCTCACTACACTCCTTGATAAATTCTTTGAGGGTTGTAGTTTCCAAAATTCGGTCACTTTTTGGGAGCTCTTTTTATTTATCATCAGAGCCTCTGCAATTGTCAGTCAATGATTTATAACGTACTATATTATGCCTCAATGTGCATGGTGCACTTCTAAGCCCTGTCGTATATATCTAGACCAGTGTTTCCCAACCAGTGTGCCTCCAGCTATTGCAAAACTACAACTCGCAGCATGTCTGCACAGCCAAAGGCTGTCCGGGCATGCTGGGAGTTGTAGTTTTGCAACAGCTGGAGTCAAACTGGTTGGGAAACACTGATCTAGACTAGAGTGGAGCAAACTTGTATTTTAAGTTCGGCGTCCAAAGTTCGGGTTCGGGTTATAGAAGCATCCCGTTATGGATTCCGCTACCACGGACCATAACAGCATTTGGAATCCATAAGGGGATTCTTCAATGAACACGAACCTTGGACAACACTAAGGACCTGGGGTGATGTCACCGTCCAGTACTGAGCCACGCCCCCTGCACTGATCACATGACGGTGGCGTCACCCCAGATCCTTAGTCTTGTCAAAGGTTCGGGTTCATAGAAGAATCCCCTTATGGATTCCAAATGCCTTTACAGTTCAGGTTCACTCAACCCTATTTATGTCCAAGGGATTACGATCACCTTGCAATCCAACAGTGGTGGCCATGCTTGCACACTGTAAAAAAAGGCGCCAGTCTCCCTGGTGGCCAGGACCGCAGGAGTGCGCATAGGCTTGCGCTATGGTGCCTAACACACAAATCTTAGTTAAAGCTGCTATCTAATATAATGAGCTGCTAGTGTAGCATCCCCAAGTCAGGGCAATGTGTGTGACTAACCTGGGGAATGCCAGTGATGGAGAGGCCGGCACGCTGTTCCTCTGGGGCACTCTCTGGGTTCTTGAGGGACACAGCCAGGTGGAATGTGAGGTGCCCTTGGTGTTGTAGTTTAACGTGCCTATGGCTAAGTCCCTGATGTTTCGTGACGCCAGTGCCAGTAAACGGTGGCACACCGTATTTATAGTAGGAATAATAGAGGTGCAGACTTGTAACTTGAAAACAGAATTCCAACTTTACTGAAAACAGTGGAAATACAGCAGGCAACCTCTTACAACAGTTCTTGTTGCAGACAATAGACTTTTATACAGTCGCAGTTACAGCAGGCTTACATCCAGCAAGGTAAAGTAGAGGGTAAAATAACAGGACTTTGAAATGCAGGTGAACCTTACTTTCTTCCTGACTTGTCCTGACTGGCAATTATTCTTCAAGGCCCCAATGCCCTACTTCTGGCTTATATCCTTGAATCTCCAGTAGACAGTGTACCTCCTCTTGACATTCAGTACCTCTTGCTCTAGGGATTGCCTCTGCTTGACTTCTGCTGACTTGCTTAGGCCTGTGACATGTGGCCTTCACAGACTCCAGGGTCTGCACTAACACTAGCCTGCCTTGGCCTAGCTATATATACATCCCTGCTCACCAGTTCCCCTAGTGGTCTAACACCTACATCACAACCCTCACATTGCTGCAGGCAATTATATGAAACACTTAAAGGAACATAACAGATTGGTGGTAAACGGGTATTAAAGTGCCCGTATACTGCATACCCCACGACTTTAAACTGAGTACGACCTCGTACTCCCACAGGGGCCCACCCAGCTGGATTCTTCTCCTGAAAGACACAAAACACATGCAGGCATATATAAACACAAATGAATGACATCTGCATAAGTAATCATATCAGGTCCAGCTTGGAAAGGTGGAGTGCGGTGACAAGGGCGACGTCCTCTGCTTGCAGGCTGTTAATGCAGAGCTGTGATGCTGACCTGGTACAGCAAATCAATGGTTAACACCAGGATAGTCCATAAGAGAATGCCAGAGTCCATAATAAGAACATATCACAGAGGCTCGCACACAGGAGTCCATCTCTGGGTACAAACTTAAAAAGGATGATGCTCACACAGAGGTTTCCTGTCGGGAAACACTTCCAGTACAGTCATAGTTTTCAAAACGTACTGGTAAGCGCCCTTGTAGACCGGGTAGACCTCCTTAGAGCCAAGGTCTCCTCTTGCCCGGGTACAGGGGGACAAGAAGGATCCACGTCAGTGGGACCCCTTTCAGTAGCACCCTGAGCGGGGCCTGCTACGGTTGCAGGTTCAGCAGGTGCCGGGGCAGGCACCCCAAAGTTTAACCAGGGTGTAAGGAACCAGTGGAGCGGCTCAGGATCATTCAGCAAATCCGCTATGGCCTGCATAGGTTCAGCAGGCCGAGCAATGGAATCTGACTCAGAAGACTCGGATCCGGAATCTCCAACGACAGCCTCCTTGTCACTGCAGAGTTTTAGGCGGTTTCTGTGAACAATTTGGGGACCCTTACCCTCTCTGGTGACCTCATAGGTATGAGTTTCAGCATTAGGGATGGCAGATACAAGATAGGGAGTCCTCTCCCATTTACTGTCCAGTTTACTGGTGCGGTGATTGTTCTTTAACCACACTGTATCCCCCACAGCCAAGGGCTCTGCATGGGCCGCCAAATCATAGTCTTTTGTTGTCGCTCCCGGGCACCTTCCATGCGCTCCTGGACAATTTCTTTGGCATTAAGCAGGCGCCTTTGATGTTCCGTTACCCAGTCAGTTTTAGGCAGGGGATTAATGTCATCCAGCACTTGTATATCCAGGGAATGGTCTGCAGGCAATTTACCCTGACGCCCAAACAACAGGTAGAAAGGAGTGTATCCAGTGGAACAATGGATAGTATTATTGTACGTATACATGAGCTGTGGTAGCAGGTTAGGCCAATCTCCTCTGGTCTCAGGAGGCACGGCTCTCAACATTTCAATCAAGGTCTGATTCATCTTTTCACAGAGTCCATTACCTTGTGGATGATAGGCCGTGGTCCGGACCTTTTGGCAATTGTGTAGTCGGCACAGCTCCTGGAACAGATGAGACTCAAACGCAGACCCCTGGTCGGTGAGGATCTTTTCTGGGCAGCCGTAAGGCAGGAGGAAGTGTTTCCAGAACAATTCAGCGGTCGTCTTGGCTGTCAGGTCCTTCACAGGCACTGCTACGGCAAACTTAGTGAAATGGTCAATAATAGTCATAGCATAGGTATACCCTGAGTGACTGGGCTCTAACTTTACGTGATCAATAGCAACCAGTTCAAGAGGGGCGGTACTTATAATAGGGTGCAGCGGTGCTCTCTGATCATGATGTTCACCTCTCTTTAGGGCACAGGCTGTACATTCCCGACACCACTTCTCAATGTCCTCTCTGACTCCAACCCAGTAGAACCGCCTACGGACAGTGGCCTCAGTCTTTGAACCCCAAAATGTCCAGACCTGTCATGATACATTTCTAAAACCATACCTGCATCACGACGTGGGATGAGGATCTGGTGCACTCTGTCATTTGACACTGGATCCAGGCTTCGTCGCAGCAACAGGCCTTTTCGAAGGAACAGTTGTTGACGTTGCCTCCACAATTTGATGAGTTCTGGGTCTGCGGTCTTTCGCCGAATTCTTTCAGGGGTTCTGCCACTGATGAAGAAGTCCAACAGTTCACCGAGAACTCTACTCTCTGATTGCAACTTAATCCACTTTTCTTCTCTGGATGCAGGCTTATCAAAGGATGGAGGGTCAGAGGTTCCACCGTTGGCAGCTTGAGCTTGGTCCTGTTGAGCAAACCTGTTATAAAATGCTGGCATCTCTACATCTTCCCAGGCATCCCGTTTGTCATCTGGTGCTATTTCAGTGGGGAGCCTTGACAGGGCATCAGCATTATCGTTTGAACGGCCAGCCCGGTATTTTACAGTGAAGTCGTAATTAGCAAGGCGGGAGGCCCATCTCTGCTCTAAGGCCCCCAGTTTGGCGGTATTCAGGTGGGCCAGAGGATTATTATCAGTGAAGGCAATAAATGGAGTGGCAGCCAAATAGTCCTTGAATTTTTCTGTTACCGCCCACACTAAGGCCAGAAACTCTAATTTGAAAGAGCTATAATTCTGATCATTCTTTTCAGCTCCCTTTAAGGACCGGCTGGCGTAAGCTATCACTCTCTCTTTCCCTCTTGCACTTGAGCTAGCACTGCTCCCAGGCCTTTCTTACTGGCATCTGTGTAAAGGTGAAATGGCTTACTGTAATCTGGGTACCCCAGCACAGGAGGTTCAGTCAGCTTTCTCTTTAACAACTGAAATGCAATCTCCCTCTCTTCATTCCATTCAATGGGGACAGGAGTCTTTGGGCTCTTTTTGGTTGTCCCCTCAGGAGTTCCTGGATTGGATCTGCTATTTGAGCGAAGTGGGGATAAAGCGCCGGTAGTAGCCAGCGAAGCTAAGGAAACTCCTCACTTCCTTCACTGTAGTGGGGACCGGCCAATTTCGGACAGCAGCCAACTTATCAGGATCAGGCTGGACCCCTCTGCGCTTACAACATGTCCCAGGTATTTTACAGCAGGTTTCAGCAGGTGACATTTGGACGGTTTAATCTTGAGGCCGTATTTAATAAGGATTTCAAACACCTCAGCTAAATGCTTTAAATGGTCCTCATACGTTTTAGAATAGATGATAACGTCATCCAGGTACAACAGCACCGTCTCAAAATTCTTATGGCCTAAGCACCGCTCCATTAATCTTTGAAAGGTCCCGGGGCATTACACAGTCCAAATGGCATGCAATTAAATTCAAACAGGCCCATAGGGGTGGTGAAAGCAGTCTTTTCCCTATCCTCAGGGGCCATGGGCACTTGCCAATATCCGCTGGTTAAATCTAAGGTGGAGAAATAGGCGGAGGAGCCTAGAGCAGTTAGAGACTCCTCAATACGTGGCAATGGATAAGCATCTTTGTGAGTGATCTGATTTATCTTTCTATAGTCTACACAAAACCGGATGCCACCATCTTTCTTTTTACTAAAACCAGGGGGCAGCCCAAGGACTACGACTGTCCCGGATTACGCTTGAGTCTTTCATTTCTTGGATCATCTCTTTAACAGTTTGGTATGAAGTTGGTGGTATGGGTCTATACCTCTCTTTGATGGGAGGATGAGAGCCAGTGGGTATGGTGTGTTGGATGACACTGACCTCTCCATAGTCCGTTGCGTGCTTACTGAAGGCTTGATGGTGTTGCTTTACTAGGTTCAGGAGTCCCTCTAGTTGATATTGCGGGGTAGCTTCGTCCCCGACATGGAGTTCCTTCCACCAGGGCACTGGAGAGTCGTCTGCAGGAAGAGGTCCTCGAGTGGCAGCTGGTGACTTCTCGGTGACAGGCAGGCGGATGACATCCTGGAAGGATACCTGGGAAAGCTGGGCAACAGGACAGTGCTTAGTAAGCACAGCAGGATGATCGCTGAGGTTAATCAGACGGACAGGTACTTTACCTTGGGAGACGGTCGCCAGGCACTTGGCAGCTCTCACATATGGGTAGTTCTCCATCTGGACAGGTTCCACCAGGGCCGGATAGTCTTGGCCCTGGACTCCCAGGACAGCACGGCACCACAGGAGGGTTTGGGAGTTTGGAGGTAGAGTCACTGGTCTATTATCACGGATCCTGGCGGTGCAGATCTCTCCTTTTCATTTGCAAACCTCTGCTGAGCACACAATACGCTGATAGTCTTTTGGAGGACCTTCTTGGAAGCAGAGGAAGCTGCAGGCAGGGACTGATGGAGAGCTTCAAGTACCTCAGGGTAGCAATTTTTGAAAACATTAGTCCCAACAATCACAGGGTGACCCCTTTATCCTCGGTTTGTACCACGATCACTCCTTGCTGTGGTAAAGTGGCTTCTCCCACCTGGAGAGTGGGTTCCCAGTATCCATGGACTTTTATGGGCTTACCATTGCTTGCAATTATCTCCAGCCAGGACTCAGGTGGCTGGGTAAGCAGGCTGGAACTCCAGAACTGATTAAAGGTGGACTGCTGAATAGTGGTGACTTGAGATCCAGTGTCCAACAACGCTTCAAAAGGCACTCCATTGATCCGGACGTTTATTTTGGGACGGGACCCCACATAACGGGGCATCCAGTTTGGATCCCTTGGACCTGTTGTTCTACCTCCCGAGGGGCGGTCCTCAGCCTCGAGGGTGACCCGCTTAACTGCCAGCAAGTAGATTCAGTATGACCCAACTTCTTGCAGTAGTTACAGGCAGGCCGCTTACGGTTCCTAAACCGGTCACTTGAACGTCGTCCAGGATCTCTGGGATAAACTTCTTGATACGCAGGGGGCCAGGCTTTTGCGGCAGAAGGAGTTCATCTTCCAGCATTAAGGGCTTCTCCCACTCTTCCAGTTTCCTGCAGACTTTTTCCAGGCTCTTAGTGAGGAAATTGACCTGTTCCATCAAAGCAGCTACCGTATCAGGCACTGGAGTCTGGGCGGCTTGGCTGGCCCCTGGCAGGCTGGCATCCGTCAGCTTAGAATTACGGACAGAAGGCTCGGGATGGGCCACCGGTTCCGTTGGCAGATGTTGTCCCAGAATACTAATGGCCAGTTCTTTAAAGTCCAGGAAAATACTGTTAGGGTGCTGAGCCGACAACATTTTCAATTGTGTTTTTAAAGATTCGCTACTCACACCCGCAATAAATTGTTCTCTCAGAGTTTGATCCTGGGTGTCAACCTCTCTAGGGTCTATATGAATGACGGCCCTCCAGGCCTCTTGGAGGGATAAAGCAAAATCACGGAGTGACTCACCAGGCTTTTGTTTCTTACTGAAGAAGCGCATCTTTATTTCAGACACCGTCCTGACTTCAAAGGTAGTGCTGAGGCGGTCAAAGATCTGCTCTATGGTACTCCTCTCAGAACTGGGCCAGGACATGACCTCACGACGGGCCGCTCCTTCCAACTGGGCTAACAGAATCTCCATTTGCTGCTCCGGATTGATAGGATAGAGCCGGAACAGAGCCAGGATTTTGTCTTGAAAGTCTTTTAAATTATGAGCCTCCCGGCATAACGGGAAACCATGGGGCCCCAAAGTAGTATGGCATCGTCAGCGGCATCATGTTGGCAGGCGCAATACCGTTAGTAGGCCACTGGCTCCCTGGGGGCAGGCTGCTCTGCTACTTCTGAGTCCGACATGATGCAGATTAATTGGTTGTGCGGTCCCTTTAAGAGGTAGCGACAGGTCCGATGTCGCGCTGGCGGGGTTACTGGCTGGTGAGTGCAATCGGTGGAAAGAGTCCGGTATCCCCTTTGGGCCTCACTAACCAGGTGACCCTCTCCGGTATGGAATTATTTCCCAGGAGTTTGTACTTACTCCGGTGCAGGCGGTCCAAATCTCGCGAGATCCGGAAGGACGTCTTCGGGAATCCCTTGCGCAGCGTCCCTTCCCGCGAGGACGTCGGGCCGGAGGGGCGGAGCTTCGGACTTGCTCCGACGGGGAACAGCGTCTGCGTTCTTCCAAGTCCAAGGTAGGTGGAGTCCAGCTTGGGAAATTTGAATAGGGTGGTGACGCTGCAGAGTTTGGCGCTAAGTTTTCCCGCCAGCAATGAGTGGTGATGGCGCAGTAGATAAGTCCACAGTTCAGGCGGCCATCTTGGGCGCCATGATGCATCAATTCAGTGACAGCAAGCAGGATGATAAAAGTCCACAAAAACACACTTTGAAGTGGCGATTTTCTTCCTCTTGACAGCGCAACACTGCACAGCGCTTTTAGAGGTTTTTGGGACACTTTTCTGTACGTTTTAAGTCCGCAAAGTTCAATAAACAAACAGGCGTTTTGTCACTTGGCAAACTGGTTAAGGCACAAAGTTCACGCTTTTGCTCACAGTCCGTAAAACGTGCGTATCCTGTTCGTGACGCCAAAATGTAGCATCCCCAAGTCAGGGCAATGTGTGTGACTAACCTGGGGAATGCCAGTGATGGAGAGGCCGGCACGCTGTTCCTCTGGGGCACTCTCTGGGTTCTTGAGGGACACAGCCAGGTGGAATGTGAGGTGCCCTTGGTGTTGTAGTTTAACGTGCCTATGGCTAAGTCCCTGATGTTTCGTGACGCCAGTGCCAGTAAACGGTGGCACACCGTATTTATAGTAGGAATAATAGAGGTGCAGACTTGTAACTTGAAAACAGAATTCCAACTTTACTGAAAACAGTGGAAATACAGCAGGCAACCTCTTACAACAGTTCTTGTTGCAGACAATAGACTTTTATACAGTCGCAGTTACAGCAGGCTTACATCCAGCAAGGTAAAGTAGAGGGTAAAATAACAGGACTTTGAAATGCAGGTGAACCTTACTTTCTTCCTGACTTGTCCTGACTGGCAATTATTCTTCAAGGCCCCAATGCCCTACTTCTGGCTTATATCCTTGAATCTCCAGTAGACAGTGTACCTCCTCTTGACATTCAGTACCTCTTGCTCTAGGGATTGCCTCTGCTTGACTTCTGCTGACTTGCTTAGGCCTGTGACATGTGGCCTTCACAGACTCCAGGGTCTGCACTAACACTAGCCTGCCTTGGCCTAGCTATATATACATCCCTGCTCACCAGTTCCCCTAGTGGTCTAACACCTACATCACAACCCTCACATTGCTGCAGGCAATTATATGAAACACTTAAAGGAACATAACAGATTGGTGGTAAACGGGTATTAAAGTGCCCGTATACTGCACTAGGTTTATAGCTGTTCCTATGTATTGTAAGTCTTAAAATGTCATAGGCATTGCGATGAGTAGTACAATAATCTGTGCTACTTAATTTCTCTTCTAAAGCAATGATCCCAATTTACCACTGGGTGGCAATGTAAGGCACTTGACTTTCAGTCTAACTAGTATTAGTCACTGTTTTATATTTAATTGGAGAGAAATAATATGCCATGCTATTGTAAAATACATACTGGTGGTACATTGTTCATGAATATCTGGTCATTTATACTGCTTCTTCATAATTTGAAGTCCTCAATCCTGGTCTTATTCGTACAGTTTATGTGTATCATTTTATATCTAGTCTAGCTATATGATATCCATACAATTTTTCAAGCACATAACAGCATTTCACCATCCTGAGGATATTTTTTTCTCTCCAACAAAAACTTTGCTACCAGAGGGGAATACCATTAAAGATTTCAAAGTGAGACATTACCCTACCTGTTAATGGAAATGAAATGTCAATTATATAGTTACATTATCCCTGCTCTGTACATTATCCCTGGTCTGCCAGGTATGAAATCTGATCCTTTTACTCCTCACTACATGTAACATAGTAACATATTAACAAAGTACATAAGGCCGAAAAAAGACATTTGTCTATCCAGTTCGGCCTGTCATCCTGCAAGAAGCCAATTTTCCCCACTTAAGAGGAGTAAAAAATTTCTTCCCAACTCCAATCAGGCAGTCAGAATAACTCCCTGGATCAACGACCCATCTCTAGTAGCTATAACCTGTAATATTGTTACACTCCAGAAATACATCCAGGCCCCTCTTGAATTCCTTTATTGTACTCACCATCACCACCTCCTCAGGCAGAGAGTTCCATAGTCTCACTGCTCTTACAGTGAAGAATCCTTTTCTATGTTTGTGTACAAACCTTCTTTCCTCCAGACGCAGAGGATGTCCCCTTGTCACAGTCACAGTCCTGGGGATAAATAGATAATCCGATAGATCTCTGTACTGTCCCCTGATATATTTATACATAAAGTGAATAACCCTAATTTTGATAACCTTTCAGGGTACTGTAGATCCCTCATTCCAGTTATTACTTTAGTTGCCTTCCTCTGAACCCTCTCCAACTCTGCTATGTCTGCCTTGTTCACTGGAGCCCAGAACTGTACATAGTACTCCATGCGTGGTCTAACTAGCGATTTGTAAAGTGGTAGGACTATGTTCTCATCACGGGCATTTATGCCCCTTTTGATGCAAACCATTATCTTATTGGCCATGGCAGCAGCTGCCTGACACTGGTTTTTGCAGCTTAGTTTGCTGTTTATTAAAATTCCTAGATGCTTTTTCATGACAGTGTTACCAAGTGTTTTACCATTTAATATGTACGGGTGACTTGTATTATTCCTTCCCATGTGCATAACTTTACATTTGTCAGTGTTAAACCTCATCTGCCACTTATCTGCCCAAGCCTCCAATCTATCCAGATCCCTCTGTAGCAGTATATTGTCCTCTTCAGTGTTAATTACTTTACACAGTTTAGTGTCATCTGCAAAAATTTATATTTTACTATGCAAGCCTTCTATAAGATCATTAATAAATATTTTGAAAAAAAGTGTTCAATACTGACCCCTGAGTAGTGATGTCGCGAACATAAAATTTTCAGTTCGCGAACAGCGAACGCGAACTTCCGCAAATGTTCGCGAACAGGCGAACCGGGCGAACCGCCATAGACTTCAATAGACAGGCGAATTTTAAAAACCAAAGGGACTCTTTCTGGCCACAATAGTGATGGAAAAGTTGTTTCAAGGGGACTAACACCTGGACTGTGGCATGCCGGAGGGGGATCCATGGCAAAACTCCCATGGAAAATTACGTAGTGGACGCAGAGTTGGGTTTTAATCCATAAAGGGCATAAATCACGTAACATTCCTAAATTGTTTGGAATAACATGCTTTAAAACATCCAGTGTGTGTATACGATCAGGTATGATGTTGTATCGATCAGGAAGTGTAAGGGTTACGCCCGATTCTCAGACATTGACATACCAAACTTCTCTTTTAATGCACCGCAAACAGTCCATTTGCACAACCGCAAACTCCCCATTTGCACAAGGTTGGATACCAAGCTAGCCACGTCCCGGTGATGTCATTGAAGGTTTCTTCCTCCACCCAGCCACGTACAACACCAAGGGTCCCCGAAAGGTCAATTGAATTGATTTTTCGAACGGGGAGATGGTTAAAAAAACGCTGGCTCCCTCCACTTTGTTTTAATCCACGGTCACTGCGTCTGCGCCGTGCAATTTACTGTCACACTCGATATGAGTGGTATTTTCTGTAGTACTATTCTCATCAGTTTAATCCCTGTTACATCCCATATCAGGGATTGCCTTTTGTGAAAAAAAAATTTAGGCCTAGTACCTTCGACTGCCTTCACAATGACAGACCAAACTCTCATACACCAAACTGAATTGATTTCAGGAACCGGGAGATGGAAAAAGCAGCTTGGTCGGTCCTCATACTCCCAAATTGGGGCACTGCGCGTGCACAGAGCAATGTGCTGTGACACCCTATATGAGTGGTGTCTCAACTAGTACTATTCCTATCAGCGGCGGGCGGGTGCGTGGTAACTTGAGAGCAGGTGACCAAAGCTGAGCTGGAGGAAGATGGTGCGTCAAGGTTCTTAGCGGAAGCTGTTGAAGATTGGGTGTCCTGTCTAAGCCAGTCAACTACGTCCTCAGAATTTTTCGGGTTCAGGGTACATGGCTTCTGAACACTAGGCATTATTCCAGGGACAGTGGAAATCACAGCACCACGACCACGACGGCCCCTGCGGGGTGGCCTGCCTCTGCCTGTCATTTTTTTTTCGATAAGTGGCACTGTGCCACCCGGTATCAGTGGTTGGCACTGGCAGTGGGCAAACTACAGTCTGTGGAGGTGGGCCTGACAGACACTGGCAGGAGGCAAGCAACTGAAATTAGACTAATGTGTAAAAATGAAATGCCTTATTTATCGGCAAGCTACTGTGCCACCCGGTATCAGTGGTTGGCACTGGCAGTGGGCACACTACAGTCTGTGGAGGTGGGCCTGACACACACTGGCAGGAGGCAAGCAACTGAAATTAGACTAATGTGTAAAAATGAAATGCCTTATTTATCGGCAAGCTACTGTGCCACCCGGTATCAGTGGTTGGCACTGGCAGTGGGCACACTACAGTCTGTGGAGGTGGGCCTGA
The DNA here is from genome assembly GCA_033119425.1 of Bufotes viridis. Taxonomy (NCBI): domain Eukaryota; kingdom Metazoa; phylum Chordata; class Amphibia; order Anura; family Bufonidae; genus Bufotes; species Bufotes viridis. Next base: position 79,329,814 of record CM065596.1, read on the forward strand.
CACACACTGGCAGGAGGCAAGCAACTGAAATTAGACTAATGTGTAAAAATGAAATGCCTTATTTATCGGCAAGCTACTGTGCCACCCGGTATCACTGGTTGGCACCGGCAGTGGGCACACTACAGTCTGTGGAGGTGGGCCTGACAGACACTGGCAGGAGGCAAGCAACTGAAATTAGACTAATGTGTAAAAATGAAATGCCTTATTTATCAGCAAACTACTGTGCCACCCGGTATCAGTGGTTGGCACTGGCAGTGGGCACACTACAGTCAGTGGAATTGGGCCTGACACGCACTGGCAGCAGGCAAGCAACTGAAATTAGACTAATGTGTAAAAATTAAATGCCTTTTTTTATGCAAAGTCCTGTGCCAGCCGGTATGACTGGTAGGCACTGGCAGTGGGCACACTACAGTCAGTGGAAGTCAGCCTGACACACACTGGCAGGCAACTAACCTTAGATTAAAGTGTAAAAATGAAATGCCTATTTTGATGCAAAGTCCTCTGCCAGCCGGTATGAGTGGTAGGCACTGGCAGTGGGCACACTACAGTCACTGGAAGTCATGCTATAACTCAAAAATATCGGGAGCCAAATGCAAATACTCAGAAATCACTTTATTAAATAATAAATAGTTAAAATTCCATAAAAAGAAGAAAGGTGCAGGTGCTATAGCGCCACCCTGGACCTCTACATAGGCAGTTATCAAATCAATCTGGGTATAACGTTGGTACATTCCAATCAATAAATATAAAGGTCATTACACCAGGACAAAACAGCCTCAGAAAAGAATTTTTTTTGTAACACCATATATCATGAAATCAAGCCTACCCAGCGCAGTATATATCACGCCCAGAGGACCAGGATGGCGCCACCCGGCGCGCTTCGGCGAACCTTCGTCCGGGGTTCGCCGAAACGCGCGTCGGGTGGCGCCATCCTGGTCCTCTGGGCGTGATATATACTGCGCTGGGTAAGGCTTGATTTCATGATATATGGTGTTACAAAAAATTCTTTTCTGAGGCTGTTTTGTCCTGGTGTAATGACCTTTATATTTATTGATTGGAATGTACCAACGTTATACCCAGATTGATTTGATAACTGCCTATGTAGAGGTCCAGGGTGGCGCTATAGCACCTGCACCTTTCTTCTTTTTATGGAATTTTAACTATTTATTATTTAATAAAGTGATTTCTGAGTATTTGCATTTGGCTCCCGATATTTTTGAGTTATAGCATGTTTGATGGGAGTATATGCTCTATTGTATGCATGTTTCAATTGGCATCTTGAGGATATGCCTGGTATTACATGTAAGGCACTGGCTATAGGCATTAGATGCTTCCGTGGTTTTCTGATACAGTCACTGGAAGTCAGCCTGACACACACTGGCAGGCAACTAACCTTAGATTAAAGTGTAAAAATTAAATGCCTTTTTTTGATGCAAAGTCCTGTGCCACACGGGATGACAGGGGTGGGCACTGGCAGTGGGCACACTACAGTCAGTGGAAGTCGGCCTGACACACACTGGCAGGCAACTAACCTTAGATTAAAGTGTAAAAATTAAATGCTTTTTTGATGCAAAGTCCTGTGCCACACGGGATGACAGGGGTGGGCACTGGCAGTGGGCACACTACAGTCAGTGGAAGTCGGCCTGACACACACTAGCAGCAGGCAAGCAGCTGAAATTACACTAAAGTGTAAAAATGAAATGCCTTTTTTATGCAAAGTCCTGTGCCAGCCGGTATGAGTGGTGGGCACTGGCAGTGGGCACTCTACAGTCACTGGAAGTCAGCCTGACACACACTGGCAGGCAACTAAACTTAGATTAAAGTGTAAAAATTAAATGCCTTTTTTTGATGCAAAGTCCTGTGCCACATGGGGTGACAGGGGTGGGCACTGGCAGTGGGCACACTACAGTCACTGGAAGTCAGCCTGACACACACTGGCAGGCAACTAAACTTAGATTAAAGTGTAAAAATTAAATGCCTTTTTTTGATGCAAAGTCCTGTGCCACATGGGATGACAGGGGTGGGCACTGGCAGTGGGCACACTACAGTCTGTGGGCCTGCAGCTCCTCACACACAGGCAGGCCAGGTAACTGCAATATTTATATAAAGGAAAAAAAAAAGCAGACTAATGTTGCAGCCCTAAAAAGGGCTTTTTGGGGTGCTGTCAGGAGGCTGTCCTTACAGCAGAGATCAGATGAGTCTTTCAGGACTGGAGTGGACACTGAATACACTAGCCTAGCTATCGATTTCCCAATTAAATCAGCAGCAACTACACTCTCCCTCCTCTCACTAAGACTGCAGCTTCAGAATGAATCTAAAATGGATGCTGTTCAGGAGGTGGGAGGGTCTGGGAGGGAGGGTATGCTGCTGATTGGCTGGAATGTGTCTGCTGACTGTGAGGTACAGGGTCAAAGTTTGCTCAACGATGATGTATAGGGGGCGGACCGAACATCGCATATGTTCGCCCGGCAGAGGCGAACGCGAACAAGCTATGTTCGCCGGGAACTGTTCGCCGGCGAATAGTTCGGGCCATCTCTACCCCTGAGGTACCCCACTAGTTTCAGTGACCCAATCTGAGTATCTACCGTTAATAACCACCCTCTGTTTTCTGTCACTCAGCCAGTTACTTACCCACATACAGACATTTTCTCCCAGTCCGAGCATCCTCATTTTATATACTAACCTTCTATGTGGTACAGTGTCCAATGCTTTGGAAAAGTCCAGATATACGACATCCATTGATTCACTGCTGTCAAGTCTAGAACTTACCTCCTCATAGAAACTGATTAAATTAGTTTGGCATGACCGATCCCTCATGAAGCCATGCTGATATGGCGTTATTTGCCTATTTCCGTTCAGATCCTCTAAGATAGCATCTCTCAGAAAACGATGCTCGAAAAAGCAGTTTTGCTTAGAGTCCATGTTGCTGTAAATTTTGCCAGATTTATAAAACGTCACACACTGGTGAATTTGGAGCATCTTTAAAAATAAGACTGTTGTCTACAGTATAGAGATTACTGAAGTTTTGGTGACTGCACCATTTTTGTGGCTTTTTTTAAATTTTTTAAATCTGGCATACACATAGTTAAGCTAATCCACTTTCCCAACTACTTCTAAAGTAGTGAGTGGCGTACAATCACAAAAATCTAAATTTTTTGTGCAAAAAAAAGGCATGTGCCAATTTTTGTGACTCTATTTAGGGCATAAAAACAGAATACAGAGCTTGATAAATTCACACCATTGCGTCCACCTCATTTGAACTGTAAATTTGCAACATTTCTACAATACATCTGTCACAAACACTCACATAATGGACCTCAGGGGCGAAACTATGGCTGTAGCATCAGTAGCGGCTGCTATGGGGCTTGCAGTGACAGGGGGTCCAGGCCCCCAGACTCCCCCCCCCTCCCCGGCAGACAGTATATATAAACTGCCCAGACCCACTATCTCTACCTACTTCCACAATCACCCAAAGGCAGTGACCCACAACTGGACGACAGTCCCTATGCTGCAATACTTGAATGGCGACACACAAGCGAGGACAAACAAGCAAACAAACATAATGAGAATAGTCATACGGTAAAAGGGTCAAAAACAAGTCGGTCAATACAGTACAAGTACGCTAGAGGCAAACGAGAAAATCAAAACACACTAAAGAGTCTGAAGCAGGAGATCAAATACGATACTATAACACAAGAAGCCAAAATCCTCTAACAAAGCAGAACAATGAAAATTACCAGTGCTCATGTGAACATACTCTAATTTTTGTAGCCGGTAGGTAGCATCTTGCCTCTGTCTGCCCCTATGTGAGCAGGTAGTATTTGCATGTAGCTGTATAGTAGGCCCCCGAAGTAGGCCCGAGGCACCCCAGTCTGACACTGCACAAGTCCAATTCAGAAATCAAAGCCGGAGGAGTCTGCAATAATAAGAATGACCGGCGTATTAGGGTGACGCGGCCACACCGGAAGTGATGAGAATCAGCTGGAGAAAGGGGTGTGTGGCGCTGCGCAAGCACAGATCCACGGGTAAGAAAAAATTATAGCACAGCCGCGGGAGAAGCGCCCACTTAATACACATGCGCGAAACAGGCCAGGACACACTGCGCCTGCGCCTGGAGCCAGTATATAGCCGCGCTTGCGCACCCTCTCCTACCCAGGGTGCAGGTGCAGTGTGTTCAAGCCGGTTTCGCGCATGTGCATTAGGTGGGTGTTTCTCCCACGGCGGTGCTATAATTTTTACTTACCCGTGGATCTGCGTTTGCTGATTCTCGTCACTTCTGGTGCGTCCACGTCATCAGAAGTGACGAGGGTATAACATTCTGACAAGGTAGAGTATTCTGGCAGAACACCGGACTGCATGTTTACGGTAGCTGACACACACAGACACACTAGTGTGCGCTCCGCCGTTCTCCGGATTTCCGGCCAGTGGAGTGCATTCCCGCGATTATATGGCACGCAGGAGGAGGCGGCATCACACATGCACAGCAGAGTAGCGCGAGTGTTTTTAAATATCTCTCCACACATGTCTGACACAGAACCTTTTACCTACTACACAGCTTGATCTGCTGTTCTTACCACATCTTTTCCTCTACAAGCGGCATTAGGTTAGTGAGTCTCTGAACCCTATAGGGCCATCTACATGTCTGTTATTTCTTCAATTTTTTCAACAGAGGGAGGCACCCATAAGAAATCCTGACTTAACTAATTTTCTTTAACGAGAGTAGCTAGAGTAATCCTGCTATGAGCCGAGCTCTGCGATTGGCCAACGCTCCAGCCTGGGAGAAGGAGACACCCAGGGCAAAAGAGGATGTCTCCGCCCAAGGCAAAATTAGGAGCAGCACGTGCGCTGGTACTGGGGGCTACAGCAGGCGAACGGAGCGGCACCCAGGGATACAAGTAAGTGCAGGGACATCCCTGGGTGCCGCTCTGCATGTACATACCTTTCACTAAAAAACTTTGGACCGGTGAAAGGTCCTCTTTAAGTGACAATAATGCACTATTACCCAATGGTTTACATTTGAATTGATGCAAAATGTATCTAATTTTTGATTTAGCTTTATGCTTCCTGATCTACTAATGAATTGCTCTGATTTCACCTAACTCGGGAGAACTTATGTGTATTATAACTTAATGTGGATTTATATGAGGATTTACCATATATATTACGGTCTACTGTGTAATTTGCCGATATGCAGAACAGGGCTGAGACAAGGTCAACCACCAACAGAGACTGAGCATCCCAAGTGCGCCCCCCCCCTTCCCCCTTCCCAGCAGGCACTGTAAAAATCACATTTTTTTTTTTCAAACTGTCTCCCTCCCTGATATTTTGGCACCGCCTACTACTTACAAGTTATACAGAGGCAGGGCACTTTATTACTGGAGCAAGACAAGTGGTGTACACCGTGTAGTATGTCAGGTACTGTACAGACTGAGTCTACTCTGAGACTACAGTCCACACCAGGGCAGCTGGGCAGGCTGCCTGAGCTGAGGCGGGAGAACTTGTAGAAGGCAGCAGGCGCGGGAGTCGGGAGAAGAACTCAGTCAGTGGGCGGGCTCTGCCTGGCGCAGCGTGACATCAGCCTGACGCATCATTGGACACGCTCTGGGCCCGCCCACCGTTCTCCCGGCGGCTGCCGCCGCCGGCTCCCTCCTGGGTCCTGTCTGTCTTTTAACCGCAGTCCGCAGTCCGCACTGTCGCACTCGGCACTCGCACAACTCAAGCGGCAGCCGGCTGCACCTGCAGCAGCTAGCAGCAAGCGCTCGCCTGCTGCCGGCTCGCCACTAGTCTGGCCTGGGGGACTTATAAATTAAAGTGTTTGACTCCGGTCTCCGGCCCCTGCTGCGCCCTGAGGCTGGAGTGCCCTGAGGCTGGAGCCTACCCAGCCTCTGTGTCGGCCCGGCCCTGATGCAGAGCCATATGTGATACGGGTATTCACAATTAGAGATATATTTAATTCTGTGTTAACTAATAATGAACACTTGTATTCCATTATGTCCTACCAGCAGCACAGATGGGGTTAACCACCCCACCCCCCCCGTGGACTGGCAGGACCGGCGGAATGTTTAATAAGCCCAAGACTAATAACTCAATTTAACAATTAAGTATCTCCTTAAAAGGAGGAAGTAAACCCTCAGCCCACTGTGTTTTTTTCTGTGCTCCCGGACAGGTGGACCAGGCGGTTTGTTCCCCCCTTTCTTATGAAAGTGTGGGGAGTCTTCTTTTCATTTGGGTAATGGCGTTGCCCTTTTCCTAGGTACCTTGTCAGTTTGGCCGGAAGCTTATCTGCTGCTGGCCCCGCGCAGTTGCGCCTAGCTGGGGTATTTTGGCGGCGTCCTCAGTCCAGGATTCTTGGTCCCTGGGCTCCGCCATCTTCCAGAGGTGACGCGGGGATTCTCCTTTGCGTCACTTCCGGATAATCCAGCCGCGATATTTTCACGGGTGCGATTTTTTTTCACAGACCCGATTTTTTCCGCGGATGCGATTTTTTTTTTGCGTTTTCGTGCGAATATTTTTAAGTATTTTTTTCTTATGCTTCTTCCTTGGAGGATTTACTGGGGGGGGGAGGGTGGATTGTCTATCCCTCCCTTTCCCCTATTTTTAGGAAGCAGTGTTCTCCAGTTCGGTCTCTGGCTGCATATGCTTTTTCAGCTAGCTCCCTAAAGTGTTTCCACTTGGTGTTTTTTTCCTCCGGCCCTCAGCTGCCACTGGTCTGTTTTTCTACCTTTCCTGCAGAGATAGGTGGTTTACAAATGTTTTACTTGTCCCTTTTTTTCCCGCAGTGATGTCTTCTCCGTGGCATTTGGAAGGCAGGAAAGTGGATTCCAAGAGGAAGCATCTATTCTGCTACCATTGCAGCAGTCAACGGTTATTGTAAGCTGATCTTACCTGCACTCGTGAGATCTCAGAAATTAAACAGCTTAAGGCTGGGCTAATACCAGCTTGGGAGACTGGTTGGGAATCCCTGGGTCCATTGACTTAACCTACACCAGATGTTACAGCTGCCGTTAGAGGGTTCTGCCCTCTAGTGAACCTACGTTGCAGGATATGTATCAATGGCTCTATTAAAGGAGTCATAGGCCTGCTGGATGAAAAGGCTTCCTATGCCTGCCCAGGCCCCTATGGAGACCTCTGTGCCGGTAGAGAGACTTTCTTGGTCTCCTTAGTTTCTCCCTCCTCGGGTGAGGAAGAGCTGACGTTGTGTTTTCTTCCCTGGAAAGACACAGAAATTGCTCAAGTCCATCAGGTCGGGGGGAAACCTGATGGACTTGAGCTGGAAAAGGTCCGGTTTTAACAAAGAAGTTTAAATCCTTAACCCTTGGTGGATTCATGGGTTCCATTCCCAAGGTGGACATGGCTATTGCCAAGTTGTCCAAGCGCACTCTGGTTCCTACAGACGATGGGTGTAGCTGCAGGACCCCCTTGCAGAGTGCACACTAAGACGGGGTGTTATGGCAGCTGCGGCTTCCGCTTCCACAGCCATAGCTGCTTCTAAAGTCTCTACGTTCCTCCGGTCTCGCCTGAATCAAATTCAATTTGACGTGAACCAGAGGTTTTTTTACCTTCAAGACCATCAACCTGGCTACGGACTTCTTGTGCGATACCGCACAGCTCCAGTTGAAGCTAGCGAGGGAGCCTCCCTGCTAGCAAAGCAAGCCCTGGGAATGAGGCCAAATACAGATCCTTGCTCTCGAAGCTAAGCAGCAGGTCTGTGGCTGGAGGGAAACCAAGTGCTCCTTTGGTACTCTGTGACAATACTATCAAATGATGTCAGGGGCCTATATTTAATATGGCCCTGGGGTCGGCAGCCCATATTCCATTTTGGCTTAAGCCTTGGGTCGCTGACAATTCCTCAAAATACAGCTTATGTGGCCTTCCATTCGAGCCCAACCGTTTGTTCAGTTCGGAGCTGGATAAGATCATGGAGGGCCTTTCAGACAAGAAGGTGAAGAGCCTTCCCCAGTAGTCCTTTTGAGGGCAGGGCAGACAAGACCGCGGTGGTAGGTCTGGCCAGCAAACAATTTCTCGAAGTGACTGGAGAGCGCAGCGAAAGGGTTTGAGGTGCTCTTGTGGAGGAGCCAAAGATGGAAAATCCACCTCCTGACTACGGGCCTCTTCGAGGCTCTTGGTTAATCCCATTTCTCCTGCCGTCCTGCCAATAAGCTTCCCCACTCCTATGCGTCGTGTACCCGTCGGGGGTTGTCTCGTCCACTTCTGAGAAGAGTGGATCTCTCGGATCCCTGGGTCCCGAACATCATTTCTGAGGGTTATTTAGTAAACCTCACCTCTATTCCTCTGGACAGGTTTGTCAAGATCAACCTTCTACAAGCTGCCAAGGAGGCGATCCTGGAGGCCTACATTCAGGACTACATTTGCAAAGGGGCTCTGGAGGAGGTTCCGGCAGGAGATCGGGGCCTAGGGATCTATTCACTAGTTTTTCTGGTTACCAAGGCTTCAGGAGATCTCCGGATGATTATCGATCTGAGATATTTCAATCGGTTTATAAGGAAGGTGACGTTTCGTATATAAACCATCAGGTCAGGAGTTCACGTCCTCAATCCTGGAGACGTGATGGCAACCTGCACATCCCGATCCATCCTGCTTCCAGGAAGTATCTCAGGATCACGGTCCAGGTGTCCGGTGTCGTCAGGCATCTTCTGTTTGTTGCCCTTCCCTTTGGCATTTCTTCTGCCCCTCATACTTTTACCATGGTCGTGGTTTCTGTGGTGGCGGCTTTAGGCTTCAAGGACTGACCATCATTCCTTATCTGAATTACTGGCTTTGAAAGCCTCTCCTCTAGCGGTCCTAACCCAACTTCTTCAGGTGACAATCTCCTTTCTGTTCCACCTACGTTGGATCATCAGCTGGTAGAAGTCGAACGTGAGCCCGTCGACTTCAGTAAGATATCTAGGCTTCATAATCGACTCCACTGGGATGTTGCTCCAGATGACTCCAGAAAAAAGATCCCGGGTTCAGAACACGCCAAGTTTCTTTCCTTTCCCTGGCGAGTTCCAATCCGGACTCTCATGAAGATGTTGGGGCTCATGTCAGCGTCTGCGGAAGCAGTCCCTTGGGCTCTAGGGCACCTCCGCCCTCTACAGTCAGAGGTCCTCTCCTAATGGAATGGCAGCCCGGCTGGGCTAAACTCTCCGTGCTCCCTGTCTTGGCGAACTCGGTATTCCCTCAGATGGTGGTGCCATCTTTTAGACGGGAAGACTATGACCCAGCCAATCTGGGTCATATTGACTATGGATGCGTCCCAAGTAGGCTGGGACGCTCACCTCGACGACACTCCAGTTCATGGGACCTGGTTTCGTCAGGAGTGGCTTCTTTCATCCAATCTCCGCGAGATTCAAGCTATCCGGCTAGCCCTCCTTCACTAACCCCCTCAGATCTGGGGCAAAGCAGTGAAAGTCCAGTCAGACAATATGACTGCGGTACTTTACATCAACAAGCAGGGAGGCACGGGATCACTTCCCCTCCTGTCAGAGATCGGGGTGATTCTGGATTAGGCAGAGTTGTACCTTTCCCACTTATGTGCGATCCACATTCAAGGCTCCTTCAATATGATAGCGGCTGAGCCGCGGTCTTCCATCGGTGGAGTGGTCTTTACATCCGGAGATATTCAAGCAGATAGTCCTCAAGTGGGGTATGCCAGAGGTGGATCTCATGGCAACAAGGTTCAATGCAAAGGTGGAGAAGTTCTGCTTCCTTTACAGGGAGGACAACCCCCTGGCGTTAGACGCTCTGTCAATATCCTGGAGGTTCAGGCTGGCTGACATCTTTCCTCCCATTTCCATGATACCGAGGGTATTGATGAAAATCCGTCAGGATTAGGCCTCGGTGATAGCCATCATACTGTTTTGGCCGGAATGATCCTGGTTTACCTAGCTCACCCAGTTGAGTCAAGGACAATATTGGAGGCTCCCCCCACAGCAGACCCTGGTGTCGTGGGACACTCTCCTCTGCTCAGATCTGCACAGATTCAACCTGACAGCCTGGAGGTTGATCAGTCCCTTCCCAGAATAGAAGGGCTTTCAGAGTCGTTCCTGAGAACGCTGTCTTATTCTAGAGCGGACTCTACCAAGAGAGCCTACTCTCGTATTATGAGGATATTCTCATCCTGTTGTACCTCAACTGAGGTGGCGTCTGCAGATCTGCCCCTCTCCGCTATCCTTCAGTTCCTGCAAGACGGCCTTGATAGAGGCCTTGCCCTTCTACTCTGAAGGTTCAAGTTTCAGCCATCTCAGCTTGCCTTAACAAGCTTTTTTCTCAGGACCCGTTGATCAAACGGTTCCTTAAAGGAGCTGAAAGATTGAAGCCTACAGTACTGAGACCCATTTTTCAATGGGATTTGGTCAATTCAGACCTGCGTTTTGCACCGCTTTGTGCGATCACAGACCGCGGGGATCAGAGAGTTAATGCCCCCAAAGTGTTCATTTTTAACCCCCCCTGCATCCCCCAATCATAATATGGCTAAGGGGTGCAGAGGGGGTGGTTGCGGGCAGCGGGAGGCGGTGCGGGAGGCGGACGGTGTGGCGGGCGGGATTGCGATTGCGATCCCCCGCCCGCCTCCTCTGTAATGTTTCCCTGGTGTCTAGTGGACCTATCAGAGTGTCAGCACATTGCTGACACTCTGATAGAAACGGCTGGCATCTGTGCTTGATCAGATGCCAGCCATTTAACCCCTTCCGTACCGCGGTCCGTACGGGGCTCCACTCCCTCCCCATCCATCACCCGATGCGCACTTATGGCAGAGGGTGATGGTTGCCATGGGAGCAGAACGCTTTCAGAAGCGTCCTGCTCTCCATGGTGCTGAAAGTCTATTCAGACTTTGTAAAGTAAAAAATAGAGCACAGTGCACTATATAGTGTACTGTACTGTATTATACTGACACCAAGGAGTCCACTGGATCTACAAAAACCAAGTGGGCCTGGGTCAAAAAAAATGTAAAAAAGTGAAAAAAAGGTAAAAATGAAAAAAAAAAAAAACATATCACTGAATAAAAATTAAAAAAAATAAGAATACACTGCACATATTAGGTATCGCCGCGTCCGTAACAATCTGCTCTATAAAAATATCACATGAATGAACTTGGCAGGTGAACGCCATAAAAGAAAAAAACCAAAAATTGTGTAAATAAGCAATTTTTTGGCACCTTACATCACTAAAAGTGTAATACAAAGCGATCAAAAAAGCGTATGCCTCCCAAAATAGTACCCCTTAAACCGCCATCTCATCCCGCAAAAAATGAGCCCCTACCTAAAACAATTCGCCGAAAAATAAAAAAACTATGCTTCTCAGACTAAAACATGATTTTTTTTGTTTCAAAAATGCTTTTTAGTGTTAAATGTAAAAAAAAAACTAAAAAGTAGACATATTGGGTATCTCCACGTCCGTGAGAATCTGCTCTATAAAAATATCACCTGACCTAACCCCTCAAGTAAAAACTGTAAAAATTTAATCAAAACTTATGAAAAATATGGCTCTCAAACTATGGAGACACTAAAACATGATTTTTTTTTAAATGATATTATTGTGTAAAACTTATATAAATAAATAAAAAGTATACATATTATGTATTGCCGGGTCCGTCACAACCTGCTCTATAAAAATAACACATGACCTAAACCCTCAGCTGAACACATCAAAAAAATAATAATAAATACTGAGTCGAAAGCCATTTTTGTCACCTTACATCACAAAAAGTGTAATAGCAAGCGACCAAAATGTCATATGCACCCCAAGATAGTGCCAATCAAACCGACATCTAATCCCACAAAAAATGAGCCCCTAGATAAGACAGTCGCCCAAAAAATAAAAAATAAACTATGGCTTTCAGAATGTGAAGACACTAAAAATAATTTTTTTTTAAAAATGATTTATTATGTAAAACTGAAACAAAAACCCCTAAAAAGTAGTCATATTTGGTATTGTCGCATCCGTAACAACCTGCTCTATAGAAATAGCACACAATCTAACCTGTCAGTTCAACAATGTAAATAGCAAAAAATAAAAATGGTCCCAAAACAGCTATTTTTTTGCAAATTTTCCATTTTAATCAATTTTTCCAGTAACAAAGCAAGGGTTAACAGCCAAACAAAACTCAATGTTTATTGCCCTGATTCTTTTGTTTGCACAAACACCCCATATGTGGTCGTAAACTGCTGTATGGCCAAACGGCAGGGCACAGAAGGAAAGGAACGCCATATGGATTTTGGAAGGCAGATTTTGCTGGAGTGGTTTTTTGACACTATGTCCCATTTGAAGCCTCCCTGATGTACCCCTACAGTAGAAACTCTAAAAAAGTGACCCCATTTTGGAAACTACGGGATAAGGTGTCAGTTTTATTGGTACTATTTTAGGGTAAATATGATTTTTGGTTGCTCTATATTACACTTTTTTTGAGACAAGGTAACAAAAAAATAGAAATTCAGAAATTTCATCTCCATTTGCCAATAACTCTTGAGGAACACCTAAAGGGTTAACAAAGTTTGTAAAACTGGTTTTGAATAAATTGAGGGGTGTAGTTTCTTAAATGAAGTTACTTTTATGGAGTTTCTACTTTAGGGGTGCATCGGGGGGCTTCAAATGGGACATGGTGTCAAAAAAACAGTCCAGCAAAATCCATCTTCCAAAAACCATATGGCGTTCCTTTCCTTCTGCGCCCTGCAGTTTGGCCATACAGCAGTTTACGGCCACATATTGGGAGGTCTTGCAAACTAAAGAATTGGGGGAATAAATATTGAGTTTTATTTGGCTGTTAACCCTTGCTTTGTTACTGGAAAAAATGGATTAAAATGAAAAATTTTCAAAAAAATCGAAATTCTGAAATTTTATCTCTATTTGCCATTAACTCTTGTGGAAAACCTAAAGGGTTAATTACGTTTGTAAAATCAGTTTTGAATACCTTGAGGGGTGTAGTTTCTAGAATGGGGTAATTTTTGGGTGGTTTCTATTATGTAAGCCTCACAAAGTGACTTCAGACCTGAACTGGTCCCTAAAAAGTAGGTTTTTGAAAATTTCTGAAAAATTTCAAGATTTGCTTCTAAACTTCTAAGCCTTGTAACGTCCCCAAAAAATGAAATAGCATTCCCAAAATGATCGATACATGAAGTAGACATATGGGGAATGTAAATCAATAACTTTTTTTGGCGGTATTACTGTGTATTATAGAAGTAGAGAAATTGAAACTTGGAAAATTGCAAATTTTTCAAATTTATTGGTAAATTTGGTATTTTTTTATAAATAAAAAGGAAATTTTTCGACTTAATTTTACCACTGTCATGAAGTACAATATGTGACGAAAAAACGATCTCAGAATGGCCTGGATAAGAAAAAGCGTTTTAAAGTTATCACCATATAAAGTGACACAGGTCAGATTTGCAAAAAACGGCCGAGTCCTTAGGGTGAAATAGGGCTGAGTCCTTAAGGGGTTAAGGAGACTAAATTGTTAAATTGAGTTATTAGTCTTGGGCTCATTAAACATTCCGCCGGTCCTGCCAGTCCACGGGGGGTGGTTAACCCCATCTGTGCTGCTGTTTGGACTAAGGGAAAACAAATTATCATTAGAAATTAACGATTATCATTACCTTTTTACCATATCCAACTATGCTCTCATATTTATTTAGTAACTGTAATCCTGTCATCTATCTCACTGCAGTCTAAGAAGGCCACAGAAAATCTACTGCTAAAGGAAATAGATGAGGCGGCAAATAAAAATGAGGTCGTTATTATGGGGGACTTCAGCTATTCAGATATAGACTGGTAAACTGAAACCTGTAGATCTTTTAAATGAAACAGATTCCTGGTAATAACTAGAGTTGAGTGAACACCTGGATGTTCGGGTTTGAGAAGTTCGGCCGAACTTCCCGAAAATGTTCGGGTTCGGGATCCGAACTCGACCTGAACTTCACCCCAAACCCGAACCCCATTTTTAGGAACCAGAACTTTTGGATACTAAAAAGGCTGTAAAATAGCCAGTAAAGGGCTAGCGGGCTGCAAAAGGCAGCAAAATGTAGTTAAATCCCCTGCAAACAAATGTGGATAGGGAAATGAATTAAAATAAAATAAATAAAAATTAACTAATATCAATTGAAGAGAGGTCCCATAGCAGAGAATCAGGCGTCATGTCACCCACCAATGGAGAAGGCCACTTTTACTTGTTTAGACCCCAGCACCCAGACAGAGGAGAGAGGTCCCATAGCAGAGAATCAGGCTTCATGTCACCCACCAATGGAAAAGGTCACTTTCAGTTATTTAGGCCCCAGCACCCAGACAGAGGAGAGAGGTGGCATAGTAGAGAATCAGGCTTCATGTCACCCACCAATGGAAAGGCCACTTTTACTTGTTTAGGCCCCAGCACCCAGACAGAGGAGAGAGGACGGAGGAGAGGTTCATTCAACTTTGGGTCGCCCCGCAATATAATGGTAAAATTAGAAAAAGAGGATTCAATAAAGAAGTGCCCTGGAGTCCAAGAATATATTGTTAAAGGGAGGTAGTTATAAATGTCTAATCTGGACAGGTCCTGTGGGATCCATGCCTGGTTCATTTTTATGAACGTCAGCTTGTCCACATTGGCTGTGGACAGGCGGCAGCGTTTGTCTGTAATGATGCCCCTGCCGTGCTGAATACACGTTCAGACAAAACGGGCAGGCCAGCACCTCCAAGGCATAAAAGGCTAGCTCTGGCAATGTGGACAATTTGGAGACCCAGAAGTTGAATGGGGCCGAACCATCAGTCAGTACGTGGAGGGGTGTGCACATGTACTGTTCCACCATGTTAGTGAAATGCTGCCTCCTGCTAACACGTTCCATATCAGGTGGTGGTGCAGTTAGCTGTGGCGTGTTGACAAAACTTTTCCACATCTCTGCCATGCTAACCCCGCCCTCAGAGGAGCTGGGCGCTGGCCAAGACACAGCTGCGTTGGCGACCTCTCGCTCCTCCGCTGCCTTCGTCTTGGGCTTCCACTTGTTCCCCTGTGACATTTGGGAATGCTCTCAGTAGCGCGTCTACCAACGTGTGCTTGTACTCACGCATCTTCCTATCACGCTCCAGTGCAGGAAGTAAGGTGGGCACATTGTCTTTGTACCGGTGATCCAGCAGGGTGGCAACCCAGTAGTTCACACACGTTAAAATGTGGGCAACTCTGCTGTCATTGCCCAGGCACTGCAGCATGCAGTTGCTCATGTGTGCCAGGCTGCCCAGAGGTAAGGACAAGCTGTCCTCTGTGGGAGGCGTATCGTCATCGTCCTCCGTTTCCCCCCAGCCACGCACCAGTGATTGGTCCTTACTAGATGTTTTCCTCATTGTTACCGTTCACCACAATAAGAAAAAAATTATTTGGCCCAATGTATTGAATTCAAATTCAGGCCTTTTTTTACAGGCACCTAACACTATCTGGCTATCTATTTATGTACCGTATTACACTAATCCAGGCACAGCAGTAACCACAGATTTAGGGGAAAATAAATTGTAGACCTAGTATTTAGGCCCTGGATGATAGGTATCCTTTTACGGACAGATTTACACTTGGAGATGCACAGTAGCGTGTGAAAAAATATATAGGATTATGCTTTCAGCACTTGGATTTTAACGGAAAGAAATACATTTAGAGATGCAAAACAGTGTGTGCAAATGTAGAGGATTATGCTGTATTTTAACACTTACTGTAATATACCCTTTAACGTAATGAAATACGCACAGTAGCGTGTTAAGTTATTGAGGATGACCCTATCAGCACTTGTATTTACACCTTGAGTGTAATATACCCTTTTACGGACAGAAATACACTATGAGATGCACAATAGTGCGTGCAAATTTAAAGGATTATGCTTTCAGCAATTGTAATTTAACACTTTGTGTAATATACCCTTTTACGGAAAGAAATACACTTGGAGATTCACGCTGAGTGTAATATACCCTTTTACAGACAGATTTACACTTGGCCTGCAACAGCTGGAACACCAGATTTTGGGTATTGCTATTTTGGCAATTGAATTTCACCCCAGAACAAAATATATCCTTTGATAGATACTATTAAACTACTTGTCCAGCCACAGCTAGAACACCAAATTTACTGTATTTCTATTTTTGCAACTGATTTTCACCCCAGAACATAAATATATCCTTTGACGGACACAATGAAACTTGTCCAGTCACAGCTGGAACACCAGAATTACTGTATTGCTATTTTGGCAATTTCACTCCAGAACAAAATATATCCTTTGTTGATTGGCTGCTTTGCAGGCTTTCAAAATGCGCCATAGAAATCACCGAACAACGAACCCGAACCCGAACTTTTACATAAATGTTCGGGTTCGGGTTCGCTCATCCCTTGCAATAACTAAAGACCATTACCTTGCCCAACTGGTTCAGTATCCACCTAAAGGGGATGGCCATACTGGACTTAGTATTAACCAGTAGACCTGACAGAACAACAGACGTGCAGGCTGGGGGGGCAGCTGGGAAATAGTGACCATAAAATAATAACCTTTCAATTGTCATTCAAAACTGTGTTTCTTCAGGGAGGCACAAAAATACTGAACTTCAAAAAAGCTAAATTTGACTAGCTAAAAGAGGCCATAAGCCTCACTAACTGGGACAACGTCCTCAAAAATACTAATACAGCCACAAAATAGATGCCCGTGATGAGAACATAGTCCTACCAAATCGCTAGTCAGACCACACATGGAGTACTGTGTACAGTTCTGGGCTCCTGTGAACAAGGCAGACATAGCAGACCTGGAGAGGGTTCATAGGAGGGCAACTAAAGTAATAACTGGAATGAGGCAACTACAGTACCCTGAAAGGTTATCAAAATTAGGGTTATTCACCTTAGAAAAAAGATGACTGAGGGGAGATCTATGTATAAATATATGAGGGGTCAGTACAGAGATCTCTCCCATCATTTATTTATCCCCAGGACTGTGACTGTGATGAGGGGACATCCACTGTGTCTGGAGAAGAGAAGGTTTATACACAAACATAGAAGAGAATTCTTTACTGTAAGAGCAGTGATACTATGGAACTTTCTGTCTAAGGAGGTGGTGATGGTGAATTCACTAAAAGAGTTCAGGAGGGGCCTGGATGTATTTCTGGAGTATATTAATATTACAGGTTATAGTTACTAGAGATGGGTTGTTGATCCAGGGAGTTATTCTGATTGAAGGATTTTTTTCCTCTTAAATGAAGAAAATTGGCTTCTACCTCACAGGTTTTTTTTTTTCTTCCTTTGGATCAACTTGCAGGATAACAGGCTGAACTGAATGTACAGATGCCTTTTTTCAGCCTTACAAATACTATGTTACTATGTTACTTTTACACACCTTATTACTGTGTGGGAACTAAGGAGGCATAACTAATGTTTGGGGATATAAAGGGGGAATTCTACTCTGAGGGGCACTAAAGGGACATTGTACTTTGAAGGGGGCAATAAGGGGTCATTTTATTGTGTGAGGGCCTTAACAACACATTCTTACTGTGAGGGAGCATTAAGGGTGCATACCTACTGTGAAAGGGTAGGCACACTGTGCAGCCGCAACATTCTGCAAATGCTGGTCTGGCTTGTTCCGACCAGGCTTGTATCTGTGGGATGTTGCAGATGGCATTGCGTCACTTACATCACAAAAAAGTGCTGAATGGTGAAGCAGGTAACCAGTAGTTCCTTGCCCCGCAATTTGGATTTTTTTTGTGATTTAGGTGGTGTGCGCAATGTTCCGCAGATGCAGGCCTGACCAGAAGTGGTTATACCATGAGGCACACTATAGGGGGACGTAGAGCATGAGGCACACTATAGGGAGAACATACCATGACGCACTATAAGTAGACACAGAGCATGAGGCACTAAGGGAGTGCACAGAGCATAAGAAGCTATAGGGGCACAGAGGAAGAGGCACTAAGAGGAGTTTGTGTTTGTAGCAGAGAGAAATCATCATGGTGTCCAAACTCGATAGAAAGAAGATAATAACTCTGGAGGAGACAACTACTGCAAGTCACTAAATGCAAATGTTTATTTTGCCACTGACTTTATGGTCTACAGCGTGGTGATGGGTGTTAGCATTTTCTATTGTGAAAACTACCACTCTCAGCATATCTTTACACCAGTTTATTCCATATTGGGATATGTAGTGTCACACTTTACAGTACATGCTTTTATGGCAGGGGCTAACCTGTATGCAGATTATATTTATATTGAGCTGTTTTTGAGTTCTTGCTTTTTGGAGCTCTGTATATGCACCATATTGGTTCTGGTGCTGTATTTATGTAATGAGGTTGGTTCTGGTGCTATATTTATGTGCTGAGCTTGATTCTTGTGTTGTAGATAAGTACCATTTATGGGTCTTGTGCTGATTTATGTAATGAGTTTGGTGTGGCACCTCAATTATTATGCATGCACAGCGTAATCTCCATTCAATGATATTGAACTGGCAGTGCTCAGTTATTCGAAAGTCCCAAGGTGGAATGGAGGGGTGGTCGTGCATGGTTGTGGAGGTATGTGTGTTGGGGGGGATGTGCGCGTCAAAAAGACTCCTCGCACAGGGTGCCATGTAACCAAAGAGTGGCCCGATGAAGACATGTGCCATGAGGGTGCCAATCTTTGTGTGGAAGAGAAGAAAGTGAAGAACTGATAGATTATAGTGTAAGAGCCAGGGACATGTTGAAAGTTGTAGTTCTCTCCTCTTATACGTCCTCGCTGTAATGTCCTCTGATAGCATATAACAGCCTGGACATGCTAGGAGTTGTAGTTCTCCCTCTTATACCTCCTTCCTGTAATGTCCTCATATATCATCTAAAAAGAGTCCGGACATGCTGGGAGTTATGGTTCTCACCTCTTATACCTGCTCCCTGTAATATTCAATATCAAACTCTTGCAAGCAGTGAGAAAAGTCATTAAATATCACAAGATGGCCTTAAGTTTGGTGAGTAAAGCAATGATTTAGGTTATAGATTTCTAACTCAATTTGGTTGATGCTGTTATGTAGATTACTAGCAGAAGGACCCGGCTTCACATGGGTATATTTTATCTATTTCATTTAATGTTTGTGTGTGTCGTTAAAAGATATCGACAGTATCCACTATAACAGTGACATCAACCGTACCCCGCCCCTTTATTAGTGACCTCCACAGTATCCCATCTCGTTAACAGTGATTTCCATAATAACCTGGCCCCTTAACAGTGACCTCCACAGAGCTCCACTCCCTCACAATGCAATGTGACTTCCACAATACCCCACCCCCTTAATAGTGACCTCTACAGCACCCCGCCCCTCAACACTGACCTCCATAGTGGACCGTCCCCTTAACTGTGACCTTCACCATTCCCTGCCCCGTAACAGAGACCTCCACAGCACCCGCCCCTTTACAAGTGACCTCCACAGCATCCCACCCCCTTAACAGTGACCTCCACAGTAGCCCACCCCTTTAACAGTGACCTCCGTAGAATCTCGCCCCCTTAACAGTGACCTCCACAGTAGCTCGCCCATTTAACAGTAACCTCCACAGCGGCTGCCCCCTTATTAGTGACCTCCACAGTACCCCATCTCCTTAACAGTGATTTCCACAACATTCTGATTGCCTGATTGGAGTCGGGAAGAAATTTTTTTCCCCTTAAGTGGGGAAAATTGGCTTCTGCCTCACAGGGTTTTTTGCCTTCCTCTGGATCAACTTGCAGGAAACAGGCCGAACTGGATGGACAAATGTCTTTTTTCGGTCTTATATACTATGTTACTATGTTACTATATTACACCGTCCCCTTAACAGTGGCCTCTACAGCAATCTGCCCCTTAACACTGACCTCCATAGCGGACTGTCCCCTTAACACTGACCTCCACAACAGCCTGCCCCTAGGGTGGCCAGAGGTCCGGTTTCAGGCCGGACAGTCCAGCATTCAGACTCTGTGTCCTCAGTCCGGCACAGGGCCTGGAAGGACACAGCAATATCCTTTTGAACAGCTCACTCTCAGACAGCAGCACTGTGCTGTCTGAGCATGAGCAGCAGGGAGAAAGTCACCGTCTCTCCCACCCCTGCAGCTGACAAAAGTTGATTTTTACCTTCATTTTTTCAATCCCCGTCGGCAGCGGAGTGTGAGGGGGTGTGGCCTAACTGGGTCAAGGGTGTCTTTTGAGAGTGGCCTGAATGGCCACCCTACCTGCCCCCTTAACTGTGACCTCCACAGCACTCCGCTCTCTTAACAGTGTCATCCACAGTGCCCTGCCCCTTTAAAGCTGACCTACAGCAGTGAAGAAAAATAGCTGGGTTGTTATGTAAACCTGGTGTAAAACTGTGTGTATGTGGAGACTAAGGGCCTGCGAGCTACTATTGGCTGATAAGGGTCATGTTGCCAGGCTTCTCTTGGCTAATGCATTTTTTGGGAATATCTCAGGAACTAGATATTCTAGTTGCTAGATGCTAGAGAGCTGAGTCCCGGCCTAAAACCTTCCTGGACACCTGATATACCTGTGTGCCAAATTTCATGATTGTAAATGCGACAGTGCGGATTCCTTTAGTGGACATACACACATAAACTGAGCTTCATATATTAGATGGTTTCCATTCTGTGTATTGTAGTGCCTTTGCCCACTGTCCCAAGATATGATGTCCTCCTTTTTGGAGTTATGAAAGTGGCCCTCCTACAGCCAGTACACACACTCAGTAATAATGTGTGTGCGCCCAGGTGAGGCTGTAATGGGTGTCTGCCATCTATTATGGCCTGTGCCTTATTTCTCAGCCTCGCTCTACTCTGTCCAGTAGGTGAGATGCAGTGACATCCTTGCGCCAGCTGGACTGAGTAGGAGTGCATGGGTCTGGTTTGTCCTAATCTACTCATCCCAGCAGGTGTGATTACGTCAACGCATGGGGAGAGTGGGATATGCTCCGTTTATTGGGAGAATGCGACTAGGTAAACACTACTGTTTTTATTTATACTGCTGAGTGCCTTCACTTATATAAGAGGGAGTACTACTGTGTAGATAGACTCAGGGGGCACAACTGCCATGTGAGGGCAATAAAGGGGTGTAACTGTGAGAGCATTCATAGGGCATTCTACTGTGTCATGGCAGTAAGGGCACATAACTACTGTATTGGGCAGTAAGTCGACATAATACTGTGCAGGGGCACTAAGGGAGCATAAGTATTGAATGGGAAGGGAGTTCTGACAAGCGTTGCCAAAGGGGTGTGGGTTGCGAGGAAGTTACTTGAAGGTGGGTGCCCAGCCTTTTCTAGTCACACCTCTGATGGACCTCATTATGTACATGGCCTAGCTTAATAACGGAGGCTGTCAGATGCAGTTGGCTGCTATTTTACGATGTTTGTTTGCATAAAATAATAAAAAGATATTTATGATGTAAGAATATGGACATAGATATGCTCAATTATTTTGATCCATTCAGTGTCCCTGGAGACACCACTGACTGGTGGGATCATAGGTTTGATAGCATTGTCATATGGACTGTGAGGTATTGAACTGCTTCTAAAAACAGCATGCGACTTTAAGATGATTTCTTATCTTGTAACTGAAGTATTTTGTTAAAAAAGCATTTCACGTTTATAAAACACTAAAGGGGCTTTTCTTTCTTTTTTTCTCCAAGAATGCCCACCAGCAGCATTTTAGCTTCAAGACAGCTAACTTGTGATGGTGCCACAGCAGTGAGGTGCAAAAACTGAATTTGGAATCTATTAGGCCCTTTTAGACGTGTGAGCGTCACGCTGTGGACACGCAGCGCAGCACCCGCCCTGAACTTCCAGCACTGCCGGGGGTCGCATAGCATTATATTGATTTATGATGCTATCTAACCCTTACAGTTCTGGAATGTGTTGGATAACACTTACAGCATTATGTCAGTGTTATCCAATACATTCCAGAAATCAAAGGGTTACATAGCATCATAAATCAATATAATGCTATGCAACCACTGCAGTGCTGGAAGTTCAGGACGGGTGCTGCGCTGCGAGTCCGCAGCATGACACTCGCTCGTCTGAAAGGAGCCTTAAAGGGGTTGTCTGCTTTTTTAAATATTGGTGACCTATTCTCAGGATAGACTTCACTGTTTACCGGCTGGCCGTCGCAACTTCAGCGGCGGGCAGGTGTAATTACAACTCCACTGTATACACTTCAATGGGATTGCCCCCTCCTATTCATTTGAACAGCAAGAAGCCGTGAAGTGAATGGGACGGCGGAGTTGTAATTACACCTACTCTCCCCTGCAGTTGCGACAGCCAACAGGTGAATAGTGAAGAGAAGGCAAGGCTCGCACGAGCGCTGAGGTCTCTGTGATCTGATATTGATGACCTATCCTGAAGATAGGTCATCAATATAAAACAATCATACAATCCCTTTAAATAGGACCTGTCCCCTCCCCTGACGTGTCTGTTTTAGTATATAGCTGCATTACCTTACCTTATTCCAACAAGAAGTTTACTAATGATTTGCCAGCAGTCTGAAATAAAGGTCCAACTATGTGTTACCAGTTTGGGGTATGTCCCTGACACAGGCAACACGGTTTGGATAGCGTTACACTGTAGGGACACATCCTTAAGTGGCAACACCCAACGTGGACCTTAATTGCAGAGTGCTGACAATTCATTTGTAACATTTGAAACATGAAGAAGCAACAGAATTGTTATTACACGAGGAATGTAGTTAGATACTAAAACAGACATGTCAGATGATAGGTCCTTTATAAGGGCAGAAAATTTGACAGCTGTACTATTACCGAACCAGAATTGTGCC
The DNA here is from genome assembly GCA_033119425.1 of Bufotes viridis. Lineage (NCBI taxonomy): Eukaryota > Metazoa > Chordata > Amphibia > Anura > Bufonidae > Bufotes > Bufotes viridis. The sequence goes on from CM065596.1 coordinate 79,352,540, forward strand.
GTTTGGTTAATAGCAACCGGCGAAGGAATACTGCAAATTGAGGTACAGATTTTTAAACAGGAAGAGAAACAAAAATCCCTGACAGACACTCCTAGCAGCAGGTAGATGTTTTTGGGCTTGGCACTCTGCAAGCTACTTTTGCAAAAAGTACAAAGCCAAATTACAAACACCACGCATACAGTACAAAAACATCTTTATTGTGTCTCAAAAAAAAAGACATACAACCAGGGGCGTAGCTAATCGCTCATAGGCCCTGGTGCAAGAGTTTAGCTCGGGCCCCCTGTCCCTAATTGAAATGGCACCCCTCATGCCAAATTCTCAACCTAACCGCTTCCCTCCAGCCCTACTGTTGAAGACATACTTGGAAAACATTACCTACAGCTCTACGAAACATACAGGGTAATAGAGCAGTTGAGGAAGGCTGGATGGGCCAAAACGCATCCTTTTTATCTTTGAGTATCTGCTGAAATAAAGAATATACCTTATTGAAACATTGAGCATTTCCTGGGCTTCTTCTGACATAGGCCGCCATATCAGACCTCAGATCTGACCTTCAGTAGACCTCCATGTAAGATGCCCATATCACATCAGATCTGGTGTGGGGGGGGGGAGAGTATCTAATAATTGAGACTTGCAGACACATAAGAAACCAGATGGTGGCTGTGGCCCGCGAACAATCTGCTTGCTGATGACCAATACAGTGTAATACTAAATGTTTATATACAGAACACAGAGCACTGACAGGTTCAAAACCTCACTTAGGCTTTTATAGTGTAAATGTTATTCATGTTTTTGTGTAGGGCAAGTCAAGTGATTCTGATTATTTTTACCACATACTTTGTTTTATACACTGTCAGTGGTGAGCACTGACAGTGTATGTGTGATCTGTATTGCTGACTAATCGCACAAACATTTTTGTCTGCATCCAATCCAAATCTTTTGCCGATGGGATGTGGACCCATTAATTTCAATTGGGCCGCAAAAACTGTGAACAGCAGATCCCTTTGTCCATACCGAAGTACGCAAAAATATTGAACATGTGCTATTATTGCTCATTTTGTGGACAACAATAGGCGTTGGGAAAAAAAACGGATGCACATCAGACAGACGTCATCTGTATCTTCTGCAGATCTGCATTTTGCAGAATGCAAAATACATACGGTCGTGTGAATACACCCTAATTAGCCCCCAGAAGAAGCACGAGATCATTGTCTGATTTCCTGCATTTTCTGGACAGATCACACATATCGTACACTGTCAGCGCTCACCACAGACGGTGTACTGATGTCAGCCAGACAGGGCAGAATATGTATAGTATATATGGCCAGTGATATAGGAGGGAGGCAGTAGGTCCATCAACAGTGAGCCACAAGGGTCTTCACTATTCAGAACTGTGCTGTGAAGATGGATGAGGGAAAACTTCAAAGGCAGTTTTGTAATAATAATCTGAATCACTTGACTTGCCCTACACATTTATGAAAAAAAGACACTAGTAAAGTGAAGTTTTAAAACACCAATAATACACATGAGGAAGGTAGTAGTGTGGGAATACAGTATTTTTTGCCTTGAGGGCTAATTTGAGAGATGGGAACATGTGGCCCTGAAACCATACTATTGGCGATTAGCCACCATCTACTGAGGTCACAAGCATGTATACTTATACATACATGCAGGCACACCTCATATGAGAACCTGCACATGCCTCCCCTTCTCCTGTGTCACCTGTAGTCTGCTGTCAGCTTGTTTCCTCAGACTTCTCTTCCAGTTCTGATCCCTTCTATCAGGAAGTAGTTGGAGACTCCCTGCCCATGCCGAGCTGCATGCAGTGACAGGAGACTAGCAGACTTGTCAGGCTGCAGCTAACAGCTAACAGCCAGAAAGTCAGCCACCAGCCATCCTGTTAGGAATATTCATTTCTTCCCCTCTTATTGGTACCCCTGGTACTAGACTTCGGTATTCAGCTTGATTTGATTCTTATCTGGCCAGGAGAGAGAGATTGACACAGGACACAATTGGGTGTTGTGCAAAGTCTCTCTGAATTGTTTATTACTTTACATGAGACGTATATAGTCGTAATCCAATGACATGATGTTTAAGTTAACCAATCACAGAGTAACACATGTCTTAGCTACACATTTCAGTTTTGTTATCTTTAGAGTCAAAGCTATATGTCAGCAAAATAGTTTTTCGAGAACTCTTTCACCTCCGTGTGCCTGATATACTAATGCATATAGACCTTGGACTGCAATATAACCGTATTACAGCTACATTACAGTCCAAAGTCCACTCCACACAAGCTCCAAGCCCCATCCACACTAATGTATAGATAGTGATGCAATTCAAAGCTAATATACGAAATAGACATTGAACTCTAATAGAACCCTTCAATCCCCTCTTAAAACCATCTACATATTTGTATATATGTTTTTTTCATTTTGTTCCTTTCTTGTTCGTTTTTCTTTCAAAATATTTCTGTAAATATTGTTGATAATCCTCTGGAGGTATCTGAATGTATGCAGCTTGTGGTGTATCTGAGACTCGCCTACATCTCATAAACGTATTAACTAATGAGGGTATACATTGGATACAGCAACAACACATGTTTGTATAAGGTCTCATGGACTCTGTAAATCTTTAAGGCACAATGAGCTAACATTTAGGGCCTTCACTATCCTGATTATACTATTTTGTTCAGAATAAGAGGGGCCAGGAACAAAAGGATCTTGCTCCTGAGCTCCTTTAGAGACTGTGTGATTATTTGGTGCACCACATAATAAACTCATCTCCTCTGGATGATAAATACAAGTGGTAATGAGTCCGATTGGCAAGAAAACACAAAGATTAATAATCAGCAGCAGACAAACAAATCTCCCAGAATATTGTGGGGTCTTCATCTTCAGCCTATGACAAGGCTTCTTCTGAGCTCCCCTCTTTGTCTTTGTTGGACACTGGAGAAGAAGCCTCAGGGACCCTTTTCACTCTGCTAGCATGAATCCAGATCGGAGCCTCCTCTGTGAGAATCGCTGTTCTAGTGACTGCTACCACCGTGGTAGGGGGTCCGAATGCCAGCTCCTTGGGATCTTTTCCTTTACGTAGTACCCTGACCACCACCGTGTCCCCAGCTTGGAGGGGGTGCGTTGGTTCCTGTGGAAGAGAGGGAGACTTACAAGCAACTTTTTCTTCAGTTTTGCTAAGAACTTTAATCAGTTTTGTGACATATTCTTCCCTTATCTGGTCTATGTCGCCTTCCGGTACAACTAGGGGGTGATTTGCCCAAGGAGGTGGAAAGGGCCTACCCATAAGGATTTCAAAGGGTGACAGTCCTAACCTCTTATTGGGAGTCATTCTTATTTCTGCCAACATAATAGGTAGGATTTGTTTCCATTTCTCAAAAGTACCTGCTGTGGCTTTCCTAAGTTTGTCTTTAACTGTTCGATTCATGCATTCTACAAGAAATTTTGGCTCAAAAGGGTGAATGTTGTTTTGATGCTGTTGTGCCCTACTCCGTGAAAATGTGCTATGAAAAGTGCAGTGCTATGCTGGGGTATACAGGGTTTCCCCTCTTTGCAGACCAATCCAGTTTGCGGATTTTTCTGCAAAACAGGGTAAACCCAGTCTTTTTCTTCTTCCTCTGTGGCATATCTCTGGAGCTCTGTCAGCATGTGTGTGGAGCTTAAGGATGGAGGCTTTAGGCAAGCCATTGCCCAAGGGTCTGGTTCATGAATCTGATTGGGATGTTTTTGGGCTGTTTCTTTTGCCACCTTGTCAGCCAGGGCATTGCCCTGGGAAATTTTGTCTTTTCCTCGAGTATGTGCTTTGCAATGTATAACAGCTATTTGTAAGGGAAGCTGGAGGGCAGCCAACAGATCATCTATAAGCTGAGAATGAGATATTTTCTTACCGTCAGCTGTGGTGAAACCCCTGCGTTGCCAGATTACCCCATGGTCCCACACAACCCCGTGTGCATATCTGCTGTCTGTGTATATTGTGACAGGTTTGTTTTTGTGTATTTGGCATGCCCTTGTAAGTGCTATTAATTCTGCAGCTTGGGCTGATTGCACATGAAAGGGTCGTGAGTCAAGGATAATATCTGGCAGCATCACTACTGCATATGCTGCACAGTAGACGGTGTCGAGTGGACGTGAACATGAATCGTCTACAAACACTTCTGGTACGTCCGATATGAGGGTGGCTGACACGTCTAGTCTGGGGGAGGTTTCGTATTCTAGTACCTTGAGACAGTCATGTTCGTCTGGTAAAAAGTCTTCTGTCCCTTTTAGTCCTAGTAATGCATTTAGTATAGGTGCTGGTCCTGCCGTATATGAGGCATATTTAATCTGTAATGATGGATCACTGAGTAAAAGGACTTCATATCCTGACAATCTTTGTGCTGACATGTGCTGTGTATGAATACCTCTGAGTAGTCCCACTACGTCATGGGTAGTATGCAAGACAGTTTGGTGTCCCAGTTTAAAGGGTGTGGCCAATTCCACCATCATCGCACAAGCCGCAAGAGTACGTAGACATGCCGACATCCCTTGTACAGGGACAGGCATTACCTTTGAGAAAAAGGCACAAGGATGCAAATTTCCCCCATGTTCTTAAGTGAGTACCCCCGCCATGGTTTTACAGTTTTGTCGTGCAAACATGTGGAATGGTAGGTTATAATCAGGGAGGCCCAATCCTGGGCTACACATCAATGAACATTTCAGAGTATCGAAAGCATTCAACATTTCTTTTGACCATCTTATTAGCTCTGGGGATTCTTCCAGAGTGGCTTGCCTCAAAATATTGTCATAATAAGAACAGTCAGGGATCCATTGTCTACAGTAGTTTATCATACCAAGAAAGGACAGCATTTCCTTTTTGGTGCGTGGGATGACCAGGCCCGCAATAGACTGGATTCTCCCGGGACTGATTCTTCTTTCCCTGTGTGAGGACAAAGCCCAAGTATTCAACCTGCTGTTTGCAGCACTGCAATTTTTTTAACGACACTTTATGACCACATTCTGACAACCATTTCAACAAGGATATACCATCATGTACACTTGCCTCCACTGACATGCTGCACAACAGTAGATCATCAACATACTGTATCAGGATGGAACCTTGGGGGGGGGTGCCAGGGTTTCAAAGTGGCTTGGAGGACAATGCTGTGAATCAGCATACCCCTGTGGCATTCTACCCCAGGTCAGTTGATGTCCCTCAAAGGAAAAAGCAAAAAAGGAGTCGGGTACTCTTGTTAACTAGGATTGAGAAGAAAGCATTTTTCAAATCAATCACGCTAAAAGAGACGGCTTCCGCAGGGATGGAGGAAAGGAGAGTTGTGACATCAGGAACCATCGAGGCTATGGGCACAATGAGATTGTTGATTGCCCTCAAATCCTGGACAAAGCGGGTAGTACCATCTGCCTTTGTCACAGGATTGATAGGGGTGGAGTAAGGTGAAATCACCTCCTCGAGGATTCCTTTTTTCAGAAATTCTTCTATCATTGGCCGTAGCCCCTCAATCTTTTCCTTGGACAGTGGGTATTGCTTTTGATACACCGGTGTGGCAGTGGTTTAAGATTGGCTTGATAAGGTGTGCAATCAATCAGGCCCGTGTCATAGTCGCTCTGTGACCATAGTGAAGGGTTTATGTCTCCTAGCTCAGGGTGGTCCTGTAAACTAACAAAAGTACATATAGCCGGAGTCACTATGGGCATGGTGGCTGAGTGAATACTAAGGGTCCATTCACACGTCCGTTGTTTTTCTATAACCCGAAAATAGGACCGTTTTTTGCGGATCCTATTTTCCAAGAATTCTTTCCGTTTGTCATCCGTTTTTTGCGGATCCGCAAAAAAAAACGGATAGAAGAATACATTTTCCTATTCCAATAAAGTTGGACGGACCGCAATTTTTGGATTAGAATAGGACATGCTTTATTTTTTTACGGACACTATGTACTGAGAAAATTATGCGGACAGCACTATTTGTGCTGTCCGCATATTTTATAGACCCATTGAAAATCAATGGGTCCGAATTCTGTCCGCAACTATTCCGTGACTAGTCCGAAAAATCGTGATCAGATGTGGAACTAAACAACGGACGTGTGAATGGACCCTTAGTCTGTCATTTTTTACTGTCACTCCCAAGTCCAACTTCACAAACAGGTCCCTTCCTAATAAACTTACATGGCAATCTGGTATGATGCTAAAAGTATTGTCCGTGATGTATTCACCGTCCACTGTCTCTATTGGGAGGGCACTCATTTTATATGTTTTAGTTAATACCCTGTTAATTCCCATAGAGGGGTCAGACTTTCTTAAAGGTCCCTTGTACATGTCTTTGTTTAACACACTAGAGGTGGCGCCGCTGTCTACCATGAATCCTACCTTCCTTCCCGCAACTTTAAGCAAAATAATTGGTGTATCTTTCCAGTGGGTGGTGACCTGTGTGAAAGCTGGGGTGACTCCTCCGGGCCCCGTCAGACAATAATAAAATTAATATAGAAAAGTGCTGAGAGAGTGAAACTTCCCAATCCCTAGATCTCCTTAGGGTACTTTCACACTAGAGTGTTCACTAGAATCCATCAGGCATTTCCGTTGACGGAATTGCTTGCTGGATCCATTAAAACGCCTGAAAACTGAAAGAATAACTCTCACGGATCCTTTATTCCATTGACGGATTAAAATAACGTATCCGCCTAAACGTACGCAAACAGATCAATTTTTTAACGGATACGTCTAACTGATCCGCTAAAATAACGGATCCGTTATCAACCGTTTTAAAACGGAATAGCGGATCCGTTAATAATATTCAGAAAATAAAATAAAAATCTTTTTGAAATGCAAATTACACAGTGGCTATAAAGCCAAACGAGGGTCACATACCACTCAGATGCTGCCTCAGAAGAGAGAGGAAAGATAATGCCCGACCACCTTCGCTTTGGATTTCAGGCTTTAATCCTGGTTTTCCGATGGAGAAGACGACTTTGAGCCAGACATCGCCGTCGCTATGGGGTACATCTAATTACTCCAGCCAGAATACGAAGGGGAGCTTTTGGAGTTTTATTTCCGGAACTGCGCAATTATCCTGACAAGTTTCACAACTACTTATGGATGAGTGTCAACAGTTTTGACAATCTACTACAAAGAGTGTCACATCGTATTGAAAGACAGGACACCACTTTCCGCCGAAGTGTGTCACCTGCAGAACGATTAATGATTACCCTAAGGTAAATTTATTTATTTAAATTTTGTAACTTTACATAAACCATGGTGTGAAAATTTATGTTATACTGTTATCTACCTACCTATTGATTGCACAAGCCAAGGGTAAGCATACGCCTATCATTCTCCATAGAGAGCCCGCCATCTCTCTGAATTTACAAAATAATGTCCTTTGGCATGTGTAAATGACTAGAGAACAAAAGGATAGCATTTTAGAATTTGCGTTTAAAAGGTCTAAAGTACGTTGACAAGGTCTGCCAAATATATCTAATATTTATAGCAGGCATCCTCAAACTGCGGCCCTCCAGCTGTTGCAAAACTACAACTCCCAGCATGCCAGAACAGCCTACAGGTATCAGCCTATACCAGGGCATTCTGTGAGTTGTAGTTTTACAACATCTGTAGGGCCGCAGTTTGAGGATGCCTGATTTATATTAGCTAACAATGTTTTTTTCTGATTTGATCGTTTTTATTTACAGTTGTTTTTTCTGTTTAGATTTCTTGCAACTGGTGAAAGTTTGACGTCCCTACATTATCAGTTTAGGCTTGGAATATCCACAGTTTCCGGGATTTTTAAGGACACGTGCCATGCTTTGTGGGAGCAGCTGCATGAGGAATTTATACCACTTCCTAATCTGTAACAGTGGATTTAAATTTCAGAAAAATTTGTTAAGGTGTGCCAGTTTCCGAACTGTCTGGGGGCAGTAGACGGGAAACACATCCGCATTATAAAGCCCTAAGGCACTGGTTCGGAGTTCTTTAATTATAAAAAATATATTTCAATAATTTTAATGGCAATAGCTGATGCCCAGTACCGGTTTGTGGCAATTGATGTTGGAGCTTACGGCAGGAGCAATGATTCCATGGTATTTAAAAATTCTGACATGGGGCGAGGGGTGTATAACAGACAATTCGATTTCGCACCGCCTCAACCACTACCAGGTACTGACGCTCTCCCCATGTCCTTTGTGTTGGTTGGTGATGAGGCTTTTCAGATGTGCGGCAATCTAATAAAACCTTATTCCAGCCGAGGATTAAATCAGAACAAAAAAATATTTAACTACCGCCTGACTAGGGCTCGTAGAATGGTGGAATGCACATTTGGCATTTTGGTTGCAAAATGGCGTATATTCACCAAACCAATACAATTGAAAATAGAAACTGTTGACGAGGTAGTCAAGGCATGTGTTGTGTTACACAACTACCTCCTAATCTACATTTCCAGGACATTCCTGAAGACTGTGAGTTGGCAAGTTTGGAAAACTTTGGCATGCGGACCAATGTGGCTGTTTCCCGGATGAGAGACTCCTTTGCCGAATATTTCTGCTCCGATGCAGGAAGAGTGACCTGGCAGGACCAAATTATTTAATTGTTCTTAAAAAAATTATTTTATAATATTCTTAATACAATTATGTTCCATTGTTATGTTCATTGGATGTTACCGTATTGATGTTTCTAACTAAATTTGTTTAATTTTATTTAATAAACACTATTTAATATACTTTGAGTCTTTTTGCATATTTTTAACTTTCAAAAACAGAGGAGCGACAAATAACTGTGTTGCTACGCCAGAGCTGTGAGATTATGTCAGGCCTTTATATAACCACTACTTTTCAGCATACTCTCACAACCCTGGAGGAGCGACCAATACTTGTGTCGCTACACTAGAGCTGTGAGATTATGGCCTCATGCACACGGCCGTTGTTCGGGTCCGCGTCCGAGCCGCATATTTCGCGGCTCGGCCGCGGACCCATTTATTTCAATGGGGCCGCAAAAGATGCGGACAGCACTCCGTGTGCTGTCCGCATCCGTTGCTCCGTTCCGTGCCCCCGCAAAAAAAATAGAGCATGTCCTATTCTTGTCCGTTATGCGGACAAGAATAGGCATCTCTATAATGGGCCGCGTTCCGTTCCGCAATTTGCGGAGCAGCTTCCGTGTTTTGCGGATCCGCGGTTTGCGGACCGCAAAACACCCACGGCCGTGTGCATGAGGCCTTTGTCAGGCCTTTATAATACCCACTACTTGTCAGCATGGTGTCATAATTACCTATCAAGAACCACACAATACAACATTATAACCTTTGATCAGAATAATGTTTAATAATCGTTGGTATAAAGTGGGCCACGGTGTTGAATAAATATTAAAAGTAAGAATTACAATTACCAGACAATGTAACTTATAATAAACCAATATACTCTAAATAATAAACCTAGTCCGCTCAAAAGCGACTATTACCCATAGGGGATACGTGACATTTATTTATTTTTTTGGGGTGGGGGTGGGGGGAGGGGTTTCTGCGGTGTGCCTAACGAGAATGCGCCAGCACTAACTGTCATATTTACTTAACAGGCACCTCGAGATGGCCTGAAACCTCAGAACCAATCACAGCAGCTGTCACCTGCACGTGGAATCTCCAGCCAGCAAGATCTGCCACTGTTACTGGTAAGACCGTTTATGCACATGCCAAAAAACCATTGCCATGCAACAAGGAGGGGGGGGGGGGGGTTTACATGACACCATGTCCCCCCTTCTTGCATTCGCAATAAGGCTTGATCATGGTGTCATAATTAACTATCAAGAACCACACAATACAACATTATAACCTTTGATCAGAATAATGTTTAATAATAGTTGGTATAAAGTGGGCCACGGTGTTGAATAAATATTTAAAGTAAGAATTACAAATAACAGACAATGTAACTAATAATAAACCAATATACTCTAAATAATAAACCTAGTCCGCTCAAAGAGCGACTATTACCCAAACCGCCAAAATTTTTTATTTTTTGGCTATGGCGAAAAAGAAACACCGCAGCCAATTTCTTAACCAGTATTCAGAATGTCCAGACCAATTTCTGACAAAGATACTTTATCCAAAGAATAAATACCAGCTAAAAAAAGGGAAGAATGGCCATGTTTAATCATAAACTTTTCCAGTGTTTTATTAAAACGAATCCTGATTTTATCCAAGAATTTTAAACCTGGGAAACTCCACTCCCATTTTGGGAATGTTTCAGACAAGGTAATATGTGCATCAGGAAACATACTACATAACTCAAGTATAGAGCTTTTCAATTCGTTAATACGTAAATGTGGCGACCCAACCAAAATCGTAAGGACCCACGTGGAGAATTAAAATACTCTGGATCGGCCAGATTTTTTGAAATTTTTTGCACAAAGAGACAATGTCATGAATGCGAAATGAAATAATACCTCTCCAGTAAACAATTACTTTATTGTTCATACCCAAATTGTCCGATCTAAATTTCACCTTGGACCTTGCGAAAGCCTCAGAGATGATCTCAGAGCCCAGGATCCACACAATCTTCGTACCTGAAAAATTATTATAATAAATCAGGACGAATATATATTTTATACCTGTGAGATGTCCATCTACCAATTCTTTTAATGGTTTTTACATCGTGATCCAACAGAAATGCATGCGTAGCAGCTCCAATTCGGAAGGGGTGTGGGGTTATTTTTACACCAGATAAATTGAGTTTCTCTTTGCATTTCCTCAAAATGAAGTTAAACTGGTACTTGGTCAACAGAGATCCGTCCTGATGAATAAATAGCGGACCACGGACATTTGGGCTATGTAGTAAAAACTCGTTAATTGCATAAACAGGACAGATATCGACCTCTTTCAACTGATTAAGGCACACCCAAGATCCTCTACCAGATTGGTCAGTTTTGGATCTTTTGATGAACAATTTCAGTTTCTTCTTAGACAAGCATAAATCATCAATACCTAACGGAGTATATGCTCTCTTGTTTGCAGCAGTGATCTCAGAGATGCGGAGAGCACCATGGAAGGTTAAGAGAAAAGCTGACTTGAAGAGAGAAACCTCATAACCGAATAAACAAATAGAAGGTAAGATATATACGAATTTTCTTAAACAGTCGAACGGGAGCGGTCTAGTTCTCGGTTTTGTTTTGACATACTTCTTTGCACCTTTTACGAGTCGAATAAGAAGTTATCTGAAAAAGGTGGGATTTGATATAACTTCTGAAAGGAAGAAATGCCAAATAAAATTTTCTGCATGACCGCCCCACTTTTACCGGAACTCAATAGTTCTTGTATGAAATGAATAGCCTGGAGAATGTGATGACCCTTATGTCTGTATCCATGAGCAAAGCAGAATGAAATCCATAAATTCCATGTGCCCGAATACGCTGCCCATGTATTGGGCGCCAAAGCATTACCCATAACACTGTTGATCAACCTCCAATCAATTCCCATAAAGCCGCTGGACAAGGGATTCCATTCTCCTCTGCATCTGGAACTAGTTGCCTGAATAAGGACATGTTCTGCCGAGATAAAGAGTCAGCAATGGTGTTAGACTTGCCATCAATATATTTGGCTTTTATCCAAATATTATTACACAGAGCGAAAAGCACGAGATGTCTAAGGATCCCAATTACCTCTTTAGATTTTGCAGTCAAGCAGTTGATGGAAAAAACTACACCTGTATTATCGGATAAAACCAAAATGCGTTTATTTTTTAAATGGTCTTTCCAGATGTTTAGGGCAGCTAACACCGGGAATAATTCCCAAAAATTTATATTTTTCATAAAAGGCTTATTGGACCAAGCAGCAGGCCATGTTTCCACTGACCATTGGTTATTGTAAAATGCACCGTAACCAATGGACGCTGCAGCATCTGTATATAGTTGAAAAATTCGGATTGCCAAACTGTTTTCCCATTAAAATCATTGAGATAACTTAGCCATGTGATGATGTCATCTTTGAGGCTGCTAGACAAACGGACATGGTCATGCGGGTTTTTTAAACCCGCTGTCTCAGAACATAGCCTTTTTGTAAAAATCCTCCCCATTGGGATTACCCTCGAAATGAAATTTAATGAACCAAGTGCGGATTGAAGCTTAGATAACGTAGTCTTTTTTGCTTACAAACATATTAGTAAGGATAATCTTAGCTTTAAGTATCTTATCCTCAGGAATGCGAAACTGTATATTAACAGTATCGATTTCAATCCAAAGGAAAGTGATACAACTCTTTGGGTAAACAGTTGTAACGGACCGTTACGCACACAACTCCGTTTAGGCGATATTCCCTTTTCCGGATAGACCAGCAGCTACTGCAATCACCAACTTCCCGAACAAGAGACACACGAACCCTGGAAGCAGCCGAACAGGAAAAGCAATATGAACAGCTTACACTCCTGGCAATCAGCATACAGTCAAATCCCCCCCAATAACGAGACGACACTTCGTTTTGAGGGTCAAGCAGGAACTCTCTATCTTCTTCTTAAGGGCTACCTGCCCGAGTATTTATGCAGGTCTCCCACCTGGTGGACACTCCCCTAGGGGACCAGAAGGAAGACTGCGACACAGGATACAGCAGCCAATCACACACATTGGGACAATACAGACACCCCCAGCATATCCCTCCCCTCTGCCTGTGATACAATCACCCTACATGGGTAATGCAATCACCACAGGCAGAAGAATACACATATGTCTTTCTGTCCTGGAGACAATTGAGGAGTCATTCAATTATCTCTCAGGACAAAGGGAAATCGCCAATACACATGTGGGGACAATAGGACAGACATCACTATTCAATACACAATGTCCCACCCTTTACAATACACAGACATTTAACATATTCCCAGAAGGCTTGGATCTGAGCGCTCAATATATCCAGGGATAGAGGCAGACTCCATTGAGCACATGGCTGCAAAAGGGACACAAAATTACACAATGCTACAATCACTATATAAAACATATACATGCAACATATCCCCAGATAGCTTAGGTCTGAGCGCACATTATTGGATGGCGCTCAGACCACACATGTCCAGTTCAATTGCCATGGAGCTAAAGTCTTTCCCATAGTCCTCCACCATACGAATGGGCTCCATAGCAGAGCCATCTGGGGCATCACCGCTCAAACAGGACAAGCATACATGGGGCCATAGTCGCAGGGCAGGAGGCGAGCAAGCAGTCCCTTCCAGGAAACTGGGGCAGACTCTGGTACAGGGTCCAGTCCGCTACAGGTGTCCTACTCCTGTGGTGGGTGATCTAAATGCCTGATTCTCTGCTGTGAAAACCCCTCTCCTCCGCCTGGGTGCAGGGGTCAAAGTCTCTCAAAGTGGCCTTCTCTTGTGCTGGGTGATGTGAAGCTGATATTTGTGCCATCTGACATGGTTGCCGGGGTCCCATTAAATGGTGTCCTACTCCTGTGGTGGGTGATCTAAATACATGATTCTCTGCTGTGAAAACCTCTCTCCTCCGTCTGGGTGCAGGGGTCAAAGTCTCTCAAAGTGGCCTTCTCTTGTGCTGGGTGATGTGAAGCTGATGTTTGTGCCATCTGACATGGTTGCCGGGGTCCCATTAAATGGTGTCCTACTCCTGTGGTGGGTGATCTAAATACATGATTCTCTGCTGTGAAAACCTCTCTCCTCCGTCTGGGTGCAGGGTCAAAGTCTCTCAAAGTGGCCTTCTCTTGTGCTGGGTGATGTGAAGCTGATGTTTGTGCCATCTGACATGGTTGCCGGGGTCCCATTAAATGGTGTCCTACTCCTGTGGTGGGTGATCTAAATGCCTGATTCTCTGCTGTGAAAACCCCTCTCCTCCGCCTGGGTGCAGGGGTCAAAGTCTCTCAAAGTGGCCTTCTCTTGTGCTGGGTGATGTGAAGCTGATGTTTGTGCCATCTGACATGGTTGCCGGGGTCCCATTAAATGGTGTCCTACTCCTGTGGTGGGTGATCTAAATGCCTGATTCTCTGCTGTGAAAACCCCTCTCCTCTGTCTGGGTGCTGGTCCCAAATAAATGAGAGTGGCCTTCTCCGGTGGTGGTTGATATGACGCATGATTCCTTGATGTGGGACCTGTATCCTCTGTCTGGGTGCTGGTCCAAAATAAATGAGAGTGGCCTTCTCCGGTGGGGGTTGATATGACGCCTTATTCCTTGCTGTGGGACCTCTCTCCTCTGTCTGGGTGCTGGTCCAAAATACATGAGAGTGGCCTTCTCCGGTGGTGGTTGATATGACGCATGATTCCTTGATGTGGGACCTGTATCCTCTGTCTGGGTGCTGGTCCAAAATAAATGAGAGTGGCCTTCTCCGGTGGTGGTTGATATGACTCATGATTCCTTGATGTGGGACCTCTCTCCTCTGTCTGGGTGCTGGTCCAAAATACATGAGAGTGGCCTTCTCCGGTGGTGGGTGATATGACGCATGATTCCATGCTGTGGGACCTGTATCCTCTGTCTGGGTGCTGGTCCAAAATACATGAGTGGCCTTCTCCGGTGGTGGGTGATATGACGCATGATTCCATGCTGTGGGACCTGTATCCTCTGTCTGGGTGCTGGTCCAAAATACATGAGAGTGGCCTTCTCCGGTGGTGGGTGATATGACGCATGATTCCATGCTGTGGGACCTGTATCCTCTGTCTGGGTGCTGGTCCAAAATACATGAAGTGACATTCTCCGGTGCAGGGTGATATGACGCATGATTCCTTGCTGTGGGACCTGTATCCTCTGTCTGGGTGCAGGGTCAGAGTCTCTCAAAGTGGCCTTCTCTTGTGGTGGGTGATGTGAAGCTGATGTTTGTGCCATCTGACATGGTTGCCGGGGTCCCATTAAATGGTGTCCTACTCCTGTGGTGGGTGATCTAAATGCCTGATTCTCTGCTGTGAAAACCCCTCTCCTCCGCCTGGGTGCAGGGGTCAAAGTCTCTCAAAGTGGCCTTCTCTTGTGCTGGGTGATGTGAAGCTGATATTTGTGCCATCTGACATGGTTGCCGGGGTCCCATTAAATGGTGTCCTACTCCTGTGGTGGGTGATCTAAATACATGATTCTCTGCTGTGAAAACCTCTCTCCTCCGTCTGGGTGCAGGGGTCAAAGTCTCTCAAAGTGGCCTTCTCTTGTGCTGGGTGATGTGAAGCTGATGTTTGTGCCATCTGACATGGTTGCCGGGGTCCCATTAAATGGTGTCCTACTCCTGTGGTGGGTGATCTAAATGCCTGATTCTCTGCTGTGAAAACCCCTCTCCTCCGCCTGGGTGCAGGGGTCAAAGTCTCTCAAAGTGGCCTTCTCTTGTGCTGGGTGATGTGAAGCTGATGTTTGTGCCATCTGACATGGTTGCCGGGGTCCCATTAAATGGTGTCCTACTCCTGTGGTGGGTGATCTAAATGCCTGATTCTCTGCTGTAGAAAACCCCTCTCCTCTGTCTGGGTGCTGGTCCCAAATAAATGAGAGTGGCCTTCTCCGGTGGTGGTTGATATGACGCATGATTCCTTGATGTGGGACCTGTATCCTCTGTCTGGGTGCTGGTCCAAAATAAATGAGAGTGGCCTTCTCCGGTGGGGGTTGATATGACGCCTTATTCCTTGCTGTGGGACCTCTCTCCTCTGTCTGGGTGCTGGTCCAAAATACATGAGAGTGGCCTTCTCCGGTGGTGGTTGATATGACGCATGATTCCTTGATGTGGGACCTGTATCCTCTGTCTGGGTGCTGGTCCAAAATAAATAGAGTGGCCTTCTCCGGTGGTGGTTGATATGACTCATGATTCCTTGATGTGGGACCTCTCTCCTCTGTCTGGGTGCTGGTCCAAAATACATGAGAGTGGCCTTCTCCGGTGGTGGGTGATATGACGCATGATTCCATGCTGTGGGACCTGTATCCTCTGTCTGGGTGCTGGTCCAAAATACATGAGAGTGACATTCTCCGGTGCAGGGTGATATGACGCATGATTCCTTGCTGTGGGACCTGTATCCTCTGTCTGGGTGCTGGTCCAAAATACATGAGAGTGACATTCTCCGGTGCAGGGTGATATGACGCATGATTCCTTGCTGTGGGACCTCTCTTCAATTGATATTGGTTAATTTTTATTTATTTTATTTAATTTTAATTCATTTCCCTATCCACATTTGTTTGCAGGGGATTTTTCTACACTTTGCTGCCTTTGGCAGCCCTCTAGCCCTTTCCTGGACTATTTTACAGCCTTTTTTGTGCCTAAAAGTTCGGGTCCCCATTGACTTCAATGGGGTTCGGGTTCGGGATAAAGTTCGGATCGAGTTCGAATCCCGAACCCGAACATTTCCGGGAAGTTCGGCCGAACTTCTCGAACCCGAACATCCAGGTGTTCGCTCATCTCTAGCTAGCACCAAAGTGATCGGGTGTTCGGGTACTCGGTCTGAACATTCGTGGGCTCGGCCGATGAGGATGAGGGGAGGGTGCCTGGTCCATTGGAAAAGGTCAGAAAGTGACACAAACACCAGCGAAATGGATCTGGAACTGCATGGGGACCATGTCTCGATGTATCTTGGACTCCAATGTCGCTGCTGGGAACCAAATTGTCCCAGTTGTCCACCACTTTTACATAGCGACAAAATCACGGCCAAAATCGCGCCCCCTCAAAAAAAAATATATATTGTTAGGAAACATTCTTTCCTGTATATTCAATTGTATATACAGTGCAAATACTGGCAAAAATTGCAAGGAAGAAGCACTCCGATACAGCCTGTATATCACATAAAGGAGGGCCTCATTCACATGGTGCTACAATTATTCAGGTACACTGCTACATTAATAAAGCCTATGCACTAAGTGAAAGGGCTGGCAAAATTTACAAGGAACCGGCACTCCAATACACCCTTTATTGCACATAAAGGAAGGCATCATACACACCCTTGAAAAATTATCATTGATGGCCTGCTGGTGACCCTCAAAAACATTTGGAGCAAGGGCATGCTGGTTACCCTCTAAAACATTATAGTTGAGGGCCTGAAGGTAAGCAAACCCCATAAAACATTTCAGTGATAGCATGGCCTACAGGTGAGCAGACCGTATAAAACATTGGAGGTGAGGGCCTCAAGCTGAGCAAACCCCATAAAACATTGCAGTGATGGCCTACAGGTGAGCAGACCGTATAAAACATAAGAGGTGAGGGCCTGAAGCCGAGCGAACCCCCTAAAACTTTGCAGTGATGGCCTACAGGTGAGCAGACCATATAAAACATTAGAGGTGAGGGCCTGAAGGTGAGCGAACGCCATAAAACATTGCAGTAATGGCCTACAGGTGAGCAGACAGTATAAAGCATTGGAGTTGAGGGACGGAAGGTAAGCAAACCCCATAAAACATTGCAGTGATGGCCTACAGGTGAGCAAACCGTATAAAACATTAGAGTTGAGAGCCTAAAGCCAAGCGAACCTCATAAAACATTGCAGGGATGGTCTACAGTTGAGCAGACTGTATAAAACTTTAGAGGTGAGGGCCTGAAGCCGAGCGAACCCCATAAAACATTGCAGTGATGGCCTACAGGTGAGCAGACCGTTTAACCACCTCAGCCCCCCTAGCTTAAACACCCTTAATGACCAGGCCACTTTTTACAATTCTGCACTACACTACTTTCACCGTTTATTGCTCCGTCATGCAACTTACCACTCAAATGAATTTTACCTACTTTTCTTCTCACTAATAGAGCTTTAATTTGGTGGTATTTCATTGTTGCTGACATTTTTACTTTTTTTGCTATTAATAAAAATTTAACGAAATTTTTGCAAAAAAATGACATTTTTCACTTTCTGTTGTAATTTTTTTTTTAAAAAAACGACATTTCTATATAAATTTTCCACAAAATGTGTTGTTCTACATGTCTTTGATAAAAAAAATCCAATAAGTGTATATTTATTGGTTTGGGTAAAAGTTATAGCATTTACAAACTATGGTGCAAAAAAGTGAATTTCCGCATTTTGAAGCAGCTCTGACTTTCTGAGCACCTTCATGATTCTTCAGGTGCTAGAATGTCAGGATAGTATAAATCCCCCCCAAATGACACCATTTTAGAAAGAAGACACCCCAAAGTATTCGCGGAGGGGCATGGTGAGTTCATGTATAATTTCATTTTTTTTCACAAGTTAGCGGAAAATGACACTTTCTGAGGAAAAAAAATAAATAATAATAAAGTTTCCATTTCTGCTAACTTCTGGCAAAAAAAATAAAAAATCTCAGACGGACTCACTATGCCCCTCAGTGAATACCTTGGGGTGTCTATTTTCCAAAATGGGGTCATTTGTGGGGTGTGTTTACTGTTCTGACATTTTGAGCGAGGCTAAATTGTGAGCAGCCATGTAAAACCTAAAGGTACTCATTGGAATTTGGGCCCCTTTGCGCACCCAGGCTGCAAAAAAGTGTTACTCATGTGGTATCGCCGTACTCAGGAGAAGTAGGGCAATGTGTTTTGCGGTGTATTTTTACATATACCCATGTTGGGTGAGAGAAATATCTCTGTAAATTGTCAACTTTGTATAAAAATTTTTAAAAAGTTGTCGTTTACAGAGATATTTCTCACACAAAGTATGGGTATATATAAAAATACACCCCAAAACACATTGCCCTACTTCTCCTGAGTACGGCGATACCACATGAGTGACACTTTTTTGCAGCCTGGGTGCGCAAAGGGGCCCTAATTCCAATGAGTACCTTTTGGATTTCACAGTGCATTTTTTCACATTTGGATTCCAGACTTTTTCTCACGCTTTAGGGGCCCCTAAAATGCAAGGACAGTATAAATACCCCACATGTGACCCCATTATAGAAAGAAGACACCCCAAGGTATTCCGTGAGGGGTATGGTGGGTTCATGTAAAATTTTATTTTTTGTCACAAGTTAGTGAAATATATAACTTGTGCCAAAAAAAAAAAAAATTCTGTGAACTCGACATGCCCCTCACGGAATACCTTGGGGTGTCTTCTTTCCAAAATGGGGTCACATGTGGGGTATTTATACTGCCCTGGCATTTTAAGGGCCCTAAAGCGTGAGAATCCAAATGCGTAAAAATGCCCTGTGAAATCCTAAAGGTACTCATTGGTTTTAGGGCCCCTTTGCGCATCTTGGCTGCAAAAAAGTGGCACACATGTGGTATTGCCGTACTCAGGAGAAGTAGGGCAATGTGTTTTGGGGTGTATTTTTACATATACCCATACTGTGTGTGAGAAATATCGCTGTAAACGACAACTTTTTAAATTTTTTTATACAAAGTTGTCAATTTACAGAGATATTTCTCTTTTTTGGCACAAGTTAGCGGAAATTGATTTTTTATTGTTTTTTCTCACAAAGTCTCCCTTTCCGCTAACTTTTGACAAAAAGTTAAATTTTTCATGGACTCACTATGCCCCTCAGCGAATACCTTGGGATGTCTTCTTTCCAAAATGGGGTCATTTGTGGGGTGTTTGTACTGTTCTGGCATTTTGGGTGGAGCTAAATTGCGAGCAGCCGTGTAAAACCTAAAGGTATTCATTGGAATTAGGGCCCCTTTGCGCACCCAGGCTGCAAAAAAGTGGTACACATGTGGTATTGCCGTACTCAGGAGAAGTAGGGCAATGTGTTTTGGGGTGTATTTTTACATATACCCATGTTGGATGAGAGAAATATCTCTATAAATTGACAACTTTGTATAAAAAAATGTAAAAAGTTGTCGTTTACATCGATATTTCTCACACAAAGTATGGGTATATATAAAAATACACCCCAAAACTCATTGCCCTACTTCTGCTGAGTACGGCGATACCACATGTGTGCCACTTTTTTGCAGCCAAGATGCGCAAAGGGGCCCAAATTCCAATGAGTACCTTTAGGATTTCACAGGGCATTTTTACGCATTTGGATTCTCACGCTTTAGGACCCCTAAAATGCCAGGGCATTATAAATACCCCACAAGTGACCCGATTTTGGAAAGAAGACACCCCAAGGTATTCGATGAGGGGCATGGCGAGTTCACAGAAAAAAAAATTTGAGCACAAGTTAGCGGAAATTGATATATATATATATTTTTTTTTACAAAGTCTCATATTCCACTAACTTGTGACAAAAAATAAAATTTTACATGAACTCACCATACCCCTCACGGAATACCTTGGGGTGTCTTCTTTCTAAAATGAGGTAACATGTGAGGTGTTTGTACTGCCCTGGCATTTGAAGGTCTCCGCAATCATTACACGTATGGCCAGCATTAGGAGTTTCTGCGATTCTCCTTATATTGAGCAAACGGGTAATGAGATTTTTTTTTTCCGTTCAGCCTCTGGGCTGAAAAAAAAAATAAAATGAACGGCACAGATTTTTTCATTCGCATCGATCAATGTGGATGAAAAAATCTCTGCCAAAATCAGTGACTTCGGTGCGGTGGGCTGGGCGCTAGCTACCTAACAAGTAGCTAACTAACTGGCGGTGATAAGGGACCCTTAGGCCCCATTCACACGTCCGCAATTCTGTTTGCGGAACGGAATTGCGGACACATTCATTTTTATGGGGACAGACTTTGTCCCGCTCGGAACCGGAATTACGGATCCGCGCTTCCGGGTCTGCACTTCTGTTACGCAAAAATATAGAACATGTCCTATTCTTGTCTGCAATTGCAGACAAGAAAAAGCATTTTCTATATAGTTCTGGCAATGTGCGGATCTGCAAAATGCGGAAAGCACATTGCCGGTGTCCGTGTTTTGAGGATCTGCGGATCCGCGGATCTGTGGATCAGATCCGCGGATCCGTGGATCCGTGGATCCTCAAAACACATATGGACGTCTAATTGGAGGCTTACAAGGGGTGTGATCAATGACAGGGGGGTGATCAGGGAAACTAGATGGGGTGATCAAGCGGTTAACACGGGGTTAATAAGTGGGGGGTTAGTGTATTGTTTGGTGCAACTTTACATAGCTACCTGGTCCTCTGGTGGTCGATCCCAGCAAATGGGACCACCAGAGGACCAGGTAGCAGGTATATCAGACGCTGTTAACAAAACAGCGTCTGATATACTTGTTTGATGCGATTTATTTCGCATCTACAGCCTGCCAGCGATTGATCATCGCTGGCAGGCTGCAGTACAAGTTGTGAGACGCGCGGCACTGTCAACGCGCGCGCGTTCACAGGAAGTCTCGCGTCTCGCGAGATGACGCGCCGACGCGTCAACTCAGAACTACAGGACCGCCCGCCGGACGCATTCGTGCGTTAGGCGGTCCTGTAGTGGTTAAAACATTAGAGGTGAGGGCCTGAAGCCGAGCGAACCCCATTAAACATTGCAGGGATGGCCTACAGGTGAGCAGACAGTATAGTACATTAGAGGTGGGGGCCTCAAGCCGAGCGAACCCCATAAAACATTCCAGTTATGGCCTACAGTTGAGCAGACCATCAAAAAGCATTGGAGGTGAGGGCCTGAACCCGACGAACCCCATAAAATATTGCAGTGATGGCCTACAGGTGAGCAGACCGTATAAAACATTAGAGGTGAGGGCCTGAAGCCAAGCGAACCCCATCAAACTTTGCAGTGATGGCCTACAGGTGAGCAGACTGTATAAAACATTAGAGGTAAGGGACTGAAGGTAAGCGAACCCCATTAAACATTGCAGTGATGGCCTACAGGTGAGCAGACCGTATAAAACATTAGAGGTGAGGGCCTGAGGCCGTAAGAACCCCATAAAACATTGCAGGGATGGCCTACAGGTGAGCAGACCGTATAGAACATTAGAGGTGAGGGCCTGAAGCCGAGCGAACCCTATAAAACATTGCAGTGGTGGCCTATAGGTGAGCAGACCGTATAAAGAATTGGAGGTGAGGGCCTGAAGCCGAGCGAACCCTACAAAACATTGTAGTGAGGACATATATATTCTATATGGAAGAGGAGGAGGCGGATGAGAAAACAAAATTCAAACATATACCCTTTTTTTGCGGTGAAAAGGGTGCATCTGAATCTTGTGGATTGAGTACATTTTAAAGCATACATTTAAATTGCGTTTTTGTTTCTCATTAGCTCAGCTTTCCTCCGGTGGAGTGGAGAAGTCAGGGGCAATCCAGGCCTTATTCATTTTTATCTGAGTCAACCTGTCAGTATTGTCAGTGGACAAGCGGATATGCTTATCTGTTATAATGCCACCAGCAGCACTAAATACCCGCTCAGACAATATGCTGGCGGCAGGGCAGGCCAGCACCTGCAAGGCGTAGAGCGAAAGTTTGTGCCACGTGTCCAGCTTGGACACCCAGTAGTTGTAAGGCACTGTGTGATCATTAAGGACGCTGACACGGCCGGCAATTAATTCCTTCACCATCTTCCAAAACTTTTCCCTCATTGTAGCTCTAGTCTACGCTTCAGGGTGAGATTACTGGCAGGTTGTCATGACAGTGTACCATGCCTTGGAAAGTGTTGCCCTGCCTCTGCTGGAACTACTGTGTATTCCCCTTGTCTCTCTTCCTCGGTTGCCTAAGGAAGTACGGACTCTGGCGGCCGCATTGTTAGATGGAACATTTTGAAGCAATCTGTCAACAAGTACCGAAGTTCTCTTTGTAGCGGGGTTCGAGAAGGGTGAGCACTCAGTAATCTGTGTTACCTAAAATGCGTATAACACGAGGATCGCGGGAAAGGCAGCCTAACATGAAGTCAGCCATGTGTGCCAGAGTATCAACGGGCAAGACGTCAATGTCAACTTCAGGATGACTCTCCATCCCTCATCCTCCTCCTCCTCTTCTGCCCATCCACACTGAACAGATGGAATTAAATTTCCATGGGTACTAGTCACTGTAGCAGAAGCAAGTGTCTCCAGCTCCTCCTCCTCTTCATGGCCCAATTCACGCTGAGAAGACAAATTGGGAGAGGTCTGGCTATCTTCCTGTGTCATCTCCCCCCCCCATTACCTTGTCTGCCACATTCAAAGCATTCTCCTTAATTGTGAGCAGCGATCGTTTGAGTAGACACAGCAGTAAGACGGTTACACTGATAATAGCGTTATCATCACTAACCATCTGTGTGGATTCATCAAAGTTTTTTAAAACCTCACATAGGTCTGACATCAATGTCCATTCCTCGCTTGTGAATAGTGGCAGTTGTCTTGAAAGGCAAAGACCATGATGCAGCTGGTATTCCACAACTGCCCTCTGCTGCTCACAAAGCCTGGGCAACATGTAGAACATAGAGTTCCACCGTGTGCTCACGTCGCACAACAGTCGGTGAGCTGGAAGCCGCAAGCGCTGCTGCAGCGTTGACAGACAGGCTGAAGCTGTGGACGACTTTCGTAAATGGGCATACAAGCGGCGCGCCTTCACTAGTAGCTCCTGCAAATTGGGGTAGGTTTTGATAAACTGCTGAACCACTAAGTTTAAGACGTGGGCTAGGCATGGAATGTGTGTCAGGTTACCGAGCTCCAAAGGCGCCACCAAGTTACGGCCATTGTCAGACACAACCATGCCTGTTTGTAGGTTGAGTGTCGAGAGCCACAGCTCGGTCTGGTCCCTTATACCCTGCCACAGCTCTGCGGTGGTGTGCTGTTTGTCCCCTAAGCAGATCAGCTTCAGCACGGCCTGTTGACGCTTACCCACAACAGTACTTCCAGCTAGCGACTGATGGCTGACTGCTGTTGGAGGTGGAAGTTACTTGAAACTTAAATTTTTTTTTTGCAAAACTATTTTTTTAACTTTTTTTTTTCACTTTATTTTTTTCCCCACTCTGGGACTTCAACTTTTGGAGGTCTGATCCCCTTTACAATGCTTTACATTGTGGATCTCACGGGCTGTCACGGAAGGCAACCACGATGCCTAAGAAAGGTATCGGGCTGCCTTCCCTCCCATCGGGTCCCCGTCACAGCAGCGCGGGGACTCGGTGGCAACTCCGATCCCCAAAAGGACATTGCACGTGTCGCAGTCAGCGATGACTGTGGCACATCAAGGGTTAATGCACCAGCATGCAGCAGGGGTTCAGCTATCAGTGACTGCCAGACCCCTGCCACGGGGTCTAGCATCTCCTGCACCCACCCGATCACCGAGCCGTACATGTACGGTGCTGGTCCTTAACCAGCTCCGGACCGCTGTACGCACGGATGCGTCCAGGCGGTGGCTGGTTTACTCCTCCTGGACGCATCCGCGCGACATCTCGCGAGACGCGAGATTTCCTGTGAACATGCGCGCATGCGCGCGCGCGCTCACAGGATCACGTCGGGGAGAACTTTAACTACAGCCTGCCAGCGCTGATCATGCGCTGACAGGCTGTAGAAATTAAAAAAAATCGCATATCAGACATCTTGGCTGCAAAAAAGTGTCACACATGTGGTATCGCCGTACTCAGGAGAAGTAGGGCAATGTGTTTTGGGGTGTATTTTTACATATACCCATGCTGGGTGAGAGAAATATCTCTGTAAATTGACAACTTTGTATAAAAAAATTTAAAAAGTTGTCATTTACAGAGATATTTCTCACACACAGTATGGGTATATGTAAAAATACACCCCAAAACACATTGCCCTACTTCTCCTGAGTACGGCGATACCACAAGAGTGACATTTTTTTGCAGCCAAGATGTGCAAAGGGGCCCAAATTCCAATGAGTACCTTTAGGATTTCACAGGGCAATTTTACGCATTTAGATTCCAGACATCTTCTCAGGCTTTAGAGACCCCTAAAATGGGCTGTGGAGGTCCTGCCCATACTGTACAACAGAAAATGAGTGTAGAAAGTTCATACATTCCCAAAATGTGTTTGTAATTTGGTAAGTTTGCCAGCTACATTTTCATTTTCCTGGAATCGGACTGGAAAAAAACCAAAGTCCAAAGTACCCAAACACATAACAATTTTTGCAAAACTTCTGGGAATAGTGCAACACATTAAGCACAGGTAAAGAATATAAAAACATATGCCTACCTGTACTTGCTGTGCAGCCAAAAATGGTGGTCTATCTGTACAAAAGCCCTTGCAGATTGGCACTTATTCTGGAAAAAGAGTAGAGAGGTTTTTCTGATCTTATACAACCCCTTGCATTTAATGTATTCTTAATTACTCTAGCAGTGTTGATCCAAAACAAAGCAAACATAAAAAAGACTAAGTAAATAACGGGGACACTTGCCAACATTTATTAATAATGGCGTGTTTTAATTTTGCACCAATGAACAGGACAGCTGGAGAGAATTGCGCCTAGTAATTTGACTGGTACACACTACTAATAAGTGATGATAATGTCTGTAAAGTGCTGCAGAATATACCAGTGCTATATAAATGAGTAAAATAAAAATATTAAATCTGGTGCACTGGAATGCACTGTTTCAATTTCTTTTTTTTATGTCTGCTATGAGCAGCTGTACTGAATTTCCACCATTGCTATAATGTGCAGGTATTTTTTTACTTTTGGATTTGATAAGTAGTTAAGGCTGATGAGTCAGCCTGTATTTGTGTGAGGGGTGGAGGCCTTCATAAACGAGGCATGGCCTCACCCACAGACATGCGTTCTCAGGTGCTGAGGAGCATGTCTTCATCCCTGACCCAAGCAACTCACACCACCACCAGCAGCAGCAATACTGAAGTTCACTCGACTCGTAAGTATGTATGGGCCGCGGTGCCCTGAGCCGGCCAAAGCTTCTCACGGTAAGGACGACTCGGGCTAAGCAGGGTGCCAGTCCGCTATCACACGGTCCGTGTTCCATGGACGTGTGAATGCAGCCTTACTCAGATTGGTCTCCTCTCCACTGATTTGTATTCACGAAGATTGTTTTGGCTAGCTAAGGCAAGGAGACCAATCTGCTTAATTTACTTTAGCTGAGGCCAATAAGGCAATAGGAGTGGGTTCCTACTATGTAAAAAAAAAAAAAAATTGATGAAGGGTTATGATTAGCAAAATTTGTCTTCTATCTGCGTCTGGATTTTAGTTAGCACAGTTATTTAGAAAAAAAAAAAGCATGGTTCCGCCATAAGAGTCTTGCATGCATGGTGCTGCAGAAAGTGTCTCGCATGCATGGCTTCTCCGCCATTAGAGTCTTGCACGCATGGCTTCTTCGCCAATCCCCCGCTCCCCGTTCCATCACCATCAGTACTCGGGCCGGCGCCGCTTCCCTGGGGCCCCTTTCCAATATGAGGGCCGCAGGGGCAACCAGCTTCGGCGCTCCTCCAGTTACCACTCCAGTCCAGCTAGTGACCATCATCCTCTGGCCAGCAGAAATGACAGGTATCTTAGTTTGCAGTCCGTCTCAAGTTGGAGCAGGCAGTAGAGCTCAATAGCATTGTTTTGCCACTGCCAGGGGCAGCAGTCTGGCAGTCCATGTGTGTATAGTTTCATTTAAAAAAAAAAAAAAAATTTTAAGTAAATAATTAAAACTCACGGTCTGCTACACTGTACCGAGCCGGGGATCCAGCTTCAAACCACTATTCAAACGCTTCAAATGCTCTTCTGCCCCCTAATGGTGAGAACTGGTGCGTGGAAGTTTTTCATAGTGTCAGCTGCAACACTTTCAGCATAGCCCCACATGTCATTATGTTTAAAAAAATAAATAAAATTTAAGCCCACTCGGATCCTGCCCTCGCGCTCAAGGGAGGTGTTTGGGCTGCAAATGTTTCGGTAAGTACGGCTTCTTATCCATCAATCACCACCACGCCCTTCTACTCTCTTGTAGTTTGTTAATTTTCATGTCTATCGCCGTTTACATTTCAGGCTTACATTTATTAATTTCAATGTTTGTCGGCTGTTACATTTCAAGCTTACGTTTACTAACTACTAATGTCTGTCACCTGTTACGTTTCAGGCTTACGTTTAATAACTACTAGTGTCTGTCGCCTGTTACGTTTCAGGCTTACGTTTACTAACAATGTCTGTCGCCTGTTACGTTTCAGGTTTACGGTTACTAACAATGTCTGTCGCCTGTTACATTTCAAGCTAATGTTTACTAACTACTAATGTCTGTCGCCTGTAACATTTCAGGCTTACATGGTAAATCGCTAATGTTTGTCGCTTCCCTGCTTCAAGTGGGTGGCGGAACAAGTAGGGCCTTCCGCTCCAGCATTTCAGTCTCTGATCATGGTCTAAAGGCATACATCTATTCAGTCAAGTCTCTTGTGTAAAAATCTTGGTCTGTTAATACGTCTAGAAATTACGAAACCGCCTGGAGCGTTTATAGCAAATTTGCACTCCTTCACCCACGGAAGGACAACGACAGGACCTTCTATATCATGGCCTCTTTAGCTTATTGCCATACTGGCCTTAGGCTCTCCTACAATACAATTAAATTGTATTTGGCCGGGGCCAAGCATTTCTTCACAGTAGACGATCCAGTTAGAAGGTTGGTCTGGACGTCTCAAACGATAAAAGTAACCCTCAGGGGGATACAGAAGAACAGTGAAGAGACTGTCTCAAGTAGACAGCCGATATCAGGGGAACTAGTCAGGAATCTCTCTTCCTCCCTAGATAGTAATCTTTTTGGGCCCCATTCTAGCATAGTTATAAAGGCGGCCGTTTCACACTGTATCTCTGGTCCTTCAGAACATCGCAGGTCAGTTCACCAGTGGAAGCCAAGCACTTCAAGTCATTTTATGATTGGTACCCAGTTAAGGCTTTTTAATAAGCCTTATTATTGTGGGTTCTGGCTGACTCCGCCCCAGATAGCCCACTACTTCGGTTCAAAGCCTGAGCCATCACCTCATCTCAACTCAACTCCGCATGTCCGTTTCCTAGCGGCTACACCAGGCATCGACCCCCAATGCCATTTCAGATCACTCGTTCCACATTGAGGTTGCATCAGCAACGTCAAAGCATCATGTTATCACCAAGATGGGACAGCGGCTTTTCTTGTTTTGACCGGTGCATTCCGAACCCCCATGCAGAGAATTCTGTTGCTCTTTGCAGTTTGGCTTTGTGATTTGGTTGTACTGCCAATTAGGTTCTTTTCTACACTACACGGCTCGGCAAGGGCACAACTCAGCCATTCCGTCAGGTCAACTAAGACACATCCAGTTAGGTTAGTCTTGGTATTATCTCCTTAGGGTTTCTAGGCATTCTGTTGCCATAGCCATGAATACAAGTAGTTAAGGCTGATGAGTCAGCCTGTATTTGTGGAAGGGGCGGAGGCCTTCATAAACGAGGCACGGCCTCACCCACAGGCATCCGTTCTCAGGTGCCCCACCCTCCCTCCCCTTTTCACCTTTTCCATGGGGTATGCCCCCTTATAGGCCTACCCACGGCAATGGCAAAGGGCACAACTCCATTCCGCCATTCCGTCAGTTCAACTAAGACACGTCCGGTTAGGTTAGTCTTGGTGTTATCTCCCTGAGGTATATTTACAGCTTTCTTGCATCCATTTTTCTTACCTCTTTTCTGTTTTGGAGTGAGATGAAAAATGTCACATTTTAATGCAGTTTTAGAATGTAAGGGGATCATTTATTATCCAGAAATACACCTATATTAGGCATATTTGTGGTGCAGATTGTCTTTGCGCTGCTATCTGCCACTTTTTACCACTCACGCCAGGTCTAAAGACGTGGGTGGGTAAGGGGATGGGTCTACAATGGTCTAAATGTAAGACAGTTGGGAAGCTGGCTTACATTTAGTCTGGCGATGGATCAACCAAAGTTATGTAGAGGCCGGCGTCTCTTCATAACTTCGGCGGATCCACCGCCAGATATAGGGGTTATTAAAACCAGCGTCTTAAACACTGGTCTTAATAAATGACCCCCTAAGATTCTACTTTTATTGTATTGACTACCTATTTCCATCAGCCTCCTTTCAATAGTAATTGATCCTATTGGAACATTCTAAAATAATTTCTGAATTTAATTCGCAAAGATTTTCAACCTAATTAACAAATGGGATGCTATGATCTCTCTTTCGATAAGAAATGCAGTGGTTTGGATATACTGTGTTTGATGGTAAAATCATCATTCATCCAGTCAGAGATAATGTTCCCTTCTCTACAAAGAGCTAAATAAGAAAAACTCATTAGGCAAATCTGTCATCGAGTCCAAATTGTCCAGATATTAAGATGTTTTATTTCAGATCTAAATCTCGTATTCAGTGTGAGCTGTCAATAGGCACAATTATGTTTGCATCCCATTTATCTCTTTTCTTAGTTGTTATTCGGGTAATGTAAAGAATGACATTTTTATTTAGAAAGGGAACTACTCAGAGCTGTAAAGAGGCAATCCTGTCATTCCAGCCTCTCCAAGACACAATACTGACCATTTGTAAGCATCTTTCTTTTCCTTTCTTTTTGTAATTATTTAATTTATGGGTCTTGTTGTGTATAATAAATAATCTAGAGGGAACATGAAAGAATAGACCCCAGTCCCAGTCTGTCTAGAAAATATGAAAAACTATATGAATGCCTTATTACTCTTGAGGGCTTTTGAACCTTTACAAATATATAAACTTGTTACAATTAAATTTACAGGCATCCAATACACAAGTTGGGAGCTGTGGTTATTGATCAAATCCTCTTGGGAGTCAATATGCAGAGGAATCATTTATTATCATGTTAGGAAACCTTCTGGATTTACATAATCAGAGATGAGATTTATAAATAATAATCAGTTTTTGGAGTGTGATTTTTCAACATTAAAACATACACCTGTTACGGTAGTGCGTGTGGAACTACTGTGTCAACAGACAGATTTGGCTTTGGGCTATTCCTAAGGGTACATTCACATGACCACAAGTGTTTTGCAGTCTGTAAATTGCGGATCCACAGAACACGGATACTGGACGTGTGCGTTCCGCATTTTGTGGACTGCACATGGCCGACACTATATAGAAAATGCTCTATATTTTTGCGGGGCTGTGGATTGGAACCGTGGATTTGGACAGCACATGGTGTACTGTCCGCATCTTTTGCAGGCCCATTGAAATGAATGGGTCTGCACTCTGCACCCATTGCGCAAATTTGCGGAATGGATGTGGACCAATTCATACGGTCGTGTGAATGGACCCTATGGGAGTTATCCTGGCAGTCCCATGGTATTCACCCTATAAAGGGGAAATAAACCCTGAAAAAACAAACATAAGAAAAATGCAATTAATGCATAGTGCACACACAGCTATGTCTATAGGGGGCTCCTCATACTGCTGTCATAAGCAGTTTATGAGAGATCTGGCAGACAAAGAACTTTTTTTTTCCCCCACTCTGCTCCACTTTCAGCTACAGAATGGCTAGGTGAACGTGCCTACCGGCCTGCCGTCACTCCCTCACACACTGTACAGGAAGTTGAGGAGAGGTGCGGGGCCTAACTAGCAATGTTGAAATGTCTGCAGATCCATCTACCTGCATTGCTACCGAGCCCTCGCATTGGTCCCCACAGCCAGCCTCTGAGACCTATCATATACCTCCCAGCCTTTCCACTTGCTCATTCCACTCCAGTCAAACTCATTTTATGTTATTCACCCATTGATGCCATGGGCAGATTGGCCATAGACCTTACAGGAAAATTTCCCGGGGAGCCGATGCCCAGGGGGCCGCCCAAGCCCTCCTCTCTGCTGCTGGCCTGGTACATAATGAGCCAGTGACCACACATGTCCTCCTGAATTCAACAGCTGTGGCTTGCATCTCACCTCTTAATCCCTTTTCTCCGTATCTTAATGACAGACAACTGGAGGAGAACAACAAATTTCATCTATTGATGGACACCACAGAGGAACAGCTTTTAGTACAATATATTGTGCTGCACTGTGGTATATGCTTCTGATGGGATGGTATTTTGTGCTGTGGTATTGCTGACCCCATCTAACTGTGTTGCCCCGCTTTCTGTCAAATTGTGCCCAATTTCATTTTTTTTCCCCTGGGCCACAGAAGTTCCTGTGCTGTGTGTTCGTAAAAGGTTAGTGTTTACCTAAGTTGTCAAATACTACAAGTTGTAGTTCTTTCCTTATACTCACTCTCTGCAATGTCCTCCAGTAACTAGAGATGAGCGAACTTTAAAAAAAAGTTCGGCGTTCGGGTTGTGGTAACTCGCGCATCCCGTTATGGATTCCACTATCCATAATAACCTCCTAGAAGTACTGGGAGTTGTAGTCCTCTCCTCATACCCCACTCCTTATAATGCCCATTGATGCCCCATAATAACAGGCTGAACATGCTGGGAGTTATGGTTCTCCTCTTATACTCTTCTCACTATAATGTCTATTGATGCCCCATAACAGTCTGAACATGCTGGGAGTTGTAGTTCAGTCCTCTTGTATACCTCTCCCTAAAATGTCCACTCATGCCCCATAATAATACCAGTCTGGGAGTTGTAGACTTTTCTTCTCATACCCCTCTACCTAAAATGTCCAATAATATTCTGTACATGGTGAGAGTTGTAATTCTCTCCTCTTATACAACTGGGATACTATACTGTGTCCCTTCGTTACAGCCCTCCCATCTTATACAAGTGACTCCATGGAGGTAATCCAGAAATTGGAAGGCATCCAGGCTCAACAACATACCTGGTTGGCCAGTCTGGATGTGGAGGCCCTCTACAGCTCCATACCCCATGATAGAGGGTGTGGGGCTGTAGCGGATTTCCTCAAACAGCGGGGTACACACCTTTGGCCCCATAATGAGTTCATTATGGAACTTCTTCGTTTTATCCTCGAGAATAACATTTTCCTCTTTGACCATCGCGTATACCACCAGCTCAGGGGCGTGGCGATGGGGATCCCCTGTGCTCCCACGTTCGCCAACCTATACATGAGCTGGTGGGAACGGGAGGTGGTACTCTCAGAGGAACTTAATGAATGGACACGTCACATTTCTTTATGGCTACGCTATATAGATGACGTGCTCATCTTATGGACAGGTACGAAACTAGAATTTGAGACCTTTGTGGAAGTGTTGAATATCAATAACCTGGGGTTATTCTTTACCTCGGAAATTCATGAGGGCAGAATAGACTTCCTTGACCTTACGATCTTTAAGGATCAGGAAGGATATCTGGGTACTCACCTCTTTCGTAGGAGTTCCCTTTTGGTCCCACGTATGAGAGACAAGGAAGACAAGGAGCTACGCATAATTGCGACCTTTGATGAAGCGCACGGTAGGGTTCGTGATCTGCTAACTCAGTTCTGTGGTATTTTGCAGTCCGACCCGGATGTGGGCCACTTAGTGGGTGATGCACCGAAGATCACATACCGCAGAGGCCGCAACCTGAGGGATAGATTGGTGCATGGCCTCTTTGAATCCCCGCACCCCTCTACGTGGTTAAATACCAAACCATTGGGAACATTCAGATGCAATGGATGTGTAGCGTGTGGTGCAATCAAAACAGGTAACACCTTTAGGAGTACTGTGACAGGTATTAGCTACAATATTAGATCTTTTGTCAACTGTAAAACCAGCGGTGTAGTGTACCTAGTAACATGCAAATGCGGTATTCAATATGTGGGGAAAACCATCCGCAAATTCCGCAGACGGATAGGGGAACATCTTAATGATATTACAAATAAAGTGGATACCCCGCTCGCACGGCACGTTGCGATTTTTCACAAAGATGAGAAGGACTGTTTTGGTTTTCAGGGTATAGAACTTGTGCGTAGGTCTGTGAGAGGGGGCAACTTTGACAAGAAAGTATTACAGAAGGAAGCGCAATGGACTTTAGGCTGAAAACGGTGCGTCCTGATGGCTTAAACGAGCATATTTCCTATGTATGCTTCATCTGATGCAGTTAATGCAGACATTCAGTTTTGCGGAGCCTGACATCAATGAGTTTGACCCTCTTATTATGTGCATATGGGAGAGCTTGTGCATGGTTTTACAGCCCTCTATTGGCCAATAGGGCTCGTTTGATCACCTTATTTAATATCTGCTCACCCATATGCACATTATCGCAACCTATACCTCTACAACAAGGATGTACCCCTACAAAGTACTGGTGAACCCCCAGATTGAGATAAAAAGATTTCCCATTGTTTGGGACGTCATTTGCCCTATACGGGAAATGCGTCGAGCTACAAGGGCCTCTGACTTTGAGAGCGGGGCAGACGGAGCAGCTAGGTTATGGCTTAGTGCCGTCCTGCACGCTGTGTTTGTGTATGCATGGAGGGAATGGGTCGCAGAGAAGTAGCAGGGGTGAGCACACATTAGAGAGTTACAGGAGAGGTACAATTAGCCCACTCTGGCCCGATGTGTAGTGAGTAACCCCCTTGAGCTTAGACTCCAGGATCCCTCCTCATCACAGAGTCTAATTGTCCTGCAAGCAAGGACCTCCTTATTATAGGAAGGGCTTCACAGGTTTGGCTGAATGTTTTAAATGAGTAATTGAGGAGCATGGGTAGTGTATTCAGGTTGTAACTTGCCCGTGTCTTGTACCAGACAGACTTGTTTCCGCAATTTTGTATACCCGGCTCACCAATATCACTGTGTGTGGTAATATGTGTGGTTTGTAGTTACACATTAGGTGGTGGAGGAGCTATCAGTGGGTCATTCTGACCACGTATCCTATTAGTTTCCTTGGCCATCCCATACCCACAGGATAGATCCCATCCATTTGAGGCCTTTATGTGGCCACCTAGGTAGGGCTCTAACTCTATCATTGGTGGCGCCCACTGGATGGTATACATCTCTAAGTCCACTATTACAGTGATACTTGGCATTGTACTCAGCACACAGCATAGTTTTTAATTACCTTCTCCTCATGTTTCTTAAGTTATGTTAATAAAGGTTATGTTTTAACCAAGCACATTAACACTCAACGTCCACCTACCCTTTCTCAGTGATCAATCAAGTTTTGAGGACGTAAACCATTTATATATTTTTTCAGTGATTAGTTTTGAATGTTTACTTAATTTGGGAATGGCAGGTTTTCTGGCAAGTGATATCAGTACTGATAAATGGAATGATGACGCTAGGCTAGTGTTTTCTGAGGCGGCGTTACCAATAGAAACAAGCACTCTTAGCATCTCGGGCTCGTTCAAACAATTAACAAAGATCTACAAAGACCACATCAGAGGGTGGTGGGAAATTCAAACGTTAGAGACCTATATTAGGCATCAAATAGTTCCCAAGGGTTTGAGGATCCCCTTTGTACCCCCAATTAGAATCAGGTCACCTGAATTCTATAAAAGGTGGGAGAAGGAATCAATTGAGAGCTCACTTAAACTGATGGCACTGCTCCTTAAGGGGGAAAAGGTGGTACATGAGAAGAATACTCAGACCCTCAAGGAACAGATTACAGTAACTAATACGTTCTCCACTAATTTTGATTTTGCTAGAAGAGGTTTAAAACTACTAAACCACTCCCACAAGGTGGATGCAAAACCCCCAGCCAGCCAATCAGGGCACAGTAGGCGCGGACATTGCAATGTACCTCCGTGTCCTGGTGACGCCCACATAGGGTGTGTGTCTCAGCTGTGTCAAAACACAGTTTGTAATAGCAGGAATAAATCGGCGCTATAGATATGGCAGTGGTAGCAGTGCATATAGTAGTATGCGTCCGCCAAGTATGTCATGTAAATTACTGACTCAAATCGAATATGTCATGGGCAAATGACGTCCCAAACAATGGGAAATTGGAAATCTTTTTATCTCAATCTCGGGGTTCACCAGTACTTTGTAGGGGTACATCCTTGTTGTAGAGATATAGGTTGCGATAATGTGCATATGGGTGAGCAGATATTAAATAAGGTGATCAAACGAGCCCTATTAGCCAATAGGGGGCTCTAAAACCATGCACAAGCTCTCCCATATGCACATAATAAGAGGGTCAAACTCATTGATGTCAGGCTCCGCAAAACTGAATGTCTGCATTGACTGCATCAGAGGAACATAGGAAATATGCTCGTTTAAGCCATCAGGACGCACCGTTTTCAGCCTAAACGTCCATTGCGCTTCCTTCTGTAATACTTTCTTGTCAAAGTTGCCCCCTCTCACGGACCTACGCACCAGTTCTATACCCTGAAAACCAAAACAGTCCTTCTCATCTTTGTGACAAATCGCAACATGCTGTGCGAGTGGGATATCCACCTTATTGGTAATATCATTAAGATGTTCCCCTATCCGTCTGCAGAATTCGCGGATGGTTTTTCCCACATATTGAATACCGCATTTGCACGTTGCTAGGTACACTACACCGCTGGTTTTACAGTTGACAAAAGATCTAATATTGTAGCTAATACCTGTCACAGTACTCCTAAAAGGTGTTACCTGTTTTGATTGCACCACACGCTACACATCCATTGCATCTGAATGTTCCCAATTGTTTGGTATTTAACCACGTAGAGGGGTGCAGGGATTCAAAGAGGCCATGCACCAATCTATCCCTCAGGTTGCGGCCTCTGCGGTATGTGATCTTCGGTGCATCACCCACTAAGTGGCCCACATCCGGGTCGGACTGCAAAATACCCCAGAACTGAGTTAGCAGATCACGAACCCTACCGTGCGCATCATCAAAAGTCGCAATTGTCTTCCTTGTCTCTGATACGTGGGACCAAAAGGGAACTCCTATCCACAGTTGGGAAACTGTCTGGGATACCCTCTTCTCTGAAATCTTTGTTGAAGATCCTTGGCTGACACCAAAAAGTCTGAAAGCTTGGAGCAATTCCGCCGGAGCCGCAAATATTGCACCTTTGGGATGCCTTTCTTTAGAGGTATCGGATGGCAGCTGTTCCACTCCAATAGGCTATTGGTGGCTGTTTTTTTTATGAAAGAGGTGAGTACCCAGATATCCCTCCTGATCCTTAAAGATCGTAAGGTCAAGGAAGTCTATTCTGTCCTCATGAATTTCCGAGGTAAAGAATAACCCCAGGTTATTGATATTCAACACTTCCACAGAGGTCTCAAATTCTAGTTTCGTACCTGTCCATAAGATGAGCACGTCATCTATATAGCCTAGCCATAAAGAAATGTGATGTGTCCATTCATTAAGTTCCTCTGAGAATACCACCTCCCATTACCTCCAGCCCAGGTACAGGTTGGCAAACGTGGGGGCACATGGGCTCCCCATCGCCACTCCCTGAGCTGGTGGTATACGCGATGGTCCAAGAGGAAAATGTTATTCTCGAGGATAAAACGAAGAAGTTCCATAATGAACTCATTATGGGGCCAAAGGTGTGTACCCCGCTGTTTGAGGATATCCGCTACAGCCCCACACCCTCTGTCATGGGGTATGGAGCTGTAGAGGGCCTCCACATCCAGACTGGCCAACCAGGTATGTTGTTGAGCCTGGATGCCATCCAATTTCTGGATTACCTCCATGAAGTCACGTGTATACGATGGGAGGGCAGTAACGAAGGGACGCAGTATAGTATCCACATAGGTGCTGATCCCATGTGTCAGGCTGTCAATCCCTGACACAATGGGTCTCCCTTTAAGAGAAGGGAAACCATTATTCACCTTTGGTAAGCTGTAGAAACAGGGCATTAGCAGGTGTTTAGGAAGCAGAAAAGTGTATTCCATTTTGCTAATCAATTTATTATTCAATGCCGCTTCCAAGATATGTTTTAATTTCGTATGTAACCCCCACAATGGGTTATGGTCTAGAATGTGGTAGCACTGTTTGTCCTTCAATATACTCAGGCACATATCTCTATATTGTTCAGTGCCCATTACCACCACATTGCCCGCTTTATCAGAGGGCTTGATCACTATAGAAGGATCTCCCTCCAAAGTAACCAAGGCCTCTGTTTCCGCTCTAGTTAGATTGCCTCTTCTGTTTTTATCGTCCTCCATGCCCCTCAGATGGTCCGTAACCACTTTGAGAAAAATATCCATCGCAGTGTGGTCATTTATAAAAGGATTCTTAGTGGAAGGAAGCTTATGATCTGTGAATGGACCCTCTCCTGGACCTCTCCCTCCCTCCTCAATCATTGTTGCCAACAAACGCACATCGGGTAATTCCTCCATATTGATCCATAGTGCCAAACATTGTTGTTTGTCATATGTGGAGAAAAATTTCTTGCACTTCAATTTTCTGATAAAGAGGGAAAGGTCCTTTACCCAACTGAATACATTAAATGAACAGGACGGAACAAATGACAAGCCTCGTTTCCATAGTTGCATCTCTGCTACACTTAGGGGTCTTTGTGAAACATTAATTATTTGTAGCTCGTTATTGAACATCTCAGGGTGAGTTTCAACCCTTATGGGGGGGTCTTTGTCTGGTTGGTCACTTCCTTTCGGGTTATTTCCTGTCCCTAAGGCCATAAGGTGATGTTTCTGATGGGTTCCCTAAAAAATGTCCCCGTGAACGGGGCCTTCTGTATCTACCACCACGGCCCCTATTCCGTCCCCTATTATTAGTGAAAATTGGAAACTGTTGTTGAGAGCTAGTAGCTGTTTCAATCTTCACTTCTCCCTCAGAAGATGAGGGTTCAGCTTCCAATTCTAGGGATTTAGTGCTTTTGACTCTAAACTCCAGGATACGGCCTTCCTTGAAGTCTGCAGTATCCCTCAAGAATTGAAAATGCTTTCTCTCCTTTAGCTGTGCTGTAAATTTCTCAATATTTTGATGTAGGATTAACTCCTTTCTAGCAAAATCAGAATTAGTGGAGAACTTATTAGTTGCTGCAATCTGTTCCTTGAGGGTCTGAGTATTCCCTTACGTCCTAACAGCAGCACAGATGGGGTTAACCACCCCCCCCGTGGACTGGCAGGACCGGCGGAATGTTTAATGAGCCCAAGACTAATAACTCAATTTAACAATTAAGTATCTCCTTAAAAGGAGGAAGTCAACCCCCAGCCCACTGTGTTTTTTTCTGTCCTCCTGGACAGGTGGACTAGGCGGTTTGTTCCCCCCTTTCTTATGGAAAGTGCGGGGAACCTTCTTTTCTTTTGGGTAACGGCGTTGCCCTTTTTCCTAGGTACCTTGTCAGTTTGGCCGGCAGCTTGTTTGCTGCCGGCCCCGCGCAGTTGCGCATGGCTGGGGTATTTTGGCGGCGTCCTTGGTCCAGGATTCCCGGTCCCTGTGCGCCGCCATCTTCCGGAGGTGACGCGGGGACTCTCCTTTTGCATCACCTCCGGGTAATCCGGCCGTGATTTTTTTTATGCATTTTCCTGTGGAGGATTTACTGGGGGAAGGGCTATCCCTCCCCTTCCCCTATTTTGGGAGGCTGTGTGCTCCAGTTCAGTCTCTGGCTACATATGCTTTTTCAGCTAGCTCCCAGAGTCCTAAAATTGGTGTTGTTCCACTTGTGTTTTTTTCCTCAGCTGCCTCCGTTCTATTTTTCTACCTTTCCTGCGTAGATAGGTGGTTTACAAATGTTTTATTTGTCCCTTTTTTTTTCCCGCAGTGATGTCTTCTCCGCGGGATTTGGAAGGCAGGAAAGTGGATTCCAAGAGGAAGCATCTATCCTGCTACCATTGCAGCAGTCAACGGTTATTGTAAGCTGATCATACCTGCACTCGTGAGATCGCAGAAGCTAAACAGCTTAAGGCTGGGCTAAGACCAGCATGGGAGACTGGTTGGGAATCCCTGGGTCTGTTGACTTAACCTATACTAGGTGTTACAGCTGTCGTTAGAGGTTTCTGACCTCTAGTGAACCTACGTTGCAGGATATGTATCAATGGCTTTGTTAAAGGAGTCATAGGCCTGCTGAATAGAAAGGCTTCCTATTCATGCCCAGGCCCCTATGGAGACCTCTGTCCCGGTAGAGAGACCTTCTTGGTCTCCTTAGTTTCTTCCTCCTTGGATGAGGAGGAGCTGATGTTGTGTTTTCTCCCCTGGAAAGACACAGAAGTTGCTCAAGTCCATCAGGTCGGGGGACCATGATCTTGACTGTGGGGAGCCTCCCGTTCCCGCTACTCGGGCACCTCGTGTCTTCAAAGCGGATGAGACCCTCCTCTCTGTCATGATATAGAGTGGAAAAACCTGGAAAAGGTCCGGTTTTAACAAAGAAGTTTAAATCCATGTTCCCGATGGCTTAACCCTTGGTGGATTCATGGGGATCCATTCCCAAGGTGGACATGGCTATTGCCAAGTTGTCCAAGCGCACTCTGGTTCCTGCAGACGATGGGTCTAGCTGCA
Organism: Bufotes viridis; assembly: GCA_033119425.1. Classification (NCBI taxonomy): domain Eukaryota; kingdom Metazoa; phylum Chordata; class Amphibia; order Anura; family Bufonidae; genus Bufotes; species Bufotes viridis. Next base: position 79,391,436 of record CM065596.1, read on the forward strand.
GGACCCCCTTGCAGAGTGCACACCAAGACGGGGTGTTACGGCAGCTGCGGCTTCCACTTCCACAGCCATAGCGGCTTTTGAAGTCTCTACGTTCCTCCGATCTCGCCTGGATCAAATTCAAGTTGATGTGAACCAGAGGTTTTTTCCAGGACGACATACTGGCTACCTTCAAGACCATCAACCTGGCTATGGACTTCTTGTGCGATACCGCACAGCTCCAGCTGTGGCTCATGGGAGACCAAGTGTGCCTTTGGCACCCTGTAACAATACTATCAAATAACGTCAGGGGCCTATATTTAACATGGCCCTGGGGTCGGCAGCCCATATTCCATCTTGGCTTAAGCCTTGGGTCGCTGACAATTCCTCAAAATACAGCTTATATGGCCTTCCATTCAAGCCCAACCGTTTGTTCGGTTCGGAGCTAGATAAGATCATGGAGGGCCTTTCAGACTAGAAGGTGAAGAGCCTTCCCAAGCAATCCTTTCGAGGCAGGGCAGACAAGACCGCGGTGGCAGTTCTGGCCAGCAAACAAGCTTTTGTAGTGACTGGAGAGCACAGCGAAAGGGTTTGAGGTGCTCTTGTGGAGGAGGAAAAGATGGAAAATCCACCTCCTGACTACGGGCCTCTTCGAGGCTCTTGGTTAATTCCCGTTACTCCTGCCGTCCTGCCAATAAGCTTTCCCATTCCTAAGCTTCATGTACCCGTCGGGAGTCATCTCTCCCACTTCTGAGAAGAATAGATCCAAGAGATCTCGGATCCCTGGGTCCTGAATATCATTTCCAACGGTTATTTAGTCAACCTCACCTCTATTCCTCTGGACAGGTTTGTCAAGATCAACCTTCTACAAGCTGCCAAGGAGGCGATCCTAGAGGCCTACATTCAGGACTACATTTGCAAAGGGGCTCTGGAGGAGGTTCTGGCAGGAGAACGGGGCCTAGGGATCTATTCACTAGTTTTTCTGGTTCCCAAGGCTTCAGGAGATCTCCGGATGATTATCGATCTGAGATATTTCAATCGATTTATAAGGAAGGTGAAGTTTTGTGTAGAAACCATCAGGTCAGTAGTTCACGTCGTCAATCCTGGAGACGTGATGGCAACCCTGGGCCTCAAGAATGCATATCTGCACATCCCGATCCATCTTAGTTCCAGGAAGTATATCAGGATCACGGTCCAGGTGTCCAGTGTCGTCAGGCATCTTCTGTTTGTTGCTCTTCCCTTTGGCATTTCTTCTGCCCCTCACACTTTTACCAAGGTGGTGGTTCTGTGGTGGCGGCTTTGAGGCTTCAAGGACTGACCATCATTCCTTATCTGGACGACTGGCTTTGAAAGTTTCTGCTCTAGCGGTCCTAACCCAACTTCTTCAGGTAACAATCTCCTTTCTGTTCCACCTAGGTTGGATCATCAGCTGGTAGAAGTCGAACGTGAGCCCGTCGACTTCAGTAAGATATCTAGACTTCATAATTCATGTCGCTCCAGTTGACTCTAGAAAGAAGATTCCGGGTTCACAACACGGCAAGTTCCTTTCCCCAGGGAGTTCCAATCCGCACTCTCATGAAGATGTTGGGGCTCATGTCAGCGTCTGCGGAAGCAGTCCCTTGGGCTCTATGGCACCTCCGCCCTCTACAGTCGGAGGTCCTTTCCTAATGGAATGGCAGCGCTGCTGGGCTAAACTCCCTGTGCTCCCTGACTTGGCAAACTTGGTATTCCCTCAGATGGTGGTGCCATCTTTTAGATGTGAAGTCTATGACCCAGCCATTCTGGGTCATATTGACTACGGATGCGTCCTAAGTTGGCTGGGACACTCACCTAGACGACTCTCCAGTTCACGGGACCTGGTTTCCTCAGGAGTGGCTTCTTTCATCCAATCTCCGCGAGATTCAAGCTATCCGGCTAGCCCTCCTTCACTTAGCCCCTCAGATCCGGGGCAAAGCGGCGAAAGTCCAGTCAGACAATGTGACTGCGGTACTTTACATCAACCAGCAGGGAGGCACGAGATCACTTCCCCTCCTGTCAGAGATAGGGGTGATTCTGGATTAGGCAGAGTTGTACCTTCCCACTTATCTGCGATCCACATCCAAGGCTCCCTCAATATGATAGCGGCTGAGCCGCGGTCTTCCATCGGTGGAGTGGTCTTTACATCCGGAGAATCAAGCAGATAGTCCTCAAGTGGGTATGCCAGAGGTGGATCTCATGGCAACAAGGTTCAATGCCAAGGTGGAGCGGTTCTGCTCCCTTTACAGGGAGAACAACCCCCTGGCGTTAGACGCTCTGTCAATATCCTGGAGGGTCAGGCTGGCTTACATCTTCCCTCCCTTTTCCATGATACCGAGGGTATTGATGAAAATCCGTCAGGATCAGGCCTCGGTGATAGCCATCATACTGTTTTGGCCGAAGAGATCCTGGTTTACCTAGCTTACCCAGTTGAGTCGAGGACAATATTGGAGGCTCCCCCCACAGCAGACCCTGGCGTCGTGGGACACTCACCTCTGCTCAGATCTGCACAGATTCAACCTGACAGCCTGGAGGTTGATCAGTCCCTTCCCAGAATAGAAGGGCTTTCAGAGTCGGTCCTGAGAATGCTGTCTCATTCTAGAGCGGACTGTACCAAGAGAGCCTACTCTTGTATTATGAGGATATTCTCATCCTGTTGTACCTCAACTGAGGTGGCGTCTTGAGATCAGCCACTCTCAGCCATCCTTCAGTTCCTGCAAGACGGCCTTGATAGAGGCCTTGCCCTTCTACTCTGAAGGTTCAAGTTTCAGCCATCTCAGCTTGCCTTAACAGGCTTTTTTCTCAGGACCCGCTGATCAAACGGTTCCTTAAAGGAGCTGAAAGATTAAAGCCTACAGTACTGAGACCCCTTTTTTTCAATGGGTTGTTCTCAGGGGTTTAGCATCTCCCCCCTTTGAACCGTTAGAGAAGGTGGACATCAAGTTCGTCACTTGGAAGTTTGTGTTTCTCCTTGCAGTGACTTTGGCCAAGAGGGTCTCTGAGCTTCAAGCTCTCTCAGCACATGAGCCCTATACCATTTTCTTACATGACCGGGACCTTCTTAGATTCCTCCCGTATTGTCAGCCTAAAGTTTCTTCCTTCCAGAACATCAACCAGGTGATATTCCTCCCGGTTCTGTCGACATCTACCACCTCCTCCTAGGAGCCTGCTAGACATCCTCTGGACGTCTCGATGTCTCCGGATCTATGTGGATAGATCAAGGAGTTCAGGAAAGATGAGAATCTGACTAATCCTGTTGCCGGTAAGTTTAAAGACTATAAGGCATCCAAACCTTCCATCAGTCGGTGGATTGAGGAGGCTATTAAGGAATCCTTTGTTTCCACAATCTCTGGACCCTCTGGGATTCGTGAAGGCCCACTCTACTAGAGTTGTGGCTACTTCTTTTGTCGAGAGGAGTCTTCTGCCTCTCAACATGATTTGCAAAGCTGCCTCCTGGAGCTCTGAATCGACATTCATCTCCCATTATAGACTAGATGCCAGTCTAGCTGAGTTTTCGGCCTTTGGGCAGACTTTTCTTAGTTCTGCCAGGCAGGAAGGCCCTCCCTAGGGGTTTCTTCTTGCTATCTCCCCATCTGTGCTGCTGGTAGGACGTAAGGGAATCGTTAATTTCTAACGATAATTTGTTTTCCCTTAGTCCTAACAGCAGCACACAAATTTCCCACCCTAGTAAGTCTAGTTTTTTTCTTACTATAAACACAGTGGGCTGGGGGTTGACTTCCTCCTTTTAAGGAGATACTTAATTGTTAAATTGAGTTATTAGTCTTGGGCTCATTAAACATTCCGCCGGTCCTGCCAGTCCACGGGGGGTGGTTAACCCCATCTGTGCTGCTGTTAGGACTAAGGGAAAACAAATTATCGTTAGAAATTAACGATTCTTCTCATATACCACCTTTTCCCCCTCAAGGAGCAGTGCCATCAGCTTAAGTGAGCTCTCAATTCATTCCTTCTCCCACCTTTTATAGAATTCAGGTGACCTGATTCTAATTGGGGGTACAAAGGGGATCCTCAAACCCCTGGAAACTATTTGATGCCTGCAAATGCCCTATGTGAGTAATGCGCCGTACTAACCATACTGCGCATTGCTCACATAGCATAGCTATGTGAACCATGCAACGCAGAGACCCGGTGACATCATCGAGGAGCGCTTTTCCATGGCAGCTGGGACTTTAGTAGCATCCTGGCTGCCATGGTTACCATTCTTAAAAGCTAAACATCTGATACGGCGATGTGCCAAAACGACGTTTAGCTTAAAGTTGGATCCGGATTAATGCTTTTCAATGGGTATTAATTCCGGATCCGTCCTTGTGGCATGTCTTCCGGATTTTTGGACAGAGACAAATCCACAGCATGCTGCGGTTTTGTCAACGTCCAAAAAACGTTCACATACTGAACGGAAGACATCCTGATGCTTCCTGAACAGATTCCTCTCCATTCAGAATGCATTTGGATAATCCTGATCAGTATCTTTCTGTCCTAGAGCCCCAAGGACGGAACTCTAGGACGGAAGGGAAAAACACAGATGTGAAAGGGGCCTTAATCCGCTCTATCCTGCGACGTAATCCCTGTGATGCCCAGTTCATTTACCTCATCAGGTGCAATTACTACCGAAACCGGATAAGGCCCCAAATGTGCTGATGTGATCAAGAAGTCAATTTAAGTGATGGGTCGGATTAGCCATGAAAAGAAGTATATTGTTTGTGAAAAACTCTGACTTGACCTCCCTCCTCCTCACTTGTACTCCTGAAAACAGTCCTGGCTGTTCTAAAGAGTGAGCCAGATGTTCTAGCGCCAAATCAAATAGTAGGGACGATAATGGGCACACTTGGCGAGTAACCCTACACAGGGGAAAGAACTTTGATTTGGTCAGATTTGGCCAGTCGGGGATGTGTGTAAGGCCTTCTAACATGTTCTAAAGCTGCCCTGAATCCGAAATGAACCAGGACCAGATCCAACCATTGCCAGTGGACAGAGTCAAAAGCTTTTTCTGTGTCAAGCGACACCAATGCCTCTGCGGCCAACTGTGACGGCTAGAGTTTAAAATTGTCCAATACTGCGAATGCTCTCCGAAGGTTAGTCACTGCTGCCCTTCCCCTGACAAACCTCACCTGCGAGGGACCAATTAATGCTGGCAAGATGTAGGACAGTCAATTGGCCAGAATTTTTGCTATTAGTTTGAGGTCTTGGTTGATCAGGAAAAAGGGTCTGCATGACTTGGGTCAAGTGGTATCCCTTCCAGTTTTCATTAATGTAAGACATGTTCTCAGCAGTTAATAAACTAGATCCTGAGAGGAGAGAATGAGTACTTAGTTAATGGTTGCATTATTATGGCCTTTACTGATTTTTAAAAGTGTGGTGTAAAGCCATCTGGAACTGGGTTTTTCCTATTTTTGAGCATTCCTATTTCATTAACTCCTTTGGGGGGATATGTCTCTGTTGAGGAGGTGAAAGTCATCTTGGGGAATTGTGAGGAGCCTCATGGAGTTGAGGTAGCAACGCCCAGCCTCATCATTAAAGGTCCTTGTATCATCATACAAGGTGGAGTAGTAAGTTTGAAAGATCTCCACAATTCAAGTAGGATCAGAGCGTATGTTACTGCTCAAGTCTCGCAAGTGAGAAATATGTGTTGATGGTCTGCATCCCTTTGCTAAATTAGTGTCACTACCAGAGTTTTGAGGTGTTCTCACAACTCTGTTTCTCCGCCCCTGTGATGATGTCACTACCAGAGTTTTGAGGAGTTCTCACAGCTCGGTTTCTCCGCCCCTGTGATGAGGTCTTTACTGTCAGTTTCCCTCCTCCCAGCTGTCCCTCCTGTGATTGATTCCTCTTCCTATAAATCACCCCTCTTCCTGTTTAATCGTGCGGATTATATTTCTCATCTGAGTTGTGTCAGCCGCTGGAGTATCTACACTTGTGTGGTCTCTTTACACTGGACCTGTGTTCTGCTGAAGCAAGTAACATCGGATATTGTCTGCTGAGTTTGGATCTGTCTTCACTGCTGCTGCAGCTCCTACAGATAAGTTTGCAGACATTGTGTGTTTTGGTTTGTTTTCTGACTGGATCCGAGGCGACCCCGGTTCCGTCCGTGTTCTGAGCAGGGCGCCGGTGGCCAGGCCCCTCCCACTATTGTAGGGGTTTCAGCTGTCACCAGCCTTAGGTACGCAGGCATGCCACGACCCACCATCAGGGTCTGGGCATGGGCATAGCAGCATAGGGAGAGCTCTTAGGGTCCGACAGGGGTCACCCTTTATGCTCCCTAGTTTGGGTCCGGTCAGTAGCTTCAGCACTATTTATGCTCCTGTTGTTCACATATACCCGTGACAATTAGATAGCAAATGGTCCAATTTGTTGCCATGGCAGAACAGATTGGCCTCGTAATAGGACCTTCTCAATTGTTCCTTCCATTCTAGGATGAATTTGAAAAAAGGACCTGGCTGATTTCCAAGCTGTAGTGTTGGATTATTTATGTGGTGTGTGTAGGCCTCTCAATTTCTCACTAAGTTTGCTGAGTTGTTTCTGAGTGCGTCAGCCTATGTGAGCTACATGACAGAAGAGCCTTCAGTGGAGAACTGCCTTAGCAGTCTCTCAGTATTGGTATGTGCGAAATTGTAATAATTGTACTCCATCTACAAACCCTTTGAAAGCTCCAAGAAGTACTCATCGTGCAGTAATGAGTGAATTCCCTACTAGTGTTGAGCGCGAATATTCGAATAGCGAATATTAATCGCGAATATCGCAACTTCGATAATTCGCGAATATTGCGAATATACTGCTATATATTCGTTATATCGAATATTTGTCATTTTTTCCATCTGAACAAATGATTCCTCCCTGCTTAAAATGCTTGTGGGTCAATGAGTCATCGGCCCACAAGCAAGAAGCAGGGAGGAATCATGACTTTAGATGTTGAAAAAAGACGAATATTCTAAAAAACGAATATATAGCACTATAGCGAATATATTCGTTTTGACATTTTTTAGAATATTCGTCTTTTTTTCCCCCTCCAAACAGTACAGTTAAACCCCTTTGGCATACTCCTCCCCACAAGCGTCCCCGTCACCATGGGAACGCCTGGTGGTTAGAATATACCATCGGATCTGAGTTAGATCTTGAAAACTCAAATCCGATGGTATATTCTAACACAGAGGCGTTCCCATGGTGATGGGGACGCTTGAAGTTAGAGTATACCAACACACGCATACATACCGGCTCCCTGCTGCCTGGAGGCACCTGTCCTCTGACAGGGCACTGTGATCTGCACTATTAACCCCTCGTCATCGTCAACTTCGCTATTCGCTAATTCTAGCAATCAAATAGGAAGGTTGACTTACCAGACAGCTGTGTTAAATTCGCTATGCGATTTTTTTTTTTTTTTTAATACAATAATTATATTACTTGATAAAATTATTATAAGTATTCTATTTATTAAAAAAAAAAAAAAAATCGCATAGGTAAGAACTACTTTTGGGAAGTAGGAAAGAAAAAAATATAACTAAAAAAAAAAAAAAAAAAAAACGAATATTCGAAATTGCGAATTTATAGCGCTATATTCGAAATATTCGCGAATTAGCGAAGTGCCGATATTCGCTAAAAAAATTCGCTTTTCGAATATTCGCTCTCAACATTATTACACAACATTTTAATACTGAGGCACAGTAATTCAATATAAAAGTTAACAGATTGTAAACGTGCCAGCAGTACAACAAGATGCAGACAGCAATATATTACACAGCACTTTAATATCGAGTCACAGTAATTCTATGTATAAATTAAAAAATTTACTGGGATTATGGCAGCAGCTGAACAAGATGCAGACAACAATATATTATACCACACTTTAATACTGAGGCACAGTAATTCTTTTTATAAATGAACAGATTAACTGGGAGTGTGGCAGAAGGTGAACAAGATGCACACAGCGATTACACTCAAACTGCACTGTCCCTGCAGTCTCTCTACACTACACTCTACACTATCTACTCTACTACACTCTACACTGTCTAAAACTCTCCCTACAATCTCCATACACTGTCCTTGCACTCTTCCTATCCAATTAAAAGCTTTCTGCAACACTGTCCCTAGTGCAAAAGCGCTTGTTAAGTCTTTCCCTAAGCTCAACTCACAGTCAAATGGCAGAGACCGCGTAGGATGATACTTTTTATAGGGCTCTGACATTACAGGGGATAGATATCTGCTGATTGGCTGACTGCACGGCATTATGAGTGATCTTGCATTCCCGGGCTTCTTAATTTCACTTTGTAACACATGCTGCAGCCATTTTAAGAAAAAAAATCATATTCATTACTACGAAGTGTAAAAAATTCAGGTTTGTGGCAAATCGAATTTTTCTTAAACTTCGGACCGCATTCCACTTTGGATGCTTCGATTCGCTCAACACTACTCAGAGACATTATCGAGATTGCGGAGGCGGTGAGATTACTTCAGGGTTAAGTTATTGTGTTTAGTTGTTTTGTGTGTTACAGTATACAGGGCATGGGAGGTTTGGGTGGGTGGGGGCTCCTCTAGATGATGGAAAAAAGGGAGTCCATTTAACAAATGATCTCTTCCACAGGAGATATAGAAATGGACTGTTTTTGGGTTAATTTGCTGGTTATTTGTTTAGTTATGTTTGATTCTGCTATACATGAGATTAAGAAGGGATCTGTTCTTGCTCCTCTTCCTCACCTCATAACTTGTTCCATCTCAGGGCACAGCGCTGTCAACTTCCAGGTTATACTTAACATAAAAATTGTATCGCGAAATGTAAAGGGATTATTATCTCCCAATAAACGCTTTATTGTACTGAGCCCCCTTAAGAAACTTGAGGCATATATACAGTAGCACTGCTGCAAGAAACGCACATGCATAGCATTGACTTCCACATGAAAAGGATTTGGGTTGGCGAAGTACTGGGCTCCTCAGCAGATGGCCAGAAAAGGGGGGAGGGTTAGCACTTTGCTGAATAAGCATGTTGCCTCCCAGATAAGGGCACACTCCTCCAATACGTTGGGGAGAATGACTCATGTCTTGCTGGATACCCGTGTTGGTAAGCTTAGTATCTATAAGGTACAGTATATTGCCCCAATAGTGTCCACAGGGAGTTTTTTTTGTTCCCTTCAAGCTGAGATTTTGCTAGATGGTGCCAGACACAAAATAACAGCAGGGGACCTTAATACTACTATGCATCCAGAGGAGGATAGGAGGTCGAAAAGGAACCAGAGCAACAGGTCCAAATTCGGAGGGCATAGTTCTACAATCTTTCACGAATGACCTCTCCATAATTGCTATTTGGCGCTCCTGATAGTAGGGAATAGTGATGAGCGGCAGGTGCCATATTCGATTTCGACGAAATTCGCGAATATTCGTATGAATATTCGTTTCATATTCGTCGAAATCGAATATTCGTCATTTTTCTAGTTATCGCGATTAACATGCGATTTAAATAATTGCATATTGCAATTTTAACTTAAGGCTACTTTCCTATTGGTTTCATATCTAGAATTAGCGAGGATGACGAATATGACGAATGTATTCGTCATATTCCTCAAAACGAAGATAACGAAGTATTCTACATCTTTGTTTTAGCTACCTATTCGTCTCGTCATCGTCAACTTCGCTATTCGCTAATTCTAGCAATCAAATAGGAAGGTTGACTTACCAGACAGCTGTGTTAAATTCGCTATGCGATTTTTTTTTTTTTTTTAATACAATAATTATATTACTTGATAAAATTATTATAAGTATTCTATTTATTAAAAAAAAAAAAAAAAAAAAAATCGCATAGCGAATTTAACACAGCTGTCTCTATAGTCAACCTTCCTATTTGATTGCTAGAATTAGCGAAGTTGACGAATAGGTAGCTAAAACGAAGATGTAGAATACTTCGTTATCTTCGTTTTGAGGAATAGACGAATACATTCGTCATATTCGTCATCCTCGCTAATTCTAGATATGAAACCAATAGGAAAGTAGCCTTAAGTACAAATCGCAATATGAGATTATTTAAATCGCATGTTAATCGCGATAACTAGAAAAAATGACGAATATTCGATTTCGACGAATATGAAACGAATATTCATTCAAATATTCGCGAATTTCGTCGAAATCGAATATGGCACCTGCCGCTCATCACTATTGTGTAATATATCTGTTATGACCAGTAGGTTGTCAAGGCAGAGAGTGTGGATTCTCTGTGTCAGTCAAGGGATGTGTAATAACCTGGAGTGGTATTACCATTTCTGCACTCTGCACTTGTGTATTTATTTCCAGGTCCTTCATTTATAATCTTGCTATGCAACTGTATATGTAATATGCCTGGTTCACCAGCAGGTGGCAGTGTGTATCTGGCAGAGCGAGAGAGAGATCTCTAGATAGAATGGAACTCACCATTCCATTCTCTCCTCTTTGGACAGAAGTGGGCCAGTCCTGCTTCCGACTAGAAGGAGGAGTGGTAGTTCTATTTTTTTCCAGTTTAGACTCGATAGTGGAGCTGAGAGGACCTGAAAGAAGTAGCAGCAAAGGGAAAGTGTTCTCCATCTGCAGAAGGAGTCTCTCCAAAGGGAAGCAACTCATAGAGGGGGACAACAGCCAAAGGTACCTCAATCCAGGGTTACCAGAACCGGCCAAAGTCCAGTAGGCAGACAGAAGCAGAGTTTAGTACAGCAGAGAGAAAGAAAGCAGCATTATCAAGCGAGCCTGCCAGCCCAGCAGAGAAAGAAATCCGAGTTATCACGTTTGCCTGCCAGTTTATGCCAAAACCTGCTGGAACCAAGAATATTGAATATTGTCTGGATGCAAGTTTACCCAAGTAAAGCTGTTGAACTTTATTAAGGTCTGGACTCGATTTATTCTCCATCTTCTACCTCAACTATTCCCCTTTATTGCTTCAGTGTCTAACCATGGGGATCGGCTGTATCCAGGTAGGAGCACCGTGACACACACAGAGACTATTAAGGACCGCACCACACCACTCGGCATTCCTATAGACCCGGGACCCAATCGGCCCTGGGGGGCGGTGCGTAGCAGATGGCAGCCACTAACCACTAAGGTGTTATTCAGCACTCTCACAGGAGACAGGACAGAAGGCAGCAAGACAGAAACTGAACCACTACCTACAGGATTAGCTAATGTGGTTGACAGTTGACTCAGCTGAGTCAGACAACAGGTAACGCTCCAATAGCTCAAGTTGCAGCAAGAACTGCAGTTAGTGTGAACTGAGTCCAATAGCAGACACGGTTGTGAGAAGTAGTATTGCAGAGAAGATGAGTAAAGGCAGCAGCTGATGATGATAATGATGATTTCAAAGGCAGATGCTGAAGCATGGTCAGAGACAAGCCAGAGGTCAGAAGCCGGTATCAGATAGCGTGGTACAGAGGATCAGACAGGCTCAGAGTAAGACAGGTTCAGTAGTTGATGCAGGCAGCAGGCAAACAGAATGGTCAAACAGGCTGGTTCAAACACAGAAGATCAGAACAGAAAAAAATAGAATATGTAAAAAACTAATAAAAACTGCCAAACTAGAGACCGAGAGATTAATTGCCAAAGAGAGCAAAACTAACCCTACAATGTTTTTCAATTATATAAATGGTAAAAAATATAAACCTGAAGGAGTCGGCCCACTACATAGCAATGAGGGGGGAGTTGCAGAAAGCGACGAGGATAAAGCCAAGCTATTAAATATTTTCTTCACCACTGTTTTCACTGAGGAAAATAAACTGTCAGATGAAATGCAAAATGTAAAAGTAAATTCCCCTTTAAAAGTGCCCTGTCTGACCCAGGAAGAAGTACAGCAGCGACTTAAAAAGATTAAAATAGACAAATCGCCAGGACCGGATGGCATACACCCCCGTATCCTAAGGGAATTAAGTGATGTCCTAGCCAGACCCTTATTTTTGATATTCACGGATTCCATACTGACAGGGAATGTTCCACCAGACTGGCGTATAGCAAATGTAGTGCCAATATTCAAAAAGGGTCCAAAAACAGAGCCTGGAAATTATAGGCCGGTAAGTTTAACATCTGTTGTGGGTAAACTGTTTGAAGGTTTTGTAAGAGATGCTATCTTGGAGTATCTCAATGAAAATAAGCAAATTACACCATATCAGCATGGCTTCATGAGGGATCGGTCATGTCAAACTAATTTAATCAGTTTCTATGAGGAGGTAAGTTCTAGACTTTACAGCGGCGAATCAATGGATGTCGTATATCTGGACTTCTCCAAAGTATTTGACACTGTACCACTTAAAAGGTTAGTATATAAAATGAGAACACTTGGACTAGGAGAAAATATCTGTATGTGGGTAAGTAACTGGCTCAGTAATAGAAAACAGAGGGTGGTTATTAACGGTACACACTCAGATTGGGTCACGGTCACTAGTGGGGTACCTCAGGGTTCAGTATTGGGTCCTATTCTCTTCAATATATTTATTAATGATCTTGTAGAAGGCTTGCACAGTAATATATCATTTTTTGCAGATGACACTAAACTGTGTAAAGTAATTAACACTAAAGAGGACAGTTTTCTGCTACAGAGGGATCTGGATAGATTGGGGGCTTGGGCCGAGAAATGGCAGATGAGGTTTAACACTGACAAATGTAAAGTTATGCACATGGGAAGGAATAATGCAAGTCACCCGTACATACTAAATGGTAAAACACTCAGTAACACTGACATGGAAAAGGATCTAGGAATTTTAATAAATAACAAACTAAGCTGTAAAAACCAGTGTCAGGCAGCTGCTGCTAAGGCCAATAAGATAATGGGTTGCATCAAAAGGGCATAGATGCCCGTGATGAAAATATAGTCTTACCACTTTATAAATCACTAGTCAGACCACACATGGAGTACTGTGTACAGTTCTGGGCTCCCGTGAACAAGGCAGACATAGCAGAGCTAGAGAGGGTTCAGAGGAGGGCAACTAAAGTAATAACTGGAATGGGTCAACTACAGTACCCTGAAAGGGTATCAAAATTAGGGTTATTCACTCTAGAAAAAGACGACTGAGGGAGATCTAATAACTATGTATAAATATATCAGGGGTCAGTACAAAGATCTCTCCCATCATCTATTTATCCCCAGGACTGTGACTGTGACGAGGGGACATCCTCTGCGTCTGGAGGAAAGAAGGTTTGTACACAAACATAGAAAAGGGTTCTTCACGGTAAGAGCAGTGAGACTATGGAACTCTCTGCCTGAGGAGGTGGTGATGGTGAGTACAATAAAGGAATTCAAGAGGGGCCTAGATGTATTTCTGGAGCGTAATAATATTTCAGGCTATAGCTACTAAAGATGGGTCGTTGATCCAGGGAGTTATTCTGACTGCTTGATTGGAGTCGGGAAGGAATTTTTTCCCCTTAAGTGGGGAAAATTGGCTCTACCTCACAGGGGTTTTTTGCCTTCCTCTGGATCAACTTGCAGGAAACAGGTCGAACTGGATGGACAAATGTCTTTTTTCGGCCTTATATACTATGTTACTATGTTACCTTTGCTATTATTGATAGTAACTCATCGCTCAGGCAACTTCCTGGAAAAGGAAGCTGCTATTTAACATTGTAACCCTGCCCAGGGGCCATGCTTTGAGGCAGGAAGCACGTGTCCCTGGCAGGAAGCGGCGGGCACGCGTCCCTACCACTATGGGATGCCAGCATGGGATGGAGCATGGAAGTAGCGTGGCTAGAAGCAGGGGCTTTTGGGCAAGGGGGCAAGTAACACCCAGAGGCCCACTGAGCCCCCCTCCTGCTTTCTCTTTTCCCTTGCCTCCTCCTGACCCCCCCTTGCCACTTTCGTCAGCCATGTTAATATATCGGCTGCCGAAACATATCAGCAGAAAATGGCATTGTTGGTATAATGCCGAAAGTGTCATTTTCTGGCTGATACAGTGTTGCATCCGTGTATTCTCTCCTCCCCTGCTGGGCACTGCTCTGTGTCCCAGCAGGGAGGAGAGAAACTGTGTCAGCTGGTCGAGCGCTGCGGGAGGAGAGCGAAGTGAGTGGCCGACGTCTCTACTCTCCACAATGCTCAGCCTCCTGTCACAGATTGGCAGAGCGGTGTGTGGGCAGAGACAGCTTGCAGTGCTGTCCCAGGAGGTTGAGCTCTCCTCTCCGCATCGCCTGTTCAGCCTCCAGTGACAGCGTGTCAGGAAGCAGAGTGAGGCACAAACACGCAGTGATCAGTGAGTGTTTGTAAATACTGTAATTGAGGACCTAGCATGTTTACTGTGTCCCCAATTAAGAATAAAAAGAAAGTGATCTACATCACCGTTACTTTCCGCAGCCCTAATTTTTTACTTTACATTTAGGGGCTTCGGGAAAATATTAGGGATCTAAACCGACCCCTAATATTTCCCTTTTAAAATGGAAAAAGAGATTGAGGTCAGAGTACTCAGAGACACACAGAGTTCTCAATGTTTTTTTCTATAGCCTCTATTACAAACTAACAGAAATCCTCTATACTGAGTGTTCCTTTTCATTTATAACATGAGAACAGAGCATGTTTACTATAACCACAATCAGGAATGAACAGGAAGGGATGTAGATAACTTCCCATTTGTTCATAACTGGGGACACAGTAAACATACTATGTCCTAAATTATTTACAAACACTTAGCGTTCACTAATTGCTTGTACCTGCTCTACTTCCTGATTCGCTGTCACAAGAGGCTGGGCGGGGAGCTGCGGGAGGAGAGCACAGCCTCCTTTGACAGCATTGACAGCTATCTCCACCCTCCCACACCTCTGCTCTCCTGATCTGTCACAGGAGGCAGAGCATTGCAGAGAGGATAGATGTTGGCCGCTCACAGCGCTCATAGCCCCCCCCTTATGTGCCAGAAGCCGGCCCTCCTTATGTGCCAGTAGTTCCCCCCCCCCTTATGTGCCAGTAGCCCTCCTTATGTGCCAGTAGTCCCCCCTTATGTGCCAGTAGCCATCCCCCATATGTGCCAGTAGCCGTCCTCCCATATGTGCCAGTAGCCGTCCCCCCATATGTGCCAGTAGCCGTCCCCCTTTATGTGCCAGTAGCCGTCCCCCTATATGTGCCAGTAGCCGTCCCCCCATATGTGCCAGTAGCCGTCCCCCCATATGTGCCAGTAGTCCCCCCTTATGTGCCAGTAGTTCCCCCTTATGTGCCAGTAGCTCCCCCTTATGTGCCAGTAGCCCCCAAAAAAACAAAAAACAAACAAGTCCCCTTATGTGCCAGTAGTCCCCTTATGTGCCAGTAGCCCCCCCCCCTTATGTGCCAGTAGTCTCCCCCCCGGACCCTTATTTGCCAGTAGCCCCTCCTTATGTGCCAGTAGTCTCCCCCCTCCCCCTTATGTGCCAGTAGTCCCCCCTTATGTTCCAGTAGCCCCCCTTTATGTGCCAGTAGCCCCCCCTTATGTGCCAGTAGTCTCCCCCCCTCCCCCCTTATCGTGTGCCAGTAGCCCCCAAAAAAACAAACAAAAAACACTTATACTTACCTCCAGCAATGCGATGCAGGCCTCTTCTGGCCTGTTGTGTCCCTCACTGTACCGCTCCGGCGGCGCAATGACGCTGGCAGCCTATCAGAGGCAGAATACACACAAGAAAAAATAGGACAAGGTTAGGAGGTCCCTAATGATAGAGACGGACTAAACCTTTTTGTGCAGGGCGACACCGGTGATGGGGAGATGGATGTCTGGTGAGGTTCTAAATCTAAAACACTGGGTTTAACTTACCAGTTTTAAGTGGGTCACCTATTTCACCTACTGGAGATTAAGTTACACCCCTATTGGGGAAGTAGTCTGGCGCTTATAGACCCATATATTTGGGACACTAAAAAGGGGGTTCCTACCATCCCTCTAAATCACTTTTTTTTTTTTTTTTTTTTTTTTTTTCTCTCTTTTTTCTTGACACAGCCTATCAGAGGAACAGGGAGGGGACACGCCTCTCCCTCCTCTGCCGCAGCACAGATATCTGTATCGCCGTCCTGAGGACAGCGATACAGAGGACTATGGAGATGAGCGCAATGGAAGCGCTCATCTCCTGCTGTGCCCTGCCGCAGGCCGCCCCCACTTGTCACCAGGGCTGCGGCAGGGCACATGCACACATACATGCACACCCTAAAGGCCGGCCCTGGGTGATACTAGAGAGGCAACAGAGAGGCCCGGGGGGCAATTGCCCCCCTGTCCCCCGGCCCAGTCCGTCCCTGGCCAGAGGACGCGTCTGACAGGCAAGCTCCTGCCACATCAGGCAAAGACAGCAGCGGGTAGCGGGCCAGAATTTGCTGGGGATATATGACAGATGAGACAGCTAGAAGTATGGCAGAAGGTCCAGCCCTAACAATATCGACATTTGCATGTTGTTCATCTGCTGCCACAATACCAGATATTCTTTTAATTTATACATAGAGTTAATGTGTCTCAGTATTAAAGTGCAGTAAAATATATCACCGTTTGCATCTTGTTCAACTGCCGGCACATTTGCAGTTAATCTGTTAATTTATACATGGAATTACTGTGCCTCAGTATTAAAGTGCAGAGTGATATATCTGTCATGGACGTACCGAGACATACGGAGGTCCCAGCGGCAGTGAGTGGTAGGAGATCTTTGAGACTGGCAACACATGGTTTGTTTGACATGCTTACCTTGTGGATCAATTGGCTTCTTAATTTCCAGGTGTTGCTATTGGGGTCATTTAACTTTCCCTATTTATAGTTGTTTCTCCCACAATGCTGTGCGGTTTATAGCTTCAGTTGGACCCGTGGATAGCTGGTGTTTGGATCTCGGATGAGTTTCTGGTGCTGCCATAGCTTCTTGGAAGTTAAGTGTTACCTTTCCCTTTTGGATTTTATTTTGACTTTTCTGTGAGTTGCATTTTCTTGTTGTTTTGTATTAGGCCTCAGGGAGACTCCCGTTCATTCTTCCTTTTGAAGAAACAGGTTGTCTCATTCCTGTGATTAGTACCAGGGTCCTTTAGGGTTAGACAGGACTTTAGGTATTCCTGTGTATGAACTCAACTAGCTTTGGGGTCTGTTCATACTGGTAGTCAGTCAGGGCTTTGGTTAGGGTTTTCACTAGGTGAGGTCCATCTTCCTTCCCTAGTTTTCAGTCCTTATTTCCTTTCCCCTTTCCCTCCTATGTTCGGTGTGGGGTTTCGCTCCTACATTAGAGTGTGACAATATTGCTGTCTGCACCTTGTTGAACTGATGGCACATTCACAGTTAATCTGTTAATTTATACATAGAATTACTGTGCCTCAGTATTAAAGTGTGGTGTAGTATATCGCTGCTTCCACTGTTCCCACTCTGCCATGAGGCCACTACTGTCATTGCCACCTTCCCCATTCTGTCATGGGGCCACTATTTTCCCTGTTTGTCTGTGCTGACATCATAGATCATTTTTCTCTTCTTTTTAAACCGTCAGAAGAACAGAAAAAAAGGATCCTGTATTTTCAGAATCCGTACAGCCTCTTCCACATAGTCAGTATTTGTTCAGAATGTGTAAGCCAAAAGCAGGAGTGGGTCCAAAATATAGATGACATGGAATTATTTTCATTACATTTTATCTCTGTTTTGGATCCAATCCTGTTTTTGGCTTACAAATTCTGATGCAAAATACTGATCAAATACTGAGCATTCATTTTTTAGTTTATTGTTCTTCTGATGGATTAGAACAGAAAAATAATGATGTTAACACAACATTACTGCCACTGCTGTTGCCCCTCCCCTGCCATCGGGCCGCTACTGTCACTTTCCCCACTCTTTTATGGGGCCACTACTGCTGGTGCAACCACTGTCCCTACTGTCATTGGGCCGCTACTGCTGCTGCCACCGTCCCTACTACATTACTGTCACTGCCACCTTTCCCACATAGGGTCACTGCTTGAATCTTGGGGCACTGCTAGGTTAAGTCCACAGCAATAATTTAGTCCTGATGCTAACATTGACCTGTAATACTGTCGCACAGTGATTTTACAGTTAATAGAAGGTATTAAAAATTATGTGTTTGGACTGCCACAATATGAATTTAAAAAGCATTTTTTTTTCTCCACTAGTTTATTGGTGCTGCCTACATTTCTTTGTTTTCTTCCACTAAGGAGCCAGGGGTGCGCACATTTTTATTTTTTTTTTGGTTTACTGAAAGGTGCTGTATGCTTATTTTTTTTTTGTTTAACATTAAGGATTCGTGATGAATCTTAGTGCACCCTGTTACTGCCACCGCTGCTGATGACTTGAATCTTGGTGCACTGCACAGTTAAGTCCATGGCGATAAATTAGACTTGATGTTTTTATTGACCTGAAATACTGACGCACAGTAGGGGTTAGCTATGAATCTTGGTGCCTGCACAGTGTTGTAGATGGTGATAAATTGCAACTGCCTGTAATACTGGCGGCATAGTACCTACTGAACGGATAACCTATGAATGTGGGTGCACTATAACGTAATGCACTCTCCCTGCACTCTTCCAAGCCTTTACACTGGGCTTGAGAAACCAAGTAGGATGAATATGATTAGGCAGAGGGGCCTGGGTATACTGGATTTATCGTGATTCGTGACAAATTAATTCGGAACTAATTAAATTTCTTGATAAAGTTCAGTGAATCGTCTGAATGAAATTTTTCAAAACTTGGCTCATCTCTAGCTGTGATGAATTCCATGAATCCTGAAATTGTTTGCTGCAGGGCGAGAATTGGAGTCCCTGTAGATATCCAATGCGCTCACATGACACTCCAATGCATCCTGCAAGAAAAAAGCCCTGCAAAAGTGGCCTACAAGTGTCCATGAGTGAAAACAGGACTGAAACCCATAAAGTAATACTAGATTAGTCCTTAGCTTGTGATGTCCTGGGGATCTTCAGTGGTCTTTTGGAGCTGTCCTGCTCAACATCAGTGGAGCCATGGTGATCTTGGTGTGGAGAGGCATCAGAAGCTGTAGTTGACAGCAATGTTGCCAACTCTGACTCAGCCTTCTGCGGATCACTATATGTTTAGGAGTTCCCTGAAGGATCCATAAGGCGAAGTACCACAGGGTAGGAGAGTTGGAAGCATATTTTCCTCGTGTATAATGTGGAGTAGACCTTGCTAAAGGCCCGTCGCTTTTTGGTAACTTCTGTGGAATATTCCACAAAGAGGATCACATGCGCTCCATCAATATCCAATGGCTCAACCGCAAATGGAGCGGGTGGCGCAGGCTGGCACAGTAGTGATAGTGGGAGATTTTAACTATCCAAACATAGATTGGGAATATGGTTCTGCCTCTGAGTATGTATTGCTGCAGAAACCCTCAGAGGGAAATATATTCTGCTCACCTACTATTGTTGTGCAGTCCTGGAAACAACACCAGTGAAGGCGAGGAGCCTGCGATGTATCAGCAGGGAGGGAGGAGGGTCTGGAGTCCAGCAACTTGCAGCGGGGCCCAGTGCAGTCACTGAACTCTTACACTGGGCCCCGCCACTCACCACAGTATTTCTAAACAGTGATCCTTAACCTCTTAATAACTATAACTAAAGTTGTGCTCTCCCCTGTATCAGTACTTACTAACAAGCATCCGCAGCAGGCAGAGAAGATGGCAGGGTTACGTCACTCACTGACATCACGCGCCTGCTCCTCCCACTTTATGAATGAGCAAAATAAATGTGGAGCCCCAGTTATGGGTCTACAACACAATGAAAGCCAGATATCCCTCAAAGGAAGGAAAACCAAGCAAAGGGGTGTCTCCATTACAGAGATCACCAAATCCACCATATTAAGTGGCTCCTATGTCAAGATCCCGCTTTTTTACAAGCTTTAAGGATGTGACAGGGAAAACCTAAGCTAGGTATCCATCCACAGACAGCTGTTTCGGGGTGTTGCCCCTCATCAGTGTGGAGTAGGATTCTGGCTAACCGGGAGCAATGCCTCGAAGACTACTCAAACACAACAATAGCTGATCTCAGGGAGACCAGCTACAAAAAACACAGCGGAGCCTCACTTAAGAGTCTCAACACAGCAATCCGAAGTCCCGGTTAGCCAGAATCCTACTCCACACTGATGAGGGGCAACACCTCGAAACAGCTGTCTGTGGATGGATACCTAGCTTAGGTTTTCCCTGTCACATCCTTAAAGCTTGTAAAAAAGCGGGATCTTGACATAGGGGCCACTTAATATGGTGGATTTGGTGATTGAGACACCCCTTTGCTTGGTTTTCCTTCCTTTGAGGGATATCTGGCTTTCATTGTGTTGTAGACCCATAACTGGGGCTCCACATTTATTTTGCATATTCCTGTTTCCCAGGGAACTTTGGATTGCTGTGTTGAGACTCTTAAGTGAGGCTCCGCGGTGTTTTTTGTAGCTGGTCTCCCTGAGATCAGCTATTGTTGTGTTTGACTTTATGAATGAAGCAGGCGGAGCAGGCACGCAACGTCAGTGAGTGATGTAACCCTGCCAGCCTCTGTGCCTGCTACGGATGCTTGTTAGTAAGTACTGATACAGGGGAGAGCACAACTTTAGTTAAAGTTATTAAGAGGTTAAGGATCACTGTTTAGAAATACTACGGTGAGTGGCGGGGCCTGGTGTATTGGGGGACATTGTTATGAGGGGGATCTTTGGATGACACATATATAGCAGTTTTTTCGTCAAACTTTGTAGCCACCCGCTTCTGTTTCAGCTGTGGATAGGGTTCCCAGCCCTGTTAATGTATATAATATAAATCAAAGCCAGAAGATTAGTGTATGTTGATTGTGTTTTTTTATTCAAAAAACGTGGAAATTGCGGCTTTCCTTTGTGCAAACGTTTTCGGCCAACAATTCAGCCTTCGTCAGGCACTGTGCCGCTGGAGGGTAGAAGATTCAGGAAGAATACACCAGTTGTGGAAGAAGGAGGGCATTGAGGCCGCCTATGGTAAATGGTGCTCTGCGGCCATATTAGCCACTGCAGTGTACTGCATGTGGGCCAGTCAGAGACATCAGCCTAATCCTATTTTGTAGCTCAGTGAAGAAAAACAACCTTTTTTTCTGGCTGCTCAAGTCCCTTATATTGCCTTTTGCATGTTTAAGGGGTGACATAGTCCATTTGTCTAGCATGGGATCTGACATCTGAGGTGCCACAGAGCACTTGTGTATACAATGCACTAAACCATATATTCCATTTCAGCTATCAAATAGTGCATCCTAATCGACCAAGCCTATTTTACACCGCCAAAATATATATTTGACATTTCTGCGGTGGAATAGAGAATCCGTGTAATTTTGCGGGAAAAAACGTATTCCTTGTCCACAAAACAGTTCTGCATACACCGCCCAACGACATATTTTATATTTCTGCAGCGAAATAGTGCTTCTTTGTTTTTTATAGAAAAAAAACATTATTCAAGGTCCACTGAACAGTTTGAAATACCCATTCCAACCACCAATTTTACATTGCTACTGTGAAATACAGCATAAGTGTGTGTTTATTTTTTATTTTTTTAATAGTATCTTTTTATTGATTAAAGATTAACAATGCATTACAGACACTCAATTAACAGGTACATCACTTCCAAGCCCAGTACATTGATCAACATGGGGTTAACCATAGCATCTTCTTTTAACTCTTACCCAGGTCCAAAGCGGAAGACAACTGGATAATGTGTGTAACACCCACTGAAATATGACTTGAAATAATAAAAAAGCACTGCATATACACACACATTCATACACACCCTCATCTGTCAGAGACAACATCCCTGTCTCTTAAGGTAGCAGCGTTTGGGCTCCAATCCCAGGACCCCAGATTTTCGTAAATCGGTCTGGTGTCCCTCGTTTCTGATATATAAACTCAAGGTTGGTATTAACTATTTGTATCCATTGTTGCACAGTAGGATTCTTAGGGGGTTTCCAATTAAGGAGGATGATTTTTCTAGCATAAAATAGCAGTAATCTGTACAGTATCCTGCCAAATCTGGTGGGGACAACCTCATTAGCTATCCCCAGCAGACTCGTTAGTGCGGTACAAACATTGGGAAGACCCGGTCTGTCATTAATGTAGGCATGGATCTCTGTCCAAAAGTTATGGATGATTGGACATTGCCAAATCATAATAATTAGGCAGCCCTTTTCAAATCCACACCGCGTACATCTCGAATCTGGTTGTTTGCCTATTTTGAATAGTCTCTCTCCTGAGAGACTATTCAAAATGGGCAAACTACCAGATTCGCGATGTACCCTATGGAGCCATTTAGCCTTAATTACCTGGTCTCTAGCGCTTACTACTGTTGATCTCCAGGTATGACTAACTTCCTTCACGTGTATCATCTAGGTTTTCTACATCTCTTTTCCATCTCTCAATAGAGTTATCGAGGGGAGAATCCTGTAGCATCATTAGCGACGCATAGAGAGCCGACACCGGTTTGACCAGAGGAACCCTCCTGACTACTGCTTCCACTGGGCCGCACTCCAGCTTTAGAGGTTCTCTACCAAACTGCGCATGACAGGCATGTCTAAGTTGAAAGTATTTATATAGACTATGTTGGGGCAGGTGAAAATCTTGCTTCAAACTACTAAAAGACCGGAAGAGACCCCTATCATATAGTTGGGTGAGATAGCGCAGCCCTTTTCGGGCCAAAATTCGAATTCTGTTAATGAGAACAGCTCTGGCAAGGCTCGATTCCTCCACAGAGGCAAATATGGTGACCAAGTTGCACTGTCCTCCCCAGAATTGCTCATCTGACTCCATTTAACCCAGATCTTTACCACCACAGCCATAGATTGGGTATGGTGTTCTGCAGAGCCAGCCCCTTTCCTGTATGCCAGATTTGTAAGTGCTTCATAGGATCCCATCAAAGCCGCCTCTAACACTACCGCTGGATTACCCAAATCTGCCTGACACACCATGCCACGTAGTTTAGCTGCGCAGCTACATAGTACATGTACATGGGTAGAGCAAGACCTCCCTGTATATACGTTGCCTGTAGGGTGCGTCTCACAATCCTGGGAAGTGATTTGTTCTATTGAAAAAGAGTGATCGCTTTATCTACTGTAGTAAAGTGTTTCTTAGGAATAAGTGTTGGGACAGCCCTGTATATGTATAGCAATTTTGGAAGAAGAATAATTTTTATAATATTGATACGCCCAATGAGGTTCAGAGGTAGGTTCTCCCAAGCCTCCAGTTTTTTCCTAAGATATTGAACTGTGGGAATCACATTCAGTTCATAGAACTTCGCTATCTCCTTGTGAATAACAATCCGCAAATATGTAAATTTCTCCACAATTTGAAGGTTGGTATTCAGTAATATGTGAGTAGGATAGAACTCGTCAATTAGACATAGGCTTGACTTGGCCCAATTCACCTGAAGGCCTGAGAGACTACAAAAATGGTCCACAACCTTTAAAAGGGTATCTAAGGATTTCCCTGGATCAGCTAGGTATACCAACATGTCGCCAGCATATAGCAAAAGTTTTTCAGTTATTCCGGCTATGTCCCAGCCTTCTAAATTTGAGTCTGAGGAAATGAGTATCGACAGCGCCTCCATTAATAATGCGAACAATAGGGGGGAGAGAGGGCAACTCTGTCTGGTGCCCCTCCCTAAGGAAAAGGGATCTGACATGTATCTATTTACTGACTCTTACTGAAGGGGAACCATATAGCATCCGCAACCAGCATAGAAACCCTCATACCACGATTATCATGTTTACCCTGAAGATTAGTGAACAAACGTCTGAGATTGATATCGGTAGTTTTCCCAGGCATGAAACCCGACTGGTCTACCCCCACCAAGGAGAGGATTACTCCCCTCAATCTCAACGCCAGGACCTTCGCAAAGATTTTGACGTCCAGGTTTAGAAGCGAGATAGGCCGATAAGAGCTACATTAATCAGCAGGCTTCCCTTGCTTATGTATTACTACTATTGTCGCCTCCGAAAAGGAAGGAGGCAGTGAGTTTTGGTCTAGCGCATTTCTCAGTAGCTTCCCCATTCTAGGAACCAGGTCTTTTGAGAATCGCTTATACCATTCAGCTGGAAATCCATTTGGCCCCGGGGTCTTCTTAGTCGCTAAAGAATTAATGGCAGCTTCAATCTCTAAATCTGATATGTCTGTTGCTAGGGCCTCCCTATCATCTCTGTCAAGAGAGGAGATGTTGATACCTGATAGAAATTTAGAAATCCCTTCTGGAGCATACATATTTAGGCTCCCTCAACAACTCTCCCTGCTCAATCAGGATTCCTGCCACTATTGTCTGCTGGATTTCAGATCTAGCCAGATACGCCAGGGTTCTGCCACACTTGTCCCCATCTGAAAAGATGGTTTGTCTTTGATTCAAGAGATTTTCTTTTGAGTGTACTCAGTTAAATGTAAATTAAACCTGCTGTCACCACTGTGACTGATCCAGACAGGTCATTCGGGTTTTGCCTTGTAAACCTTTTTGTCCTGACTGGGAGTTTGTAGGCATCCTTCTCAGGTGAGTCCTGTCTGCCACTCCCAGCTACTATATTAGTTTCAGTTTCACTTGCAGTCATTGCCAGATATAGTCCTTACTTCCAGTGCTATTTTGACCTTTGAAGGAGATCGTTTGACGGTATTGCCGTGGAGCTCTTGTCTGGCGTGGACTGTCATTATTGGGATCATCTTCTCTGCTCGTGACTGGATAAGTCTAGCTCTGCTGGAGATTGTTTGTTTTTTGCTGTCTTCCCCTGTTGTTCCCCTAGACATGAGTGATGGTGACTAGTGCTCCCATCCGCCTTTCCCCAGTCTAGTCTTCTTAGGTTGACTGAGGGTTTAGGCATGCTGCTCGCCGTAAGGGTTCACATCCCGTCTAGGGTATCAGGGCAGACATGTGCCAGCTTAGGGTTAGTCAGGGGTGGCCGTTCTATTTCCCATCCGTAGATAAGGGTCCCCCTTCCCCTCCGTCTGGTGCGACACGACTGCTGCTGGGATAGCGTTCATGATAGTATATCTGGCCTTTTTTTTTGCTTGCTGTTTTGCTTTGTATTTTTCTGTTCCACTATGGATCCGGTTACGGTTTTGGCGAAACAATTACAGGGGTTATCCCTTGAAGTGGCAGGATTAAAAGCTACAGTACTGCAGCAGCAGCAGCAATCCTTGGGTTCCACCGTTGCTACGGGAAACCAAGGTACTCTTGAGCCAAAAGTGGCTTTACCTGATAGGTTCTCAGGAGGGAGAGACCAATTTGTAACCTTAAGAGAAGCTTGTAAATTGTTCTTCAGGTTACGCCCTAGATCCTCCGGCGCTGAGGAACAATGGGTGGGCATTGTAATTTCTCTCCTGCAAGGAGATCCGCAGGCTTGGGCTTTCTCCTTACCATCAGACTCTCCGGCCTTACGATCAGTGGAGGAGTTTTTTTGAAGCCCTGGGTTTCGTATATGATGACCCGGACAGGGTCTCACTGGCTGAGTCTAAGCTACGTAGACTTCGGCAAGAGAACTGGTCTGCTGAACTATATTGTTCCAAATTCCGTAGGTGGGCTACTGATACATTATGGAACGACTCGGCCCTTAGGAGTCAGTTCTGCCAGGGGTTGTCTGAAAAATTAAAAGACGAGCTGGCGGTATACGAGATCCCTGGGTCTCTTGAGGCGGCTATGTCTCTGTCCATAAGAATCGACAGACGACTCAGGGAGAGACTATTAAATTCTACAGAGGCCTCTATAGGGCAGGGATCGGTTTGTTATGATCCAGTTGAACCAATGCAAATAGGGGGTGCCACTAGATGGGTTAATCCTCCTTAGGTCCACCGTAGGTCAGAGGTTTGTTTTCGTTGTGGGGGAAGGGGTCATTTTTTAAAGGTATGTCCCTCAGTACCCAAGAGACCACAAATAAAGGAGCCGCCGGAAAACTAGAGTCCCCAGATTGTAACATAGTAACATAGTAACATAGTATATAAGACCGAAAAAAGACATTTGTCCATCCAGTTCGGCCTGTTTCCTACAAGTTGATCCAGAGGAAGGCAAAAAACCCCTGTGAGGCAGAAGCCAATTTTCCTCACTTAAGGGGAAAAAAAATTCCTTCCCGACTCCAATCAGGCAATCAGAATAACTCCCTGGATCAACGACCCCTCTCTAGTAGCTATAGCCTGTAATATTATTACACTCCAGAAATAAATCCAGTCCCCTCTTGAATTCCTTTATTGTACTCACCATCACCACCTCCTCAGGCAGAGAGTTCCATAGTCTCACTGCTCTTACAGTGAAGAATCCTTTTCTATGTTTGTGTACAAACCTTCTTTCCTCCAGACGCAGAGGATGTCCCCTTGTCACAGTCACAGTCCTGGGGATAAATAGATGATGGGACAGATCTCTGTACTGACCCCTGATATATTTATACATAGTTATTAGATCTCCCCTCAGTCGTCTTTTTTCTAAAGTGAATAACCCTAATTTTGATAACCTTTCAGGGTACTGTAGATCCCTCATTCCAGTTATTACTTTAGTTGCCCTCCTCTGAACCCTCTCCAGCTCTGCTATGTCTGTCTTGTTCACAGGAGCCCAGAACTGTACACAGTACTCCATGTGTGGTCTAACCAGTGATTTGTAAAGTGGTAGGACTATGTTCTCATCACGGGCGTCTATGCCCCTTTTGATGCAACCCATTATCTTATTGGCCTTGTGCGGAGGATAACAGTCTGGGCGTATTCGTTTCCTCCATACGCATGTCTCAGTTTTTGTTGTCCGCTACCATTGTGGCGGGCAATAAGACTGAGATCTGTTCCGTCTTTTTGGACAGTGGGGCGGGGGTCAACTTGGTGGATTCACAGTTTGCTCAGGCTCTGGGTTTTACTCCGGAACCGGTACGCAGAACTATTCCTGTTTTTGCCATTGACTCCTCCCCTCTTACTCAGAGAGAGTTAACTCAGATCATCCATAATATCCATCTGCAGGTAGGGGACTTCCATAAAGAGCATATTTCTTGTTATGTCCTGGACGGTCTTCCGGCTCCTATGGTATTGGGGCTTCCTTGGCTGGTGACTCACAATCCAGTGGTAGATTGGCAGGCCGGGGAGATTGTGGAGTAGAGTGAACATTGTAAGGACAACTGCTTGAGTAGTAGGTGCTCAACACTCTCTGTAACATCTCTACCTGCCTTTCTGTCACATTTTATGGATGTGTTCTCTGAGAAGGGTTGTCAGGGGTTAACACCTCATCGTCCATATGATTGCCCGATTAATCTATTACCTGGGGCAAAACTACCTAAAACCTGGTTATACAATCTTTCCGGCCCGGAGAGGAAGGCTATGCAAGATTATATTTCGGAGAGTTTGGCTAAGGGACACATCAGACCCTCTTCTTCACCCGTGGCTGCAGGGTTATTTTTCGTTAAAAAGAAAGATGGGGGCCTGCGTCCTTGCCTGGATTTCCGGGAAATAAACCGGATAACTATCCGTGATCCCTATCCTCTTCCTCTCATTCCCGACCTCTTTGATCAGGTTGCTGGTGCTAAATGGTTCTCCAAAATGGATCTCAGAGGAGCCTGGTTCGCATCAAAGAGGGGGATGAGTGGAAGACGGCTTTTAATACTCCGGAAGGGCATTATGAAAATGGTCATGCCATTTGGTCTTACTAATGCGCCTGCGGTGTTCCAACATTTTGTCAACGATATTTTTAGTCACTTTATCAGGAGATTTGTTGTGATATATCTTGATGACATCCTGGTCTATTCTCTGGATCT
This sequence comes from Bufotes viridis, assembly GCA_033119425.1. NCBI lineage: Eukaryota > Metazoa > Chordata > Amphibia > Anura > Bufonidae > Bufotes > Bufotes viridis. The sequence goes on from CM065596.1 coordinate 79,419,034, forward strand.
GGATACACATAAGATCCATGTGAGACAAGTGCTGCAGATATTAAGGGCCAACAAATTGTTTGCTAAATTCGAGAAATGTGTGTTCGCCGTGAAAGAACTGCCATTTCTGGGGTATGTGTTGTCAGATTCAGGTTTCCGCATGGATCCAGAGAAAGTCCGGGCAATTATGGACTGGGATCTGCCTGAGAACCTGAAGGCATTGCAACGCTTCCTGGGGTTTGCCAATTTTTATAGAAAGTTTATAAAGAACTATTCCTTGGTTGTCAAACCACTGACGGACATGACCCGAAAGGGATCCGATTTTTCCAAATGGTCACATGCAGCCAAAACTGCCTTTACATCTCTGAAGGAGAGATTCACCTCGGCCCCTATTCTCGTGCAGCCAGATGTCTCGCTTCCTTTTATTGTAGAGGTTGACGCATCAGAGGTGGGGGTTGGAGCGGTACTATCTCAGGGCCCGTCCCCTGGTGAATGGCATCCGTGTGCTTTCTTTCCGAAGAAATTGGCTACTGCAGAAAGTAACTATGATATTGGCAACAGGGAACTTTTGGCTATTAAGTTGGTCTTAGAGGAGTGGCGTCATTTTTTGGAGGGGGCGGTTCATCCCGTCACGGTGATTACTGATCACAAAAACTTATTATATCTAGAGTCTGCTAAACGTCTCACCCCTAGAAAGGCTCGGTGGTCGTTATTTTTTACTAGGTTTAATTTTGTAATAACCTATCGCCCGGGGGCAAAAAATACTAAGGCGGATGCATTGTCTCGAAGTTTTCCTGGAGGGGGTGATGTTGATGTACCAGAGCCTATTTTGCAAAAGGGGGTGGTGGTCTCTGCATTACACTCAGGTTTAGAGGGGAGGGTGTTGGAAGCTCAGGGGGATGCCCCGGCCTCCTGCCCCTCGGGTAAACTGTTTGTGCCAGAAAATCTACGCCTGGAGATACTAAAAGAACACCATAACTCCACACTGGCAGGACACCCAGGTAGTAAGGCAACCTCTGAATTAGTGTCTCGTCGGTTCTGGTGGCCTAAGTGGCGCCAGGAGGTGTTGAATTTTGTGTCTGCATGTGCTACCTGTGCTCGTTCTAAGGTGGATCATACTCGTCCGGCAGGGCGTCTTTTACCTCTGGCCATCCCCAACAGGCCTTGGACGCACCCATTAATGGATTTCATTACGGATCTACCAGTATCAGCGAGAAAGACTGTTATTCTTGTAGTTATTGACAGATTCAGTAAAATGGTGCACTTTATTGCTCTTACCGCATTGCCTAATGCTAACTCACTGGCTCAGGTTTTTATTGACCACATCGTGAAGCTTTACGGGGTCCCTTCCGATATTGTTTTGGATCGTGGTACCCAATTTGTTTCTAAATTTTGGAAAGCTTTTTGTTCTCGTTTAGGGGTTCATCTGTCGTTTTCTTCATCTTTCCATCCACAGTCCAATGGTCAGACTGAACGTACCAATCAAAACCTAGAGACGTATTTGAGATGCTTTGTTTCCAAAAATCAGGAGGAATGGTCATCTTATTTACCGTTAGCCGAGTTTGCCATTAATAATCGTTGTCAAGAATCCACCGATAAGTCATCATTTTTTGGTGCGTATGGTTTCCATCCTCAGTTTTGTACGTTTAGTGAGGGGGGGCCGTCTGGGATTCCCGAGGAGGAACGATTTGCGTCTTCACTTTCATCAGTGTGGCAGAGTGTGCAAGAAAGTTTGAGGAGAATTGGTGGTAGATACAAATGTGTGGCTGATGAGAAGCGCTCTGAAGGTCCGGACCTTGGGGTGAATGACTTGGTGTGGTTGTCTACCAGAAATATCAAGTTGAAGGTTCCCTCGTGGAAATTAGGTCCGAGATTTATTGGTCCTTATAGGGTAATTAAGATCATTAACCCGGTGGCTTTTCGTCTGGAGCTACCTCAGACTCTAAGGATCCATAATGTCTTCCACAGATCTCTGCTTAAGAGATATGTAGAACCTCCTGAACCATTACCACTACCGCCTCCACCGGTACTGGAGAGGTTATGGTTCCGAAGAGAGAATGTGGGTGCCAGCATCAGAGATAAAGGCGGACAGACTCATTCGGGCTTTTCATAGGTCCCATCTGGAGAGGCCTGGTCTTGAGGGTCCGGTGGCCCCTCGTAGAAAGGGGGGTACTGTCACAACTGTGACTGATCCAGACAGGTCTGGGAGTAGAAGGTCGCAGCGACTTGCTACTCGCGATAGCTTGTGAGTTTGCTCCGTGGTTCAGGGTATGTCATCCGGGTTTTGCCTTGTGAACCATTTTGTCCTGACTGGGAGTTTGTAGGCACCCTTCTCAGGTGAGTCCTGTCTGCCACTCCCAGCTACAATATTAGTTTCAGTTTCACTTGCAGTCATTGCCAGATATAGTCCTTACTTCCAGTGCTATTCTGACCTTTGAAGGAGATCGTTTGACGGTATTGCCGTGGAGCTCTTGTCTGGCGTGGACTGTCATTATTGGGATCATCTTCTCTGCTCGTGACTGGATAAGTCTACCTCTGCTGGAGATTGTTTGTTTGTTGCTGTCTTCCCCTGTTGTTCCCCTAGACATGAGTGATGGTGACTAGTGCTCCCATCCGCCTTTCCCCAGTCTAGTCTTCTTAGGGTGACTGAGGGTTTAGGCATACTGCTCGCCGTACGGGTTCACACCCCGTCTAGGGTATCAGGGCAGACATGTGCCAGCTTAGGGTTAGTCAGGAGTGGCAGTTCTATTTCCCATCCGTAGATAAGGGTCCCCCTTCCCCTCCGTCTGGTGCGACACAACTGCTGCTGGGATAGCGGTCGTGACACCTGCGCTGCGCATCTAGCCACACATTTTGGTTCTCACTACATGAATCTGCTATATACTTCCTTTCGCTATCTAATAGTTCCCCCTCCAATTTTACCCTCTTTACATTTAATTCCTTTCTGTAAATTGCTATCGCGGAAATCAGTAGTTTCCCATGACATCTACACATTCTCCCACCACCGGTAAGACGTCTAGCCACATGGGATTCAACCGCCATTGTTTATCGGCCGGTGCCAACAGCTGGGATATAATCGGGAGGAGGGGGGCATGATCCGAAACATCTGTCGGCAGATACTAACTAGACCTGATGTAAGGTGATAGATCTTTGATGACAAAGGCTAGATCTATACGTGATAATAAGCAAGCGGAAGCGGAGTAGCATAAGAATTGTGCATCTGTGGGATGTAAATAATGCCATGTCTCTATCAGGCTGTAAGCATCAGCCCAGCATGAAAGTGCATTATTGTGAGAGGCCTGGGGATTTAATCTGTCCCTTATGGGATCTAGGGTGGATTTAAAGTCTCCCATGATAATGCAGGGCAACACTGGAAGAGCTGCTATTTTGGCTATAATCAGGTCTAGGACTTCTCTGCGGAATGGCGGTGGGATATACAGCCCCACTATTAAGTATTGCATCCCTCTAATGTTGGCGTGTAACATTACATATCTGCCCTGTGAATCCAATTGTACAGAGATTATTTGAAACGGGAGACTCTTAGCAATTAATATTGAGACCCCTCTAGCATGATTTGAGTATGCTGCATGATACGTGGGGCCTACCCAAGGGTGCCGTAGAGCAAGTATTTTCCCGCCCTGTAATTGTGTTTCCTGCAGCAACACAATATCTGGATTATACTTCTTTAGATGAGTAAACACTAAAGATTTCTTGATCTTATTGTTAAGACCTCTGACATTCCAGGACATTAGTTTGATCAATGCCATTTGATCAATGCCCCCCCTCCAACCCACCTTCCCCAAACCTTCCCAGCCCATCCTGCCCAATCCTCCCTAACATGGTTGAGCCTGTATCTCTGGTTGAGCCTGTATGCCTGAACTAGCTAAACTTCGGGTATGATTGCCCTACCCTAAGGCCCCTTTCACACGGGCGAGTTTTCCGCGCGGGTGCAATGCGTGTGGTGGACGCATTGCACCCGCACTGAATCCGGACCCATTAATTTCTATGGGGCTGTGCACATGAGCGGTGATTTTCACGCATCACTTTTGTGATGCATTCTCTATATTCTGCGTTTTTCACGCAACGCAGGCCCCATAGAAGTGAATGGGGCTGTGGGAAAATCGCAAGCATCCACAAGCAAGTGCGGATGCGGTGCGATTTTCCCGCATGGTTGCTAGGAGACGGGGACCCAATCTTTATTATTTTCCTTTATAACATGGTTATAAGGGGAAATAATAGCATTCTTAATAAAGAATGTTGTGTAAAATGAGGATTAAGGGGTTAAAAATAAAAAAACTTAACTTACCTTAGCCACTTGATCGCGTAGTTGGCGATCTCTCTTCTCTCTTCAAGCTTCAGCTACCAGCTAAAGGACCTGTGATGACGTCACATCACATGGTCCATCTTACCATGTTATAAGGGAAAATAATAAATTCTCCAGAATACTCTACCCGAAACCGGACAGTGATGAAGTCCGGCTTCAGGTCTGGGTACCAAACATGGCGATTTTTCACACGCGCGTGCAAAACGCATTACAAACGTTTGCACGCGCGCGTAAAAATCGCGCATATTCCCGCAACGCACCCGCATCCTATCCGGGCGTCAAACATGACGCCCGTGTGAAAGAGGCCTAACTCTTTAGTTTAACATGTAAACCCTATAGGTACTTTAGTGGTGAAAAAAACAAACAGATATACACTTCTTCAAATAACAGTGCGTGCCTGCGCAGGATATTGCTACCCAGCACACATATACAGTTGTGTTCAAAATTTTTTAACCCCCAATGCTGTAAAGGGTTTTAGGGAATTTAGGGTACATTTGTAATTGTGTTCAGAATGAAATCTTACAAGGACCTTTTAAAGAACCAAATGCAACTAAAATGACATCAATTGTTTTTGTAATACAGTATTAAATGTTTTTTTTGTGATTACTTCATTGACACAATTATTCAACCCCTTAAAGACTACCACTCTTAAGAACAGAGGTTCATTCAAGTGTTTTTCGATCAGGTATTTAAAACACCTGTGGATGTCAAGGAGCAGCAATCAAGCATAATAGGCACAAATTAGGCAGATGTAAAATTACTGTGATACTCAGCTCCTTCTAGACATTTACTGATGTGTTTACAAACATGGTGAAGTCAAGAGAATGGTCCAGAAAGAAAGAGAAGAGGTGATTTCTCTTCACAGGAAGGGCAATGGCTATAAGAAGATTGCACAGATGTTAAACATACCAAGAGACACCATAGGAAGCATCATTCGCAAATTCAAGGCAAAGGGCACTGTTGAAACACTAACTGATCGTGGCAGAAAGAAGATGCTGACTTCGACTGCTGTGTGCTACCTGAAGCGCAAAGTGGAGAAAAGTCCCCGTGTGACTGCTGAGGAACTGAAAAAAGATTTGTCAGATGCGGGTACTGAAGTTTCAGCTCAGACAATAAGGCGCACACTGCGTAATGAAGGCCTCCATGCCAGGACTCCCAGGCGCACCCCCTTGCTGTCTCCAAAGAATAAGAAGAGTCGACTGCAGTATGCCAAAAGTCATGTGGACAAACCACAAAAGTTTTGGGATAGTGTTCTGTGGACTGATGAAACAAAATTAGAACTGTTTGGGCCCATGGATCAATGCTATGTTTGGAGGAGGAAGAACAAGGCCTATGAAGAAAAGAATACCTTGCCTACTGTGAAGCATGGCGGGGGGTCAATCATGCTTTGGGGCTGTTTTGCTTCTACAGGTACAGGGAAGCTTCAGCGTTTGCAAGGTACCATGAATTCTCTTCAGTACCAGGAGATATTGAATGAAAATGTGATGCAGTCCGTCACAAACCTGAGGCTTGGGAGACGTTAGCCCTTTCAACAGGACAATGATCCCAAGCATACCTCCAAGTCCACTAGAGCATGGTTGCAGATTAAAGGCTGGAACATTTTGAAGTGGCCATTGCAGTCACGAGACTTAAATCCGATTGAGAACCTCTGGTGGGACTTAAAGAAAGCTGTTGCAGCGCGCAAGCCTAAGAATGTGACTGAACTGGAGGCTGTTGCCCATGAAGAATGGGTGAAGATACCCATAGATCGCTGCAAGACACTTGTGTCAAGCTATGCTTCACATTTAAAAGCTGTTATAACTGGAAAAGGATGTTGTACTAAGTACTAAGATTGAATGTCACTTGGGGGTTGAATAAAACTGATAATGATGTGAGCACAGAAAAGACATTTGAGGTTATTTCATTATAAATGTTATGTTATATTTGTCTGACTTACAAGTGCCTCTTTGATTTAATTGTAAACAAGATGACTGAAATGATCAAAATCAATGTCAAACTGGCCAAAACACTGAATTTCAGTGGGGGTTGAATAATTTTGAACACAACTGTATAGGGTTAAACAAAATTCCTATCAATCAGCTCCCACGGTTAGAACATATGACAGGAAAAACAGTTGTGTGGCAAAACTGACACTCCAGCCCTCTCCATTATTCAGTGATATAAACCGCTGTGCAGTCGAATATAAATTTTTCATACTGTCACCGCCCAGGCTCAGTCCGTCAGCGATGGGGCCTTGCATTCAGGTTCTTGTCAATCCAATCTGAGGCTTCTGCAGGAGCATTAAAGAAACTGACAGCTTCCCCATCCTGCACCCGTAACCGAGAAGGATAGATCATTGCATATTTCACATTTTTATCTCTCAGCCTTGCACGGACCTCTGTAAATTGCTTCCTTTTCTTTTGTACTTCCACGGTAAAATCCGGGTAGAACGACAAGCGAGCATTTTCATAGGTGAAAAAAAAATGCATTTTGGGGTTTTATTGAAAAAAGACGTGTTTTAGGCTGAAAAAAAGTTGTGCATCCGTCGTTTAAATAATTATTTCCAATTTATAACAGTCTAATACTGCATTTGTGAATTTTGGTGACCAAATCTGTGTTCTGGGTCCCCAAATCTGGTGTCCATACATAGTATAAATATCTAATTTTAATGTACAGCAGTTAAAAACTGCATTTTGGGGTTTTATTGAAAAAAGACGTGTTTTAGACCGAAAAAACTGTTGTGCATCCGGCGTATAAATAATTAATTTCAATTTAGAGCAGTGAAATACTAATTTTCTGTATTTTATTACAAAAATACTTGTTTTTGTTGTACAAACCACTTGTGCATACAGCGTACCAAAAAAAAATATTTTCATTTCTGCATAGAAATTGAGAATCTGTGTATTTTGGGCCCAAAAAACATTATTCTGGGTCCACAGAGCATTTTTATGACACTGGCACTGCCTTAGCAAACGTAATTGTCGAGTAGTGGCAGGTAAATTGACAGCAGAGAGAGACCAATCTCTCAGCTTGGTGGGTGAACGCAAATAATGAGGAGAACATCAAATAAGGGACGTGGGCATGGTCGTGGTGGTGTTAGTGGAGCTCCTGTTGCTGGGAGAGAACGTGGCCGTTCAGCGCCAACTACCGCTCCAAGTCAAACACCTTCTTCTGGTGCGAGTAGGCTACAGAATCTACAGCTATTTGATAGGCCCAAATGCCGCTCTATGGATGGTCAAGCCAGAACATGTACAGGCGATAGTAGATTGGGTGGCTCCAGTTCCTTCACAGTATCTAACACCCAGTCCTCTGCAGAAAGCTCAGAGTTGGCACCTGCAGCCCATGCCCATCATTCTTCCACCTCACCCCCTTGCAAATCAGCCAAGCAGTCAGAGCCCCAAATCATGCAGGAAAGTCTCATGCTTTTTGATGACTCGGTTGGCAGGGTTTCCCCGGCCCATCCACTTAGCCCTGCCCCAGAAGAGGAAGACCTTGAATACACTGATGCTCAACTACTTTTGTCGCAGGATGAGGACATGGGAATACCGCCACAAAACGTCTCTGATGATTAAACACAGGTGCCAACTGCTGTGGCTTTCTGCATTGTGCAGACTGACGAAGAGGGCAGGGGTCATGAATGGGTGGAAGATGATGTGGAGGATGATGAAGTCCTAGACTGGACTGAAGGTCGTGCTAGTGAGGAGTGCAGTTCTGAGGAAGAGGCACTGGTCGCACAGAGGCAACAGAACATCAAAAGAGGGAGCAGGGTGCAAAAGCGCAGCGTCGATTCCAGAGACAGTACGCCTGCTACTGTCCACCGCACCCAGGCACCGAGCACACCAAGGCCTGCTCCAAGGAGTTCATTGGCGTGGCAGTTCTTCACACAATGTCCTGACAAGTGGATTGCATGTTGTGCCATCAGAGCCTGAAGCGAGGCATAAACGTTCTGAACCTGAGCACAACCTGCATGACCAGGCATCTACATGCAAAGCATGAACTGCAGTGGAGTAAACACCTTAAAAACAAGGAACTCTCTCATGCTCCTCCTGCTCCCTCTTCTGCGGCTGGCTGGCTAGCAGTTTGGCGCATGTCCTTCCACCACGAGGATTACAGGGCATTATTCGTTACCTCCTGTTGCTTCCTCCTCAGCCAGTGCTGATGACGCCGTTGTTAGCATTACAATACCCCTTCTATATCTCCTTGAAAAAAATATTACGGCAATGATGGAAGAGGATGCGGCACAGGAGAAGGAGGAAGAGGGGGCATTTCACAGGGTATCAGGCAGGTCATACAGAAGTGGCTCAGAGTTGGTTCCTGCACCAGCAGAGGCCAGGTACACATGTGGACAGCCAGGCCACACTTCTGGAGGAGGAGGAGGTGGAGGAGGAGGAGGAATCGGTTTCACTGCAGGGTGGCACCCTACGCAGCCCAGGGCCATCACAGCGTGAAATGGCCGTCGCTACCTCATGTGCCTCTTGTTGTAGGCGTCCGCCCATGCCCTGTACTGAACTTGCTGTTTAGCACTTGCAATAAGTAGTAAGGCTGAAAAAGTTCAGCCTGCATTTGTGGGAGGGGCTTGGGCCGCTACTTATACCTCCCCCCCTCAAGCAATCAGCCTCGGCATGAACGGCGGCCGTGCGTTAGATCCATGCGTATCCTTTCCCTGACGTTGTCCTGCACGTGCCTCCCATCTCCTCCCCGCCAATCATCACCAGCGCGCCTGCACCAGCCGTCCCTGCGCTACTCACAGCTTTCTGAAGCGATCTCCGGGAATCAGGTTAGCTGGGGGGGAGCCGCTGCCGCCTCAATGCCCGGCACCCGGTGACTGCCGGCTCGTTCCGTCACTCGGCACTCCCCGCTGGGCTGGGTCTCTGTCTGCGGCATTGTGCCTTCCGCAGTTGTCAGCTCTCCGCTGTGCGGCACTCATTGGGGAGCTATTTGCAGTTGCTGCACTATAGTTGTTGTTCACTAGTGCGCAGGTGACCAGGTACATTTATTTATAGCTGTTAACTTCTTCCCAGGTGCTATCAAGACTGTTATGAACGTTCATATGTTTTTAGGCGGCAAATTGAACTCACTTCTGGGTCAGAGCTCGCATGATCCTCCTTCCTGCAGCACGTTACACGAGCTCCGTCCTCTCACTGACTGTCCCCTGCCCTTCCTTAGCGCCGGCAGGACCGGTTAAGGAATTTCCCCTGCCCTTTGCGCCGCAGGCACCCCCGTCTAAGCGTCCCACTACCAGCGCCCCCTTTTCGCAGCGATGGTGAGCGTCCCAGCTTGGAACGCACACCAGGCATAACATGTAATATCTTTGTAACACACTCCCTGCTGTGGGTGTTCATGGCCCTGCCTCAGTGTGGTTACGGAGCCGCTAGCGGCAGGGGGTATGGAGGCTTCCACCTCCATGGTTACGGCACGGCGGTGCGGCTACTACCACACACACGTGCAGACTAGTACGGTCCTAGTTGCCCAGCCTCCTCCCCACATCATCAGTCCTTCATGCAGAGGGCTCCTCCGTACCTCCGCAGCACTGCTACTGCGCGGTTGGCTTTTTCACTTGCGCTCCACGGGGTTCGCTCTGGCACCCCCTTTTCTCCACTCACCTTCTACTTCATGCCTCATTGTAACTCTTCTCCTGTCCTGCTCCTACTCCCTCTCCCTTCTTTCCCTAGGTATGGCCTGCAACCCTTTTGCCGCCGATTTGTATAGTTCTGGCATCTTCTGCAGATTAAATGGTGCATATTCCCTTCGCTTACTTAATTCTGTACTTTCTACCCATGTCTCTCTCCCCTCACTTTTTAATGCCTGTTCTTCCTTTTCTTGGGTCTTTTACCTATTGTTCCCTCGGTCTCGCTCCTCCCGCCTGCTCCCCCTTGTCCATAGCAAAATACATTTCAGAATTGGTATACAATACAAAGGTTGGGCTCTTATTTCCCATAGGGCCCACATTGTTCATAGTGTTATTATTTAACCCGCCTTACCGAGTATCACGCCTCCATGGTTCTGGTTTGTCGGGTTTTGCCGCCTCATGCTTGCAGCCTTCCGCCATCTCACTGCACGTCAAGCTTCTGCTGCGGCGCTTCCCATAAACCTGTGGCCGTTGTACTTTGTCATAGTTTGCCTGAATTGCTCAGTTTTGGTTTTATTCAGCATAATATTAGTCCCTGAATTGCTCAGGTCATGCATCATTCATTATTTAGTTGCCTGAATCGCTCAGGTCTGGTATCGTTCATTTATAGGGGCCTGAATCGCTCTTGTATAGTTGCCTGAATCGCTCAGGTCTTGTATCATTCATTTATAGGTGCCTGATTCGCTCAGGTCCTGTACTATACACGTATCGTGGCCTGGTTCACTCAGGTCAAGCTTCATGCATTATAATGTTGATTCCCGTATCGCCTAGGTCATGTATCATGCATGTATAGTTGCCTTGAATCCCTCAGGTCATGTATCTTACATATATAGTTGCCTGAATCGCTCAGGCCCGGTATCATACACATATGATTGCCTGAATCGCTCAGGTCATATTTCATACATGTATAGTTGCCTGATTCACTCAGGTCTTGTATCACACATGTATAGTTGCCCGAATCGCTTGGGTCATGTGTCATACATGTATAGTTGCCCGAATCGCTCGGGTCCTGTATCATACATGTATAGTTGCCTGAATCGCTCAGGCCCTGTATCACACACGTATAGTTGCCTGAATCGCTCAGACCCTGTATCATACATGTATAGTTGCCTGAAATCGCTCAGGTCCAGTATCATACATGTATAGTTGCCTGAATCGCTCAGGTCCTGTATCATTCATGTTTAGTTGCCTGAATCGCTCGGGTCACGTTTCATTCAGCATAGTTGCCTGAATGATTCAGGTATTGTGTCATACACGTATAGTTGCCTGAATCCCGGGTCATGTGTCTACTTATTCAGTTGCCTGAATCGCTCAGGTCATGTATCATTCATATATTGTTGCCTGAATCGCTCCGGTCATGTATCATACATGTATATTTGCCTGAATCGCTCACTACATGTTAAGTGCCTGAATCCTCAGGTCATGTATCATACATATTTAGTTGCCTGAATCGCGCAGGCCATGTATCATACATGTTCAGTTGCCTGAATCCTCGGGTCATGTTTCATACATATTCAGTTGTCTGAATCGCTCAGGCCATGTATCATACATGTTAAGTTGCCTGAATCCTCGGGTCATGTTTCATACATATGCAGTCGCCTGAAATCGCTCGGGCCATGTATCATACATGTTTAGTTGCCTGAATCCTCGGGTCATGTATCGTACGTATTCAGTTGCCTGAACCGCTCATGCCATGTATCATACATCTGTAGTTGCCTGAATCCCTCGGGTCATGTGTCATACATACTCAGTTGCCTGAACCACTCAGGTCATGTTTCATACATGTATATTTGCCTGAATCTCTCGGGTCACGTTTCACTTTGCATAGTTGCCTGAAGCGCTTAGGCCATGTATCTACATGTTTAGTTGTCTGAATCTCTCGGGTCATGTATCACACATACTCAGCTGCCTGAATCGCTCAGGTCACGTTTCATACATGTATATTTGCCTGAATCGCTCGGGTCACGTTCCATTCTGCATAGTTGCCTGAATCGCTCAGGCCATGTATAATACATGTTTAGTTGCCTGAATCCTCGGGTCATGTATCATACATATTCAGTTACCTGAATCGCTCAGGCCATGTGTCATACATGTTTAGTTGCCTGAATCTTCGGGCCATGTATCATACATATTCAGTTGCCTGAATCGCTCAGGCCATGTGTTATACATGTTTAGTTGCCTGAATCCTCGGGTCCTGTATCATACATACTTAGTTGCCTGAATCGCTCAGGTCATGTTTTCATACATGTATATTTGCCTGAATCGCTCGGGTCACGTTCCATTTTTCATAGTTGCCAGAATCACTCAGGCTATGTATCTTACATGTTTGGTTGCCTGAATCCTCGGGTCATGTATCATACATATCCAGTTGCCTGAATCGCTCAGGCCATGTATCATACATGTTTAGTTGCCTGAATCCCTCGGGTCATGTATCATACATACTTAGTTGCCTGAATCGCTCAGGTCATGTTTCATACATGTATATTTGCCTGAATCGCTCGGGTCACTTTTCATTCTGTATAGTTGCCTGAATCACTTAGGCCATGTATCATACATGTTTAGTTGCCTGAATCCCCGGGTCATGTATCATACATACTCAGTTGCCTGAATCGCTCAGGTCATGTTTCATTCTGCATAGGTGCCTGATTCCCTCAGGTCATGTATCATACATGTTGAGTTGCTTGAATCTTCGGGTCATGTATCATGCATATTCAGTTGCCTGATTCGCTCAGGTCATGTATCATACATGTTTAGTTGCCTGCTCCCTCGGGTCATGTATCATACTTATTCAGTTGCCTGCATCGCTCAGTTCATGTATCATGCATGTTAGTTGCCAGAATCCTCGGGTCATGTATCATACATTTTCCATTGCCTGTATTGCTCAGGTCATGTTCCATCCTTGTATAGTTGCCTGAATCGTCCAAGTCATGTTTAATTCATGTATGCTTGCCTGAATCGCTTAGGTCATGCATCATACATATTTAGTTGCCTGTTTGGCTCAGGTCATGTTCCATACATGTATTATTGCCTGAACCACGCAGGTCATGTTTTCTTCTGTGTACTTGCCTGAATCGTTTTGGTTCATGCATCATTCATATATAGTTGCCTGAGTTCCTCAGGTCATGTGTCATTCATGTACAGTGGCCTGATTGCTTAAGTCATGTTTCATTCTGGTATAGCTGCCTGAATCGTCCAGGTCATGTTTCATTCATATATGGTTGCTTGAATCGCACAGGTCAGGTGTCATTCATATTCTTGCCTGAAGCGCTCAGGTCATGTATCATACATGCATTTCTGTCTGAACCACTCAGGTCATATTTTCTTCTATTTAGGTGCCTGAACCACTCAGGTTCATGTATCATTCGTATATAATTGCCTGAGTCCCTCAGGCCATGTATCATACATAAATATAGTTGCCTGAATCACGCAGGTCATGTAATTTTTATGTATAGTTGCCTGTTTCACCCAGGTCCTGTATCATTCACTTACAGTTGCCTAACATCACTCAGGTCATGTTTCCCGCAGTATAACGTGGGTTCCCGAATCTCTCAGCGTTTGCTTTTCCCCTGTTCCAACCAAGCCATTTTCCTTTCAGCCCATTTGGGGTCATTCTGGAATCACGCAGACGTTCTCTTGTCTCCACTGGTGCGCTCTCGCATTTTAAACGTAATTGAATCCCATCGCTTCGGCTGGTTTCCGTTTCCAGTCCGGGTCCAATATCAGTGGGAGTTTTCACCCTGGTCCAGGTTCACACAACCTTTTGAATCCCGTCCAGGTGGTCGGCACAGTCTTACGGCTGTATTACCCAGGTCCGGTTTGCCAAAAGGTTTGGGTACTTTTGTCAGGCTTCTAGTCCCGGGTTTAGGGTTAAGTTCTATTAGCCGTCAGTTCGATGCATATACAAGTTCAATCGCTTGTCTAGGTTTATATGGAGCACCCCTCCACGTCATTCCCGTTCATTTTGCAGTTCCGGGTTTAAAAAAAAAAAAAAAAAAGCTAGTCGGCGGTATTTTTGGGCCCTTCTTCAAGGCTGGACGGCCCCTTCGCTATGTTTTCGGTCCAGATCGCACAAACAGGTCCCAGTACAGGGGCCAGCTTGGCCAGCCACACGCATTGAGCTGGTCCTTTACTCCCTTCATCCTGCTCCTCAGTAGCCGTAATCCCACTACACCCTCCTACAGGTGGACTTTACTTTTGCCCCCTTCCTGGCCTACCCCGTCCTGGCTCCGGGCACAATTCAGCCAGTAATAGGTATAGTCAGGCCATCCGCACCTTGGGATGGTTATCGTCATCTCCTCCACCCAGATGGTGGCACCGACCACAAGTAGTAAGGCTGAAAAAGTTCAGCCTGCATTTGTGGGAGGGGCTTGGGCCGCTACTTATACCTCCCCCCTCAAGCAATCAGCCTCGGCATGAACGGCGGCCGTGCCCCACCCTCCCTCCCTCCCTTTCTTTTTATCCTTTCAATTAGGGTAGGCCCCCTTCCTGGCCTACCCCGTCCTGGCTCCGGGCACAATTCAGCCAGTAATAGGTATAGTCAGGCCATCCGCACCTTGGGATGGTTATCGTCATCTCCTCCACCCAGATGGTGGCACCGACCACAAATGAAGATTCGCAGTGGTGAGTGCAGCCTTCTTCTTTGCTTTTTCTACCGATACATCATTATTGACTTAATTATTGGCTGGCACCACCGTTACTGCTATCCACCCACTGCCACTCAGAACTTCACCAGTAAGGAGCGCTTGGCGCGGTGCTGCCCTGCTCTTTTCTTCCTGTGTATACCCATCACTGGAACATGGCTGGGGGGGACACAGATGATACACCACCTACAGAGGACAGCTTGTCCTTACCTCTGGGCAGCCTGGCACTTGTGAGCGACTACATGCTGCAGTGCCTGCGCAACGACAGCAGAGTTGCCCACATTTTAACTTGTGCTGACTACTGGGTTGACACCCTGCTGGATCTCCGGTACAAGGACAACGTGCCCACCTTAATTCCCACACTGCTGCTAGACGCGCTCCTGAGGGCATTCCCAACTGACACGGAGGGACAAGTGGAAGCACAAGGCAGAGGCGGAGGTAGAGGAGGAAGAGGTCGCCAACGCAGCCGTGTCACGGCCAGCTCG
Source organism: Bufotes viridis (assembly GCA_033119425.1). Taxonomy (NCBI): domain Eukaryota; kingdom Metazoa; phylum Chordata; class Amphibia; order Anura; family Bufonidae; genus Bufotes; species Bufotes viridis. Next base: position 79,434,070 of record CM065596.1, read on the forward strand.
TCAGACAGCAGGGTTAGCATGGCCGAGATGTGGAAAAGTTTTGTCACTGCGCCACAACAAACTGCACCACCAGCTGATAGGGAACGTGCTAGCAGGAGGCAGCATTTCAACAACATGGTGGAACAGTACATGTGCACATGCCTCCACGTACTGACTGATGGTTCTGCCCCATTCAACTTCTGGGTCTCCAAATTGTCCACATGGTTAGAGCTTGCCCTTTATGCCTTGGAGGTGCTGGCCTGCCTTGCGGCTAGTGTATTGTCTGAACGTGTATTTAGCACGGCAGGGGGCGTCATTACAGACAAACGCAGTCGCCTGTCTACAGCCAACGTGGACAAGCTCACGTTCATTAAAATGAACCAGGCATGGATCTCACAGGACTTGTCCGTACCTTGTGCAGACATTTATAACTGCCTCGCCCTCAACCATACATTCTTGTACTCCAGGGCACTGCTGTATTGGTGTGTGACATGATGCCTGTTTTGCTGTTATGGACCTCTCTCCTCTGTCTGGGTGCTAGGGCCTAAATTCCTGAAAGTGGCCTGTTGCATTGGTGGGTGACATGATGCCTGTTTTGCTGTTATAGGACCTTTCTCCTCTGTCTGGGTGCTAGGGCCTAAATTCATGAAAGTGGCCTGTTCCATTGGTGGGTGACATGATGCTGTTTTGCTGTTATGGGATCTTTCTCCTCTGCCTGGGTGCCAGGGGCCTACATTAATGATAATCGCCTGCTGCATTGCTGGGTGACATGATGCCTGTTTTGCTGTTATGGGACCTTTCTCTTTTGTCTGGGTGCTAGGGCCTAAATTGCTGAAAGTGGCCTGTTCCATTGCTGGGTAACATGATGCCTATTTTGCGGTTATGGGACCTCTCTCCTCTGTCTGGGTGCTAGGGCCTAAATTACTGAAATTGACCTGCTGCATTGGTGGGTGACATGATGCCTGTTTTGCTGTTATGGGACCGCACACCTCTGTCTGGGTGCTAGGGCCTACATAAATGATAATGGCCTGTTCCGTTGCAGGTTGCCTAGAGGCCTGTGTTGCTGTTATGGGACCGCTCTCCTTTTTGCGGGAGCCATGGGCCTGAATGAGTGATTGTTGCCTGTGGCAATGCTGGGTGAAATCAATACTGCTTTGGCGTGATTTGAACTCTCCTATTTGTGGGTGCCAGGGGCCTGAGTCTGTGCATGAGGCCTGTGACACTGCAGTCAGGCATGAATCCTTTTTGGCTGTGATGACAACTTCTCCAACTCCCATGTATGGTTGTCTTGGGCCTGAATCTGTGAATGTGGCCTGTGGCACTGCTGGCAGACATGAATCCTTTTTGGCTGTGAGGAGAACTTCAACTACCATAGCATTCCCACCTGACGCCACCCCAACCTCCTATTCTACCTCCTCCTCCAAGTTGCCAATTAATATTGGTTAATTTTTATTTATTTTATTTTAAGTCATTTCCCTATCCACATTTGTTTGCAGGGGATTTACCTACATTTTGCTGCCCTTTGCAGCCCTCTAGCCCTTTCCAGGGCTATTTTACAGCCATTTTAGTGCCCAAAAGTTCGGGTCTCCATTGACTTCAATGGCGTTCGGGTTCAGGGTTAAGTTCGGATCCCGAACATTTTTGTGAAGTTCGCCCAAACTTCTCGACCCCAAACATCAAGATGTCCGCTAAACTCTACCTGCCACAGGAGCTGGTCACAGCAAATACAGTAGATGGCTTCAAAAAAGGTTAAGATGACTTTTTAATTCAAAATAACATTGAGACTTATTACAAGGTAGAGAAATCTTGTTCTACACATTTTTTCCCTTTTACCCAAACCCTTTTTAAAAGGAAGATGTTCATTGATCCAGGGATTTGTTCCGTGGATCGATATAGCAGGATTACAGGTTAGACTTGATGGACTTTTGTCTTTTTCCAACCTTAACAACTATGTAACTATGAAACCTTCGGTAAGCTCTCAATATCGCTTCCTTCTCAGAGTCATCTAACTATTTGGCTATGACTTACCTTGGCCGTCAGTGCTAGAGCCATTTTGTGAGGAGCGAGGGCACTGCAACCTCTCCGGCCCGATTCGCTGGGCTCTTTCCACTCTGTACGGGCCCTCCAGCCCCAAAAGTATGGGTACTTGCACCAAAAAAAATATGGAGGAGAGTGCTAGCAGGGATGCTTTCTGATAGACCTACCAGTCACAATTTGTTCCTGCGCATTTGGTTCAAGATCATCGAGTTTGACAGTGAGTCTAATGTTATCCAGCATGAGCTTGTGAATGCATGTGTGGGCACCCACTATCTCATTCTCTACTGACGAGAGATGTTATTTTGCTTCGTCTAGGTGGTCATTATGGCAGTGCCTGCAATGCATATCTAGAGGGCCTGCAATGCTGCCAATATTGTTGCCGACCATGTAGTTTGAATGGGAGAGATCTATTTGGCAACCTTATTTGCCAGCTTCTTGTAGTTAATGCGAAGATGTTGGAACCTGATATCCGAATCTCCTTTCTCTTCCTTTGAAACGTCCTTCCTGTCAGAGAATGCCCGAGCAGGCACCATCTTGTCACATCATGTGGTGGGTGACAATGCTGCTGTGTGTGGAAGATGAAATGGTCCCAAACTTAAAAGGGGTTGTCCGAGTTATGAAAAAAAAATATAGCACTGTAAATCTGATGGGCACCAATATACAGTTGTGTTCAAAATTATTCAACCCCAACTGAAATTGAGTGTTTTGGCCAGTTTGACATTGATTTTGATCATTTTAGTCATCTTGTTTACAATATAATCAAAGAGGCACTTGTAAGTCAGACAAATATAACATAACATTTATAATGAAATAACCACAAATGTCTTTTCTGTGCTCACATCATTATCAGTTTTATTCAACCCCCAAGTGACATTCAATCTTCGTACTTAGTACAACATCCTTTTCCAGTTATAACAGCTTTTAAACGTGAAGCATAGCTTGACACAAGTGTCTTGCAGTGATCTACGGGTATCTTTGCCCATTCTTCATGGGCAAAAGCCTCCAGTTCAGTCACATTCTTAGGCTTGCGCGCTGCAACAGCTTTCTTTAAGTCCCACCAGAGGTTCTCAATTGGATTTAAGTCTGGTAACTGCGATGGCCACTGGCCACAAAATGTTCCAGCCTTTAATCTGCAACCATGCTCTAGTGGACTTGGAGGTATGCTTGGGATCATCGTCCTGTTGAAAGGTCCAACGTCTCCCAAGCCTCAGGTTTGTGACGGACTGCATCACATTTTCATCCAATATCTCCTGGTACTGAAGAGAATTCATGGTACCTTGCACACGCTGAAGCTTCCCTATACCTGTAGAAGCAAAACAGCCCCAAAGCATGATTGGCCCCCCGCCATGCTTCACAGTAGGCAAGGTGTTCTTTTCTTCATAGGCCTTGTTCTTCCTCCTCCAAACATAGCGTTGATCCATGAGCCCAAACAGTTCTAATTTTGCTTCATCAGTCCACAGAACACTTTTGTGGTTTGTCCACATGACTTTTGGCATACTGCAGTCGACTCTTCTTATTCTTTGGAGACAGCAAGGGGGTGCGCCTGGGAGTCCTGGCATGGAGGCCTTCATTACGCAGTGTGCGCCTTATTGTCTCAGCTGAAACTTCAGTACCCGCATCTGACAAATCTTTTTTCAGTTTCTCAGCAGTCACACGGGGACTTTTCTCCACTTTGCGCTTCAGGTAGCACACAGCAGTCGAAGTCAGCATCTTCTTTCTGCCACGACCAGGTAGCATTTCAACAGTGCCCTTTGCCTTGAATTTGCGAATGATGCTTCCTATGGTGTCTCTTGGTATGTTTAACATCTTTGCAATCTTCTTATAGCCATTGCCCTTCCTTGGAAGAGAAATCACCTCTTCTCTTGTCTTCCTGGACCAGTCTCTTGACTTCACCAGTAAATGTCTAGAAGGAGCTGAGTATCACAGTCATTTTAAATCTGCCTAATTGGTGCTTATTATGCTTGATTGCTGCTCCTTGACATCCACAGGTGTTTTCAATACCTGATCGAAAACACTTGAATGAACCTCTGTTCTTATGAGTGGTAGTCTTTAAGGGGTTGAATAATTGTGTCAATGAAGAAATCACAAAACAAACATTTAATACTGTATTACAAAAATAATTGATGTCATTTTAGTTGCATTTGGTTCTTTAAAAAGTCCTTGTAAGATTTCATTCTGAACACAACTACAAATGTACACTATATTCCCTAAAACCCTTTACAGCATTGGGGGTTGAATAATTTTAAACACAACTGTATGACTAAGCAAGTTTTAGGCAAAAAAATATATATCTTTTTCCTCATTTCCCTGGTTCTTTTCTCATTTCCCTAGTTCTTTTTTTCTTTACATACAATAACAACAATCTCTGCCCCTCCCCCGACACTGCTAAGGAGTAAATGCAAGAGCTGCCCTGAGTGACATGTCTGCCTGCTGGTAGACTCAGCAGCATGTTGTATGTGTAGGACTACAAGTCCCAGCTGTATAATTACACTGCTAAGGGAGTTGATACAAGAGCTGCCCTGAGTGCTGGGAGACTCAGCAGCATGTTGTATGTGTAGGACTACAAGTCTCAGCTGTATAATGACACTGCTAAGGGAGTGAATATAATGGCTGCCCTGAGTGCTGGGAGACTTAGCTGCATGTTGTATGTGTAGAACTACAAGTCCTAGCTGTATAATGACACTGCTAATACACAAAGGATTCTCCCCCTACCTGTTCTTGTGCAATGCTCTCTCTCTCAGCTCCTTTGTCAAGCATTTGTCTCCTCACTGCCTGTAGCCACACAGTCTGTGCAGCTGAAAGGCTTAAGAATCCTAGTAGAGAGCAGATAGTGAAGGGGGCATGGCCAGCACAGTGATGTCTTGTGTACAGATCTCTCAGGCTTGTGCACGAACATTATCAAGCAGGGAGAGAAGCTGACATCACAGGTCATGCAGTACCGTAGATAATTTTTTTTCCTGCGGGGGGTTCAGCTTTCTCAAATTATAAGACGTTATCAGTGACTGGGGAAATAAATTTTTTTCAAGAGTAAGACTGATCTGTCTGTGTGATTTATTTTATTGGGGGATGATGCAACATGATGGAAATATGGATGATTTCACTTCAGTCCCAGGCTGTCCCCACTCCCCACACTGTGTGGGGAGTCTGGGGACTGAAGTGAAATCATCCATATTTTAAATATGGATGATTTCACTTCAGTCCCCACACAGTGGGGACTGTGGGATAGGCACTGAAGTGAAATCATCCATATTTCCATCATGTTGCATCACCCCCCATAAAATCACAGTGACAGTGACAGTCTTACTACTCTTGTCTCTTGACAGAAAAAATTGATCTGATTCTCCAGTCCCCAGACTCTCTCTCAGACAGTCACACTTACTAGTCTGTCTCCAGGAGGACTGGGAGGACCAGGAGGAAGTCTCCCTCCAAGAGTCCAAGTAATGTGGGTGGCGTGAGGTGAGGTGTGGTGCGGTCTCTCTCCAGGAGTCCTCAGGGCCAGCCGGGGGGGGGGGGGGGGCTCTTTCTGTCACTGAGTCTTGTCACAATGTTGAGTCAGTGAATTGACTCACTTGACTGTTGACTAAGCTTGGGCCGGGGGTTGGGCGGGCGGGCGCAAGCACAGGCAGGCACGGCAGCTCTTCTTCTCTGCTGCTAGCTAGAGTCTAGACAGACACTGCCTGTGCGTGCCGCCCGCACCACGTGACAAACAGTTCAGTCAGTGACTGCTCACCTCACTGACTGAATCACTACGCGCCGCCCGCCCGCACTGAGCTGAGCCGGGTTCTGGTTCTCCTCTTTTTCTAACAGAGCGCGCAGGCAGAAGCAGTGCTGGCGCATCCATAAAAAAAAAAAAAAGGCCAAACATTCTGGGGGGGTTGAACCCCTACCCCCCTTATCTACGCCCCTGAGGTCATGTGACCCTTAGTGAAATCTGAGAAACCAGGCACTCCAGATAAAGTGAGTTAGTTGGAAAGTCGTTACATTTGCCTAGTTAGGAACATAGAAAGAGCAAAAAAATAAATCTGACAACCCCTTTAATGATCTCCCGTAATATGTATATGTTGCTACAGCAAATTGCATGAAGAGAGAAGTGTCCCGTGCAGAGAGGGACAAGTCTGGAGAATAGATGTAGCCTCTCTCTTCCCCATCTTTACATGTCGGCACCACACCTGGGCATCAGTTCTCTCCTCTTGTAGGAGATACGTGATAAATTCCATTTGCAACCCCTTTAAGTACTCAAAGTCGACTAGGCATCACATGCATGCCATATGGGCAGAGGAGAGAGGGCTTGCTGGCAAATCTGTGGCCTGTAGGGAAAAATGGACAGACAGTTCTGGTCTTGGCCACCGGAATAGAAGAGTGACGCTCATGTCCTACCTGGAGAGTAGGTTGGCTGCGGGCGAGGGCTGCCAATACAGTATTATTTCACTCTCACTGTTATCTATCTTTAGGGACTGATTTCATGATACACCTCTACATTAGTCAAATACCCAACACACAACCAACACTAGACTGAGCTGTGTAAATGTGTAAGATATGAGCTCCCCCTAGTAGATATCGCAGACAGAATTATTATTTTAAATCCATATCTATGTGCCATGAAGCAGGGGATTTGGAGCTTTGTAACAGAAAACAGACATTAAGAATATTATCAAGCAGGAGAGAATTTTTATACATTTACATAACAATACCATTTTTGTTTGGATGTGTCTGTACACATGTGAATGCATCCTTATTCCTTAGCCATCAAACTAAATGCTTGGCTTGATTAACACACCCACTAATTGTTTGTACAAAGGTATGTAATTTCAAAGTGAGGTGAGGTGCCATGAGGTGTAATGCCTTCATATAACAACATTCAATCCAGTGGCAGCAAACAATTACAAGCTGTCAGTAAACAAATGCAGCGTGATGGGGGAGATCTATGAAGACCAGCGTTTTGCATGCCAGTCTTAATCTATCACCCACTGGCATCAGATATGCACAATTATTAACCACTTAATGTATAACTGTATGTCATTTGCATGTAAGGAAATGTAGCTTAAGGAAAAGTTGCTGCTTAAGTTTTTATAATAGCAATTTGCATATACTCCAGAATGTTATGAAGAGTGATCAGATGAATTGCATAGTCCTTTGCCATGAAATTAACTTAATCCAAAAAAAAAAATTCCACTGCATTTTATTGCTGTCATTAAAGGACCTGCTGAGATCATTTCAGTAATCGTCTTGTTAACTCAGGTGTGAATGTTGACGAGCACAAGGCTGGAGATCATTATGTCAGGCTGATTGGGTTAAAATGGCAGACTTGACATGTTAAAAGGAGGGTGATGCTTGAAATCATTGTTCTTACATTGTTAACCATGGTGACCCGCAAAGAAACGCGTGCAGCCATCATTGCGTTGCATAAAAATGGTTTCACAGGCAAGGATATTGTGGCTACTAAGATTGCACCTCAATCAACAATTTATAGGATCATCAAGAACTTCAAGGAAAGAGGTTCAATTCTTGTTAAGAAGGTTTCAGGGCGTCCATGATAGTCCAGCAAGCGCCAGGATAGTCTCCTAAAGAGGATTCAGCTGCGGGATCGGAGTGCCACCAGTGCAGAGCTTGCTTAGGAATGGTAGCAGGCAGGAATGAGCGCATCTGCACGCACAGTGAGGGGAAGACTTTTGAAAGATGGCCTGGTGTCAAGAAGGGCAGCAAAGAAGCCACTTCTCTCCAAAAAAAACATCAGGGACAGATTGATCTTCTGCAGAAAGTATGGTGAATGGACTGCTGAGGACTGGGACAAAGTCATATTCTCCGATGAAGCCTTTTTCCAATTGTTTGGGGCATCTGGAAAAAGGCTTGTCCAGAGAAGAAAAGTTGAGTGCTACCATCAGTCCTGTGTCATGCCAACAGTAAAGCATCCTGAGACCATTCATGTGTGGGGTTGCTTCTCATCCAAGGGAGTGGGCTCACTCACAATTTTTCCCAAAAACACAGCCATGAATAAAGAATGGTACCAAAACACCCTCCAACAGCAACTTCTTCCAACAATCCAACAACAGTTTGGTGAAGAACAATGCATTTTCCAGCACGATGGAGCACCGTGCCATAAGGCAAAAGTGATAACTAAGTGGCTCGGGGACCAAAACGTTGGCATTTTGGGCCCATGGCCTGGAAACTCCCCAGTTCTTAATCCCATTGATAACTTGTGGTCAAGCCTCAAGAGGGGGGTGGATGAACAAAAACCCACTAATTTTGACAAACTCCAAGAAGTGATTATGAAAGAATGGGTTGTTATCAGTCAGGGATTGGCCCAGAAGTTGATTGAGAGCATGCCCAGTCGAATTGCAGAGGTCCTGAAAAAGAACGGCCAACACTGCAAATACTGACTCTTTGCATAAATGTCATGTAATTGTTGATAAAAGCCTTTGAAACGCATGAAGTGCGTGTAATTATATTTCACTACATCACAGAAACGACTGAAACAAAGATCTAAAAGCAGTTTAGCAGCAAACTTTGTGAAAACTAATATTTCTGTAATTCTCAAAACTTTTGGCCACGACTGTAGATTATAATAAATGTGCCAGGCTGACTATGCCTTTCCCACACCTCCCACTACCAGCAACGCTTCACCTACTTTTATACAACTGATATGAATATCAAACTTACATTCAGGACTAGCCGGACATGCTTGGATTTCCTGGATGTTTTCAGATTGATGAAGAAGGTCAGATCAGGACGGACCTCTACAGAAAGCACACCCCAGTGAATGCCTTATTACATGCGAAGTCCGCCCATTCAGGTAATCTTATTAATAGTATACCGGTTGGTCAGTTGTTGCAAATAAGGAGAATCTGTTCAACTGAACAAGCCTTTGAATTTCAGGCTGAGGAACTCTGCTAGAGATTCCATGAGAGGGGCTACAACATACGATCGATAAAGGCAGGATATTGGAGAGCAAGTGGATCAAAAAGATCCGACTTACTTCATGAGAAGGAGAAGAAAGATGAGAAGGATGAGACACGGTTCAATACAGGATACAATCAGTGGCGTACCGCCAATATAGGTAGGGTACGCCACTGCTATGGGGCCCGTGGCACAGGGGGGCCCGGAGCACTCGGAAGGCCCCGCCCACACTATTTCGCCCCGCCCACCCCGACCGACGCAGTCCCGGAACAGCCGCCCGCAGCCAGCAGTCCGGACAGAGCCAGCAGGAGGACCGATGTGCTGGGGAGCCGAGCTGCTGGCACCCACCCTGAACAGGCTGCCGTGCCTGGCCCTGGCTCAGTGAGAGAGTGGTATGTCAGACAGTGTGTCAGTCACTGTCAGACTGACACTGTGACTCTAAAAGCGATGTGGAAGTTGCCCAGACTGAAGGGGCAGGCAGCAAGAGAGAGGAGGGGTGGGGAGGGGGGACAGGACAGCCTTCTCACTCCAGTCCTGTTGCCCTCTTGAGCCCCCAAATGCCCAAGGGGAGGGGGGGGGGTGGGGTGGGGCAGGTGTGAGTCCACAGTCAGGAAAGTGTACCACTTTGCCAGGCTGTATTCATACAGTATGAGACTCCCCTGCCTTCCCCCCAGGTCCACTATGATGAGCCTCCCCAACTGGGCCCAGTGCCTCACAAAATTGCTTGGGGGGGGGGGGTGGAGTTTAGAGGAGGAAAGCATACTGGCCTCTATGAGCCCCCCCCCCTTCCTGAGTCCTCTATGAGCCCCCCAATGCCCCCCAAAATGACTAGCAAGGCATTAACCCCTAATACCCCCCCAAATGCCTGGGGAGGGGGAAGCGGTAGGAGTCCTCTGTGAGCCCCAACCCCACACTGTCCTCTATTAGCCCCCCCCCCTCGGAGTTCTCTATGAGCCCCACCAGCAACCCCTAATGTCCCTCAAAATGCCCATGGGGGAGAAGTATGAAGAAAGCACACTGTTCTAAGAATTTTGGGGGGCATTAGGGGTTGGGGGGGCTCATAGAGGACAGTGTGCTTTCCTCCTACACCTACTCCTTCCTAACACCCCCCCACCCCACCCCCCGGGCATTTTGGAGGGCATTACGGGGTGGATTAACCCCTCTAACTCCTTGCTGCTAATGCTGAGTGTGCACATAGCCACCACTAAATGATATTCCACCAACCAGCCAAACCATCCCCCCCACACACACAAACACATGCGCATATGTGCACACTCAGCAGCATCAGCAGCAAGGGGTTTGGGCAGTGGTGTACTGCAATCGTTTGGGGTAAGAGAAGTGATGACAAAATGGCGCAAGTAGCAAAGGGGTTAAGATGTGGAGGATGGCCTACGTCCGGCTTTAGCACAGTGGACAGAGGCAGGAGGAGTGATGTGTATGCGGGCTCCTGCCCTGCACTCGCTCAGTTGTGCTCGCATACATATTGCACCCTGTGTCCACTGTCATGGGCCCACTCTGCTAAAGCCTGACATAGCCCATATATGCCTTATTGGATAATACATATACATTTTTAAAGTTACTGCAACAAAGTTGGTTAATAAAAAAAAAAAAATATATTATTTCTTTAATGGGGGAGTGGCATGGGAGGAGCCAGGACAGGAGGTGGGAGGGTGGAGTTAAGGAGTAGGTGGGAGGGGCCATGGGTGGGGAGTGGGCGGGGTTTAGGGGGCCCATTTCAGATTCTTGCTATGGGGCCCAGTAATTTCTATGTACGCCCCTGGATACAATACATGATGGAGGGCTGTCCGTGAAGCTCTAGGTAAATACTGGGAAATACTGAGGACTGATCCACAACTGGGTAAAATATTATCACCCTATCCGTCGATTACCTATCGGAGGGCAAAGAATTTGAGAGACCATCTAGTTAAAAGCCATTATACGGTCAAGAAATCTGGGATTTTTGGCACAAAGGGTCCCCGTTGGGGAAATAAAGAATGCGGCAAGTGCTGGTCGCTTGTAACAACATGGATATGGCTGAACACTTTTGGGACTCATGTAAAAAAACTGTACAAAATAACACACTCAATAACGTGTACAACCATTGGAGTCATCTATTGGGCCATATGCCCATGTGGCATGATATATGTAGGGATGACATTGCGTCAATTTAAGAGGCGTATCAGAGAACATGTACTGGCAATACTAAGCCGCTAAAGACCTGGATGACATAGAAAGCCTTCAAACTATTCCAAGATATTTCAAAGAGAAACACAATTCTGATGGTTCCCTTCTTCGCTTTAGGGGTATTGACGATGTGATTATCCCCCTAGAGGTGGAAATTGGAAGAAACTTCTCTGCCAAAAAGAAACACGAAGGATATTTTTGTTGGATACCATTACACCATTAGGGCTTAATGAAGGTAACCGCTTTGCCTTGTTTTTATAGCTCCCTGCATTTTTCTCCTCTGGCCAGGAATGTCGGTGTTTTTAACAGTTTTGTTTGATTGGCATATTCTTAGGTTTTAACTGTTACACAATAGTTTTTCTGATTTACCCGTTTGTATTGTTTTTTCAGGATTAATAATGCCTCGTATCCAATGGATTCCAATATGTGGAATATAGACAGAATCTGCTGATTTATAGACATACAGGCCACAGAATTGGAAAGAACCTCAGTGCACTTATGTCTGGAGTTATATGTATTATCACCATCTTACTATCTGTTAAAGTATCTACCTACAATAGTAGACAAGAAGGCAGGATCGAGACCGTGCGTAGTCGTAGAGAATCAAAAAGCAGTTACTCCATCTCGTCCTTTTCCTAAGGAACACGAGGTCTGCAGATATCCACTATTCAAGGGTATCCTGCAACTTGTTAAGGAAATAAAAATAGTGAAGATCGTATAATATATGACCCCTTTCGTACCAGTTCTACTCACAGGGAAAAATATTGCACGGGCTTATCATACGTTTCCTTTCATCTCCCTTGAGACGGTGATCTGTACCATTCATGGTAGCCTGCAGGTAATAAATGCTCCTACCATAGTGAGGGTCCGACCGCAAATACAATAAAAATATTTATTTGGACATATACTCATATTTCTTTTATAAAATAACGATATAAAAACAGCCTCCCAGCGACTTTAGTCTGTTTTTATATCGTGATTTTATAAAAGAAATTGTTTGAGTATATGTCCAAATAAATATTTTTATTGTACTTGCGGACCCTCACTATGGTAGGAGCATTTATTACCTGCAGGCTACCGTGAATGGTACAGATCACCGTCTCAAGGGAGATGAAAGGAAACGTATATTATACGGATCTTCACTATTTTATTTCCTTAACAAGTTGCAGGATACCCTTGAATAGTGTATATCTGCAGACCTCGTGTTCCTTAGGAAAAGGACAAGATGGAGTAACTGCTCTTTGATTTTCTACGACTACGCGTGGTCTCGATCCTGCCTTCTTGAATTGACAAGTGTGAACAGTGCCTACAACACTATAGAGACTTGCTGCGGTTTGGACTTATTACGGACTGGTGATATAACTCTTTAATAGTAGACAAGTGATGACAATGGATTTGGGACTCTAAATCATTTCTACCATGGTTGTTACTATTCATAGTGGCACCCAGCTATGTAGACTAGCATGGGGGAGAGAGATGTATTGGCTTAAGATTTGTGTGGAGATTGGTGTCCCCTACCTTTATCTCTATACAATTATTTTATTGCTTTATTTTTATCAATTGATGGTTGCGCTGGATTGTGTCCGCAAAAGGCTGGGATTATATTTAATATATTTTTTATATTGATGTTGGGGATATGGGGTATATTTTCCCATTTAGTAAGATGGGTATTGCTAGGTATCACATACACAATGCATTACAAGGTCAATAAATGATGGATTATTTCCTATGAATTTTAGATTTTTATTATTAGTTTTATCCTAGTTATTCACCACCCTGCATGGTTTGGTTTCACTGTTGCACTTGGGCACTTATTGCACTTTGGGACATTGCACTTTATAACATCTGTTTTTGCTTCACAGAATGTCTGATGTGGTCCATAAGCATAGACACCTTACAAGTGTTTCACATTTTTGATTGATTTAATTATGGATATACTGCTCAGGATTATGTACCCCTAAAACCAATATCTTACAATCTATGAACATGATATTTTTATGCAATTATTATAAAAAATATGTTTGTATCCCAGTTGTAGATTTTATACATTTTGAGAATATAGGTATTTTGCAGTCGGTGAGGTAGGGTGAGGTAGGGATACCCTTATATATATATATATATATATATATATATATATATATAGCCTAATTATAATCTGTACCCTGAACGGCAGTATTCACATATTGTGGGCATGATACTTGTGTTAAGACGGTGGATGCTTGTCATTATATGAGGGTCTGATACTGCCATTAGATTTCAATCCCTCATCATCTTTCTTTTTTTGATATGTATGCCCGGGCATACACGCGGGGATGGGAGTGAACCAGCATGACTGATATTGCGAGGTTTGGGTATGGATTAGGTCTGTTTCGCGGGATTTCGCTGCAATTCCCACAGGACGACACCAACACCATGCGGGGATCATTATGCAGTGAGCCAGACCGACAGGGGAATTGTATGTGAGGTCACGGTGTGGATAACGGTAGTCCGAGGGAAAACACAGTTCTGGTTACTCATTTTTATGTCGTCCCTGGGCAGACTTGCATAAATGATGAAGAGAACGGCACAGTGATTCTCCGGGGCACGCCATGATAAGGGACACAGGCCAGATGGTGTTTCGAGGTGCCCTTGGTGGTCTGTATTAATGTGCCTATGGCAAGATCCCTGATTGTTGTGACGCCAGTACCTTTTGTGGTGTTACAACCATTTATAGTAGTAGTAATTGAGGAATTGGAAACTGAGACAGCAGTGAAATCCAACTTATGACTTTTACTGAACGATGCTCCTGGTACCAGTTACAACCAAGTATAAAACAGTCTCTAGTACATCCAGATATGAAATACAGTCTCTCTAAGATGGACAGAGGTAAAGCTGCAAAGTATCCACTGCTCACAGGTGTGATGTCTGTCTCTTTGGCTATTAATGATGTAGGTTTTATGCTTACTGGTAGGTGACTTCAACGCTGGTCCCTGTTATTCCAGTGCGGGTTAGTGAGGCTGCCGGAGGCTGGTAATTCCTTCACTAGTTAAAGGGAACCTGTCATCAAAAAATACCATTTGAAAGTATTAACAGTACCTCCTAGTGCCCGCAAACTGTGTCCACATGGTCCTTTTGCTCCGATTGTCAGTCTAAGCTTGATTGATAAAATGCACTTTTATTCTGCCGCTGCCCCGTGCTTCAAGTCAGGCTTGAAGTCATGGGGGCAGCGGCCTCGACGTCTTCCACGGTGCTCTCCCCGCCCCCTGCCTCCTTGAGTGACAGCCGCGATTGCCTTGCCGGGACTGCGCTCTAAGGCCGCATGCACAGTAAAGGGCGGCTGGAGCCTGACTTGAAGCACGGGGCAGCGGCAGAATAAAAGTGCATTTTATCAATCAAGCTTAGAGTGACAATCGGAATAAAAGGACCATGTGGACACAGTTTGCGGGCACTAGGAGGTACTGTTAATACTTTCAAATTGTATTTTTTGATGACAGGTTCCCTTTAACTCCAAAGGTCCTAAGGCGCTTGTGGAGATGGCCGTAACCCTTTGGGTCTATGTTCCTTTAGTTCCTGGTGGATTAATATCCTTTTAGAAACTAAACTCCTAGCTCATGTCCACTAACTCTTAGCTGAGTTCTGAAAAGGATGTGAACACTTCAGCTCAGGGCTGAAAAATGACTCACTGACTACGCCTGAGCTGGGCTATATATGGGATGTCTTGTCTCCCCCTAGTGGTAGGCTCAGTGTAATGTAATCTAATACACCTGTAGGCAGGTATTATGCATGAAGATGCACTGCAGCATAAAACAGGTTATATAAAGCATACAAAGCATAATACGACAACTTTGCAGTACCCATGTGGGTAGTGGGACACTGCAATTACCTCTGCTACACAGGTAAAACTCTGACGCGGCAAAACGTATGTCGGGGTTTGTTTAGCCTCTCCAACTCTTGGTCTGTATACCTACCTTACTTATCTTTGTGCCACTTATGTATTGTTTTTGAAACATGCCTTTGCCTTCTAGTCAGCAGGCTTTTTAGATCCTACTTATGTGGTGATGTATTGTTTAGTGCCCCCTTAATTGCACTGATACATATAGTGATATGATTGGAGATTGGGGAATGCTCTACAATACCATATAATTAGAAAGGATACTGCCCCTGGTGGGAGATTTTTATTATATATTATCTACTAGTAGAGTTGAGCGAACACCTGGATGTTCGGGTTCGAGAAGTTCGGCCGAACTTCCCGAAAATGTTCGGGTTCGGGATCCGAACTCAACCCGAACCTCATCCCCATCCCAAATCCGAACCCCATTGAAGTCAATAGGGACCCGAACTTTTGGGCACTAAAAAGGCTGTAAAATAGTCCAGGAAAGGGCTAGAGTGCTGCAAAAGGCAGCAAAATGTAGGTAAATGCCCTGCAAACAAAAGTGGATAGGGAAATGAATTAAAATGAAATAAATTAAAATTTACCAATATCAATTGGAGAGAGGTCCCTTAGCAGAGAATCATGCATCATATCACCCACCACTGGAGAAGGCCACTTTCAGTTATTGAGGCCCCAGCACCCAGACAGAGGAGAGAGGTCCCACAGCAGAGAATCATGCGTCATATAACCCACCACTGGAGAAGGCCACTTTCAGTTATTTAGGCCCCAGCACCCAGACAGAGGAGAGAGGCCCCACAGCAGAGTATCATGCGTCATATCACCCACCACTGGAGAAGGCCACTTTCAGTTATTTAGGCCCCAGCACCCAGACAGAGGAGAGAGGTCCCACAGCAGAGAATCATGCGTCATATCACCCACCATTGGAGAAGGCCACTTTCAGTTATTTAGGCCCCAGCACCCAGACAGAGGAGAGAAGTCCCACAGTAAGGAATAAGGCGTCATATCACCCACCACTGGAGAAGGCCACTTCCAGATATTTAGCCCACGGCACCCAGACAGATGAGAGAGATCGCATGGCAAAGGTTCAGGCTTCATGTCACCCGCCATTGTAACAGGCCACTTTCAGTTATTTAGGCCCCGGCGCCCAGATTGAGGAGAGGTTCATTCAACTTTTTGGTTGCACCGCAAGATCATGGTAAAGTTAAAAAAATTAGGATTCAATAAAGAAGTGCCCCGGAGTACAAGAATACATGGTTGAGGGGGAGGCAGTTATAAATGTCTATTCTGCACAAGGGAGGGACAGGTCCTGTGGGATCCATGCCTGGATCATTTTTATGAATGTCAGCTTGTCTACGGTGGCTGTGGACAGGCGGCTGCGTTTGTCAGTAATGACGCCCCCTGCCGTGCTGAATACACGTTCAGACAAAACGCTGGCCGCCGGGCAGGCCAGCACCTCCAAGGCATTAAATGCTAACTCTGGCCACGTGGACAATTTGGAGACCCAGAAGTTGAATGGGGCCGAACCAGGGGCGGATTAAGTGCATCATCGGCCCGGGCTGTTTCATAAACTTGGGCCCCATTCCTCTATTTATCAATGACCCCCAACCCCCCCACCCCAACCCAATTCGGTGTTCTGGCCCATATTTATAGTAACTATTTAAAGATAACTACACAACATGAAATTCTTTGCAAACTTCAAACCTTTATTGTAGTTTTTATAACAATGGTAAATGGTCCTTCAAATAATATATTAAATGGATTAATTTTTTTTATTACAGGGGATTTATCCAAACTAAATTACTGTATTTTTCGCCCCATAAGACACATTTTTTTCCCAATAAAAGCGTATGTAATGCCGGGAAACAGTAATGAGGCCCAGCAAATCCCAAACGTCCCAAACATGAAAATCAGAGAGCTAGGGGGACCCCGGCTATGGGGGACAATAAAATATAACTTTTAATTGATAAAGGTTAAAAACGTACACACCAACAAAAACACAACATAAGTGGAAAAATAATCTACATGCCCAGTATCAATAGAAAAATTGGAACAAGCTCACCATATATGTGATCTTAGGACAGGGATCCCGTCAAAGTGCCTGGTCAGCATAGTGGTGTGCCATCCGAGTGGGCAGACGGGTGATCCGCAGGTCCGCCTCAGTGCCTGATCAGCATAATGATGTACCATCCAGGTGGGCAGACCGGTGATCCGCAGGTGGGCAGTGGGGAGGTTACAAGGTATCTGGAGGGGTAAACAGATGGGAGATGACTAACCCTGGAATGCCCTGTCAGGTGGAGAGGGGGGGAAATGCTACGCCAGCCCTTCCTATCTGTACAGAGCATCCGCCCCGAAAGGGCTGACCCCGTCCAGACACCTGTCCCTATGTGGGGACCTCACCCTAGATAAACCTAGCAATCAGTGTCTCCCAACGCCCGACGTGTCACGTTTCTACACAATCGTTCATCAGGGGGGAAAAGGGGGGCACTAGTAACATAGTAACATAGTATATAAGACCGAAAAAAGACATTTGTCCATCCAGTTCGGCCTGTTTCCTACAAGTTGATCCAGAGGAAGGCAAAAATCCCCTGTGAGGCAGAAGCCAATTTTCATCACTTAAGGGGAAAAAAATTCCTTCCCGACTCCAATCAGGCAATCAGAATAACTCCCTGGATCAACGACCCCTCTCTAGTAGCTGTAGCCTGTAATATTATTACACTCCAGAAATAAATCCAGTCCCCTCTTGAATTCCTTTATTGTACTTACCATCACCACCTCCTCAGGCAGAGAGTTCCATAGTCTCACTGCTCTTACAGTGAAGAATCCTTTTCTATGTTTGTGTACAAACCTTCTTTCCTCCAGACGCAGAGGATGTCCCCTTGTCACAGTCACAGTCCTGGGGATAAATAGATGATGGGACAGATCTCTGTACTGACCCCTGATATATTTATACATAGTTATTAGATCTCCCCTCAGTCGTCTTTTTCTAAAGTGAATAACCTAATTTTGATAACCTTTCAGGGTACTGTAGATCCCTCATTCCAGTTATTACTTTAGTTGCCCTCCTCTGAACCCTCTCCAGCTCTGCTATGTCTGCCTTGTTCACAGGAGCCCAGAACTGTACACTGTACTCCATGTGTGGTCTGACTAGTGATTTGTAAAGTGGTAGGACTATGTTCTCATCACGGGCGTCTATGCCCCTTTTGATGCAACCCATTATCTTATTGGCCTTGGCAGTAGCTGCCTGACACTGGTTTTTGCAGCTTAATTTGCTGTTTATTAAAATTCCTAGATCCTTTTCCATGTCAGTGTTACCGAGTGTTTTACCATTTAATATGTACGGGTGACTTGCATTATTCCTTCCCATGTGCATAACTTTACATTTGTCAGTGTTAAACCTCATCTGCCATTTTCTGCCCAAGCCTCCAATCTATCCAGATCCCTCTGTAGCAGAAAACTGTCCTCTTCAGTGTTAATTACTTTACACAGTTTAGTGTCATCTGCAAAAATAGATATTTTACTGTGCAGGCCTTCTACAAGATCATTAATAAATATATTGAAGAGAATAGGGCCCAATACTGACCCCTGAGGTACCCCACTAGTTACAGTGACCCAATCTGAGTATGTACCGTTAATAACCACCCTCTGTTTTCTGTCACTCAGCCAGTTACTTACCCACATACAGACATTTTCTCCCAGTCCGAGAATCCTCATTTTATATACTAACCTTTTATGAGGTACGGTGTCAAATGCTTTGGAGAAGTCCAGATATATGACATCCATTGATTCGCCGCTGTCAAGTCTAGAACTTACCTCCTCATGCCATATAGCTGGATTAAACCGGGCAATGGGGAAAATTCTGCATAGAAAAAATACTGGTATACTATTTAAAAATACAGCAATAATATCCAAGATAGTAGGTCCATTGAGGATAGTGATATCAGAGTCCCATTCAATAATAGTCAATAGGTATGCAATGAGGACTATATAACAAAGGACCTAACTAAACAATATGGGCAAGCCTGGCTACCTGGTGGTGACTCCACCAGTGGGTGGACGCTGCCAAATGTACACCCCTTGCCGGTTAACGTCACGTCCCCTTGGCCTTAGCCAGAGCGTGCGCAGGAGCTACTGCGATGCCTTGCCAGGAGTAGGCATCGCACTGCACATGCCCTGGCGCGGGCTCTGATGAACTTTAAAATGCACAGATGGGCGGGCAGAGGAAGAGGTGTGGCGGGGGTCTGAGCCGGGGAGGAGGTGCCGCCTGGGGCTCGGACGCTGGAGACGCCGCCCTGGGCACTTCAGAGACCGCATTTGCATATTCTTTAAAGTTCATTATTGGATGAAAAAAACACCGTTCTATACAAAAAAGGTACAGTTTTTAATTTCATAGTGGCACATATAGCAGCTATTAGATTAGTCTAATACGCTCAAATGTGCTGACAGACTCCCTTTAAGGGACATTAAACTGTGAACTTGTGAAGGGGCACTAAGGGAGAACTTGTCTGGGTGCATAATGGAGGATAATAATGGTGCATAATTATGTTATTATATAAGGGTCCTTAAAGGGACCCTTAGTGCACCCAGACAAGTTCTCCCTTAGTGCCCCTTTACAAGTTCACAGTTTAATGTCCCTTAAGTGCATGCATGATGCACACATACAGGGAAGGAAGTGCTTAGTGCCCCTTAACAAACAGTAAAATGTCCATTATGCTTATGCACCGCCACCCAGATAAGTTCTCCCCCCAGCTTTCACAAAAATTCACTACTCAGTCAGTCCCTACTCCCTTACTTAGACCAGCCAGGCCACTCCAGATATATTAAAATAGAATAGCTAGCCGGGCCCTTAATGATTTAAATCAAATGAGTTATGTCACTGTCTGGCTCCTGCGCGCCAGACAGTGCGTGCCTGACTGTCTGGTGAACTTTTTTTAACCTGTGGGCTTGCCGCCTGCCTCCTGCTCCCGCTCGCTATTGTCCCCGCCTCCTGGTCACGTGGTGCTACTGACTGCGTCTGCGGCCGCCTGCGCGCTGCGCGGCAGCAGACTGTGTGATGTGTGAGTGACAGAGTAAAGTAAATTATAACATTCCGGCTCAGGTGGGGGTGTCGGAGGCGGGGGCCCTCCAGCCATGCCGGGCCCGGGGCTGCCGACCCGAACGCCCCAATTATAATCCGCCTCTGGGCCGAACCATCAGTCAGTACGTGGAGGGGTGTGCAGACGTACTGTTCAACCATGTTAGTGAAATGCTGCCTCCTGCTAACAGGTTCCTTATCAGGTGGTGGTGCAGTTAGCTGTGGCGTGTTGAAAAAACTTTTACACATTTCTGCCATGCTAGCCCTGCCCTCAGAGGAGCTGGCCGTGACACAGCTTCGTTGGCGACCTCTTGCTTCTCCTCTGCCTTCGCCTTGGGCTTCCACCTGTTCCCCTGTGACATTTGGGAATGATCTCAGGAGCGCGTCTACCAGCGTGCGCTTGTACTCACGCATCTTCCTATCACGCTCCAGTGCAGGAAGTAAGGTGGGCACATTGTCTTTGTACCAGGGATCCAGCAGGGTGGCAACCCAGTAGTCCGCACACGTTAAAATGTGGGCAACTCTGCTGTCGTTGCGCAGGCACTGCAGCATGTAGTTGCTCATGTGTGCCAGGCTGCCCAGAGGTAAGGACAAGCTGTCCTCTGTGGGAGGCGTATAGTCATCGTCCTCCGTATCCCCCCAGCCACGCACCAGTGATGGGCCTGAGCTGTGTTGGATGCCACCCCGCTGTGAACCTGCTTCATCAACATCCTCCTCCACCTCCTCCTCATCCTCCTTGTCCTCCAGTAGTGGTCCCTGTCTGGCCACAATTGTACCTGGCCTCTGCTGTTGCAAAAAACCTCCCTCTGAGGCACTTCCAACAGACTGGCCTGAAAGTGCTAAAAATGACGCCTGATCCTCCTCCTCCTGGGCCACCTCCTCTTCCATCATTGCCCTAAGTGTTTTCTCAAGGAGACATAGAAGTGGTATTGTAACGCTGATAACGGCGTCATCGCCACTGGCCATGTTGGTGGAGTACTCGAAACAGCGACTCACCCGTGCGTGCTGCAGCTGAAACTCCACTATCGCCTGCTGCTGCTTGCACAGTCTGGCCAGCATGTGCAAGGTGGAGTTCCACCTGGTGAGCACGTCGCATATGAAGCGGTAAGCGGGAAGGCCGAAGTTACGCTGTAGCGCAGACAGCGGCAGGATGTGAATGCCGGAAGCGCGCACAGACGGCCCGCACTTTATGCAGCAGCTCTGACACGTCTGGGTAGTTGTGAATGAACTTCTGCACCACCAAATTCAGCACATGCGCCAGGCATGGGATGTGCGTCAAACCGGCTAGTCCCAGAGCTGCGACGAGATTTCGCCCATTATCGCACACCACCAGGCCTGGCTTGAGGCCCACCGGAAGAAACCACTCGTCGGTCTGTTGTTCAATCCCCCACCACAACTCCTGCGCGGTGTGGGGCCTGTCCTCCCAAACATATGAGTTTCAGAATGGCCTGCTGACGTTTACCCCGGGCTGTGCTGAAGTTGGTGGTGAAGGTGTGTGGCTGACTGTATGAGCTGGTGGAAGCAGAGGAGGAGGAAGCCTAGGAGGAGGAGGCTACAGGAGTCAAAGAATGATGCCCTGCGTCTCCGTCTGGGGCCCAGCCGCCACTACATTTACCCAGTGTGCAGTTAGGGAGATATAGCATCCCTGGCCGTGCTTACTGGTCCACGTATCTGTGGTTAGGTGGACCTTGCCACAGATGGCGTTGCGCAGTGCACACTTGATTTTATCGGATACTTGGTTGTGCAGGGAAGGCACGGCTGTCTTGGAAAAGTAGTGGTGGCTGGGAACAACATACTGTGGGACAGCCATCGCCATCAGCTGTTTGAAGCTGTCTGTGTCCACCAGCCTGAATGACAGCATTTCAAAGGCCAGTAGTTTAGAAATGCTGACATTCAGGCCCAGGGCTCGAGGGTGGCTAGGTGGGAATTTACGCTTTCTCTCCAAGGTTTGTGAGATGGAGAGCTGAACGCTGCCGTGTGACATGGTGGAGATGCTTGGTGATGCAGGTGATGGTGTCGGTGGCAAATCCTCTGTTTGGTGTGCGGCAGGTGCCAATATTCCTCCCGAGGTGGAGGAAGAGGCCGAGGCAGCAGCAGAAGAGGGAGCAGGGGGAGCCTGAGTGAGTTCCTTGCTTTTAAGGTGTTTACTCCACTGCAGTTCAGGCTTTGCATGTAGATGCCTGGTCATGCAGGTTGTGCTAAGGTTCAGAACGTTAATGCCTCGCTTCAGGCTCTGATGGCACAGCGTGCAAACCACTCGGGTCTTGTCATCAGCACATTGTTTAAAGAAGTGCCGTGCCAGGGAACTCCCTGAAGCTGCCTTTGGGGTGCTCGGTCCCTGGTGGCGGTGGCCAGTAGCAGGCGAAATCTCTTGGCGGCGGCTGTTCTGCTTTTGCCCCCTGCTCCCTCTTTTGCTACGCTGTTGGCTCGGTCTCACCACTGCCTCTTCCTCTGAACTATGAAAGTCAGTGGCACGACCTTCATTCCATGTGGGGTCTAGGACCTCATCATCCCCTGCATCGTGTTCCACACAGTCTTCCTCCCTGACCTCCTGTTCAGTCTGCACACTGCAGAAAGACGCAGCAGTTGGCACATGTGTTTCGTCATCATCAGAGACGTGCGGACTCCGATGAGGTGGTATTCCCATGTCCTCATCATCAGGAAACATCAGTGGTTGTGCATCAGTGCATTCTATGTCTTCCACCACTGGGGAAGGGCTAGGTGGATTCCCTTGGGAAACCCTGCCAGCAGAGTCTTCAAACAGCATAAGAGACTGTTGCATAACTTGAGGCTCTGACAGTTTCCCTGATATGCATGGGGGTGATGTGACAGACTGATGGGCTTGGTTTTCAGGCGCCACCTGTGCGATGTCTGCAGAAGACTGGGTGGGAGATAATGTTGTGAACGTGCTGGATCCACTGTCGGCCACCCAATTGACTAGCGCCTGTACCTGCTCAGGCCTTACCATCCTTAGAACGGCATTGGGCCCCACCAAATATCGCTGTAAATTCTGGAGGGTACTGGAACCTGAGGTAGTTGGTTCACTAGGATGTGTGGCTGTGGCAGAATGGCCACGTCCTCTCCCAGCACCAGAGGGTCCACTAACACCACCACGACCGCGTCCGCGTCCCTTACTATATGTTTTCCTCATTGTTACCGTTCACCAAGCACCACAATAAGAAAAAAAATATTTGGCCCAATGTATTGATTTCAAATTCAGGCCTTTTTTTACAGGCACCTAACACTATCTGCCTATTTGTTTATGTACCATATTACACTAATCCAGGCACAGCAGTAACCACCAATTTAGGGGAATATCAATTGTAGGACTAGTATTTAGGCCCTGGATGAAAGGTATCCTTTTATGGGCAGATTTACACTTGGAGATGCACAGTAGCGTGTGAAAAAATATGTAGGATTATGCCTTCAGCAATTGTATTTTAACACTTTGTGTCCTATACCCTTTAACGGACAGAAATACAATGGGATATGCACGGTAGCGTGTGAAGTTGTTGAGGATGACCCTCTCAGCACTTGTATATACACCTTGAGTGTAATATACCCTTTTACGGACATATTAACACTTGGCCTGCAACAGCTGGAACACCAGATTTAGGGTATTGCTATATTGGCAAGTGAATTTCACCCCAGAACAAAATCTATCCTTTGCCGGACACTATTAAACTTGGCCAGCCACAGCTGAATCCACTGATTTATGGTATTGCTATTTTGGCAATTGAATTTCACCCCAGAACAAAATATATCCTTTGCCAGACACTATTAAACTTGTCCAGTCACAGCTGGAACACCAGATTCAGGGTATTGTTATTTTGGCAATTAAATTTCACCCCAGAAAAAAATATACCCTGTTACGGACAGATTTAATCTAGGCCTGCACCAGCTGGAACACCAGATTCAGGGTATTGCAATTTTGGCAATTGAATTTCACCCCAGAACAAAATATATCCTTTCCCAGACACTATTAAACTTGTCCTGCCACTGCTGGGACACCAGATTTACGGTATTGCTATTTTGGCAGTTGAATTTCACCCCAGAACAACATAAATCCTTTGCCGGACACTATTAAACTTGGACAGCCACAGCTGAAACCACTGATTTATGGTATTGCTATTTTGGCTATTGAATTTCACCCCAGAACAAAATATATCCTTTGCCGGACACTATTAAACTTGGCCAGCCACAGCTGAAACCACTGATTTATGGTATTGCTATTTTGGCAATTGAATTTCACCCCAGAAAAAAATATATCCTTTGCTGGACACTATTATACTTTGCCAGCCACTGCTGGGACACCAGATTTAGGGGATTGCTATTTTGGCAATTGAATTTCACAACAGAAAATTATCTATCCTTTGCCAGACAGTCTTACACTTGGCTAGCCACAGCTGGGGACACCAGATTTAGGGGATTGCTATTTTGGCAATTGAATTTATCCCCTTAATAAAGAATAGACATTTCTATCCTGAGTTTCTAGGGGTGACAATAAGCACAGCCAAGCCCCTGATGTAGGATATAGCAAAAAAAAAAAAAAAACTAGTATTGATGGATTGATGGACTTGGTGGCAGCTTGTGCTGGTGCATCACAAGTCACAAAATGGCCGCCGATCACCCCAGAAAAAAGTGACAGAAAAACGCTTTGTGCAGCCTAAAAACCAGTGAGCAATTAACTAGCAGAAGTTGAATGATTCACAGCTGTAGATCGATCACTTCTTTAGGTGCATATCCCATTTCCAGTAATGATATATGATAAGTGGGACATGTAAGGGTACTTTCACACTAGCGTTAAACTTTTCCGTTATAGAGTTCCGTCCTAGCGGCTCAATAACGGAAAAGAATTGCTTCCATGTATTTTTTCATGGGGAATGCATCTAGTATGATTGCATGGTGGATGCTAGGGGTAGTAGTACACAAGTACTACTACCACTAGCATCCACCATGTACTCATGCTAGATGCAGCCTCCATGTACTTTTGCATGGGGAATGCATCTAGTATGAGTACATGGTGGATGCTAGGGGTAGTAGTACACAGGTACTACTACCACTAGCATCCACCATGTACTCCTACTAGATGCAGCCCCCATGTACTTTTGCATGGGGAATGCATCTAGTATGAGTACATGGTGGATGCTAGGGGTAGTAGTACCCATGTAATGCTACCCCTTGCATCCACCATGTACTCATACTAGATGCAGCCCCCATGTACTTTTGCATGGGGAATGCATCTAGTATGAGTACATGGTGGATGCTAGGGGTAGTAGTACACAGGTACTACTACCACTAGCATCCACCATGTACTCATACTAGATGCAGCCCTCATGTACTTTTGCATGGGGAATGCATCTAGTATGAGTACATGGTGGATGCTAGGGGTAGTAGTACACAGGTACTGCTACCCCTTGCATCCACCATGTACTCATACTAGATGCAGCCCCCATGTACTTTTGCATGGGGAATGCATCTAGTATGAGTACATGGTGGATGCTAGGGGTAGTAGTACCCAGGTACTGCTTCCCCTTGCATCCACCATGTACTCATACTAGTTGCAGCCCCATGTACTTTTGCATGGGGAATGCATCTAGTATGAGTACATGGTGGATGCTAGGTGTAGTAGTACCCAGGTACTGCTTCCCCTTGCATCCACCATGTACTCATACTAGATGCAGCCCTCATGTACTTTTGCATGGGGAATGCATCTAGTATGAGTACATGGTGGATGCTAGGGGTAGTAGTACGCAGGTACTGCTACCCCTTGCATCCACCATGTACTCATACTAGATGCAGCCCCCATGTACTTTTGCATGGAGAATGCATCTAGTATGAGTACATGGTGGATACTAGGGGTAGTAGTACCCAGGT
Source organism: Bufotes viridis (assembly GCA_033119425.1). NCBI lineage: Eukaryota > Metazoa > Chordata > Amphibia > Anura > Bufonidae > Bufotes > Bufotes viridis. Next base: position 79,459,983 of record CM065596.1, read on the forward strand.
ACTACTACCACTAGCATCCACCATGTACTTATACGACATGACGACCTCTAAAAAAAAATGTTTATTCAAAATTTGCTTTTACAAGTAAAAAAAAGTGGGCCTGACTGCCAGCCAGCCAGCTTGACGGCCTGCCAGTCAGCCAGCTTGACGGCCAGCCAGCCAGCCAGCTTGATGGCCACCCAGCCAGCCAGCTTGACGGCCACCCAGCCAGCCTGCTTGACGGCCAGCCCGCCACCCAGCACGCCTGATGGCCAGCCTGCCACCCAGCATGCCAGCTTGCCAAACGGAAAGACCGCCAGCCAGCTTGCTTAACGGCTAGGCCGTCTACTGAAGGCAGCCTCAAATTAAATGTATAAAATGACCAGTAAGTAATGAATTTTTTTTTTTGTTAATATTTTTTTGTTATTTTTTTTTTTTTTTTGAGGTCATCATGTCGTATAAGTACATGGTGGATGCTAGTGGTAGTAGTACCTGGGTACTACTACCCCTAGTATCCACCATGTACTCATACTAGATGCATTCCCCATGCAAAAGTACATGGGGGCTGCATCTAGTATGAGTACATGGTGGATGCATAATAAGGCTGACACTGGTCACGACACTGCTTCGTCTTGTGCCAGCAGTGCTTCTGATTCAGTGACTCAGCCGCCCCAGTACACCATAACCCCTTAGGTGATGCTCCTTTTGTTCCGTTGCAAGATTCTGGTGACGGTATAAGGGAAATTGCATATAAAGAATCTATGCCCTGTCAGGTGTCTCCTTTAGGATTTCACCTTTCCAAATATGTAAAATAAAAAATTTGGAGCGGTGTTTTTGTTGACCTACTTTCTCTCCTCCCCTCTTCAAAGGATTCCTTTAAGTGTGTGAAGAAAGATGAGGAGGAAAAAAAAGAGAGGTCCTCAAAAGTTTTTTTAAATTGGTTACAAGCAACAGTATTTATTCTGCTGTTTTGGGTAAAAAACAGGCTAAGTTATGTAGCGGCCTTTTTCATCACTTGGATTCTATCCTCGAGGCTTATAGGAATTTTGGGGGAGCAGCTTGGTTCAACTACGACGAGTCATTTCGTCAAAAACTTGCTATTTATCCGAATTTATCTTGGAGTCAAAAGGATGTCGGATTATGGTTGAACCTCATGCTCCCTCAACGTTCTACTAATTTTTGTCCCCAAAGCAGCAAAAAGGGTATATGCTTCGCATACAATGAGGCAACGTGCAGATGGCAGTCCTCTTGTAAGTACAGGCACGTACTGTGCAGGTAATCACCCCGCAACCAAGTGTTTTAAAAGGTCAAATTCAGCTAAGGACATCAATCAAGGAAGTGACTCCTCTGAACTTACAAAGGCTTCTTCGGGTTTTAGAACTGTATCCAGACAGGGAGAAAGCCAATCTTCTCACTGAAGGCTTTAGTTTCAGTTTTTACGTTCCCCCTTTTACTGCTGTTGGCTGTGAAATGGTAGTTAATTCTAAATCAGTCAATTTGAACAAGTGTACGGTGCTGGACAAAATTAATAAATAAGTTTCAGAAAACTGTGTTGCGGGTCCATTTTCATCCCCGCCTTTTTCTCCCTTTCGTATTTCTCCTTTAGGTCTGGTTCCAAAAAAGGAGTCAAATAGCTTCCGTCTGATTCATAATTTATCTTACCCGAGGGATCATTCTTTGAATGATTGCACGGATAAGAATTCTGCGAGCGTTCATTATGCATCTTTCGACCAGGCCTTATCTTTTCTCAGGAAAGCGGGTAGGAATGCTCTTTTAGCCAAAGCCGATATTAAGTCTGCATTCCGATTACTAACTATTAACCCTTGTGGTTACAACTTGTTGGGTTTTCAGTTCGATGGTAAGTTCTACTATGATAGAGCATTGCTTATGCGCTTTACTCTATGTTGCTTTTACTTTGAGTCTTTCTCTTCCTTCCTGCAGTGGTCCGTTGAATCGCAATGTAGTGAAGGTTATATTCTTCACTATCTTGATGATTTTTTATTTATCAGCAAGGAATCCTCTTTGGACTGTTTTATCTTACTTCATACGTTTTGGGCCATATCAGCTTATTTTAACATTCCTTTGGCGGAGGAGAAGACTGTTGTAACGGACCGTTACGCACACAACTCCGTTTAGGCGATATTCCCTTTTCCGGATAGACCAGCAGCTACTGCAATCACCAACTTCCCGAACAAGAGACACACGAACCCTGGAAGCAGCCGAACAGGAAAAGCAATATGAACAGCTTACACTCCTGGCAATCAGCATACAGTCAAATCCCCCCCAATAACGAGACGACACTTCGTTTTGAGGGTCAAGCAGGAACTCTCTATCTTCTTCTTAAGGGCTACCTGCCCGAGTATTTATGCAGGTCTCCCACCTGGTGGACACTCCCCTAGGGGACCAGAAGGAAGACTGCGACACAGGATACAGCAGCCAATCACACACATTGGGACAATACAGACACCCCCAGCATATCCCTCCCCTCTGCCTGTGATACAATCACCCTACATGGGTAATGCAATCACCACAGGCAGAAGAATACCTAATGTCTTCTGTCCTGGAGACAATTGAGGAGTCATTCAATTATCTCTCAGGACAAAGGAAATCGCCAATACACATGTGGGGACAATAGGACAGACATCACTATTCAATACACAATGTCCCACCCTTTACAATACACAGACATTTAACATATTCCCAGAAGGCTTGGATCTGAGCGCTCAATATATCCAGGGATAGAGGCAGACTCCATTGAGCACATGGCTGCAAAAGGGACACAAAATTACACAATGCTACAATCACTATATAAAACATATACATGCAACATATCCCCAGATAGCTTAGGTCTGAGCGCACATTATTGGATGGCGCTCAGACCACACATGTCAGTTCAATTGCCATGGAGCTAAAGTCTTTCCCATAGTCCTCCACCATACGAATGGGCTCCATAGCAGAGCCATCTGGGGCATCACCGCTCAAACAGGACAAGCATACATGGGGCCATAGTCGCAGGGCAGGAGGCGAGCAAGCAGTCCCTTCCAGGAAACTGGGGCAGACTCTGGTACAGGGTCCAGTCCGCTACATTTCTCCCTTTACCAAAGAGACTAACAGGGTATCTGACCTCCTGCCGGTCAGTGCCCTGGTTAGTCCAACAACCCACCCACGAAGCACAAACAGCAGTACAGCCCACCCCAATAAATGGTTACTACACCTGGATAAAGTAGCAACTTGTCCATGTCCAGGTGCCTCACTACGGCTGTGCGGGGACTGGTAGACTGCCTAGGTGGGTTGCTGAGTGGGCAGAGACCGGCGATACTCTGCCCTGGGGCCAGCGCTACCACGGAAGTAGCCTGGTGGGAGCCTGGTTGTGGGGAGGAGACCGACTGTCTCCCCTCTGGATAAACCGCTCTGTGGCTGGCGGACAGGACCGACCATCCTTGCCCCTTGTGCTGCAAGTGCAGAGACCACGGTCCCATCTGCACCGTTGGGGGGCGTAACATCTCCCCTTTGTGGGTTAGGCTGCCGCTGGAGAGAGGGTGTAACAAGCCCCTCTCTCTGAACTGTAGACTGCCGCTGGGGAGAGCGGGTAGCAGGCTCCTCTCCCTGACCCTCTCTCTGCTGGTGGAGGGGGACCAACTGTCTCCCCTTTCAATATCTTGTCCTGCTGCTGGGGTACACACTGCAGCTGGGGAGGAAGGAAACACCTTCAGCTCCCGGGGTAGACACTGCCGCTGGGGAGGAAGGATGACACCTTCAGCTCCTGGGGTAGACACTGCCGCTGGGGAGGAAGGAAACACCTTCAGCTCCCGGGGGTAGACACTGCCGCTGGGGAGGAAGGATGACACCTTCAGCTCCCGGGGGTAGACACTGCCGCTGGGGAGGAAGGATGACACCTTCAGCTCCCGGGGGTAGACACAGCCGCTGTGGAGGAAGGACGGCACCTTCAGCTCCCTGGGGTACACACTGCCGCTGTGGAGGAAGGACGGCACCTTCAGCTCCCGGGGGTACACACGGCCGCTGGGGAGGAAGGATGACACCTTCGGCCCCCTGGACTTCACACTGCCGCTGGGGGGAAAGGACGACACCTTCGGCCCTCTGTAACTCACACGGCCGCTGGGGAGGAAGGACGACACCTTCAGCTCCCTGGGGTACACACTGCCGCTGTGGAGGAAGGACGGCACCTTCAGCTCTCCGGAGCGCACTCAGCCGCTGGGGAGGGCGGACGATACCATCTGCCATGAACTGCAGGTACTCTGCTGTTATCCTCCTCACGAACTGTACAGATTTCTCCGGGGGGTTGGGTCCGAAGAAAATCAGCCGTGATCTCAGCTCTCTGTCAAATTCCTCCTGCGTGTAGCTGGGTGCCATGCTTGTTCTCCTGTGAGTCTGGATCCCAGCGCTGCCAACCAATGTAACGGATCGCCTGGCACCCCGACTGGGTACCTCCGTTGAAAGATGCTCCTAGCGTTTCCTGAGGACTCCAAGCACTCTAGCAGACACCTCAATCACCGAACCTGAGAAGCATACGAATCCTCTCAAGCCTCTGAATGCTGTAGACAGTTGAATAGGAACCCTACGAATAGGTTTGCACTCCTAGCAGTCAGACTGGAACAGCATGCAATAAATCCTCCCCCAATAACGAGACGACACTTCGTTTTGAGGGTCAAGCAGGAACTCTCTCCTGGGGCATACAGCCTCTTTTATTTACACTCCACAAACATAGTACGGCCCACAGGGGTTTGAAACACAGACACTCCCACACAAAATACAGCGACCAATCCACATACAGCCAGATATATCACAATCCCACATGGCTGGTCCATTGTGGGTGCTGATTAGGTCACAGCGATGTCCATTGTGAATGGTGATTAGGTCACAGGTAATGTCCATTGTGCATGTTGATTAGGTCACAGCAATGTCCATTGTGACTGTTGATTAGGTCACAGCAATGTCCATTGTGAATGCCAACTGTCATTGGGGCCATAGTCGCAGGGTAAGAGGCTAGCAAGCATGCCTCTCCAATGCCCAGGGATACATGGCAGTTTGTCACAACACCATTTAATGGGACCCCGGCAACCATGTCAGATGGCACAAACATCAGCTTCACATCACCCACCACAAGAGAAGGCCACTTTGAGAGACTCTGACCCCTGCACCCAGACAGAGGATACAGGTCCCACAGCAAGGAATCATGCGTCATATCACCCTGCACCGGAGAATGTCACTCTCATGTATTTTGGACCAGCACCCAGACAGAGGATACAGGTCCCACAGCATGGAATCATGCGTCATATCACCCACCACCGGAGAAGGCCACTCTCATGTATTTTGGACCAGCACCCAGACAGAGGATACAGGTCCCACAGCATGGAATCATGCGTCATATCACCCACCACCGGAGAAGGCCACTCTCATGTATTTTGGACCAGCACCCAGACAGAGGATACAGGTCCCACAGCAAGGAATCAGGCGTCATATCACCCACCACCGGAGAAGGCCACTCTCATGTATTTTGGACCAGCACCCAGACAGAGGATACAGGTCCCACATCAAGGAATCATGCGTCATATCAACCACCACCGGAGAAGGCCACTCTCATTTATTTGGGACCAGCACCCAGACAGAGGAGAGGGGTTTTCACAGCAGAGAATCAGGCATTTAGATCACCCACCACAGGAGTAGGACACCATTTAATGGGACCCGGCAACCATGTCAGATGGCACAAACATCAGCTTCACATCACCCAGCACAAGAGAAGGCCACTTTGAGAGACTTTGACCCCTGCACCCAGGCGGAGGAGAGGGTTTTCACAGCAGAGAATCAGGCATTTAGATCACCCACCACAGGAGTAGGACACCATTTAATGGGACCCCGGCAACCATGTCAGATGGCACAAACATCAGCTTCACATCACCCAGCACAAGAGAAGGCCACTTTGAGAGACTTTGACCCCTGCACCCAGACGGAGGAGAGAGGTTTTCACAGCAGAGAATCATGTATTTAGATCACCCACCACAGGAGTAGGACACCATTTAATGGGACCCCGGCAACCATGTCAGATGGCACAAATATCAGCTTCACATCACCCAGCACAAGAGAAGGCCACTTTGAGAGACTTTGACCCCTGCACCCAGGCGGAGGAGAGGGGTTTTCACAGCAGAGAATCAGGCATTTAGATCACCCACCACAGGAGTAGGACACCATTTAATGGGACCCCGGCAACCATGTCAGATGGCACAAACATCAGCTTCACATCACCCACCACAAGAGAAGGCCACTTTGAGAGACTCTGACCCCTGCACCCAGACAGAGGATACAGGTCCCACAGCAAGGAATCATGCGTCATATCACCCTGCACCGGAGAATGTCACTCTCATGTATTTTGGACCAGCACCCAGACAGAGGATACAGGTCCCACAGCATGGAATCATGCGTCATATCACCCACCACCGGAGAAGGCCACTCTCATGTATTTTGGACCAGCACCCAGACAGAGGATACAGGTCCCACAGCATGGAATCATGCGTCATATCACCCACCACCGGAGAAGGCCACTCTCATGTATTTTGGACCAGCACCCAGACAGAGGATACAGGTCCCACAGCATGGAATCATGCGTCATATCACCCACCACCGGAGAAGGCCACTCTCATGTATTTTGGACCAGCACCCAGACAGAGGATACAGGTCCCACAGCATGGAATCATGCGTCATATCACCCACCACCGGAGAATGTCACTCTCATTTATTTAGGCCCAGCACACAGACAGAGGAGAGAGGTCCCACAGCAAGGAATCATGCGTCATATCAACCACCAACGGAGAATGTCACTCTCATGTATTTTGGACCAGCACCCAGACAGAGGAGAGAGGTCCCACAGCAAGGAATCATGCGTCATATCAACCACCAACGGAGAATGTCACTCTCATGTATTTTGGACCAGCACCCAGACAGAGGAGAGGTTCATTCAACTTTGGGTTGCACCACAAGATCATGGTAAAGTAAAAAAATGAGGATTCAATAAAGAAGTGCCCCAGAGTACAAGAATACATGGTTGATGGGGAGGAAATGTCTATTCTGCACAAAGGGAGGCACAGGTCCTGTGGGATCCATGCCTGGTTCATTTTTATGAACGTCAGCTTGTCCACGTTGGCTGTGGACAGGCGGCTGCGTTTGTCAGTAATGGCGCCCCTGCCGTGCTGAATACACGTTCAGACAAAGCGCTGGCCGCCGGGCAGGCTAGCACCTCCAAGGCATAAAATGCTAACTCTGGCCACGTGGACAATTTGGAGACCCAGAAGTTGAATGGGGCCGAACCATCAGTCAGTACGTGGAGGGTGTGCAGGCGTACTGTTCAACCATGTTAGTGAAATGCTGCCTCCTGCTAACACGTTCCGTATCAGGTGGTTGTGCAGTTAGCTGTGGCGTGGAGACAAAACTTTTCCACATTTCTGCCATGCTAACCCTGCCCTCAGAAAGAGCTGGCCGTGACACTGCTGCGTTGGCGACCTCTTGCTCCTCTTCTGCCTTCGCCTTGGGCTTCCACCTGTTCCCCTGTGACATTTGGGAATGCTCTCAGGAGCGCCTCTACCAGCGTGCGCTTGAACTCGCGCATCTTCCTATCACGCTCCAGTGCAGGAAGTAAGGTGGGCACATTGTCTTTGTATCGGGGATCCAGCAGGGTGGCAACCCAGTAGTCCGCACACGTTAAAATGTGGGCAACTCTGCTGTCGTTGCGCAGGCACTGCAGCATGTAGTCGCTCATGTGTGCCAGGCTCCCCAGAGGTAAGGACAAGCTGTCCTCTGTGGGAGGCGTATCGTCATCGTCCTCCGTATCCCCCAGCCACGCACCAGTGATGGGCCTGAGCTGTGTCGGGTGCCACCCCGCTGTGAACCTGCTTCATCCTCATCCTCCTCCACCTCCTCCTCATCCTCCTCGTCCTCCAGTAGTGGGCCCTGGCTGGCCACATTTGTACCTGGCCTCTGCTGTTGCAAAAAACCTCCCTCTGAGCCACTTCTAACAGACTGGCCTGAAAGTGCTAAAAATGACCCCTCATCCTCCTCCTCCTCCTCCTCCTCCTCCTGGGCCACCTCCTCTTCCATCATCGCCCTAAGCGTTTTCTCAAGGAGACATAGAAGTGGTATTGTAACGCTGATAACGGTGTCATCGCCACTGGCCATGTTGGTGGAGTACTCGAAACAGCGCAACAGGGCACACAGGTCTCGCATGGAGGCCCAATCATTGGTGGTGAAGTGGTGCTGTTCCGCAGTGCGACTGGCGCGTGCGTGCTGCAGCTGAAACTCCACTATGGCCTGCTGCTGCTCGCACAGTCTCTCCAGCATGTGCAAGGTGGAGTTCCACCTGGTGGGCACGTCGCATATGAGGCGGTGAGCGGGAAGGCCGAGTTACGCTGTAGCGCAGACAGGCGAGCAGCGGCAGGATGTGAGCGCCGGAATCGCGCACAGACGGCCCTCACTTTATGCAGCAGCTCTGACATGTTGGGGTAGTTGTGAATGAACTTCTGCACCACCAAATTCAGCACATGCGCCAGGCAAGGGATGTGCGTCAAACCGGCTAGTCCCAGAGCTGCGGCGAGATTTCGCCCATTATCGCACACCACCAGGCCGGGCTTGAGGCCCACCGGCAGCAACCACTGGTCGGTCTGTTGTTCAATACCCCGCCACAACTCCTGCGCGGTGTGGGGCCTGTCCCCCAAACATATGAGTTTCAGAATGGCCTGCTGACGTTTACCCGGGCTGTGCTGAAGTTGGTGGTGAAGGTGTGTGGCTGACTGGATGAGCTGGTGGAAGCAGAGGAGGAGGAAGCCGAGTAGGAGGAGGAGGCTACAGGAGGCAAACAATGATGCCCTGTGATCCTTGGCGGCGGAAGGACGTGCGCCAAGGAACTCTCCGCCTGGGGCCCAGCCGCCACTACATTTACCCAGTGTGCAGTTAGGGAGATATAGCGTCCCTGGCCGTGCTTACTGGTCACGTATCTGTGGTTAGGTGGACCTTGCCACAAATGGCGTTGCGCAGTGCACACTTGATTTTATCGGACACTTGCATGTGCAGGGAAGGCACGGCTGTCTTGGAGAAGTAGTGGCGGCTGGGGACAACATACTGTGGGACAGCCATGGACATCAGCTGTTTGAAGCTGTCTGTGTCCACCAGCCTGAATGACAGCATTTCAAAGGCCAGTAGTTTAGAAATGCTGGCATTCAGGCCCAGAGACTCGAGGGTGGCTAGGTGGGAATTTACGCTTTCTCTCCAAGGTTTGTGAGATGGAGAGCTGAGCAGCTGCCGTGTGACATGGTGGAGATGCTTGGTGGCGCAGGTGGTGGTGTCGCTGGCACATCCTCTGTTTGGTGGGCGGCAGGTGCCAACATTCCTCCCGAGGCGGAGGAAGAGGCCGAGGCAGCAGCAGAAGAGGGAGCAGGGGAGCCTGAGTGAGTTCCTTGCTTTTAAGGTGTTTACTCCACTGCAGTTCATGCTTTGCATGTAGATGCCTGGTCATGCAGGTTGTGCTAAGGTTCAGAACGTTAATGCCTCGCTTCAGGATCTGATGGCACAGCGTGCAAACCACTCGGGTCTTGTCGTCAGCACATTGTTTAAGAAGTGCCATGCCAGGGAACTCCTTGAAGCTGCCTTTGGGGTGCTCGGTCCCTGGTGGCGGTGGCCTGTATCAGGCGAACTCTCTTGGCGGCGGCTGTTCTGCTTTTGCCCCCTGCTCCCTCTTTTGCTACGCTGTTGGCTCGGTCTCACCACTGCCTCTTCCTCTGAACTATGAAAGTCAGTGGCACGACCTTCATTCCATGTGGGGTCTAGGACCTCATCGTCCCCTGCATCGTCTTCCACACAGTCTTCCTCCCTGTCCTCCTGTTCGGTCTGCACACTGCAGAAAGACGCAGCAGTTGGCACCTGTGTTTCGTCATCATCAGAGACGTGCGGACTCCGATGAGGTGGTATTCCCATGTCCTCATCATCAGTAAACATCAGAGGTTGTGCATCAGTGCATTCTATGTCTTCCACCACAGGGAAGGGCTAGGTGGATTCCCTTGGGAAACCCTGCCAGCAGAGTCTTCAAACAGCATAAGAGACTGCTGCATAACTTGAGGCTCAGACAGTTTCCCTGATATGCATGGGGGTGATGTGACAGACTGATGGGCTTGGTTTTCAGGTGCCACCTGTGCGCTTTCTGCAGAAGACTGGGTGGGAGATAATGTTGTGAACGTGCTGGATCCACTGTCGGCCACCCAATTGACTAGCGCCTGTACCTGCTCAGGCCTTACCATCCTTAGAACGGCATTGGGCCCCACCAAATATCGCTGTAAATTCTGGCGGGTACTGGAACTTGAGGTAGTTGGTTCACTAGGACGTGTGGCTGTGGCAGAATGGCCACGTCCTCTCCCAGCACCAGAGGGTACACTAACACCACCACGACCGCGTCCGCGTCCCTTACTAGATGTTTTCCTCATTGTTACCGTTCACCAAGCACCACAATAAGGAAAAAATATTTGGCCCAATGTATTGATTTCAAATTCAGGCCTTTTTACAGGCACCTACCACTATCTGCCTATTTGTTTATGTAGCTTATTACACTAATCCAGGCACAGCAGTAACCACTGATTTAGGGAATATCTCTTTTAGGGCAAGTATTTAGGCCCTGGATGAAAGGTATCCTTTTATGGACAGATTTACAATGGGCCTGCAACAGCTGTGACACCAGATTTAGGGTATTGCTATTTTGGCAAGTGAATTTCACCCCAGAAGAAAATATATGTTTTTGCGGATACTAATATAGTTTGCCAGGCTCAGCTGTGACACCAGATTTAGTGGATTGCTATTTTGGCAAGTGAATTTCACCCCAGAACAAAATATATGTTTTTGCGGATACTATTATAGTTTGACAGGCTCAGCTGTGACACCAGATTTAGGGGGTTGCTATATTGGCAAGTGAATTTCACCCCAGAAGAAAATATATGTTTTTGCGGATACTAATATAGTTTGCCAGGCACAGCTGTGACACCAGATTTAGGGTGTTGCTATTTTGGCAAGTGAATTTCACCCCAGAACAAAATATATGTTTTTGCGGATACTAATATAGTTTGCCAGGCTCAGCTGTGACACCAGATTTAGGGTGTTGCTATTTTGGCAAGTGAATTTCACCCCAGAAGAAAATATATGTTTTTGCGGATACTAATATAGTTTGCCAGGCTCAGCTGTGACACCAGATTTAGGGTGTTGCTATTTTGGCAAGTGAATTTCACCCCAGAACAAAATATATGTTTTGCGGATAATAATATAGTTTGCCAGGCTCAGCTGTGACACCAGATTTAGTGGATTGCTATTTTGGCAAGTGAATTTCACCCCAGAACAAAATATATGTTTTTGCGGATACTAATATAGTTTGCCAGGCTCAGCTGTGACACCAGATTTAGAGGATTGCTATTTTGGCAAGTGAATTTCACCCCAGAACAAAATATATGTTTTTGCGGATACTAATATAGTTTGCCAGGCTCAGCTGTGACACCAGATTTAGGGTGTTGCTATTTTGGCAAGTGAATTTCACCCCAGAAGAAAATATATGTTTTTGCGGATACTAATATAGTTTGCCAGGCTCAGCTGTGACACCAGATTTAGAGTGTTGCTATTTTGGCAAGTGAATTTCACCCCAGAACAAAATATATGTTTTTGCGGATACTAATATAGTTTGCCAGGCTCAGCTGTGACACCAGATTTAGAGGATTGCTATTTTGGCAAGTGAATTTCACCCCAGAACAAAATATATGTTTTTGCGGATAATAATATAGTTTGCCAGGCTCAGCTGTGACACCAGATTTAGTGGATTGCTATTTTGGCAAGTGAATTTCACCCCAGAACAAAATATATGTTTTTGCGGATACTAATATAGTTTGCCAGGCTCAGCTGTGACACCAGATTTAGAGGATTGCTATTTTGGCAAGTGAATTTCACCCCAGAACAAAATATATGTTTTTGCGGATAATAATATAGTTTGCCAGGCTCAGCTGTGACACCAGATTTAGTGGATTGCTATTTTGGCAAGTGAATTTCACCCCAGAACAAAATATATGTTTTTGCGGATAATAATATAGTTTGCCAGGCTCAGCTGTGACACCAGATTTAGTGGATTGCTATTTTGGCAAGTGAATTTCACCCCAGAACAAAATATATGTTTTTGCGGATACTAATATAGTTTGCCAGGCTCAGCTGTGACACCAGATTTAGTGGATTGCTATTTTGGCAAGTGAATTTCACCCCAGAAGAAAATATATGTTTTTGCGGATACTAATATAGTTTGCCAGGCTCAGCTGTGACACCAGATTTAGTGGTGTTGCTATTTTGGCAAGTGAATTTCACCCCAGAAGAAAATATATGTTTTTACGGATACTAATATAGTTTGCCAGGCTCAGCTGTGACACCAGATTTAGAGGATTGCTATTTTGGCAAGTGAATTTCACCCCAGAACAAAATATATGTTTTTGCGGATACTAATATAGTTTGCCAGGCTCAGCTGTGACACCAGATTTAGGGTGTTGCTATTTTGGCAAGTGAATTTCACCCCAGAAGAAAATATATGTTTTTACGGATACTAATATAGTTTGCCAGGCTCAGCTGTGACACCAGATTTAGTGGATTGCTATTTTGGCAAGTGAATTTCACCCCAGAACAAAATATATGTTTTTAGCGGATACTAATATAGTTTGCCAGGCTCAGCTGTGACACCAGATTTAGTGGATTGCTATTTTGGCAAGTGAATTTCACCCCAGAACAAAATATATGTTTTTGCGGATACTAATATAGTTTGCCAGGCTCAGCTGTGACACCAGATTTAGTGGATTGCTATTTTGGCAAGTGAATTTCACCCCAGAAGAAAATATATGTTTTTATGGATACTAATATAGTTTGCCAGGCTCAGCTGTGACACCAGATTTAGGGTGTTGCTATTTTGGCAAGTGAATTTCACCCCAGAAGAAAATATATGTTTTTAGTGGATACTAATATAGTTTGCCAGGCTCAGCTGTGACACCAGATTTAGAGGATTGCTATTTTGGCAAGTGAATTTCACCCCAGAAGAAAATATATGTTTTTGCGGATACTAATATAGTTTGCCAGGCTCAGCTGTGACACCAGATTTAGTGGTGTTGCTATTTTGGCAAGTGAATTTCACCCCAGAAGAAAATATATGTTTTTGCGGATACTAATATAGTTTGCCAGGCTCAGCTGTGACACCAGATTTAGAGGATTGCTATTTTGGCAAGTGAATTTCACCCCAGAACAAAATATATGTTTTTGCGGATAATAATATAGTTTGCCAGGCTCAGCTGTGACACCAGATTTAGTGGATTGCTATTTTGGCAAGTGAATTTCACCCCAGAACAAAATATATGTTTTTGCGGATAATAATATAGTTTGCCAGGCTCAGCTGTGACACCAGATTTAGTGGATTGCTATTTTGGCAAGTGAATTTCACCCCAGAACAAAATATATGTTTTTGCGGATACTAATATAGTTTGCCAGGCTCAGCTGTGACACCAGATTTAGTGGATTGCTATTTTGGCAAGTGAATTTCACCCCAGAAGAAAATATATGTTTTTGCGGATACTAATATAGTTTGCCAGGCTCAGCTGTGACACCAGATTTAGGTGTTGCTATTTTGGCAAGTGAATTTCACCCCAGAAGAAAATATATGTTTTTGCGGATACTAATATAGTTTGCCAGGCTCAGCTGTGACACCAGATTTAGAGGATTGCTATTTTGGCAAGTGAATTTCACCCCAGAACAAAATATATGTTTTTGCGGATACTAATATAGTTTGCCAGGCTCAGCTGTGACACCAGATTTAGAGTGATTGCTATTTTGGCAAGTGAATTTCACCCCAGAACAAAATATATGTTTTTGCGGATAATAATATAGTTTGCCAGGCTCAGCTGTGACACCAGATTTAGTGGATTGCTATTTTGGCAAGTGAATTTCACCCCAGAACAAAATATATGTTTTTGCGGATAATAATATAGTTTGCCAGGCTCAGCTGTGACACCAGATTTAGTGGATTGCTATTTTGGCAAGTGAATTTCACCCCAGAACAAAATATATGTTTTTGCGGATACTAATATAGTTTGCCAGGCTCAGCTGTGACACCAGATTTAGTGGATTGCTATTTTGGCAAGTGAATTTCACCCCAGAAGAAAATATATGTTTTTGCGGATACTAATATAGTTTGCCAGGCTCAGCTGTGACACCAGATTTAGGGTGTTGCTATTTTGGCAAGTGAATTTCACCCCAGAAGAAAATATATGTTTTTATGGATACTAATATAGTTTGCCAGGCTCAGCTGTGACACCAGATTTAGAGGATTGCTATTTTGGCAAGTGAATTTCACCCCAGAACAAAATATATGTTTTTATGGATACTAATATAGTTTGCCAGGCTCAGCTGTGACACCAGATTTAGGGTGTTGCTATTTTGGCAAGTGAATTTCACCCCAGAACAAAATATATGTTTTTACGGATACTAATATAGTTTGCCAGGCTCAGCTGTGACACCAGATTTAGAGGATTGCTATTTTGGCAAGTGAATTTCACCCCAGAACAAAATATATGTTTTTGCGGATAATAATATAGTTTGCCAGGCTCAGCTGTGACACCAGATTTAGTGGATTGCTATTTTGGCAAGTGAATTTCACCCCAGAACAAAATATATGTTTTTATGGATAATAATATAGTTTGCCAGGCTCAGCTGTGACACCAGATTTAGTGGATTGCTATTTTGGCAAGTGAATTTCACCCCAGAACAAAATATATGTTTTTGCGGATACTAATATAGTTTGCCAGGCTCAGCTGTGACACCAGATTTAGTGGATTGCTATTTTGGCAAGTGAATTTCACCCCAGAAGAAAATATATGTTTTTGCGGATACTAATATAGTTTGCCAGGCTCAGCTGTGACACCAGATTTAGGGTGTTGCTATTTTGGCAAGTGAATTTCACCCCAGAAGAAAATATATGTTTTTGCGGATACTAATATAGTTTGCCAGGCTCAGCTGTGACACCAGATTTAGAGGATTGCTATTTTGGCAAGTGAATTTCACCCCAGAACAAAATATATGTTTTTGCGGATAATAATATAGTTTGCCAGGCTCAGCTGTGACACCAGATTTAGTGGATTGCTATTTTGGCAAGTGAATTTCACCCCAGAACAAAAAATATGTTTTTGCGGATACTAATATAGTTTGCCAGGCACAGCTGTGACACCAGATTTAGTGGATTGCTATTTTGGCAAGTGAATGTCACCCCAGAACAAAATATATGTTTTGGAGGAAACACTAATATATTTTGCCAGCCACTGCTGAAACCACTGATGTATGGTATTGCTATTTTGGCAATTGAATTTAACCCCAAACCAAAATATCTGTTTTGGCGGACACTATTATATTTTGCCAGCCACTGCTGAAACCACTGATGTATGGTTTTGCTATTTTGCCAATTGAATTTCACCCCAGAAAATAATCTATCCTTTGCCAGACAGCAGACAGTATTATGCTTGTCTAGCCAAAGCTGGAACACCAGATTTAGGGGATTGGTATTTGGGCAATTGTATTTAACCCTTAATAAAATATAGAAATTGCTATCCTGAGTTTCTAGGGGTGACAATTAGCACAGCCAAGCCCCTGATGGAGGATATAGCAAAAAAAATAGTATTGAAGCATTGATGGATGTGTGGCAGCTTGTTCTGGAGCACCACAAGTCACAAAATGGCCGCCGATCAACCCAGAAAATAAGTGACAGAAAAACGCTCTGTGCAGCCAAAAAACCAGCAATCAAGTAAATAGCAGAAGTTCACTGATTCTCAGCTGCAGATCGATCCGTTCATTAGGTGCTGTTGCTGACTTTTCCCTGCCTATCTCGCCCTCACAGAAGCTGCATCCTCTCCCTACACTAGTCAGAGCAGTGTGACGTGCGGCGCTACGTGACTCCAGCTTAAATAGAGGCTGGGTCACATGCTGCACTTGGCCAATCACAGCCATGCCATTAGTAGACATGGCTGTGATGGCTTCTTAGGGCAAGAAGTAAGACGCTAGCTGATTGGCTGCTGTGCAGCCCTTCAGAAAGCGGGAAGAAATCGACGAACACCGAACCCGAACCCGAACTTTTTTTCGATGCGCGAACTGTTCGCTCAACACTAGTGCTAGCTCATCACTAGTGGTTTAGTTCTTTTTTTATTTCCTTTTGTTGGCTAGCAACCACATTTTTGGCGATTACTCTAGCAGGTAACATTTTTTGTGCAGTATTAGGCTCTCAGAATATGGAGACACTAAAAAATACCACATGACCTAACCCCTCAGATGAACACGGTAAAAAAATAAATAAATAAAAACGGTGTAAAAAAAGCCATATTTTGTCACATTACTTCACAAAAAGTGTAATAGCAAGCGATCAAAAAGTCATATGCACCCCAAAATAGTGCCAATCTAACCGTCACTTCAACCCACAAAAAAGGATACCGTACCTAAGGCAATCGCCCGAAACATAAAAAAAACTATAGCTCTCAGAATATGGAGACACTAAAATAGTATTATTTTATGTGTTTCAAAAATGATATTATTTTGTTTAAAACTTAAATAAATAAAAAACGTAGACATATTAGGTATTGCCACGTCCATAGTGACCAGCTCTATAAAAATATCACCTGACCTAACCCCTAAGGTGAACACCGTCAAAAAATTCAAATAAAAACTGCTAGAAAAAACTTTTTTTGTCACCTTACATCACAAAAAGTACAACACCAAGCGATCAAAAAGGCATAGGCCCCCCCCAAATAGAACCAATCTAACTATCACCTCATCCCGCATAAAATGATCCCCTACCTAAGACAATAACCCAAAAAGTAAAAAAAACTATGGCTCTTAGAATATGGAGACACTAAAACATCATTTTTCTGGTTTTTAACAATGCTGTTATTGTATAAAACTTAAGTAAATAAAACAAGTATACATATTGGGTATCTCCGCGTCCGTCAGAACCTGCTATATAGAAATATCACATGACCTTACCCCTCAGATGAACACCGTAAAAAAGTAGAATAAAAACTGTGTAAAAAAAAAAGCCATTTTTTGTCACCTTACATCACAAAAAGTGTAATACCAAGCGATCAAAAAGTCATATGCATCCTAAAATAGTACCAATCAAACCATCATCTCATACCGAATAAAATAAGCCACTACATAAGACAGTCGCCCAAAAAAAAAAAAAAAATACTGCTTAGTGTGGAGACACTAAAAAATATTTTTTTTCAAAAATGCTTTATTATGTAAAACTGAAACAAACAACCAAAAAATGTATACATATTTGGTATTGTCGTGTCCGTAACAACCTGCTCTATAAAAATACCATATAATCTAACCTGCCAGATGAACATTGTAAATAATAAAAATAAAAACGGTGACAAAACAGAAATTTTATGTTACCTGGCCTCACAAAAAGTGTAATATAGAGCAACCAAAAATCATATCTACCCTAAAATAGTACCAAAAAAACTGCCACCTTATCCCGTAGTTTCCAAAATGGGGTCACTTTTTTGGAGTTTCTACTCTAGGAGTGCATCAGGGGGGCTTCAAATGAGACATGGTGTCAAAAAACCTGTCCAGCAAAATTTGCCTTCCAAAAACCATATGGCGTTCCTTTCCTTCTGCGCCCTGCCGTGTGCCCGTACAGCAGTTTATGACCACATATAGGTTGTTTCTGTAAACTACAGAATCAGATATTTGGCTGTTAACCCTTGCTTTGTTAGCAGAAAAAAATGGATTAAAATGGAAAATCTGATAAAAAAAAGTGAAATTCTGTAATTTCATCTCCATTTTCCAATAGTTCTTATGGAACACCTAAAGGATTAACAAAGTTTTTAAAATCAGTTTTGAATACCTTGAGGGGTGTAGTTTCTAAAATGGGGTCATTTTTGGGTGGTTTATATTATGTAAGCCTCACAAAGTGACTTCAGACCTGAACTGGTTCTTAAAAAGTGGGTTTTGGAAATTTTCTGAAAAATTTCAAGATTTGCTTCTAAACTTCTAAGCCTTCTAACATCCTCAAAAAATAAAATGATCCAAACATGAAGTAGACAGATTAGGAATGTAAAGTAATACATATTTTTGGAGGTATTACTATCTATTATAAAAGTAGAGAAATAGAAATGTGAAAATTTGATAATTTTTAAAAGATTTTGTTAAATTTGGTATTTTTTTATAAATAAAAATGATTTCTTTTTACTCAATTTTACCACTATCATGAAGTACAATATGTGTCGAGAAAACATTCTCAGAATGGCCTGGATAAGTAAAACCATTTTAAAGTTATCACCACATAAAGTGACACATGTTAGATTTGCAAAAAATTGCCTGGTCCTTAAGGTGAAATATGGCAGGGTCCTTAAGGGGTTAACCACAGCTCTGAATCATGTATCCACTTCCTATGATTGCTACCAATAGGAGAGAATAGTAGAGAATCTAACTTAGTGATCTACCTAGAAATAGTTGTGTGGTGCAGGGCACTATCCTTTTACCCTGCCGTGAGCTCATAGACCAAAAAATACTAAGGCCTCTTTCAGACGGGCGTTGCGGGAATCGCCGCGATTTTTCCCTGCGAGTGCAAAGCGCTGTCATGCGTTTTGCACGCGCGGGAGAAAAATCGGCACTTTTGGTACCCAGACCCGAACCTGCACTTCTTCACAGAAGTGCATGTTTGGGTCAGAAATTGTCCCGCTGGTATTATTTCACATTATAACATAGTTATAATGTAAAATAATACCCTTGGCCATCTCCCTAATGTTTAAACTGGTGCAGAATGGGTTAAAATAATAAACTAATAATTACTTACCTGTTCCATTTGCTCGCGAAGCCCGGCCTCCTCTCCGTTAGCTTGAAAGATGTAAAGGACCTGTGATGATGTCACAGCATCACATGGCCCAATCACCTGCTCCATCACTATGGTGATGGAGCATGTGATTGGTCCATGTGACCATGTGACATCATCCAAGGTCCTTAACCACTATCCACAGCCTGAGGATAGTGGTTAGGACCTTGGATGATGTCACATGGTCACATGGACCAATCACATGCTCCATCACCATAGTGATGGAGCAGGTGATTGGGCCATGTGATGCTGTGACATCA
Source organism: Bufotes viridis (assembly GCA_033119425.1). Lineage (NCBI taxonomy): Eukaryota > Metazoa > Chordata > Amphibia > Anura > Bufonidae > Bufotes > Bufotes viridis. The sequence goes on from CM065596.1 coordinate 79,479,150, forward strand.
TCACAGGTCCTTTACATCTTAGATGCTGCAGGGAAGAGAGGAGAGATCGCGACTACGCGATCAAGTGGCTAAGGTAAGTTAACTTTTATTATTTTTAACCCCTTCCTCATCATTTAACAATGCATTCTTTATTAAGAATGCTATTATTTCCCTTATAACCATGTTATAAGGGGAAATAATAGAGATTGGGTCCCGTTGCTAAGCAACAATGCGGGAAAATCGCAACGCATCCGCACTTGGTTGCGGATGCTTGCGATTTTCCCGCAGCCCCATTCACTTCTATGGGGCCTGCGTTGCGTGAAAAACGCAGAATATAGAACATGCTGCGATTTTCACGCAACGCAGAAGTGATGCGTGAAAAGCACCGCTCATGTGCACAGCCCCATAGAAATGAATGGGTCCGGATTCAGTGCGGGTGCAATGCGTCCTCCTCACGCATTGCACCCGCGCGGAAAACTCGCCCGTGTGAAAGGGGCCTAACTGTATTAGTCAGTGTGTAAATTAAGCTAGAAATACACCCATCATTTACTGGGGTTTGAAAAACACACTTTTTTTTACAAAAAACACTATTTTCAGCCCTTGCAGCATCAGCACGTGTAAAATTACAGGCTTATATACTGCTGTCAAATTCAGTTGTTAAACAGTCGTTTGGGCACAAAAAATTTAGTTGGCAACCTTTGATGCAGATGTCATTGTGTGATACTCCCTTAATACATTTGGGTTACATTCAGAGATTTTGAATACAGCCATTTGGTGCACCAATATTGAATTCAGGCCTACAGAGGTTCAGACCCTGTGAGATCCCCCCTATACATACAGGAGTTTGAATAAGGCATTTGAAATACAGCCATTTGAAATACAGCCATTTTGTGCAAAGATATATTTACTTCAGGCCTACACTGATTCAGGGCGTGTGTGATCCCCCCTATACATACAGGGGTTTGATTCAGCCATTTGAAATACAGCCATTTGAAATACCGCCTTTTTGTGCAAAGATATATTTACTTCAGGCCTACACTGATTCAGGGCGTGTGTGATCCCCCCTATACATACAGGGGTTTGATTCAGCCATTTGTAATACAGCCATTTGAAATACAGCCATTTGAAAAACCGCCTTTTTGTGCAAAGATATATTTACTTCAGGCCTACACTGATTCAAGGCGTGTGTGATCACCCCTATACATACAGGGGTTTGATTCAGCCATTTGAAAGACAGCCATTTTGTGCAAAGATATATTTACTTCAGGCCTACACTGATTAAGGGCGTGTGTGATCCCCCCTATACACATACAGCGGTTTGAATTAGGCATTTGAAATACAGCCATTTGAAATACAGCCATTTTGTGGAAAGATATACTGTATTTACTTCAGGCCTACACTGATTCAGGGCGTGGGTGATCCCCCCTATACATACAGGGGTTTGATTCAGCCATTTGTAATACAGCCATTTGAAATACAGCCATTTGAAATACCGCCTTTTTGTGCAAAGATATATTTACTTCAGGCCTACACTGATTCAGGGCGTGTGTGATCCCCCCTATACATACAGGGGTTTGATTCAGCCATTTGAAAGACAGCCATTTTGTGCAAAGATATATTTACTTCAGGCCTACACTGATTAAGGGCGTGTGTGATCCCCCCTATACATACAGGGGTTTGAATTAGGCATTTGAAATACAGCCATTTGAAATACAGCCATTTTGTGGAAAGATATATTTACTTCAGGCCTACACTGATTCAGGGCGTGGGTGAGCCCCCCTATACATACAGGGGTTTGAATTAGGCATTTGAAATACAGCAATTTGAAATACAGCCATTTTGTCCAAAGAAATCTTTAATTGAGGCCTAGTCTGGTTCTTTTCTACTATTAATTAAACACCCATTTAGGGCAAGATCCTGAATTCAAAAAAATATGAGGAGAGCATCAAATAAGGGACGTGGCTCAGGTCGTGGTGCTGCTGGTGGAGCTCCTGTTTCAGGGTGAGGATGTTGTCGATCAGTGCCAGCTACACGCACAAGTGAAACCCGTTCCTCAGGTGCGAGTAGGTGACAAAACCTGCAGCGGTATTTGGTCGGGCGAGGTCCATCTGAGACCTGTGTTTCTTATTGCGCTGTTTCGAGTACTCCACCAACATGGCCAGTGCCGATAACATCGTTCGCAGCGTTACTATCCCACTTCTTTGCCTCCTTGAAAAAACGCTGATGGCGATGATGGAAGAGGATGTGGCACAGGAGGAGGAAGAGGGATCATTTCGTAGGGTTTTCGGCCAGTCATTCCCAAATGGCTCCGAGGGTGGGTTCCTGCACACACAAACCGAAGGCACACAATTGGACAGCCAGGACACAGTTCTGGAGGATGAGGAGGTGGAGGATGAGGAGGAGGAGATGGAGGAGGAGGAACCATGTTCACAGCAGGGTGGCACCCAGACCAGCTCATGGCCATCTCTGGTGCATGGATGGGGGGATACAGAGGACACAGACTATACACCTCCCACAGAGGACAGCTTTTGGTTGCCTCTGGGCAGCCTTGCACACATGAGCGATTACATGCTGCAGTGTCTCCGCAACGACTGTAGAGTTTCCCACATTCTAACTTGTGCTGATTACTGGGTGGCCACTCTGCTGGATCCCCGTTACAAAGACAATGTACCGTCCTTAATTCCGTCACTGGGGCGTGATCGTAAGATGCGCGAGTACAAGCGCACGCTGGTAGACGCACTGCTGGTGGCATTCCCACCTGACAGCGGGGGCACAGTGGAAGCACAAGGCGAAGGTCTTGTACCACTGCTATACCTAGTAGGCCGGTTAAAAAAATAAATTGTCATTTACATTTTCGAGAAGATTATTATTTTTTATTTTTACCTATTTTGTTTTTTAAAGTCATTTCCCTATCCACATTTGTTTTCAGAGCACTTGCCATGCGCTTAACAACATTTTGCTGGCATTTGCAGCCCTCTAGCCTTTTCCATGACATTTATACAGCCATTTTAGTGCTCAAAAGTTTGGGTCCCCATTGACTTCAATGGGGTTCAGGTTCGGGGTCAAGTTCGGGTCCCGAACTCAAACTTTTTCTGGAAGTTCGGCCGAACCCGTTGAACATGAACATCCAGGTGTCCGTTAAACTCTATTGACGACCTGTAAATCAAACTTTGAAGCCATGATCCATCATCTTAACCTTACCGACAAGGAATAACTTGACTTGCTCATGAACTAGTTAGAATCAGAATCTGCAAAGTGCATCAAGTCATTAAGAGTGGGCCATTTGGAGGAAGGTTTTGCTGCAGCTTACATTTCATTTACAGTATACTTATATAAGTAGATATATATATAACGCGAGGTTGGTCGCGATGCGTGGTTTATTAAGTGTGTGGTTGTGTAAGTGTGACTTAAGATTAAGTGACTTCAGATTCAGGGACTTCTGTGGGGGACTGAAATTCGTCAGTTCTTGTTACTACATTATATTGTATTTTTTTGTTTTTGTGGTGTAATCCCCATTAGTATGTCTTGCATAATTGACAATGCCGTCCAGTGCACATCTTGCATGATGTATGCAGTCCTGGAACAGCCGTTTGAGGGTGCATATCTTTGTTCAAAATGTGAGCAAATTACCCGTTTGGAATTGCACATCGAGTCTCTAAACGGGCATATTGCAACACTGAGAGCCACTGACAATTTGCAAAAGAGTTTGCTGCTCACCGAGCAAGCAGTCTTTGGGGTAGTTCAGGGGAAGGGTGACAGTAAGGAGGCTGAGGAAAGTGAGGTAGCTAGCTGGGTGACAGTAAGAAAGGGGGGTAGAGGGAAGAGTGCCAGGGAGGCTAGCCCTTATCTGACACACCCCAACAAGTTTGCACAATTGGCAGCTGAGGGGGGTGGCAGCTCAGGGACAGCACTGCTGCAGCCAGACACTTCCTCTGCCGGTCAGGGGAATGTCAGCTCCAGTAAGCAGGGGACCAGGAGAGCAGGGCAGGCCAGACAGGTGCTGGTAGTGGGAGACTCAATTATTAGGGGAACAGATAGGGCGATCTGTCACAAAGATCGTGATCGCCGAACAGTGTGCTGTCTTCCTGGCGCTAGAGTTCGACACATCGCAGATCGGGTTGACAGATTACTGGGAGGGGCTGGAGAAGATCCAGCCGTTATGGTCCATATCGGAACCAATGACAAAGTTAGAGGTAGGTGGAGAGTCCTTAAGAATGATTTCAGGGATTTAGGTGAAAAGCTTAGGGCAAGGACCTCAAAGGTAGTATTTTCCGAAATACTGCCTGTACCACGGGCCACACAAGAAAGGCAGAGGGAGATTAGAGAGGTTAACAAGTGGCCCAAGAACTGGTGTAGGAAGCAGGGTATTGGGTTCATGGAGAACTGGGCCGACTTTGCTATCGGCTACAGGCTCTATCGTAGGGACGGGCTGCACCTCAATGGGGAAGGGGCAGCCATGTTGGGGAGAAAGATGGCTAGAAGGTTGGAGGAGTGTTTAAACTAGGGACTGGGGGGGAGGGAAATTACATTATAGGAGGGGAAGATAGTGCAGATAGAGACCGGGGGCAAGGTAGTGGGACTGGGGGAGGAATGGAAGGAGGGGCTAGAAAAGATCAGAAGGAAAGGTGCAGGGCAAAAAATATGCATAAACCTCTCAAATGCATGTATACTAATGCCAGAAGCCTGACTAATAAAACTGGGGAACTGGAATTAGTGATGTGTGAGGAGGATTATGACATAGTGGGAATAACTGAGACATGGTTGGACGATAGCTATGACTGGGCTGTTAATGTACAAGGTTACAATCTGTTCAGAAAGGATCGTCAAAACCGGAGAGGGGGAGGAGTCTGCCTTTACATAAAGTCCTGTCTAAAGCCCACACTCCGGGAAGACATCTGTGAGGGACACGAAAATGTGGAGTCATTGTGGGTGGAGATAAATGGAGCCAAAAACAATAATAAATTACTAATAGGAGTTTACTATAAACCACCTAATATACCAGAGTCTGCAGAAAATCTATTACTAAACGAGATAAACAAGGCGGCAAACCATAATGAGGTGGTTATTATGGGGGACTTCAACTACCCAGATATAGACTGGGAAACTGAAACCTGTACATCACATAAAGGAAACAGGTTCTTGGCAATAGCCAAAGACAATTACTTTTCCCAAATGGTTCAGGACCCAACTAAGGGACGGTCATACTGGACTTAGTATTAACCAATAGACCTGATAGAACAACAGACGTGCAGGTCGGGGGACACCTGGGAAATAGTGACCATAAAGTAATAACCTTCCAATTATCCTTCAAACGAGAGTTTCTACAGGGAGGAACAAGAATACCGGACTTCAAAAAAGCAAAATTTAGCCAACTAAGAGAGGTCATAGGCCCAACCACAAAATGGGAGATTTTTAAAAGCATCTTAACATCTAATTGTGATCGATGCATACCTTATAGAAATAAAAGGCTAAGAAATATGAAGAAACCAATGTGGATAAATAGAACCGTAAAAAAAGCAATAAATGACAAAAAGAAAGCATATAAATCACTAAAACAGGAGGGGAGCCAGGAAGCTCTGATAAACTATAAGGAAAAAAATAGAATATGTAAAAAACTAATAAAAACTGCCAAACTAGAGACCGAGAGATTAATTGCCAAAGAGAGCAAAACTAACCCTAAAATGTTTTTCAATTATATAAATGGTAAAAAATATAAATCTGAAGGAGTCGGCCCTCTACATAGCAATGAGGGAGGAGTTGCAGAAAGCGACGAGGATAAAGCAAAGCTATTAAATATTTTCTTCTCCACTGTTTTCACTGAGGAAAATAAACTGTCAGATGAAATGCAAAATGTAAAAGTAAATTCCCCTTTAAAAGTGCCCTGTCTGACCCAGGAAGAAGTACAGCAGTGACTTAAAAAGATTAAAATAGACAAATCGCCAGGACCGGATGGCATACACCCCCGTATCCTAAGGGAATTAAGTGATGTCCTAGCCAGAACCTTATTTTTGATATTCACGGACTCCATACTGACAGGGAATGTTCCACCAGACTGGCGTATAGCAAATGTAGTGCCAATATTCAAAAAGGGTCCAAAAACAGAGCCTGGAAATTATAGGCCGGTAAGTTTAACATCTGTTGTGGGTAAACTGTTTGAAGGTTTTGTAAGAGATGCTATCTTGGAGTATCTCAATGAAAATAAGCAAATTACACCATATCAGCATGGCTTCATGAGGGATCGGTCATGTCAAACTAATTTAATCAGTTTCTATGAGGAGGTAAGTTCTAGACTTGACCGGGGTGAATCAGTGGATGTCATATATCTGGACTTCTCCAAAGCATTTGATACTGTACCACACAAAAGGTTAGTATATAAAATGAGAACACTTGGACTAGGAGAAAATATCTGTATGTGGGTAAGTAACTGGCTCAGTAATAGAAAACAGAGAGTGGTTATTAACGGTACACACTCAGATTGGGTCACTGTCACTAGTGGGGTACCTCAGGGGGTCAGTATTGGGCCCTATTCTCTTCAATATATTTATTAATGATCTTGTAGAAGGCCTGCACAGTAAAATATCAATTTTGCAGATGACACTAAACTGTGTAAAGTAATTAACACTGAAGAGGACAGTTTTCTGCTACAGAGGGATCTGGATAGATTGGGGGCTTGGGCAGAGAAATGGCAGATGAGGTTTAACACTGACAAATGTAAAGTTATGCACATGGGAAGGAATAATGCAAGTCACCCGTACATACTAAATGGTAAAACACTCAGTAACACTGACATGGAAAAGGATCTAGGAATTTTAATAAATAACAAACTAAGCTGTAAAAACCAGTGTCAGGCAGCTGCTGCTAAGGCCAATAAGATAATGGGTTGCATCAAAGGGGCATAGATGCCCGTGATGAAAATATAGTCTTACCACTTTATAAATCACTAGTCAGACCACATATGGAGTACTGTGTACAGTTCTGGGCTCCTGTGAACAAGGCAGACATAGCAGAGCTAGAGAGGGTTCAGAGGAGGGCAACTAAAGTAATAACTGGAATGGGGCAACTACAGTACCCTGAAAGGGTATCAAAATTAGAGTTATTCACTTTAGAAAAAAGACGACTGAGGGAGATCTAATAACTATGTATAAATATATCAGGGGTCAGTACAGAGATCTCTCCCATCATCTATTTATCCCCAGGACTGTGACTGTGACGAGGGGACATCCTCTGCGTCTAGAGGAAAGAAGGTTTGTACACAAACATAGAAAAGGGTTCTTCACGGTAAGAGCAGTGAGACTATGGAACTCTCTGCCTGAGGAGGTGGTGATGGTGAGTACAATAAAGGAATTCAAGAGGGGCCTGGATGTATTTCTGGAGCGTAATAATATTTCAGGCTATAGCTACTAGAGATAGGTCGTTGATCCAGGGAGTTGTTCTGACTGCCTGATTAGAGTCAGGAAGGAATTTTTTCCCCTTAAGTGGGGAAAATTGCCTCTGCCTCACAGGGTTTTTTTGCCTTCCTCTGGATCAACTTGCAGGAAACAGGTCGAACTGGATGGACAAATGTCTTTTTTCGGCCTTATATACTATGTTACTATGTTACTAGCTCTTGCTGGGCTTGCTTTACTAAGTGGGCTTCTGAATAAAATAGAGCTGCTGGTAACATGGGCCTGGTACATACATCAACCAAGGTACCCCCCAAAAAAACAGATATTCACTTTACAGGTAATAGTAATTTAAAATTAATTTAAAAAGTCTAGCTAGCAAAATGGGGGAGCTGAAGGCTGTGGTACTAGAGGAACATTTATAATCTGTAGAACCCCTAACATCACAGAGGAGATAAAAGTTCCACTTTATAAATAAATAGAACGGGCTGCACAGGCTGGTATAGTGGTCATAATGGGAGATTTTTATCTTCCCAGACATTGACTGGGGTCATGGTTCTGCCTCAACTGCAAAGGGGAGAAGATTTCTCAACTTGCTGCAGGACCACTTTATGAGCCAGTTTGTAGAAGAACACACTAGGGGCAATGCTCTGTTGAATCTGGTAATTTCTACTGATGCACAGCTTGTTGAAAATGTTACTGTTCGAAAAACACTATGTAATAGTGACCACAATGTAATTATATTCCCCCTGAACTATAAGAAGCAAATACTGGCTAATAGAGCAAAAACACAGAATTTTAAAAAGGCCAATTTCCCCGGGTTGAGGGCACCATTTTAGGGCATAGACTGGGAGCAGCTACTGTCACATAATACTGAGAACAAATGGGAGAGCTTTAAATCCACATTGAGTAATTGCACAAAAAAATGTATTTCTTTAGGTAACAAGTAGAGATGAGGGAATTTCTCAAAAATTCGTTTTGGCCGGTTCGCCAAATTTTCCGAAAACATTTGATTCAATCCGAATTTATTCGTGGTGAATTGGGTTAAAAAGCAACTATTTCCTGGCTGCAGAGAGCCTGTATAGTGGTGTAGAACACTGTGACATGCAGTAGCATGTACAGGGAGTCTACTGTAGTAGTGAAACAATACTGTGAGTCAGTATGACATGCACATGACAGCCGTCACTCTTAGAAATCACTGCGCACTTCACTTATTTGGGCAGTTATGGGGCCAAAACTGACCAAATAACTCAAGTGTGAACTCAGCCTTACAGGTAAATGTTAGCGTCAAGAAGAAGTACACTCATTTTACGCCGTCGTCAGCTGATTCTACATAGATGTCTACAGAACCTATTAAACATTTATACAAGTAGAGCCCCCCCGACAGAGTAGAAGGGGTGTCAGCAGTACGTTTGTGTTGACGTCACAGATTATTTTGCCCTTCCTCTGATCCGTCAGAACAATAACCCCCAAAAAACGGATCCGGTCTGTTGAGCATCCGCCTTCATTCGGTCAGCATTTGGTCAGTAATCCATCAGTATTGCTAAAACCCCCCAAAAAGGGGGTGGATCTACTGTCTACTGTGTTTTGTACCCACTCCTGCTTTTGGCTACTAAATCATTAACCAATTCTGATGGGAACATACAGGCCCTACAGCTACTACATAGACAGGACCCAAATAAATGATGATGTCAACCAGGCCAAAAAGGGAAAATAGTGGCCCAGTCATGGAGTGGGAAGGGGGAGGGGGGGGAACAGCATGAGAAGTCCGCAGAGTGGCCCAATGGCATAGTGGTGAGGTGGAAGCAGCATGAGGAGACCACAGAGTGGCCCAGTGACATAGTGGTGAGATAGCAGCAGCATGAGGAGACCACAGAGTGGCCAAGTGACATAGTGTTGAGGTAGCAGCAGCATGAGGAGACCACAGAGTGGCCAAGTGACATAGTGTTGAGGTAGCCACAGAGTAGTGATGTTGCAGAAGCACGAGGAGACCACAGAGTGGTGATTTGGCAGCAGCATCAGGAGACCACAGAGTGGTGAAGTGGCAGCAGCATCAGCAGACCACAGAGTGGCAAGGTGACATAGTGTGGAGGTGGAAGCAGCAGCATGAGGAGGCCACAGACTGGCAAGGTGACATACTGTACTGTGGAGGTGGCAGCAGCAGCATGAGGAGGCCACAGAGTGGCACAATCACAGAGTGTGGAGGAGGCAGCAACAGCATGAGGAGACCATAGAGAGGCCCAGAGACAGAGTTCTGAGTTGCCAACAGCATGAGGAGACCACAGAGTGGGAAGGTGACATAGAGTGGAGGTGGCAGCAGCATGAGGAGACCACAGAGTGGGAAGGTGACATAGTGTGGAGGTGGCAGCAGCATGAGGAGACCACAGAGTGGCACATTGACACAGTGTAGAGGTGGCAGCAGCAGCAGCATGAGGAGGCTACAGAGTGGTCCAGAGACACAGTTTTGAGTTGGCAGCAGCATGAGAAGGCCACAGAGTGGCAAGGTGACAGTGTGGAGGTGGCAGCAGCAGCATGAGGAGACCACAGAGTGGCCCAAAGACAGCGTTGTTAGTTGGCAGCAGCATGATAAGACCACAGAGGGGCCCACAGACAGCGTTGTGAGTTGGCAGCAGCATGAGGAGGCCACAGACTGGCAAGATGACATAGTGTGGAGGTGGCAGCAGCAGCATGAGGAGACCACAGAGTGGCCCAGAGACAGAGTTGTGAGTTGGCAGCAGCATGAGGAGACCACAGAGTGGCTCAATTACATAGTGTGGAAGTGGCAACAGCAGCATGAGGAGGCCTGAGTGGTCAGGTGGCAGCAGCATCAGGAGACCACAGAGTGACCTGGTGAGTGGGGAGGTGGGGGGCAATAAAAGTACCCGCTGACGATGGTGGGTGTAAGAGAAAGCACTTGGCATCAGATGTGTGGCATCAGGCGGGTGGCAGCATCAGAATACTAGCTGAGGTAGGTAACCAGAAGAAACTGGTCTCTTTTGTCAAGGCTTGGGTGAGGCAGCATTGATGATCTAATCTGATGCATCAGGAATTGGTGGGTGGAAATCCTTGCTGATCCACGCCTGATTCATCTTCACAATGGTCAGTCTCTCCACATTTTGGGTGGACAGGCGAGTTCTGCTTGGGGCAATTATTGCCCCCGCCGCACTAAACACCCACTCTGATGCCACACTACTGGCCTGGCAGGACAGCTTTTCCTTGGCCAATTGCAGCCACAAATCCAGTTTGGCTGGCCAGTAGTACAGCGGATCTTCAATGTGGGGTGTCAGGGTGCTGGTTCAGGTTCTGCTCCAGGTCTAGCTGCTGCAGCTGGTGTGTAGTTTTTTCACTAGGCGGGAGAAGAAAGCTGCTCATCAGCGACTCTAGACTCAAGCTGCTGCTGATGGAGCTGGTCGCTTCTACCCCCCCCCCCACCCCACCACAGCAGCCATGGCAGTGGAATGAGAGCGCAGAGGCCCCCCTTCCTGTCAGACCTGCGAGAGGATGGACGATGGCGCAGATAGGCAGCGGCTGACTGACTACATACGATGTATCTCAGCGGGTGTAAAAAAGGCTCCCATTTTCGACCAGTAGCGAGGGTTAAACAAGGTGGAGAGACAGACAACATCCCTCTGCCGAATGGTGACAATTTGGCTGTCACTACCCAAGCAAGTGAGCATGCAGCGGGCCATTTGCGCAAGTGCTCGGAGGGACTCCCTGCCTCCATCTCCACTGCATACTGTCATGGTGTGTCTGGGTCATCTGCCTCGTCTTCCTCATCTCCCTCTTGCTCCTCCGGCTGCTCCTTCTCCTCCTCTCCTGTCACCTGTGTAGCAAAACCACCCATTTCACTACACATTGCTTGTGCTCCAATGTCCTCCTCCTCCTCCAGTTCAGTCCCCACAGGGCTCGTGTGGCCGTGAAATGTAGGTGCCATGTCTCCAGTCCCCTGACCAGCCAGATTTACCAACATCTGTTCCAGGATATGAAGCAGTGTAATGACGTGGTTCATCCCGTAGTTTTGGTGACTGACAAATAACGGGGCATCCCCAAAGGGCCTGAGCAAACGGCAGGTGTCACACATGAGCTGCCACTGGCTGACATCGAAGTACTCCCAGGCCACTTTATGGTGATGCTGCATATGTTGATGCAGGGCCGTGGTGCCAACATTGGCACCCTGGCCATGCTTCACCTTCTGCCCACAGATTCGGCAAATGGCCATGTTCACCTCTGGCGGCTTAACAAAAAACTGCCACACCGCCGAGTAGATGATTTTACCCCCAACACTCCACACTGACTAACTGCTACCGCCACTGCGTCCGTGAACCCCTGCACCACTACTTTCTGAGCAGGTAGGCTCCTGCGAAGCATGTGGTTTACCCCGGGCACGTTTGGCTCCCAACCTCCCACTGCTACCACCCTGCTGACTCCCGGCCATGCTACTGACTTGCTGCCTCACGCGCAAGCTGCCACCCTCTTTTCCCGATGATGAAGCCCCTTCGTTACCCGGCTCCCAATTGCGATCGGCTACATCATCATCGAGTCCTGTTTGCACGTCACTGATGTCCTCCTCAGCGGTCTCTGAGCCAGGAGCCTGACCACTCGCAACACCAGCTCCCACGCCACTTTCCTCATCACTACTTGCCAGCCTACCAGAGGAAGCAGCGGATGCCTCCTCCAGATCTTGGCTGGGCAGTAGCTGCTAACTGTCCTCTAGTAGCTCATCCTAGCTGTATAGTAAAGCTGAGCCCACAGCATATAATACTTGTCTGGCTGAGGGAACAGAAAAGGACAGAGGCTGGTTGAGGACAGGTGAGGGCACAGGGCCTGCTCTGGGGCCATGCAACTAAGAGTTGTGTCTGACGAACCCACCGACTCTTGGCTGGGGGTGTCTGATGTAATTTGGGACGAAGTGGATAACCGAGTCAACCATTCAAGCACCGCTAGGTTGGTGGTCACTGCGAGCTCATGCCTCTCGAAGTGACCCCTGCTGCCACGCCCCCTTACTCTACTGTAACCTGTGCCTGCGCCAGAAACATTTAGGCCTCTGCCCCTCCCCTGTGCAAGGCTTGTCACTTCTCTCTCTGATATACTGTTAGATCAAATAAATAAATAAATTAAATAAAAAAAAAGGAAATTAATACACCCCAAAAAAGGCTGTAATTTTGTCACTTCACCGCACAGCGGCTAACAAGCCTTTTCCCCCCCACTAATACACTACAAAAAAGGCTTTAAAACATAACTGTACTGCAGAACGGCAAATAAGACTTTTTTTCCCACTAATACACCCCTAAAAAGGCTGTAATTTTGTCACTTCACCGAAAAAAGATTAATAGGCCCTTTTTTTCAACTAATACACACGAAAAAAAGCTTCAGAACATATAACTGCACCGGTGAACGGCAAATAGGCGCTTTCTTTTCCACTATTACACCACAAAAAAGGCTTTAAAACATATAACTGCACCACTGAACGGCTAATGAAAGTTTTTTTTCCACTAATACACCCCAAAAATAGGCTGTAATTTTGTCACTTCACTGCTCAAGGGCTAACAAGCCTTTTTTTCCCACTAATACACCACAAAAAAGGCTTTAGAACCGATAACTGCACCGCGGAACGGCTAATAAGACTTTTTTTTTTCCACTAATACACCCCAAAAAAGGCTGCATTTTTGTCACTTCACTGCACAACGGCTAATAAGATTTTTTTTCTTCACTAATACACCCCAAAAAAGGCTGTTATTTTTTCACTTCACCACACTAAGGTTAATAAGCCCTTTTTTTCCCCACTTATACACCCGAAAAAGGCTTCAGAACATATACAGTAACTGCACCGCTGAACTGCTAATAACACTTTTTTTTCCATTAATGCACCCCAAAAAAGGCTGTCATTTTGTCACTTCACCACACAACAGCAAATAAGCTCTTTTTTCCCACTAATACACCACAAAAAAGCTTTAAAACATATAACTGCACCGCTGAATGGCTAATAAGCATTTTTTCCCCCACCAATGCACCCCAAAAAATGCTTTAGAACATATAACTGCACAACACAATGGCTAATTAGACATACAAATATTTCCTAGTAATACTCCCTGTTAATGGCTGTATACACAGCACTTGCACCCCAATAACAACAAGGTTTGCTGGAATTACAGAGGTATCATCTATTGCAAACCTAAAAGCAGCAGTATAATGGCAATTTGGATCCCCAGTCAGTGCAGCAAGGTGTAAGAGAATTGCTCCTATTACCCAGGCTGTACACTCCCCAATTGGACCCTTTTCTAGTGTGTCCTCCATGCGGGATGTGTGTGCAGTTTTGCGGTACTCCACCAACATGGCCAGCGCCGATGATGCTGTACTCAGCGTTGCTATCCCACTTCTATGTCTCCTTAAAAAAACTCTTCGGATGATGATGGATGAGGATGTGGCACAGGAGGAGGAGGAGGAGGAACAGGGATCATTCCCACGTTTATCAGGCCAGTCGTGCACAGGTGGCTAGACGGGTGGGTTTATGCACCAACAGCAGCCCGGTACACAACTGTCCAGCAAGGGCACAATTTTTTTCCCAATGTTTTGGGGCCTCCACAAACCAAAATGTAAGAAAAAAAGAAATAAAAATTGTTGGCTACCTTCTAAGCCACCTTTTCCACCTACACCTCCACATCTGCCTACACCGCCACGTCTGCCGCCTCCTCCACTCAGACCTTCACCTCCTGGCTCAAGATTATTATGTCTCATATTGGCAGTGTATAGAAGTATACCGGCTACACCCCAAAAAATGGCTAAAGATCACAGAATCAGATCAGAATTAACAGAAAAATAAAATTAAAAAAGGTAAGAAAAAAACCTCCACAAAAACAGTGTTGGCTTCCTCCTTCGCCTCTTCTACCTACATTGCCACGTCCACAGCCTCCTCAACTTCCTACTCCACTTGGTTCCTGGTTCAATATTATTATTTTTTATTGTTATGCATTTTATGTTATTTTAAGTCATTTCCCTATCCACATTAAGCCTTTTGTAAACTTCAAAGGCTGACCCCTCAAATTTGTATTTTTAAATGCCCTTTTTTGTCACTTATTGCCCTTTTTACAATAGCTGTAAGCCATGGGGGGTTTAATTTTAGCTGTTTAAACTTGTTACTTGGGATGAGTGAATCGAAGTTGACGAAATGGAATTCGATCCGAATTTCAGGAAAAATTCGATTTGCACCAAATCCAAATTTCCTGACTATTCGTGGTTACGAATCACATTTTTTCTGGCTGCTGCACGTGTTATGACATACATCACCAAATAACCATAAAGGTACACGCAATAAGAATTTCAAAGCTTTATTAGTTGATAAAAAGACCAACAACAGATTTATACATAATGTCAATATCATAGAATATATGGCGGCAGTATAAATGGTAGCCAAGACATGTGACTCCCCTCCCATCCACAGAAGGCCCCGATTATCTCTCCCATATAGGGTAAGTGGAAACCCTATCACAGTGCTGGTAACACCCCGAATATACAGTATAAAAGTGGAACAGTGCCTAACTGAACTAGCCTGAGGGGCAATTATACACATATAATACAGCAACAAAGCACATATATTCCACAATTAGTATACCTGAGGGACACTTGAAGAGGAGGACACGGGCTTCTAGCTGAGAGGAGAGCCCACCCCGACGTACGTTTCGCTCTGCTTTCTCAAAGTGATATTAGCCATTCAACGGTGCAGTTATATGTTCTGAAGCCTTTTGACCCCCACCTCATCCTCCAAACTGCACACGTCACTCTGATTACATTGATGCCATGTGAGGTCTAGGACCTCTTTTCCCTTACATCATCTTCCACCCACTCCTCACTCCCACTCCCAGGGCTAGGTTGATGGTCCATCGAAACCCCGTCAGCAGAGTGTCACGGACGTTCCCTTCACAGGTGCCAGGAGATCAGTAAGACTGGCAACACATGGTTTGATCTGACAGGTTCTTGTGGATTAATTTGTGTCTGTGTTGTTTCTGGTAATGGCCACACCCCTTGACTCAGGTGTTGCTTATTTGGTCATTTAACCTTCTCTATTTATTGTGGCTTCTCCCACCATGCTGTGCTGTTTACAGCTTCAGTCTTGTTATGGATTGCTGGTGTTTGGATCTCGGCAGAGTTCCTGTGCTTTCATAGCCATTTGAAATGAAGTGTCTTCTTCCCCTTTTGTTTGGGTTTTCTTGTGTTGCTCTTTTCCCTGTCATTTGTGTTTAGGGCTGAGGGAGACTCCTGTTTGTCCTTCCGTTTGGAAGAACAGGTTTTCTCTTGTCCTGACATTAGTACCAGGGTCCTACAGGGTGAGATAGGACTTTAGGTTCCTGTGTATGAGCTCATCTACCTCTGGGGTCAGTTCATACTTGCAGTCAGTCAAGACTTTGATTAGGGTTTCTCTAGGAGTTGACCTGCTCCTTTCCCTAGTTTCCAGGCCTTTTCCCCTCACCCCTATCCCTCCTACGTTCGGTGTAGGTTTCCCTCCCACACCAAAGTTGACACAGAGTCAACAAAAAGCATAAGTGACTGCTGCATGACTTGGGGCTCAGTAGGGGTTGAGGTGGAAGACCGATGCCTATGGGCCGCCGGTGCCAACTCTCCGCTTTCAGCAGGGGACCGGGTGGAAGACAATGTAAAGGAACTAGTGGCACTGTCAGCCATTAAATCTACTACAGCCTCTACTGGTTCTGGCCTCACCATCCATAGAGCAGTATTCGGGCCTACAAAATAACGCAGAACCTCCTGTCTCCTGCGTTCACCAGAAGAAGGTATTTTATTTGGGTGCGTAGCTGGCACAGATTGACAATGTTCTCTCCCTACAACAGGAACTCCACCACCAGCAGCACCACGGCCATAGCCACATACCCTAGTTAATGCTCCTCTCATTTTTGGCTCACAAACAAACAATTTTATTTCTGTCACAAGTGCGAAAGGATATGTTTTGCAGCACAAAAAATGGCTATAGTTCATTGACTCAATTAACAGACTGATTAACTCTTCTATTACAGTAAGATGGATGCAACGGGGGACTTTGGAACCCCAAAAAATAGCTGTGTCACTGACACAAATGACAGATTGATTTAGTCTGCAATTACAGTAAGACGGATAAAAATGCTGTATTATTAAAAAAAAATGCTTTGTGTCACTGACACAATTAACAGACTGATTTACTCTGCTATTACAGTAAGACCGATGAAAATGCAGTGTTATTTAAAAAAATAATGGCTTTGTGTCACCGACACAATTAACAGACTGATTTACTTTGCTATTACAATAAGACAAATGCAGCGGTGGACTTTAGAATCCCAAAAAATTGCTTTGTGTCAACGACACATTTAACAGAATGATTCACTCTGCTAATACAGTAAGACGGATGCAACGGTGGAATTTGGAACCCCAAAAAATGGCTTTGTGCCACCACCACAATTAACAGCCTGATTTACTCAGCTATTGCAGTAAGGCTTGTTTCACACTAGAACAACACACAAAAACCAGATTGTGGATCTGGTGGCTTTAAATGACCACGAGGGAATTAAACATAGCAAAGCCTCACCATCCATATGATAATGCCAAACATGAAAAAAGTACTCAAAACATCAAGAGAATACCTTTTAAATGCAGAAAAAGTGTGCGGCAGCACCAAAATGAGAGATAACCATTTGTCCTATCTTACCGATGTTGACATTGGTGGTAGATGAGTGGGACCGGACGAGGTGGGCAGAGGAGCAGGAGAGAGGGGCAAAGGGTACAGTGATGAAATATAAAACCCTAGACCACCCTATGATAAAAGGACTGCACTTGACCCTGTTGTCCTAACCACGGAGTAACCGCCCTGAAAAGAACGACCCTGTCCGGAACCTTTCCCTTCAAAAGTTATGGACCCTGTAAGCCCTAGTGCAGCTAGACCCTACATGCACGTTTCATCAGGTAGAATCATCAGGGGAATATTGTACACAGGGAAAAACAGAATAAACCATGTGATTAAGTTTAGTTATAAGTCACAAAAAGATAGTGGCCAGTAGTATAGAGGCCAGGGTCAGAAAGAAGAAAGAAAGAAAGAAAGGGAGCCCATGGATGCGGACCCGCCGGGTCCACCATGCTGCAAGTACCCGTGCACTGCCGAATTGCCGCTCTGTCCCCATTAACTATAATAGGGGCAGGGGACGGAGCTATGGCGCAGCACGGCAGTGCATGGCAGAGATCGGTGGACTAAAAAGTACTGCATGTCCGACTTTTTAGTCCAATGATCTCTGCTGTGCTGCACCATAGCTCCATCCCCTGCCCCTATTATAGTCAATGGGGACAGAGCAGCAGCACTGCAGTGCACGGGTACTTGCAGCATGGTGGACCCGGCGGGTGAACAGCCCGGATAGGTCGGATAGCCATGCCGCAGGTGTGAAAGTACCCCCATAACAGTGCGTCATCCACAGATCTCCATAACAATGTGTCCTCCACAGATCCCCCATAACAGTGTGTCCTCCACAGATCCCCCCATAACAGTGTGTCCTCCACAGATCCCCATAACAGTGTGTCATCCACTGATCCCCTCATAACAGTGTGTCATCCACTGATCCCCCATAACAGTGTCACCCACAGATCCTCCATAACAGTGTCATCCACAGATCCCCCATAACAGTGTGTCCTCCACAGATCCCCCATAACAGTGTGTCATCCACAGATCCCCCATAACAGTGTCATCCACAGATCCCCCATAGCAGTGTCATCCACCACAGATCCCCCCCAATAACAGTGTCATCCTCAGATCCCCCCATAACAGTGTCATCCACCACAGATCCCACATAACTGTGTCATCCACCACAGATCCCCCCATAGCAGTGTCATCCACCACAGATCCCCCATAGCAGTGTCATCCACCACGGATCCCCCATAGCAGTGTCATCCACCACAGATGCCCCCCAATAACAGTGTCATCCTCAGATCCCCCCATAACAGTGTCGTCCACCACAGATCCGACATAACTGTGTCATTCACCACAGATCCCCCATAGCAGTGTCATCCACCACAGACCCCCCAATAAGTGTCATTCTCGGATCTCCCCAATAACAGTGTCATCCACTGATCCCCCCATAACAGTGCCACCCACAGATACTCCATAACAGTGTCATCCACAGATTCCCCCATAACAGTGTGTCCTCCACAGATCCCCATAATAGTGCGTCATCCACAGATCCCCCATAACAGTGTCATCTACAAATCCCCCATAGCAGTGTCATCTACCACAGATCCCCCCCCAATAACAGTGTCATCCTCAAATCCCCCCAATAACAGTGTCATCCACCACAGATCCCACATAACTGTGTCATCCACCACAGATCCCCCCATAGCAGTGTCATCCACCACAGATCCCCCATAGCAGTGTCATCCACCACAGATCCCCATAGCAGTGTCATCCACCACAGATGCCCCCCAATAACAGTGTCATCCTCAGATCCCCCCATAACAGTGTCATCCACCACAGATCCGACATAACTGTGTCATCCACCACAGATCCCCCATAGCAGTGTCATCCACCACAGACCCCCCAATAAGTGTCATTCTCGGATCTCCCCAATAACAGTGTCATCCACTGATCCCCCCATAACAGTGCCACCCACAGATACTCCATAACAGTGTCATCCACAGATTCCCCCATAACAGTGTGTCCTCCACAGATCCCCATAATAGTGAGTCATCCACAGATCCCCCATAACAGTGTCATCTACAAATCCCCCATAGCAGTGTCATCCACCACAGATCCCCCAATAACAGTGTCATCCTCAAATCCCCCCAATAACAGTGTCATCCACCACAGATCCCACATAACTGTGTCATCCACCACAGATCCCCCCATAGCAGTGTCATCCACCACAGATCCCCCATAGCAGTGTCATCCACCACAGATCCCCCATAGCAGTGTCATCCACCACAGATGCCCCCCAATAACAGTGTCATCCTCAGATCCCCCCATAACAGTGTCATCCACCACAGATCCGACATAACTGTGTCATCCACCACAGATCCCCCATAGCAGTGTCATCCACCACAGACCCCCCAATAAGTGTCATTCTCGGATCCCCCCAATAACAGTGTCATCCACTGATCCTCCCATAACAGTGCCACCCACAGATCCTCCATAACAGTGTCATCCACAGATCCCCCATAACAGTGTGTCCTCCACAGATCCCACATAACAGTGCGTCATCCACAGATCCCCCATAACAGTGTCATCTACAGATCCCCCATAGCAGTCATCCACCACAGATCCCCCCAATAACATTGTCATCCTCAAATCCCCCCATAACAGTGTCATCTACCACAGATCCCACATAACTGTCATCCACCACAGATCCCCCCATAGCAGTGTCATCCACCACAGATCCCCCATAGCAGTGTCATTCACCACAGATCCCCCATAGCAGTGTCATCCACCACAGATGCCCCCCAATAACAGTGTCATCCTCAGATACCCCCATAACAGTGTCATCCACCACAGATCCGACATAACTGTGTCATCCACCACAGATCCCCCATAGCAGTGTTATCCACCACAGACCCCCCCCCAATAAGTGTCATTCTCGGATCCCCCCAATAACAGTGTCATCCTCAGATCCCCCATAACAATGTGTCATCCATAGATCCTCCATAAGTGTCATCCATAGATCCCCCATAAGTGTGTCCTCCACAGATCACCCATAACAATGTCACCCACATATCCTCCATAACAGTGCCATCCACAGATCCCCCATAACAGTGTGTCCTCCACAGATCCCCCATAACAATGTCATCCACAGATCCCCCATAACAATGTCATCCACACATCCTCCATAATGGTGCCATCCACAGATCCCATATAACAGTGTTGTCATCCATAGACCTGCCCTATCTGGAGATCGCTCAGGGAGTCCCATCCTGTGGATGGGGGATACATTTTTAATAACAGGACAACCCCTTTAAAGTCATACAAGTCTGTCATACTACATTTATTTACATTTCCCTCCTCTGTGCCCCCATATAGTACAGCCCCCATATAGTACAGGCTCCCCCATCTGTGCTGTCATATAGTACAGATTCCCCTTCTCTGTGTTTCACATGTTTAGTGGGCTTTATTACTGTGTGGGGCAATACACATTGGGAGTTTGTACAGAGGTGGGGATGGTGCTGGAATCATGGAATGAGAAGCCTAAACTATTAGTTTTGCAGATTCTGCGGAGACGAGTGGTGGCCAGAAAAAGACTGATTCCAATCAAAGAAGACGTCGCCTTTGATTCACCTTTGAGTCGCCCTGTGAGTCAATATTTATGTACGTTTAATCACTTATGGTTTGCAGAATCTGTGTAGTACTAGTATTTTCCACTATATTGTCATATTGGTCTTAATTTAGTTACAGTGTGGTGTTAGTATCCAGTCACTATGCGGGGGTAAACTCTGCCAGGTCCACAATCGCACCGGCCGATGCTGTTGTGCTGGTATAATTACGCAATGCTATGGGGCTGGTATTAAGATTATGTGGTTATTGTCTTATATGACTTGTTTTTGCACTTTATTTCTATCTTTATATGGATCTAAAGAGGTTGTGCATTTGTTTACAGCTATAGTTAATTGGTACATTAAACTGCGCATACTTATGTGTGATTACGACAGTAAGTATTTAGTAAAGACTCCACAAGTTGGGGGGGGGGGGCGCACTTGGGCAGCTCAGCCTCTGCTGGTGGTGGACCTTGTCCCAGCCCTGTTTGCACCCATGAAAAATAGCTATGTGTCACTGACATAATTAGCAGACTGATTAACTATTGAATTTCCATGTCACTGGGGCAATTGAAGTGTTTTGCGCCCAAAAATTAGTTATGTGTCACGTCACAATTAACAGAATCTCCGATCACAGTTGGACGGATAAAAATGCGGTGTTAGTAATAAAAAATTGGCTTTGCGTCACCAACAAAATTAACAGAATCTCTGATTACAGTTAGACAGATGAAAATGTGGTGTTATTAATGAAAAAAAAATTGGGGTGTGTTACAAGTGTTGTACTACCTCAAATCAAATTGCAAAGGATTGTAAAGCTGTCATTAAGTGCACTGAATGCAGTAGTGACAAACACACTACATCTATGCAACCTACTCAGTGGCATAACTAGAGTTCTATGGGCCCCAGGGCAAACTTTGAATTGGGGCTTCCCCAGCCCACTCGAAGCCTCCGCCCCCTCACGGTTTGAAAGTGTTGTAGTTGAATATTAAATAGAAGAGGTAGGGCTTTTAATTTTTTTTTTATTGTTTATTCAGAGGGTGGGGCGGATGGATGGATGATCAGTGGACAATAATGATGTCTGAAATCACGGTGGGGTGGGGCAGATGTATAGATCATCAGGATTAAGTGGACAGGTTACACCAATAATTTATTGCTGTTCGATCCATCATCCATCCATCCCACCCAGACATGTAAGACATCAATTATTGCCAAATTGCCACTCAATATTCCATCCATCTACATCATCTGCGACTGCCCCCCACCCCCCTCCTCTTACTTCAGACATTAATTTGGCACAGATCCATTATGAAAATGATCCCTATTCCACAAGTATGTGGATTGTGCCCCAAAATTCACAGTTCTAATACTACCTACTAGTCTATAGACAGTTAGACCAGTCTCTAATCTTTTCTGCGCAGGCTGACCCCTCTTTTAAATCAGCTCTGGCAGGCTCTAGCTGCACCTGCGCGCCTAGAGTCTCGTCAGACGTGAGTCATCTCGCGGGAGCGGAGGGACGGGTCATGGCCGCTGGTATGAGGTGAGAGAGGGCGTGTCCTAGCTGGTCATGTGATCCAGCAGAAGGGCCGTGGCGGCTGTCACTGTAGCTTGCGAGGGAGGGCCCGGAGGGGAAACAACAATCGGCCCGCCCGCATATAGACATAAGTTAACGCCGGAGGGCCCACCCGCCGCCACAAGCACGTGCGGCCTGCAGAGGGCCCCCCCCCCCCCCCCCACCGGGCCCAGTCGCAGTCGCACTCTCTGCGACCGTGATCGTTACGCCCCTGATCCTACTCCATTTCCCAACAACTTACAACCTTCAGCAGCATCTAAACCCGACACAAAACATGGTGGTGAGGTAAAAACTCAAGAATCGACTGCAACCAGTGTCTCCTCTCCATGCACAGGACTGTGGGAATGTGGGAAAGAGACTGCTGTGCCAAGGTGTTTCTTGTCAAGGACTATCCAGAGGGTTAACCTAAGAAAGCCACCAGAATGTATGCCATTATAGACAAACATATCAAAACCTAAATTCTTGAAAATATTTGATATAAACGTGCAATCAGCACCATATACCCTCAACACCTGCTCTGGTTTTGTCAGAAAGGTCACTTGGTACATTAAGTCTTCAATCAAGGGCAATACTCACATACCCTTACCAATGTGAACTGAATATGACCAAATATTGGATAACAGAAGAAATTCCTACTTCAAAAGCTAATGAAATTATTCCTATGGACATGAATGCTGACATTGTAATCTTACTCTGGAGCAATATTCTGAGAGTCCATAAGGTGCAACAGAAATTCAATGGTCCAGACGATGTCCCATACACAGAGAGGCTTGATTTAGGCTGGATAAACATATATAAAAACCATCTGAAGTTAACTCTTAAAACTTATTTGCTCAAAAATGGTTGCACAACCCGCTTTAAATCATGTACTCGTAATTATGAGATTAAAGGAAAGCTTCTCTAACCTCATACAGTCGCTAGATGTCATTCTTACGCCTTATGATGATGACTTAGGGAGTTCAGTGTTTTGCACAACACAAGATAACAAAAAGATAACATAAACAGTCTTGTCCAAAGAGCTAATCAAAATAATGGACAGTGGATTCTGCAAAGATGAATCTTACTGCATTGAAAGAATCACAAAGTTCTCTAAACCTGAACAGTAGAATTTTAAATTCCATCCCATGTCAACCCTGCAGATTGTGGTACAAGACCAGTGTCCTTTAGTACCTTCGCACATACTTCTTAGTTGACATGTTCAGAGTTTCGGTTGAGCCAGACCAAACATACTTTCATTGAAGGCATTTTCAGTCTCCAAGACCCTGACAATGATAGAGAGACTTGTCCTGAAATTAGTACCTTTGTCACCAGATCCAAAAAGCTTGGGCTGTCAACACTTCGAATGTTTCTCCAGATGGCTAAAGTTTGCACGTGCCCTTGCAAGGTTAGCTCACATTGTACAGTGCTATCCTACTAAGAACACTTACACTGATTATTGTGGTTGGCACATGTGTCATAAGCCTCTCCTTGCAAAGGACATTTCCCTAAGTGAGTCAATTGTGATATGTAATGTACACCAGAGTGTTTTTGACATAGAACTGAAATGTATATCTGTGCAGCAAGCCCAGGAGGATCCAGAGTGTAGGATGGTAATGGTAGTTGCTCTTGTTTTTACAGTTAATCACAGTGGCTTTCTTCAAACCATTGCAATCAAAGCTGCACAGTAAAAGGAGAGCACAATCTTTCTTCCCCTGGAGCCCACCCTGATGTTGGGGCTCCTGCCTGATGGTTGTCGAGGTGCCCATGATGTTGAGTGTTTGTATAAGTGTAAGGCAGGACAAGTACAGTGCAATGGGCGGTGTATGGTGCAGGAGTCAATGACTACAGTAGGCCAGATGTAGCAGAATAAATGTGTCTCTTCACTGAAGTTCAAAATAGGAGTTGTAGTACATCCAACAATAGCAAATGACATTTCAACTGTACATAGTGCAATTGCAATTGGTTATCTTCCCTCTCTACCTGTCTCAAGTCTCTTCCTGCAGAATTGTTGGCAGGCAATCAGACTCTTGCATTGGTGGCTGTAATGTCCACTCATGGATATAGGGTTTTAGAGATACGACTGGCCAGGTTGTGTCTAGATGTGAAATGTGTCTTAGCAGTGTTTCTCACTGCAATAAAATCTTAACAGCTTTTGGTAGCAGGTTACCTCCCTGACTCCAGTGCCTAGCCATTCTGACTGTAGGTTCTTGTCAGGATACTGATGTATTTTTCTAATTAACTACTAGTGGCTGCTGTTTCATTCACTCTGAACTATTGTGTTGCACTTCTACTCTTCACTACTGGGGGCTGCTTTGTTTTTACTAGGATTTGCCCTTAATAAAGATAGCAGCTATGTGCCGATTGGAAGCCATCTTGTTTCCTGTTTGGGCCTACTTTTACCCATGTGGAATTTCAATCATTGTTCGAGTATTGTGACTTGTTCCAGTCTCCTGCTCCTCAGAACCGTCTTACCCAGACAGTTTTTACTCCTTGCTGTATAACCACCTCTTGATCTACACGTCAAGCTGCACTATGGACAACACCTCTACAGTTTATAACTGCGTCTGGCTTATTCCATGTGGCTACTAGATTCCAGCCTTTACCAGTATCGTAACAGTTCTCTAGTTCTCTCATTTGTCTTACTCCTTATCTTTGTCTGTAGATCATGCAGAGATTGATGAGTCTCTGTAGCTTTTTGGGCCTAAGAAGAAGTAGCACAAATAACAGCTTCCTCTCCCTTCCAAACTCTTCCTACAATACATATAGAAGTGATGGAATCCATGGACACTTCCAGTTTCACCAATGTAAGGTAGCTGTCCTATAAGTCATTGTTCAACCTCCTAAAAGGCCTTGAGGTGTCACTTGGATAATTGACTTATAGGATAGTTACCTTACATGTGGAAGCATTAGAGGCAGAGATTGTTAAGAGCTCATTTGCATACTCTCTTCCCAGAATACCAGAGGAGTGTTGCCAGGCCTATAAGACTCCTCCAACCACTTTAAGTGGTTGTCTCATCATGCCGTTACTAAGGTAAAATGAGACACAGCCCCGACCACCAGCCATCCAGGAAACGGCAGTGCGCTAGGCCGCGCACTGTTTCAGTAGCTCCCATTGTGGTGCATAAGAACTATGGAAAGAGCGTTGCAATGGGAGCTACTGAAACAGCCAGGGCCCGCGCTTCCATATAGGCAAGGGGGGCTATTTCCCCCGGGCCCCCCCCGAGTTTTTAGGGGCCCCCAAGCAGCGCCAGCACCAGCCCGCAACTAATAGAAGTTATATAGAATGGATAAGCCTGGGCCGCTGCCCCTCTGAGCCCCTCTCAGCCTCATTAAGAGAGCAGTGGCTGCTGGGGCCCAGAGCGTGCCGCCGCACAGGCACGTCTTCGCGGTCTTGCCAGAGCCCCGCCCCCCAGAACGAGAAGAAGCGAGCGAGCGCAGCAGTGCGCACTGCCCTCCCTCACCGACCGTGGCTGTCGCCTCCTCCCTCCTGCTGCTGACTTCTGAGTCCTGACTTCACTTCTGCGCCTCTCTCTGCCCACACCAGTGACCTGTCCTAACCAGACACAGCCCCATACACAGGTTCTTCATATTTACTGCGCTCCTGAAGAAGGGGGCTTCGGTCCCCCGAAACGCGTTGAGCCACTTTCAAGCAATAAAAAGTTTGATCAGAACTTCTTGTGTCTGTAACCTGCAAAGAGAATATTGCTACACGTGATCCTGGCTAGGGGGGATCAAAGGTCATCAGGTCTTAGTAATCAATTCCTGCTGTCCTTATCCCCCCGGGTGAAGTGAGTGTTGTTTTTATTGGGATCATACACATGACCCAAGTAATTTCTACTCTATCTACTATCCTGACACGGGAGTGGCGCCTACTCTGTGTGTTTCCTTTTTGGGCGTGAAACACGCCGTCCTGGAACTAACCAGACACAGGCATTCAGGCAAGAAACAAGGGGATCATGCGACTGTGATGGTCTCTGAGTCCTGACTGTCCTGGAGAAATGTACCATTTGGGGGTGTGCATTGTGCTGCTGGAGAAATTAGCCATGGAGTGGGGGTGTGCATCACTGTGCTGGTGGAGAAATAAGCCATGGGGGGGATGTGCATCACTGTGCTGGAGGAGAAATGAGCCATGGGGGGGGGCAGGGGGGGTGTGCATTACTGTGCTGGTGGAGAAATGAGCTATGGGGTGGGGTGCATCACTGTGCTGGTGGAGAAATGAGCCATGGGGGGGATGTGCATCACTGTGCTGGTGGAGAAATGTGCCATGGGGGGGAAGTAGAGATGTGCTGCTGCCACTGGCCCATACAGGGGGAGAAATGTGCCATTTGGGGGGAGGAGTATGCTGCCATGGAGGGGGCGGGAAGAAATAATGTGACACGAAGGGGGTGATGTAAAAAGGAGGAGGTGATGACGTGACATGGATGGAGCTGGAGGGCGGGGTGAAATTGAGGGGGTTAAATGTGACATGGAGGGGGAGAAATGTGACATGGAGAGGGAGAAATGTGATACTGAGGCTGACATTGGGGGCACCACTTTTTACTGGCACATTATTGGGGGCATCTATGGGGGCACATCTTACTGGCACATTATTCGGGGGCATCTACTGAGGCCACAAAGAAGGGGTATTTTATATGGTGGAAGGGGGAGAGGAACACTATGGGGTCTTCTACTGAGGCCACAAAGAAGGGGTATTTTATATGGGGGGCTCTGTGTGGTACTAGTATTATCAGGGGGATTATCTGTTTCTGCAGTATAGTATTGAGGAGCACAGCGGCATAGTATTGGGGGTAGTAGGATGATTTGTCCAGAAGATGGGAGGATGATGGAAAAGTAGTAAACTAAGATTTTTTTTTTTTGTTGTCAAACTGCAGAGAAGAAAAATGGCGACAAAATGGTGATCTGGTCTGAAGGTCTGAAAGGAGAAGATGAGGTCAAAGAACATCTACATCAATGGAGATGTCACTGGATGTAAGAGGTATGGGGCGCTGTATGCTGCCATGGAGGGGGGGGAGGGAGAAAAAATGTGACGCGAAGGGATGATGTATAAATGAGACAGTGATGACGTGACATGGAGGGGGGCCCCTTATTGTTTTTCACCCCCGGGCCCCATTTCACCTAGAACCAGCCCTGGAAACAGCAAGTGCCAGAGTGCACTGCTTTTTCTCTGGGACTGTGTCTCGTCTCGCCTTAGTAATGGCAGATGAGACAACCTCTTTATGGTGTTTTCCATAAGAAGATATTGTATTCCCCAAATCCTTACCTAGGCCTTTCACCCTGTTAAGCTAGTACTGTCTGCTCTGTAGTGATAAGGGGCAATCCCCAAAACAGCTATTTGCAGATGAGAGGCTGACTTAATATTTATTCAAGTCATGTCCCAAAGCCTTTTAAGAGGTCAAACATTGACTTATAGGATAGCTACCTTACATCTGGTAGCAATGTATCCTTCTAACACTATAGTAAACTTTGCTGATGATACCACAGTAGTGGGTTTGATATCAGGAAATAATGAGAGCTATTACAGGGAGGAGGTTCAGAATATAGTTAGGTAGTGTGCCAAGAATAAACTGGTAGCTAAAAAAAAGGTTATAATTGATTTCAGGAAAACAAGGAAAACACTCTTCACTCTTTACAGTATATAAATGAAGAAGAGTGTCACAAACTTACCTGTCTGGGCTCCAGCAGCGAATTCTCCAGCTACAGCGTGCCGGGAGAGACGTGCTGGTAAGCCACGCCCCCTGATGATGAGACAACGTCCTTAGCAACACTAAGAAGAAGACTAGTAGTGGGCTGATTGCTCACCTGTTCTATTCCTGTGTGCTAGTGTTCTGACCAGTGTTCCTGGCCATATACCAGTGCCAGTGATAGTCTCTCACTGATTAGCTGTGTTCCTGGTTCTTGTGCATTTTGGATTGCTTGTTTTTTCACCCCGGGTTGTCTTGTTATCACTCTGTCTTTGGTTTGGTACCAAATACCTTGTCTAGTTCTGACCCATTAACGAATGACCCTGGTTTTTTTGTTGTTTGTCTGTCTCTGCACGTAAGTGGCATAAGGGCTGTTGACCAGTTGCAGTCTTGCTACCTAGAGCTTGCATTGCAAGTAGGTAGGGAAAGCAGGCTGTGTTCTAGGTTAGTGCTCAATGTCTGTCCCTACCTAGAGGCATCACAAAGAGGTAGAAATGGTAAAGAGCTTAGGTTTCTAAGGCGTATTATTTCAAATGATCTGAGATGGAGTATTAATACGTCTTATTTGGTAAAGAAGGCCCAGCAAAGGCTTTTCCCTTTGAGGAGATTAAGGAAGGCCAGGCTCCCATTTTAGCTTTTAAGTAATTTTTATAGATGTGTGATAGAGAGAATTCTCTCCTATTGTCCTACGGTGTGATATGGTAGTGGCACAGGAGAGAAACAGGATTTCACATCAGCATTTTGGCTCTCTGGTTTTGAGATCAGACAGGGGATCTCAAAACCAGGCCCATTGTCAACCATTGTCAATGGAGACAAAACTAATCAGGATGTGTCAGTATGCATCAGTTCCATTTTGTTGCAAAACAGAACAAACCAGATCCGGCATGAAAATCAATGTAAGTCAGTGGTGTCGGATACTTTTTATTGGTAATGAAAAAAACAGATCTTGCACCATTGACTTAAATGATTTTCATGCTGGATCTGTTTTGTTACCTTTTGAGAACGGAACGTATGCATAGTGTTTTAAATGAAACTGATCGATTTTATTTAGGTTTTGAGAACCTCTGCTGGATATCAAAACCTGCATTAAAAAAACGTAGCTTTTAAAGTAGCCTAAGGGTAGGGAGTTTAAGGTTTCTGGGGCTTTTTATTTTAAATTATCTGAGATGGAGTATTAAAGGGGTTCTCCGGGAATTAATAAAATGAAAATACGTAAATATTACTTTATTATAAATATATTCCCAAATACCTTTCATTAGTTATAATGGTTCGTTTTTGTCTAGTGAGCAATCATTAGGAGAAATAAAATGGCTGCTGTCCTATTAGTACACACAAAACTGTCCTAATCACACAGCAGGACAAATTACTTCACAACAGTGAGCTGAAGAGCTGCCTAATCCTCCTCTCTGCTTGTCAGGGATTATGATACTAAATACAGCTGATAAGAAATTTAGCTGAATCTCTGTAGGAATAGAGTTCATGAGGAGACATGAAGTACAGAGATCATGGACAGGACAGACTGTGGTGACGTGGGGCTGTGGTAATGGAGACTGCCTACAAGTGCTGCTGCTAATCAGCCACATCGGTCATGTACTCCATTTCTACAGAGATTCAGATGATGACCATATTAAACTGTATTCAGGATTATAATCCCTGACAAGCAGAGCAGAGAGAGGAGGATGAGGCAGCTCTTTAGCTCACTGTTGTGAAGTAACTTGTCCTTCTGTGTGATTAGGACAGAACTATTAGAACTATTAGGACAGCGGCCATTTTGTTTTTCTAGCCATAATATCTAATGAAAGGTATTTGGGAATATATTTAAAATTAAGTAATATTTAAGTATTTTCATTTTCTTAATTCCCGGAGAACCTCTTTAATACCGTGTACGTCTTATTTGGTAAAGAAGGCCCAGCAAAGGGTTTTCTTTTTAGGAGACTGAGGAAGGCCAGGCTCCCGTCTCAGCTTTTAATTAATTGTTTATAGATGTGTGATAGAGAGTATTCTATCCTATTGTATTACAGTGTGATATGCTAGTGCCACGCGAGAGAACAGGAGAGATATGACTATGATTGTCAAGACTGAAATGAGAATAGTGGGGGTTGAGTTACAGAGATTAGATATGGTATATGAGAAAAACTTGCGGTATAATTGCAGTTACACTTTATTCACTGACTTAGTGTACTTTGCTGATATCTCCAGTGGCAATTGTTATATTTGTTTATGAAGGTACCTATGCTGTAATTTCCATGTTATTTATTCTGTAACTCTTCCTTCTCTGTGATCTCATATCCTGTGTCCTTCAGTCTTTTCCTGTTTAACATGCTTTACAAAGCTAGACAGAGGATTTTTTCTTTTGACCTCTATCATCATTTCTCAAGTTACATTCAATAAATTACCTAGGTAAATCCAATGCATCTCTACATCACTGGAATTCCACATGCAACTGGTGTCACTTTTTGAATATGAGTTTACTGTCCTCCATTGCTTGTAAAAGTGATTGCCACTCACACTCTGTCCCATAAGGCCTCATGCACACGACAGTATTTTGTTGCGGTCCGCAAACGAGGTTCCGTTGTTCCGTGATCCGTGTCCGTTTTTGCTTCCGTTGTGTTTCCATGTGTCTTCCGTTTTTTTTAGCAGACATGACCCAAAAGATATTACCAAAAGACAGGGTGACAATTTGCCAAATGATTGCCAAGGGATCCGCGAAAAAATGCGGACGCGGAACGCAGATGATACACGGATGGCCATCCGCATTTTTTCACGGTCCCATAGACTTGAATGGGTCCGCAAACCGTTTTTGCGGACAAGAATAGGACAGGTTACATTTTTTTGTCGGACTGGAATCACGGACCACGGACACGGAGGACAAACGTTGCATTTGCCGAGTTTTCCACGGACCCATTGAAAACCAATGGGTCTGCAGAAAATCATGAAAAATGGCGCAACGGACACGGAATCAAACAACGGTCGTGTGCATGAGGCCTAAATTGTTGGCAGAATAATATGTGTGCAGGTCCTGATGCCAGAGAACAGAAAGTTTCCAAAGAGGAGGAGCATGAGTTGTGTTATGTAATTGTATGGGTCTGTATTTATTTTAGTGGTCTGGGTTCTAGAGTCATTTAAAGATTCTGGTCTGGGTTTTTGGGGTTTAGTTCTGGGGTCTGTATCAGTGTTTATTTAGGGGGCCTGTTCGGAGCTCTGTGTTTATTCTGGGCTCTGTATTTACTTTGTTGGCTTGTCCGAGTTGTGCATTTCAGGGTCTGCTTTCTGTATAATTGAATCTGGTCTGGATGTTTACTTACTTTAAGGCCTGGTTTGAGTTTTGTATTTATTTAGGGGACTGGGGTCTGTAATTGTTTAGGGGTCTGGTCTAGTGTCTATATTCAGAAGTTCTGGTCTTGTGTCTGTATTTATTTTGGGTTGTGCATTAATTTGGGGTCTAATCAGAGGTTTTTATATAGGGGTTTGGTCTGTGATTATTCTGTGATCTAGTATAAGTTCTGTGTTTTTTGTGTAATGTGTTCTGGGCTCTACATTTATTCTGGGACCTGGCTTCAGTTCTGTAATTATTTGGGCATTTGGCCTGAAATCTATATTAATGTTGGGATATAAAAAAGGAGTCATACCAGCCTACTTCTGGATCAGTAATGGGGTAACAGACAGCACTGGAGCCTGAGAAGGTCTTTGCATGGCCGTCAGCAGTCCCAGAATGAGAATACCGTATATACTCGAGTATAAGCCGACCCCCCTAATTTTACCCTAAAAAAACTGGGAAAAGTAGTGACTCGAGTATAGGCCGAGGTGGAAATGGATGTCACTGTTATGGGGGGTATCTGTGGATGTCACTGTTATGGGGGATCTGTGGATGGCATCCACAGCCCCCCCATCCCATAACAGTGCCATTCACAGCCCCCATCCCATAACAGTGCCATTCACAGCCCCCCCATCCCATAACAGTGCCATTCACAGCCCCCCCATCCCATAACAGTGCCATCCACAGCCCCCCCATCCCATAACAGTGCCATCCACAGCCCCCCCATCCCATAACAGTGCCATTCACAGCCCCCCCATCCCATAACAGTGCCATTCACAGCCCCCATCCCATAACAGTGCCATCCACAGCCCCCCATCCCATAACAGTGCCATCCACAGCCTCCCCATCCCATAACAGTGCCATCCACAGCCCCCATCCCATAACAGTGCCATCCACAGCCCCTCATCCCATAACAGTGCCATCCACAGCCCCCTCATCCCATAACAGTGCCATCCACAGCCCCCTCATCCCATAACAGTGCCATCCACAGCCCCTCATCCCATAACAGTGCCATCCACAGCCCCCTCATCCCATAACAGTGCCATCCACAGCCCCCTCATCCCATAACAGTGCCATCCACAGCCCCCCCATTACCGCTCCTGTAAAGTTTTAAAATTAAATTACTCTTGCCCCCTCCTAAAATACCTTACCTCCTCACATGCCGCACTGAATCCTCCAGGCAGACCGTCGCAAATGCCCGCCCCCAGCTCCTCCTCCCGCTCCTCCTCCCACTCCGTCTCGAGTATATGACTCGAGTATAAGCCGAGTTTGTGTTTTTCGGCACAAATTTTGTGCTGAAAAACTCGGCTTATACTCGAGTATATACGGTAACTGTGCTGCATGCAGCACTATTCTTCCTGACAAAATGACAGAAATCACAATAGAACCCAACAGACCCCACTGTACTGTAAGTCAAAGGCCTCTAATGGGGGGCAGTATCCATTGGACAATTGATTCATTAATGCACTGTTTCGATTATGAACAGAATCGGCATCATAATTGTGTACAAAGCCTTACCTATTTACTACCATGGACGAGAGATGCTGCAATTAATGCCTTACGGCAGTAGTGGTTGCCAGAATGGCATAACCGTATTTATAGTTTGTAATTTCTGTGGTGGAGCCCAATTAAGAGACCGTGCTGGAGAGACGGGACCACAAAGTGGAGCAATTTAATGCATAAAGGTTTAGAGAAAGTTTCTACACCTAGTCCAAAAAGAGGTTTTGTGTAGAGAAAAGGGGTGTGGCTTTGTGTGGATGGGCGTGGCCTAATACGCTATGTTTTGCAGCACAATTCTGAAGTAAAATTAGAGGATTTTACTAAAACATGACGTAAAGTCATGATTTTATGAAAGACACGGAGGCGAGCATTGCTTAACTCTTTCTTTACTCTCTGATATAGCAGCAAAGAAAAAACTCAAGACATCATAAAATCCCACCAATCCGGTGCTAGCCCCTCCCCTGGATTCCCTATAAAAGGACTCTCATCCAGGGTATCTTCCTCTTTCTTTAATGTCAGGAACAACTTGAACACGCAGCGAACTGAAAAAACGGCCAACAACGATGAAACACCATCCGGAACTACGAGTCAACAATTCCCGAAGAGTCTCATCCGAGAACTTCCAACTGCATTGAAGAGAAACTGGATTCCTGTGAACTGGAACACGAAGATACACGACTCATCCTGAAACAGAGGAGATAGAAAAACAATAATAATACCTCATCCTTGGATGAAAGCTTCAGCAAATCAAACATATTACAAAATGCAAATTATCAAACAAAATGCGTCCCCCCACAGGCGATAGTCCACCTAGAGGGGGGGAAGGGAGGGGCAATGCTCGCCTCCGTGTCTTTCATAAAATCATGACTTTACGTCATGTTTTAGTAAAATCCTCTAATTTTATTTCAAGACACGGAGGCTCCCATTGCTAGTTTAAAGCCGAGCCACAAGAGAAGAGAAAATATGGGGACCTGGTCTGAAGTAGAAGTCCCTAAAAGTGGAGACGTGCGACCAATCGGCCAAGCGCATGACGTCCTCCAGTTTAGCCCCGGCCAGCGTCAGAGAGGTGGCCGAAGCACTGCGCACTGAATGCGCAGTGAACTGAGACGTATCAATCCCAGACAGGGATAAGATCCATTTCATCCATCTGGATAACGAACGCGACTCGTACTCCCTGAGACAAGCCACCGGACAAAGCGTCTGAGAAGAAGGGAAAGCCGGGTAGGTGACGGATCGAATGCCCGTCTTAGTACGACGAGAAATATTGAAGACCACACCGTCCGGGGTAAAGGAACGGGCATCGTGGTCTAACGCTCGCACATCCGACACCCTTTTGCACGAGACCAGGCAAAACAGAGTGGCCAGTTTGGCCGATAGCTGGCGAAGGGACAGTTGGTCATTAGCTGGCCACACCGACAAGAAGGTCAAAACCGTGGCAACGTCCCAAGTGCCACTGAAACGTGGGCGCGGAGGCCGAGAGAGACGGGAACCCTTGAGCAAACTGCAAACCAACGGGTGGCGGCCCGCTGGACAACCGTCAAACCCCCGATGTCCCGACGAGATAGCCGAGCGAAAGACATTCATTGTACGATAAGCCCTGCCAGATTCGTAGAGGGAGGAGAGGAACAGCACAATGTCATTCACAGGGGCAGAAGCGGGATCCAGGTCCCGCGACAAGCACCAGTCAGTCCACGAACGCCAGTCTGGTACCCGGGGCCCATGCGCTGTCCAACAGGAAGCGAGCTGTTTCCGAAAGACCCGCGGAGGTCCCTGTGCCCCGGAAATCCTGCATGCAAGAAGGCAGAGAGATCCTGCCTCCACCAACGGGTGGGGTCGGCGAGGAGCGTCCGACAACAGCCGAGGAGGGAGGGGTAGTCGTCTGGGTACGTCCACCAACATCTCCAACAGCAGGGGAAACCACGACTGGGTTCCCCAAAACGGAACAATCAGAACCAGATCTGCCCGAAGGAATCGGACCGTGGACAGAACTCGTGGGATCAGTGAGAAGGGGGGAAAGGCGTACAGTCGGCCCCGGGGTCACGGTTGTGAGAAAGCGTCCACCGCCTCCGCAGAAGGATCCGGTCGCCAGCTGAAGTAGCGGGGTAATTGTGCGTTCCAACGGGAAGCGAAAAGGTCGACGGACATCGGCCCCCAGAGGGACTGAATGGAAGAGAACACCCCCACGTCTAACCTCCAGTCGCTGGAGTCCGAGATAAATCTCGAACTCCAGTCCGCCATTGTATTGTGCAGTCCCAGGAGGTATTCCGCGACCACTGAGATATTGTGAGGAAGGCAAAAGTCCCAGAATTCTTTGGCCAAGTGTGTCAACATGGCGGAGCGAGTGCCGCCCATGGCATTGATGTACCGGACAGCCGATACATTGTCCATCCTGAGGCGAATGCAAGCGTGAGCTCTGCCATTTGCGAAACTGCGGATGGCGAACGACCTCGCCAGTAGCTCCAAGGCGTTGATGTGCAAGGATGTCTCCTCCATTGCCCAGGGGCCTCCGGTGGACACCCCTTCGCAATGTGCCCCCCAGCCGTGAAGACTGGCGTCCGACTCGATCACCAGATCTGGGCGAGGGCCGAAAATGGCCCTGCCATTCCAGGCGTCGAGATTGGCGATCCACCAGGCGAGCTCGTCCCGCGTCTCTGAGTCCAGAGAGATCAGATCCGCAAAGGAGGCTCCCGCCTGTAAGTGGGCTATTTTGAGCCGTTGGAGAGCCCGATAGTGAAGGGGGGCCGGAAAAATCGCCTGAATAGACGATGTCAGTAACCCTATCACCCGGGGCAGGTGTCGCAACGATACCTGCCGGGAGGCCAGGGTGCGCCGCAGCTCCTTGCGGATTTACGACACCTTCTGCGGCGGTAGACTGAGGGACAAGGCCCCCGAGTCGACACGGAAACCCAGAAACTCCATGGACCTGGCGGGTCGTAGGCAAGACTTTTCCCAGTTGATGACAAAACCGAGATTCGAAAAGAGATCCAGGGCCACCTGTAGGTGGGACAATAGTCTGTAATGATCTGTGGCCATCAACAAGATATCGTCTAGATAGACGATGAGTCGCACCCCCCGACTGCGCAGCCAAGCCACTACCGGTCGCAGCAGTTTGGTGAAACACCAAGGGGCGGAAGACAGGCCAAAGGGTAGGCATGTGAAACGCCATAGGGAGCTTCGCCACCGAAATTGAAGGAGATCTCTGGAAGCAGTTGCCATGGGGACCGTGAGATACGCATCTTTCAAGTCCAGTTTGACCATCCAATCTCCCGGGAGCAGCATGTCCCGAAGGAGATGGATGCCCTCCATCTTGAAGTGACGGTATCTGACGTAGGCATTCAAGGCCTTGAGATTGATTACAGGGCGGAATTGTCCGCCTTTTTTCTCGACCAGGAAGATGCTGCTTATAACTCCTCCTGGGCGAGGGACGGCCGGCTCTATTGCCCCTTTTTTGACCAGATCGGTCAGTTCCCCATCTATGAGGGACTGCATCTCCGCGGAGCAAAACGTGGGAGCAGGAGAGGGATTGAAATTCGGGTAAGTTATCAATTCTATCTGGAATCCCTGGACCGTGTTCAGAACCCATGGGTCCGAGGTGAT
This sequence comes from Bufotes viridis, assembly GCA_033119425.1. Classification (NCBI taxonomy): domain Eukaryota; kingdom Metazoa; phylum Chordata; class Amphibia; order Anura; family Bufonidae; genus Bufotes; species Bufotes viridis. Next base: position 79,515,414 of record CM065596.1, read on the forward strand.
AGAGGCCCAAACATGCGAAAAATACAGGAGTCTGCCCCCGACTAAGATGTTCGAAGAATGGTGAATAAGTGCCGGACTTACCAAGGGGACGGCGAAGATTCCGTTGTCCTCTATAAGGGCGTCCTCTTCCGAAGGTGCCTCTCGGAGGGAAGAAGGAAGGCGGCTGTCTGGGGTCCTGGAAGGAACCACGGAAGGCTGAGGAGCCTCGCCCCGTAGCTCGGGGCTGGTATGATGCACGGCCGGCCAGACGGCTCCTCGCACTGCCGGCCCTGGTGGAGACCTTGCTGCCAAACACCCGCTTCATAGACGATTGGGCTTTATCGAGGGCCGTAAAAGTGCCCACGAATTTCCCCAGCTCCTTTATAAAAGGGTCTCCAAACAGGAGGCCCTGAGCCTCTGTGCCTGTCTCCGTAAGGGCCATAGCGGCCAACTTGGGCTCTATCTTAATCAGAATGGCTTTTCTGCGTTCTACCGCAAGAGCCGTATTTGCGTTGCCTGCCAGACAAATCGCTCTCTGCACCCAGCCAGCTAACTCTACTGGGTCTACTTGATGACCGTCCGCTTTGGCGGATTCTGCCAAGTCAAAGATCTTGGCCAGAGGTCCCATAATGTCCAGCAACTTATCCTGGCAGGACTTCAGGGAAGCATCCAGGCCTTTACGAGGACTGAAGCCAGATTTTGAAAGAAATTGGATCACCTTCGGATCAACCGAAGGTGTTTCGCACACCTTATTAGGTATAACTGGCCGTGGACATTCAGCCCTAAGCTTGCTTCTCGATTCTTTGTTGAGGGGCTTGCGGATGCGTGCCTCAATATAACTGGCCACATGGGGCGCTGGGAGCCATTCTGATGACCTCGGATGGTGTAAGGAGTCCGGGTCAAACAAAGGGATGCCAGAAGGGTCCGTAAGAACGGTCTGAGGGTCTACCACCGCTGGTTGAGAAGCCGAGGGTAGTAAACTAGGGGCAGGTTTGGGCGGTAGTGAAGACTGCTCTTGAAAGTCGGCCAGACCTTCCCCGTCGGATACAACAGGGGAGTTCAAAATCACCTCCTCGTCTGACTCCAAAGAGTCTGATTCAGATTCCGGCTGAGACCTAGCCGTCTTCCAGTTATGCGCATGTTCTGCCTGGCGTGTGCAAGCTCGTTTGCGCGACCGAAGCGCGCCGTCATTCGATGGACCAGAGCCATCCGTCATACATAAATTATTTTTGGAGGTAGTGGAGGCCAGGGTCATGGCAGGAGGCGCAGCGGCCTGTGCGCACAAAGCCTGGGACAGAGAGGCAGTTAATGCTGAGGAAACTGAGCCCATGGCAGAAAATATAGCGTCCGAAATGGACTGTTGAAGTGCCCTAGTTTGAGCTTCCATGGCAGGAGGAGTTAAATCAATCGCTGGAGTTGCCTCCTGAAGAGAAGGGACCGTGACAGAGGTATCTGTGGTGCCTTGGGCATTTGGGGTGGATCCCCTGTGAGGAGTAGACATGATGTATGGGCTATAAGCCTACCTAGTGACCCCAAAGGAGCAAAGGAAGGGATCCCCAGAGGTTGTGGACAATACAATCCACAAAAAGATGAGCTAAAGGCAGTTTACCCAGGAGCAGAGCGGCAGTGAGGTGGCGGAGCTCCGAATGGCGACGGCGTCCGAAATCTCACGAGATCTCGTCAGCCGAAGCCACTGGGAGCCGGCAAGGCCGACGCAAATCTCGCGAGAATCTCGCCAGAGCGCGAAGGCCGGGAGGGAGAAGATGGCCGCCGAAATCTCGCGGATCGCGAGATCACGGCGAGCGAACGCGATGCATCGCGGCCGACGACCGCGGACACCCCGTTATCCCCCGAATGTGGAGGACACCCGGAGGGCAGCCGCGAGGGGAGACAAAAACCGCACCGCCGGCCCAGTAAGAAATGGGAAAGAGAAAACCTGTTTCCCGCTCAAGAAAGCGGGAGGGGAAAAGGGGGGGGGAAGGAAACAGGGAATATAAATATATCTAACCCCTGCTCCCCAATATGAGAGAGGGGAGAACATAGAAATACAATAGAGATAAATATAACCTGTATATATATTTAACGCATAGACAGACAAAGGATCCCTGCTGCCCCAAACAGGACAGCAGGGTGATACTTATCTGATCCAGCAGCAAAGAAAGAGGAAGATACCCTGGATGAGAGTCCCTTTATAGGGAATCCAGGGGAGGGGCTAGCACCGGATTGGTGGGATTTTATGATGTCTTGAGTTTTTTCTTTGCTGCTATATCAGAGAGTAAAGAAAGAGTTAAGCAATGGGAGCCTCCGTGTCTTGAAATAAAATTCTATCTGAAAGTAAGCCATAAAATTAATAGCATAGAGTTAGACAAAAGTATCTAACCATGCACCAAATTTATAATCCAACCACTGTGATAAATTTAGAGCAGGGATGCTCAACCTGCGGCCCTCCAGCTGTTGCAAAACTACAACTCCCAGCATGCCCGAACAGCCTACAGCTATCAGCCTACAGCAGGGCATTGTGGGAGTTGTAGTTTTACAACAGCTGGAGGGCCGCAGGTTGAGCATGCCTGATTTAGAGTAATTCTAGACAGCCTAGGTTTATACTATCTATAAGATTAGTAAATCTGTCACACTGTGATTCATCAAGAGACTGTGTTTGCTGGTTAAGTTGACTGTGTTGCTGTGGCTTTGACAGATCTGTTGCCATGGGTCTTATTGAGGACCTCTTTGAAAAAATTGTGCAATTCAATATGCAACAATGCCAGGTTAATGCACAGATGTTGGAGCAACAATGTCAGACACTTAGGGAAGCTGCACAAAGGTTCCTGGCATAACATTCAGGCCTTATGTTCTTTACGAGGATGTGCTGAGGACCACAATGACTGATGACTGTCACTCAACACAGAGAGTTTTGTTGGAGGTGTTGTGAAAGGGATACATCTGATTATTGTTTGGTCATGAGGCCAGAGGAATTACAGAGGAATTTATCAGGAGAATACTATTTGAAGTCAGTTTTGCTTGAGTCTGCACCGTTTTATTTTGCAGCATATCTAAGTGTTGCACGTTGTTACATTTAGAGCATCTTTAAAGGGAGTCATTCAACTCATTTTCAACAATATAACTAACAACACTGCCCCCATAGAAGATTGCAAACGCTTTCCAAGCATACCTGTGTGTACTATGTCCCTATATTCCATGTTCAGGAAAAGCATTTTTATTCTGTTGAAAAACATCTCTTAGGCGCCTTTCACACAGGCGTGATTTCAGCGCGGGTGCAATGCGTGAGGTGAACGCATTGCACCCGCACTGAATCCGGACCCATTCATTTCTATGGGGCTCTGTAGATGAGCGGTGATTTTCCCGCATCCCTTTTGCGTTGCATGAAAATCGCAGCATGTTCTATATTCTGCTTTCTTCACGCAACGCAGGCCCCATAAAAGTGAATGGGGCTGCGGGAAAATCGCAAGCATCTGCAAGCAAGTGCGGATACGGTGCGATTTTCCCGCATGGTTGCTAGGAGACGACCAGAATGGGGACCCAATCTTTATTATTTTCCCTTATAACATAGTTATAAAGGAAAATAATAGCATTCTCAATAGTGAATGCAAAGTAAAAAGGGCAATAGAGAGTTAAAAATAATAAAAAAACTAACTCACCTCCTCCATTTGATCGCGTAGCAGCCGGTCTCCTGTTCTGTCTTCAGCTTGGCGGGGGGTGAAGGACCTTCTGTGACATCACTGAGTCACATGGTCCAATCACCTGCTTCCATGATATCTCTTACATCCAGTGACTTCTCTTCTCTGATGTAGGCATTCTCTTTCCTCTTCTTCTCCTGTTAGACCAGTCACCATGGTGACTTCTTTCAACCACGCCTCATCTCTGCAGAGTTTAACAAACAGACATCTTACTTTCCTACTTTTCCATCATCCTCCCACCTTCTCAACACCCCATCCTGCCACCCCCAATACAATCTATACTCCTTGGCATTGAAATTGCAACACCAAGAAGAAGTAGTTCTGGAATTGTGGAAATCACAGGATCAATAGACATGTAATTGGTGTGCAAATTATACGAAAATGGAAACAGAATATTAAAACAATCTCCATTTATCCAGAATGGTGTGATGTTCCCTTTTGAAGGCTTCTTCATGGCATTGACTATGTGGTAGTCCAGTCTCTGGCTATTGTTGCATGATAAAGGGCAAGTTGTTTGCTTGAAATGCATAGCTGTGGTTATATTTTATGTACACGGTGTGATAATGTCAACAGTGCTGGGAGGTGTGTTTGTCCCACTCAGGTACCTCAGCTGGATGAAACAACTAAAATCCAGAGGGCAGCAGTGGTCTCATTAAAGCATAGTTTGCTGAGACAGTTTTGGTTATTAGTCCTGGGCTGGATTTTACAGGGACTGGTGACTAGGCTTGGTAGAGGTAGTTGCCAGTCCACACCATGAGTTTTCCCTTTCACCTAAGGTGATCGCAGGTGAGGCCTGCTGTAATCAGGCTGGCATAAAACACCGCCCAGTATGTCAGTCTGGGGGAAGAGATTCTCTGGGATACAGAGACCTGGAGTCTGAGAGGCTCCGTGTGGTCCCAGCCAAGGAGGGCTGAGGGGTCCACAAGGCTTGCAAAGCCTGAAGTTTGCGGGGACCTAGCGACACCTGCTGGAGCGAGGGTTGCACAGCCTGAATCTGGAGGTCTTCTGGGCCACAATCCCCCAAAAGATATTATGGTGTCACAGATTCGAGGCTGCTGGACTGGGCTGAGAAAGTCAGGGCCATGTAATGTGTAGTCAGGGCCCAGCCAGGCAAGGTGTTTATTTTGGTTTTTGTATGTTTTGTTGTTATGCTGTGTGCCACAATAAAGCACAGTTTGGCCCCTAAATCCTGGTGTCCATGAAGATGTGTGTGACAATAACCCCCAAATAGGAGACGATCCCTACAACGGATACAATGAAAAGTCATACTTCTATAAGAACTGGATGCTGGAATTTGCTTTCTACATGTTTACAGACTGAGTTTACAGTGATTCTGTGCATCCAGTTTGTTTCTTCATATGTGTAGACACTGTTTGTTGACCTAGGCTTGGAATGTAATGTAAAATTTCTCTTGCAGTACAGAATGGATCACTAAGCTGATTCTTTTATTCAGATGATCCATCCATGCAAAGGTTTGCCTCTGCGCACCTTCACCTCTTGCTGTCATTCCAGTTTGGATTGTTGTTCTCCCAACCACTGGGACACACAACGCTGAAACAGTGCAGATGTCTTGGCTTAGGCATGTAGAGATTGGCAAACCAATGTCTCTCAGTTGAAAGGATTCTGTCCCTCTCAGTTACGACAAGTAGTGATAACTGACATGAACAGGAGGCATCGCACGATCATTCTATATGACTTGATCCGATTTTTGAGTTTTTATCTGGCTAAAAAACTTTGATTTCAATCTGGTTTTTGTGCCCCTCCCACATGCCACAGAATAGAGCTAGGTGCTTGAATGTGTAATCATTTTCAGATTTTAGCGACACCTGCTATTTCCTCAATTTGCATAACCTTAAGGCTTGTCCATCTTGGTGGTAATTTCAATGTTGAAGAGTGTATGTTACTAGGTTAGACTGTCCTAATTTCTTTGAGACTGATTTTGGAACCATACAGTACAAATATCTAAACTGTGAGGCTCTGGATGAGGAGTTTGTGGTGGACCGAGACATTTTGAGAACTTGTGGGGAAAAGATAATGACTGGAAACCAGTCCAGTTGTTGGATGATGACACTAATGTAGTGAAGCGCACTATGCATAAATTTGGTTTATTCCGGGAAATTGGCACAAAACCTGAATTTAATGTTCACATAAAAACTGATGTTATAAATGTTATAAATAAGTATGTCCACAAATGACTAAAATTCTAGTGGCAACCAGAAGTGTACTATACCTATGGGTAACAGCATTGTACCTGAGGTGATCAGCTTCAAATCTATAAGCCTCTAAATGTGTAGTGTAATGACACCTCAGAGGTTGATGATCGGGTATATCCAGATGGCACGGCTAGCTGCACATTTCCAAGCCAGGTCACCAGTTACAGCCAATGACAGTACAATATAAGGAATGTGTGTGCTGGTGGGTGTGGCCTCAGTCACTAATGAACTGTCTTTGGTAATAGGGAGTACAACATTACCATACAGGATGTTCAGGTTAATCCGTTAATCCCTCTTTTGACAATGGACGGCACAGGTCTTCAGTCTGCAGCGATGCCTTTTGGCGTGGCTTCAGTTGAGTGGGTTTAAAGCGAACCTGTCACCTGGAATTCACATTATAAACCAATAAAAGTACCTTATAGCTGATGACCAGTGTGTTGTCCTCATGTTTTTTTCCGCTTTTCTGCACCTATAATTCATGAAAAAAACGTCTTTTAAACTGCTCTTTTTCTACAGACAAAGTCATGATAGAAGTCAAGGAGGCAGACACTCCTTGACTCCAGGATGTGCCTCGCCCGCCCGAACCCCGCCTCTCAGCAGTTTAATTGACACTCGGCTCCCTGGCCGGGACCGCGCTTGTACAGGCGGCGCATGTGCCGTCGCCCTCCTTTGCAGCGCGGAGTCAAGCGCGATCCTTTCGCTTATGGACACATGGAGCCTGAGGATCCGGGCGCGTGTGCGTGAGCGACAGAAGACTGGCCGGCGTCGGGGGACGGCGCATGCACGAATAAGCGAAAGGATCGCACTGCAAAGGAGGGCGATGGCGCATGCGCCGCCTGTACAAGCGCGGTCCCGGCCAGGGAGCCGAGTGTCAATTAAACTGCTGAGAGGCGGGGTTCGGGCGGGGGAGGCACATCCTGGAGTCAAGGAGTGTCTGCCTCCTTGACTTCTATCATGACTTTGTCTGTAGAAAAAGAGCAGTTTAAAAGACGTTTTTTTCATGAATTATAGGTGCAGAAAAGCGGAAAAAAACATGAGGACAACACACTGGTCATCAGCTATAAGGTACTTTTATTGGTTTATAATGTGAATTCCAGGTGACAGGTTCGCTTTAAGGGAAGAACCAGCTATTAGTAAGGCCCCTTTCACACGGGCGACTTTTCCGCACGGGTGCAATGCGTGAGGTGAACGCATTGCACCCGCACTGAATCCGGACCCATTCATTTCTATGAGGCTGTGAACATGAGCGGTGATTTGCCCGCATCACTTCTGCTTTGCATGAAAATCGCAGCATGCTCTATTTTGTGCGTTTTTCACGCAACGCAGGCCCCATAGAAGTGAATGGGGCTTCGGGAAAATCACAAGCATCCGCAAGCAAGTGCGGATGCGGTGCGATTTTCCCGCATGGCTGCTAGAAGACAATCGGGATGGGGACCCAGATCACCTGCTGATTGGACCACTTGACCCAGTGACGTCACTGAAGGTCCTTCACCACCTGCCCAGCTGAAGACAGAACAGGAGCACGGTAACCGGCAGCTACGCAATCAAATGGAGGGGGAGAGTTAGTTTTTTTAAATTATTTTTAACCCTCTCTAGCCCTTTTTACTTTGCATTCTCTATTGAGAATGCTATTATTTTCCTTTATAACTATGTTATAAGGGAAAATAATAAAATATACAGAATACTCAACCCGAAACCGGACTTCAGTGATGAAGTTCGGGTCTGGGTACCAATCATGCGGATATTTCACACGCGCGTGCAAAACGCATCACAAAAGTTTGCACATGCGCGGAAAAATTGCGCATTTTCACGCAACGCTCCTGCCTCTTATCCAGGCGTCAAACGTGACGCCCGTGTGAAAGAGGCCTAACAGTCTCAATTCTTAGAGCAGGCTCCAGCTTTACAGCTGGGGTTGGAGGAAGCTCCAATAACAGTTGTTAACCCTTTGATAATGCAGCGGTCCATACTGGACCCATGAAGGACCCTAGGGATTTCTAATCAGTAAAACTCCTGTTATGTCACACTACTGTAACCTAACAGGAATATTCTAATACATTATGTTTGAAATATAGTTATAAAAAAATATTCCCATAATGTGATTTATAATACAAATTATAACTAATGTAATAAAAAATTGAAAGCTACCAAAAAATATTGCCCTTATTTAGTGTAAGATGCATTTTACTGTGCACACATTAAATACAAATGAAAAATTACACATATTAGGTATTCACACAACCGTAATAACCTGAAGAATTTAATTATCAGGTTACTTCATGTGAAACATGTACACGTATAAATAAATGAAAAAAACGACACCAAAGATCTGCAGAAAAAAAAATTATATATTAATTACACAGTAATTTATATGTACCCACAAACACTAAAACATAATAACATTTCACCTACATAAAACAAGACAGCCACTTCAGAGAAAGAATTTTTTTTTTTTTTTTTTAAAGCAATGTTTTGCTGAAAGGCACAGAGCAAAAAAACAAACAAACATTAAGGCCTAAAGACCTGGTCATTAAGGGGTTAAAATGTGTATAGTGCAATACAAATGTTCCCATTGAGGTTACAGGCAATGTAAACCAAGTTCCCTATGGTACCAGAAATTATGCAAATAGTTTTGTTAAATATTGACATGGTAGGTGCCATAACTAGGGATGAGCGAATCGACTTCGGGTGAAACATAAGAAGTCGGTTGGCATAAAACCTTGTTTCAATACTGTAAGGAGCGAGAAATTGATTTATACTGTAAAAAAAACAATTCCTGAACTCGGGTTCGGTTCCAAGGATCACTCCATACAGTATTGAAACAAAGTTTTATGCAAATCGACTTTGGATGTTTCATCCGAAGTCTATTCGCTCATCCCTAGCCATAACCAAAAATCACTTCGCTGTCAAATCTCAGTGTGAGAATTCCAGATCCTCTATATAAATTAGCGAATTTTAATACTGAGATGAGTGGGCAATATGGAAAAGAGTTTTCTCACTGAACAGACACTCTAAGGGGTACATGAGGGGGAGAGGGTAGTATAAGGATCAGAAAAGTAACAGGGGTCAGTAACATTGTTTATAAGGCTGAAAAAAAACATCTATCCATCCAGTTCAGCCTGATATCTTGCAAGCTGATCCGGAGGAAGGCAAAAGAAACCCTGTGAGGTAGAAGCCAATTTTCCCCAAAAATTCCGTCTCGACTCCAATCAGGCAATCAGAATAACTCCCTGGATCAACGACCCCTCTCTAGTAGCTATAGCCTGTAATATTATTACACTTCAGAAATACATCCAGTCCCCTCTTGAACTCCTTTAGTGAACTCACCATCACCACCTCCTCAGGCAGAGAGTTCCATAGTCTCACTGCTCTTACCGTAAAGAATCCTCTTTTATGTTTGTGTACAAACCTTCTTTCCTCCAGACGCAGAGGATGTCCCCTCGTCACAGTCACAGTCACAGTCCTGGGGATAAATAAATGATGGGAGAGATCTCTGTACTGACCCCTGATATATTTATACATAGTTATTAGATCTCCCCTCAGTCGTCTTTTTTCTAAAGTGAATAACCCTAATTTTGATAATCTTTCAGGGTACTATAGTCCACCCATTCCAGTTATTACTTTAGTTGCCCCCCTCTGAACCCTCTCCAGCTCTGCTATGTCTGCCTTGTTCACAGGAGCCCAGAACTGTACACAGTACTCCATATGTGGTCTGACTAGTGATTTGTTAAGTGGCAGGACTATGTTCTCATCATGGGCATCTACGCCCTTTTTGATGCAACCCATTATCTTATTGGCCTTGGCAGCAGTTGCCTGACAATGGTTTCTATAGCTTAGTTTGCTGTCCACTAAAATTCCTAGGTCCTTTTCCATGTCAGTGTTACCCAGTCTTTTACCATTTAGTATATCCTGGTGTCTTGCATTATTCCTTCCCATGTACATAACCTTACATTTGTCAGTGTTAAAACTCATCTGCCACTTCTCTGCCCAAGCGTCCAATCCAGATCCCTATGTAGAAGTATATTGTCCTCTTCCATGTTAATTACTTTACACAGTTTAGTATCATCTGCAAACAGTTGTATTTTACTGTGCAAGCCTTCTACAAGATCATTAATCAATGTATTGAAGAGAATAGGGCCCAATACTAACCCCTGTGGTACCCCACTAGTAACAGTGACTCAATCTGACTGTGTACTATTAATAACCACCCTCTGTTTTCTATCACTGAGCCAGTTACTTACCCACATACAGACATTTTCTACCAGTCCAAGCATTCTTATTTTATATACTAACCTTTTATGTGGTACAGTGTCAAATGCTTTGGAGAAGTCCAGATATACGACATACATTGATTCGCTGCAGTCAAGTCTAAAACTTACCTCCTCATAGAAACGGATTAAATAGGTTTGACATGACCTATGCCTCATGAAGCCACGCTGATAAGGCATTATTTGCTTATTTTCATTGAGGTACTTCAAGATAGGATCTTTTAGAAAACCTTTAAACAGTTTAGCCACGACAGATGTTAAACTTACCATCCTATATTTTCTGGGTTCTGTTTTTGGACCATTTTTGAATATTGGCACCACATTTGCTATGCGCCAATCCTATGAAACACTCCCCGTCAGTCTAGAGTCCTTAAATATTAGAAATAAAGGTCTGGCTATGACATTACTTAATTATTTTAGGATACAGGGGCGATTTGTCTATTTTAATTTTTTCAAGACTCCGCTGTACTTCTTCCTGGGTCAGACAGGGCACTTTTAATGGGGAATTTACTTTTACATTCTGCATTTCATCTGATATTTTTTTCTCAATTGTATTCACTGAAGAAAATAAACTATTTAATAGCTTTGCTTTGCTCTTTATTACTCTCTGCAACTCCCCCCTCATTACTCTGTAAAGAACCAACACCTTCAGATTTATACTTTTTACCATTTATATAATTGAAGAACATTTTTTGGTTAGTTTTACTCTCTTTGGCAATTAATCTCTTGGTCTCTAGTTTGGCTGCTTTTATTTGTCTTTTACATATTCAATTTTTTCAATAGTTTCTCAATGCTTCCTCACCACCCTCCTGTTAGTGATTTAAATGTTTTCTGTCATTTATTTTTTTCTTGTTCCTTAACCTTTTATTCCCATAAGGTATGCACCTCTCACAATTAGATTTTAGGATACTTTTAAAAATATCTCATTTCGTGGCTGTATTTTTATTTTTGAGGACTCTGTCCCAGTTAGTTTGGCCTAAGGCCTCTCTTAGTTGGCTAAATTTTGGTTGTTTGAAGTTTTGGTACTTTTGTTCCTCCATGAAGAAACATTCTTTTGAATGATAATTGGACGGTTATTACTTTATGGTCACTATTTCCCAGGTGTCCCCCAACTTGCACATCTGTTATTCTGTCAGGTCTATTGGCTACTACTTAGTCCAGTGTGGCCGTCTGTCTAGTCAGGTCCTTAACCAGTTGAGAAAGGTAATTATCTTTGGTTATCACCAAGAACCTGTTTCCTTTATGAGATGTACAGGTTTCAGTTTCCCAGTCTATATATGGGAAGTTGAAGTCCCCCATAAAAGGTTTATAATAAAATTCTATTAGTATTTTATTATTGTTTTTGCCTCCATGTTTTTCTACCCACAGTGACTCCACATGATTCATGTCCCTCACTATATCTGGACTTCTCCAAAGCATTTGACACTGTACCACATCTTCCCGGGCCTGTCCACCTCTTCAGTTTTGGCGATCCTTTATAAACAAACTGCAACCCTGTACGTTAACCGCCCAGTCATAGCTATCATCCAGCCATGTCTCGGTTATTCCCACTATGTCATAGTCCTTCTCACACATCACTAATTCCACATCACTTTTCTTATGAACTTTTCCAGTCCCAGATAAACTGATTAGAAGGGCAGGCTCCGTCCTGGGGAGCCTCCTAGAACCAGTGCAGGTGGTAGGTGAGAGAAAGATAATATCCAAGTTGATCTCCATGCTTGAGAATAACTCCCATCCCATGCATCAAAGGGTGATAGATAAAATTGAACAGTAGTGTTTGTTACCGACTGCTTCACCCCAAGTTTGAGAAGAAGAGCTACCGGAAGTCATTCCTCCCTGCTGCTGTTAGGCTTTACCAACACTGGCCCAAGCGGAGATAGATTGCACTCATCGTCTACAGGATTCCTGTGGATATCATTCCATCCAGAGACTGAATTCTGTAATATGGAATATCTATATCCCTTATTTTTTACATTTTTTATCTGTACCCTGTACTGTGATGCCTTTATTTTGGAGTTTTTGTATTTACTGTGAATTTCCCCATGGTAGGACTATAAAAGGATTATCTTATTTTGTCCACGTGTGTATCTGCTAAGAGAACCAAGATTATGTATATTAACCCCTTAAGGACACGGCCATATTTCTCCTTAAGGACCAGGCCATTTTTTGCAAATCTGACCAGTGTCACTCTATGTGGTGATAACTTTAAAACGCTTTTACTTATCCAGGCCATTCTGAGATTGTTTTTTCGTCACATATTGTACTTCATAACACTGGCGAAAAAGAGTAAAAAAATGCATTTTTATTTATAAAAAAAAAAATTACCCAAATTTTAGAAAAATTAGCAAATTTCCAAGTTTTAATTTCTCTACTTCTATAATATATAGTAATACCTCCAAAAAAAGTTAATAATTTACATTCCCCATATGTCTACTTCATGGTTGGATCATTTTGGGAATGCCATTAAATTTTTTGGGGACGTTACAAGGCTTAGAAGTTTAGAAGCAAATCTTGAAAATTTACAAAAACAAACTTTTTAAGGACCAGTTCAGGTCTGAAGTCACTTTGTGAGGCCTACATAATAGAAACCACCCAAAAATGACCCCATTCTAGAAACTACACCCCTCAAGGTATTCAAAACTGATTTTACAAACATCAATAACCCTTTAGGTGTTCCACAAGAGTTGATGGCAAATGGAGATGAAATTTCAGAATTTCAATTTTTTAGCCAAATTTTCCATTTTAATCCATTTTTCCACTAACAAAGCAAGGGTTAACAGCCAAACAAAACACTATATTTATTGTCCTGACTCTGCGGTTTACAGAAACACCCGATATGTGGTTGTACACCACTGTACGGCCACACGGCGGGGCATAGAGGTAAAGGAGCGCCATGTGGTTTTTGAAAGGCAGATTTTGCTGGACTGTTTTTTTGACACTATGTCCCATTTGAAGCCCCCCTGATGCAATCCTACAGTAGAAACTCCCAAAAAGTGACCCCATCTAAGAAACTACGCCCCTCAGGGTATTCAAAACTGATTTTACAAGCTTTATTAACCCTTTAGGCGTTCCATACGATTTAATGGAAAATGGAGATAAAATTTCCGAATTTCAATTTTTTAGCCAAATTTTCCATTTTAATCCATTTTTCCACTAACAAAGCAAGGGTTAACAGACAAACAAAACTCAATGTTTATTGCCCTGATTCTGTAGTTTACAGAAACACCCCATATGTGGTCGTAAACGACTGTATGGCCAAACGGCAGGGCGCAGAAGGAAGAGAACGCCATATGGGTTTTGGAATGCGGATTTTGCTGGACTGTTTTTTTGAAACCATGTCGCAATTGAAGCCCCCCTGATGCACTCCTAGAGTAGAAACTCCAAAAAGGTGTACCCATTTTGGAAACTATGGGATAAGGTGGCAGTTTTTTTGGAACTATTTTAGGGTACATATGATTTTTGGTTGCTCTATATTACACTTTTTGTGAAGCAAAGTAACAAAAAATAGAAATTCTGAAATTTCATCTCCATTTGTCATTAATTCTTGTGGAACACTTAAAGGGTTGACAAAGTTTGTAAAATCAGTTTTGAATACCTTGAGGGGTGTAGTTTTCTAAATGGGGTCACTTTTGGAGTTTCTACTCTAGGGGTGCATCAGGGGAGCCTTAAATGGGACATGGTCTCAAAAAACCAGTCCAGCAAATACCGCCTTCCAAAAACCATATGGCATTCCATTCTTTCTGTGCCCTGCCATGTGAAGAAACAGTAGTTTACGACCACATATGGGGTGTTTCTGTAAACTGAAGAATCAGGGCAATAAATATTGAGTTTTGTTTGGTTGTTTACCCTTGCTTTGTAACGGGAAAAAATTGATTAAAATGGAAAATTTGCCCAAAAATGCCTCTTTTGCCACTGTTTTTATTTTTTATTATTTATAACGTTCATCTGACAGATAAGATCATGTGCTATTTTTATAGAGCAGGTTGTTACGGACGCAGGGATATATAACATTTATACCTTTTTTTAGTTATTTAGGTTTTAATCAATAATATCATTTTTGAAACAAAAAAATCATGTTTTAGTGTCTCTATAATCTGAAAGCCACAGTTTTATCAGCTTTTGGGCAATTGTCTCAGGTTCGGTATCATTTTTGCGGGATGAGATGACGGTTAGATTGGCACTATTTTGGAGGGCATATGCCTTTTTGATCGCTTGCTATTACACTTTTTGTGATGCAAGGTGACAAAAAATAGCTTTTTTTAAACAGTTATTACTGACAGTGTTCACCTGAGGGGTTAGGTCATATGATATTTTTATAGAGCCAGTCGTTACGGACGTGGTGATACCTAATATGTATACTTTCTTTTATTTTTTTAAGTTTTACACAATAATATTATTTTTGAAACAAAAAAAAACATGTTTTAGTGTCTCCATAGTCTGAGAGCCAAAGTTTTTTTATTTTTTGGGCAATTGTCTCATGTACGGGCTCATTTTTTGCGGGATGAGGCGCAGGTTTGAATGGTACTATTTTGGCATACATACGACTTTTTTGTTCACTTTTATTACCTTTTTTGGGAAGTAAGGTGGCCAAAATTTCAATTTCATCATAGTTTATATTTTTTATTTATTATGGCGTTCACCATGCAGGGAATATAACATGATTGTTTTATAGATCAAGTCTTTACGGACGCGATGATATATAACATGTGTAGGGAATTTTTTTAATATTTTTTTATCAATGATAAATGTGTTTTTTTATTTTTCACGTTTTTTTTAACCAGACCCACTTGGTTCTTGAAGATCCAGTGGGTCTGATGTCTGTATAATACAGTACAGTACACTATATAGTGTACTGTACTGTATTTTACTTATACTTCTGTCTGAACAGATCTCTGCCTTTAGCACAGATCTGTTCAGCACCATGGACAGCAGGATGCCTGAGAAGGCGTCCTGTTGCCATGGGAACCTTCCCCGTCTACCACAACTGAGCAGAGGGGGAAAGGGAAGGAAGGGGCTCCCTCTTTCTGTGCTCCCTTTCAAGAATCGGGGGCTGCAAAGGCATAGCAGCCCCCTGATGGGAGAGGGAGGGAGCTCCCTCCCTGTTAACCCCTACCATACAGCGGTCCTTACGGACCGCGGTATGGAAGGGGTTAAAATGGCTGACATCTGCACAGATGTCAGCCGTTTGAATCAGAGTGTCAGCAATGAACTGACACTCTGATTCAACCGCTCGCTCATCCTGAGAATGAAAAGGGGTGTGGCGCCTCCCACACTGTCGCACGCCTCCCGCACCGCCCGCAATCCTCCCCCCCTGCTGTGCCCGCAGGC
The DNA here is from genome assembly GCA_033119425.1 of Bufotes viridis. Taxonomy (NCBI): domain Eukaryota; kingdom Metazoa; phylum Chordata; class Amphibia; order Anura; family Bufonidae; genus Bufotes; species Bufotes viridis. The sequence continues at coordinate 79,530,894 of CM065596.1, forward strand.
ACAATGGACACAGGGCTGCAGTGGGGGAAGGGTTAACTATATTATAAAAACCTATTTGAAGTTTCTGATCCCTGCGGTCACAGACCGCGGGGATCAGAAACTTGCATTAGCGCTGCAAACCGCAGGTCTGAATTGACCTGCGGTTTGCAGCGATCGGCAATGTAGGGGGGTCACAGGACCCCCCCACGCATTGTCACAGGGTGCCTGATGAATGATTTTAGCAGGCACCCAGTTCCGATCACTGCCAGCCGTGCGGCAGTGATCAGAACTACACATGACGTACCGGTATGTCATGTGTCATTAAGGATTTGGGAAACATGCCGTACCGGTACGTCATGTGTCCTGAAGGGGTTAAAGGGGTTTTCCAGGATTTTAATATTGATGACCTATCCTGAGGACAGGTCATCAATATGAGACTGGTGGGGTTCCAACCCTACCGATCAGCAGACATTTTGAACTCTTCCACATTCCAAACAATTTATTATAAGGCCTAAATGAAAAGTCACGGGTCTGGTACACAGTCACACAAATTATGGAATGGTTATAGCAAAATTGCAAGTGTGTTTTCTATAATTTAAAGACAAAGGCAGAATTAAATATCTTTCCCCTTCTACAAACACACTGAACACTGCTACTGACAATTTACTTTGGAAATAGAGATTTCGGACTACTGTGTTATTTGCGTTTAAACACACAGATTCAAAAAACTTTTCTTTACTGTTAAAACACACATTGCAGACTTGTAATGTGATTAGTCTCACCACCCCCTCCACCAATATAACAATTCAGGAAAGGCCAGTAACATTTCTGTCTACTGTATTATTTGCATTCAAAAATAGAGATTCAAAAAAGACCTTTTTTTACTGTTAACACACACATTACAATTTTGTAATGCAATCATTCACCCCTCCACCAATAAAAAAAAATGCAGGAAAGTCTGCTAATGTTTCTATCTATTTTGTTATTTGCATTTAAAAATACAGATTGAAAAAAAGACCTTCATTTACTATTAAGACACATGTCGCAAACTTGTAATGAGATTAATCCCCAATCCCCAAATACACACCGATATGCAGGAAAGACGGTAATATTTCTGTCTACGGTGTAATTTGTGTTTAAGTTCAATGGTATAAAATAGTGTTATTACCGTAAAAAGCTTTTGCTATACTGCATCACATTTAAAAAAAATGCATTTGAAAAAAGCACAATTGGTCAGCAGAAGAATGCTATTGGGGTGCTGAGAAGGCAATAAGACTAAGTAGAAATTTGAGGGTTAAACAAAAACTCTCTGTTCAAATGAAAAACTATTAATTTTTCTTGCAGGTGGCTGATTTTTTTAATGTAGAACTGCTACAATGAGGTTCTGCAGCAGCTGTATTATTAAGCACTGTGCCCCAGTCCCTCAAGCCTTCAATGCTTTCCATGATCAAAGTCGCTAATATTCTACACAATTTTTGTTTTCTGGCAAACACTGCATATATCCATCCATCCTCATTAACAGCTCAACACAGAATGAGACTCGTTGTGCACAGACACTTCCCTGCCTGCTGCACCACTGATTGGCTGATCCAGGCTGTCAGCCTTTGAGCCAATCAGAGCAAGTCCTCTCCCCCAATTCCTCCGAGGGTCATATGAGCATTCTTCTTCCTACCTCGAGGTTTTTACCGCCGACCCTTGCAGTAAAATGGCTCTGTGCACCTTTTTCCTGGATGTGTCCTGAAACGGTTTAGGTACATGTCGCGGACAAATTTTTCTGAAATTCTTAACTCACCCGATTAGTTACAAATCCTTAGTACAGATATATGTAAACTTGGTGTAAGGGCTTGTCTTTGAAGCTTGGTCACTTAAAGGGTTTGTGCCAAGTTAGAAACATATTACCTAGCTCCATCCCCTATCCACAGGCAGTTCCATAGAGAAAAATGCGCAACCTGCTGCTCCATTATTACAGGGCATTAGCCCCTATTTTCTTGATCAGAGGTGCTCCCAGCAGTTGGAGCTCCCACCTTTTAGATATCTGTCTCCTATCCTGTTTCTAACAATCCCTTTAAGCTTAAAGGAGCATTCCAGCAATTTGAATTAACAAAATTAATGGAACAGCACGTCGCTCATGCACACTGCCACTCAATTCATCTCTATTTAACTCTTGGTGATAAGTGCAGTGCATGACTATTCATGGCAGGTCCCATAGCTATGAATGGAGCAGCTTAGCATATGTTCAACCTGCTGGTCTGTTCATTTTGGGGGATACAGACCTTCCACCTAAGGCCTTATTCACACGTCCGTAGTGTTTATGGATCCGCAAATTGCGGATCCATCAACACACCCGGCCGGCAGCCCCATAGAAATGTCTATTCTTGTCCGCAATTGCGGGCAAGAATAGGACATGCTCTACTTTTCGGAGCTGCGGCCGTAAGATCGGCAGCGCGCTCCGCAAAAACTGATGCGGAGAGCACAGTGTGTGCTCTCCGCATCGTTCCATGCCCCATTCACAGTCAATGGGTCCGCATGTATTCCGAAGAATTGCGGAATACATGCGGACGACATTGCGGACGTGTGAATAGGGCCTAATAGTTATCTCCTTTCCTGTGGATAAGGGATAATGTCAAATTACTGGAATACTCCGTTAAAGGGAACCTGTCATCAACTTTATACTGACCTCACTGAGGGCAGCATAAAATAGTGACAGAAATAGAGATTTCAGCGGTGTCACTTATGAGCTAAAAATAAGTGGTTGCTGAGAACCAGCATCATACTCATTGCAGTCCAGGCCTTGAAAAGAGTCAAATCTACCTGAGAAGAGTCATGGTTATTATAATCTCCTGCTCTCCCCGCCCATCCGGTGATGATTGGCAGTTCTCTCCTAGAGAGAAAGGAGAAAACTAGGTAGAAGACTGTCAATAATCAGCAGGTGGGCAGGAGAGCAGGAATTCATGAATAACCAGGACTCTCAGGTGGCCGTGACTCTTTTCCAGGCCCAGTCTGCAATGATTGTGATGTTGGTTCTCGGCAACCACTTACTTTTAACTTTTAAATGACAGACCGCTGAAATCAACTCACCTGTATCTACACTATTCTGCCGTTAGCACAAAGTTGATGACAGGTTCCCTTTAAATGTCACACAAGTAACAATTCTAGTCAGGTTCATACTTTTTTTGGTGCTCCATACACAATATGCTGCAGTGCAGTAAACACATTCATCATCAGCACGTCTACTCCAGACCTCTCGGAGCAGAACCTGTTGGAGATATTAGATATAGCACGGCACATTCCTGGACTATTTATAATCTGTCAGGAGATTCCACCATGACTTGCAGCCGCTCTCAGTCCAGTTCTCTGCATCTTCACTGTATGAGAAAGAAAAGCTCTGCAAATATCCCAATTAAATCAGCAAAGTGAGTGGACTCACTAGTTTAAAGTATAGAAGCAATGTCCTAAGTGTACAGTAAATGTGACATTAGTGACATGCTGCAGGGACTCTGCCAAAGCAATAAGCAGGCAGCTCTATTTTCTTACAATTCATTTATGTGCAAATTGCAACATTGGAATGAGGTCCATTAAGGCTCTTTCCAAGTGCTTCTGCCACTTCGCTCTAGCGGCGGACAGGGATCACATTGGTCCCCACACTTCAAACATTGATAACATATCCTGTAGCCTGGCCATACACATACCTGTATACAAAACTGTAATACATTTTACTACATGTGGCAGCAGGATTGTTGTGCATTTTTGGCCATCGGACAGATAGAGACACCTGGCAGCCTGTTCCCTGCTGGATCTCATGAACGGTAGTGTGAAACTAGCCTTACGCGTGTTTAGTGGGGGTGTATGCCACCTGGACATGGTGATTTCTCTATTTTAATCTTTTTAAGATGCGGATGAACTTTTTCCTGGGACGAACAGGTCACATTCAGTGGGGCGTTTACTTTGACAGTCTGCATTTCCTTTTACTCAGTGAATACAATGGAGAAAAAAGTATTTAATTTGCTTTCTCCCCATTGCTCTCTATAACTACTCCCTCATAACGCCTCAAGGCTGGGGACACACCTAGGCGTTTCTGAATCGCGCGTATGACGCGCGTTTTACGTGCGTTTTTGGATGCGCGTTTTTGTAACTAAGAAATGCGCGTCATACGTGCGATTCAGTGAATCTCCCCTATGGCAACATTGTCCATAGGCGCGTTAAAACGCCCAAAAGAAGCTCATGTACTTGTTTGGGCGTTGGGCGTTTTACAGCGCGTTCAAACGTGCTGTAAAACGCCCAAATGTGAACCATGCCCATAGGGATGCATGGCTTTTCACATGTTGAGCGTTTTTCAGCGCGTTTGAACGCGCTGAAAAACGCTCAGGTGTGTTCCCAGGGTAAAGGCCCAACACTTTCAGGTTTAAACTCTTTGCCATTTATATAATTGACTAACCATTTAGGCCTCTTTCACATGAGCGTGACGGATTAGGTCCGGGTGCGTACAGGGTGCGTTCAGTGAAACTCGCACCATTTTGCAAGGAAGTTCAGTCAGTTTTGTCTGCGATTGCGTTCAGTTGTTCAGTTTTTTTCTGCGCAGGTGCAATGCGTTTTGATGCGTTCTTCACACGGGTAATAAAAAAACTGAAGGTTTACAAACAACATCTCCTAGCAACCATCAGTGAAAAACACATTGCCTCCACACTTGCTTCAGGATGCAATGCGTTTTTCGCGCAGCACCATTTACTTCTATGGGGCCAGGGCTGCAAGAAAAACGCAGAATATAGAACATGCTACGATTTTCACGCAACACAGAGGTGATGCGTGGAAAAAAAAAACGCTCATGTATACAGACCCATTTAAATGAATGGGTCAGGATTTAGTGCAGGTGCTATGCGTTCACGTCACGTATTGCACCTGCGTGGAAAACTAGCTCATGTGAAAGGGGCCTTAGAGTTAGTTTTACTCCCTTTGCCAATAAGTTTCTGTCTGCTGCTTTAATCCTTTCCACAGCAGCATAGTCTTAATGCCATAAGAGAGCGAATACCTTCCTGTCGGAATCTTGCACAGCCTGGGTGGTTCTGGACCTTCTATAGACATCTGATCCCTTTCTTTCTAGGGTTCTCTGCTGGTAGAGTTGCTTCCTTGGCAGCTTTAATCTCTGAGACAGAGGTTCTCTGGACTTGGTCCACGTCTGGAGGAACTCTCACACACATCCTTCCAGTAGTTCTGCTAAGAATAGACTATACCAACTAACCAGTTAACTTGGTAACATTGCATTAGCCCCTTTAACTAATGTTGTGCAGGCCATACATATTGATGACCCGACACCCCCGCTGATCAGCTGTTTGAAGAGGAGACGAAGCTCCATGTGAGCGCTGCTTACTGTTCATTACACTGCCCATTATCTCGGAAGTCTCGGAGGTGCAGTGTAATGACAAGTACTTGTAATTAAACTATACCACAGATCCAGAGGAGATAACGAGCAGTGCTCGGATAGAGCGCTACCTCTTCTTCAAATGGCTTATGGTTGGGAGTGACGTGTGTTGGGCCCCCACAATCAGATACTGATGACCTATCCTGACAACAGAATAACAATATGTATGGCCTGCACAACTCCTTTAACCTCTTCACCCCCAGCGCCGTAATAGCACAGCGCTGGCAGGGTCTTTAAAGATGACGTCTGCTCCTCAGCGCTGCGGGTGGCCGCCTGCAGTAATGCCAATCACTGACATTTAACCCCTCAGATGCCATGGTCAATCCTGACATCTGAGCGTGCTGAAAACCGAAAGCGCACGCTTCCGGTGTTGCTGCGGCTCCCCTGTGTGGCGATCGGAGCTTGTGTGCAGCAGCCCCTGTCTTTGTGAATGACAGGCTGCTTCATAGTATTTCCTATGGAGCCCTTGCTTGTAATAGTGCTCAATAGGAAACTAGCAATTTTCTCATAAACTCCAATGCTAGTGCATTGGGGTCTATGAGAATAGCAATCTAATGACTGATTGTTAAAATAAAAAAAGTTAAAAAAAAAAAACATAAAAATTCAAATCACCCCCCTTTTCCCAAAATAAAAATAAAAGAACTAAAAAAAAAAAAATACACATCATGATTATAGTTTGTTTATTCCTTTTGTTTTTAGTAGACAGCCTATGTTTGCAAAAAACCTGATGTCTACTAGGGAGCACAATCGGGATCTTAGAGAAAGATTGGCCACTAGCTAGCCTTAGGTAGGACTGAAGGCCCTTTTACTACTGCAACACTTCCCAATATGCAGGTATTGCCTCTACAGCATGGGCCTACTGAAGGTTCCTGTCATGGTAAGCCAACTGTAAAGCAGAGTTGCCAAAAGTCCAGTAATTTCTGGGCAGTCTGTAAAAATAGGCTACTTTTTTCCAGTGTCTGTGAAAAAAAAAATAGATGTGTCTGCGATTTTTTTTTTTTTTTAATGAGGCTGGTAGTACTTGACTTGATTACTTTGGTGGTACTTATTATCATCATTTTACAGATCAAGGCTGGTAATGAGTTCTTATCAGTATATTAAGCTTATTCAGTATATTAATAGACATGTATTACTAATAATCTATATCATTCATGATGGTTTTCCAATTTGTCTATAAAAATGTTGGATGTCCATGATTTTGGGGTAAGTTGTCCACAAAAAAAGAAAAATTCTGGTTGGCAACCCTGCTGTACAGTTTTGCACGAGGCACAGCTTCACAGGCAGACAAGGAAAATCGCATAGCTCATAATAGTTAAAAATATTATAAAATTCAAATATTTTTAAAATATTAAAAATTCAAATATATAAACAATGAAAAACAATAGGTATCGCCACAACCAAAAGTGTCTGAACTATCAAAACATTTTAGCTTGCATGGTGAATGTTGTAATGAAAAAAAAAAACATGCAATTCCCCATTTTGGTCACCTTGTCCCCCCAAAAGAATTGAATAACAGTGATCAAAAAGTTGTTCGTACCCAAAAAATTGTACCTATAAATACTAAAGTTTGTCCCACAAAAACAAACCCTCATACAGTCCTGTAGATGGAAATAATAAAAAATGATGGCTGTTGGAAAACGGTGATGCAAAGAAAATTTTAATTTTTTTCAAAGGTTTTTATTTTTTTTAAAGTATTAAAGCAAAATAAAAACTATACAAATTTGGTATTGCTGTAATCGTATTCACCTGCAGAATAAGAATGTCATATCATTTTTAGCGCACTGTGAAGGTCTTAATAGAATCTCCCCTTTTTTTTTTCAATTCTACCTCACAAATATTGTTTTCCCATTTTTCAATACATGGGAAAAGGTTACATTAGATTAGAACAACTGCATTCCCTACTCAGCCTCTTGGTTTTTGCTTCTAAGGTCATGCCAATGGGCAGGTTTTTTCCAACATTTGTTGCTAGCCACTGCAGTTATACCTTCCCGCAGTCACCATATTCGCCTCAATAGACAGTTGTATGTTGATTAGGCAGTATGGCGTGAGTTTCTTTAAAATTTTAAAGGCTGGACATGCTGCATGTCAGCAGACTGTACTGATTTTGAGCTAGCACTTTTTTTGGATGCTGCTGGTTCTTATGGTTTCAGGACCATTTTTGGTTCAGAATGGTGTGTGGATGTTTTCCTATTTTGGTTGCTGTTAAGTGTATTAATAAGTTTTCTTCTTCATGTCCCCAGGTTCTTTGTTTATTGCGTCACCTTGTGCTTCATTGTTTGAAGTACAATATTTAGTTTCAGGCCCAACGTGTTTCAGGTATTGAAAATTCTGTTGCTGACACCTTATCCTGGGAGTAACAGTCCCGGGTACTACCACTCCTGGCATCCACTATGTAATTGTAGCACCTGTAGTCCCTATGTACTATTGTATAGGAACCTCAGGTGGTAAAAGTACACAATGCATGCCCAGAGTAGGAGTCTTACGTACAAGATTATGACTACCACTCTTTAGAAAATAAAAAAAAATAAAAAAACAAAGCAAAAGGTGAAATGCCCACCTAGCACGCCCGTCTGCCAGCGAGAAAACCCTTATTTGTATTTTTCCAAAAATGTCAAGTAAGTATAATTTTCGTGTGTCTGTTGTATGAAGCAAAGTTCAAACCTAATGTTATTTTTTTTTTTTCTAAAGGCCCATCGTCTTTAAACGAGACCGGGAGCTCTCCTCCTACACGACGTCTGAGACATAATACGGTCAAGTTGGGAAGCATTCCCCATTGAAATATTGTGACAGTCTTGTTAAAATTAAAAAAAATATATTTCTCAGTCATCGTCTAGGGAGGAGATGCTTCACGGACCAAGCAACGGCAGAAGATGAGGAAGTCGGGGGTGGAGGACAGCAAGTGGTAGTTTTTTGTTTTTTCTCTGAACGATATGTTGTGTATGTTTGTAAATTAATGTTTTTTTGCGTGTTTTATTACAGTCATCTCGTCCCGTTTACTCACAGAGAGGTCGTCCAGCCTCAGCCAGAGGAAGTATGGGAGCATGTGGTAGTCGTGTGAGTATTTTAAAACAAAGTCTTTTTATGTCAAAATGTTTAAAACATTATGTTAATTTGATGTTCTTTTTTTAGGGTTCCCTAAAAAAGGACGTCTGCGGTTTCTGGATAGACAATGACCTCCTCATCCAGATGGTGGAAGAACGAACAGCATTGTGGGACTAGACGGACCGCTACCACGCAGACCATCATGCAACCCGTCTCCTCTGGGTCAACAGGATGATTGCCGTAAGTATATCGTATTAAATTTGTACACTGCATACACGTCTGCTTTTTTGTCAAAAGTGTTTTTTCTGTCTGGTTGAAGTGGGTCACTGCCATCGATAGTTTATAACAAAAAAAATGTTATTGTTGTTGTGGCAGATTCCATCAAATAGCAAACCATCTTTGATGTAAAAAAATCATGTATTTTAAAGACTAATTTTTTTTTTTTTTTTTGACCAGAGACGACAATCATGGTGTGGTGGCGGTCAATGAGGGACCACTACAAAAAGGACTTCAACGAGGCGGTTAAGCGACCGAGTGGGTTTGGAGGATTTTGACACTCTGGCCGGATCATCCACATAGTATTTGGTGGAGTGGAGACGAGCAAAGCGTGCTTCAGATGATACCTCTGAGGTTATATATTTCTTTTTCTAAAAATTATATTTATAAATAAAAGTTTTTTCTGAAGAATGTGTTTGGTGTTGTATTATTATTTTTTAAACTTTAAAAAAAAGAATTAAAATCTCACATCACTTGTGGAGCTACAAATACTTGCGTCGCTCCACCAGCGCTGGGAGATGACAAATAGTGTGTAGGAGAGGCCAGACATAATCTCCTTGCGCCAGTGGAGTGACACAAGTATGTGTCGCTCCTCCAACATGGGGAGATTAGGTTGACACATAGTGTGTAGGAGAGGACAGACATAATCCCCCTGCTTCGGTGGAGCGATACAAGTATGTGTCACTCCTCCAGCATGGGGAGATTAGGTTGACACATAGTGTGTAGGAGAGGCCGGACATAATCTCCCTGCGCCGGTGGAGCGATACAAGTATGTGTCGCTCTTTAAGCGTGGGGATATAAATATATGAAACAAGACTCAATGTATGGTGGTCAACTAAATTTAATGAACCAAAAACTTAATATACAACTATTCTACATCCATACACCCCACTGTACCCACCCACATAACAAGGCAATTAAACATAACATACATTTTTCCTGAAAAAATTATCTAAAATCGTTTAGACAAATCGGTCCTGCCAGTCCACCCTTCCGGCATCAGAGCAGAAATAATCTGCAAAAGAGTCTCTCATCCTTCCAACCGCTACACTTGACAGCCAAAATTTTGAATGCTGGCTATCTCGCTGTCCTCCAATGTCTGCTCCACATTTAGGGGTTCTTTTGTAGGGAGGTAGTTATGTAACACAAAAGCAACAACAAAAGGTCAACAGCAACAAAACGATATTGGGCATCAGCGATAGCCATTACGATGATAAAAAAATATTTTTTGTAGTTGAAAAACTCAGATCCGGTGCCTTTGTCCTTGATTATCCTGATATGTTTCCCCTCTACCGCACCAAAACAGTTAGGAAACTGACAGACATCCATAAATTTTTCTGCAATTTCAGTCCACTTTTGGCGAGTTGTATGTGGGATAAATTCATCATGCAGTTGTTCCCACAAAGCAAGGCATGTCTCCTTCACAATAATGGAAACTGTTGATATCCCAAGCCGAAATTGAAAATGGAGTGAAGTGAGACTGTTTTTTTAAAAAATACAATACAACCTACATCAATTATATGCAATTCTTTGGGACCTTAAACTAGCCATTCATTTGTTCTGTTTCAATTTTCAACGGCCAAAGTAATTTTTTGGAAAATGCAATGATAGAACGGGCTCTCCGTGGCGAATAATAGGCATATGCTTATGACTACAATTGCTCACAGTGCTTTCAACGTCTGTAATGGCCGATATATGCGTAAAATCATGACCATACAAGATGTTGAAGTTACTGTGAACAATGCTAATGCAGAGCCTCCTTGGCATGCGCAATTCTGCACTCAGTAGAGTAATGTAGAAAAAATTAAAAGTTTTTTTAACATGGGGTTCGGAAAGATTTCTGGTGTCACCTTTAAACCATGAAAATCAACTTTAAAACATTATACAAAATAAATGAACAATATATTACAATGAAAAATATAATTTACCTTATGGTCAGCATTAGGCGTTCTACTGGGCAAACACTGCGCCTGAAGGTGGTGTCCTGTCTTTGGATGTGAGGTGACCCCCGTTGTAACAGATCGTCAAAACTTTCCACGCTCATCCGTAAGTAATTTAAAAACCTTTCTGAATAATTCCGCAATTCAGAAAACAGAGTTTCAAAAGCTCCCATTCTTATTCTTGCAGAAGTTATTGGATGCACCCAATAGCGACGCCGACGACGCTGACTGGCTCTAAGACGTCTTCTCCAGCTTGAAACAAGGATTAGAGCCTGAAATACTAATGTGGTCCGGCATCATCTTTGCAATCTTCAGAGGGAGCATCTGAGGGGTAAGTGACCTTTGGTTGTCTTTTATAGCCACTGTGCAATTTGCATATGTAATTGCTTCTTTTTGATCTTAAAAAATCTGAATACCGGATCCGTTATTTCATTTCGTCGATGGAATAACGGATCCGTTGGATGAAAACATGTACGGTTACATGTGTTTTGACGGATCCGGCAGGCAGTTCCGGAACTGCTTGCTGGATCACTCTGCCACAAGTGTGAAAGTAGCCTTAAGGGGGTTGTTGGCTTTTGTTACATTGATGACCTATTCTCAGGATAGGTTATCAATTTCAGATTGGCAGGGGCCCAACTTCTGGTACCCCCACTGCCATTCACTTCAATTCAAGTGAATTGGAAGGAGCTGGCAGTTGGGCTCCCGCCGATCTGATATTGATGACCTATCCCAAGGATAGGTCATCAATAGTGTTGAGCGAATCGAGCTTCGGATCATAGATCCAAAGTCGATTCATTCTAACACTTCATTTTAATGCTGCACAGAGACCTGTGTCGTGCGACTTTGAGTGAAATGAATTTTGCCTCTGTACAGCATTAAAATGAAGTGTTAGAACGAATCAACTTTGGATCTATGATCCGAAGTTCGATTTGCTCAACATTAGTCATCAATACAACAAAAGTGGACAACCCCTTTGAAGGAAACATGTGCGCTGGAAATGTTATCTCTCCGTATTGTACCAGTTACTTTGTCAGTTAGTTGCAATGTGCGAGAAAGTATGTGATTCCGTATAATCAAAGTGGCTCGACTTCTCACAAATTATAGCCACTAATCTGTATTGAGCCAAAAAATCAACCATGCAATTAAATATATAATTAGTCTGCACTTAATACAAAAATAACATCATAAACTATTTATTACAGCAATGTTAATTGATTACATTTGAATTCATTAAAACATCAAAAAAATAAAAATGCCCTACAAACATGATTAAAATAAAAATGTAAAATAAGCTTTACTGATAATTCATATGCTTATTATATGATCTCTATTATATACATGACTGTATGAATGGGTCAGCATCCGTTCCGCAATTTTGCCGAAAGGATGCGGACCAATTCATTTCAATGGCCTATTCCTGTCTGTTCTGTGGACATGAATAGGCATTTCTATATTGGGCCGCCCGTTCCGCAAATTGTAGAACGCAAACGGGCAGCATACATGTTTTACGGATCTGCAATTTGCAGACCGCAAAACACAGAGCAGTCGTATGAACGAGCCCTTACAGTGACTGTAGATAAAATGTAACACTTTAATATCCCATATAATACTTTTTAGCAGGTTTCTAAATAGCACTCCAAAATTGTGATGGATATTAATTAAAGACAAAATGTTCCGTATAGATGCGGTTTTGTTAGCCCCTGTTGTTGATAACTGCTTGGTCAAATGTCGTGTATGTTGCACTTCATGCAGAGTCAGGCAACTTTTATGTAATACGTATTTATTAATGACAGAAAGTTCATAAGATATCCAGAAATAGCCCTAATCGCTGCTTCATGGGAAATAGAAGTATATAATGTAATATCACGTGTTACCAATTGAGAATTACGGTGCCATGAAAAAATTATAATAATTCTAAAGACATCGCCAGAATCTTTAAAATAACCAGGTAAACGCTGAAGAAGCGGTTGTAGGTAATTAATCCAGCCAAACTCCCAAAGGTTCCAAAAATTGTCTCTTTTGTGATATATTTGGCGGTTTTGATATGTATGTGTAAATAGACATCATATGCATTGTGATTTTACCCTTTAAGGGAGGAACTTGTGTATACATAATAATTATTATTATTTCTATAGTGCCACCATATTCCGCAGCGCTTTACAAATTCATAGGGTTCATGTACAAAACAAAAGTAACTGGCTAATATACAGTACAACTGAAACACTAGGAGTCAGGGCCCTGCTCGCAAAAGAGCATACAATCTATGAGGAATTGGGGGTAACACATAAGGTAGTTGATTGCGATAAGTAGGATTTGAGCCATTATTGAATTGAAAGAAGTGGATGGTGAAGTACTTTTTTTTTTTTTTACTTTTGGCAATGTTGACAGCCGAATTGTATGTTTTGAGCATAAATTTATAATGGAGAAAGTCTGTGATTTTCTGCATAAGCGTTCTGCACATCTGGAGCAGTGCTGGATAAACCCTCAGTTCACACTTGCGCGTTTTACAGCGCGTTCGAACGCACTGTAAAACGCATAACCGATGCAAACCAATGCTTCCCTATGGGACTGGTTCACATTTTTGCATTTTACAGCGCGTTCGAACGCACTGAAAAATGCCCGACGCATAAACAAGTACTTGAGCTTTTTTTGGGGCGTTTGTCGCGCGTTTTGGCCCATTTTTGCGTTTTACAGCGCGTTCGAACGCGCTGAAAAACGCCTGACGCATAAACAAGTACTTGAGCTTTTTTTGGGGCGTTTGTCGCGCGTTTTGGCCCATAGACTTCAATGGGAACGCGCAACGCTTGTATTTTGCGCGTTTTTGACACTGAAAACGCACGTTCGAACGCGCGTTTATGAATTTGCAACATGCTGGAAAGGCCAAACTTCATATAGACAGGGATATTTGGTCATTGGACAACACTGCAGTCAATCACACAAACGCGCATAAAACGCGCGTTTACTATTGACAAAAACGCGCACAAAACGCGCATATAATGCGCGACAAAAACGCGCGTCTCAGAAACGCTCAGGTCTGAACCCAGCGAAAATGTGTTTCAGATGTGTGCCAGGGTTGCCATGTTCTGTGATGGGAGGGTCAGATTGATATTGGAGCAACTTTATCTAGGGTGGTTTTGTGGGTCTGGTTGTAATGATTGGCAGACAGGTTTGGACAGGAGAGGTCTGGACAGGAGAGTTGCTGGCAGTTAATGGTATGTAGGTTTCTGTAAGTGTTAAAAGTCTGATTGTCATTAGAAAAGTGAGAGGTCTCAATAGTATATGAAAGAAGCTTGTGGTCAGAGAGTGGGAAGGATGAGTTACTAGAGTTTGAGACTGAGCAGTGACGGAAGAAGACTAGATCAAGTTGAAGTATATTGCCCTGCTCATGTGTGGCAGAGGAGGTAAGTTGTGATAGGCCAAGAGAGGAGGTTAAAGAAAGAAAGTGAGAGGCTGATGGGGAGATAGGATCATCAATGGGGATATTAAAATCACCCATAATAAGAGTTGGTAATTCAGAAGATAGGAAGTGAAGAAGCCAAGCTGCAAAGTGACCCAGGAATTGTTAGGGGGAGCCTGGGGGACAATAGACAACTGCAACTCTTAGGGTAAATGGAAGGAACAGTCTGATGGTGTGAACATTAAAAAAGGGGAATGTGAGAGGGTACAGGGGGAATGACCTGAAACGTGCACTGTGGAGAAAGTAGCATGCCTATTGCTCCACCGTGCCTGTCATCAGGTCCGGAGGGTATGGGAGAAGTGAAGTCCACCATAGGATAGGTCAGCAGGGGAAGCAGTGTCAGAGTTCTGAAGCCAGGTTTCTGTAAGGGCCAGCAAGTTCAGAGAGTGTGAGAGAAAGAAATTGTGGATTGTGGGTAGTTAATTACGAACCGACCGTGCGTTCCAGAGTGCACAGTTAAAAGAGACTGGAGAGGATGTGCAGTGAACATTAATAAGATTTTTGGGACTTCTATGTGTGGCAGAGGAAAAGCTAAAGTTAGCAACAGAGGGAGGGCCAGGATTCAGTGAAATATCCCCTGCAGCTAGTAGAAGGAGAACAGAAACAGACAGCAAGTGGTTGAAAGATTTATATTGGTGTTTTTTATGCTGCACCATGGGGGAAGATTCATGGTGATGTATTAGGGTATAAAGTGTATGCAAACTGAACAAGAGTGAGGGAAGGAGGGAGGGACTGATGTGGAGAATAGGGACAGAGGGTGAAAGATGTGGTTGATTTTGAAGGTAGACAGCCATAGAAATGAGAACTGTAGTAAGAGCCTGGTGAAACAATATTGTAGCATACGTGTGCTGTGTTTAACTTTGTTTGAGTAGTATACATAGCACCTCCGTCTCCTGCCTTGCCTAACTGCCATGATTAACTGCCAAGAGCTTAGGCAATATGGCACTTTGGCAGAGATGGTGTTTTTGGCTCATGCTGACCCCTGCGAGTGCTTCCCCTAATGGCGCTTGCACATGACCATAAGCCCACTGAGACATAGAGTCCGTGAGCGGGCCATGTGTCCTGGAGCGGCATAGATCGGGCGCATGGGAGCACACAGCATCATAGAGCCGCCTGCACTGCTATTGTCCTGAACTCACAAAATCATATGAGTGCAGGACAATAGCCCCACAGGCGGCTCGACGTGCACAGCATCATTGTAATCTATGATGCTGTGCGCTCTCGTGCGCACTATCTATGCCGCTCCAGGACATATGGCCTGCTCACGGACCATATGTCTCGGAGGGCATATGGTCGTGTGCAAGGGCCCTTAGACTGTGTCTATATTTATAGGGAGTGTGATCACAGAACTAGGGGTAATTTAGCTCATTAATCAATTAATCACTTAAGTAGACCACATGAGAAGAGATTACAGTTTAGACTTAAGCTAGGAGTAAGAACTTGTCATGCATAGTTCGAAGTGGTGTTCTAAGGGTGGTGTGGCAGGGTACTCCTGATTCTTATGCAAGGCTAGGAGGACTGTTCATTCCCTTTTTATACGTTTTGTTAGTTCATGGTCTAGTGTTGTGATACTCCATCACCTACGTTTGGTTCGGTGCTGGTGGTATACCACTGGGGGCCTGTCCAATGGCTAAACTCCCACTACCCCACCCCTATGTAATGTGGGCTATTTAATCCCTGCTTCCCTTTTCTTCTTCCTTTTCCCTGGGAGCCTAGAGTCAGATTGTGGGGTACAGACAGGGACAGACCAGGAAGTTAAGGTGGCCTTGGAAAAACAGTTGAGTCTAAATTGACAGAAAGCAGGGAAACACAAGTAGGCATTGCCAATGCAAGTCACAAGTAGGGAGGGACAACAGAAGTAGGCAGGACCCATAATACGGTAGTGTAGCACAAAATATCGCCCCAGCAAAACCAAATACCACAGTGTAGTATAAAATACTTCCCTGTCACCATACTGAGGATGGTGATACAGTTGAATTAGTAATGAGCAAACCTATTGATGTTCAGTTCAGGTTCACCAAATTTTTCAAAAAGTTGGCTGCAATTGCCCTGGAAACTGGTATATAAAACCTTCTAGTATCCTAGGACTTAACATTTTTAGGAAAACATAGGTCTTCGTTCATTTTTGTTCCCCAAGCTCTTGAATGCAATGACAGCAATAGTAAATCATATTGTGTAACATGGTAAAAGAGTTTATAAGGCTGAAAAAATACATCTGTCCATCCAGTTCAGCCTGTTATCCTGCAAGTTGATCCAGAGGAAGGCAAAAAGACCCCTGTGAGGTAAAAGCCAATTTTCCTCCCTGACCTCGAATCAGGCAATCAGAATAACTCCCTGGATCAACAAATCATCTCTAGTAACTGTAACCTGTAATATTATTACACTCCAGAAATACATTCAGGCCCCTCTTGAACTCTTAGTGAGCTCACCATCACCACCTCCTCAGGCAGAGAGTTCCATAGTCTCACTGCTCTTACCGTAAAGAATCCTCTTCTATGTTTGTGTACAAACCTTCTTTCCTCCAGACGCAGTGGATGTCCCCTCATCACAGTCCTGGGTATAAATAGATGATGGGAGAGATCTCTTTACTGACCCCTGATAAATTTATACATAGTTATTAGATCTCCCCTTCACTCATCTTTTTTGCAAAAGTGAATAACCCTAATTTGTATAATCTTTCTGGGTACTGTAGTCTACCCATTCCAGTTATTAGTTTAGTTGCCCTTCTCTGAACCCTCTCCAGCTCTGCTATGTCTGCCTTGTTCGCAGGAGCCCAGAATTGTACAGAGTACTCCATGTGTGGTCTGACTAGTAATTTGTAAAGTGGTAGGAATATGTTCTCATCACGGGCATCTATGCCCCTTTTCATGGAACCCATTATCTTATTGGTCTTGGCAGCAGCTGCCTGACACTTGTTTCTACAGCTTAGTTTGTTGTACAGTAAAATTACTAAGTCCTTTTCCATGTCAGTTTAATTACTCAGTGTTTTACCATTTATTATGTATGGGTAACATGCATTATTCCTTCCCATGTGTATAACCTTACATTTGCCAGTGTTAAACCTCATCTGCCACTTTAGTGCCAAGCCTCCAATCTAGCCAGATCCATCTGTAGCAATATACTGTCCTCTTCCGTGTTAATTACGTTACACAGTTTAGTGTCATCTGCGAAAATCTATATTTTACTGTGCAAGCCTTCTACAAGATCAATAATAAATATATTGAAGAGAATAGGGCCCAATACTGACCCCTGTGGTAACCCACTAGTGACTGTGACCCAATATGAGTGTGAACCGTTAATAACCACCCGCTGTTTTCTATCACTGAGCCAGTTACTTACCCACATACAGACATGTTCTCCCAGTCCAAGCCTTCTCATTTTATATACTAACCTTTTATGTGGTACAGTATCAAATGCTTTGGAGAAGTCAAGATATACGGCATACATTGATTCACCACGGTCAAGTCTAGAACTTACCTCCTCATAGAAACTGATTAAATTAGTTTGACATGACCAATCCCTCATGAAGCGATGCTGATATGGCGTTCATTATTTGCTTATATTCATTAAGGTACTCCAAGATTGCATCTCTTAGAAAACCTTTAAACAGTTTACCCATGACAGATGTTAAATTTACCGGCCTATAGTTTTTGGGCTCTGTTTTTGGACCCTTTTTTAATATTGGCACCACTATACCCCAATCCTGTGGAAGACTCCCGATATAGTCAGGGTCCTTAAATATCAGAAATAAGGGTCTGGCTATGACATTAGTTAATTCTTATAGGATACAGGGGTGTATGCCATCTGGTCCCAGCGATTTGCCTATTTTAATCTTTTTAAGATGCCGCTGTACTTCTTCCTGGGTCAAACAGGGCACTTTAGCTGAGAATTTAGTTTTAAATTCTGCATTTCATCTGACAGTTTATATTCCTCAGTGAATACAGTGAACAAAGAAAATAATAGCTTAGCTTTCTCCTCATCGCTGTCTGCAACTCCCCCCTCATCACTCTGTAAAGGGCCGACATCTTCAGATTTATACTTTTTATCCGTTTTGCTCTCTTTGGCAATGAATCTCTCTGTCTCCAGTTTGGCTGCTTTTATTTGTCTTTTACATATTCTATTTTTTTCCTTATAGTTTTTCAATGCTTCCTTGCTACCCTCCTGTTTTAGTGATTTAAATGCTTTCTTTTTGTCATTTCTTTACAATTCTATTTATTCACACAGTTTTTTTTCTTGTTCCTTACCCTTTTATTCCCATAAGGTATGTACCTCTCACATTAAGAGTATGCTTTTTAAAATATCCCATTTTGTCACTGTATCTTTATTTTTCAGGACTTTGTCCAAGTTAGTTAAGCCAATGGCCTCTCTAAGTTAGCTAAATTTAGCTTTTTTTTTTTTTTTAAGTTTGGCATTTTTGTTACTCCCTGAAGAAACACTCTTTTGAATGATAGTTGAAAGGTTATTATTTTATGGTCATTATTTCCCAGGTGTAGGCCAACCTGTACATCTGTTGTTCTGTCAGGTCTATTGTTAATACTAAGTCGAGTTGGGTCCTCAACCAGTTGGGAAAGGTAATGGTCTTTTGTTATTCCCAAGAACCTGTTTTCTTTGAGTTCTACAGGTTTCAGTTTCCCAGTCTATATCTGGGTAGTTGAAGTCCCCCATAATAACAATCTCATTATGATTTGCCGCCTCATCTATCTCCTTTAGTAGTAGATTTTCTGTGGACTTCTGGAATATTAGGTGGCTTATAATAAACTCCTGTTAGTATTTTATTATTGTTTTTGGCTCCATTTATTTCTACCCACAGTGATTCCACATTTTCATGTCCGTCACTTATATCTTCCCAAAATGTGTGATTTTGACAGGACTTTACATAAAGGCAAATCCCTCCCTCTCTGGTTTTGACAATCCTTTCTAAACAGACTGTAACCCTATACATTAACTGCCCAGTCATAGCTATTATCCAGCCATGTCTCAGTTATTCCCACTATGTCATAGTCCTTCTCACACATCACTAATTCCAGTTCCCCCGTTTTATTAGTCAGGCTTCTGGCATTAGTGTAGCTACAATTGAGAGGTTTATGTATATTTTTTACCTTATACCTTTCCATATGAACTGTTCTAGTCCCTCCCGTTCCTCCCCCAGTTCCATTACCTTGTCCCAGGTCTCTATCTACACTATCTTCCCCTCCTATAATGTAATTATTCCCCCATCCCTAGTTTAAACACTCCTCCAACCTTCTAGCCATCTTCTTCCCCAAAACAGCTGCACCTTTCCCATTGAGGTGCAGCCCATCCCTACTATAGAGCCTGTAGCCAAAAGAAGTCAGCCCAATTCTCCAGAAACCCAAACCCCTCCTTCCTACAACCATTCTGGAGCCCCTTGTTAACCTCCCTAATTTCCTGCTACCTTTCTTGTGTGGCTTGTGGTACAGGCAGTATTTAGGAAAACACTACCTTTGAGGTCCTTGCCCTAAGCTTGTGACCTAAATCCCTAAAATCATTTTTAAGGACGCTCCACCTACCTCTAACTTTGTCATTGTTTCCAATATGGACCATGACCGCTGGATTTTCTCCAGCCCCTCCCAGTAATCTGTCAACCAAATCCACAATATGTCGATCTCGAGCACCAGGAAGACAACACACTGTTCGACGATCCCGGTCTTTGTGACAGACCTCTCTATCTATACCCCTAATAATTGAGTCCCCCACCGTTACCTGTCTGGCCTGCTGTGACTCCTGGAGCCGACATTCCCTTGACTGGTGGAGGAAGTGTCTGGCTGCAGCAGTGCTCTCACTGAACTAACATCCCCCTCATCTGCCAACCTTGCAAACTTGAGGTGTGCTAGATCAGGGCTAGCCTCCCTGGCACTCTTCTCTCTACCCTGCTTTCTAAATGTTATTCAGCTACCTACTTCACTTTCCTGAGCCTCCATGCTACCACTGTCCCCCACATCCACCCCATAGAGTGTCTGCTCAGTGAGCAGCAAACTCTTTTCCAAATTGCCAACATTTAAACACACACAGTGTTATGAGATAAAAATTGTAAACAATAAAAAGTAGCTTTCTGGGAGACCAAGAGTCCAAAAATCATGCCTTGACAGGGTCAGAATACCTGCCAACATGACATGAACAAGTGTTTATTGTCAGAAGAAAAAGTGGCTCATTGTGAACGAGCCTAGAAAATTTCTTCCATTTAATTGGGAGCAAAAGCAGTGCAGTGTGGATGTGGAAAGGGTAGGGTATTAGAGGTAAGTGGCCCCAATAGCAGTGGCAGCAGAATAGCATGGAACATACAAGACAGTAGGTCGTCTGTCTATGCGTAGTAGTAGTAGCATTTGCGGTGGTGCTAGTGGTAGTAGTGGCAAATGTGTAGCGTTAATATTGGTGACAGAAGGGGATTAGCAGCGAGGATCAGTAGCTGTGAAGGCAGCAGCAGCAGCCATATGAACCATGTTGGCAGGCAGGCAGCAGCATGATGGAGGTAGTGGCTTAATGATTTTTTAATAAGGGCAGAAGCAGCAGCATTATGGAACAGGATGGTAGGCAGGCCAAAGCAGTGTTATGATAGAGGCAGTGGCAGCAATCAATATGAAACATGATGAAAGTTAGGCAGCAGCAGTGGCACGATGCAGGCAGCGGCATGATGCAGGCAGAATCAGCAAACATACGATGATGGTAGTTGGGCAGCAGCAGTGGTAAGAAGGAGGCAGCAGCCATACAGAACATGATGGTAGGCAGGCCACAACAGTGGCATGATGGCGTTAGCAGCCTTCCGAAACATGATGTTAGGCAGGCAATATTATAGTGGGCTGGACGTCAGGCAGGCAGACAGCCTGGTGTGGCAAGTGAAAAAACTGCTTTATTATGTTGAGGAGACTGAACTAGCTGCTCCTCCGTGGGGCAGCAGTAGGTGGGTGATTCTGCGGGCTTCTCTTTCAGACACACTGACAGTAACCGTCTGCTCACAAATAGCTATGGCAAGCTGTATTCACTGCGTTTTCTGGAAATAACTTAATTTGTCCTTCTTTTCTGCGGGAGGTAAACATTCCTCCATTTTGCTTTGATAGTGAGGATCTAAAAGAATGGCTTTCCAGTAATCATCACACAGTTTGATGTCAATGATATGTCTGTCAAAACGTAAGGAAGCTCAAGCTCACTATTGTTTTAGTGCATTATTTTCCGTGACTTTATAAATGTTGCTATGCACATCCGCATATTTACTATCATATCATGAAGCATGTTTTGTATCTTTTCTCCATGATTTTTTTGATTTGTCTTGAAGTAGTGGCACCCTCAGGTGTGAATGCGCTTCTATCCTGGGAATAGCATTCATGTGCACTTTTGCCCGGACTATCTAATAGGCGTCCTTGATTAAGGTGGTACATATAGATGTGTGTTCTCCTCCTCTCATTGGTTGCTTGAAGCACATAGAGGTAACTAGGAGCAGTGATATATGTGTAGGGTTTGCTCTCCTAAATATAGATGGCCATACGGCATAGGTAGGTTTAGAGTAGGACCTGCCTTACTGAGACCACCTTGGCATGGTTAGGCGGGTACAGATGTGTTTTGATCAAAATATATTGGCTGAGAGTCTCAGATTTTATCATTAGAGTGAGGGCCTAGTCCATATATTATGTTTGCACCTATTGTTTTAGTATAGGATACTCACATATAATCGTCCGCCACCCTATGTATTAGAACACATATATATGCTACTTTCCCAAACTTCAAGCAAAGAAAAATTCAACTCTGTTGAGATGCACTGGATTTCATGTTATCACTTAGAGCTATAATTGTCCGTTACCCTATGTAATGTGAGACGTGTATATGCTTTTTTCCCAAACTTCAACAAAAAAAAAATGAATTTTAACGTCTTTCACGTATTCACGTTATCTCTAATCGGCCGCTACCCTGTGTATTGTAAGACACAAGAATGTTGTTTTCCTAAACATGAAAAAAATGAACTATGTGGGAGATGCACAGATATGGAGTGAGAACTAGTATTTTAGGCATATTCACAGAGATTTCAACACACACACACACACACACACAAAAATGTATTTCTGTTTGATCTGTTGTGTTATAGAGCAGTAATTGAAGCTAGAACACACTGACAGCCTCAGCTCCTCACTCCCTGGCTGACAGCTTTCCCTGCCTTTTCCTATTCCACACAATTCTTCTTCTTCCTAGCCTTTCCCTTAAATATCCCTGATAGTAGAACAGAAGCTTGATTGTGACTATACACTGTCCCTAAGATCGTATTTTGTCAGATACCGCAAGACTCATCAACCCTCATTCACAGCCCAACAAAGACTGACGTTCTGTTCGTTCTGGAAGGGCACCTCCCTTCCTGCTGCAGCAGTGATTGGCTCATCCAGGCTGTATGTCGACCTGTGAGCCAATTAGTGCAAGTCCTCCCCCACTTCCTTTCAGGGTCATGTGAGCTTTCTTCTTCCTTCCTAGTGCCTTTTCCCACTGACAAGAGCAGTGAAATGGCGCTGCGTGCCGTTTTACTGGATTTGTCTGAAACAAACCTGAAGAGCATAAGGCATATATTTGTTTCGTTTTTTTTTTCTCTCTTTCAATATACAGTTTTTTGTCCAGTATGTTTTTCAGTTAAGTCACAGCTGGCGGTTCTTAAATCCTGGTGGTGAATGAAGAGCTGTGAATGCAGAGTCTGGCAGCTACCTATATCCAGATGTCGAGTTTAAAACAATAAATGCGCTGGTTTTAGATTGTTGCATTTGTTTAAAAAGATAAAAGCTGTGGCCGAGCACCCTTCTGCAATAGATGGTTTGAGTCTCAATTATATATTATGTGCACATAGTGGGGTTGTGTATTTCTCAAGGCTTTATGATGTTTAGCACCTGTCTGCAGTCTGCTTTACAGCAGTCACCGTGGAGCATATACACAATAGGCAGGAGGGGACCCCATTGACTTATATGGGAGAATTTTCTAGACATGCTGTGTGACCTGTGCAGAGGTCAGAAGGAAGCAGATAAGCTGCGATATCATCTATTTTGGTTTGTGGGTCCTGTGTTATCTACAGTTGTGTTCAAAATGATTCAACCCCCAATGCTGTAAAGGGTTTTAGGGAATTTAGTGTACATTTGTAATTGTGTTCAGAATGAAATCTTACAAGGACTTTTTAAAGTACCAAATGCAACTAAAATGACATCAATTGTTTTTGTAATACAGTATTAAATGTTTTTTTGTGATTTCTTCATTGACCCCTTAACCACTTCAGCCCCCCTAGCTTAAACACCCTTAATGACCAGGCCACTTTTTACAATTCTGCACTACACTACTTTCACCGTTTATTGCTCGGTCATACAACTTACCACCCAAATGAATTTTACCTCCTTTTCTTCTCACTAATAGAGCTTTCATTTGGTGGTATTTCATTGTTGCTGACATTTTTACATTTTTTGCTATTAATCAAAAATGACCGAAATTTTTGTAAAAAAATGACATTTTTCACTTTCTATTGTAAATTTTTTTTAAAAAAACTACATTTCTATATAAATTTTTCGCATCCAATAAGTGTATATTTATTGGTTTTGGTAAAAGTTATAGCGTTTACAAACTATGGTGCAAAAAAGTGAATTTCCGCATTTTGAAGCAGCTCTGACTTTCTGAGTACCTGTCATGTTTCTTCAGGTGCTAGAATGCCAGGATAGTATAAATACCCCCCAAATTACACCATTTTAGAAAGAAGACACCCCAAAGTATTCGCGGAGGGGCATGGTGAGTTCATGTATCATTTCATTTTTTTTCACAAGTTAGCTGAAAATTACACTTTCTGAGGAAAAAAAAATAATAATAAAGTTTCCATTTCTGCTAACTTCTGGCAAAAAAAAAAAAATCTCCCACGGACTCACTATGCCCCTCAGTGAATACCTTGGGGTGTCTACTTTCCGAAATGGGGTCATTTGTGGGGTGTGTTTACTTTTCTGGCATTTTGGGCGGGGCTAAATTGTGAACAGCCATGTAAAAGCTAAAGGTACTCGTTGGAATTTGGGCCCCTTTGCGCACCCAGGCTGCAAAAAGTGTCACTCATGTGGTATTGCCAGTACTCAGGAGAAGTAGGGCAATGTGTTTTGGGTGTATTTTTACATATAACCATGTTAGGTGAGAGAAATATCTCTGTAAATTGACAACTTTGTATAAAAAAATTTAAAAAGTTGTCGTTTACAGTGATATTTCTCACACAAAGTATGGGTATATATAAAAATACACCCCAAAACACATTGCCCTACTTCTCCTGAGTACGGCAATACCACATGTGTGACACTTTTTTGGAGCCTGGGTGCGCAAAGGGGCCCAAATTCCCATGAGTACCTTTAGGATTTCACAGGGCATTTTTACGCATTTGGATTCTCATGCTTTAGGACCCCTAAAATGCAAGGGCAGTATAAATACCCCACATGTGACCCTATTTTGGAAAGAAGACACCCCACGAGATGACGCGCGGATGCGTCCAGGAGGAACAAACCTGACGCCGCCTAGATGCATCCGTGCATATAGCGGTCGGCAGGTGGTTAAAGACTACCACTCTTAAGAACAGAGGTTCATTCAAGTCTTTTCGATCAGGTATTGAAAACACCTGTGGATTTCAAGGAGCAGCAATCAAGCATAATAAGCACCAATTAGGCAGATGTAAAATGACTGTGATACTCAGCTCCTTCTAGACATTTACTGCTGTGTTTACAAACATGTTGAAGTCAAGAGAATGGTCCAGGAAGACAAGAGAAGAGGTGATTTCTCTTCACAGGAAGGGCAATGACTATAAGAAGATTGCAAAGATGTTAAACATACCAAGAGACACCATAGGAAGCATCATTCGCAAATTCAAGGCAAAGGGCACTGTTGAAACGCTACCTGGTCGTGGCAGAAAGAAGATGCTGACTTTGACTGCTGTGCGCTACCTGAAGCGCAAAGTGGAAAAAAGTCCCTGTGTGACTGCTGAGGAACTGAAAAAAGATTTGTCAGATGCGGGTACTGAAGTTTCAGCTCAGACAATAAGTCGCACACTGCGTAATGAAGGCCTCCATGCCAGAACTCCCAGGCGCACCCCCTTGCTGTCTCCAAAGAATAAGAAGAGTCGACTGCAGTATGCCAAAAGTCATGTGGACAAACCACAAAAGTTTTGGGATAGTGTTCTGTGGACTGATGAAACAAAATTAGAACTGTTTGGGCCCATGGATCAACGTTATGTTTGGAGGAGGAAGAACAAGGCCTATGAAGAAAAGAACACCTTGCCTACTGTGAAGCATGGCGGGGGGTCAATCATGCTTTGGGGCTGTTTTGCTTCTACAGGTACAGGGAAGCTTCAGCGTGTGCAAGGTACCATGAATTCTCTTCAGTACCAGGAGATATTGGATGAAAATGTGATGCAGTCCGTCACAAACCTGAGGCTTGGGAGACGTTGGACCTTTCAACAGGACAATGATCATAATCATACCTCCAAGTCCACTAGAGCATGGTTGCAGATTAAAGTCTGGAACATTTTGAAGTGGCCATCGCATCCTCTGGTGGGACTTAAAGAAAGCAGTTGCAGCGCGCAAGCCTAAGAATGTGACTGAACGGGAGGCTTTTGCCCATGAAGAATGGGTGAAGATACCCGTAGATCGCTGCAAGACACTTGTGTCAAGCTATGCTTCACGTTTAAAAGCTGTTATAACTGGAAAAGGATGTTGTACTAAGTACCAAGATTGAATGTCACTTGGGGGTTGAATAAAACTGATAATGATGTGAGCACAGAAAAGACATTTGTGGTTATTTTATTAAAAATGTTATGTTATATTTGTCTGACTTACAAGTGCCTCTTTGATTTAATTGTAAACAAGATGACTGAAATGATCAAAATCAATGTCAAACTGGCCAAAACACTCAATTTCAGTGGGGGTTGAATAATTTGGAACACAACTGTATCTATAGTTGATATTTGTCATGATGCCATATCCTTCCATTAAAATAATTAAACTCACCACTGAATCATTCAAACATAGTAATATTTATTGAAACATCTTCAAATCTTCAATTTAAGTTGCATTGGGATAATTTATGGCCGCTATGCTTATCAAGTTGCTTATAATAATCGTAAGAAACCAAGTAATATTGAATATAACTAATTAAATAAATAACCAGTCCACTCAAAGAGTGACTTTACCCCTGCATAAGCAAAGCGACAAAATGAATGGCATAAAATTAAAATAAAACAGGGAAGGGTGGGTGGGTGTTAAAATTATACTTACATGAATGTGCATTAATCGTTAGGTCTCTTGTTTTATAGCTCCTACATGCCTACATCGTTGAGGACTTCCTCCAATCAAGATTACTGAAATTGCCACCTGCCAAACATACAGTTTCCAGGCTTAAACCATCAAACAAATTTCCACAGGTAAGTAATTTAAACCAAATACCAAAACTTTACCAATGACGGGCGTCATGACATCATGGCTCCCCTCATTGTAATTACAATTTAGCTCGCTCCATGATGCCATATCCTTCCATTAAAATTATTAAACTCACCACTGAATCATTCAAACATAGTAATATTTATTGAAACATCTTCAAATCTTCAATTTAAGTTGCATTGGGATAATTTATGGCCGCTATGCTTATCAAGTTGCTTATAATAATCGTAAGAATCCAAGTAATATTGAATATAACTAATTAAATAAATAGCCAGTCCACTCAAAGAGTGACTTTACTCCACCGCCAACAAACGAACAGTGAATTGGCCCAGAGCATCGCAGCCAATATTAACTTTTAGAACAAATATCAATCATATTCTGGAAGTCCGAAATCAGAATGTCAAGGCCTATGTCGGATAGTTCATTTCTGGAATGATGAAAAAGTCCTTTTGTAAAACCCTCCAATTCATAGTGTCTATAAGAGGTTCTCCAATGCTATTCATGAATTTCTCCATCTGTTTGTTAATCCGCTTCCTTATTTTTTCTAGGAATGCAAGATCCTTGTTGACCCATGTTAAATTGGAAATGATGTCAGCAAATACAATGACAGGATTATCTAGTAAGTTGCGGATCAATAAAATATTTTCTTTTAAAGACTGAAGTAATGAATGAGTTGAGCTTCTACCCACGTCGTTGTTGTCAAGCTGGAGAATCAAGAGATCTGGTGCAGGCAAAGTCATTAATAATATTTTACATTCCGAAAAAATGTTGGATGATCTTAGACCTAAAATAGGTTTCCAAAATATAAAAAATTCATCTGAGAAACCCAAATTGACAGTGGATTTCCTAAACGTAGATCTTTCTTAATGCTAAAATTAACAATTCGCCTCCCAGGATCCATATCATTCTCCGAAAACCTAAAATTAACGAATGAGTAAATTAGGGCGGATGTATTGTTTAAAACATGCAGAATCCCATCGGCCCAAACGTTTTATAGAATCTGCTTCCAGACCAATTTGGGCAGCAAATGTGGCTGCCCCTATACGGAATGAATGAGCAGAAAACTTGTTGTCTAACAGATCCAGTTTCTTTAGGGATAATTTTAATAAATGGTTGAATTGGTACTTAGTAAGAGGTGATCCATCGTAGTGTACAAATAAATAGTCAGATTGACTGAGCCTATGCTGGAGCCAATTCTGCATAGTATAGACAGGGCAAACCTTTTGAATATAGAATTTGTTAAGCGAAATAATTTTTCCTTTTCCAAACTGGTCAGTTTTGGATTTTCTAATGAATATTTTCATAGCTAAATCACTACAAATTACATCAGATACATATAACGGAGGGGAGGACTGTTTATTCATTGCAGATATCTCGCTTATCCGAAGAGCTGCAAAAAAGGCTAACGAAAAAGCAGCAGAGAAAAGAATAGTTTCAAAACTAGACGAACAAATGCTTGAAAGGGTAGAAATAATTTTTTCCAACAATTCGACAGATAAAGGTCTTGTTCTATCCCTAACAGCTGTTTTTCTCTGGATGCCTTTCGTTAATTGCTTAATAAAAAAAATTCTCAATATCGGTTGAAATCCACGTAGTCTAAAATAGAAAGATATACCAGCCAATTGTTTTTTAATAGATGCCGACTTAGTACCAATGCTGACAAGATGTAAAATGAAAGCAGTAAATTGATTAATGTTGTAAGTATTCTCATCAAATTTACGGTTAATACAGAAATTCAACCATTTTGACCAAGTGGCTGAATAAGCAGTCCTTGTATTGACCGCTACAGAATTAGTAATCAATTCTGTAGCATCAGTTAAATCAGGTTCCATAAGTGCCGGGGACAATGAATCCCAGTTCTCGTAGCACGTGGCATCATTTGAAAAAACTCTCTGAAACGCTGTCGAGATAAAAGGTCAGCAATAATATTAAGTTTGCCAGGTATGTGTTTCGCCTTCAGCGATATGTTGTTATTGAGGCAGATTAAGACTAATTGACGAAGCAAGCAGTTGACAATATTAGACTTAGAAGACAAGCAATTGATAGCGAAAACTACACCCTGGTTATCGGAATGAAGTAAAATACGCCTGTTTTTAAATTCATGAGTCCAAATATGTAATGACACTAACACTGGGAAAAGTTCAATGAAAACCAAATTTTTCGTAAATTTATTTTGAATCCAATTCAATGGCCATAGTTCGGCAGACCAGTTCCCATTGCAAAAGGCACCATAACCACATGATCCAGCTGCATCAGTGTAAAAAGACAAAGCATCAGAGTCAACAAAATCTTTTTGCCAAATCGTATGACCATTGAATTCACTCAAAAATAATTTCCAAATGGAAATATCTTCTTTTAAAGACTTGGATAAACGGATATGAGCATTGGGAGAAGAAATGCCAGCTGTAGCTGCATACATCCGTTTAGAGAATACTCTCCCCATAGGAATAACCCTAGAAATAAAATTGAGTGAACCTAACAAAGATTGTAGTTTTCTCAACGTAGATTTTTCTTTGGAGTTCATTTCGTACAAAATTTTTAATGTGGATAAAATTTTTTCCTCCGGAATGCAAAATTCCATTTTGACCGTATTGATAATAATTCCCCAAAAAGTCAATTCTGTAGTAGGGTAGACAGTTTTATCCATGGCCAATGGAATGTTAAAATAATAAGCAATATCGAAAAATTTGTTTAAAAGAATGGAACAAGAATTGGACTCTTTTTGGCCTATGAATAAAAAGTCGTCTAAGTAGTGTAAAATCAAGCCATCACTTATGTGCATCTTCAATACCCACCGACCTTAAAGGTCGAAAATGCTTCAAAGTAATGGCAAGATAATGTAAATCCCATGGGGAGCGCCATGTCATAATAAAATTTGTCTTGAAATTTAAAGCCAAGTAAATTATACCCAGTAGGATTTATTGGCAGAAGTCTGAAAGCAGATTTTATGTCCGCTTTAGCAAGTAAAGCGCCACGACCCGCTTGTCGTAAAAGCTGCAATGCCTGATCAAATGAAGCGTACCTAACTGTAGCTTGCTTACTATCAATAGAATCATTCAAAGACACTTTATGTGGGTAAGAAAGATTATGAATTAATCTGAAGGAGTTGGGTTCCTTCTTTGGAACTAGTCCAAGAGGAGAAATGCGAAAGTTTTTGAATGGCGGTTTAGAAAATGGGCCTGCTATTCTCCCAGCTGCAATTTCAGAACTAATTTTTTCACTAACTAATAGTAAATTTTGTCTTACCGAAATCAAATTCTCAACAAAGTTACAACCTGGGCCCGGATATTTAGGTACGAAAAACCCGAAGAAAAACCTTCAATTAGCAGCTTGGCCATCTTGATGTTTGGGTACATTCCTAACCATAGAAGTATTTTTGGAATATTCAGCGGGGTCACTGATTTTATGTGGTTGTTGATCCCTGTTGATATAGTTGAAATGTATTCCTTGCTTTTTAAAACATTTTGCGACTGGATGTGATCTCGTGTCTGTATTTACAATTGGATTGCCATTTACAGACGCTGTCGTTATATGCAAAGCATATACCCTTTCTTGTATTGGGAACGGATGATTGACGAAAATTGAAGTTCTTCTGTGGGAGCATAAGGTTCAACCAAAGTCCAACATCCTTACAGCCCCAATTCAAAGAAGGGTAAATGGCCAGCTTTTGTCTAAAGGATTCGTCATATAGGTACCAACCCGAACCACCAAAATTCTTATAGGCTTCGAGGATGGCATCCACATGAAAAAACAAACCAGAGCATAAATTAGGGACTTTTCTCCCAAAACAGCTGCATAAATGCAGAATGATTGTAACCAATTTAGAAAGGTTTTTGTGGGAATTTCTTTTGTCATCATCATGTTTTTATCTTTATCTGAATATAATTTAAGGACCTCACTATTAGATGGTAATAAAGAAAAGACGTCAATATATTCTTTTTCCAGATTTTTTCCTTAGTATTCTGTTGCAAGTGAAAGCCTAAAGGAGAAATCTGGCATGAAAGAGCCTCCTTAAAAGCAGACTCTTTTATCCCAGAGACTGATTCCAAAGGAAACGGATTAGTAAATTCAACCTTAGAAAAGGAGGATGGAATAGGTTCAGGCAAAGAGGGACTGGAGTCAATTTGGAAAGCTGCATTAGTAGAATCCGTGGAAACATTCCAAACTTCTCCAGCTATGCTATTCTTATCCTTCCTTGTTAAATATTCCATGAATTCTTTAAACAAAAGTTCCTTTTCTTGCACAGAACTCTTGTCCAAAAATTCAGGAATACCCAAAGTTGATGAATTTAAAGTAGTGGATGGTATGTCAGTAACGACAGACTCACCTAAGTCAGAGTTAGATGTTAGATGCATGACAGTTGGAGTCCAAGTCGTTGCTGCAGCTGGGTCCTTTGCTCGTTGGCGTCGGCCGTCTGTGATAAGTGCACGCGCAGGTTGCGCAGCATTTTTAAACTGATGTGCGGATCTTTTACTTGCTGAAGGAGTGTATTGTGATGGTGAGTAAGCCTTGCGATCTCTCCTGGGTCTTTTTCTGGGCGGGAATCCTCCACGTCACTGCGCAAGTGAGCGCCAGTGACCGAGTGAGGATCGATATCATCTGAGCCGAGTGAGAAGCTGCTTCAGAGACCGAAGCGCTGTCCTGTAAACAAGAACGGAGCCAGGCTTCACCCCTTTTGATTCCGCCTTGAGAATCAATTGCTTGAGTAGTTCTTCCATGAAGACGGTGAGCGCAGATCTGTATGTTAAAATTATACTTAAATGAATGCGCATTAATCGTTAGGTCTCTTGTTTTATAGCTCCTACATGCCTACACCGTTGAGGACTTCCTCCAATCAAGATTACTGAAATTGCCACCTGCCAAACATACAGTTTCCAGGCTTAAACCATCAAACAAATTTCCACAGGTAAGTAATTTAAACCAAACACCAAAACTTTACCAATGACGGGCGTCATGACATCATGGCTCCCCTCATTGTAATTACAATTTAGCTCGCTCCATTCTAATCCTGCTTGTAATGACAAGGAGATGACAGCTCAAAAAATCTGTACAGACCAATAAGAGGCATCTATTACTAGACCTAGTGTCCAGTGTGAATGCTGAAAGATTTCTGGATTTTTAAAAATATAGTGATATGGAAAACGAAAAATAATATAACCAGAAATTCTTAAAAATATGTTTAACACAAAAACTTTATTTAAACAATAGGTCAATTTGTTGTGACATTCCTTTTATTGATGGTTCTTTCCATATATCTTACCCTATTCCTCAATTATTACTACTCAAGGTTTAAAGTAACCCTCTGGTTCATCTTTTCATCTGCAGATCTTCAGATTCCTAGGCTCCTCTTGTTATTCAAGATGGCCACACTGCTTCTCAAACTACCTGATGCATACTGTTGTCTTCTGCTTGGCCAGCACTGCTCTGATAAACAGTGCTGGACAATTTAAGAGCAGGGCTGGAGAAGCAGTGTGTGTATTTGACTGCCAAATGCACTGCATTTATCCGGCAAATCTGAGAAGCAGTGTGGCCATCTTGGATGACAGAAGAAAAATCCAGGAATCAGCAGGTCTGCAGCTGAAAATATGAAAAGGAGGTCGCCATGCAAGTATTCTGTTCATTGCCCAGTTAATGTGATTTTTTAATTTTTTTTATTAATCTGCAGCTAGGTGTTACCAGCTGGGGTGTGTCCTTGCACATTCTGACACTTTCCATTCAGTGCTCACAATGACAGAGGTCTCCTTTAACCCCTTCCCGACATGTGACGTACTATTACGTCATGGAAGTCACTGACTTCCCATATTTTGACGTAATAGTACGCCATGGCAATCGAGCCGGGCATCAGAGCGGTGCGCGCCCGATCTTTCAGGGGTCCGGCAGTCCGTGGTAGCCATGCCCCTGCTGTATCAATCGGCATTGCTGTAAAAGCCGATGCCGGCAGATTAACGCCTTCTATGCCACGGTCCGCGCTGTCCGCGACATAGAAGGGGTTTGTGTCTGGTGCGGGTGCGCATCGAGTCCCAGCGCTGCTGTGGCAGGGACTCGATCTGTCAGAAGGCAACCGGATGCTGTGCAGAGGCCCAAGACCTGCCTTCTACGGGTGCCGAGGAGATCCAGCCTCAGGCTGAGTCTCCTCTGTTATAACTGGAAAAGGATGTTGTACTAAGTACCAAGATTGAATGTCACTTGGGGTTGAATAAAACTGATAATGATGTGAGCACAGAAAAAGACATTTGTGGTTATTTTATTATAAATGTTATGTTATATTTGTCTGACTTACAAGTGCCTCTTTGATTTAATTGTAAACAAGATGACTGAAATGATCAAAATCAATGTCAAACTGGCCAAAACACTCAATTTCAGTGGGGGTTGAATAATTTGGAACACAACTGTATCTATAGTTGATATTTGTCATGATGCCATATCCTTCCATTAAAATAATTAAACTCACCACTGAATCATTCAAACATAGTAATATTTATTGAAACATCTTCAAATCTTCAATTTAAGTTGCATTGGGATAATTTATGGCCGCTATGCTTATCAAGTTGCTTATAATAATCGTAAGAAACCAAGTAATATTGAATATAACTAATTAAATAAATAACCAGTCCACTCAAAGAGTGACTTTACCCCTGCATAAGCAAAGCGACAAAATGAATGGCATAAAATTAAAATAAAACAGGGAAGGGTGGGTGGGTGTTAAAATTATACTTACATGAATGTGCATTAATCGTTAGGTCTCTTGTTTTATAGCTCCTACATGCCTACATCGTTGAGGACTTCCTCCAATCAAGATTACTGAAATTGCCACCTGCCAAACATACAGTTTCCAGGCTTAAACCATCAAACAAATTTCCACAGGTAAGTAATTTAAACCAAATACCAAAACTTTACCAATGACGGGCGTCATGACATCATAGCTCCCCTCATTGTAATTACAATTTAGCTCGCTCCATGATGCCATATCCTTCCATTAAAATAATTAAACTCACCACTGAATCATTCAAACATAGTAATATTTATTGAAACATCTTCAAATCTTCAATTTAAGTTGCATTGGGATAATTTATGGCCGCTATGCTTATCAAGTTGCTTATAATAATCGTAAGAATCCAAGTAATATTGAATATAACTAATTAAATAAATAGCCAGTCCACTCAAAGAGTGACTTTACCCCACCGCCAACAAACGAACAGTGAATTGGCCCAGAGCATAGCAGCCAATATTAACTTTTAGAACAAATATCAATCATATTCTGGAAGTCCGAAATCAGAATGTCAAGGCCTATGTCGGATAGTTCATTTCTGGAATGATGAAAAAGTCCTTTTGTAAAACCCTCCAATTCATAGTGTCTATAAGATGGTTCTCCAATGCTATTCATGAATTTCTCCATCTGTTTGTTAATCCGCTTCTTTATTTTTCCAGGAATGCAAGATCCTTGTTGACCCATGTTAAATTGGAAATGATGTCAGCAAATACAATGACAGGATTATCTAGTAAGTTGTGGATCAATAAAATATTTTCCTTTAAAGACTGAAGTAATGAATGAGTTGAGCTTCTACCCACGTCGTTGTTGTCAAGCTGGAGAATCAAGAGATCTGGTGCAGGCAAAGTCATTAATAATATTTTACATTCCGAAAAAATGTTGGATGATCTTAGACCTAAAATAGGTTTCCAAAATATAAAAAATTCATCTGAGAAACCCAAATTGACAGTGGATTTCCTAAACGTAGATCTTTTTAATGCTAAATTTAACAATTCGCCTCCCAGGATCCATATCATTCTCCGAAAACCTAAAATTAACGAATGAGTAAATTAGGGCGGATGTATTGTTTAAAACATGCAGAATCCCATCGGCCCAAACGTTTTATAGAATCTGCTTCCAGACCAATTTGGGCAGCAAATGTGGCTGCCCCTATACGGAATGAATGAGCAGAAAACTTGTTGTCTAACAGATCCAGTTTCTTTAGGGATAATTTTAATAAATGGTTGAATTGGTACTTAGTAAGAGGTGATCCATCGTAGTGTACAAATAAATAGTCGGATTGACTGAGCCTATGCTGGAGCCAATTCTGCATAGTATAGACAGGGCAAACCTTTTGAATATAGAATTTGTTAAGTGAAATAATTTTTCCCTTTCCAAACTGGTCAGTTTTGGATTTTCTAATGAATATTTTCATAGCTAAATCACTACAAATTACATCAGATACATATAACGGAGGGGAGGACTGTTTATTCATTGCAGATATCTCGCTTATCCGAAGAGCTGCAAAAAAGGCTAACGAAAAAGCAGCAGAGAAAAGAATAGTTTCAAAACTAGACGAACAAATGCTTGAAAGGATAGAAATAATTTTTTCCAACAATTCGACAGATAAAGGTCTTGTTCTATCCCTAACAGCTGTTTTTCTCTGAATGCCTTTCGTTAATTGCTTAATAAAAAAATTGCTCAATATCGGTTGAAATCCACGTAGTCTAAAATAGAAAGATATACCAGCCAATTGTTTTTTAATAGATGCCGACTTAGTACCAATGCTGACAAGATGTAAAATGAAAGCAGTAAATTGATTAATGTTGTAAGTATTCTCATCAAATTTACGGTTAATACAGAAATTCAACCATTTTGACCAAGTGGCTGAATAAGCAGTCCTTGTATTGACCGCTACAGAATTAGTAATCAATTCTGTAGCATCAGTTAAATCAGGTTCCATAAGTGCCGGGGACAATGAATCCCAGTTCTCGTAGCACGTGGCATCATTTGAAAAAACTCTTTGAAACGCTGTTGAGATAAAAGGTCAGCAATAATATTAAGTTTGCCAGGTATGTGTTTCGCCTTCAGCGATATGTTGTTATTGAGGCAGATTAAGACTAATTGACGAAGCAAGCAGTTGACAATATTAGACTTAGAAGACAAGCAATTGATAGCGAAGACTACACCCTGGTTATCGGAATGAAGTAAAATACGCCTGTTTTTAAATTCATCAGTCCAAATATGTAATGACACTAACACTGGGAAAAGTTCAATGAAAACCAAATTTTTGTAAATTTATTTTGAATCCAATTCAATGGCCATAGTTCGGCAGACCAGTTCCCATTGCAAAAGGCACCATAACCACATGATCCAGCTGCATCAGTGTAAAAAGACAAAGCATCGGAGTCAACAAAATCTTCTTGCCAAATCGTATGACCATTGAATTCACTCAAAAATAATTTCCAAATGGAAATATCTTCTTTTAAAGACTTGGATAAACGGATATGAGCATTGGGAGAAGAAATGCCAGCTGTAGCTGCATACATCCGTTTAGAGAATACTCTCCCCATAGGAATAACCCTAGAAATAAAATTGAGTGAACCTAACAAAGATTGTAGTTTTCTCAACGTAGATTTTTCTTTGGAGTTCATTTCGTACAAAATGTTTAATGTGGATAAAAAATTTTCCTCCGGAATGCAAAATTCCATTTTGACCGTATTGATAATAATTCCCAAAAAAGTCAATTCTGTAGTAGGATAGACAGTTTTATCCATGGCCAATGGAATGTTAAAATAATAAGCAATATTGAAAAATTTGTTTAAAAGAATGGAACAAGAATTGGACTCTTTTTGGCCTATGAATAAAAAGTCGTCTAAGTAGTGTAAAATCAAACCATCACTTATGTGCATCTTCAATACCCAGTGTATAAAGGTCGAAAATGCTTCAAAGTAATGGTAAGATAATGTAAATCCCATGGGGAGCGCCATGTCATAATAAAACTTGTCTTGAAATTTAAAGCCAAGTGAATTATACCCAGTAGGATTTATTGGCAGAAGTCTGAAAGCAGATTTTATGTCCGCTTTAGCAAGTAAACCGCCACGACCCGCTTGTCGTAAAAGCTGCAATGCCTGATCAAATGAAGCGTACTTAACTGTAGCTTGCTTCCTATCAATAGAATCATTCAAAGACTCTTTATGTGGGTAAGAAAGATTATGAATTAATCTGAAGGAGTTGGGTTCCTTCTTTGGAACTAGTCCAAGAGGAGAAATGCGAAAGTTTTTGAATGGCGGTTTAGAAAATGGGCCTGCTATTCTCCCAGCTGCAATTTCAGAACTAATTTTTTCACTAACTAATAGTAAATTTTGTCTTACCGAAATCAAATTCTCAACAAAGTTACAACCTGGGCCCGGATATTTAGGTACGAAAAACCCGAAGAAAAACCTTCAATTAGCAGCTTGGCCATCTTGATGTTTGGGTACATTCCTAACCATAGAAGTATTTTTGGAATATTCAGCGGGGTCACTGATTTTATGTGGTTGTTGATCCCTGTTGATATAGTTGAAATGTATTCCTTGCTTTTTAAAACATTTTGCGACTGGATGTGATCTCGTGTCTGTATTTACAATTGGATTGCCATTTACAGACGCTGTCGTTATATGCAAAGCATATACCCTTTCTTGTATTGGGAACGGATGATTGACGAAAATTGAAGTTCTTCTGTGGGAGCATAAGGTTCAACCAAAGTCCAACATCCTTACAGCCCCAATTCAAAGAAGGGTAAATGGCCAGCTTTTGTCTAAAGGATTCGTCATATAGGTACCAACCCGAACCACCAAAATTCTTATAGGCTTCGAGGATGGCATCCACATGAAAAAACAAACCAGAGCATAAATTTGGGGACTTTTCTCCCAAAACAGCTGCATAAATGCAGAATGATTGTAATTAATTTGGGAAGGTTTTTTGCGGGAATTTCTTTTTGTCATCGTCATGTTTTTTATCTTTATCTGAATATAATTTAAGGACCTCACTATTAGATGGTAATAAAGAAAAGACGTCAATATATTCTTTTTTCCAGATTTTTTCCTTAGTATTCTGTTGCAAGTGAAAGCCTAAAGGAGAAATCTGGCATGAAAGAGCCTCCTTAAAAGCAGACTCTTTTATCCCAGAGACTGATTCCAAAGGAAACGGATTAGTAAATTCAACCTTAGAAAAGGAGGATGGAATAGGTTCAGGCAAAGAGGGACTGGAGTCAATTTGGAAAGTTGCGTTAGTAGAATCCGTGGAAACATTCCAAACTTCTCCAGCTATGCTATTCTTATCCTTCCTTGTTATATATTCCATGAATTGTTTAAACAAAAGTTCCTTATCTAATTGCACAGAACTCTTGTCCAAAAATTCAGGAATACCCAAAGTTGATGAATTTAAAGTAGTGGATGGTATGTCAGTAACGACAGACTCACCTAAGTCAGAGTTAGATGTTAGATGCATGACAGTTGGAGTCCAAGTCGTTGCTGCAGCTGGGTCCTTTGCTCGTTGGCGTCGGCCGTCTGTGATAAGTGCACGCGCAGGTTGCGCAGCATTTTTAAACTGATGTGCGGATCTTTTACTTGCTGAAGGAGTGTATTGTGATGGTGAGTAAGCCTTGCGATCTCTCCTGGGTCTTTTTCTGGGCGGGAATCCTCCACGTCACTGCGCAAGTGAGCGCCAGTGACCGAGTGAGGATCGATATCATCTGAGCCGAGTGAGAAGCTGCTTCAGAGACCGAAGCGCTGTCCTGTAAACAAGAACGGAGCCAGGCTTCACCCCTTTTGATTCCGCCTTGAGAATCAATTGCTTGAGTAGTTCTTCCATGAAGACGGTGAGCGCAGATCTGTATGTTAAAATTATACTTAAATGAATGCGCATTAATCGTTAGGTCTCTTGTTTTATAGCTCCTACATGCCTACACCGTTGAGGACTTCCTCCAATCAAGATTACTGAAATTGCCACCTGCCAAACATACAGTTTCCAGGCTTAAACCATCAAACAAATTTCCACAGGTAAGTAATTTAAACCAAACACCAAAACTTTACCAATGACGGGCGTCATGACATCATGGCTCCCCTCATTGTAATTACAATTTAGCTCGCTCCATTCTAATCCTGCTTGTAATGACAAGGAGATGACAGCTCAAAAAAAATCTGTACAGACCAATAAGAGGCATCTATTACTAGACCTAGTGTCCAGTGTGAATGCTGAAAGATTTCTGGATTTTTAAAAATATAGTGATATGGAAAACGAAAAATAATATAACCAGAAATTCTTAAAAAATATGTTTAACACAAAAACTTTATTTAAACAATAGGTCAATTTGTTGTGACATTCCTTTTATTGATGGTTCTTTCCATATATCTTACCCTATTCCTCAATTATTACTACTCAAGGTTTAAAGTAACCCTCTGGTTCATCTTTTCATCTGCAGATCTTCAGATTCCTAGGCTCCTCTTGTTATTCAAGATGGCCACACTGCTTCTCAAACTACCTGATGCATACTGTTGTCTTCTGCTTGGCCAGCACTGCTCTGATAAACAGTGCTGGACAATTTAAGAGCAGGGCTGGAGAAGCAGTGTGTGTATTTGACTGCCAAATGCACTGCATTTATCCGGCAAATCTGAGAAGCAGTGTGGCCATCTTGGATGACAGAAGAAAAATCCAGGAATCAGCAGGTCTGCAGCTGAAAATATGAAAAGGAGGTCGCCATGCAAGTATTCTGTTCATTGCCCAGTTAATGTGATTTTTTAATTTTTTTTATTAATCTGCAGCTAGGTGTTACCAGCTGGGGTGTGTCCTTGCACATTCTGACACTTTCCATTCAGTGCTCACAATGACAGAGGTCTCCTTTAACCCCTTCCCGACATGTGACGTACTATTACGTCATGGAAGTCACTGACTTCCCATATTTTGACGTAATAGTACGTCATGGCAATCGAGCGGGCATCAGAGCGGTGCGCGCCCGATCTTTCAGGGGTCCGGCAGTCCGTGGTAGCCATGCCCCTGCTGTATCAATCGGCATTGCTGTAAAAGCCGATGCCGGCAGATTAACGCCTTCTATGCCACGGTCCGCGCTGTCCGCGACATAGAAGGGGTTTGTGTCTGGTGCGGGTGCGCATCGAGTCCCAGCGCTGCTGTGGCAGGGACTCGATCTGTCAGAAGGCAACCGGATGCTGTGCAGAGGCCCAAGACCTGCCTTCTACGGGTGCCGAGGAGATCCAGCCTCAGGACTAGCTGCTGCTGACACATAAAAACCCGGCTCTTACCTCACCGAGGCCAGGAACCTCGGTGACACGTACCTGCCATCGACCACGATACCTTGCACCCTCTTACACACCCCCCCCCCCCTTTGTTCAACCCTGAGGGGGTGAACACATGTGAGGCAGTGGACGCGGGACAGGGCATCTGCGTTACCCTGCAAGCGGCCTGCTCTGTGTTCTACAGAGAACTTGAAGTTCTGAAGGGATAGGAACCACCTGGTGACCCGAGCATTCCTCTCCTTGGCCTGGCTCATCCACTTGAGAGGGGAATGGTCGGTCACCAGACGGAACCTCCTCCCTAACAGGTAGTAGCGGAGAGATTCGAGTGCCCACTTGATAGCCAGGCACTCCCTCTCCACTATACTATACATGGATTCGGCGGGACTGAGCTTACGGCTCAGGAAGACAACGGGATGTTCTTCCCCGTTGACCTCCTGAGACAGCACAGCACCGAGGTCTACCTCCGAGGCGTTGGTCTGTACGACAAACTCCCGGTTGAAGTCGGGTGTCACCAAAACCGGGGACCCACAGAGGGCCGACTTCAACGCGGAGAAAGCCTCCTCCGCCTTCTCACTCCAGCTAACCTTCCCAGACTTTCGCCCCTTCAATAGGTCTGTCAACGGCGCTGCTATTGTGGCAAAGTGGGGCACAAACCGCATGTAGTACCCTACCATTCCCAGGAAGGACTTTACCTGCCTGGCAGTGACCGGTCGGGGCCAGTTACGTATGGCTTCCACTTTAGTTACCTGCGGCTTGATGACTCCCCGCCCAATTACATATCCCAGGTATTTGGTCTCTTCCAACCCAATCGCACACTTCTTTGGATTGGCGGTTAGACCAGCTTTCCTCAGGGCATCCACTACCGCCTGCACTTTGGGCAAATGGCTTTCCCAGTCGGTGCTGTGGATGATTACATCATCTAAGTAGGCCGAGGCGTACCGACGATGAGGTCGCAGCACAATATCCATTAACCGTTGGAAGGTGGCGGGGGCGCCATGCAGGCCAAAGGGTAACACCTTATAATGATACAGGCCCTGCGGGGTAACAAAAGCTGTTTTTTCCTTGGCCGACTCCGTTAAGGGTACTTGCCAGTATCCTTTAGTGAGGTCTAGCACAGAAAAATAACGGGCTTGCCCTAAATTCTCAACAAGCTCGTCTACCCGGGGCATGGGATACGCATCGAACTTGGACACTTCATTTAATTTGCGAAAATCGTTGCAGAACCGCAACGCCCCATCCGGCTTGGGTATCAGGACTATGGGACTGGCCCACTCACTTTCGACTCCTCAATGACATCGAGCTTCAACATTAATTGCACTTCCTCCGCGGTGGCCCGTCGCCGAGCCTCGGGTACCCGGTATGGTTTTAACCGGATCTTGGCCTGAGGCTCAGTGACGATGTCATGTTGGATGAGAGACGTGCGGCCAGGGAGGTCCGAGAACACATCCGTGTTCCGACTGATGAACTCCTGACTTCCTGAACTTGTTTGGAAGACAGGCTGTCAGGCAGTGGACGCGGACAGGGCATCTGCGTTACCCTGCAAGCGGCCTGCTCTGTGTTCTACAGAGAACTTGAAGTTCTGAAGGGATAGGAACCACCTGGTGACCCGAGCATTCCTCTCCTTGGCCTGGCTCATCCACTTGAGAGGGGAATGGTCGGTCACCAGACAGAACCTCCTCCTAACAGGTAGTAGCGGAGAGATTCGAGTGCCCACTTGATAGCCAGGCACTCCCTCTCCACTATACTATACCTGGATTCGGCGGGACTGAGCTTACGGCTCAGGAAGACAACGGATGTTCTTCCCGTTGACCTCCTGAGACAGCACAGCACCGAGGCCTACCTCCGAGGCGTCGGTCTGTACGACAAACTCCCGGTTGAAGTCGGGTGTCACCAAAACCGGGGACCCACAGAGGGCCGACT
This sequence comes from Bufotes viridis, assembly GCA_033119425.1. Lineage (NCBI taxonomy): Eukaryota > Metazoa > Chordata > Amphibia > Anura > Bufonidae > Bufotes > Bufotes viridis. The sequence continues at coordinate 79,572,390 of CM065596.1, forward strand.
TCAACGCGGAGAAAGCCTCCTCCGCCTTCTCACTCCAGCTAACCTTCCCAGACTTTCGCCCCTTCAATAGGTCTGTCAACGGCGCTGCTATTGTGGCAAAGTGGGGCACAAACCGCATGTAGTACCCTACCATTCCCAGGAAGGACTTTACCTGCCTGGCAGTGACCGGTCGGGGCCAGTTACGTATGGCTTCCACTTTAGTTACCTGCGGCTTGATGACTCCCCGCCCAATTACATATCCCAGGTATTTGGTCTCTTCCAACCCAATCGCACACTTCTTTGGATTGGCGGTTAGACCAGCTTTCCTCAGGGCATCCACTACCGCCTGCACTTTGGGCAAATGGCTTTCCCAGTCGGTGCTGTGGATGATTACATCATCTAAGTAGGCCGAGGCGTACCGACGATGAGGTCGCAGCACAATATCCATTAACCTTTGGAAGGTGGCGGGCGCCATGCAGGCCAAAGGGTAACACCTTATAATGATACAGGCCCTGCGGGTAACAAAAGCAGTTTTTCCTTGGCCGACTCCGTTAAGGGTACTTGCCAGTATCCTTTAGTGAGGTCTAGCACAGAAAAATAACGGGCTTGCCCTAAATTCTCAACAAGCTCGTCTACCCGGGGCATGGGATACGCATCGAACTTGGACACTTCATTTAATTTGCGAAAATCGTTGCAGAACCGCAACGTCCCATCCGGCTTGGGTATCAGGACTATGGGACTGGCCCACTCACTTTTCGACTCCTCAATGACATCGAGCTTCAACATTAATTGCACTTCCTCCGCGGTGGCCCGTCGCCGAGCCTCGGGTACCCGGTATGGTTTTAACCGGATCTTGGCCTGAGGCTCAGTGACGATGTCATGTTGGATGAGAGACGTGCGGCCAGGGAGGTCCGAGAACACATCCGTGTTCCGACTGATGAACTCCCTGACTTCCTGAACTTGTTTGGAAGACAGGCTGTCTGCAATTTTACCGTGGTTACTGCTTCACAGGCCTCGAACTGTGGGGCTGGACCCTTCTCACCTAGAAGCCCTGGCCGGGGCTGTTGTCGTCGGCCATGTTCCTATCTTTCCACGGCTTTAGTAAATTCACGTGGTACACCTGCTCCGGCTTGCGCCGCCTGGCTGGTGTACCTTGTAATTTACTTCCCTACCTTCTCGATCACCTCATAGGGGCCCTGCCACCTAGCTAGGAACTTGCTGTCAAGGGTGGGTACCAGAACCAAAACCCGATCTCCCGGATTGAAGTCCCGTACCCGAGCCTGACGATTATACACCCTACTCTGGGCTTGTTGCGCTGCCTCCATATGCTCCTGGACCAGCGGCAACACCCTTTCCATCCGTTCCTGCATCTGGGTGACATATTCAATGACACTTTTGTGGGGGACAGGTTGCTGTTCCCACGCTTCCTTGGCAATATCCAACAGGCCTCGAGGGTGTCTGCCATAAAGCAGTTCGAAGGGCGAGAACCCAGTAGAGGCCTGGGGCACCTCTCACACTGCGAACATGAGATAGGGCAGAAGCAGGTCCCAGTCCTTCCCATCTCTAGACACCACCCTTTTTAACATATTTTTTAAAGTTTGGTTAAACCTCTCGACAAGACCGTCTGTTTGCGGATGGTAAACGGACGTCCGTAACTGCTTTATACGCAACAATTTACACAGTTCCCTCATAACTTTGGACATAAAAGGGGTCCCTTGGTCTGTCAGAACCTCTTTTGGCAGGCCCACACGGGAAAACATTTCCATTAACTCTTTGGCGATGAGCTTAGCTGAGGTATGTCGCAGAGGCACCGCCTCCGGATACCGAGTTGCATAGTCGAGAACTACCAGAATGTGTTGGTGGCCCCTGGCAGACTTTGGTACAGGCCCAATTAGATCCATAGCGATTCGCTCAAACGGGACCTCAATAATTGGAAGAGGTACCAGAGGACTACGGAAATGTGGCTGGGGGCTATGTATCTGACAGGTGGGACAGGACTTACAATAATTCTCTACCTCCTTGAATACACTGGGCCAATAAAACCGCTGCAGTATGCGGTCCTGGGTTTTCTGCCACCCCAAGTGTCCCCCAAGAACATGTTGGTGGGCAAGCTCCATGACAAGCTTGCGGTACGCTGTGGGCACCACCAACTGTTCAACAGGTTCACCCGGATTTGGTTCACCCGATATAACATTTCTTGGTGAACAACAAAGCGGGGAAATATTAACTCAGCCCCTGGTCTCTGGGGTTTACCATCAATTTCCAGCACATTCTGCCAGGCCCTGGTTAGGGTTTGGTCCCGGTGTTGGGCAGTCCCAAAATTATCTCCGGAGACGTGGAGGTCTGCCAACTCAGGTCCTGGTGGCAAGTCCTCCATGTCTCCCACCATTACACTCAGTGGGGGTGCCTCCCCCTCTGTCACAGAAGTGGTGGTCACCCCTACCGCAGGCCCTTCGGACTCGGGCTCCCAGGGCTCTGGCCTCCCACTGGAACCAGGCCACTCAGCTAGGGTTACCCCTGTCTCAGGGCTATTAGTCACTTTCACCTCAGGCCATAGTGACGGAAAACCAGGGAAGTCTCTCCCAATTATTAGTTCATAGGGTAGCTTTGAGGAGATCGCCACTTCACAAGTCTATGTGCCGGCCGCCGTGGACAGAGACATTACAGCAGTGGGATAGTCCTTTAAGTCTCCGTGTATGCACACCACACCAACTTTCCGGCCCGTATACTGGGTGGGCTGTACCAGGGCAGCACTTACCAGGGTTACTAGGCTCCCTGAGTCCAACAGCGCCACTGCCAGGTTATCCCCGACTTGCACCTGGCACAGATGACGATTGTCTATTGTCTCGGGGGTGCCGGTCGCACACAGTCTCCGGGCATACATGGAAGCCCGGTACCCATAATTAGTCTCCATGGGTTCTCCCCGATGTGGACAGTCGGCCCTTACGTGGCCAGGCTCCTGACACCGCCAGCAGACAATCGGAGCCGGGTCTACAGGGGTACACCCCGAACAGGTTTCTCGGGTATCAGTCGTCGGGACGGGATGGGAGACCTCCGGGGTTTGACCGGCCCCCTCCCAACAACACCCCCTTGCAAGATTTTTGTGGCCTCATAGCGCTCCACCAGATCAACCATTTCAAGGGCATTGCTGGGGGATACCTGGCCGATCCAGTGCTGAAGGGGGTAAGGCAGGGCCCTCCAGAACATGTCGGCCAGCAGACGGTCCAGCATAGCAGTCGGACTTAGAACATCAGGCTGCAGCCACTTTTGCAACCTGTGCAGCAACTCATAGTACTGCGGCCTGGCGGGTTCAGCCGTTTTAAAGTCCCACTGGTGGACCCGCTGAGCCCGGACCAACACGTTTACCCCCAGTCTGGCCAGGATCTCCCCCTTCACCGTGGGATAATCAGCAGCCTGGTCATCTGCTAAATCAAAAAAAACTTGCTGGGGTCCGGATGCCAGGAACGGAGCAACCACCTCGGCCCACTGGTCACGGGGTAACTTTTCCCTCACGGCGACCTTCTCAAAGACCGCCAGATACGTTTCCACGTCGTCTGAGGGGTCATTTTTGGGATCGCCGCACGGACCGCTTTCCGGGCATCATGGACGTGGTGGGACGCTCCTGCAGCTTGCAACGCCATCACATGCTGTAGCAGTAGCTGGTTGGTCTCCCGCTGCTGCACGTTAGCCTCTATGAGAGCTTTCACCGCCGCCTCCATTTTGTCAGGGAACACAGGCTGCAACTTTGCCGGCCGAATATAGGACATCCACTTTTGCTCAGCAAAACAAACAAAGTTCGGTGTTCACGCCAGCCTCACTGCGCATGCCCGCATCCGACACCAAATGTGGGAGTTGCTCTGGTAGATAGCGGTGCGGGTGCAGTACAGAGGCAAAACATGGAGTCCAGTACGTGCAATAAACAGTGTTTTATTCACACTTGCACTAACAAAATGGTAAACAGTCTCTTGGTGTTCATTCACACGCAGCAAACAAAAAAGGCAAAACCAAAGAGCACAAAACCAGGTTCAATCACCTGTGCGATGTTAGGTGCGCGTTCGCACCTGGCGGTCGGCCCAGCCGTGGGATAATCCTCCTTCAGGCTTCCAGGTCGACTGCACGTCTCCTTGCTGGGCTTTTGCTTCCAGCCCAGAGAGCTCCACAGGACTAGCAGCAGCTCCAGGACAATCACAGCCACACCTGCTGATGTGGCTGCCTTTTAAAAGCCCGGCAAAGTCCGGCCTGGACCGTGGGGAGTAGGCACCCACCCAACTCTTTGCCTACTCCCATTAAGAGCCGGCCCGGATTGGCTTTGCAGCCAAACTAAATAGTAAGGTGTCAAACAGCACTAGCTGCTGCTGACACATAAAAACCCTACCTGCCATCGACCACGATACCTTGCACCCTCTTACAAAAGGAAATAGTTCTCCCACTGTGGGAATTCATTTAACATAAGTAGCATTTAAAAAATTCTGGTGTCCAATTTGCAGCAGTCCTCTTGTAATTAATACCAGAAAAAGGCATTATAGTGTCCAGTGTTGTCATTTTGGTTCCAAAAGGCCAATTTAATCAATCTGGTGTTGGTGACACCCGAAATAGTAGGCCGCACGTTGTTACTCCTGTAAAAGGAAATAGTTCTCCCACTGTGGGAATTCATTTAACATAAGTAGCATTTAAAAAATTCTGGTGTCCAATTTGCAGCAGTTTTCTTGTAATTAATACCGGAAAAAGGAATTACGGTATATCTTCCAGTGTGTGAATTTTGGGGCTAAAAAATAATATATTTTATTGTGGTGCGAGTTGAATCGCAACAATGAGAAAACATTCTATTAAGGGACGAGGACGCGGTCGTGGTGGGGTCCGTGGAGTCTCTGTTGCTGGCAGAGGGACGTGGCCGTTCGGCCTCAGGCGCACAAAGTAGTGAACCAACTCCCTCAAGTAGCCGGCAGAATTTACAGCGATATTTGGTGGGGCCCAATGCCGTTATGAGGATGGTAAGGCCTGAGCAGGTACAGGCATTAGTCGATTGGGTGGCCGACAGTGCTTCCAGCACGTTCACCACATTGTCTTCCGCCCAGTCTTCTGCGGAAAGCGCACAGGTGGCACCGGAAAACCAAGCCCATCAGTCTGTCACATCACCCCCATGCATATCAGGGAAACTGTCCGAGCCTCAAGTTATGCAGCAGTCTCTTCTTCTGTTTGAAGACTCTGCTGGCAGGGGTTCCCAGGGGCGTCCACCTAGCCCTTCCCTAGCGGTGGAAGACATACCATGCACTGGCGCTACAACCACTTATGTATCCAGATGATGAGGACATGGGAATACCACCACAGCAGAGTGACCGAGTGTCTGATGATGACGAAACACAGGTGCCCACTGCCGCGTCTTATTGCAGTGTGCAGACTGAACAGGAGGAGGTCAGGGAGGAAGACTGGGTGGAAGACGATGCAGAGGACGATGAGGTCTTAGACCCCACATGGACTGAAGGTCGTGCCGCTGACTTAAATAGTTCAGAGGAAGAGGCAGTGGTGAGACCGAGACAACAGCGAAGCCAAAGAGGGAGCAGGGGGCAAAAGCAGAACACCCGCCGTCCCGAGAGTTCGCCTGCTATTGGCCAGTGCCAACAGGGACCCAGCACCCCAAAGGCATCTTCAAGGAGTTCCCTGGCATGGCACTTCTTCAAACAATGTGCTGAGGACAAGACCAGAGTGGTTTGCACGCTGTGCCATCAGACCCTGAGGCGAGGCATTAGCGTTCTTAACCTGAGCACCACCTGCATGATCAGGCATCTACATGCAAAGCATGAACTGCAGTGGAGTGCACACCTCAAAAACAAGGAACCCGCTCAGGCTCCCCCTGCTCCCTCTACCGCTGCTGCCTCGGCTTCCGCCTCGAGAGGAATGTTGCCACCTGCCGAGCAGCAAACAGAGGATGTGCCACCGACACCACCACCACCACCGCCACCGTCACCTTGCGTCTCCACTATTTCACACAGCAGCGTTCAGCTCTCCATCTCTCAAACCTTTGAGAGGAAGCGCAAATTCCCACCTAGTCACCCTCGAGCCCTTGGCCTGAATGCCAGCATTTCTAAACTACTGGCCTTTGAAATGCTGTCATTCCGGCTGGTGGACACAGACAGCTTCAAACAGCTGATGGCCATGGCTGTCCCCCAGTATGTGGTTCCCAGCCGCCACTACTTCTCCAAGACAGCCGTGCCTTCCCTGCACATGCAAGTGTCTGATAAAATCAAGTGTGCACTGCGCAACGCCATTTGTGCCAAGGTCCACCTAACCACAGATACGTGGACCAGTAAGCACGGCCAAGGACGCTATATCTCACTAACTGCACACTGGGTGAATGTAGTGGCGGCTGGGCCCCAGGCGGAGAGTTCCTTGGCGCACGTCCTTCCGCCACCTAGGATCGCAGGGCATCATTCTCTGCCTCCTGTAGCCTCCTCCTCCTACTCGGCTTCCTCCTGCACTGCTTCCACCAGCTCCTCCTGTCAGCCACACACCTTCACCACCAACTTCAGCACAGCCCGGGGTAAACGTCAGCAGGCCATTCTGAAACTCTTATGTTTGGGGACAGGCCCCACACCGCGCAGGAGTTGTGGCGGGGTATTGAACAACAGACGGACCAGTGGTTGCTGCCGGTGGGCCTCAAGCCAGGCCTGGTGGTATGCGATAATGGGCGAAATCTCGTGGCAGCTCTGGGACTAGCCGGTTTGGCGCACATCCCTTGCCTGGCGCATGTGCTGAATTTGGTGGTGCAGAGGTTCATTCACCACTACCCCAACATGTCAGAGCTGCTGCATAAAGTGCGGGCCGTCTGTGCGCGCTTCCGGCGTTCACATCCTGCCGCTGCTCGCCTGTCTGCGCTACAGCGGAACTTCGGCCTTCCCGCTCACCGCCTCATATGCGGCGTGCCCACCCGGTGGAACTCCACCTTGCACATGCTGGAGAGACTGTGCGAGCAGCAGCAGGCCATAGTGGAGTTTCAGCTGCAGCACGCTTCGCGTCAGTCGTACTGCGGAACGGCACCACTTCACCACCAATGATTGGGCCTCCATGCGAGACCTGTGTGCCCTGCTGCACTGCTTTGAGTACTCCACCAAAATGGCCAGTGGCGATGACACTGTTATCAGCGTTACAATACCAATTCTATGTCTCCTAGAGAAAACGCTTAGGGCAATGATGGAAGAGGAGGTGGCCCAGGTGGAGGAGGAGGAGGAGGGAGGGCTCGTTTCTAAGACTTTCAGGCCAGTCTGTTAGAAGTAGCTCAGAGGGAGGTTTTTGAAGCAGCAGAGGGCAGGTTCACAAGTCGCCAGCCAAGGCACTCTAATGGAGGACGAGGAGGATGAGGAGGAGGTGGAGGAGGACGAGGATGAAGCAGGTTCACAGCAGGGTGGCAGCCCACACAGCTCAGGCCCATCACTAGTGCGTGGCTGGGGGGATACGGTGGACGATGACGATACGCCTCCCACAGAGGACAGCTTGTCCTTACCTCTGGGGAGCCTGGCACACATGAGCGATTACATGCTGCAGTGCCTGCGCAACGACAGCAGAGTTGCCCACATTTTAACGTGTGCTGACTACTGGGTGGCCACCCTGCTGGATCCCCGGTACAAAGACAATGTGCCCACTTTACTTCCTGCACTGGAGCGTGATAGGAAGATGCGCGAGTACAAGCGCACGCTGGTAGACGCGCTCCTGAGAGCATTCCCAACTGTCACATGGGAACAGGTGGAAGGCCAAGGCCAAGGCAGAGGAGGAGCTAGAGGTCGCCCACACAGCAGTATCACGGCCAGCTCCTCTGAGGGCAGGGTTAGCATGGCAGAAATGTGGACAAGTTTTGTCTCCACGCCACAGCTAACTGCCCCACCACCTGATACGGAACGTGTTAGCAGGAGGCAGCATTTCACTAACATGGTTGAACAGTATGTCTGCACACCCTCCACATACTGACGGACGGTTCGGCCCCATTCAACTTCTGGGTTTCAAAATTGTCCACGTGGCCAGAGTTAGCATGTTATGCCTTGGAGGTGCTTTCCTGCCCGGCGGCCAGCGTTTTATCAGAACGCGTATTCAGCACGGCGGGGGGCGTCATTACTGACAAGCGCAGCCGCCTGTCCACAGCCAATGTGGACAAGCTGACGTTCATAAAGATGAACCAGGCATGGATCCCACAGGACCTGTCCCTCCCTTGTGCAGAGTAGTCCTTAATAACTGCCTAAAACATGTCTTGTTGTACTACGGGCCACTTCTTTATTTAATACAAATTTTATGTAACCCACAGTTGAATGAAACTCTCCACTGTCTGGGTGCCGGGGCCTAACTAGATGAAAGTGGCCTGTTAAACTATCGGGTGACATAAAGCCATAACCTCTGCCATGCTACCTCTGTCTGGGTGCTGAGGCCTAAGTCAAATAAAGCGGTCTTCTGCTGTGCTGGGGGATATGAAGCTAATCTCTGACCTCTCTCCTCTGTCTGGGTCCAAATGCCTAAGTCACTGAAAGAGGCCTTCTCCTGTGGTGTGTGATATGATGCCTGAATATGTGCTGTGTGGCCTCTCTCCTCTGTCTGGGTGAAGGGGTCAAAGTAACTAAATGGTGATATGATGCCTGAATATGTGCTGTGGGGCCTCTCTCCTCTGTTTGGGTGAAGGGTCAAAGTAACTTTATGGTGGCTTCTCCTGTGGTGGTTGATATTATGCCTGATTCTCTGCTGTGGAACCTCTCTCCTCTTCCTGGGTGCAGGGGTCAAAGTATCTAAAATTGTCCTTCTCTTGCGGTGGTTGATATGATGCCTGAATATGTGCTGTGTGGCCTCTCTCCTCTGTCTGGGTGAAGGGGTCAAAGTAACTAAATGGTGGCCTACTCCTGTGGTGGTTGATATGATGCCTGAATATGTGCTGTGTGGCCTCTCTCCTCTGTCTGGGTGAAGGGGTCAAAGTAACTAAATGGTGGCCTACTCCTGTGGTGGTTGATAGGATGCCTGAATATGTGCTGTGGGGCATCTCTCCTCTGTTTGGGTGAAGGGTCAAAGTAACTTTATGGTGGCTTCTCCTGTGGTGGTTGATATTATGCCTGATTCTCTGCTTTGGAACCTCTCTCCTCTTCCTGGGTGCAGGGGTCAAAGTATCTAAAATTGTCCTTCTCTTGCGGTGGTTGATATGATGCCTGAATATGTGCTGTGTGGCCTCTCTCCTCTGTCTGGGTGAAGGGGTCAAAGTAACTAAATGGTGGCCTACTCCTGTGGTGGTTGATATGATGCCTGAATATGTGCTGTGTGGCCTCTCTCCTCTGTCTGGGTGAAGGGGTCAAAGTAACTAAATGGTGGCCTACTCCTGTGGTGGTTGATATGATGCCTGAATATGTGCTGTGGGGCCTCTCTCCTCTGTTTGGGTGAAGGGGTCAAAGTAACTTTATGGTGGCTTCTCCTGTGGTGGTTGATATTATGCCTGATTCTCTGCTGTGGAACCTCTCTCCTCTTCCTGGGTGCAGGGGTCAAAGTATCTAAAAGTGTCCTTCTCTTGCGGTGGTTGATATGATGCCTGAATATGTGCTGTGTGGCTCTCTCCTCTGTCTGGGTGAAGGAGTCAAAGTAACTAAATGGTGGCCTACTCCTGTGGTGGTTTATATGATGCCTGAATATGTGCTGTGGGCCTCTCTCCTCTGTTTGGGTGAAGGGGTCAAAGTAACTTTATGGTGGCTTCTCCTGTGGTGGTTGATATTATGCCTGATTCTCTGCTGTGGAACCTCTCTCCTCTTCCTGGGTGCAGGGGTCAAAGTATCTAAAAGTGTCCTTCTCTTGCGGTGGTTGATATGATGCCTGAATATGTGCTGTGTGGCCTCTCTCCTCTGTCTGGGTGAAGGGGTCAAAGTAACTAAATTGTGGACTACTCCTGTGGTGTTTGATATGATGCCTGAATATGTGCTGTGTGGCCTCTCTCCTCTGTCTGGGTGAAGGGGTCAAAGTAACTAAATGGTGGCCTACTCCTGTGGTGGTTGATATGATGCCTGAATATGTGCTGTGGGGCCTCTCTCCTCTGTTTGGGTGAAGGGGTCAAAGTAACTTTATGGTGGCTTCTCCTGTGGTGGTTGATATTATGCCTGATTCTCTGCTGTGGAACCTCTCTCCTCTTCCTGGGTGCAGGGGTCAAAGTATCTAAAATTGTCCTTCTCTTGCGGTGGTTGATATGATGCCTGAATATGTGCTGTGTGGCCTCTCTCCTCTGTCTGGGTGAAGGGGTCAAAGTAACTAAATGGTGGCCTACTCCTGTGGTGGTTGATATGATGCCTGAATATGTGCTGTGTGGCCTCTCTCCTCTGTCTGGGTGAAGGGGTCAAAGTAACTAAATGGTGGCCTACTCCTGTGGTGGTTGATATGATGCCTGAATATGTGCTGTGTGGCCTCTCTCCTCTGTCTGGGTGAAGGGGTCAAAGTAACTAAATGGTGGCCTACTCCTGTGGTGGTTGATATGATGCCTGAATATGTGCTGTGGGGCCTCTCTCCTCTGTTTGGGTGAAGGGTCAAAGTAACTTTATGGTGGCTTCTCCTGTGGTGGTTGATATTATGCCTGATTCTCTGCTGTGGAACCTCTCTCCTCTTCCTGGGTGCAGGGGTCAAAGTATCTAAAAGTGTCCTTCTCTTGCGGTGGTTGATATGATGCCTGAATATGTGCTGTGTGGCCTCTCTCTTCTGTCTGGGTGAAGGGTCAAAGTAACTAAATGGTGGCCTACTCCTGTGGTGGTTGATATGATGCCTGATTCTCTGCTGTGGGACCTCTCTCCTTTGTCTGGGTGCTGGGGTCGAAATAATAGTAAGTGACCTTCTCCATTGGTGGGTGACTTGAAGCCTGATTCTGTGCTATGGGACCTCACTCCAATTAATATTGTTTAATTTTTATTTATTTTATGTTAACTCATCATTTCCCTATCTACATTTGTTTGCAGGGGATTTACCTACATTTTGCTGCCTTTGCAGCCCTCTAGCCCTTTCGGGTGTGTTTTACAGCCTTACCAAAAACCTTACCAGATCTAGCACATAAACCAGTTGAACTTGAAACCCTTGAAAGATTACAGTAATGAAAAATAATTATTAATATGGGCAACACTATCTGTACCCTTTGTTTCCAATCAAACAAAACGCAATAAATTTGATTTAACATTATAGTTTTATAAAATAATCTTTAACAAAATAGAATTATTTTTAACATAAATATATAAATAACCAAAAAAATTAGGGTAATTTTTAATTTTTCTCTGCTCCTCCAGCAGATCATCGATGTCCTTAAGATGAGCCTCCTCCATGGCTCGCATTTGGTGGGAGAACTGCATCTTGAGCTGCCTCATCTTCCTGGTTTGCTGCTCCCTGAACTGCTGCATTCGCAGCTGGTGCTTCCTTCGCATTGTTTTTATTTTTTTAACATGATGTTGTCAGCTGTAAAATAAATGAAATAAAATTTGGAAATGTACATTAAAATACAATCATTAATTGTTATATAAAGCTGAGATGATATTTTTTCTTGAAATCTGTTATATATTGGTTTAGGTAGGATTAATAATAGTTCCTTTTAGTTTTGGGTTATTGACTTAGTAGTTACGTTAATGGTTTTGATGTTGATCAATTACTTTTTAGTGTTTATTTTTATATTACTGTTATGTGTTGTACTTTATTTGTTGCCTGTTTTATTATATTTTCTTCATTTAAAAAAATAATATAGTTTGTTAAAATATATTCTTAGAAAAATTTATATATTGCATGCTTGTTATATCGTACTTCCAAAAATGGATGTGGCAGTTAGATACGTTATGGAAATCAGTACTCCCACCCGTAACATTAGCTTTCTGGGACACTGAATAAATAAAAATATCCACATCATCCATTTACCTTCTTGTCGGGGTAGTGACCATCTCCTCTTCTGCCTCCTCAGAGTCATCACCCTCCTCCACTGCAGCAGGTGGGCTATGGGCCCGATAGCCTGATGGCCCTGCCTCTTCCTGCTCCTCCTCGTCCGAGTGGTCTGTCTCCTCCTCCACCTCCACCGCCTTCTTCTTTTTAGAGAGCTTGGCTCTCACTTTGGGAAGCGGAGCATCTGTAATGATGATGACCAAATTTTTAAAAATGCCAAGATAAACAAGTAAAGCCAAATTACAGTTAAAGGTACACAAATTAATCTATGGTAGTGTCTGGATGGCATAATAATTAACTACACCTATCTTTCTTCTCCTTTTGGCTTAGATCAAGTGTAGTATCATCAGTGTCTGCCTTGACCTGCCGGACCAGGACCCTGTGGGTACCCCCTGCACTCTGCCTTTGAGCATCGTTGATTAAGTTCAGCTTCAACTCACTGCTGCTATTGGGTGTTGGGCCACTCCCCAGGGAACAAGAGTGATTCGAGTCTATGACTTCATTTGGGCATGTGGCCTAATTGTCCTGATCGATGCTTGTTGTCTACACTCGTCCAGACGTGCGAGGAGTTTGGACAAGCTTCAGGGGCCAAAGTCAACTGTGTAAAGTCAAAAAACATATGTGGCCCAGAAAGAGGTCTCATATTGCCACCTTTAGCACCCTTTCCCATCAGTTCAACACCACTGTACTAAGTGATTTATTGTAAAGGGTTAAAAAATACTTATTTCTCTCACCAACATATTGTTATCTATCTGCTCAGTTATGCAAATAAGTATTGTACCTGGAAAAGATTTATCTCGGATCTTAGTGATCAGATCCATCCTGTGGCGCTTCAGATCTGACCACTTTTTAGAATCGCATCCTTCCGATGAGTGCACCCATGCTTCTGCCACAGATGGAAAGCAATTCTCCGCACTATGGCCTGCTTTTCGCCCCTTGACCTTCTGCGGTCGTGCCCCTTCTCCAACATTTCCTGCAAGATAACAATTAAATCATGTAATCCCACAGTTCTAAAATACAATTATTAGTTATCATAGTCATAAGAACCATCAAAAATAACATTTAATATCAAAACAGTCAAAGAGTAGAACATCGCCATCCCTTTAAAAGTGACTTGAACATTGCCGCCCCTTTAAAAGTGACTTGAACACTGCAGCCCCTTTAAAAGTGACTTGAACATCGCCATCCCTTTAAAACTGACTTGAACATCGCCAATTCTCCATCCCTTTAAAAGTGACTTGAACATTGCCGCCCCTTTAAAAGTGACTTGAACACTGCAGCCCCTTTAAAAGTGACTTGAACATCGCCATCCCTTTAAAACTGACTTGAACATCGCCATCCCTTTAAAAGTGACTTGAACATTGCGATCCCTTTAAAAGTGACTTGAATATTGCCGCCCCTTTAAAAGTCACTTGAACATCGCCATCCCTTTAAAAGTGACTTGAACATTGCGATCCCTTTAAAAGTGACTTGAATATTGCCGCCCCTTTAAAAGTGACTTGAACATCGCCATCCCTTTAAAAGTGACTTGAACATTGCCACCCCTTTAACAGTGTCTTTCACTAATCACTCATGTAGTTGTGCAGTCTGCTAAAGCCTGTGATGAGTTTATGTCACCAAGCAGTAGGACATGTGACAGTGTAAGGCAGTTATGAGATCAGTGAAGGCCTGCAGGCTTCTTGGCTAATAAAAATCATTAATAAATAAGTTTAAATCACATTACTGAATTACACACTAACTAAGTTCAATTACTTACAGTTATTAAGAAATCCAGCTCTTCTTTAGAGAAATTACTTTTCGCCATAATCGCTGGGACAGTCACCAATCTCCACTCTCGTCTCTCTCGATCCGATCCGAGGTACGCACACACGTACAGGCGCACGTACACGATTCTTGAATAGTTGTATTATCGCGATAATAAAACTAACAGTGTAAAGTTGACTGTATTGCTCTAAGTTATATTCGGCGTGCGAATGTAACTTCTATTACAACACACCAATACTAAAACTGACTAAGTGACAGCTTTAAGTTCTATTCGAGAGCGATTATGCGATTATTATATATCTGCTTAATCGCATTGCCGTTTCAACTTAGCATTGCTAATTCTAAATAATTCCATCCATATTCGTTAACTTACTGACTCAGTAAGTTAACGATATGAATGGAATTATTTAGCAATGCTAAGTTGAAATCGTAATGCGATTAAGCAAATATATAAGAATCGCATTGCGATTTCAACTTAATTCTCAGATCCGACAGTACATTCTACTGGAGGAGGCGTTCCATGGTGATCGTTAGCTCAAAGTTGTAATCGCAATGCGTTTATTGCGGTATATTATCCCTCTGGGTGTCTTTTACAGGTTAATTTTTATTTATTTTATTTTATTTTAATTAATTTCCTATCTACATTTGTTTGCAGGGGATTTACCTACATTTGCTGCCTTTGCAGCCCTCTAGCCCCTTTCCGGGAGTCTTTTACAGGCTTTTTAGTGCCCAAAGTTCGGGTCCCCATTGACTTCTATGGGGTTCGGGTTCGGGATGAAGTTCGGGTTGAGTTCGGATCACGAACCCGGACATTTTCCGGAAGTTCGGCCGAACCTCTCGAACCCGAACATTCAGGTGTTCGCTCATCTCTACTAAGAAGCCATCACAGCAATGCCTACAAAATGGCATGGCTGTGATTGACCAAGTGTAGCATGTGACCCAACCTCTATATAAGCTGGAGTCACGTGGCGCCGCATCACACTGCTCTGATTAGTGTAGGGAGAGGCGCTAGAATTCTGTGAGGTGAGATTAGGCAGGGAAAAGTCAGCAACAGCACCTAATGAACTGATCAATTTACAGCTGTGAATGATTCAACTTCTGCTAGTTAATTGAGGCCTCGAGGGTGTCTGCCATAAAGCAGTTCGAAGGGCGAGAACCCAGTAGAGGCCTGGGGCACCTCTCACACTGCGAACATGAGATAGGGCAGAAGCAGGTCCCAGTCCTTCCCATCTCTAGACACCACCCTTTTTAACATATTTTTTAAAGTTTGGTTAAACCTCTCGACAAGACCGTCTGTTTGCGGATGGTAAACGGACGTCCGTAATCTGCTTTATACGCAACAATTTACACAGTTCCCTCATAACTTTGGACATAAAAGGGGTCCCTTGGTCTGTCAGAACCTCTTTTGGCAGGCCCACACGGGAAAACATTTCCATTAACTCTTTGGCGATGAGCTTAGCTGAGGTATGTCGCAGAGGCACCGCCTCCGGATACCGAGTTGCATAGTCGAGAACTACCAGAATGTGTTGGTGGCCCCTGGCAGACTTTTGGTACAGGCCCAACTAGATCCATAGCGATTCGCTCAAACGGGACCTCAATAATTGGAAGAGGTACCAGAGGACTACGGAAATGTGGCTGGGGGCTATGTATCTGACAGGTGGGACAGGACTTACAATAATTCTCTACCTCCTTGAATACACTGGGCCAATAAAACCGCTGCAGTATGCGGTCCTGGGTTTTCTGCCACCCCAAGTGTCCCCCAAGAACATGTTGGTGGGCAAGCTCCATGACAAGCTTGCGGTACGCTGTGGGCACCACCAACTGTTCAACAGGTTCACCTCGGATTTGGTTCACCCGATATAACATTTCTTGGTGAACAACAAAGCGGGAAATATTAACTCAGCCCCTGGTCTCTGGGGTTTACCATCAATTTCCAGCACATTCTGCCAGGCCCTGGTTAGGGTTTGGTCCCGGTGTTGGGCAGTCCCAAAATTATCTCCGGAGACGTGGAGGTCTGCCAACTCAGGTCCTGGTGGCAAGTCCTCCATGTCTCCCACCATTACACTCAGTGGGGGTGCCTCCCTCTGTCACAGAAGTGGTGGTCACCCCTACCGCAGGCCCTTCGGACTCGGGCTCCCAGGGCTCTGGCCTCCCACTGGAACCAGGCCACTCAGCTAGGGTTACCCCTGTCTCAGGGCTATTAGTCACTTTCACCTCAGGCCATAGTGACGGAAAACCAGGGAAGTCTCTCCCAATTATTAGTTCATAGGGTAGCTTTGAGGAGATCGCCACTTCACAAGTCTATGTGCCGGCCGCCGTGGACAGAGACATTACAGCAGTGGGATAGTCCTTTAAGTCTCCGTGTATGCACACCACACCAACTTTCCGGCCCGTATACTGGGTGGGCTGTACCAGGGCAGCACTTACCAGGGTTACTAGGCTCCCTGAGTCCAACAGCGCCACTGCCAGGTTATCCCCGACTTGCACCTGGCACAGATGACGATTGTCTATTGTCTCGGGGTGCCGGTCGCACACAGTCTCCGGGCATACATGGAAGCCCGGTACCCATAATTAGTCTCCATGGGTTCTCCCCGATGTGGACAGTCGGCCCTTACGTGGCCAGGCTCCTGACACCGCCAGCAGACAATCGGAGCCGGGTCTACAGGGGGTACACCCCGAACAGGTTTCTCGGGTATCAGTCGTCGGGACGGGATGGGAGACCTCCGGGTTTGACCGGCCCTCCCAACAACACCCCTTGCAAGATTTTTGTGGCCTCATAGCGCTCCACCAGATCAACCATTTCAAGGGCATTGCTGGGGGATACCTGGCCGATCCAGTGCTGAAGGGGGTAAGGCAGGGCCCTCCAGAACATGTCGGCCAGCAGACGGTCCAGCATAGCAGTCGGACTTAGAACATCAGGCTGCAGCCACTTTTGCAACCTGTGCAGCAACTCATAGTACTGCGGCCTGGCGGGTTCAGCCGCTTTAAAGTCCCACTGGTGGACCCGCTGAGCCCGGACCAACACGCTTACCCCCAGTCTGGCCAGGATCTCCCCTTCACCGTGGGATAATCAGCAGCCTGGTCATCTGCTAAATCAAAAAACTTGCTGGGGTCCGGATGCCAGGAACGGAGCAACCACCTCGGCCCACTGGTCACGGGGTAACTTTTCCTCACGGCGACCTTCTCAAAGACCGCCAGATACGCTTCCACGCCGCCTGAGGGGGTCATTTTTGGGATCGCCGCACGGACCGCTTCCGGGCATCATGGACGTGGTGGGACGCTCCTGCAGCTTGCAACGCCATCACATGCTGTAGCAGTAGCTGGTTGGTCTCCCGCTGCTGCACGTTAGCCTCTATGAGAGCTTTCACCGCCGCTCCATTTTGTCAGGGAACACAGGCTGCAACTTTGCCGGCCGAATATAGGACATCCACTTTTGCTCAGCAAAACAAACAAAGTTCGGTGTTCACGCCAGCCTCACTGCGCATGCCCGCATCCGACACCAAATGTGGGAGTTGCTCTGGTAGATAGCGGTGCGGGTGCAGTACAGAGGCAAAACATGGAGTCCAGTACGTGCAATAAACAGTGTTTTATTCACACTTGCACTAACAAAATGGTAAACAGTCTCTTGGTGTTCATTCACACGCAGCAAACAAAAAAGGCAAAACCAAAGAGTCCAAAACCAGGTTCAATCACTCTGTGCGATGTTAGGTGCGCTGTCGCACCTGGCGGTCGGCCCAGCCGTGGATAATCCTCCTTCAGGCTTCCAGGTCGACTGCACGTCTCCTTGCTGGGCTTTTGCTTCCAGCCCAGAGAGCTCCACAGGACTAGCAGCAGCTCCAGGACAATCACAGCCACACCTGCTGATGTGGCTGCCTTTAAAAGCCCGGCAAAGTCCGGCCTGGACCGTGGGGAGTAGGCACCCACCCAACTCTTTGCCTACTCCCATTAAGAGTCGGCCCGGATTGGCTTTGCAGCCAAACTAAATAGTAAGGTGTCAAACAGCACTAGCTGCTGCTGACACATAAAAACCTCGGCTCTTACCTCACCGAGGCCAGGAACCTCGGTGACACGTACCTGCCATCGACCACGATACCTTGCACCCTCTTACACACCCCCCTTTGTTCAACCCTGAGGGGGTGAACACATGTGAGGCAGTGGACGCGGACAGGGCATCTGCGTTACCCTGCAAGCGGCCTGCTCTGTGTTCTACAGAGAACTTGAAGTTCTGAAGGGATAGGAACCACCTGGTGACCCGAGCATTCCTCTCCTTGGCCTGGCTCATCCACTTGAGAGGGGAATGGTCGGTCACCAGACGGAACCTCCTCCCTAACAGGTAGTAGCGGAGAGATTCGAGTGCCCACTTGATAGCCAGGCACTCCCTCTCCACTATACTATACATGGATTCGGCGGGACTGAGCTTACGGCTCAGGAAGACAACGGGATGTTCTTCCCCGTTGACCTCCTGAGACAGCACAGCACCGAGGCCTACCTCCGAGGCGTCGGTCTGTACGACAAACTCCCGGTTGAAGTCGGGTGTCACCAAAACCGGGGACCCACAGAGGGCCGACTTCAACGCGGAGAAAGCCTCCTCCGCCTTCTCACTCCAGCTAACCTTCCCAGACTTTCGCCCCTTCAATAGGTCTGTCAACGGCGCTGCTATTGTGGCAAAGTGGGGCACAAACCGCATGTAGTACCCTACCATTCCCAGGAAGGACTTTACCTGCCTGGCAGTGACCGGTCGGGGCCAGTTACGTATGGCTTCCACTTTAGTTACCTGCGGCTTGATGACTCCCCGCCCAATTACATATCCCAGGTATTTGGTCTCTTCCAACCCAATCGCACACTTCTTTGGATTGGCGGTTAGACCAGCTTTCCTCAGGGCATCCACTACCGCCTGCACTTTGGGCAAATGGCTTTCCCAGTCGGTGCTGTGGATGATTACATCATCTAAGTAGGCCGAGGCGTACCGACGATGAGGTCGCAGCACAATATCCATTAACCTTTGGAAGGTGGCGGGGGCGCCATGCAGGCCAAAGGGTAACACCTTATAATGATACAGGCCCTGCGGGGTAACAAAAGCAGTTTTTTCCTTGGCCGACTCGCTAAGGGTACTTGCCAGTATCCTTTAGTGAGGTCTAGCACAGAAAAATAACGGGCTTGCCCTAAATTCTCAACAAGCTCGTCTACCCGGGGCATGGGATACGCATCGAACTTGGACACTTCATTTAATTTGCGAAAATCGTTGCAGAACCGCAACGTCCCATCCGGCTTGGGTATCAGGACTATGGGACTGGCCCACTCACTTTTCGACTCCTCAATGACATCGAGCTTCAACATTAATTGCACTTCCTCCGCGGTGGCCCGTCGCCGAGCCTCGGGTACCCGGTATGGTTTTAACCGGATCTTGGCCTGAGGCTCAGTGACGATGTCATGTTGGATGAGAGACGTGCGGCCAGGGAGGTCCGAGAACACATCCGTGTTCCGACTGATGAACTCCCTGACTTCCTGAACTTGTTTGGAAGACAGGCTGTCTGCAATTTTTACCGTGGTTACTGCTTCACAGGCCTCGAACTGTGGGGCTGGACCCTTCTCACCTAGAAGCCCTGGCCGGGGGCTGTTGTCGCCGGCCATGTTCCTATCTTTCCACGGCTTTAGTAAATTCACGTGGTACACCTGCTCGGCTTGCGCCGCCCTGGCTGGTGTACCTTGTAATTTACTTCCCTACCTTCTCGATCACCTCATAGGGGCCCTGCCACCTAGCTAGGAACTTGCTGTCAAGGGTGGGTACCAGAACCAAAACCCGATCTCCCGGATTGAAGTCCCGCACTCGAGCCTGACGATTATACACCCTACTCTGGGCTTGTTGCGCTGCCTCCATATGCTCCTGGACCAGCGGCAACACCCTTTCCATCCGTTCCTGCATCTGGGTGACATATTCAATGACACTTTTGTGGGGGACAGGTTGCTGTTCCCACGCTTCCTTGGCAATATCCAACAGGCCTCGAGGGTGTCTGCCATAAAGCAGTTCGAAGGGCGAGAACCCAGTAGAGGCCTGGGGCACCTCTCACACTGCGAACATGAGATAGGGCAGAAGCAGGTCCCAGTCCTTCCCATCTCTAGACACCACCCTTTTAACATATTTTTTAAAGTTTGGTTAAACCTCTCGACAAGACCGTCTGTTTGCGGATGGTAAACGGACGTCCGTAATCTGCTTTATACGCAACAATTTACACAGTTCCTCATAACTTTGGACATAAAAGGGGTCCCTTGGTCTGTCAGAACCTCTTTTGGCAGGCCCACACGGGAAAACATTTCCATTAACTCTTTGGCGATGAGCTTAGCTGAGGTATGTCGCAGAGGCACCGCCTCCGGATACCGAGTTGCATAGTCGAGAACTACCAGAATGTGTTGGTGGCCCCTGGCAGACTTTTGGTACAGGCCCAACTAGATCCATAGCGATTCGCTCAAACGGGACCTCAATAATTGGAAGAGGTACCAGAGGACTACGGAAATGTGGCTGGGGGCTATGTATCTGACAGGTGGGACAGGACTTACAATAATTCTCTACCTCCTTGAATACACTGGGCCAATAAAACCGCTGCAGTATGCGGTCCTGGGTTTTCTGCCACCCTAAGTGTCCCCAAGAACATGTTGGTGGGCAAGCTCCATGACAAGCTTGCGGCACGCTGTGGGCACCACCAACTGTTCAACAGGTTCACCCTCGGATTTGGTTCACCCGATATAACATTTCTTGGTGAACAACAAAGCGGGAAATATTAACTCAGCCCCTGGTCTCTGGGGTTTACCATCAATTTCCAGCACATTCTGCCAGGCCCTGGTTAGGGTTTGGTCCCGGTGTTGGGCAGTCCCAAAATTATCTCCGGAGACGTGGAGGTCTGCCAACTCAGGTCCTGGTGGCAAGTCCTCCATGTCTCCCACCATTACACTCAGTGGGGGTGCCTCCCTCTGTCACAGAAGTGGTGGTCACCCCTACTGCAGGCCCTTCGGACTCGGGTTCCCAGGGCTCTGGCCTCCCACTGGAACCAGGCCACTCAGCTAGGGTTACCCCTGTCTCAGGGCTATTAGTCACTTTCACCTCAGGCCATAGTGACGGAAAACCAGGGAAGTCTCTCCCAATTATTAGTTCATAGGGTAGCTTTGAGGAGATCGCCACTTCACAAGTCTATGTGCCGCCGCCGTGGACAGAGACATTACAGCAGTGGGATAGTCCTTTAAGTCTCCGTGTATGCACACCACACCAACTTTCCGGCCCGTATACTGGGTGGGCTGTACCAGGGCAGCACTTACCAGGGTTACTAGGCTCCCTGAGTCCAACAGCGCCACTGCCAGGTTATCCCCGACTTGCACCTGGCACAGATGACGATTGTCTATTGTCTCGGGGTGCCGGTCGCACACAGTCTCCGGGCATACATGGAAGCCCGGTACCCATAATTAGTCTCCATGGGTTCTCCCCGATGTGGACAGTCGGCCCTTACGTGGCCAGGCTCCTGACACCGCCAGCAGACAATCGGAGCCGGGTCTACAGGGGGTACACCCCGAACAGGTTTCTCGGGTATCAGTCGTCGGGACGGGATGGGAGACCTCCGGGTTTGACCGCCCTCCCAACAACACCCCCTTGCAAGATTTTTGTGGCCTCATAGCGCTCCACCAGATCAACCATTTCAAGGGCATTGCTGGGGATACCTGGCCGATCCAGTGCTGAAGGGGGTAAGGCAGGGCCCTCCAGAACATGTCGGCCAGCAGACGGTCCAGCATAGCAGTCGGACTTAGAACATCAGGCTGCAGCCACTTTTGCAACCTGTGCAGCAACTCATAGTACTGCGGCCTGGCGGGTTCAGCCGCTTTAAAGTCCCACTGGTGGACCCGCTGAGCCCGGACCAACACGCTTACCCCCAGTCTGGCCAGGATCTCCCCTTCACCGTGGGATAATCAGCAGCCTGGTCATCTGCTAAATCAAAAACTTGCTGGGGTCCGGATGCCAGGAACGGAGCAACCACCTCGGCCCACTGGTCACGGGGTAACTTTTCCTCACGGCGACCTTCTCAAAGACCGCCAGATACGCTTCCACGCCGCCTGAGGGGGTCATTTTTGGGATCGCCGCACGGACCGCTTCCGGGCATCATGGACGTGGTGGGACGCTCCTGCAGCTTGCAACGCCATCACATGCTGTAGCAGTAGCTGGTTGGTCTCCCGCTGCTGCACGTTAGCCTCTATGAGAGCTTTCACCGCCGCTCCATTTTGTCAGGGAACACAGGCTGCAACTTTGCCGGCCGAATATAGGACATCCACTTTTGCTCAGCAAAACAAACAAAGTTCGGTGTTCACGCCAGCCTCACTGCGCATGCCCGCATCCGACACCAAATGTGGGAGTTGCTCTGGTAGATAGCGGTGCGGGTGCAGTACAGAGGCAAAACATGGAGTCCAGTACGTGCAATAAACAGTGTTTTATTCACACTTGCACTAACAAAATGGTAAACAGTCTCTTGGTGTTCATTCACACGCAGCAAACAAAAAAGGCAAAACCAAAGAGTCCAAAACCAGGTTCAATCACTCTGTGCGATGTTAGGTGCGCTGTCGCACCTGGCGGTCGGCCCAGCCGTGGATAATCCTCCTTCAGGCTTCCAGGTCGACTGCACGTCTCCTTGCTGGGCTTTTGCTTCCAGCCCAGAGAGCTCCACAGGACTAGCAGCAGCTCCAGGACAATCACAGCCACACCTGCTGATGTGGCTGCCTTTAAAAGCCCGGCAAAGTCCGGCCTGGACCGTGGGGAGTAGGCACCCACCCAACTCTTTGCCTACTCCCATTAAGAGTCGGCCCGGATTGGCTTTGCAGCCAAACTCAATAGTAAGGTGTCAAACAGCACTAGCTGCTGCTGACACATAAAAACCTCGGTTCTACCTCACCGAGGCCAGGAACCTCGGTGACACGTACCTGCCATCGACCACGATACCTTGCACCCTCTTACACACCCCCCTTTGTTCAACCCTGAGGGGTGAACACATGTGAGGCAGTGGACGCGGACAGGGCATCTGCGCTACCCTGCAAGCGGCCTGCTCTGTGTTCTACAGAGAACTTGAAGTTCTGAAGGGATAGGAACCACCTGGTGACCCGAGCATTCCTCTCCTTGGCCTGGCTCATCCACTTGAGAGGGGAATGGTCGGTCACCAGACGGAACCTCCTCCCTAACAGGTAGTAGCGGAGAGATTCGAGTGCCCACTTGATAGCCAGGCACTCCCTCTCCACTATACTATACATGGATTCGGCGGGACTGAGCTTACGGCTCAGGAAGACAACGGGATGTTCTTCCCCGTTGACCTCCTGAGACAGCACAGCACCGAGGCCTACCTCCGAGGCGTCGGTCTGTACGACAAACTCCCGGTTGAAGTCGGGTGTCACCAAAACCGGGACCCACAGAGGGCCGACTTCAACGCGGAGAAAGCCTCCTCCGCCTTCTCACTCCAGCTAACCTTCCCAGACTTTCGCCCTTCAATAGGTCTGTCAACGGCGCTGCTATTGTGGCAAAGTGGGGCACAAACCGCATGTAGTACCCTACCATTCCCAGGAAGGACTTTACCTGCCTGGCAGTGACCGGTCGGGGCCAGTTACGTATGGCTTCCACTTTAGTTACCTGCGGCTTGATGACTCCCCGCCCAATTACATATCCCAGGTATTTGGTCTCTTCCAACCCAATCGCACACTTCTTTGGATTGGCGGTTAGACCAGCTTTCCTCAGGGCATCCACTACCGCCTGCACTTTGGGCAAATGGCT
The DNA here is from genome assembly GCA_033119425.1 of Bufotes viridis. Taxonomy (NCBI): domain Eukaryota; kingdom Metazoa; phylum Chordata; class Amphibia; order Anura; family Bufonidae; genus Bufotes; species Bufotes viridis. Next base: position 79,595,830 of record CM065596.1, read on the forward strand.
TTCCCAGTCGGTGCTGTGGATGATTACATCATCTAAGTAGGCCGAGGCGCACCGACGATGAGGTCGCAGCACAATATCCATTAACCTTTGGAAGGTGGCGGGGGCGCCATGCAGGCCAAAGGGTAACACCTTATAATGATACAGGCCCTGCGGGGTAACAAAAGCAGTTTTTTCCTTGGCCGACTCCGTTAAGGGTACTTGCCAGTATCCTTTAGTGAGGTCTAGCACAGAAAAATAACGGGCTTGCCCTAAATTCTCAACAAGCTCGCCTACCCGGGGCATGGGATACGCATCGAACTTGGACACTTCATTTAATTTGCGAAAATCGTTGCAGAACCGCAACGTCCCATCCGGCTTGGGTATCAGGACTATGGGACTGGCCCACTCACTTTTCGACTCCTCAATGACATCGAGCTTCAACATTAATTGCACTTCCTCCGCGGTGGTCCGCCGCCGAGCCTCGGGTACCCGGTATGGTTTTAACCGGATCTTGGCCTGAGGCTCAGTGACGATGTCATGTTGGATGAGAGACGTGCGGCCAGGGAGGTCCGAGAACACATCCGTGTTCCGACTGATGAACTCCCTGACTTCCTGAACTTGTTTGGAAGACAGGCTGTCTGCAATTTTTACCGTGGTTACTGCTTCACAGGCCTCGAACTGTGGGGCTGGACCCTTCTCACCTAGAAGCCCTGGCCGGGGGCTGTTGTCGCCGGCCATGTTCCTATCTTTCCACGGCTTTAGTAAATTCACGTGGTACACCTGCTCGGCTTGCGCCGCCCTGGCTGGTGTACCTTGTAATTTACTTCCCTACCTTCTCGATCACCTCATAGGGGCCCTGCCACCTAGCTAGGAACTTGCTGTCAAGGGTGGGTACCAGAACCAAAACCCGATCTCCTCGGATTGAAGTCCCGCACTCGAGCCTGACGATTATACACCCTACTCTGGGCTTGTTGCGCTGCCTCCATATGCTCCTGGACCAGCGGCAACACCCTTTCCATCCGTTCCTGCATCTGGGTGACATATTCAATGACACTTTTGTGGGGGACAGGTTGCTGTTCCCACGCTTCCTTGGCAATATCCAACAGGCCTCGAGGGTGTCTGCCATAAAGCAGTTCGAAGGGCGAGAACCCAGTAGAGGCCTGGGGCACCTCTCACACTGCGAACATGAGATAGGGCAGAAGCAGGTCCCAGTCCTTCCCATCTCTAGACACCACCCTTTTAACATATTTTTTAAAGTTTGGTTAAACCTCTCGACAAGACCGTCTGTTTGCGGATGGTAAACGGACGTCCGTAATCTGCTTTATACGCAACAATTTACACAGTTCCTCATAACTTTGGACATAAAAGGGGTCCCTTGGTCTGTCAGAACCTCTTTTGGCAGGCCCACACGGGAAAACATTTCCATTAACTCTTTGGCGATGAGCTTAGCTGAGGTATGTCGCAGAGGCACCGCCTCCGGATACCGAGTTGCATAGTCGAGAACTACCAGAATGTGTTGGTGGCCCCTGGCAGACTTTTGGTACAGGCCCAACTAGATCCATAGCGATTCGCTCAAACGGGACCTCAATAATTGGAAGAGGTACCAGAGGACTACGGAAATGTGGCTGGGGGCTATGTATCTGACAGGTGGGACAGGACTTACAATAATTCTCTACCTCCTTGAATACACTGGGCCAATAAAACCGCTGCAGTATGCGGTCCTGGGTTTTCTGCCACCCCAAGTGTCCCCCAAGAACATGTTGGTGGGCAAGCTCCATGACAAGCTTGCGGTACGCTGTGGGCACCACCAACTGTTCAACAGGTTCACCTCGGATTTGGTTCACCCGATATAACATTTCTTGGTGAACAACAAAGCTGGGAAATATTAACTCAGCCCCTGGTCTCTGGGGTTTACCATCAATTTCCAGCACATTCTGCCAGGCCCTGGTTAGGGTTTGGTCCCGGTGTTGGGCAGTCCCAAAATTATCTCCGGAGACGTGGAGGTCTGCCAACTCAGGTCCTGGTGGCAAGTCCTCCATGTCTCCCACCATTACACTCAGTGGGGGTGCCTCCCTCTGTCACAGAAGTGGTGGTCACCCCTACCGCAGGCCCTTCGGACTCGGGCTCCCAGGGCTCTGGCCTCCCACTGGAACCAGGCCACTCAGCTAGGGTTACCCCTGTCTCAGGGCTATTAGTCACTTTCACCTCAGGCCATAGTGACGGAAAACCAGGGAAGTCTCTCCCAATTATTAGTTCATAGGGTAGCTTTGAGGAGATCGCCACTTCACAAGTCTATGTGCCGGCCGTGGACAGAGACATTACAGCAGTGGGATAGTCCTTTAAGTCTCCGTGTATGCACACCACACCAACTTTCCGGCCCGTATACTGGGTGGGCTGTACCAGGGCAGCACTTACCAGGGTTACTAGGCTCCCTGAGTCCAACAGCGCCACTGCCAGGTTATCCCCGACTTGCACCTGGCACAGATGACGATTGTCTATTGTCTCGGGGGTGCCGGTCGCACACAGTCTCCGGGCATACATGGAAGCCCGGTACCCATAATTAGTCTCCATGGGTTCTCCCCGATGTGGACAGTCGGCCCTTACGTGGCCAGGCTCCTGACACCGCCAGCAGACAATCGGAGCCGGGTCTACAGGGGGTACACCCCGAACAGGTTTCTCGGGTATCAGTCGTCGGGACGGGATGGGAGACCTCCGGGTTTGACCGCCCTCCCAACAACACCCCCTTGCAAGATTTTTGTGGCCTCATAGCGCTCCACCAGATCAACCATTTCAAGGGCATTGCTGGGGATACCTGGCCGATCCAGTGCTGAAGGGGGTAAGGCAGGGCCCTCCAGAACATGTCGGCCAGCAGACGGTCCAGCATAGCAGTCGGACTCTAGAACATCAGGCTGCAGCCACTTTTGCAACCTGTGCAGCAACTCATAGTACTGCGGCCTGGCGGGTTCAGCCGCTTTAAAGTCCCACTGGTGGACCCGCTGAGCCCGGACCAACACGCTTACCCCCAGTCTGGCCAGGATCTCCCCTTCACCGTGGGATAATCAGCAGCCTGGTCATCTGCTAAATCAAAAACTTGCTGGGGTCCGGATGCCAGGAACGGAGCAACCACCTCGGCCCACTGGTCACGGGTAACTTTTCCTCACGGCGACCTTCTCAAAGACCGCCAGATACGTTTCCACGCCGCCTGAGGGGGTCATTTTTGGGATCGCCGCACGGACCGCTTCCGGGCATCATGGACGTGGTGGGACGCTCCTGCAGCTTGCAACGCCATCACATGCTGTAGCAGTAGCTGGTTGGTCTCCCGCTGCTGCACGTTAGCCTCTATGAGAGCTTTCACCGCCGCTCCATTTTGTCAGGGAACACAGGCTGCAACTTTGCCGGCCGAATATAGGACATCCACTTTTGCTCAGCAAAACAAACAAAGTTCGGTGTTCACGCCAGCCTCACTGCGCATGCCCGCATCCGACACCAAATGTGGGGAGTTGCTCTGGTAGATAGCGGTGCGGGTGCAGTACAGAGGCAAAACATGGAGTCCAGTACGTGCAATAAACAGTGTTTTATTCACACTTGCACTAACAAAATGGTAAACAGTCTCTTGGTGTTCATTCACACGCAGCAAACAAAAAAGGCAAAACCAAAGAGTCCAAAACCAGGTTCAATCACCTGTGCGATGTTAGGTGCGCTGTCGCACCTGGCGGTCGGCCCAGCCGTGGATAATCCTCCTTCAGGCTTCCAGGTCGACTGCACGCCTCCTTGCTGGGCTTTTGCTTCCAGCCCAGAGAGCTCCACAGGACTAGCAGCAGCTCCAGGACAATCACAGCCACACCTGCTGATGTGGCTGCCTTTAAAAGCCCGGCAAAGTCCGGCCTGGACCGTGGGGAGTAGGCACCCACCCAACTCTTTGCCTACTCCCATTAAGAGCCGGCCCGGATTGGCTTTGCAGCCAAATCCAATAGTAAGGTGTCAAACAGCACTAGCTGCTGCTGACACATAAAAACCTCGGCTCTTACCTCACCGAGGCCAGGAACCTCGGTGACACGTACCTGCCATCGACCACGATACCTTGCACCCTCTTACACACCCCCCTTTGTTCAACCCTGAGGGGTGAACACATGTGAGGCAGTGGACGCGGACAGGGCATCTGCGCTACCCTGCAAGCGGCCTGCTCTGTGTTCTACAGAGAACTTGAAGTTCTGAAGGGATAGGAACCACCTGGTGACCCGAGCATTCCTCTCCTTGGCCTGGCTCATCCACTTGAGAGGGGAATGGTCGGTCACCAGACGGAACCTCCTCCCTAACAGGTAGTAGCGGAGAGATTCGAGTGCCCACTTGATAGCCAGGCACTCCCTCTCCACTATACTATACATGGATTCGGCGGGACTGAGCTTACGGCTCAGGAAGACAACGGGATGTTCTTCCCCGTTGACCTCCTGAGACAGCACAGCACCGAGGCCTACCTCCGAGGCGTCGGTCTGTACGACAAACTCCCGGTTGAAGTCGGGTGTCACCAAAACCGGGGACCCACAGAGGGCCGACTTCAACGCGGAGAAAGCCTCCTCCGCCTTCTCACTCCAGCTAACCTTCCCAGACTTTCGCCCTTCAATAGGTCTGTCAACGGCGCTGCTATTGTGGCAAAGTGGGGCACAAACCGCATGTAGTACCCTACCATTCCCAGGAAGGACTTTACCTGCCTGGCAGTGACCGGTCGGGGCCAGTTACGTATGGCTTCCACTTTAGTTACCTGCGGCTTGATGACTCCCCGCCCAATTACATATCCCAGGTATTTGGTCTCTTCCAACCCAATCGCACACTTCTTTGGATTGGCGGTTAGACCAGCTTTCCTCAGGGCATCCACTACCGCCTGCACTTTGGGCAAATGGCTTTCCCAGTCGGTGCTGTGGATGATTACATCATCTAAGTAGGCCGAGGCGCACCGACGATGAGGTCGCAGCACAATATCCATTAACCTTTGGAAGGTGGCGGGGCGCCATGCAGGCCAAAGGGTAACACCTTATAATGATACAGGCCCTGCGGGGTAACAAAGCAGTTTTTTCCTTGGCCGACTCCGTTAAGGGTACTTGCCAGTATCCTTTAGTGAGGTCTAGCACAGAAAAATAACGGGCTTGCCCTAAATTCTCAACAAGCTCGTCTACCCGGGGCATGGGATACGCATCGAACTTGGACACTTCATTTAATTTGCGAAAATCGTTGCAGAACCGCAACGTCCCATCCGGCTTGGGTATCAGGACTATGGGACTGGCCCACTCACTTTTCGACTCCTCAATGACATCGAGCTTCAACATTAATTGCACTTCCTCCGCGGTGGTCCGTCGCCGAGCCTCGGGTACCCGGTATGGTTTTAACCGGATCTTGGCCTGAGGCTCAGTGACGATGTCATGTTGGATGAGAGACGTGCGGCCAGGGAGGTCCGAGAACACATCCGTGTTCCGACTGATGAACTCCCTGACTTCCTGAACTTGTTTGGAAGACAGGCTGTCTGCAATTTTTACCGTGGTTACTGCTTCACAGGCCTCGAACTGTGGGGCTGGACCCTTCTCACCTAGAAGCCCTGGCCGGGGGCTGTTGTCGCCGGCCATGTTCCTATCTTTCCACGGCTTTAGTAAATTCACGTGGTACACCTGCTCCGGCTTGCGCCGCCCTGGCTGGTGTACCTTGTAATTTACTTCCCTACCTTCTCGATCACCTCATAGGGGCCCTGCCACCTAGCTAGGAACTTGCTGTCAAGGGTGGGTACCAGAACCAAAACCCGATCTCCCGGATTGAAGTCCCGCACTCGAGCCTGACGATTATACACCCTACTCTGGGCTTGTTGCGCTGCCTCCATATGCTCCTGGACCAGCGGCAACACCCTTTCCATCCGTTCCTGCATCTGGGTGACATATTCAATGACACTTTTGTGGGGGACAGGTTGCTGTTCCCACGCTTCCTTGGCAATATCCAACAGGCCTCGAGGGTGTCTGCCATAAAGCAGTTCGAAGGGCGAGAACCCAGTAGAGGCCTGGGGCACCTCTCACACTGCGAACATGAGATAGGGCAGAAGCAGGTCCCAGTCCTTCCCATCTCTAGACACCACCCTTTTAACATATTTTTTAAAGTTTGGTTAAACCTCTCGACAAGACCGTCTGTTTGCGGATGGTAAACGGACGTCCGTAACTGCTTTATACGCAACAATTTACACAGTTCCCTCATAACTTTGGACATAAAAGGGGTCCCTTGGTCTGTCAGAACCTCTTTGGCAGGCCCACACGGGAAAACATTTCCATTAACTCTTTGGCGATGAGCTTAGCTGAGGTATGTCGCAGAGGCACCGCCTCCGGATACCGAGTTGCATAGTCGAGAACTACCAGAATGTGTTGGTGGCCCCTGGCAGACTTTTGGTACAGGCCCAATTAGATCCATAGCGATTCGCTCAAACGGGACCTCAATAATTGGAAGAGGTACCAGAGGACTACGGAAATGTGGCTGGGGGCTATGTATCTGACAGGTGGGACAGGACTTACAATAATTCTCTACCTCCTTGAATACACTGGGCCAATAAAACCGCTGCAGTATGCGGTCCTGGGTTTTCTGCCACCCCAAGTGTCCCCCAAGAACATGTTGGTGGGCAAGCTCCATGACAAGCTTGCGGTACGCTGTGGGCACCACCAACTGTTCAACAGGTTCACCTCGGATTTGGTTCACCCGATATAACATTTCTTGGTGAACAACAAAGCGGGAAATATTAACTCAGCCCCTGGTCTCTGGGGTTTACCATCAATTTCCAGCACATTCTGCCAGGCCCTGGTTAGGGTTTGGTCCCGGTGTTGGGCAGTCCCAAAATTATCTCCGGAGACGTGGAGGTCTGCCAACTCAGGTCCTGGTGGCAAGTCCTCCATGTCTCCCACCATTACACTCAGTGGGGGTGCCTCCCTCTGTCACAGAAGTGGTGGTCACCCCTACCGCAGGCCCTTCGGACTCGGGCTCCCAGGGCTCTGGCCTCCCACTGGAACCAGGCCACTCAGCTAGGGTTACCCCTGTCTCAGGGCTATTAGTCACTTTCACCTCAGGCCATAGTGACGGAAAACCAGGGAAGTCTCTCCCAATTATTAGTTCATAGGGTAGCTTTGAGGAGATCGCCACTTCACAAGTCTATGTGCCGCCGCCGTGGACAGAGACATTACAGCAGTGGGATAGTCCTTTAAGTCTCCGTGTATGCACACCACACCAACTTTCCGGCCCGTATACTGGGTGGGCTGTACCAGGGCAGCACTTACCAGGGTTACTAGGCTCCCTGAGTCCAACAGCGCCACTGCCAGGTTATCCCCGACTTGCACCTGGCACAGATGACGATTGTCTATTGTCTCGGGGTGCCGGTCGCACACAGTCTCCGGGCATACATGGAAGCCCGGTACCCATAATTAGTCTCCATGGGTTCTCCCCGATGTGGACAGTCGGCCCTTACGTGGCCAGGCTCCTGACACCGCCAGCAGACAATCGGAGCCGGGTCTACAGGGGGTACACCCCGAACAGGTTTCTCGGGTATCAGTCGTCGGGACGGGATGGGAGACCTCCGGGTTTGACCGGCCCTCCCAACAACACCCCTTGCAAGATTTTTGTGGCCTCATAGCGCTCCACCAGATCAACCATTTCAAGGGCATTGCTGGGGATACCTGGCCGATCCAGTGCTGAAGGGGGTAAGGCAGGGCCCTCCAGAACATGTCGGCCAGCAGACGGTCCAGCATAGCAGTCGGACTCTAGAACATCAGGCTGCAGCCACTTTTGCAACCTGTGCAGCAACTCATAGTACTGCGGCCTGGCGGGTTCAGCCGCTTTAAAGTCCCACTGGTGGACCCGCTGAGCCCGGACCAACACGCTTACCCCCAGTCTGGCCAGGATCTCCCCTTCACCGTGGGATAATCAGCAGCCTGGTCATCTGCTAAATCAAAAAACTTGCTGGGGTCCGGATGCCAGGAACGGAGCAACCACCTCGGCCCACTGGTCACGGGGTAACTTTTCCCTCACGGCGACCTTCTCAAAGACCGCCAGATACGTTTCCACGCCGTCTGAGGGGGTCATTTTTGGGATCGCCGCACGGACCGCTTCCGGGCATCATGGACGTGGTGGGACGCTCCTGCAGCTTGCAACGCCATCACATGCTGTAGCAGTAGCTGGTTGGTCTCCCGCTGCTGCACGTTAGCCTCTATGAGAGCTTTCACCGCCGCCTCCATTTTGTCAGGGAACACAGGCTGCAACTTTGCCGGCCGAATATAGGACATCCACTTTTGCTCAGCAAAACAAACAAAGTTCGGTGTTCACGCCAGCCTCACTGCGCATGCCCGCATCCGACACCAAATGTGGGGAGTTGCTCTGGTAGATAGCGGTGCGGGTGCAGTACAGAGGCAAAACATGGAGTCCAGTACGTGCAATAAACAGTGTTTTATTCACACTTGCACTAACAAAATGGTAAACAGTCTCTTGGTGTTCATTCACACGCAGCAAACAAAAAGGCAAAACCAAAGAGTCCAAAACCAGGTTCAATCACCTGTGCGATGTTAGGTGCGCTGTCAGCACCTGGCGGTCGGCCCAGCCGTGGGATAATCCTCCTTCAGGCTTCCAGGTCGACTGCACGTCTCCTTGCTGGGCTTTTGCTTCCAGCCCAGAGAGCTCCACAGGACTAGCAACAGCTCCAGGACAATCACAGCCACACCTGCTGATGTGGCTGCCTTTTAAAAGCCCGGCAAAGTCCGGCCTGGACCGTGGGGAGTAGGCACCCACCCAACTCTTTGCCTACTCCCATTAAGAGCCGGCCCGGATTGGCTTTGCAGCCAAACTAAATAGTAAGGTGTCAAACAGCACTAGCTGCTGCTGACACATAAAAACCCGGCTCTTACCTCACCGAGGCCAGGAACCTCGGTGACACGTACCTGCCATCGACCACGATACCTTGCACCATCTTACACCCCCAAAATAATACCAATCAAACTGTCACCTCATCCCATAAAACATGACCTAAGACAATCAGTCAAAAAATTAAAAAGCTATGGCTCTCTATGGAGAGCTATAGAGACACTAAAACTTCATTATTTCGGTTTAAAAAATGCTATTATTGTGTAAAACTTAAATAAATAAGAAAAAGTATACATATTAGGTACTGCCACGTCTGTAATGATCTGCTCTATAAAAATATCACAGGACTTAACCCCTAAGGTGAACGCTTGAAAAATAAATAAATAGAAACTGCGTCAAAACAACCAATTTTTTGGTTGCCTTGCCCCATATAGTGTAATAATGAATAATCAAAAAATCATATGTACCAAAAATGGTACCAAAAAAAGGTCAACTCTTCCTGCAAAAAACAAGCCCCTGCACAAGACGATCGGCAGAAAAAATAAATAAAAAATAGGGCGTTTAGAATATGGAGACACAAATACATAATTTTTTTTTTCAAAAATGCTTTATTATGTAAAACTGAAATAAACATAGAAAGTAGACATATTTGCGTCCGTAAGAACCTGCTCTATAAAAATAGCACATTATCTACCCTGTCAGATGAATGTTGTAAAAAATAAAAACTGAGCCAAAACATCAATTTTTTGGTTACCTTACCTCACAAAAAAAGTAATATAGAGCAATTAAAAATCATATGTACCCCAAAATAGTACCAATAAAACTGGCACCTTATCCCGTAGTTTCCAATATGTGGTCACTTTTTTGAGTTTCTACTGTAGGGGTGCATCAGGGGGGCTTCTAATGTGACATGGCATCTAAAAAAAAGTTCAGCTAAATCTGCCTTCCAAAAACCTCTCCTTTCCTTTTGCGCCCTGCCATGTGGCCATACAGCAGTTTACGACCGCATGTGGGGTGTCTCTGTAAACCGCAGAATCAGGGTAATAAATATTGAGTTTTGTTTGGCTGTTAACCCTTGCTTTGTTACTGGAAAAAATTGATTAAAATGTAAAATCTGCCCAAAAAGTGAAATTCTGAAATTTTATCTCTATTTTCCATTAATTCTTGTAAAACACCTAAAGGGTTAACAAAGTTTGTAAAATCGGTTTTGAATATCTTGAGTAGTGTAATTTCTATAATGGGGCCATTTATGAGTGGTTTTAATTATGTAAGCACCACAAAGTGACTTCAGACCAGAACTGGTCCATAAAAAGTTGGTTTTGAAAATTTTCTGAAAAATTTCAAAATTTGCTTCTAAACTTCTAACCCTTCTAACGTCCCCAAAAAATAAAATATCATTTTAAAAATGATCCAAACATGAAGTAGATATATGGGAGATGTAAACCAATAACTATTATATGAGGTATCACTATCTATTATAAAGAGAAATTGAAATTTGAAAATGTGGGAATTTTTCTACATTTTTGGTAAATTTGGGATTTTTTCACAAATAAAGGTGAAATATATTGACTTAAATTCATGACTATCAGTTTTTGTCTATCAGTTTTTGACTATCAGTATTGTGTCACGAGAAAACAATCTCAGAATGGCTTGGATAAGTAAGTGTTTCCACATGACAAATTTGCAAAAAATTGCCTGGGCAGGAATGTGAAAACTGGCCCGGGGTAGAAGGGGTTAAAGCTTGGCACAACTCCTTGTTGTACAAATCTATATGCCATGGGCTTCCTCTAGTGCAGTGGTGGCGAACCTACGGCACGAGTGCCAGAGGCGGCACTCAGAGCCCTCTCTGTGAGCACCCATGCCCTGGAAAAAGTCGAAGGTGTACCAATATGACTTTTCCTCCCATTCATCAGCACAGGGCGCTATGAACCGCACGAGCAGCACATTAAATATAGGCAGGTTATTATAGTTAAATGATGAAGTACATGGAAGATATACTATATTGGACTGTAGTATTCAGGTTAAATTGGTGTGTTGGCGATAAATATGCGGGTTTTAAGTTTGCAATTTGGGCACTCAGTCTGTAAAAGGTTCGCCATCACTGCTCTAGTGGTTGCTGCAAATAGCTAGTACCATCAGAAATTTTATTTATTTTAAAAGTCTTTATTATATTGCTGATTATTATGCATAAAAAAACTCAAAATAAACATAATTTAATGCAAATAGCTAGTACTGTGTTGTATCACTTTGCTGCTGGCAGTGTGTTTGCAGCCACTCTCAGGGACGCATCATCCATGAGGCAAACTGATCCTTCTGCTTCAGGCGGCACTCTGCTAGGACTGCTCTTATTCTGAATATACCAGCACTGTGCCACATGTCCTAAACAGGGCCGCCATCAGGGGGGTACAGCCCATACGCCAGTAAGGGGCCCGGACCTTGGGGGGGCCCGGCCGGTCCTGAGCCTTTATTATTATTTTTTTATTGTGGCTGCTACTGCAGTGACTGAACGAGATTGCCGAGCGCAGCCTGAGGCTGCACAGGACGCGCAGTGGAAAGCCTGATTGCTGGATTTAGGGAAAGGGTACCTCCAGGTGGTGCTGGGAAGCGAGCTGGCCAGGATCAGCGACACAAGTACAGCGGGAGCAATAATGGAGGGCTGTGTGGGGAAAATTACTTAGTGGGGGGTCAGTGTGGCGGGCAAACTACATGGAGGGCAGTGTGGGGGCAAAATTACTTAGTGTAGGGGCAAATTACTTAGTGGGGGCAAATTACATAATGCAGGGCTGTCTGGGGCAAAATTAACTTGTGAGGGGGGGGGGCAAATTAGTCAGTGGGAGGCAGTGTGGCGGGCAAACTACATAATTGAGGACCATGTGGGGGCAAAATTACTTAGTGTGGGGGCAAATCACATAATGCAGGGCAGTCTAGGGGCAAAATTAACATGTGTGGCGACAAAAATTAACTTGGGGGGAAAATTACTCAGTGGGGGGCAGTGTGGCGGGCGAACTACATAATGGAGGGCCGTGTGGGAGACGTCCCTGGATTTAAGATGTATGGGCGCGATATATGGGTGGGGCTGTGTATGGGTGTGGCTTGAGGGTGGAAGGGGACACAGGGGCCCCATGATCTCCTATTCCTGGGGGAAGTGCCCCTCCAAAGACCAGGCTTTGGATCCGCCACTGGGGCAGTGTCGGGGGGGGGGGGGGAGCGGCAGGGGGGCCCAGGCCTTGAGCTGTGTAAGGGGCCCCAAAATTTCTGATGGCAGCCCTGGTCCTAAATACTGTGCAGTGCTGCTACATACAAAATACATATGGGCACAGCACCTCATGCCCGGTATGCCGGCTGTAATCCTTACAATATATAACAGCATTGCACAACACCACTTCTCCTGTCCTGTATACTGGGTGTAATGCTCATTATCTGCACTCATTCTGTATATATGAACACTGCACAGTACCACTTCTCCTGTCCTGTATACTGGGTGTAATGCTCATTATCTGCTCTTATTCTGTATATATGAACACTGCACAGTGCCACTTCTCCTATCCTGTATACTGGGTGTAATGCTCATTATCTGCACTCATTCTGTATATATGAACACTGCACAGTACCACTTCTCCTGTCCTGTATACTGGGTGTAATTCTTATTATCTCCTCTCATTCTGTATATATGAACACTGCACAGTACCACTTCTCCTGTCCTGTATACTGGGTGTTATTCTCATTATCTGCTCTCATTCTGTATGTATGGACTCTTTTAATTTGTAAATAAATAAATAACCAAAGGCCATAACAATATCTATACATAGAAACGAAACACATTACTAAACCCATCGCGACCAGTCCACCACCCCACTAGAACCTACAATACCATTCACACTTAAAACACTTTTGTATCCCCATACTATACATATTTACATATTTACATCTTATGCTTACATACATAAAATCCATAAAAATATATACACAATATGCACAAACTATATACAAACTATATACAACTTATAAATCTAAATCTAACTAACCCACCACCAGTCCACAGCAAATATGCAAACTGATAACCCCCAAAGTTCCAAGGGGATAAACCCCGAGCTTTGAGAAGGCCTAGTCCTTCCCTAGTCGGACTGGGCTCAGTCAGCCTACAAAGAAAACACCCCTTTTTGTTTTCCTTTTTTTATATATATCTATATCTATATCTATCTATATCTATATATATATATATATATATATATATAAAAGAAACAAAATCCATGGCACCACCTTCTGTGTTCTGTGTCTTTATTTCACCAAGGGCAACGTTTCGGTTTTCCCAATGAAACCGTCCTCAAGCCAGTCACTGGCTTGAGGACGGTTTCATTGGGAAAACCGAAACGTTGCCCTTGGTGAAATAAAGACACAGAACACAGAAGGTGGTGCCGTGGATTTTGTTTCTTTTTTATGTATTCAGAGAGTTGGAGTCCCTCTCTGCACCACAGGCATCACTTCTAAGCAGTGCGGTTCATCTCCTTTTTTGCTATTATAAATATATACACTCACCTAAAGAATTATTAGGAACACCATTGGACTCCCTTTCGCCTTCAGAACTGCCTTAATTCTATGTGGCATTGATTTCACAAGGTGCTAATAGCATTCTTTAGAAATGTTGGCCCATATTGATAGGATAGCATCTTGCAGTTGATGGAGATTTGAGGGATGCACATCCAGGGCACGAAGCTCCCGTTCCACCACATCCCAAAGATGCTATATTGGGTTGAGATCTGGTGACTGTGGGGGCCATTTTAGTACAGTGAACTCATTGTCATGTTCTAGAAATCAAATTGAAATGATTCGAGCTTTGTGACATGGTGCATTATCCTGCTGGAAGTAGCCATCAGAGAATGGGTACATGGTGGTCATAAAGGGATGGACATGGTCAGAAACAATGCTCAGGTAGCCCGTGGCATTTAAACGATGCCCAATAGACCGCAAACGTTTGCCATCTTGTGTAGGATGTCTATTGTGGTACTTGTGGTCCGCTGCAGGCATCCTCCACCGTATGCATTTTTTCTGGGGATCGCCATTAGCAAGGGCCACAAGTGCAGGATCTGCCCCCTGTATATATATGCACAACTGAATTTTTGGGTTGAGCACATCCAGCTTCATGCCACTTTTCAGTTGTTTTGTATATATAATCTTTTGGAGGTGTATAAACTCCTATGTAAATGTAGCCTATTTTCCATCCACAGACTACATTTAGGTGCACATTTGAGGCCTGGGCCATATCAGCCAGTCTTGGGTGGGGCTCACAGCCTTCTCCATCCTCCCATTGCAGGCATGGTTACATGCTGGAGGTAACTGAGGAGTTTGCTGTGAGTCGGCCTCATCAGTTCAGACATCAGTTCGAGGGCTTAGTAAGACCGCAGAGTGCACCTGTCTCGTCATTTGTTATTGCTATATTGTTATATTATTTATTACATCCACACAATTGCCATCTTGGGTAGGATGTCTATTGTGGTACTTGTGGTCCGCTCTGGGCATTCTCCACCGTATGCATTTTTGCTGGGGATCGCCATTAGCAACGGGCCACAAGTGCAGGATCTGCTCCCCTGTATATATATGCACAACTGCATTTTTGGGTTGAGCACATCCTGCTTCATGCCACTTTTGAGTTGTTTTGTATATATCAGCCCACCATCAGGAAAAGAGTACTACTTAGCTAAGGAACCCCAAAACAGAAGCCCCTCCACAGACGAGAGGCCTTGGGGTCCCCCAATCTTTCATACTCAAGAGAGCGTACCTTCACCAGGTCACCAGATTCCTATATACCTTCTCCACCGGGAGGATTTTGCGACTCTTTGTTGACACTAAACATTATGCACACCAAATGTGGTGCCTAACTACTGCACTAACTACGAATAAAGTGCGACGGTCCCTCCCACCAAGGTCTTTGAAAGCTCCATAGGCCCACTCCGCATAGGACAGGGCGGCCAGCCTAGGCCAACCGATGGAAGCCCCCACCCTTTTGTACACCTCTATATTAAAGAGACAATGAAGTAAGAAGTGGTCCATGGTTTCCAGCAGGTTACCACACTCCTCCCGGGGGCAACCCCTTTCTTCGGAGTTTCTGCACTTGACATTGTTCCTTACATATAGCTTACTGTGGAAGCAGCGCCAAGTCACATCCCAAACTTTCTTAGGGATCCTTTCTGAATTCAACAAAGACAGCCCATCCTCCAGATCCTGACTTGGGCAGTCCCTCAAGGCCAGTGGGGCCTGAAAAGGGTAAGATAGAACCTTTCTGTCAAGGAAAAACCTCGACATGGTCTCCTCCTTTCCCTTCTCCAGACCCCACCGTCTCAGGATTCTGAGAACCGGGACAACATAAGCCGGAAGATATCCATGTGACGAACGAAGGAATTTCACTCGCCCTGTCTCCCATTCCAGGAAGAAAGGCCGAAACCATTCCCTACAGGAAATTACCCACAAAGGAGCCCTCTCTTTCCAGAGGTTTGCAATATTAATTTTCAAAAAGGTATTTGTTAAGAATACCACCGGGTTGACCATATCCAACCCGTCTAGTCTCCTTGTGCGGTAAGTAACCTCTTTCCTGATTAGGTTCAGCCTGTTTCCCCACAACATCTGGAAAAAGTGGCTGTAGACCGTAGCCCAGAGAGACCCTGGCAAAACACAAACACTGCTTAGATACAGAGGCACGGGAATCAGGTAGGCTTTGCACAGGTGAACCCTTTCCCTGAGGGATAAAGACCATCCTTTCCAACGATCCACCGTTTGGGTGACATCTTTTAGTCAACTCTCCCAATTTTGCTGATGATAATCTCCATCCTGGCCAAAATTGATGCCTAAGATCTTTACAGACTTCTGGGGTTCTGGAAGAGTGCCCTGGAGATTGAAGACAGGATCCCCTTCCCCCAACCAGAGAGTCTAACATTTGTCCCGGTTGATCTGAGACCCAGAAACCTCTGAATAGAGGTCCACCTCTGACATCACCCAGCTCACCTCCTCTTCCAATGAGGCAAGAATAGAGACATCATCGGCGTACGCCACCACCTTTAGAGATGGCTCCCGCACCGCCAGTTCCATCCCCAGCCCGCCAATGGTCCACAATCTACCCTTCTAATGAAGGGATCAATCGTGAACACATACAGCAAAGGGCTTAAAGGACATCCCTGGCGGACACCAGAAGCCACCTCAATAGGTCGACCCGACCAACCATTAATCAACGGGAAACTCTCCGCCCCTTTGTACAAAGTTTTTGACCAGTCTACAAGACCCCCGGGTAGACCATACCACAAAAGAATGGACCACAAATACTCACAGTTTACCTGGTCAAAAGCCTTAGCCTTGTCCAAAGATAACAGAAACCCTTTCCAAAGGCTCCACGGCTTCTTGGACACTGAGAACGGCACTAAAAGCTTTCTGACCGGGAACAGAGAAGTGCTGAGCTTCAGAAAGAAGTCACAGTGCAAACTTCACCAATCTACAGAAAAGTATTTTTGCCAGAATCTTCCTGTCCACATTAAAAAGCGATATGGGTCTCCAGTTCTCAATGCGGGATGGATCTTTACCCTTTGACAGAATAATCAGGGCTGACTTACCCATTGACTTTGGCAGAGTGCCATAGGAAAAACACTAGTTAAACACCTCGGTCAAAAGAGGAACTAATTGTTCCTTGAAAGCCTTGTACCACTCGGATGTTAAGCCATCCGGACCTGGCGATTTCTTGGGCCTAAGCCCATCAATGGCCAGTCCCACTTCTTCTTGCCTCCTGCCAAAATATCGAGAGAGGGGTCTATTCCTGCCTTGGGAATAGCTTTAGCCAAAAAAGATGAAAAACTGTCTCGATCCAGCTCTTTCCTACCCAAGAGGTGAGAGTAGGAAGACCTGACGACCTCCAGGATCCCTGATTTGGACCTATTCAGGGAACCCATACTGTCGACCAGGGGCGTAGATAAGGGGGGGGATAGGGGGGTTCAAACCCCGCCCCCAGAGTCGTTGGCACTTTTCTTTTTTCTTAATGCGGCGTGTGCGCAACACGCCGGCACCCTGCCGCAGTGCCGCCCAGGCTCAGCTGCTGCTGCCGCTCTCTGTCAGGCAGCTCAGGCCGGGCCCGTGCGGCGCAGTAATCCAGCAGTGAGTGAGCAGTCACCTGGTGCTGTGCTGAGTGTGTCAGAGCCGGCTGACACCACACCACCCACATTGCCCGCCTGCCCGGATCTTAGTAAGTGCTCAGTGAGTCAGAGGACATTAACACACTGAGTCTGTGTGTGTGTGTGACAGTGCTGTGTAGGTGAGACTGACTGTCTGATCTGAATCATGCACCGGCGCTCCAGGCCATACCATAACCATATGAGGGCCATTTGGAATTTAGAGATCAATTCAAGACTGATGTGTGATTTATTTTATTGGGATGCATGGATGGAATGGATGATTTCAGCTCATCTGCAAATTAATGCATGTCAGTGCTGCTATATTGCTCCTCTGTCTGCCACAATTCCAGGCTAGGCTGCTAGCTGCAGCGCAAATCTTCTTGTGTGTCTGTGCTACTTCTTCCACACACTGCCTGCCTGTGCCTGCCCTGCTGCCATCATGGAGGCTGGTAGACTGGCGGGAAAAATGCACTACAGATAGTAGAGGGGACGGGGGAGGAGATGTGCTGCCTGCAAACCCAGGCCCATGAGGGGAAAAATGTGCCCAGCACCCCTGCTTCAGAATCATGCCTTTATGGCCCAGCACCCCTGCTTGTTGGCTACTTGCTGTCACTGCCATCATGGAGGCTAGTATTGGCATAGTAGTAATGACTGCCATCATGGAGGGGGTAGTGGGGGTAAAATCGTACCATGGGGGTGGGGGGATGGGGTCAGATGTTGTGCTGCCAGCCCAGCCCCACAGAGGTGGAAAATGTGCCCCTGCTTGATGCCTATATGCCTAAGATAGGCTGACAACAGAACATCTCCCCCCCCCCCCTCCCCCGCCCATGGTACGTTTTTTCCCGCCACTACTCCCTCTGTCAGTCATAACTAGCTGTGGCAGACAGACGCAGCATTGGCACTCACTGACTCAGTAATACATTAAGATAGGCTGTCCAAATGTATTACTGAGTAATTTGAGAAAGCTGAACCCCCCCCCAGGAAAAAAAATTATCTACGGCACTGCTGTCGACCAAGCCTAGCACAAATTTACTTTTTACTGCCATCTTACAGTTTCCAAAAGGGTCGGGTGAGTGGTACTTCCCAAAATCCCTTTCAGCAACCAAAGAAGCGTATCTATCGTACTGACACCTCTTGAGCAAGGATTTCACACGAGAGATATCCTCACGGCTACCTCCTGTCGAAACCAGTCTTTGAAGTTTCTTCCTCAGTTCCTGAAACAGACAGTATCTGTCCCAGCATCTGAGGTTGGAAAGCTCACGGAAAAACCTTGCCGTCCTTTTTTTGAATCTCCCACCACTCTGACTTACTGTTGCAGAGGTCCACCAAAGGTTCCTGGCTCTGAAGGAAATCCTCAAAAGACTGTTTTATTGTCACTTCTTCCAGGGGAGACGAATTCAGCTTCCACATTCCTCTGCCCATACAGGAAGTCCCTGCAACATTCAAAGAGAAAATAATCAAACATTGGTTGGAGAATTCCACTTCCACGCCTTCTAAAGCCTAGAAAACAGCCTCCTCCTTTAAATAAAACCTATCTATTCTAGACCTACGATTTCCCTGATGAATGGTGAAATCCACGTGGTCTGGCTTATGCCGTAAATGGGTGTCCACCAGACGAGTATCCTCAACTATCCTAGACAACACAACGCTATCAGCATCCATCCCACCTTTGGAGCCTCCCCTATCACAGGCCCTCGTCACATTGTTGAATCCCCTCCAAAGATCACTTGCTGGCTGGTAAAAAGAAAAGGCTTAATCCTCATGAGGAGACACTTGCGGTCCCACTTACTCTGTGGGCCATAGATGTTTATTAATCTCAATTCTTGTCTCCGCATGAGGACAGCTAAAATCAGGCACCTTCCCATTTCTAACTCGATTATCCTCCTGCATTCCACTCTTTCGCCGGTCTTAAAAAGTACTGTCACTCAGCTACGTGGCTTAGCTGCAAGAGACCAGAAAGACACTATTCTCACTTGGCTGAGTCGTATTTATTAACCAGGTCTCTTGCAAAAACAAAATATCAGCTTCAATATGGCAGAAAAAATCGTTAATGCTTCAGATTAGAGAGAAAAAGATGTAGAGGGTTAATCACAAGACTTACTTGGAAGTAATCCAAGGAGTCTATATAATTAGCTTGCAGGGCGCCAGAGTAGGAGAAGAAAAGTAGTAGGTGGAAAGAAGACAAGGTATAGTGTTAGAGAGGCTGCCGGATGTGGTGAGTAGTGTGAACCAGTTCAGCACATACATAAAGTGAAGAAATTTCTTTTTGGGGGAGAACCACAATGTGAGGCGCCAATCTGGGTAGAAAAAAGAGATGCTGGTAGAAGTGTCTAGAGAAAACTTATGGTGAGCCCCTATTAGACAAATTGTACTAGCAGCAGACCAATCGGCAACCAATAAATTATGGTAAGTATATCTAAAAGGATATATAGATATAAATGAATATAAATAGATGATATTAATATTAAAATGTTTGAAAACCTCAATAAAGGTATAGTAAAAACAATGGCAATAAAACCAATAGCAACAAAACCAATAGCGGTAAGGTATAAAGTAGGTATTAGTAGTTTCCACTCAAGACACCCAACAAAATGTCCTCCCAATACTGGATCGCTTTAAGAGTCTTAGGACGAAGCAGCAGCACTAGAGTCAGTTCTTCTTACAAAAATCCTTTATTTCCAAACTACAGGAAATTGAGTTCAACGCGTTTCGGGGCACAGAATACGTCCCCTTCCTCAGGAGCAGAATAATAGTACATGTAAAAACGAGAATTTTATACTTAACGTGTAAGGGCAAACAATATGGTGTCATAGGGTTCAGGTGATGTCACTTCCGGGTCACAATTACATTTGCATCATCATAAAGATTATTTATATCTCATATTTATTCTGATCCTAGCCTCAGAAAAACATGGTGAAGGATAATCTATCTACATAAACAGTTATCTTGTTGAAAAACCCAAGCGGGCAGTTTCAGTGTAGGATCATTCCACAGATCCTCTTCCGGTCTGTGGAACTCATCGCTGAAACGCACGCTATCTAAGCCCAAGTCTCGAGTCCTGGAGGCACTCCTCTCCGCTCGCGCATCTCCCCTGCGGCTGCCAGCACGTGGTGACGAACGCCTGCAGCCCTGGGATCCATAACGGGAGAAAACGCTACCCCCTGGGGAAAGGGTAGCGATTCCCCTGGCAAACAAAGTGCTGGTAAGCCTCCCGTTCCTCACACACGCACACAACAGGAACAGGAAGGGAACAGTAGCTCCTCACACTTCTCCTGCCCTGTATACTGGGTGTAATTCTCAGTATCTGCTCTTATTCTGTATATATGAACACTGCACAGTACCACTTCTCTTGTATTGTATACTGGCAGTAATTATTAGTATCTGCCCTCAATTCAGTATATATGGACACTGCACAGTACCACTTCTCCTGTCCTGTATACTGGGTATAATTATGACTAAGTGCTCTCATTTTGTATATATGAACGCTGCACAGCGTAATTTCTCTTGTCCTGTATACTTGGTGTAATCCTCAATATCTGCTCTCATTCTGTATATATGGACACTGCACAGTACCACTTCTGTCCTGTATACTGGGGGTAATGCTCATTATCTGCTCTCATTCTGTATATATGAACACTGCACAGTGCCACTTCTCCTGTTGTGTACACTGGGTGTCATGCTCATTATCTGTTCTCATTCTGTATATATGAACACTGCACAGTACCACTTCTCCTATCCTGTATACTGGGTGTAATGCTCATTTTCTGCTCTCATTCTGTATATATGAACACTGCACAGTAGCACTTCTCCTGCCCTGTATACTGGGTGCAATGCTCATTATCTGCTCTCATTCTGTAAATATGAACAATACACAGTAGCACTTCTCCTGCCCTGTATACTGGGTGCAATGCTCATTATCTGCTCTCATTCTGTAAATATGGACACTGCACAGTACCACTTCGGTCCTGTATACTGGGTGTAATGCTCATTATCTGCTCTCGTTCTGTATATATATAGACACTGCACAGTACCACTTCTCTTGTTCTGTATACTGGGTGTAATGCTCATTATCTGCTCTCATTCTGTATATATGAACACTGCACAGCACCACTTCTCCTGTCCTGTATACTGGCGGTAATTCTCAGTATCTGCTCTTATTCTGTATATATGGATACTGCACAGAACCACTTCTCCTATCCTGCATATTGGGTGTAATTCTTATTATCTGCTCTCATTCTGTATATATTAACACTGCACAGTACCACTTCTCCTGTTCTTTATACTGGGTGTAATTCTAATTATCTGCTCTCACTTTGTATGTATGGACACTGCAAAGTACCACTTCTCTTGTCCTGTATACTGGGTGTAATTCTCAGTATCTGCTCTTATTCTGTATATATGGACACTGCACAGTAACAGTTCTTTTGTACTGTATAATGAGCGCAGTTCTCTGTATCTGCTCTTATTCTGTATATACGGACACTGCACAGTACTACTTCTCCTGTCCTGTATACTGGGTATAATTATCACCAAGTGCTCTCATTCTGTATATATGAACGCTGCACAGTACCACTTCTCCTGTTCTGTATACTGGTTGTAATACTCATTATCTGCTCTTATTCTGTATATATGGACTCTGCACAGTACCACTTCTCCTGTTCTGTATACTGGGTGTAAATGTCAGTATCTGCCCTCATTCAGTATATATGGACACTGCACAGTACCACTTCTCCTGTCCTGTATACTGGGTGAAATTATCAGTATCTGCTCTTATTCTGTATATATGGACACTGCACAGTTCCACTTCTCCTGTCCTGTATACTGGGTGTAATTTTCAGTATCTGCACTCATTCAGTATTTATGGACACTGCACAGTACCACTTCTCCTATCATTTATACTGGGTATGACTCATCACTAAGTGCTCTCATTCTATATATATGAACGCTTCACAGTCCACTTCTCCTGTCCTGTATACTGGGTGTATTCCTCAGTATACTGGGGCCAGTCGACGCGTGTGGTTGTTTCTGGAGGAGCTCCTGCTGATTGCAAACAGACTACCAGAGATTTTTTTTCCATCTCTCCCAGCCCAGGCCCTGCCTCTCCCCAGGGAGGTGGTAGAGTCCTGGGCCATGAAACAACTGAAGACCCTGGATCCTACTTCCCGTGGTAGGCCGACGATAGGTAGGGGAGGTGAGCTACCGGCCTCAGTTCCATCTTCCGCCCCGGGGATCAGAAGATCTACCGGGAGTCGTGGTGTAGCGGCCTCTGCAGTCCTCGGAGGCGAAGCCGTGACCATCGCTGGCAGTTCCAGGAGGGTGGACGGTAGCCCTCCAAGAGGTACGCAGAGTGCTCCTGGGGGTGGGCCGGGCTCGGTTGAGGCAGCATGAAGTCCCAGGAACTAATCACCGTTTACAGCTCCCGGATCACGGCCTACCCCGGGAGTATGAGGAAGCGAGTAAGACCCTGAAGAAGCTTAGAGAGCGCTTAAAGCTTGAGAGGGTGAAGGTGGACAAAGTGTCAAGAAGAAACAGGCCAGAAATATCAAATAAAATAAAAGGCCTAAAAGAAATCATTAAAGAGCTGGAAGAAAGAAGGGAAACTATTTTGGAAAATAGTGGCCCTTTTAAGGAAAAGCTCAAGAACGATGAAAGATTCAATGAAATTGCTGGAAGCTAAAAACAGCAAGAAGATGACTCCACTAGTGAGGAGGAAGAGTGAGGAGGAAGAGTTTTCAGTAACAGGGGCGGTGAGGAGAAGCAGGAGGGGCCAGACAGGAAGGCTCCTGGGAAGGGCAGCGAGGGGGACATAGGCTGGTGGTCGGGTGGCTCCGCCCACCTCTGCTAGGGCACTGGACAAGTGCCAGGTGGAGGTGCAGAGGTTGTTGCCGGGATCCCTGTCTCTGGATCTGCCTCCTCTGCCCCGGTCTGCTTCGCCTCTCCCATGCGCCCTGCAGTCCCCCCTGCCGGTTTAGGCATGGCGGCGGGGGAGCAGGGGTGGTGGAGGTGGCTGTGGGTGGAGGGGGCGGGGCACCAGGTACAACAGCGTCCCGATCCAGAGTTGAAGGGGGAGGGTGCGAGGTGGCTGCTTCCACCCCTCCCAAGTTGTATGTCCAAGTGCTTGCCGGGGTTCCGTTCTCCCCTGTCCTGGTCTGCTCCGCTGCGCCGATGCTGGATAAGGCCAGCGTGGCTGGGACCAGTGGTTCTACAGCCCGCCCGCCGGAAAAAACAGAAAAGACTGTTAAAAATGTGTCCAGCAAGAAGATGCTAGAGACAACTAATAAAGTGACCTCTTTCCTCTCTGGCCCAGCAGTGTGTGTGGGGGGAGGGGAGAGTGTGATAGTGGTCACTGAAGAAGTGGTCACTTTTAGTAGTGTTAATACAGTTTCCGTAAATACAGTTTCTGTTAGTGGTGTTTCCCCGGGCCCTGATGGGGGGGTGAATGTTGAAGGTCGGCCGGCCACTGTACAAGTGGCCGGTGCGCCTCATGTAGCCCCTTCAGAGGGATGCTGTAAATAGGCCTGAGGAAGGGTTACGTCTGGCAGAAGTTATGCTGGTGTGGTCACCGATGCGGGGGGGAGGGGCGGTCCCCATTGTCCTCCCCATTACCAATGTCTAGTGACGGTAACTTGCAGTGGCAACTTCTAGAGGCTCTTAGGAGAGGGAAGAATTCCATTACAGTAGGGGGGAAGCAGGTGGATCTATCCTTCTGCATAGACAGGCATGGCCTGCGTGCCTTCCGAGAGTAGGCGGGGGCGAGACCACCTGGTCCTCACCCACAACCGGCCCCGGGTCAACCTGACGGAATGTTGTCTGTCTAAAATGGAGAGGCAATGAAGCATGTCCTACCAGGAAGAGGGTGGCAGAGCTTCTCTTTCAGATGGACATCAGGGCATGTGACATCTTTGCCCTGATATATCCATATGGCACCCGGGAGTTTGATGTCAGTTTTGCCCGGCCAGAGGGTCTTGAACTTTTCTAGTCTGGGTATGAACTGGCAAAAGACCAGCCGGACTGGCAGGGGTTTTTCGTGCAAGCGATAACCCGCCAGAATGAGGTCAAGAAAGTGACCGTTCTGACCAATAACGAGTCACATTCTTGTGTTGACATCTTGACCTGGTTGAGCAGGTATGGAGACGTCCAGGGTCTTTCTAGCAAGAACCTGGATGAGTTTGGCATCTGGTCGGGTGCCTGGACGTTTCAGATTAAGTTGAAACATTCGGGGGGTTCGGTTTCCCACATACCATCATCTGCTTTCATTGGTCGGGATAGGATCATGGTGTTCTACAGAGGGCAGCCTAAGCTGTGTTACAAATGCGGCAGCCCTTCGCACTTCAGCGCCAGCTGCCAAGTGCAGAGGTGCGCGTTGTGCGGGGGTGAAGGTCATATAGCTGCATCTTGTGGGCAGATTAGAGGCAACCTGTGTGGTGAGCTAGGGCACCCGTTCAGTCGTTGCCCTCGCTCTGTCACCAATGTGGCTCGTGCATGCACAGAGCCGAGTCGGGAGGCCTCCACCGTCGAGAAGAGTGCTGGCGAAGACGACATGGCAGTGGGGTCGATGAAGAGAAATGCCTCTCCTTGAGCTGAGGCCCTGGGGGATAACGAGGTGAATGAGGAACTCAGGAGACTAGACGGTTTCGAGGTGACTCTGTACTCTTGCTACGAGAGTGCAACAGAGAGGAATGTGACAGAGTCCAAAAGAACAAGAAGGAAACGTCTGACCAAAAAAAGATCTAGCCCGACCAGAGTGGCTGCGGAAGGCGAAGCCAGCTCCCCCCTGGACCTCTCTAATCCTGACTCTGTTCCCCTGGATCTTTCCAACCGGTACCTCACCTTGGATGAGATCTCCGCCTCCTCTTCTTCTGGGGAGGAGGTCGAAGGTGGGGAGCCGGAGGGGCAAGAGAAGGAGCCTCTGGAAGGGCCCGTGCCCGCCTCCGGTGAGGATGCAAGGTCCTCAGGAGGTGGGGCGGGTCCAGACACTGGAAATGGGAATGACAAGGGTGGTGCGAAGGGGAAAGCGGTGGTGACTAATGAGATGGACACCACTGTCTCTCTCAAAAGAAATCGTGTCACCTTAGGGGGTAGCCCCGGGAGGGATAAGAAGAAGAAGGGGAAGGGAAGGAATATGGCCGTCTAACTTAATCACTCTGTATGGCGGCACTCGCTCCGTTGACCGTGGCGACCATTAATGTCGCCAGTATTAAATCGGATGCGGCTAGGTTTGCAGCCTTTGATTTTCTCAGCCAGGTTGAAGCTGACATTTTATTTTTGCAAGAGACCAGGCTGCCAGATTTGGGGGCTGTACATAAAAAAAAAGGAGTGGAGGTGTGGTCCATCATATTGGTCTCTTGCGGCTGAGCCATATAGCGGAGTGGCGGTTCTTTTTACCGCACCAGTAGAAAGCCGACGAGTGATTGAGTTAGAAATGGGGAGGTGTTTGATTTTAGAGGTCCTCATGAAGGGTCAAGAGCTTTGCCTGATAAACATCTATGGTCTCCAAACCTAGCGGGATCAGAAGCGTCTCTTTATGGGGATCAAACCTTTCCTTTTTACGACTCGGCAGGTGGTCTTTTGCAGGGACTTTAATACAGTCACAAGGTCCCAAGATCGGGGAGGTGCCAGAGACCGGCTGGCTTATGATAGTGTATCCCTGAACAGCATAGCTAGCGAGGCTCGCCTGGTGGATGTCCACATTAGGCACACCCCAGGCCACGGGATTTCACTTATTATAGAGGTAGTCAGATTAGGTCTAGAATAGAAAGGTTTTATTTAAAGGAGGAGACTACTTTTTCACCTTTAAAGGTGGAAGAGGTGGAATTCTCCGATCACTGTCTAATCATCTTTTCTTTGAATGTTACAGAATCCCCCCAAATGGGAAGAGGCTATTGGAAGCTAAATTCGGCCCTCCTGGAGGAAGCAGAGGTGAGACAATCCTTTGAGGACTTCCTTCAGATTCAGGTTGAGTTGCTGGATCTTTGTGACACTAAGTCTGAGTGGTGGGAGATATTCAAAGATCGGGTGGAATAATTCTTCCACCAGCTCTCGAGCCTCAAGTTTCTGAGGTGGAAACTCGAACAATTGGTCTCAACTGGAGGTAGCCAAGAGGATATCTCCAGGGTGAAATCTTTGCTTAAAGAAGACCTTTCATCTGGAAAAAAATTCTGAACTAAGTATCATGATATGTAGAGCTGCGCGCAGGGATCTCTCTGCACTTACTATTATCCCTGAGCGCCGCTCCGTTCTCCCGCTATGTCCTCCGGTATCTTTGGGGACTTGGTTATACTACATACCTCACAGAAAAAAGATGCACCACATGGATAAGCACCTGACAACACTGGCTAATCCCTCACTCTGGTGTTAAAAGCTGAGAGATTCGCCAATATTTCCAATCAGGAACATATCGGAGCCCCTTTAGGCACCACTTCACGGTTTCTCAGCATGACATGGGGTCCTACCACTAGACTACCTATGGTGTGTGAACAAGGTCTGAACAGGTATTAAGCAGCCTACAGCCCCCTCCCACTCACCTGCATTGCAGGACCAACAATGCAATGGGGAACAAATGAGGCCGCAAGCTACACCTACAACAGACCATGTGACACCGGCTTCCAGGTGCAACAGAATGTTTACCAGCAGGGGCGTAACTACCGGGGAAGCAGCTGCTTTGGGGCCCGGGCTTACAGGGGGCCCGGCAAGCACGTGTTTGTCCTCACTTCTCTCCTCCCCCGGGTAATCATCACGTGTCCTCACTCCTCTCCCGATCGCAGTGTCCTCTCGCCCTTGTCTATTTATTTAAAACTTATTTCTTCTTTCTTTCAGAAAAGCTTGCCCTGGGGATCAAACCTGCAACCATCAGGTTCAAAGGCAAGACACTTTACCACTAGGCTATATCTACTGCCTAGCCAGATAGCTTTAAAAAAAAAAAAAAAAAAAAAAAAAAAAAAATATGACCTCTAGATGTGGAGAACTTTGATAGTGTATCCATACACATTACAGCAGCACCAGCACATTGTATATGGATGTAGCAGAGCTTGGTGTGTTCGGGCAGCTGTAATGTGTATAGATACACTATCAAAGTTCTCCTTATCTAGAGGTCTTATTTTTTTTTTTTTAGCTACCAGGCTATGCAGCTCATATGGTCTTGTAGATATGTGTCTTGCCTTTCATCCTAATGGTCACAGGTTCGATTCCCCTCACAAACTTTTTCTGAAAGACAGGATAAATGAGGCTTGCCTAACATGGAGGTAAGTATATGTGTGTTTTTATTTTTTTATTTTTTAAATACTGGACTTTTACTTTACTGCCACAGGGGAGGAGGGGCTATTGGCACTATGATATTGGCAAATGGGGGGAGAGATAGGCACTTCATATTGGCACACACATTAGGGGGCAGGGGAGAGGATGGCACTATGATATTGGGATATGGGAAGACAGAGGCACTTGATATTGGCACATTATAGGGGGCACTATGGGGAGAGGAGCACTATGGGGGCATCTGGTGCTATATGGCTGGCTACTGGCACATTATAGGGGGTTATATGGCTGACTACTGGCACATTATAGGGGGTTATATGGCTGACTACTGGCACATTATAGGAGGGGTTATATGGCTGACTACTGACACATTATAGGGTGGGTTTATATGGCTGACTACTGGCACATTATAGGGGGTTATATGGCTGACTACTGCCACATTAACAGGGGGTTATATGGCTGACTACTGGCACATTATAGGGGGTTATATGGCTGACTACTGGCACATTATAGGGGGTTATATGGCTGACTACTGGCACATTATAGGGGGTTATATGGCTGACTACTGGCACATTATAGGGGGGTTATATGGCTGACTACTGGCACATTATAGGGGGGTTATATGGCTGACTACTGGCACATTATAGGGGGGTTATATGGCTGGCTACTGGCACATTATAGGGGGGCTGGGGGGGCTATATGGCTGACTACTGGCACATTATAGGGGGGCTATATGGCTGGCACATTATAGAGGGGGAGCGAAACGCACGGGTAGGGGGGGGCCCAATACAAAAATTTGCTGTGGGGCCCAGTCATTTCTAGCTACGCCCCTGTTTACCAGCCATATGCAATGGCACATTCAATACATATAAAACAAGAATCACAGAAATAAACGTGGCCTAAATGGGTGGGACTGCTCCAAACCCCAAACACTGTGGCATGTTTCTAACTGGGGGGGCAGTTCCTCCGCATGTGGTTCGCAGCGAATGGCTATCCCCAGCAAAAATTGCATACAATGGAGGATACCGGCGCGAACCACAAGCACCACACAAACATCCTACACAAAATAAAACATGTGCGGATGAAAATATATAAACACATACCTCACAGAAAAAAGATGCACCACATGGATAAGCACCTGATAAGCACCTGTTGTCAGGTGCTTATCCATGTGGTGCATCTTTTTTCTGTGAGGTATGTGTTTATATATTTTCATCCACACATGTTTTATTTTGTGTAGGATGTTTGTGTGGTGCTTGTGGTTCGCGCCGGTATCCTCCATTGTTTGCAATTTTTGCTGGGGATAGCCGTTCGCTGCGAACCACATGCGGAGGAACTGCCCCCCCAGTTAGAAACACGCCACAGTGTTTGGGGTTTGGAGCAGTCCCACCCATTTAGGCCACGTTTATTTCTGTGATTCTTGACTTGGTTATACTAGGCAGAGACTGCCCTTGCTCTCCTGGGCGTCTCCTTCTCCCAGACTGTAGCTCTGGCCAATCGCAGCGCAGAGCTCATAGCCTGGGAGTTTTTTGGGAGAAGGAGACGCCCAGGAGAGCAAGGGCAGTCTCCGCCTAGTATAACCAAGTCACGGAACATACCGGGGGACATAGCGGGAGAACGGAGCGGCGCCCAGGGATAATAGTAAGTGCAGTGAGATCCCTGGGCGCCGCTCTACATATCATGATACTTAGTTCAGAATTTTTTCCCAGAAGAAAGGCCCTCTTTAAGAGGTGCCAGTATGATAGGCACACATCTTTGGTTTTTGAGAGGGATTTCGGGAAGTACAGCTCGCCCCATCCTTACAGAAACTATAAGATGTCATATTGAGAATTGGCTTCTCATAGCACTTCTCAATACGGACAGAAAGATCCTGGCCAAGATACTGTTTTATCGGTTGGTGCAGTTTACGCCCCGGCTCCTTTTGGAGACCCAACATTGCTCAGTTCCAGGCTGAAGCACGTTTAGTGCTGTGCTCGGTGTCCGAGAGGCAGTGGAGCAGGGTAGGGCGGGTAAATGGAAGGGGTACATGCTGGCCTTAGATCAGGCAAAGGCTTTTGATTGGGTTAACCACTAGTACCTATGGGAAGTCCTTCTGAAATATGGCCTGCTGGGGGGTTTGTCGATTGGTTAAAGATCTTGTATGCAGGGCAGAGAGTTTCCCACTGGTTAACGGTTGGTCTTGCAGCCCTTATGAAGTCGGTCTGGAGTCTGCCAGTGTTGTCCATTGAGCCCGCTCTTATACGTGTCTGCGATTGATCCTTTTATTAGGAGGATTGATCGTGGACAGATAGCGGGAGTCAGGATGAGTCTGGAGGAGCCAGAAGCCACTCTGAGTGTGGTGGCATATGCCGATGATGTCACAGTTTTTGTGTCCTCAGGAGTGGAGGCGGAATACGTGATGTTGGAGGTAGAGCGCTACTCGGAAGTCTCCGGTCCGTGATTAACCAGGATAAGTGTGAGAGTCTCTGGTCGTCAGCCAAAGTCCTAGGCGTTCAATTCGGCCATAGGGATTATCCCACCCAAAATTGGGACAGCAGGCTCAAGATCACTGCTCAAAAGGTTGACCAGTGGAAGGGTTGGTCTTTGAACCTCAGGAAAAGGGTGAACCTGATCAAGACTTACCTTCTCCCTTTGCTTATCTATTTGGTCAGTGTATGTGTCTTGCCAGAACCTCTCTGGACTCGGGTTTACAGTCTGTTCTTCCAACTGTTATGGGGGAATAGGCTAAACCTAGTCAAGAGAGAGGTGACATACCGTACAAGGAGATTAGGGGGGTTGGGTATGGTCAACCCCGTGGTGTTCCTTGTGAACACCCTTAAGATCAACCTGGCAAACCTCTGGAAAGAGAGAGCTCCTCCGTGAGTAGTGTAACGGAGCCACTTACCGGTTTGGCTTTGGGCCAAACTTGGGAGCGGAGTCTAAGTGTCCCCCTGGTTTTCACCCTTTATCCCGCTCCAGGATGCGGAAGCTGGACTCAGCTGCAGGGGAGACACCAGGTCGCTACCGCAAGAGTGGTCCCAGTTAAGTGGCAGCTGGCCGTGCAGGCCAGAAAGCCCCGATGCTAGCACGGGGAAATAGGCAATATAGCAGATAGCCGCAGGATAATGCTGAGCTGAGCAAGCGGTATAGCAGAGCTAGTGCTGTGAGAACAGCAGAGCTGAGTTAGTCCAGGTGGAGCTGGTGTAACGATCTGCACAGCAGACAGAGGCGTGGTCGACAGTCCGGGTCTTTAACTTGAGAGCAGCGAGGTACAAGAGGATCAAGCAGAGACGAGGTCAGGATACAGGCAGAGGTCATCAGCAGGATATCGAATGCAGGAACAACAGGAGCCTTAGCTGTAGGAAGTACAATATTGCTCAGGCATTGCAGGAAGGGGGAAGCACCCTTATAAAGGTGGTGCCTGGCCAGGATTGGAGAGAGGGCAGAATCAGGAGCGTGCATAAACCCTTAAGGTACCAGGACGCCTGCGGCTTCTACAAGATACAACAGAAGCTGTTGTAGCCTGCGACAGCGCAGGAAAGCGGGTCTGGAGCCTGCAGTGAAGAGGAGGAGCCCCGCGTGCAGCTTGACTGAGGTACATAGTCAGACGCACTGCACGCTGGCGGCTGCCAACTGCCATTGTTACAGGTAGTCTCTTGCAGGGGTTGATTTCAGCCTTTCTTCCAGGAGTGGGAGACAGGAGGGCAAGTGAAGGATTTGTGTACACCTCACGGATATCTTCCGGCTTATGACACCCTGATTCTGAAGGTGATCCGCCGGTGGGGTTTGGAAGTGAGGGAAATCAAGACCCAGTCAAGGAGATCCCTTGACGAGAGGGTCTTGTTGACCCACTTCCAGAAGCCCCTGGCCCTTAAGGATTGCCCAAGTGGGATCTAGACAACGGGTTACAGTTGTTAAATTCGGCAAGGATCCCCTTGAAGTTTTGGGACTTGGCTTGGCGCTGCTTTCACGGGAAGCTGTATGTAAGGGACAACTTGAAGTACAGGAACTCTGATGAAAGGGGTTGTCCCCGGGAGGAGTGTGGCGACATACTGGAAAGTATGGAGCACTTCCTGCTTCAGTGTCCCTTTAATACAGAGGTATACAAACAGGTGGGCGCATCCATTGGCTGGCCTAGGCTAGCCAACCTCTCCTATGCGGAATGGGCTTATGGAGCATTAAAAGGTTTGGGAAGAAGGGACCCATGCACAGCTTTTATAGTTAGCATAGTGGTCAGGTACTTCACCTGGAACGCAGTGTTTAGTTTCAACTCAGCAGAAAGTCCTCCCTGTGGAAGAGGTGTGTAGGAACATTTTAGGTGACCTGGTGAAGGTTCGCTCTCTTGAGTGCCAAAGGGTGGGTACGGATGGGGTCTCGTACCTCTGGAGAGGCTTCACCTTTGATGTGCCTTAGCCTCAGTAGCACTTTTTCTGGTGTTGGGCTGAGGCTTTTGTTTTGTGTTTAAGATGAGTTTTTGAAGAAAGGTTTGCAAATGACTGAACTTGGGCCTTCGGTGGATTTTAATATTGGTTTGTATTGGCTGTATATGGCTGGGTGTGGGTGGTGGAGGAAGGGCTGGCCTCATGGAGGGACAAGAGGCGGAGGTTGGCCCTGGGTGAAGGTGATGGGATAGATAGATTGGTATTAAAAATTATATTTCTATTATGATTATTAAGTTGTGTTTATTATTAATTATTGTGACGTTGTCATTTATTTTCTGTTCTGAGCAATTTGTATAAATTTGTATATAGTCGGGGTTCAGCCCGATTGGATGTCTAGGTTTCATTTTCTCTTTTTTTTTTAAGTAGGTATGAATGAGATAGTATGCATGTAGCTGGGCCAGTAGGGTAAGTGTATATACTTTATACCTTGTTTTATATCTTGTTTGGAAAATTTTATGGCAAAGTTTTTGTATTTTTGTATAAAATTTATAAAAAGAGTTCCTCAGTATATGCTCTCATTCTGTATATAAGGACACTGCACAGTACCACTTCTTTCTTTTAAACTCGTTTTATTGAAAAAGAGTAACAAGGCATGATCGTGGTACAATCAATTGAACATGAGTCAAGAGTATACAGTATACAGAATCTTGTAGTACAAGGGTTTCTTTCATACTTAGACAAGTCGATACAAAAGGATAAACCGAAATTTCTTCACATATACAGCATAAATACAATAAAGTGATCATGTGCATTAATAGCGTGTGGGGTCTGTTTATTATGCCAGATTTAGGAGTTATCGGAGATCACAGAACCAGGTGAAGCAGTCAGAGGTGAGTTGCACCAAAGACCCCATACTTTCTAGCATTTGTTAGGGCATTTCCTGTGAATAAATATTAAATGTTCAAAGGGTATTACTTGATTTACTAACCTTTTCCAAAACCATAGTGTAGGTAGATCATCTGCTATCCATTTAAGAGCAATTACCTTGCGGGCAAGAGACAAAGTTTTACTCAGAAATATTTTATTATGATGAGACCACCCATCATTGTCCAGAATACCCAACAAGCAAACTTTAGGACATAATGGTATTGGGCCTATGCCCAATGATGAGAGTACATCAAGCTCTTCCTGCCAGTATGATCTAATATCTGCACTCCCACATCATATGCCAAAAATCGGTACCATTGTAAGAGCATCTAAGACATCTAGGTTGAGGCATCTTCCGCATCTTATGCAGTCTAGTGGGAGTTAAATAGCTGCGGTGCAGCATGAATAATTGAATAGGTCTGTTGTTGACAGAGGGAGACACGTTAGTAACAGCCTCCAATGCCTCTGTCCAATCCTCTGCAGAGAGGTGGGGAATATTCCCTTTCCGCCTGGCCTGGGCTAGTATGGGTTGTGATGACATATGGTTACCTAATAGGTGTATATAGAGTTCTGAGATTATACCTCTAGGTCCTTGTGATTTGAAAACCCCTATTAAAGGATAAGAGGAAATAGCCCTATCTCCATCCTTGAATTGTATCTGAAGGGCATGTCTGATTTGTAAATACTTAAAAAACTGGGTGCGTGCTATACTATATTGTTCCTGAAGTTGGGAGAAGGAGCGTAAAACTCCATTTTGATATAGATCTCGCAATGTGGTGATTCCACATATTTTCCAGGTATGTGTCCCCTCTATGCCCTGTAAATGGGGGAACAATGGGTTCTCCCACAAAGGTATGGTATCTGCTCAGTCCTGGTACTGATGTAATTTTGCATCTCTCCATACCTGCTGTGCCAGCCTATGGATCTGCACCATTCGTCCCGATAGGGATCCAAAGTTAGATTTCAAGTACCGACCATAGAGTGGACAGACCTAAGTATTGCTGCAGATAGTACTCCATATTCTGAAGGGGTTCCCCATTGACCCAAGTAGCCGGAAACCTCAATTGCCCCACAAGGAAGTACAAATGAAAGTTCGGTAAATTGTTGCAATGTGTTCAATGCAAGTTTGTGTCTGGCCCTACCCCAGATAAAGTTGACCATCAGTGAGTGAAGGCAGTCAAAGAAGCTTTGGGATATCGGGCTACAAGCATGTTCCAAAATACATAGCCCTTTAGGTTAATCCTACCCATTATGGACAATGGAAGGGTTTTCCACACCATAAATTTGTCAGTAAAGATGGCTTCTAGAGGGGCAATGTTTTTAGAGTAGGAGTCTTTCGGCACTTTAGTAATAAAAATACTAGGTACTTAAGGTGATCCACTATCTTGAGATTGTGGCAAACCTCAGGCCAGTCGGATCGCCACAGAGGCATTAGGGCTGACTTAGTCCAATTTATATGTAATCCCGAGAAGTGCCCGAATTTTTCTATAATGGCAATCGGCCGTGGCAAATAAATAAATAATATGAGGTTGTCCGCATACAGACCAACTCTATCCTCTATCTTCCCCATTGCTACCTCTTTAAATATCGAGTCCTGATGAATTTGAAGAGCCAGATGTTCAATGGCAATTGCGAATAGTAGGGGAGAGAGAGGGCAGCCCTAAAACGTGCCCTGTTGAAAGGGAAAATAGGAAGAGGCTGTACCATTAATCATCATACTGGCCCTAGGATTTCTATATATTATCCGTATCCATTGTAGGAATCTAGGGCCAAAGCCAAACTTCTCCAACGTTCTCATTAGGTATGGCCACTCCAGTGAATCAAAGGCTTTGGCCATATCTAAGGAGGCCATCGCCCATTGTCCATCATGATGAGTTCCGATTTGGGCTATGACTTGTGCCCTGCGAATATTGTTAGAAGTCGACCTTCCTGGTATGAAACCAGTTTGATTGTCATGTATTATCTGGGTAATTATTTTGTTCATCCTGTTGGCCAATATTTTTGTCTGAATTTTGCAATCTAAGTTTAATAAGGATATCAGACGATATGAGGCACAGTCTAACGGATCCTTGTCCGGCTTTAGCAATACTACTATAGATGCCTCACATAAAGAATCCGGTAGCCTGCCCGCCTGCCACGCTTCTTTGAACATGACTTTCAACTGGGGACCCAAAATGTCTACATATTTGGAATAAACCTCAAGGGGAAGCCCGTCAGATTCAGGAGATTTTCCATTTGCCAAACCAATAATAGCCTCCTGCACTTCCTCCAAGGTTATATCCTCCTCTAACAAGTTGCTGTCCTCTACTGTAAGTCTTGGGTGTTCCACCTCACCTAAGTGGTCCTCAAGTTCCAACTCTGAGTAGCTCACCTGGGAACAGTACAAGTCACGGTAGAAGTCAGCAAAACCTGCTACGATGCCTAGGGTAGAGTCCCTAATCTCGCCACTTGGGGTCTGTATGCGCAGGACAGGCGGAGCAGCTGTATTCCTGTGAACAATATGAGCTAGAACTCTTACTGCCCTATCTCCCAACTCAAAGGCTTGTTGTTTATAAAAGAATAGCTTGCGGTCACTTTTTTCATGGATATGGACCATATACAGTCTACCCTTCTGCAACCAATCCTGTCTGTTTACTTCAGAGGGATCTGAAACAAACCTAGCTTCGGATTCTTTGACACTAATGCTAAGTGAGACTTCTTTTTTCCGTGCGTCTCTTTTAACATAAGAAATAGAGGATTTAAGGCAGCCCCTGAGATATGCTTTCAGCGTGTCTCATAATAGCAAGGGATTCGTATCTACGTCATGCAATTCTAGGAACATCCGAAGTTGGTCTGGGATCCTATCCTGATTTGTCAGGAGAGTAAGCCAGAAGGGATGTATTCTCGTTTTCAAAGAGGGCTGAGTACATGTGAAACATTAAACTGAGCTAATATTGGTGCATGATCAGACACACCCTGGGGACCATAAGAGATAGTAGACAACTCCAAGTATAAATTAGGGGTGCCAAACAGATAATCGATCCTAGATAATGCACCACAGGAGGGAGTGAAACAGGAGTACTCTACAGAATCTGGATGCTTCTCTCTCCAAAAATCTAACCAAACCAATTCCCAAATCCAAGCTGATAACAAAGTGGGTGACCTGCTGACTGTGGAGGTCGGACAGGCGTGGAAGCGATCCACATGAGTATTCATAATCATATTAAAGTTCCCCATACATAACAATTTGGCTTGCGGGTACTGAGCCACAAAGGTGGCCGCAGTCTGCAAAAGTGATAAATTAGCAGGGGGGGACAGTATATGTTAAGAATCACATATGGAGTACAATTCACATGCATACACAAAAATATATCTCCCCTCTGAATCCGCATCAACGGTATGCGGTTCACATCTGATAGAGCGGTGAATCAGGAGAGACACCCCTCTAGAGTGTGAATTGCCATAAGCATGGTTTACCCATTGAACCCATGGTTTCTGAAGCCTATTGGCCGTATCAGCAGTCAGGTGGGTTTCTTGCAGGCTGAGTATATGTGGATTGTATTTGCGGATATGCGCAAAAATTGCCATTCTTTTACCCAGATTACCCATCCACCTCACGTTCCATGACATTAGCGATAGGGCAGCCATATTGCATGTAAACAATATCTAGTTACATTTGTACCCGTCTGCTGTACTTCAGGAGTACGTCCCTGCATCAAGATGCCCAGTACACATAAAAGATTGCATACATGTAGTGAACTACCACATAGTGCCCAAACAGAGAGAAGAAACTGAAAATAGAGCAAAGAATACCATAAACTAACTATGGAACAGTATAAGAAATACCAAGAATAGGAGTTAAAACTCCTGGTGGCTGAGTAGTCAGGGACCTGCATAGTTCAAGGTGGTAAAAGTCTATGCAGGTATCTGACCAGCTCCCTAAGCATATCACACATCATGCTGACACCTAAACAATAATACGTATATTAACCACTTCAGCCCCCCTAGCTTAAACACCCTTAATGACCAGGCCACTTTTTACAATTCTGCACTACACTAATTTCACCGTTTATTGCTCCGTCATACAACTTACCACCCAAATGAATTTTACCTCCTTTTCTTCTCACTAATAGAGCTTTCATTTGGTGGTATTTCACTGCTGCTGACATTTTAACTTTTTTTGCTATTAATCAAAAATGACCGAAATTTTTGCAAAAAAATGACATTTTTCACTTTCTGTTGTAATTTTTTTTTTTAAAAACTACATTTCTATATACATTTTTCGCAAAATTTATTGTTCTACATGTCTTTGATAAAAAAAACTCCAATAAGTGTACATTTATTGGTTTGGGTAAAAGTTATAGCGTTTACAAACTATGGTGCAAAAAAGTGAATTTCCGCATTTTGAAGCAGCTCTGACTTTCTGAGCACCTGTCATGTTTCTTCAGGTGCTAGAATGTCAGGATAGTATAAATACCCCCCAAATGACACCATTTTAGAAAGAAGACACCCCAAAGTATTCGCGGAGGGGCATGGTGAGTTCATGTATCATTTCATTTTTTTTAACAAGTTAGCGGAAAAAATTACACTTTCTGAGGAAAAATAAATAAATAAATAATAAAGTTTCCATTTCTGCTAACTTCTGGCAAAAAAAATAAAAAATCTCAGACGGACTCACTATGCCCCTCAGTGAATACCTTGGAGTGTCTACTTTCCGAAATGGGGTCATTTGTGGGGTGTGTTTACTGTTCTGGCATTTTGGGCGGGGCTAAATTGTGAGCAATCTTGTAAAACCTAAAGGTACTCGTTGGAATTTGGGCCCCTTTGCGCACCCAGGCTGCAAAAAAGTGTCACTCATGTGGTATCGCCGTACTCAGGAGAAGTAGGGCAATGTGTTTTGGGGTGTATTTTTACATATACCCATGTTGGGTGAGAGAAATATCTCTGTAAACTGACAACTTTGTATAAAAATTTTTTTAAAGTTGTCATTTACAGAGATATTTATCTCACCCAGCATGGGTATATGTAAAAATACACCCCAAGCCATGACCTACTTCTCCTGATGCTGGCGATACCACATGTGTGCACTTTTGCAGCCTGGGTGAGCAAAGGGGCCCAAATTCCAATGAGTACCTTTAGGATTTCACAGGGCATTTTTACGCATTTGGATTCTCACGCTTTAGGGCCCCTAAAGTGCCAGGGCAGTATAAATACCCCACAAGTGACCCCATTTTAGAAAGAAGACACCCCAAGGTATTCCGTGAGGGGTATGGTGAGTTCATGTAAAATTTTATTTTTTGTCACAAGTTAGTGGAATATGAGACTTTGTAAGAAAAAAAAAAAAGCCAATTTCCGCTAACTTGTGCCACAAAAAAAAAAAATCTTCTATGAACTCACCATGCCCCTCACGGAATACCTTGGGGTGTCTTCTTTCCAAAATGGGGTCACATGTGGGGTATTTATACTGCCCTGGCATTTTAGGGGAGGAATATGTGGGGTATCAGCGCTGGCAGGCTGTAGTTTAACTTCTCCCCGACGCGATCCTGTGAGCGGATGCGTCCAGGAGTAAACCAGCCGCCACCTGGACGCATCCGTGCGTACAGCGGTCCGGAGCTGGTTAAACAGTGAAACTCTTTCCAAACTAACTATGCACAACATTACGAAGTCCACAACAGTGTAACGACGCCAAATACAAATGGCGACATTCCTCAGACATCACGGGTGTTGTACCCTGTTAGCAATGTCCTCAGGCAAGAGAAGAGATGGCAGTGACGTCCTGCACATCAGGATGGCGACAGTCTGCGTGTTTTTCTAGAGACCCAATCATCCGCTTCTTTGGGGTCTGTGAAGAAATGCGATTTTTCACCTTCTACCACACGCAGTCGGGCAGGATACGCCAGGGAGTATGGTAAGTTCAAATCTGAGACTAAGGTCCCGGTCTTTCCTGTTTAACATGCGGGCCAATAGAGGCCTGGGTGGGTCCCCAGGTGGCGGTGGACAGGCCGGCACCCTGTATGCCCGCTCAACTGCGTACACCATGGAAAAAGGCTGCCTCGGGAAAAGTAGACTTGAACCAGGTCTCTAAAAAGGTGGCAGGGTCTGAACCTTCTGCTCTTTCGGGCATGCCCAGTTGAGCAAAACTTGAGAGAATGGGTGCCCAGTTGAGCAAAACTTGAGAGAATGGGTGCGGGGAGCAGAGGAGAGGATCTCTGAACTAGAGTACCTCACCCGTCCCTTACCTGCTAAGATTCATGCCCTAGAAGACTCGGTCACCTTATGGAAACAAAAATGTGACGGCCTGGAGAACAGGGCCAGGAGGAATAATGTACATACATAATACATACATACATACATAATGTTAAACAGGAAAGACCGGGACCTTAGTCTCAGATTTGAACTTACCATGCTCTCCTCCTGGCCCTGTTCTCCAGGCCGTCACATTTTTGTTTCCATAAGGTGACCGAGTCTTCTAGGGCATGAATCTTAGCAGGTAAGGGACAGGTGAGGTACTCTAGTTCAGAAATCCTCTCCTCTGCTCCCCGCACCCATTCTCTCAAGTTTTTGTACATCTTGTCTAAGAAGGAGAAAATCTACCCGCACCTTGGCAATCTTGGTGGTGATTGAGGTTTGGCAGGCCAGAATTGCTGACATAAACTGCTCATGTGCTTCCTTCAGGGTAAACTCAGGTACATCTGTCTCATCAATGGCTGCTTGTTGCGCCGCTTGTACGCGGGTATGTTAAGCGCGTGGCGTATCAGCTAGAGCGGCGGCATGTTGGTTGTCTTGGCGCACGCATTTTTTTAGGCGTTCTGTTGCTGCTTGAGCCTTGCTGGGTCCCATGATCGAGTGCAGTGGGTTCCTGTGGCATTCTACACCGTGTAGGCTGGCAGGTGAGCGGTGTCAGCACTTAAGATGAAGCAGGATGGTGATCCACAGTACCACTTCTCTTGTCCTGCATACTGGGTGTAATTCTCAGTAT
Organism: Bufotes viridis; assembly: GCA_033119425.1. Classification (NCBI taxonomy): domain Eukaryota; kingdom Metazoa; phylum Chordata; class Amphibia; order Anura; family Bufonidae; genus Bufotes; species Bufotes viridis. Next base: position 79,635,318 of record CM065596.1, read on the forward strand.
CTGCTCTCATTCTGTATATATGAACGCTGCACAGTACCACTTCTCCTGTCCTGTATACTGGGTGTAATGCTCGGTATCTACTCTTATTCTTTATATATGGACACTGCACAGTACCACTTCTCCTGTCCTGTATAAGGGGTGTAATCCTCAGTATCTGCTCTTATTCTGTGTATATGGACACTGTACAGTACCACTTCTCTTGTATTCTGGGTGTAATCCTCAGTACCTGTTCTTATTCTGTATAAATTGAAACTAAATGGGTATGGTCATGGGGGAGAGGTATTATTTGGCCTTAATATAATGTTATTGGTAATGCTGGTGTTCCTATACAGCAAGGGGTGTATCTATAGGTTAGTGGGCACAATACTTGGCATGCCCGGTGTGCTGGCACTCACACTACGCCACTGCTTACATGTTACACATATGCACTTTAAATCCCTGAGAGAAGAGAGCATTAGAAATGTTTGTCATAAACCTGTCCCTCTGAGTGTTAGTGACCCTACACTTATTCCTTCCTGTTCTCTGTATGGCACGATTCCTGATTCATCTTTTGCTAGCCTAGCTGTGGACTTAGAATTTGACCATCATGTAGCGCTGGAGGAGGTGAGTAACCACAGGACACCAGATGAGAGGGTAGCTAGCCAAGTCTGGGGAGAGGTTGGGGAGGTCATCCCAGGCCTATTGAGCACAGGGGGCCCACCAAGTGCACAGAGACCCCCTTTCCCTCAGGGGCCTCGCCAGGCCCCCTGACAGGCGGGTAAGAAACTACCGCCACTCTGTCCTCCTGACATGCGATCAGGAGAAGGAGGAGTCAGCAGGGTTGGCGGCAGGGCAGCACTAAGCCTAGGCCAGAACCAGCCGAGTACCCCCTCCAAGTAGTGTTGCCACCATGCCGGTATAATTCTGGCACAGCCGGTATTTAGTTCTGAGAGTCGGTGCCGGTATTTCTTTTTACCCGCAATTATAATTGGTGGTATATTTTGTAATGTCCCAGTCTTCCACAGCATATGCGCTTCACACATAGGACACTATCATATATAACATCAATCTCTACCCCAGCGCTGCACTCTGCATACAAGCCCGACACCAGCAGCATCTTCAGAAGGAGCTGAAGGACCTGAGATCATGTCACCGCCATGTGATCTATGCAGGAGTGGAGCTAAGCACTGCAGAGAAGTCCTGCTGAAGACATGTCATGACAGTACATAAGGAGAAGGGAAGATACATGTAACATAGTTTATAAGGCTGAAAAAAGACATCTGTCCATCCAGTTCAGCCTGATATCTTGCAAGTTGATCCAAAGGAAGGCAAAAATTTTCTTCACTTTAGGGGGAAAAAATTCCTTCCTGACTCCAATAAGAATAACTCCCTGGATCAACGACCCCTCTCTAGTAGCTATAGCCTGTAATATTATTATACTCCAGAAATACATTCAGGCATACATCCCTCTTAAACTCTTAGTGAATCACCACCTCCTCAGGCAGAGAGTTCCATAGTCTCACTGCTCTTAGGGCCCTCTCACACTTGCGTTTTCAGTATCCGGAATAGAGTTCCGTCGTCGCGGCTCTATGCCGGAAAGAAACGCTTCAGTTACAGATAATACAACTGCATGCCGTTTGAACGGATCCGCTTGTATTAACTTTAACTATTTTTTAACATTGCCAAGACGGATCCGTCATGAACTCCATTGAAAGTCAATGGAGGACAGATCCGTTTTCTATTGTGGCAAAATGTGCCAGAGAAAACAGATCTGTCCCCATTGACTTGCATTGGGGGTCATGACGGATCAGTTTTGCTCTGCATCCCAGGACAGAAAGAATGTTGCAGCATGCTGCGGTATTTTCTCCGTTCAAAAAACGTTCCGGTCCTGAACTGAAGACATCCTGATGCATCCTGAACGGATTTCTCTCCATTCAGAATGCATGGGGATAATACTGATCAGTATTCTTTCGGCATAGAGTCCCGACGACGGAACTCTATGCCGGATCCTGAAAACGCTAGTGTGAAAGGGCCCTTACCGTAAAGAATCCTCTTCTATGTTTGTGTAGAAATCTTCTTTCCTCCAGAAGCAGAGGATGATGGGAGAGATCTCTGTACTGACCCCTGATATAGTTATACATAGTTATTAGATCTCCCCTCAGTCGTCTTTTTTCTAAAGTGAATAAACCTAATTTTGATAATCTTTCAGGGTACTGTAGTTGCCCCATTCCAGTTATTACTTTAGTTGCCCTCCTCTGAACCCTCTCCAGCTCTGCTATGTCTGCCTTGTTCACAGGAGCCCAGAACTGTACACAGTACTCCATGTGTGGTCTGACTAGTAATTTGTAAAGTGGTAGGACTATGTTCTCATCACAGCATCTATGCCCCTTTTGATGCAACCCATCATCTTATTGGCCTTGGCGGCAGCTGCCTGACACTGGTTTTTGCAGCTTAGTTTACTGGTTACTAAAATTCCTAGATCCTTTTCCATGTCAGTGTTACCCAGTGTTTTACCATTTAGTATGTACGGGTGACTTGCATTATTCCTTCCCATGTACATAACTTTACATTTGTCAGTGTTATACCTCATCTGCCATTTTTCTGCCCAAGCCTCCAATCTATCCAGATCCCTCTGTAGCAGTATATTGTCCTCTTTAGTGTTAATTACTTTACACAGTTTAGTGTCATCTGCAAAAATAGATATTTTACTGTGCAGGCCTTCTACAAGATCATTAATAAATATATTTTTTAAGAGAATAAGGCCCAATACTGACCCCTGAGGTACCCCACTAGTGACAGTGAACCAATCTGAGTATCTACCGTCAATAACCACCCTCTGTTTTCTGTCACTTAGCCAGTTACTTACCCACATACAGACATTTTCTCCCAGTCCGAGCATCCTCATTTTATATACTAACCTTTTATGAGGTACGGTGTCAAATGCTTTGGAGAAGTCCAGATATACGACATCCATTGATTCACCGCTGTCAAGTCTAGAACTTACCTCCTCATAGAAGCTGGTTAAATTCGTTTGGCATGACTGATCCCTCATGAAGCCATGCTGATATGGTGTTATTTGCTTATTTTCATTGAGATACTCCAAAATAGCATCTCTTACAAAACCTTCAAACAGTTTACCAGCAATAGATGTTAAACTTACCGGCCTATAATTTCCAGGCTCTGTTTTTGGACCCTTTTTGAATATTGGCACCACATTTGCTATACGCCAATCCTGGTGGAACATTCCGTGTCAGTATAGAGTCCGTGAATATCAGAAATAAAGGTCTGGCTATGACATCACTTAATTCCCTTAGGATACGGGGGTGTATGCCATCCGGTCCTGGCGATTTGTCTATTTTAATCTTTTTAAGTCGCTGTTGTACTTCTTCCTGGGTCAGACAGGGCACTTCTAATGGGGGATTTACTTTTACATTCTGCATTTCATCTGACAGTTTATTTTCCTCAGTGAATACATTAGAGAAAAAAATATTTAATAGTTTTGCTTTCTCCTCATCGCTCTCTGCAACTCCTCTCTCATCACTTTGTAAAGGGCCGACTCCTTCAGATTTATACTTTTTACCATCTATATAGTTGAAGAACATTTTTGGGTAAGTTTTACTCTCTTTGGCAATTAATCTCTCGGTCTTTAGTTTGGCAAATTTTATTTGTTTTTTACATATTCTATTTTTTTCCTTATAGTTTTTCAGTGCTTCCTTGCTACCCTCCTATTTTAGCGACTTAAATGCTTTCTTTTTGTCATTTATTGCTTTCTTTACATTTCTATTTATCCACATATTTTTTTCCCTTGTTCCTTAAACCTTTTATTCCCATAAGGTATGTACCTCTTACAATTAGATTTTAGGATGCTTTTAAAAATATCCCATTTTGTGGCCTTAATTTTTATTTTTGAGGACTTTGTCCAAGTTAGTTAGGCCAGGGGACTCTCTTAGGCTAGTTTCACACTAGTTTCCTTTGGATCAACTTGTAGGAAACAGGCCAAACTGGATGGACAAATGTCTTTTTTCGGTCTTGTATACTATGTTACTATGTTACTAGCAGCAGCCTGCCGGATCCGTGCTGCCGCTAGTACTACGACATGTAGCTTCCAGTCAGTATCAAGTGTCCCCACGGTGCGACCAAATGGATGACGTGAATTTTGTTTTTTTTTACACAAGCAGAGAGGGTGGTATTAATATTGGGGCGCACTAATGGGGAAATTAGTGATTCTGGGGGCACTAATGGGGCATTACAATTACTGGGGGCACTAATAGGGGCATTATTATTACTGGGGAGCACTAATGGAGGCATTACTATTACTGGGGGCACTAATGGTGCATTATTAATTCTGGGGGGTATTAGTAATTCTCGGGGAACTAATGGGGGCATTACTATTACTTGGGCACAAATGAGGGCTTTAATATTACTGGGGGGCTCTAATGGGCACACTATTAATTGTGGAAGGTGCTAATGGGGGTATTATTAATTCTGAGGGGCACTAATTGGAGCATTAATATTACTGAGGGGCACTAATTGGGGCATTATTAATTCTTGGGGGCACTAATGGGGACACTATTATTTCAAAAAAAAAAAAAAAAAGAACCAACTCACCAGTGGGCAGTCCTGTGGTTCCTGAGCCACATTACTGCAGTCACAGGTGCTAGAATGGCACCTAACTGCCAGACCAGCCAGAAGGGCAGTAATGGGGCAGTGCACGGCACTGGGAACTGCATACATCCCAACCTTTGAAAATTGCAAAGAGGGACACTATGTACGGCGTGCATCGCGGCAATTTATGTCATACTAGGCCACGCCTCTAACTCCACCCAATGCATTAATGACTCCGTCACAAGTACAGTAGCCGGGGATCGGTCAGGTGAGTGCAAGTTTTAGAGCATGTGGAGCCCCTGGGACAATTTTTTTTAATTGCATTTAAACATTAGCATAAAAATCGGATTATTGATATTTGAAGGTCCAAATTGCAGCAAATAATGAAGTTCTGGTCTAATATACAGGTAGAAACCATACAGACAGCTTATGTACATTGAGGCATTAATTGCTCAGGTCAAGAAGAGGGACATTGAAGGATCAAAGAGGGACAGAGGGACATTGAAGGATCAAAGAGGGACTTGGGTCAAAAAGAGGGACACTTAGGAGGCATGGAACTGGTTCTTTTTTTCATTGGGCACAGCTTACCACAGTGGTATTGTTAGGCCGGAAAACCCTTTACCTCAAATTCTGCAGCATATGGGGATGTTTTCAGCCATGGACATGATGAGGATGCCACCGGCCACCCTACTAAGGATACGCTATGGCTTCTCCCATGGTGGATTTCCCTGCATTAATGGCCGACATTTCCTATATCGCTAGCCTTGGACGGCTCAGGAGGAGCCTCTAACGGCCTCATGTCACGGGCTGGAGCTGCGCCCTCCCCCTCCACCACCTGCGTGTGACAGCGGCGGGGGATTACACCTTAATCTTACCGCGGCCGAGAAGGGACAATCTCCTTGGTGCAGCCCGGGCATCAGGACCCGGCATGACACAAGGGGGGGCGCACGGCCGCCGCTGAGGGGATGCGCTGCAGTCAGCATCTCCCGCACCCCAGCACACACACGGCGGCATGCGGCTCCACGGCTCTCCGGTCCCGGGGATGCTCTGACAGCGCAGTGGGCGGGAGCATCGGGCGGAAAGAGGCAGCACCGCGCCGGCTCCTGTCACCTGGGACATGCCAAGTGCTGGTGGCCCCAGAAGAGCACAGGGGGACAGGCTAGGAGCGGCCTGGGGAGGGGGTCACAGGTTGGGAAGGAGAGGCAGGTGGCACTGGAGAACAGCATGGTAGAGAGTAGGAGGGGCGGGGAGGGGGGCATCCATCCATCAGTGTGCGGCTGGATAATATTACCATCTGCACTCACAAGCCTCCCAGGACTACTCCTCATCATCCTCGCTGCCGCTGCATGTACAGATCGCCACACATGACACGGGCCACGGCGCCTGGCAGAGACGCTGCTCCCCCTCTTGTTCTCCAGCGCGGCGATTGCCCTATTCCGTGGAATTGATGCCTCTGCCCTCCTGCCCCCGGGCGAAGCGGCGATCATGGGCTGTCTGCAGAGCCTCACCTGTAAGTCCCGCATCAGGAGGGAGAACATCACCGTGTATGACGTGTGTGCCACCATAGACCAGTGCCCGACCTCCATAGAGGAGAACTCGCCCATTGTCTTAAGGTATAAGACCCCCTACTTCAAAGCTTCGGCCCGGGTGGTCATGCCGCCCCTGCCTAGGAATGAGACCTGGGTGGTGGGATGGATCCAAGCCTGCAACCAAATGGAGTTCTTCAACATCTACAGCGACCTGGGCATGTAAGTGGATGGCATATGCCAGTGGAGTGTGTCTTGGGGCAGGGTATCATGCCCAAGGTTATGTACTTCATATTCTTATGATGAAGGAGGAGTCCAACTCTTTTGTCCAAAGTTTTGGAAATCTTATATAAACTCTGAAGTGTTCGGGTACATTACCCAGTAATGCCACCTGGATGTGGGCATGGCACTGGGTAATGCACCTGATGCACTTTGGCTTGCATTGGAAATCTCTGTAACTTTGTACTTGACTGCGTCTCAGTGACGGGTCAAGATGTCCTAGTCGGGCCCTGGTTGTACTCTTCATCTGTCCGTGCCCCGATGTCGGCCATAGGGCTGACAATGCTTGTGTCTTGCCCTACTACAAAGCTGGCGTCATCATCTGATGCCAGGAGCAGCAGTTACATTGGAAGCCAGCAACTTGCCCATGTGACAGAATGGTAGTGGGATGGCAGTAAATGCCATCTGGCCAGGTGAATGTCAGGTTCACCTACATACAAAGGTAGGTATCAGGAAAGTTAGTGACAGTCGCTTCATGCAGTGTAATCCTTGCTCCATTTACAAGGCCAGCAGGGCCGCCTACACGTACAGGATATCTGTTCATGGCCGTCTGTGGTACTGAGGTTGTTCCTGTACATCTCTGCCTGAAATGGCCGATGGCACCGGTAGCAGGAGTCGCCTCCAGTGAGGACCTTTCTCAGGGAGCTCTGGATGCAGCACTTTCCTACCGTATATTTCTTACTATTAGATTTGTTCTTTTGGGTGCCACGGAGATTCAATTCCCTGTTAATGACTATAAGGCCCTGTATGCTTTAGAGAGGTTTTCCAGTATCCTGATAATAATGACCTATCCTCCACATTGATGTGCAATCAGTGAGGGTCTGACACCCACCCTCCACAATCAGCTGTTCCCCGCAGCCTCAGGAGCCACCACTAGGCACTGAATGGAGGAGAAAGCCCCGTTCAAAGTGTCATGGCCGTGCCGGGGTACTGCAGCTCAGCCGCAATCACCTCAATGAACGCAGTCTGTGATGATCATACTTTCTATATATTGCCAGGAAATCATGACTGGTGACGTCATGGTCTTTTACATGCCACAGCTTGGTGCCACGCCATATATATATGGTGACGTCATGGTCTTATACATGTCACAGCTTGGTGCCACGTCATATATATGTGACGTCATGGTCTTCTACATGCCACAGCTTGGTGCCACGCCATATATATGGTGACGTCATGGTCTTATACATGCCACAGCTTAGCGCCACGCCATATATATGGTGACATCATGGTCTTATACATGTCACAGCTTAGCGCCGCGCCATATATATGGTGACATCATGGTCTTATACATGTCACAGCTTAGCGCCACGCCATATATATGGTGACATCATGGTCTTATACATGTCACAGCTTAGCGCCACGCCATATATATGGTGACGTCATGGTCTTATACATGTCACAGCTTAGCACCACGCCATATATATGGTGACATCATGGTCTTATACATGCCACAGCTTAGCACCACACCATATATATGGTGACATCATGGTCTTATACATGTCACAGCTTAGCACCACGCCATATATATGGTGACGTCATGGTCTTATACATGCCACAGCTTGGGGCCTCGCCATATATATGGTGACATCATGGTCTTATACATGTCACAGCTTGGTACCACGCCATATATATAGTGACATCATGGTCTTATACATGTCACAGCTTGGGGCCTCGCCATATATATGGTGACATCATGGTCTTATACATGTCACAGCTTGGTACCACGCCATATATATGGTGACATCATGGTCTTATACATGCCACAGCTTAGCACCATGCCATATATATGGTGACGTTATGGTTTTATACATGCCACAGCTTGGTACCACGCCATATATATGGTGACATCATGGTCTTATACATGCCACAGCTTAGCACCGCGCCATATATATGGTGACATCATGGTCTTATACATGCCACAGCTTGGCACCGCGCCATATATATGGTGATGTCATGGTCTTATACATGTCACAGCTTGGTACCACACCATATATATGGTGACATCATGGTCTTATACATGTCACAGCTTGGTACCACGCCATATATATGGTGACATCATGGTCTTATACATGCCACAGTTTGGTACCACACCATATATATGGTGACATCATGGTCTTATACATGCCACAGCTTGGTACCACGGCATATATATGGTGACATCATGGTCTTATACATGTCACAGCTTGGTACCACGCCATATATATGGTGACGTCATGGTTTTATACATGCCACAGCTTGGTACCACGCCATATATATGGTGACATCATGGTCTTATACATGTCACAGCTTGGTACCACGCCATATATATGGTGACGTCATGGTCTTATACATGTCACAGCTTGGGGCCTCACCATATATATGGTGACATCATGGTCTTATACATGTCACAGCTTGGTACCACACGTCTTGATCTTATACATGCCACAGCTTGGTACCACGCCATATATATGGTGACATCATGGTCTTATACATGCCACAGCTTGGTACCACGGCATATATATGGTGACGTCATGGTCTTATACATGTCACAGCTTGGTACCACGCCATATATATGGTGACGTCATGGTTTTATACATGCCACAGCTTGGTACCACACCATATATATGGTGATATCATGGTCTTATACATGTCACAGCTTGGTACCACGCCATATATATGGTGACGTCATGGTCTTATACATGTCACATCTTGGTACCACGCCATATATATGGTGACATCATGGTCTTATACATGTCACAGCTTGGTACCACGCCATATATATGGTGACGTCATGGTCTTATACATGTCACAGCTGGGTACCACGCCATATATATGGTGACATCATGGTCTTATACATGTCACAGCTTGGGGCCTCGCCATATATATGGTGACATCATGGTCTTATACATGTCACAGCTTGGTACCACGCCATATATATGGTGACATCATGGTTTTATACATGTCACAGCTTGGGGCCTCACCATATATATGGTGACATCCTGGTCTTATACATGTCACAGCTTGGTACCACACGTCTTGATCTTATACATGCCACAGCTTGGTACCACGCCATATATATGGTGACATCATGGTCTTATACATGTCACAGCTTGGTACCACGCCATATATATGGTGACGTCATGGTTTTATACATGCCACAGCTTGGTACCACACCATATATATGGTGACATCATGGTCTTATACATGTCACAGCTTGGTACCACGCCATATATATGGTGACGTCATGGTCTTATACATGTCACATCTTGGTACCATGCCATATATATGGTGACATCATGGTCTTATACATGTCACAGCTTGGTACCACGCCATATATATAGACACGACATGGTCTTATACATGTCACAGCTTGGTACCACGCCATATATATGGTGACGTCATGGTCTTATGCATGTCACAGCTTGGTACCACACCATATTTATGATGACTTCAAGGTCTTATACATGTCACAGCTTGGGGCCTCGCCATATTTATGGTGACTTCATGGTCTTATACATGTCACAGCTTGGTACCACACGTCTTGATCTTATACATGCCAAAGCTTGGGGTCACACCATATATATGTATATATTGGTTCCTGTTAATATAATCTGAGCTCATTCCTTTTGGTGGAGCTTGTCCTATAAATTCACAGATGAGCTCCAGATATCTGCGAGGTCCTTTGCCCTTAGGGTTTTCTCGGACTCAGTTTACCTTCCTCCGTACGGCACTCAGTATTGCTTCATTTCACCTGGAGCTGATGGCCCATGAACAAGTCTCAGAACTCTAGCAGCCAGTCAGCAGATACCAGTGATGTTTGGCCTGGTGTCATCACCAAATAGTAGAGCTCTTAAAATGAACCCTTCGGTGGTACTGCAGGGTGGCAGGTGTGAATGCTGCATTCCTTATGGTGGTGGAGGAATGCACAGAATGGGCTTGGAATGTGCCCACACTGCTAGAATGTCCTTCTCCAGCAGCACAAGCAGGTGACTTCTATATTAATAAAATGCTTAGTATGCGCTGGAGATCTCAATTCGTCTTGTGACATGCCGGCCAATGTTACCAAAATTGACTTAGTAAAAATAGGGAAGATCAGGTTTACTGCACAGTACTGAAAATACCACCCCCATCAATTGATTCTGTATGCAGATTATTCTTTTCTAGGGTTTGACTATGGCATAGATAGAAATAAAGATTATCGCTTAAATTAATAAGGATTTTCACGTAAAGGGGTATTCCATTTTAAACATTCAGGACATATGCACAGGATAGGTGCGTTTGACTCTTTCTGTTAGGGTACTTTCAAACTTGCGGCATGGCTATCCGGCAGGCTGTTCCGGTGGGTGAACAGCCTGCCGGATCCACCATGCTGCAAGTACCCGTGTGCTATTGCTCCGTCCCCATTGACTATAATGGGGTGGGGGGCGAAGTTACGGCGCAGCACGGCCAGAGATCGCCAGACTACAAAGTCGGACCTGCAGTACTTTTAGTCCGGCGATCTCTGGCCGTGCACTGCTGTGCTGCGCCGTAGCTCCGCCCTCCGCCCCATTATAGTCAATGGGGACGGAGCGGCAGCACATGGGTACTTGCGGCATGGCGGATCCTGCAGACTGTTCACCCACCGGAACAGCCTGCGGATAGCCATGCCACAAGTGTGAAAGTACCCTTAAGGCTGGGGACACACCTAGGCGTTTCTGAATCGCGCGTATGACGCGCGTTTTACGCGCGTTTTTGGATGCGCGTTTTTGTAACTAAGAAACGCGCGTCATACGCGCGATTCAGTGATTCTCCCCTATGGCAACATTGTCCATAGGCGCGTTAAAACGCCCAAAAGAAGCTCATATACTTGTTTGGGCGTTGGACGTTTTACAGCGCGTTCAAACGCGCTGTAAAACGCCCAAATGTGAACCATGCCCATAGGGATGCATGGCTTTTCACATGTTGAGCGTTTTTCAGCGCGTTTGAACGCGCTGAAAAACGCTCAGGTGTGTTCCCAGGGTAAATGTACAGAGAACAAGAAGCACAGACATATCCTAAGGAGATACTTTAAATGAATCTCGCCCAACACGGGCAATCTCGTGCCTGCACACTGTTCCAAGTAGCCGCCCAAGCACAGAGGCTATGTTTCCTGTGCACGCGCCACTGCACCTCCATGTAGCAGTGCATGAACAGTTGCTAGTGTGAAAGTAGGACCTTTCATCACTGACATGCCTGGTTTAATAGCCTCATGCATTCCCCATGTAATAACAATTCTGGAACATCTTTTCTTATGGCTCTATGTTGCGCCATTCCTTTATTATTTCTACTACAAATTATGAATGAATTGCTAGCAGGCTGCAGGAGGGGAAAGAGGAGAGGTAACCAGTTTTGGGTGTGTACCTGCACAGTCTGAAAACTGCAGCACTGATCGGATAGAGTGAGTCTGTGCAGGTACACACCCCTAACTGGTTACCCCCCTCTGTACCCTTACTGCAGCCTGCTGGCAATTCATTCATAACTTCTAGTAGAAATAACAAAGGAATGCCACAACATACAGACATAAGAATAGATGCTCCAGAATTGTTATTACATGGGTAATGCATGCAGGTATTAACACAGGCCTGTCAGGAGTGGTGACGGGCCCTCTTTAACCCTTTCATGACCAAGGGTCATTGATGCCCCTGTGTCCAGGTCAAAATTTACAAATCTGACATGTGTCACTTTATGTGCTATTAACTTCGTAATGCTTTTATGTATCCAAGCCATTCTGAGATTGTTTTCTCGTGGCACATTGTACTTCATGATAGTCATAAATTTGAGTCAATATATTTCAACCTTATTTATGAAAAAAATCCCAAATTTACCAAAAATTTAGAAAAGTCTTCAAAATTTCAATTTCTCTGGTTTTAAAACAGAAAGTGAAAACCTCATAAAATATTACTTAGCATTCCCCATATGTCTACTTTATGTTGGCACCATTTTGTAAACGTCATTTTATTTTTTAAAACGTAGGAATTTTTGAGGCAATTCATAAAATTTTTAAGAAAATTTCCAAAGCCCACTTTTTAAGGACCAGTTCAGGTCTGAAGTCACTTTGTGGGGCTTAGATAGTGGAAACGCCCCATAAATGACCCCATTGCAGAAACTACACCCCTCAAGTTACTCAAAACGGATTTTACAAACTTTGTTAACCCCTTAGGTGTTCTACAAGAATTAAAGGAAAATGGAAATGAAATTTATAAATTTCACTATTTTTAACTTTTTTTTCCACATTTTAATCCATTTTTTTTCTTTAACACATCGGTGGTTAACAGCCAAACAAAACTCAATATTTATTGCCCTTATTTTGTAGTTTACATAAACACCCCACATGTGGTCGTAAACTGCTGTATGGCCACAAGGCAGGGCGCAAAAGAAAATGGGCGTCGTGTGGTTTTTGGAAGGCAGATTTAGCTGAACTGGTTTTTAGTTGCCATGTCCCATTTGAAGCCCCCACTGATGCACCCCTATACAGTAGAAACTTCCAAAAAGTGACCCCATTTTGGAAACTAGGGGATAAGGTGACAGTTTTATTGGTACTATTTTGGGGTACATATGATTTTTAATTTCTCTATATTTCGTTTTTTGTGAGTCAAGAGAGCCAAAAAATGGTTTTTATTTTTTACAAGATTCATCTGACGGGGTAGATCATGTGCTATTTTTATAGAGCAGGTTGTTATGGACGCAATGCTATCAAATATGTCTACTTCCTATGTTTGTTTCAGTTTTATAATAAAGCATTTTTGAACTAAAAAATTATGTTTTTGTGTCTCCGTTTTCTGAAAGCCTTATTTTCTTTATTTTTCTGCTGATCGTCTTGTGCAGGGGCTTGTTTTTTACAGGAAGAGTTGACGTTTTTATTGGTACTATTTTTGGGTACATATTAATTTTTTGATCATTCATTATCACACTTTATGGGGCAAGGTAACCAAAAAATTGGTTGTTTCGGAACAATTTTTATTTATTTATTTTTCCAGCGTTCACCTGAGTGGTTAGGTCATGTGACATTTTTATAGAGCAGATCGTTACGGACGTGGCGATACCTACGGTAATATGTATACTTTTTCTTATTTATTTTTTACATATTAAGAGCATTTTTGAAACAAAAAAATGATGTTTTAGTGTCTCCATAGTCTGAGAGTCATAGCTTTTTTATTTTTTTACAGATTTTCTTAGGTAGGGTTTCATTTTTTGACTGATTGGTGATATTTTCTAGGGCATACACTTTTTTTTGATCGCTTGGTGTTGCAATTTTAGTGCTGTAAGGTTCTTTTTTTCTTTTTTTTACAGTGTTTACCTGAGGGGTTAGGCCATGTAATATTTTTATAGAGCTGGTTGTTACGGACGTGGCGACTCCTAATATGTATACTTTTTAAAATTTATTTCACTTTAACACAATAATAGCATATTTAAAACAAAAAAATGATGTTTTAATGTCTCCATGTTCTAAGAGATATCATTTTTTAATTTTTTAATAAATTTTCTTATGTAGGGGCTCATTTTTTGCGGGATGAAGTGACGGTTTTATTGGTACTATATTGTGGGACATACACGTTTTTGAATGCTTGGTGTTGCACTTTGTGTAATGTAAGGTGACAAAAATGGCTTGATGGCTGTACTATACTTTGCAATGCTCTTGATAGTACTATCAGGTTTCCTGATAGATGGAAACACCAGACACCTTTGCAAACCGTCTAGTTGCCATGGCAACCATCGGGTCGCTGCCATCGCAGCATGACAGCCCAATGGTTGTGAGAGCTGACACTTGCTGCTGATGGCGGCGGCTCAGGAACGGAGCCGCCGCCATCACGTACAGCAGGGGGACCTGATAAGGGGTCACAGGTGAGGGATGGGGACACAGATGCCGGCAGGGAAAGCGCATGGGCGGCAAAGAGGTGGGAGGCTGGGTGCACGTTTGGTGCACCGATCAATCCCTATTTCAGCCTATATTGATGCAGGGGGCACAGATCGGAGGCACAGAGCATATACTACCTGGTTTCAGGCTCTCATCTGCAGAATGCAGATCAGGGCCTGAAACAGGCACTTTTACACTGCCGCAATCCGATTGGTTAGTCTGCACAGACTAACCAATCGGATCGATTTCTGGCAAGGGCACGCTATGATTGTTCCCTTGCCAGAATTACTGCACTGTATGCTGTCCGTGACAGCAGCAGTGCAGGGGCAGAAGCTTTAATCCAAACGTTTTTAAGTGCTTGGATTAAAGAGCTGCCATGACGTCTATATATGTGCTAGCTGCACAGGGCATGTGTAATTAGCACGTATATAGCTGTATGGCAGTTGTGAAGGGGTTAAAGATGAGAACGCCCCTTTAATGTCCTGCTAATCCAGGACAGACATATTGAGATCCATAAAGATGTGTACAAAGGTAACACCAAATATGCAGCTGTTTGGATTTTCTGAACCATTATGTGCTTGGTGCATGGAATCATCAGCGCTTAATGTGATCTGTCCTATTACACTGCATCACGTTCATATACAATACAGATGACTGCACAATCCACTGAAATTCATTCTCACGCCATTTACAAGGACCCCGTTATTCACTAGATTCGGACATGGTATTTATGAGTTAGGCTACTTTCACACTAGCGTTTTTTGCGGATCCGTCATGGATCTGCAAAAACGCTTCCGTTACAATAACACAACCGCATGCATCCGTCATGAACGGATGCGGTTGTATTATGGCTTCTATAGCCATGACGGATCAGTTTTCTATTGTGCAAGATTATTTAAGAGAAAACGTTCTCTCTGACAAAATCTGGCACAATAGAAAACGGATCCGTTCCCCATTGACTTTCAGTGGTGTTCAAGACAGATCCCTTTTGGTGTCCGCCTCCAGAGCGGAATGGTGACTGAACAGAGGCAAACTGATGCATTCTGAGCAGATCCTTTTCCATTCAGAATGCATTAGGACAAAACTGATCCATTCTGAACCACTTCTGAAAGCCCAGAACAAATCTCACAAACGGAAGACCAAAACGCTTGTGTGAAAGTAGCCTTAATGAGAGCCACTCAAGGATTATAAAGGAATGGTTCTGGACAACTGGTATAATAAGTAAAAGATGGAAAGGAATCCATTTGTTATATTCTTATTAATTGGTGTAGAAGAGAAAAGGGAATTGGAGACAAATGACCTCTACATTGTTGGGCACAACGTCTAAATTCATTTTACAGCAGTGTGAATAGTAACATTTTAGGTGCGGGCTCCCACATCATAGGCGAAAGACCAACCCCTCCTGCACTACAAACTACTTGCCTGTGGAACGCATTTGCGTTCTGCAAAGCAGGAGAGGGCGTGTCACTAGTAATAACTAGCGCACGCGCATCTTTACACAGGGAGCTGCTGGACAGCTGGAGTAAGCGTCTTCGCTTGCCACGGACCTCCTTCCAGACGTCGGAACGTGCTGCGTAAGAAGAGGAAGTGACGAGGGGTAGTGAAAGTTCCCGGGCAGTGAAATCTAACAGCACCAGCACCCCCTCAGGCGCTTTCTGTGCTGTGAGTGTGACGGACAGGCAGCAATAGACTGAAGAGTTTTATAACCTCCTTCTACAGGTGACTCTTTTTGGCATCATCATTTACATGGCATTTGAACACCAAAAGTAATAAGACAGGCCTGCACACATTGCACTGGCTCTGCAGACAAGTTGAATAAAAGTAAAAATTATGAAGATAAAATGAAATAATAATCAAGATCCAAATAAAAAAAGTACATATAAAAGTATGTAAAAACACACTCTAATAGTCCTCACTGGTACTGTTGACACTATAATAATATAGAATCTATATTATTATAGCGTCAACAGTACCAGTGAGGACTATTAGGCCCCATTCACACGTCCGCAATTCTGTTCCGCATTTAGCAGAACGGAATTGCGGACCCATTCATTCCTATGGGGACACGCTATGTCCCGCCCAGACCCGGAATTGCGGATCCGCACTTCTGTTCCGCAAAAAAATAGAACATTTTATATTCTTGTCCGCAATTGCGAACAAGAAAAGGCATTTTCTATATAGTGCCGGCGATGTGCGGTCCACAAATTGCTCAATGCACATAGCCAATGTCTGTGTTTTGTGGATCAGCAAAACACTTGCACGCTTGAATGGGGCCTTAGAGTGTGTTTTTACATACTTTTATATGTACATTTTTTATTTGGATCTTGATTATTTTTTCATTTTACCTTCATCATTTTTTACTTTTATTCAACTTGTCTGCAGAGACAGTGCAATGTGTGCAGGCCTGTTTTATTACTTTTACTTCTTGCCTACTGTTTGGATTGTTTGTATCCATCAAGGCGAAGAACTCTGCTTAAAATATCCATGATGAGCCCCACTAATTTTATATTACTATTTTACTATTTACACAGACATGGAGGGGGGGGGGGCGACGACTGTGGATGACACATGTATAGCATAAGATGCTATATATGTGTCATCCAGAGATCCCCCCATAACAGTGTTATCCACAGATGCCACCATAACAGTGCGTCATCCGCAGATACATAAAAGTGCGTCATCCGCAGATACATAAAAGTGCGTCATCCACAGATACATAAAAGTGCGTCATCCACAGATGCTTAACAGTGCGTCATCCATAGATACATAACAGTGCGTCATCCACAGATACATAACAGTGCGCCATCCACAGATACATAACAGTGCGTCATCCGCAGATACATAAAAGTGCGTCATCCGCAGATACATAAAAGTGCGTCATCCACAGATGCTTAACAGTGCGTCATCCATAGATACATAACAGTGCGTCATCCACAGATACATAACAGTGCGTCATCCACAGATACATAACAGTGCGTCATCCACAGATACATAACAGTGCACCATCCACAGATACATAACAGTGCGCCATCCACAGATACATAACAGTGCGTCATCCACAGATCCCCCATAACAGTGCGCCATCCACAGATACATAACAGTGCGCCATCCACCGATACATAACAGTGCACCATCCACAGATACATAACAGTGCGCCATCCACAGATACATAACAGTGCGCCATCCACCGATACATAACAGTGCGTCATCCACAGATACATAACAGTGCGCCATCCACAGATACATAACAGTGCGTCATCCACAGATACATAACAGTGCGTCATCCACAGATATATAACAGTGCGTCATCCACAGATACATAACAGTGCGCCATCCACAGATACATAACAGTGCGCCATCCACAGATACATAACAGTGCGCCATCCACAGATACATAACAGTGCGTCATCCACCGATACATAACAGTGCGTCATCCACAGATACATAACAGTGCGCCATCCACAGATACATAACAGTGCGTCATCCACAGATACATAACAGTGCGTCATCCACAGATACATAACAGTGCGCCATCCACAGATACATAACAGTGCGTCATCCACAGATACATAACAGTGTGTCATCCACAGATACATAACAGTGCGTCATCCACAGATCCCCCATAACAGTGCGCCATCCACCGATACATAACAGTGCGTCATCCACAGATACATAACAGTTCGTCATCCACAGATACATAACAGTGCGTCATCCACAGATCCCCCATAACAGTGCGCCATCCACAGATACATAACAGTGCGTCATCCACAGATACATAACAGTGCGCCATCCACAGATACATAACAGTGCGTCATCCACAGATCCCCCATAACAGTGCGCCATCCACAGATACATAACAGTGCGCCATCCACCGATACATAACAGTGCGTCATCCACAGATACATAACAGTGCGCCATCCACAGATACATAACAGTGCGTCATCCACAGATACATAACAGTGCGTCATCCACAGATACATAACAGTGCGTCATCCACAGATACATAACAGTGCGCCATCCACAGATACATAACAGTGCGCCATCCACAGATACATAACAGTGCGTCATCCACCGATACATAACAGTGCGTCATCCACAGATACATAACAGTGCGTCATCCACAGATACATAACAGTGCGTCATCCACAGATACATAACAGTGCGTCATCCACAGATACATAACAGTGCGCCATCCACAGATACATAACAGTGCGCCATCCACAGATACATAACAGTGTGTCATCCACAGATACATAACAGTGCGCCATCCACAGATACATAACAGTGCGTCATCCACCGATACATAACAGTGCGTCATCCACAGATACATAACAGTGCGCCATCCACAGATACATAACAGTGCGTCATCCACCGATACATAACAGTGCGTCATCCACAGATACATAACAGTGCGCCATCCACAGATACATAACAGTGCGTCATCCACAGATACATAACAGTGCGTCATCCACAGATACATAACAGTGCGTCATCCACAGATACATAACAGTGTGTCATCCACAGATACATAACAGTGCGTCATCCACAGATCCCCATAACAGTGCGTCATCCACCGATACATAACAGTGCGTCATCCACAGATACATAACAGTTCGTCATCCACAGATACATAACAGTGCGTCATCCACAGATCCCCCATAACAGTGCGCCATCCACAGATACATAACAGTGCGCCATCCACAGATACATAACAGTGCGTCATCCACAGATCCCCATAACAGTGCGCCATCCACAGATACATAACAGTGCGCCATCCACCGATACATAACAGTGCGTCATCCACAGATACATAACAGTGCGCCATCCACAGATACATAACAGTGCGTCATCCACAGATACATAACAGTGCGTCATCCACAGATATATAACAGTGCGCCATCCACAGATACATAACAGTGCGTCATCCACCGATACATAACAGTGCGTCATCCACAGATACATAACAGTGCGTCATCCACAGATACATAACAGTGCGCCATCCACAGATACATAACAGTGCGCCATCCACAGATACATAACAGTGCGTCATCCACCGATACATAACAGTGCGTCATCCACAGATACATAACAGTGCGCCATCCACAGATACATAACAGTGCGTCATCCACAGATACATAACAGTGCGTCATCCACAGATACATAACAGTGCGCCATCCACAGATACATAACAGTGCGTCATCCACAGATACATAACAGTGTGTCATCCACAGATACATAACAGTGCGTCATCCACAGATCCCCCATAACAGTGCGTCATCCACCGATACATAACAGTGCGTCATCCACAGATACATAACAGTTCGTCATCCACAGATACATAACAGTGCGTCATCCACAGATCCCCCATAACAGTGCGCCATCCACAGATACATAACAGTGCGTCATCCACAGATACATAACAGTGCGCCATCCACAGATACATAACAGTGCGCCATCCACAGATACATAACAGTGCGCCATCCACAGATACATAACAGTGCGCCATCCACAGATATATAACAGTGCGTCATCCACAGATACATAACAGTGCGCCATCCACAGATACATAACAGTGCGCCATCCACAGATACATAACAGTGCGTCATCCACAGATACATAACAGTTCGTCATCCACAGATACATAACAGTGCGTCATCCACAGATCCCCCATAACAGTGCGCCATCCACAGATACATAACAGTTCGTCATCCACAGATACATAACAGTGCGTCATCCACAGATACATAACAGTGCGTCATCTACAGATACATAACAGTGCGTGATCCACAGATCCCCCATAACAGTGCATCATCCACAGATCCCCCATAACAGTGCGTCATCCACAGATCCCCCATAACAGTGCGCCATCCACTGATACATAACAGTGCGTCATCCACAGATACATAACATTGCGCCATCCACAGATACATAACAGTGCGCCATCCACTGATGCATAACAGTGCGTCATCCACAGATCCCCCATAACAGTGCGCCATCCACAGATACATAAAAGTGCGTCATCCACAGATACATAAAAGTGCGTCATCTACAGATAGATTGGAGGCTTGGGCAGAAAAATGGCAGATGAGGTTTAACACTGACAAATGTAAAGTTATGCACATGGGAAGGAATAATGCAAGTCACCCGTACATATTAAATGGTAAAACACTCGGTAACACTGACATGGAAAAGGATCTAGGAATTTTAATAAACAGCAAATTAAGCTGCAAAAACCAGTGTCAGGCAGCTACTGCCAAGGCCAATAAGATAATGGGTTGCATCAAAAGGGGCATAGATGCCCATGAAGAGAACATAGTCCTACCACTTTACAAATCACTAGTCAGACCACACATAGAGTACTGTGTACAGTTCTGGGCTCCTGTGAACAAGACAGACATAGCAGAGCTGGAGAGGGTTCAGAGGAGGGCAACTAAAGTAATAACTGGAATGAGGGATCTACAGTACCCTGAAAGGTTATCAAAATTAGGGTTATTCACCTTAGAAAAAAGACGACTGAGGGGAGATCTAATAACTATGTATAAATATATCAGGGGTCAGTACAGAGATCTCTCCCATCATCTATTTATCCCCAGGACTGTGACTGTGACGGATGGACATAACCCACATCGTGCAGCAGTTTGTGTTCAGCCAACTTTCAGTATTTTTGCCAGATTTCTACCGAATCTCCACCAGACCCCATTATACTTAAGGGGGCCAGCGGACACTCCAGTTGCATCCAGCAGTGCCGGATCCGGAGAATTCCAGCAGGCTGTTCTCTGTCGGAATAGCTGCCGCAGATGTGTAACTAGCCTGAGTTTTGTGGCATTCCTAGAAGTCACACATAACGGTGCGTGGAGGTTTGGGTGTCTGTGTATGAACACATGTACTGTATAAATGACCCTGGAGGGCAGAAGATAGCGTGAATGACAATTTGCGATCTTTCTGGTTATCTATTAGTATCTGTGATCTCTGGATGCAACTGACAAAACATACCACAGATTGATTGATATTTAGCAGAGCATGATGCACTCCTCTCAAAGCAATGCGCCGGGATAATGGATGATGAAATCAGTAATACCATTCCACTTGGTCATCCTCTGCGTCTGGAGGAAAGAAGGTTTGTACACAAACATAGAAAAGGATTCTTCACGGTTAGAGCAGTGAGACTATGGAACTCTCTGCCTGAGGAGGTGGTGATGGTGAGTACAATAAAGGAATTCAAGAGGGGACTGGATGTATTTCTGGAGTGTAATAATATTACAGGCTACAGCTACTAGAGCGTACTTGATCCAGGGAGTTATTCTGATTGCCTGATTGGAGTCGGGAAGGAATTTTTTTCCCCTTAAGTGGGGAAAATTGGCTTCTGCCTCACAGGGGTTTTTTGCCTTCCTCTGGATCAACTTGTAGGAAACAGGCCGAACTGGATGGACAGATGTATTTTTTCGGTCTTATATACTATGTTACTAATATGTTACAGATGTCCCCATAACAGTGCGTCATCCACAGATCCCCCATAACAGTGCGTCATCCACAGATACATAAAAGTGCGTCATCCACAGATACATAACAGTGCGCCATCCACAGATTTACCCATAACAGTGCGCCATCCACAGATGTCCCCATAACAGTGCGTCATCCACAGATCCCCCATAACAGTGCGTCATCCACAGATGTCCCCATAACAGTGCGTCATCCACAGATCCCCCATAACAGTACGTCATCCACAGATGTCCCCATAACAGTGCGTCATCCACAGATGTCCCCATAACAGTGCGTCATCCACAGATCCCCCATAACAGTACGTCATCCACAGATGTCCCCATAACAGTGCGTCATCCATAGATCCCCCATAACAGTGCGTCATCCACAGATCCCCCATAACAGTGCGTCATCCACAGATCCCCCATAACAGTACGTCATCCACAGATGTCCCCATAACAGTGCGTCATCCACAGATCCCCCATAACAGTGCGTCATCCACAGATCCCCCATAACAGTGCGTCATCCACAGATCCCCCATAACAGTGCGTCATCCACAGATCCCCCATAACAGTGCGTCATCCACAAATTTAAAAATGAATTTAAAAATGTGGCTCTCAAAAGAAATTTCAATCGTGGTTTTGGCGATATTTGGCTCAGTTGACAAAAAAGTTTGCCCACCACTGCGTTAGGCCATCAGTAATAATACCCTGGACAACCCCATTACATTTTTCTGATGCTCGAAATCTGCCCCATAGACAAAGCAAAATTTTGCCGGCTAGCACCAACCACAAAGGAGCCTACTGCATACAGTGTGGCCCTCGGACCAGAAGAGGCTGTGCATCCCTTTTCTAGTATATAGTTTCAGTAATGCTTAGGCTACATTCACATCTGTGTTTTTAAGGCTACTTTCACATTAGCGTTAGCAGGGTCCGACATGCTGCAGTTTCTGTCCGCCTGCCTCTCAGCATGTTGGCCGTGCTGCGGCCGGACCTCCGGCCTGTCCTTATTATAGTGAATGGGGCCAGAGCGGACTTCCGGCGTCGCACATGGGCTAGCGTTCGGACGGATACGGCAGGCTGTTGTTCTACTGGAACAACCTGTTGAAAAAGGCTGCCGCTAGTGTGAAAATAGCCAAAAGCTACTTTCACACTAGCGTTTTTACTGGATCTGGCAGGGTTCAGCAATAACGCTTCCGTTTCTGATAATACAACCATCTGCATCCGTTATGAAGGGATCCGGTTGTATTATCTTTAACATTGCCAAGACAGGTCTGTCATGATATCCATTGAAGGTCAATGGAGAACCGATCCGTTTTCTATTGTGGCAGAGAAAACGGATTCTTCCCCATTGACTTGCATTGGGGTCATGCTGGATCCGTCTTGCTCCGTTTCCCAGGATAGAAAGCAAACTACAACGTGTTGCGGTTTGCTCTTCGGTATGGGAACGCAACTAAACGGAACGGAATGCATTTTGGAGCATTCCGTTCTGTTCAGTTCAGTTTTGTCCCCATTGACAATGAATGGTGATAAAACTGAAGTGTTTTTTTTCCGGTATTGAGGCGCTATGACTGATCTTAATACCGGAAAACTAAAATGCTAGTGTGAAAGTAGCCTAATTCAGGTTTTGAGATCTGGCAGAGAATCTCAAAAACCTGACCAGTTTTGTCCCCATTCATTGCCAATGGGGACAAAACTGATCACAATTAGAGATGAGCGAACTTTAAAAAAAAGTCCAGTGTTCGGCGTTCGGGTTGTGGTAAGTCACGCATCCCGTTATGGATTCCACTATAGCGGCATATGGAATCCATAAGGGGCGGCTGCCACCAACCCGAACTTCAGCACTGGAGGATCCAGTGTTGAGCCACGCCCCCTGCACTGATCACATGACAGTGACGTCACCCCAGGTCCTTCGGCTGTTCAACAGTTCGGGTTGGTGGCAGCCGCCCCTTATGGATTCCATATGCCGCTATAGTGAAATCTATAACGGGATGCGCGACTTACCACAACCCGAACGCCGAACACCGGACTTTTTTTTAAAGTTCGCTCATCTCTAATCACAATGCATAAGTTCAGTTGCGTTTTGGGGCGGGATCTGGTTTACAAACTGAACAAGCCTGATCAGGCATAAAAATCAATATTAGTCAGTGGTGCCTGATCACCTTTTATTGTTACAGAAAAAAATGTATCAGGCGCCCATTGACTTACAATGATTTTGAGGCGTGATCAAGTTTGTTCAGTTTTCATTTAATACAATCGGATGCGGACGAAACTGAGCCATCAGGATGTATTAAATGGAACAAATCCTTTTAATTCAGGTTTTTAGATCCTCTGCCGGATCTCAAAACCTGAATGAAATGCGCAGATGTGAAAGTAGCCTTACTTGTGATGACGTATTCCCCAGCGC
Source organism: Bufotes viridis (assembly GCA_033119425.1). Classification (NCBI taxonomy): domain Eukaryota; kingdom Metazoa; phylum Chordata; class Amphibia; order Anura; family Bufonidae; genus Bufotes; species Bufotes viridis. The sequence goes on from CM065596.1 coordinate 79,659,447, forward strand.
TTCACGGGGTGTGATGCGTGTATATAACCTGAAGAATTGTGGTACATTCCTTCCTCTGTAATTGTTGCTATGAGGTATAGTTAGAAAATGTCTGATAAACCACAAGGAGCTTCCTGGGATATTCCTAGACTCTTAGTCCGAGCCGTCGGTTAGCATGTGTTATGTGAGATCACATGCTTACCATCTTTAGCAGCAGTCACTCAGGATGCTGGTGCCAAGAAGCCGACGCTCCTGTTATTTTCTACTCTGCTATTTAAGTAGCTGTGATAATGGAGTCATTTCTAAGTGCCTCTTGGTTGGTGGAGTAGCCGCCTGAAAGATGGCTTTGTGCTCGATCTTCTGTGGTAAGACGCCATTAGATCCTGTGTGAATGGTCAAGAATTACAAGCTCATTTGTAAAATGAAAGATGCCCTCCTCACCATATGACAGGATCCGGTAGAGAAAATATGGCTTTATACAGATGAGCTGAGACAGTCCTTGCAGGTACGGGCATGGTGAGGCTTTAGGTATATATATAGCAGGCGAGAAAGATCCTCTTTAAAGGGGGATTCATCAGCTCTCCACAAGAACTGGGGGTCACTTGTGTGAACGGAGCGGTAGTGTGTGTGACCACCACTCCATTCACTTCTATGGGACTGCTTGGTTATTGCTGTCCCATAGAGGAGAATGAAGGAGATGGGGGGGTGCATGCATACCACTGCTCCATTCACAAAGGGGATTTTGGTATCCCCTTACTTGTGATTGTAGATGGTCCCAGCACTCATAACGTATATCACTTAGGGCTCATGCACACAAACAATTTTTTTTCCAGTGGCCACAAAAAAAAAAACATGTCCTATTATTGTCCGCATTACGGACAAGGATAGGGCTTTTCAATTGTGGGCAAAATGCGGAATGCACACAGCCAGTTTCCATGTTTTGCGGAACCGCAGTTCGTGTGCATGAGCCCTTATCCTGTGGAGGCTAAGGCTACTTTATGCCGGAAATTGGATGGACATAAACCACATCGTGCAGCAGTTTGTGTTCAGCCAACTGTCAGTATTTTTGCCAGATTGCGACCGAATCTCCACCAGACCCCATTATACTTAAGGGGGCCAGCGGACACTCCAGTTGCATCCAGCAGTGCCGGATCCGGAGAATTCCAGCAGGCTGTTCTCTGTCGGAATAGCTGCCGCAGATGTGTAACTAGCCTGAGTTTTGTGGCATTCCTAGAAGTCACACATAACGGTGCGTGGAGGTTTGGGTGTCTGTGTATGAACACATGTACTGTATAAATGACCCTGGAGGGCAGAAGATAGCGTGAATGACAATTTGCGATCTTTCTGGTTATCTATTAGTATCTGTGATCTCTGGATGCAACTGACAAAAGATACCACAGATTGATTGATATTTAGCAGAGCATGATGCACTCCTCTCAAAGCAATGCGCCGGGATAATGGATGATGAAATCAGTAATACCATTCCACTTGGTATCCCTGACACTAAAATGGCGTTGTGCGGTTAAATTAGGGCATCCTTCTTGTCAGCGCAGGAGGTTATTAAAGGCACTGTTACAACTGGCACAATATACTATTTCTTACTTGGGCATTGGTTTGACAGCTGGTAATTTAGGTCTATAATATCCTCAGCACTATAGTTAACAGGCGCATGCTATAAATATGTTGTAGTGTTCAGTAATTCTTATTTCCCAGTATTCCCAGGAGTTACTTACACATTAGGAAACAGGAAGCAAATGGGATTTAAGCAGATCACCTTCCATCTCCATCTGCTGTAGTAGTATTCCCATCCCTATTATTTTATTAGCTACCATTTAACCATTCTGGGTGCCTAGAATCCAGGCATCCTTGATCCTGATATGCTTATACTGTATACGGTTGCCAAGGGTGTAGCAAGTAACCATGGGGCCCCATAGTGAGTGGCCGGAGATCTTTGAGACTGGCAACACGTGGTTTGTTTGACATGTCTACCTTGTGGATCAATAGGCGTCTGTGTTGTTTCTGGTACTGGCCACACCCTTTACCTCCAGGTGTTGCTATTGTGGTCATTTAGCTTTCCCTATTTATAGTTGTTTCTCCCACAATGCTGTGCGGTTTATAGCTTCAATTGGACCTGTGGATAGCTGGTGTTTGAATCTCGGCTGAATTCCTGGTGCTGCCATAGCTTCTTGGAAGTTGGAAGTTAAGGCCCATTTTACACGAGCAAGTATTCCGCCCGGGTGCAATGCGTTATGTGAACGCATTGCGCCCGCACGGAATCCGGACCCATTCATTTCAATGGGTCTGTGTACATGAGCGTCGGTTTTAACGCATCTCTTGTGCGTTGCGTGAAAATCGCAGCTTGTTCTATATTCTGCGAATTCCGCAGTGAATGGGGCTGCGATGCAAATTTGGAAGCGCTCACTAGTATGCATTGGGTGCCGAGAGCAGGGAAGAAGTGCTGCAAGCGCTTACAGTACTCAGCCTCCCTTGTCTTCTTTGCTGGGGCCGGCGCTGTCAGTGTATACATGTCACCTGCAGCGGTGCCCATGTGTCGGTCAGTTAGTGTATGTTTATATGTCACCTGTAGCGGTGCCCATGTGTCAGTCAATCAGTGTATGTTTATATGTCACCTGTAGCGGTGCTCATGTGTGCAGTCGCTGTGCATGTTTCTGCCTGCTTACGTGGATGAGGGCGGGGCCTGCAGGATCAGCCCCTCCCCTGCACGGGATCGCTGACTTCCTCATTCTCCGCACGGACAGTGACTCCCTCGTCTACAGTCTATGAGCAGACTACAGCCACCAGGATATCAGCACTGCCTCCGCTCACACCATGTCCAAGCCGCCACCTGAACCAGTGAAGCCAGGTGAGAGAGGCCTGCCCTGGGCCGCTGCCCCCTCCCTGCCATATACACAGGAGCCTCCCTCCACCCTCGCGTGGGCTGCCTACCTGTGACACCAGCATCTACTGCCCATGGGCCACTGTCACGGTGCATGCTGGGAGCTGGCTAGTTGTCAGCACACACGTAGCCTGGGATGCCCTGGACTTCCTGTCACTAAGCCCATTGAAGAACTCCATGGCAGCCACTCCCCAGCTAGAGAGGTGACAGTGTGGGAGAGTGGCACTGCAGTGTGCCAGGTTATCAGTGGGGGCTGGTGATCTGGAAGGAGTGTTGAATTTGTCATGTCTAACAGTGCCCTAAGGAAAGTCACCAGGTGCCACCCTCCAGTAGCCTAAAAAACTGTGCCAGAACATTACCACACTATGCATAAGGCCTCATGCACCACCGTATGGGGGGAAAATGACCGTGCGTTGTATAAAGCGAATACTAGTGAGCACTTCCATAATGGAAGCGCTCACTAGTATGCATTAGCTGCCGGAAACGGGGAAGAAGCACTGCAAGCGCTTCCGGTACTCACCCTCCCTTGTCATCTTTGCTGGGGCCGGCGCTACACTGTCCTGACCCTGTACAGCAGCAGGACGTAGTGTGCGCACTATGACCTGATGCTGCACGCTGTCAGCACAGGCCGGAGAAGACAGGGGAGCGTGACTTCTGCCAGAAATGAAGAGGAGCCGTGGCACAGAAGAGGTAAGAGGAGTTTTTTATTTTATTCTGATCTGAGGTCTGATGGGGGTCAGAAACAAAGGGCTGATCTGAGGTCTGATGGAGGTCAGAAATAAAGGGCTGATTTGAGGTCTGATGGGGTTCTGACATGGTGGGCTGATCTGAGGTCTGATGGGGTTCTGACATGGAGGGCTGATATGGGGATCTGATGTGATGTCCTGATATTTATGGGGGTCTGATAGAGGTCTGATGAAAGATATTTTTTTCTTATTTTCCTCCTCTAAAATCTGGGGTGCGTCTTATCATCAGGTGTGTCTTATAAAGCGAAAAATACGGAATTGTTTCTACCAATGTACGCAAAGTGGTACCAATAAAAACTGCAGCCCATCACGCAAAAAGCAAACGCTTATACACCTAGGAAGAGAAAGAGAAAAACTCTAAAAGAGAAAAAAGTTATCCTATTATCTATACTGCATAGTGAACCCCATAATTAATAAAACCTACAGTCCCACAAAAAACAAGCCCTAACATTGCTGTCTCAACAGAAAAATAAAAAAGTTGCTAGTCTTAGATCTGGTGGTAATAGGCTGTTCCTCTTGTATTTCTGTATAATTGTACATATCCTCAGGCCGGAGGGGTGACATGGACATCTGTGCATGTTATCAATCCCCCCCCCCCATCAATCAAAGAGCACCTCCAACTGACAGGTCCTCTTTAAAGCTAGCCAAGCATGCATGTTTATGGTGCATTAGGAGAAATAAGAGTTTGATGGACGGCCACTTATATGTATGACTGGCTTTAAAAAAAACAGCTATCATATTCTGGCGCTGAAGAGATCCAAGAGCGATGTGAAAGCTGCAAGTGTAAGTCTACTTTAACATCTGCGTTTTTAGGCCCCTTTCACATATGCGTTTCTCTTTTCTAGTATTGAGATACGGCAGAGGATCTTAATACCGGAGAAAAAAGTTTCCGTTTTGTCCCCATTTATTGTCAATGGGGACAAAACTGAACTGAGCAGAATGGAGTGGTTCAAAAACCGCTGCAAGCTCAATTAGGCATCTGTGGGACCACCTTGGCTCTATGGATCCTACCCCGTGCACTGCAGTCAGCATGGCTCCTGATATCTGTGCCAACTTACCTGGACCTTATTGATATATATAGCTGTGTCTGTGCTGCACATGGCGGTTACTATTAATATTAGCAAGTGGTGGTCATAATAATGTGACTTTAATGTGTATATCTGGGGAGGTGACAGGTCCTCTTTAAAGGGAATCTGTCACCAGTTCTAGCTCCAGCGCATGCCATTGAGTCCCCGTATTCATGAGCTCACGGTTCTCTCCGCCCACCTTCCTCTGACAGTTTTTTCCATATTAATCAGCACCAGGTGGGCGGGAAGAGCCAGGAGCTCATGAATATGAGGACTTGTTCAGCACGGGCTGGAGCTGTTTGGCACAAGATTTTAGCAAGATGGTTAGGTTAGTTAAATAAAGGGACCCAGCATTTTGCCCAGGGAATCACTCATTTATGTTACCCTTAGTTAGGATCCCTAAAAACTGGTGACAGTCCCTTTTTCAATTCAGCATATATATACATTGAAATGTTTATGTACTGATCTGATAAATAGAGAAAAGTTGGACATCTCCAGGAGTGCTTTACAGTGGCCTCCAGCCAGGGCCGGAGCGTCCTATACGCGGAATAGGCCGCCGCGTAGAGCGCCCCTTGGGAAGGAGCGCTGCTAGAAGCGCTGGCCCCGCCTCATGCTGCAGTCGCCCGAGCGCTCTGAATTGAGCCTCTGGCGGCTGCAGCACTGCCCGGGCTGGCGCGTCCATGAGGGCGCACCGCCCGGGCGCACCAAGAGGAGAGGAGCTGACAGGAGGGAAGCGCTCAGCGCTTCCTCCTGTCACTCCACTATAGCGTGGCCGAGCTCTTTATGGCCGCGGGTACAGGAGCATCTGTCTCCTGTACCCGGCCGGACTGACATGAAGTGCGCACACAGTGTCCACTACCTGTCAGTCCCCTCGGGTACAGGAAACAAAAGCTCCTGTACCCGCGGACCATACAGAGCTCGGCCGCGCTACACTAGAGGGAGTAAAGAATGACAGGGGCTGGGAGAGAATGACAAGGGGGGGGGGGAGTGTGAAGAATGACAAGGGGGGGAGAGAGAATGACAAGGGGGGGGAGTGTGAAGAATGACAAGGGGGGGGGGTGAAGAATGACAAGAGGGGGGTGAAGAATGACAAGGGGGGGAGAGAGAGAAATGGCATTAGTTAAAGGGGTTCTGCAGTTTAGATCTATCCTCTGATAGATAGATCATCAGCATCTGATCGGCAGGGGTCCGACACCTGGGACCCTCGCCGATCAGCTGTTTGAGAAGGCAGCGGCGCTGGCGGTAGCACCTCGGCCTTCTCGCTGTTTACCGCAGGCGCAGTGACGTCACGACTAGTATCACTGGCCTTGGCGGGGTTAAGCTCTGTTCACTTGAATGAAGCTTAGCCCTACCCAGGCCAGTGATACTAATTGTGACGTCACTGCGAGAAGGCTGAGGTGCTACTTCCAGCGCCGCTGCCTTCTCAAACAGCTGATTGGCGGGGGTCCTGGGTGTCGGACCCCTACCGATCAGTTTAAACAAACTGTAGAACCCCTTTAATATGGCAGATCATATGGGTGGGGCATTGTGATGTCACATGTGGGGGGGGGGGCGGCAAACTTTTCTTTTGCCTAGGGCGGCAAAAATCCTTGCACCGGCCCTGCCTCCAGCAATCTGTCCTACAGTATAAAAAGGACAGATTTTCAGGTGATCTAATTTTTTCATACAAATCATATTTCTTCTAGAGTCAGACATCTTGAGCAGTGAGGGGCTGGTCGAGCTGCTTAAGAAATGCTCCATTTCCCTTTGATTGACCGGGCCATTTGCTCCAAGTAGCAAGCGCACAGGCTCTGCTGCAGCTACCTGGTGTCACGGCTGAGCAGCCTGACAGCAACGGAAGCAAGATTTGATTCTTTATCCCTGTTTCTTTAAGGCTGCCCAGCTGTGTCAGCATATTGCACACAAGATTACATCTATTGTACAGGAGATGGTAAAGAAGACACCCTGTGTGAGATATGCCATTGGGCTGAGTGGACTGACAGTTGCTCACCACTGTTCTGTACAGAGCGCAGTGTAATGAAGTGAGACCTTGCCCTTCTCCCACACAGCTTGGCAGCTGAAAGCAACCCTTCCTATTAAGATTCTAGGACGGGGTGCTAGCTGCCATTTAAAAGCATCCCCAGAGAACCCCTTTAATGACATATATGGTTTGCAGTATTTGGCAGAAGCTAAAACCAGAAAACCATACGATTCATTGTGACCTATTCTGTGGACTTCATGCTCACGGCAGCAGAAATGCACTATGTTCCAATGCAACAATGACAATTTGAGATTTAAAGAGGAAGAGGTTATAGTAGCTCTTCTGAAATCTATTTTACTTTTTTGCTAGCACACTCTGTTATTCCTCCTGTAAATTATGTAATTATTATTCCCATTGTTAGTAAGGTGGATGCTCGTCTGTAGGTACACGCCTCATTTGTCAGTGTAGTCATATCTTTTCAGGAGACAAGAACAGCACAATGCAGACTTATAACAAAAAGGGCTCTGGAGTTGCCATTCTATGGGGAATACACGTATGTGCACACAGGAAGAAGACATAATAGGCCCTCTTTAATGACTGGACTATGCCAGACCTGCTCCGTGCACTGATTTCATAGAAAGCCACAGGTTTGCCAACTTTATATATTTTATACAAGAAAATAGAAAGCCAGCACATCTCACCATTTCAGTGCTAGATTTCCATGTTCTCGTATTAGATGTTCTTGCGGACTTGTGGATACAGACTGGGAAAACGTGATATCAGCACAAGTTTTTACCATTTTTTATACCACTCTTGCCTCGTTCCATGGTGGTTGAACAGATTTACTATACTTTACAGCCCATAGCTGGTGTAGATTTACATGTCTGGCACATGAACTGCCTGAAGATGCGTCAAATTTATTAATAGAATGTATGGGCTCCGATCAGCCGAAGTTAGTTATCTGCGAAGTCGCGCGTGACTTTGTTGAATCGCTTCGGTAGTTGATTTTTAAAGTGGAAAACCACTTTAAATCTTGAAACCGAACTCCGCTTTGACAGCTCCACACTACTTCTGAATTTAGAATTTTTTTCTGTTTATGTGCTCTTTCAGCTGCCTCTTTAACAAATGGTCCTGTGATGCTGGTTTCTATAGGTGTGGTTCTTGACCATTTACTTCTGTAAAAAATATGTACATTTATTAACTTTTGCGCTTGTTGTTTTTGTTGTGCTGTCGTGATGTGTCTTTACGCAGTACAATGTATTATGTGATTACTTAAATCAGAATCTTAAATTCTAGAAGTGGCTCTTATTGTAAAAAAAAATTAAACTAAGTTGACTTTTACAATTGTGATATCAGATTGTTGTCACTATTTCTTATCTTTTTCTTTTCATTACCGTAAAGGCCATCTGTCACCATGATTAACCATATAAACCCAGGCATAATGCGCCAATTTACAGTTGCAGATAAATCTCATCTTTCTTATGCAAGTGAGGAGCCTGGAGAATCAAGGGGCTGACCTAGCTCCTTGGACCACCGCTTTACCTTCTCCTCTCCCCCGTCAACACTTCCCCTCATGGCCTGATTGACAGAGCCAGGCATCCTCACTGTTCAGGTGCTTGGCCCTGAAGTCTTGTGCTTGCTGAGGCAAGATTTCATTGCTGCATGCGCAGTTGATCTCACAGATGACATCAGTCTTGTCCTGGAAGAGAGAAGCTTGGCTTTACTGATCTAGAAATGAAGCCAAGTCTTCTCGTCCGGGAGGAGACTAAGATCATTGGTGCTTGTGCAATGCAGATCTCAGTTGTGAGAGCCTCTTCTTGCTCTGAGATCTGCATTGCACTCCTAAGGCTGATGTCATTTGCATTTGAGCAATGCAGATCTCAGAGCATGGAGAGCCTCCTGAGATCAACACGCATGTGACGATAAGGTCTTGCTACAGGAAGCATGGGATTTCGGAGCCAGCATCTGAACAGTGAGGATGCCTGGTCCTGGGTATAAGGCCGTGGGCAAGGAAGAGGTGATGGTATGCGTATGCCCCGAGGAGCCAGGCCAGCCCCTCTGTGCTCTGAGCATCTAATTTACATAAAAATAAAAGTCAGTTTTGCTACAACCATATATCGGATTACAGCAATACAGAATTTAATTTACCAAGCAGTATGTTTGGTTTAAAAGGCCTCCTGCCCATGACTAACAGGAAAGACACCTTACAGTTATGGGGAGAGCACGTCTCATCTGGCAGCATAGTAGGGGTGACAGGTTCCTTGTGCCACTGCCAATTTCTGAGGAAATGATACTTTTGTGCAGACTATTATTTTCCAACACTTTGAAATACCCATAAGATGAGATACTTGCAGCAAAAACAATTGTTTCACAAACCCTTTCCTAATGAAACTGCTGCATATTCCACAAAATTCACTCTGACCAATCCCTAAAATACAGTCCTACTGAAACTGGGCAGTAATATGGTGAAGTATAATTGCAGACTGACACATGTATTGCGCCAGTAATCTGATAGGGCTGGTTGGTTCTCATTCTGTCAGTGGTGCCCATAGCAGCCAATCAGATTCAGGCTTTCATCTTTCCACAGCTTATTTTAAATGAAAATGTGTTCTGATTGGTTGCTATGCAGCACTGGCACGTTTCCTCAGAGCACTGTGCATGAGGTCTTTTAGCACATAGCAGTTGCTTATTGCTCATGCTCTGCGTGCAAATCATTTACCATGAAATGTACAACCTCTGCTTGGTACAAAAAGGACACCCCCAGAAAAATGCATAGGTGTTTTACAGAGGCTTCTGTGTAAGGTATTTGGTGAACATCAGAAGGGAATACAGGGACATTACTTTGTTACTAGAGCATCATGTTTCTATGCTGTGCCGTTCTCTTGTTGCTATGTTTACTTGTTGCTATGGTGGAGGAGTCAGCAGGCTTATTACTAATCCTTTAGCAGCAAGGCTCTCACTTCAGGTTATTTCTTCATTTTATAGTGGGTAGCACAGTGAGAATGAGAGCCCTCCCTGAGTCCACAAATAGTTACAGGTCAGGATATGTTATAATGAGTGTCGCAGCGTAGGGGGTGTGCCCTCAGATTGGTACAGGACATCTGCTGTTCTCCATTCCCATAGTGACACTGTGGTATAACGCTTTTATCCCCAGGTTTATTGCCTTAATATGAGTAACCCGGTTTAAGAAAAATAGCTTTTTCATTTTACATCATGTCATGCACCAGGGGGTCACTCCATAGATGTTCCCATAGATTTTAATTGGCAAAATACACCAAAAGGGTGTCCCTTTGGCATACATTTGGACAGGATACATGATGATTTTGTAGCACCAACTGCATTGCAAATTTCTTTTCGATAGAGTTGTATACGAAAAAGCCATACACGGCCGAGTCACATTATTATGACCACATCTTACTCTTGACATCAGCAGCACGTGGCTCATGAAGGAAGTCTCGCGTGGTGACCTGGCTTGATGGGTGTATAAGGAGTGCCACAAGCTGTCTGCACACATATTCCTCCTTGCTGTCATGGGTAAAAGGGGCGATTTATCAGTTGCAAAAGGGATGCTTATTGCTTTTCAGGCCGAATGTGGCAGTGTTTCTGAAACTGCGCAGTTTGTCAACTGTTTGCGTGCTGCTGTGGTGAAAATGTATCATTATTGTGAATAAGCAAAGTGGAAACTGCAGAGCACCATGTGCCATTAATGTGCAGGGTGAACTTTGGCTACGAAAGTGGGCTAGGGTGGACCGACACGCTATAGCATCCCACTGCCAGTGAACCAGGGGGCTACCAAACGTGTGTCTAAAATAACAGTTCAGCAAACCCTACTGGATATGGGGCGCCGTAGCAGATGGATGGTCACTGCACCTCTGCTAATGAAGTTACATCGGCAGAAAGCAGCTTCAGTTTTTGCAGCAGTATTGGAATTGGACCTCCGCTGATTGGCAAAGGGTTGCCTTCTCTGATGAGTCCCATTTTCCGATTCATCGATTGGACCTCCGCTGATTGGCAAAGGGTTGCCTTCTCTGATGAGTCCCATTTTCCGATTCATCGAACAGATGCACATTGGCTTGTCAGAGAACAAACACCCTGCAACCACTACTGCAAGAACGTGGCATTCGTGGCATTCTTTGGGCCCACTCATCCATGCTGAAGGTACTCTCAACCAAATTTGGGTATGAATGATCCTCCAGCAGCTGTGGGATGCACCACAGTCAGATCCAGATACTTGTGACAACCTACCAAGACTTTATTGAGTCAGTCCAAGCCCATCTAGCTGCTGTCCGTGCTGCACACGGCGGCTACTCTGGATATTAGCTGGTGGTCATAATAATGTGTATATAAGTGGCATACTTGCATTAACCACAAGCTGATGTCTGTCTGATGTATATGGCCTCCTCAAAAGGATTCCTCACAATAATGAGTGTTTAGCAGGTGCCTGCAGCATGCCTCTCCCTGTGTCCATGTTCCGGTCAGTGAAGCAGCACGTCACTACTGAAGCCAGTTATTGGCTGCAGCAGAGCATGTGGCCATGACCATGTTATGCCGGATGTCAACACTGAGGGGACTAGAACATGGATGCAACAGATGCAGAGTAGAAGACCAGAGCGGTGGGGAGCAGGTAAGTATGAATCTTCTGTTTAGAGAGGCAGGTAGTATGCACTTGCTAAAAACTCATTATTCCCCAGAACCCCTTTCAGGCCATACATTGTTTTTGAGCTGCTTTTTAAAAAACACATTACAAAAAAAACATTTAGCACGATTGCATTTTCTTATAGATGAATGTTAAATCATCATGTTTTGCCTGTAAGAATTGCAAGTGCAATTGCCATACTGATTTAACATGTTCTGTTTTTTGCGTTCCGCATACGGACCATATATGGAACCATTCATTTCAACGGATCCTCAAAAAAAACGGAAGGTACTCCGTATGCCTTCCGTTTCCGTATTTTTGTTTTTCTGTTCCGTTCAAAGATAGAACATGTCCTATTATTGTCCATATAACGGACAAGGCTAGTACTGTTCTATCAGGGGCCAGCTGTTCCGTTCCACAAAAAATGGAATGCACACGGACGTCATCTGTATTTTTTGCGGACCGCAAAATACTGAAAAAGCCATACGGTCGTGTGCAAGAGGCCTAAGGACCAGGCCATTTTTAGCAAATCTGACATGTGTCTCTTTATGTGGTAATAACTTTAAAATGCTTTTACTTATCCAGGCCATTCTGAGTTTGTTTTCTCGTCACATATCGTACTTCAGTGATAAAAATAAGTCAAAAAAATTAATTTTTATTTATAAATTAAAATACAAAATTTTCCAAAAAGTTTTGAAGAATGTGCAAATTTCCAAATTTCAATTTCTCTACTTTTATAATAGATAGTAATACCTCCAAAAATAGCTATTACTTTACATTTCCCATATGCCTACTTCATGTTTGGATCATTTTATTTTTTGGGGATATTAGAAGGCTTAGAAGTTTAGAAGCAAATCTTAACATTTTTAAGAACATTTCCAAACCCGTTTTTTTAGAACCAGTTCAGTTATGAAGTTACATTCTGGGGCTTACATATTAGAAACCACCCATAAATCACCCCATTTTAGATACTACACCCCTCAAACTATTCAAAACTGATTTTACAAACCTTGTTAACCCTTCAGGTGCCCCACAAGAATAAAATGAAAATGGGAATGAAATTTCAAAATTTCACTTTTTTTTAGCAGATTTTAAGTTTTAATCTATTTTTTCTGCAACTTATCAAGGGTTAACAGCCAAACAAAACTCAAAATCTATTGCCCTGAATCTGGAGTTTACAGAAACACCCCATGTGTGCCCAAGAACTGATGTATAGGCGCACAGCAGGCTTCAGAGTGGAAGGAGCACCATATGGATTTTGGAGAGCAGATTTAGCTGGAATGATAATTTGGAGCTATGCTGCATATGAAGACACCCTGAGGTGGCCCTACAGTGGAAACCCCCAAAAAGTGACCCCATTCCGGAAACTACACCCCTCAAGGATTATTTCAAGGTGTGTAGTGAGCACTTTGACCCATCAGGCATTTTACAGAATTAGAAAACGCTTGTTTGTGAAAATGAAAAATTTAAATTTTTTCCTGAAAAATTGACTTTAGGCCCACATTTTTCACTTTCACAAGGGGGAACTGGAGAAAGTGCACGCCGTAATTTATTGCCCATTTTCTCCTGATTACAGCAATACCCCATATGTGCTTGTATACTTCTATATTGGTGTACCACAGGGGTCAGAAGGAAAAGAGCACCAAATGGCTTCTGGAAGGCAAATTTTACTGGAATAATTGACAGGAGCCATCTTGCAATTAAACACACCCTGAGGAACCCCTAGAGTGGAAACCCCCAAAAAGTGACACCATTCCGGAAACTACACCCCTCAAGGAATATGTCAAGGTGTGTAGTGAGCACTTTGATCCATCAGGTGTTTCACAGAATTAGGAAACGCATAGCTGTGAAAATTAAAAATTTAATTTTTTTCCAGAAAAAGTTGCTTTACACTCACATTTTACACTTTCACAAGGGGAAACAGGACAAAATGCACCCCACATTTTGTTCCCCATTTCCCTCCGAATACGCCAACACCCCATATGTGCTCAAAAACTGATGTATGGGCGCACAGCAGGCTTCAGAGTGGAAGGAGCACCATATGGCGTTAGGAGAGAAGATTTAGCTGGAATGGTAATTGGGAGCTATGTCGCATGTGAAGACACTCTGAGGTGGCCCTACAATGCAAACCCCCAAAAAGTGACCCGATTCCGGAAACTACATCTCTCCAGGAGTTTTTCAAGGTGTGTAGTGAGCACTTTGACCCATGAGGTGTTTCACAGAATTAGAAAACAATTGGCTAATTCCACATTTTTTTTCCCCATTTCCCCCCGAATACGCCAACACCTGTGCTCAAAAAATTATTTATGGGCGCATGGCAGGGCTCTAGAGTCAAACAGCTAAATATGGATTTTGCTGACCTGAATTGGCAGACATGGATTTTAAGTGCCATGTCGCATTAAATAAATTCCTGAGGTCACCAGAAATTAAAAACCCCAACAAGTGACCCCATTTCCGAAAGAGCACCCCCATACGAACATTTTAGGTGGTGGAAGGGGTACTTTTCAACAAACAGGTGTCTCACAGAAGACAGAAACACTTGTGAAAGCATTTCAAAGCACACATTTGTAAAAATGAAAAATTACTAGCAGACCCTAATTTTTCACTTTCACAAGGGGTTAAAGGAGAAAATGCACCCCGGTATGTGTTCCCCATTTTCTCCCCATTCAGAAAACACTCATTATGTGCTTGTAGCCTGCTGTATGGGCGCACAGCAGTGCTCTAGAGGCAAAATGCAAAATATAGTTTTTGTAGGCCTGAATAAACAGACATGGATTTTAGCTGCCATGACGCATTAAATGCATTTCCTGAGGTCCCCAGAAATAAAAAACCCCAACAAGTGACCCCATTACAGAAAGAGCACCCCCGTACGAACATTTTAAGGGGTGGAAAGGGCACTTTTGACATAACAGTTGTCTCACAGAGTAGAATATGTAGTGGTTGTTGGAAAGTAGATATGCAAACAAGGTGGACTAAATCAGAGATATAAAGTGGAAATATTACAGGGAGCATAAAGGATGCTTTTTTGGGTGCTTCCCTTCCTTGTTGTCTGGGGGACTTGACATGGAAAATGTGGCCCTGGTACAACAGAGGGAACCTTAACTTCCAGAAGTACTGGGACTCTCCCCGGCCTAAGTTTGAAAAATTAGGGCCTTGGTTACCACCTCTTGGAACTGAAGGAAAGTTCCTCTGTGACCTGCAGAATGAAATAGCATGTACGCATTGCACATTGCCATCTGTACAATGTGTAGGGCCAGCTTTTTGTACCACACTTTTGTTTTTTATGTGGCACTATAGGGCTTCATAGGTTGATTTGAAAGATCTACCCCTCCCATGTGCCTGTTGTAGTTCGGGATACAAACTGGTTTGGGGGTAGTGGTTGTGGTACCACGTACAGGAGCAGGGGAGCTGGCATTAGTGTGAATGGTGGTCATTACAGGGACGTCCCTCTTGTCCTTGTACTTAACCACCAGCATGTTCTCATTGCGGAGAGCCCTACTTTCACCCATTCTCCATGGTTGCCCTACCAGGGATCTAGGGAGGCCTCTCTGATTTTTGCGTACTGTGTAGCAGGCCACAGTACCTCTGGCAGTTAGAGCGTTGTTCCAGCCAATAGCAGCGCTGGCAGGGGACCCAAAACACTGGTGTCCCCTGCCTGTCCTAGGAGGAGACAGGTGCTGCACCGGTCACCTCCACATGATCCCCCCCCCCCGAAGCTCTGTATCGCAGATCCTTACCCAGAGTTCATGTACGGCGCTGGTCCTTAAGGGGTTAGGGCTGCTTTCACAGAGTCATTGTTTCATAAGTGATTACCATCAGTGACTGTGATCCAAAACCTGGTGCAAATCTTTTCATTAAAAGTTATTTTTGTATAGACTTGGCTTCTGGTTTTGGCTCACAATCATTGAGAGAAGTCACCGATCAGACACTGACTGTGTGAAAGCAGCCTAGCTATCGAGGAACAGCTGCAGTGCACACCATTGCATACAAGTCACTTTACAGTTTTGGATTAGAGTTGTAACCTAACCCCTTGGATACTGCAGGTTTTTTTATTTTTTTCCGTTTTCATTTTTCTTCCCTATCTTCCTTGAGCCATAACTTTTTTATTTTTCAGTTCACATATCCATATGAGGGCTTATTTTTTGCGGGACAAGTTGTACTTTCTAATGCCACCAATTAATATGGAATACAATGTAGTGGGAAGCTGGAAAAAAATTCCAAATGGGGTGGAATTGGGAAAAAACAGGCAATTCCTCCACCGTTTTACGGGTTTTGTCCCTACGGCGTTCCCTCTGCTGCAAAACTGACCAATGACCTTCATTCTCTGGGTCAACATGATTACAAAGATACCACATTTGTATAGGTTTTCTATGTCTAAATACTGCAAAAATAAATTAAAACTAAATTTTTTTTTTAACATCACCAAATCACCATTACATCTGACCCCCCATAATATTTTAATAGTTATATCTACTGAGCTTTGTGGGGCTCATTTTTTGCAGCACGATTTTTATGTCGTAGTTTTATTCCGGCCGCCTCTGAGCATGTTTGCGATGCTGCAGCCGGAACTCCGACCCACCCCCACTATAGTGAATGGAGCTGGAGCGGAATTCCAGTGTTACACGTGCACTAGCGGCAGCACGGATCCGGCAGGCTGGTCCCCCGCCATAACAGCCTGCTGGATAATGCTGCCGCTAATGTGAAAGTAGCCTAAGGGTGCTTTCACACTTGCGTTCTTTGGATCTGGGCGGGCAGTTCTGTCCCGCCGGATCCGTAACAACGCCTGACAACTGAAAGCATGCAGGATCCGTCTACAAATGCATTGCAAGTGTGGATCCGTCATTCCGTTTGCCATGCGGATAGACGGATCTGTCCTTCAGTCTTTTTATTAATTCTGGATCCGCCCCCAATGTAAGTCAATGGGACTTGAGGCCGGATCCGACGTTCAGGCATGTGTTCCGGCTTTTCAGGACGGAGACAAAACCGCAGCATGCTGAGGTTTTGTCAACGTCCTAAAAATGTTCACATACTGAACGGAAGGCATCCTGATGCATCCTGAACGGATTTCTCTCCATTCAGAATGCATGGGGATAATCCTGATCAGTTTCTTTTAATCTCTACGCCGGAAAGGAAAAACGCTAGTGTGAAAGTACCCTAAGTGTGTATAAAGAGATAACTGTCAGTCATTGATAGCTGTAAACGGGGGAGGTGTTATCAGTGACTGATAGAATTCTCTGTGTAAGTGTGTATACAGAGATAGCTGTCAGTCACTGATAGCTGTACACAGGGGAAGTGTTATCAGTGACTGATAGCATTCTCTGTATAAGTGTGTATACGGAGATAGCTGTCAGTCACTGATAGCCGTACACAGGGGAGGTGTTATCAGTGACTGATAGCATTCTCTGTATAAGTGTGTATACGGAGATAGCTGTCAGTCACTGATAGCCGTACACAGGGGAGGTGTTATCAGTGACTGATAGCATTCTCTGTATAAGTGTGTATATGGAGATAGCTGTCAGTCACTGATAGCTGTACACAGGGGAGGTGTTATCAGTGATTGATAGCATGCTCTGTGTAAGTGTGTATACAGGGATAGCTGTCAGTCACTGATAGCTGTACACGGGGAGGTGTTATCAGTGACTGATAGTATTCTCTGTGTAAGTGTGTATACAGAGATAGCTGTCAGTCACTGATAGCTGTACACAGGGGAGGTGTTATCAGTGACTGATAGCATTCTCTGTATAAGTGTGTATATGGAGATAGCTGTCAGTCACTGATAGCTGTACACAGGGGAGGTGTTATCAGTGATTGATAGCATGCTCTGTGTAAGTGTGTATACAGGGATAGCTGTCAGTCACTGATAGCTGTACACGGGGAGGTGTTATCAGTGACTGATAGTATTCTCTGTGTAAGTGTGTATACAGAGATAGCTGTCAGTCACTGATAGCTGTACACGGGGGAGGTGTTATCAGTGATTGATAGCATTCTCTGTGTAAGTGTGTATACAGGGATAGCTGTCAGTCATTGATAGCTGTACATGGGGGAGGTGTTATCAGTGATTAATAGCATTCTCTGTGTAAGTGTGTATACAGGGATAGCTGTCAGTCAATAATAGCTGTACATAGGATAATCTTAAATTCAGAAAAAGCAGAGATATGAATGTATAAATTACAAGTTTTACTGAATTTTATCCCACAAAACTATGGGTAGATTTGTCATCTTGTTACACCATTTTTCTGGGGAAAAAAGCTGCAATCCCCATGTTTGTGACTTTTTAAACTTAAAAATAGTGACAGAAATGCTGATTTCAGCAGTGTATCACTTATGAGCTAAAAGTAAGTGGTTGCTGAGAACCAGCATCATAATCATTGCAGCACAGGCCTTGAAAAGAGTAAAATCTACCTGAGAAGAGTCATGGTTATTATAATCTCCTGCTCTCCCCACCCATCCGGTGATGATTGGCAGTTCTCTCCTAGACAGAAAGGGAGAAAACTCGGTAGAAGCCTGTCAGTCATCAGCAGGTGGGCAGGGAGAGCAGGAATTCATTAATAATCATGGCTCTTCCTAGGTGGCCGGGACTCTTTTCCAGGCCCAGTCTGCAATGATTGTGATGTTGGTTCTCAGCAACCACTTACTTTTAACTTATAAATGACAGACCCCTGAAATTTAACTCACCTGTCTCTACTTTATACTGCCGTTAGTATGGGAAGCACAAAGTTGATGACAGGTTCCCTTTAATTGCATGCGTTTTCTCTGCTCTTTCCAAATAAGGTGAGTGTGAAGGGAGCTGAACATTTATCTTATTTTGCATCAGTTTTCTGGTGTAAATGAAGACTGAAATCTACAGCAGGCACACTGATTGTCGTAGGGCTTGTGCCGCATCTTAAATTAACCCTTGGGATACCGGAGGTTTTTTTGTTTTTGTGTTTTCATTTTTCTTCCCTATATTCCTGGTCTCCTTACATTACTGAGGAGTGGATAAAATGTTACATTTACAGTGGAAATAAATAGTATAACCTGTACCAGTGGTGGACTAGGGTATCCACGTAACCTGGGCCCATGACAGGAATGTAGGTTTGTGTTTGAAAGTGAGCACAGTTGCTGACCTATAAAAGTCTCCACTAAACGGATGAGAAGCTGCAGGAATCGCCTATCAATTACTCAGTCTTCCAATTGATTTCTCATTCCTGTAGTAATGCTCCATCAGACATGGGGTTTACAAGAATTACTTATATAGATCCTCACTGTTTAAGCAAAGGGCTAAATAGAAAAAGCTTTTACCCGATATGGCGATGACATGGCCATATAATTGGATGGAGAAAAGTAAGATCACATCAGTCTCATCCTGTCAGAAAACAACTGTGATACTCATATTAACTTGCACATTCAGATATATTTCGGGGGATTGTAATGAAAGCTGATGATTGTGAAAGGGTGCGATCCAATATGTCTGGTAACAAATGTGTAAATCTTAGTAGAAATTAGAACATCAGCATATCCGAACAGGACAGAAAACCCTAATGTCTTTGTCACATTCTAGTCCATGTCCCATGTAGGAACTAATGTCCCCGAACATCATACATTGCTGCTGCCTTGTATAAATGTTACCTGGGCTTATCTTGTGTACTTTCAGGAAGAACACAGATAAAGGCTTCACTTACAAGTGAGTGCGGAGTAATGTTACCGACACAGCAAAGATAGATGTAAAACAGATGTTTTGCGTCTTTAAAGGCTATAAACACCTTTTAATGCATTTTTTTGCATTGTAATTATTTTGAGGCAAAAGTATCTTTACAGTTGGTGTTTATTAACTCATTTTCAACCAGTTGTTCTCTGTAGCCTGCATCTTTTCATATGTTCTATATTAAAGGGGTTGTCCGGGCTTTTCATATTGATGGTCTATCCTTGGAATAGGTCATCAATATCAGATCTGTGGAGGTCCCACACCCGGCACCCCAGCCGATCAGCTGTATGAGGAGACGGCGCGTGCAGTGTGCATGTGCCGTCTCCCTTCACTCTTCCTGTTCCTGTCTAGGACAAAGCAGCAGCGGTGAACAGGAAGAGTGACGGGAGATGGCACGTGTGCACTGCGTGCGCCGTCTCACAGGGGGTGCTGGGTGTCGGACCCTCACCAATCCAATATTATCCTATGCTGAGGATAGGTCATCAATAATCTAAAGCCCGGCTTTTTCTCATTCACAGTGAAATCCATCAGAGGTGCTGGCTAACAACTCAGTTGGTAACCCTTATGTCTGCTCTCTTGAGAGCTCATAGAAGATATGAAATTTATTAGTGGTTGATACCTTTTAATAGCTAACTGAAAAGATCATGACAAAATTGCTAGCTTTCGAGACTACTCAGAGCTCTTCCTCAGGTGTGTTATAACACAGTATCTCAAGATTCACATACAGTATTCATACACACCAGTACATAGGAATAGTGAGGTAGTTGAGTCAAGTGATGTAAAGTAGATCAGTATGAGTAAAGTAGTAAGCAGACTGTTGTAGCAGTGAATTTTTCTAACAATGATAAGGAGTGGAAAGTTTTATTGTCCTCTGATATATTTTTAGTCCATGAATTTTGAAGAACCCAGGAGGTCTGATAGGCAGTCATCATCCAACTACAGTGGAAACCAAATTGCCAGAGCCACCAGATTACCAAGAAGTAATAAAAAAACAAGGTAAACCATCAGGTTCCTCTAGTAGTCACTTATAACCCAAATCTAAAGACTCTGAGGTGGGTTGCTCAGAGACTCCATCCAAGACTACAAAAAGATGGTTGTTTGAAATCAATATTTCCAGACCCCCAACTTCTGTGCTATAGGCAGCCCCCTAATCTCAGAAACACCATTGTCAGAATCTTACCGTCAACAGGAACATTAATGTGCAACCAGACATAATGTAAGACCTGCCCATAAATAATGACCACAGACAAGGTACAGATTTCCAAAACACAAGTTCGCAGGTACCTCACACCACGCCAAATGGGGTCTAGTTGATTGTATATACTAAATATCCTAATGGGGGTCTCTATATTGGTTGGGCTGCTTTCACACTTGCGTCGTTAATTCCGGTATTGAGATCCAACAGAGAATATCAATGCCAGAATTAAACGGATCCGTTTTGATTTTGCACACCAGGAAGCATCCGCTCAGTTAGGACACGGTTGTGTGAAATCAAAACAGAAAAAAACTGATCCGTCACTAAATACATTCAAAGTCAATGGGTGATGGATCTGGGTTTTTAGGCTCCTAAAAAAAACGATCTGTCACCATTGACTTACATTGTTTTCAGTGACTGATTCGTTTCTTTCAGTTTTATGACCGGACACAAAACCACAGCTTGCCTCGGTTTTGTGTCCAGTCAGAAAACTGAATGCTGATAAAATGGAAGACATTCCTGATGCATCCTTAATGGATCTCTATCCATTCAGAAATGCATGAGGACTAAACGGAAATGTTTTTTTCTGGTATTGAGATCCTCTGCCAGATCTCAATAACAGAAAACAACAACGCAAGTGTGAAAGTAGCCTAAAACTGGTCATAAGGGTCCATTCACACGTCCGCACTTTGGGTCCGGATCCGTTAAGCATAATGCGTGTGGACCCATTCATTTAGAACAAGAATAAACTCTCATGGCCACACAATGAAAGAGAAAAAGAAAATACCCGTCTGTACCAAAACTCTTTTGTAGCCTTGGCCGCAACATCACAGACATGAAAGTCCTGATATTAAAAGGAATTTTCAAATCTAAGAAGGACAGGATAGACTGGGAGTACAAGCTCATGATGATGGAAGGAATGAATGTGTTGCCTGAATTTATGTCCTACATCTCTTAAAGAATTCGCCCATCAGACCTCCTGGGTTCCTTAAATTCATCGACTGGATTTATATCAGTGGACAATAAAACTTTTGCACATCTTATCTGTAACTGTTAGAAAAATGTACTTCTACAGCTGTCTGCAAGGGCGTACTGGGAACTTTAAAAAACTAAAGTTGCCCATGTTGTAGGCGGGTCTAAATTGACAGAAGGTGGAGCAACACAACTAGGTGGGATCAGAAATACCACAGCGCAAAATACCATCCCAGCAAATCCAGGGTGGATTTCATTAGTCAGTAACATAGTATATAAGACCGAAAAAAGACATTTGTCCATCCAGTTCGGCCTGTTTCCTACAAGTTGATCCAGAGGAAGGCAAAAAACCCCTGTGAGGCAGAAGCCAATTTTCCTTCCCGACTCCAATCAGGCAATCAGAATAACTCCCTGGATCAACGATGTAATATTATTACACTCCAGAAATACATCCAGGCCCCTCTTGAATTCCTTTATTGTACTCACCATCACCACCTCCTCAGGCAGAGAGTTCCATAGTCTCACTGCTCTTACAGTGAAGAATCCTCTTCTATGTTTGTAAACCTTCTTTCCTCCAGACGCAGAGGATGTCTCCTTGTCACAGTCACAGTCCTGGGGATAAATAGATGATGGAAAAGATCTCTGTACTGACCCCTGATATATTTATACATATTTATTAGATCTCCCCTCAGTCGTCTTTTTTCTAAAGTGAATAACCCTAATTTTGATAACCTTTCAGGGTACTGTAGATCCCGTATTCCAGTTATTACTTTGGTTGCCCTCCTCTGAACCCTCTCCAGCTCTGCTATGTCTGTCTTGTTCACAGGAACCCAGAACTGTACACAGTACTCCATGTGTGGTCTGACTAGTGATTTATAAAGTGGTAAGACTATATTTTCATCACGGGCATCTATGCCCCTTTTGTTGCAACCCATTATCTTATTGGCCTTAGCAGCAGCTGCCTGACACTGGTTTTTACAGCTTAGTTTGTTATTTATTAAAATTCCTAGATCCTTTTCCATGTCAGTGTTACTGAGTGTTTTACCATTTAGTATGTACGGGTGACTTGCATTATTCCTTCCCATGTGCATAACTTTACATTTGTCAGTGTTAAACCTCATCTGCCATTTTTCTGCCCAAGCCTCCAATCTATCCAGATCCCTCTGTAGCAGTATATTGTCCTCATCAGTGTTAATTACTTTACACAGTTTAGTGTCATCTGCAAAAATAGATATTTTACTGTGCAGGCCTTCTACAAGATCATTAGTAAGGCTTGATTTAAATCATAGTTTTCTACATAAAGACTCATTCTTGCTGGTATAACTTATAATATGCAAGTATTATATTTATAGTCATATCTTTTCCTCAGAAAGCATTTTATATAAAAAAAATCCGATATGTGACTCTTCCAATACTGTGTTATAACACACCTGAGGAAGAGCCGTGAGTAGTCTCGAAAATTTGCAATTTTGTCATCTTTTCAATTAGCCATTAAAAGGTATCAACCAGTAACGAAATTCATTTTTATACCTTCTGTTTAATAACACGATACAAAGATATTTTTTCTTTCACTGAGAGCTCAAACACTTATTTAAGCTGATTTCATATCAGATTGATAAGAATTTAGCTTAAATAAGACTTTATCAGCTCATGCACATCCACATGTAAATTAACCTTCCACTTAGGGTACTTTCACAATAGCGGGTTTCTTTTCCGGCATAGAGTTCTGTCATCGGGGCTCTATGCCGGAAAAACCTGATCAGGATTATCCCCATGCATTCTGAATGGAGAGAAATCTGTTCAGGATGCATGAAGATGTCTTCAGTTCAGTATGTAAACGTTTTTTAGACGGGGAAAATACCGCAGCATGCTGTGGTATTATCTCCGTCTAAAATTCCGGAACACGTGACAGAATGCCAGATCCGGCAATAATTCCTATTGACTTGTATTAGTGCCGGATCCGGCATTACAAATACCGCAACGACGGATCCGTCCTTCAGGTCTGTGCATGTGAAAAAAAATCTGAAAACGGAGAGACGGATCCGCACTTGCAATTAATTTGTGAGACAGATCTGCATCTGGATCCGTTTCCAAATGCTTTCAGTTGTCATGGCGGATCCGGCGGGTAGTTCCGGCGATGGAACTACCTGCCGGATCCTCACACCACAAGTGTGAAAGTAGCCTTAGATTTTTAAATCCACAGTATATCCATTTCTTCAATGCAGAGGGGTGAAATCTCTAGCAAATCATCAACCAAATCTGCATGTAATACATGCGGAACTGCTGTGAAATGCATGCAGGACGTACTTTGAGCAGAAATAAATTCCAATCAAAATCCACATGAGTTATATGTGGAATTGCAGTGGATTTTGCTGTAGATATCACCCTGTGCATTGCAAAGGGTGAAAGCTGGGGTTGAAAATCAGCAACATAAATTGCAGACTTAAAATCTGCACCGCAGATCAATTTCAGAAATTATTTTCATCTACTTTGCTGATACTGTAATCCAATCCGTATGAACATGCCCCTCAGAGTATCATGCATTTATGCTTTGTAAAGAAGTAAGATTATATCCATAGTCAGAGGCCTATTTGCCTTAGAAGAAGCAGATTGGCATTTCATGCTGCTAATTAGGTTCTGATCTAGAGATACATCTAAATTATCCTAGTTCAGTGATGGGCAACGTGCGGCTCTCCAGCTGTTGCTAAACTACAACTCCCACCATGCCCTGCAGTAGGCTGATAGCTATAGACAGGCTTTGCATTCTGGGAGTTGTAGTTCTGCAACAGCTGGAGAGCCGCACGTTGCCCATCACTGTCCTAGTTCAACCTCCCCAGATCAACCCCCCATACCATCCTCAGTATATGGATTGGGGAGTTCTATCAAGATTGACATTTCAGATACCAACCTTGCTCTGCTTAATGGTGGAGTGAGATGTGCCAAAAGGATTACGAAGTGTACGCCTCTTAATAGGTTTGGTGCATCTTGGCAGGTCCATTTGCTGAAAATGGGCAAAAGCAATCACAAATATTTAGGACTCTGGGGTTCCTGCACTTATCTAGTCCTTTTTTTTTATAAAAATGGTGAGCGCAGTTGAGAAGGGGCAAAAAGTTCAATTTGTTTGCATAAAACTTTTTGGTGTCGCTATGTCGGGCTTCGTAACCTCATAGTTGGTTTGAGTCAGTTTTTGGGGCTGGGAACACAAGAATCTTTTACATTGGTCTTAAATTGCTGACATGCTTTTTCTTTTATAGAAAAGTCAATAGGAATGTCTCTGCAAAAATAGTCATACCCAGAGCATGCTGCATTTTCACAAAAAACCACATGAACCCAAAAAATGCAGCACAAATTGATGACACTATCTAGTGCTTTTGCTCATTTCTTATTGACGTACAGCTAATTTCTGCCAGAGTCATTTTTTGATGCAAAAAAAGCTTCATTTTTACAGAACTAAAACTATGTGTGAAACCTGCTTTATGTAGATCTTTGAACCTTTGCTTTACCTTAAAGATAGAAACAGTGCTATTAGCCCCAGAGTCATATATAACAAGACGAGCAATGCTCCCAGAACTGCAGTGTGAGGTGCAGCACTTATACTCACAGTATAAATCATTAACCACTACTTTCCAGAGATGTTCTTGAAACCAGCTTCAATTCAATTACAACTACGTTGCCTTCTAAACCAATAAACCTTATTTACATCTCATTACATTTCTATAACAGTCAGGGTTGAAGTCTTTAGAAAAGTCCAGATATATTATATCCATGGGCCTTTCCCCTAGTCAGAGCTGAACCAGACATATCCCCATTTTCACCCAGACAGCCCCCCGAATATGAGCATTGAATGCTCCGATGCTCTTCTTTTCCCCTGCACTGAATCGTGCAGGGCAAAGGCTTTTTTTTTTTTGGGAGATCCAGTGAGGTACCGGGCTCTCCATAGGGCTAAGCTAGGCGGAAGCTTCCACCTAGCAGTGAGCCTGGTAACGTCACTAGCACTAATTGGTGGGCTTTAGCGCTACCCTAGCCTGTAAAATGGTTAGGGCACCATTAAGTCCGCCCATCAGGGCTGGTGATGTCACCGGCAACACTGCTAGGTGAAAGCCTCTGCCTAGCAGTTTAAAAAATATAAACAAACAGCCCTTGCCCCTCGCCATATAGGGCAAGGTAAAGCATCTGAGCACAAAATGGGGGGGCTGTCTGGGTGAAAATTGGGATATGTCCTTGTTCAGAGCTGAACCTGGACAACCCCTTTAAAAGAAATGAAATTTCTTTGAAAACTGCTAGTGGCAGAAACAATCCAGAGAGGATGGAACAGTCACATATACTTTTCTTGAACAGTAAAATGCCATCAAGTAAGTAACTATAATAAAGCTGGCCATGCACATTTAATCTATGTAGGCCAAACCCACCGATTTCTCTGGGTTCGGCCAAGGTTCTAATGTGTATAAGGAATCCCGACTATCCCCCAACAGTGGATGTTGGCAGCGATAAGGATCAGGCACATTGGATTTCAACTGCCCAATCCTTTTGTTCTCAGGAGATTAGCTTCTTCTAGAGGTGGCTGGCACTGAGTTTCTCCTCTCCAGCGGAGCATGCATGTGTATGGGGGGATTGGGAGAGAAAGTTGTTAGCCGAATAGCGATTCAGCTGTCAGTTATCTTGTGTGTATGGCCATCTTTAAGCTGGATTTACACGGGCCAACTGAGCGGCCGATTGTCGGGAAGGAAGTGTTCCTTCCCAACAGTTGGCTGCTCGTTCAATGAAGAAGACTTCTGCATTTAGATGCAGCGATCTCCTTCACTGTATAAGGAGGAGTGATCACTATTGTGATCCCTTGTTCTCATACAGAATCATGGATTCTGAGCAGCAGATCACTATTTAGACCACTCTGCCATATGCTGCCTAGAAGCCAGGATCGGTGGTGCCCGAATGAAGACAGGATCATCTGATGAACGAGCATTTGCATGGCCAGATTGTCAGGAACTGTCGTTCCCTGTAATCTGCTCGATTCTTGGCCTGTGTAAATGCACCCTTAGTCTATGATCTCTAGGAACTGGATTTTTTTTACAATCTGTTTGAGCTGACCACGCTGAATGTCTGGAAATGAGAGTCTACTGTGAAGGACAAATGGAAGAGCTGGGGAGTGTTAAGAGGCAGGGGCCTTATTAATCTGGTGCATAAGTGGTCCATGTTATCAAGAACGACTAGGGAACTTGAGGTTATTGGATTACATAGAAGGATTAATCTCATTACTGTGTATAAATAAATCCCAAAGTCTGTCTTTGTGATAACCAGCCCTGTAAATATAGCCATCCACTATGTTGGAAGAAAAGGTTTCACCATTGGTCTGAAGCTTTACTTTTATTTGCCATTTGGGTAGTACAATTATTGTCTTTCTACCAGTGTAATAAAATATAAAAAGGGTTTAGGATGCAATTCCTAAAAATATTATATCAATAGATTCCTGTATTACATTACTTTGGTAGTGGTGGTTGGAACAGATCTGCACTTTACACTAAACTTTGCTTGTGAAAAACCATTATTGAGTTGACGGGCTTATCATCTCTGATCTCTGACCTCATAAACAGTCAGATCAGTGCTTATCTTACTCATTAGAATGTGGCTTAAATAAGTGTTTATAACCTTTTTGTAATTCAGAGATATTCTGATCCAGTCCTCGCTGACTGAACAGCATCAGAGTAGTAAAGATCAGGGAGTTATTCTGATTGCCTGATTGGAGCCAGGAAGGATTTTTTTTCCCCTAAAGTGAGGAAAATTGGCTTCTTCCTCACAGGTTTCTTTTTTGCCTTCCTCTGGATCAACAGGCTGAACTGGATGGACAGATGTTATTTTTCAGCCTTAAAAACTATGTTACTGGAGACCACGCTCTTGGCTATTCTTGGTCACAGTTGTATATTGTGCGCTATAACCAATTGCCCTAATTATTCGAGAATGGGGGGGGGTCTACATAGAAAAATATATCCCTGGAGGACTCCAATTCATTGAGTAGCATGTTTTAAAAGTTTGAGCTGATGATAGATCCTCTTTAAAGGATCTGTTATCAGATTTCACAATATGAACTGCATACATTATTAAATAGATCTCTTAGACTTGAGGCTGGTGTACTTACGTTGAACACTTGTAACAATGGATCTCAGTAAGATACCTATCTAATAATGGGTAGTTTGTATTGTGAAATTTGATGACAGATCCTCTTTAACCTCTTAAAGGTATTATTCTGTTTCAGTAAGAAACCAGACCAGGATCGGGAACAGGCTGCAAAAAAAAAAAAAAAAAAAGAAGTGCGCTGTACTTATCTAGCGAGTGCAACGCAGCCAGGCTCTGTTTACCCAGCTGCAGCGGTGACGTCATGTTGAAAACGGGTGACAGTTGTAAGCAATCAGTGGCCTCAGTGGTGCACCGAAGAGTCCAGTGATTGGCTGCATTAGTCACGTGTTGACATGTCACTGTTGCAGCTGAGTAATAAACACAGCCCTGCCATGGGAACCATAGTGACAGGATCCTCTAGGTAAGTACTGCTCACTTTATTGCAGCTTATTCTGCAGTGTTGGCTTCTCAATGAATCTAAACAACCCCTTTGTTATGGACAATGGTTGCGAAACCACTGTGCAAACTAACTGGTTTGATGTTGGGCTAGACCCGTGGGTGTTGTCCTGGCGATCCCCTGTTTTTTACCCTTTACCCTTATACAGTGATCAGGACATTGCCTCAGCAGAGTCACCAAACTGCTGCCCTTTGGAATAGTCCCGGTGTACTTGGCAGCATACACACCAGGTCAGAATGCTGGAAGCAAAAGCAAGATTGTAGACAGAACCAGGCAAAGGACTGGTAGGAACATGGATAGAACCAGACTGAGGACAAACAGGCAGAGAACCTTCAAAAGACTTCAGGACACAGTTTAGACAAATTAGAGACCTGTGCAGAAACCCAGCAAGACGGAACACACACTGAACTCTAGGAAACATTTTCAGACACAGACGGAATCTGAGAATACCAGGCAGACAAATATAAGCTCCATCAAACATAGTAACAGAGGGGGTCATTTATCAACATACATAGTAACATAGTATATTAGTCCGAAAAAGACCTGTGAGGTAGAGCCAATTTTCCCCACTTAAGGGGAAAAAAATTCCTTCCCGACTCCAATCAGGAGACTATGGAACTCTCTGCCTGAGGAGGTGGTGATGGTGAGTACAATAAAGGAATTCAAGAGGGGACTGGATGTATTTCTGGAGTGTAATATTACAGGCTATAGCTACTAGAGAGGGGTGTAAAGTAAAACTGGTTTAGTTGCCTATAGCAACCAATCAGATTCTACCTTTCATTTTGGACAACTCCTTTGGAAAATGAAATGAGGAATCTGATTGGTTGCTATGGGCAACAAAGCCAGTTCTACTTTACACCAGTTTGATAAATAACCCCCATAGTTTGCTAGTCTGCAAAAAATGATCCGCCCACCCAGTTCAACCTGTTATCCTACAAGTTGATCTAGAGGAAGGCAAAACCCCCACCATGAGATAGAAGCCAATTTTCCTCATCTTTCCCGACTCCAATCAGTCAATCAGAATAACTCCCTGGATCAACGACCCCTCTCTAGTAGCTGTAGCCTGTAATATTATTACACTCCAGAAATACATCCAAGCCCCTCTTGAATCCCTGTATTGTACTCACCATCACCACCTCCTCAGGCAGAGAGTTCCATAGTCTCACTGCTCTTACCGTGAAGAACCCTTTTCTATGTTTGGGTACAAACCTTCTTTCCTCCAGACGCAGAGCATGTCCCCTCGTCACAGTCACAGTCCTGGGGATAAATAGATGATGGGACAGATCTCTGCACTGACCCCTGATATATTTATACATAGTTATTAGATCTCCCCTCAGTCGTCTTTTTTCTAAGGTGAATAACCCTAATTTTGATAACCTTTCAGGGTACTGTAGTTGCCCCATTCCAGTTATTACTTTAGTTGCCCTCCTCTGAACCCTCTCCAGCTCTGCTATGTCTGTCTTGTTCACAGGAGCCCAGAACTGTACACTGTACTCCATGTGTGGTCTGACTAGTGATTTATAAAGTGGTAGGACTATGTTCTCATCACAGGCATCTATGCCCCTTTTGATGCAACCCATTATCTTATTGGCCTTGGTGGCAGGTGCCTGTCACTGGTTTCTACAGCTTAGTTTGCTGTTCACTAAAATTCCTAAGTCCTTTTCCATGACAGTGTTACCGAGTGTTTTACCATTTAGTATGTACGGGTGACTTGCATTATTCCTTCCCATGTGCATAACTTTACATTACCTTATCTGCCACTTCTCTGCCCAAACAAAAAGGATCTGTGCAGATCCAACAGAATCTTGTGTTGCACAACCAGGGGCAGGACACAAACTCTGGACATATACAGCAAACGTAACAAACTAATTAGACAGACAGATGAAAACACAAGGCCAGGGAACATTAACTCGTGCAATACTGAACTGTGGAGAGATACAAGCACATTGGCCCCAGTTCATACCCACAAGTAATCGAGGCCAGGACGCATGGGACAGTGTAAGCATGAACTGCTATTGAGTAGTAGGTAAACCCACATGAAGCCGGAGCCTGAGCACACAAATGGTGCAATGGCAACAGGTGAACCACAGTTATAACACCCTTTATGGACCAAACCAATGTGTTTTTTTTAATAAATTTTTTCATTTGCAAAAACTTTATTAAACCTTGTTGTACTACAGGACACTTAAGTCCCACTCAGAGACTTAAACATGCACTATTTCATACAAAAGACTGCAATACTTCTGTATTGCAGTTTTACCTAGCTCTGTAGTAGCTTCTTCACTGCGACCAATGAAATACATGTAAATTATTGGGTGTTCAGTTGGTTAAGTTTAGTCTCAAACTTTTGCCATTTATAGAACATAAGCCAGTGGGCTACTATTCCATCTGAGCATGGGTGTTTGGATTTGGAATGGAGATGTGTCGTACAGAGGAACATGAAAAGTTTTTTACAAATATAATTTATTCTGCTAATACTGGATTTGGAATGGAGATGTGTCGTACAGAGGAACATAAAAAATTTTTTTACAAATATAATTTATTATGTTAATACTAATGTTTAAAATCTGCACAAGTGCCTATATATGCCTATAAGTTCAATAATTTTCATTTATTTAGCATATTCACAATGTATTTCAATGATTGCTTTTGTTATTGTTGCATCCCCCATAGGGCAGGTTGTCTATAAAGTTCTTCAAAGGGATTTATTATGGGAACTAAAGAAAAATATCTGCCCCCATGGTTACTGCTTTATCACACAAACATTAAAGGGGTTGGCCTATTTAAAATATTCTAGTTTCCAAACCAGCACCTGGATCTAAATACTTTTGTAATTAAGAATTTATTAAAGCCACTGAGATATTCAATAAGATGTGTCTGTATAGCGCCACCTGCTGTTTGTGTTTTCTCATTTCTCACCGGCTTCTCTGCACTCTGCCTGTGCTGTAATTTTAAATGTAATGAAATAAAGGACATTGAATTTTATAGTGAGTGCCACACTTCTCTTATTTTTTACTTTTCTATTTGGAAATGTCTTATTTCTCTGTCCTCCTCACTGAGAAGGTCGCACATGCCCAGTTTCATCCTATAGTTGCCTCCTGAGCTGTGATAGAGCGAGAGCTCCTGCAGAAAAGACACTCCCATTGAGCTGCCAAATTGATATAGACCTAGTTGAGCAATGAATGAGGCGATCTCGGGACCCATGTGAGGTACCGGGCTGGTTCTAGCTTTTTAGAAGGGATTTCACGTCCTATGTGATGTCTGATTTTCAGTTTTTCCATTAATCATGGCATAACCTCTTTAATCTTCATATGTAACAGGAAATTGCCACGTCAGTGCTTTATTGTGATTATGTGGAATGGTTTTTTGATACATGATCTTTTTTAAATACCCCTTAAATTGTGATCTTCATTATGAGTTGACAATATGCCAAATTTGATGAAAATCATATCCATAAATGTAAGCAGTTTTTACTTGCTTTTTCTATGCCCTGAATGTCACAATACGTTGTGTATCATCTGCAGAGTTAATTATCTCTTCTCTCCACATAGGAATTAGTGCCACTTGCAGAATATCCGTGGACAGATTGGGAGCTGGCAGATTGCCATTTAGGCACACAGCATGTATATTTCATGTATGTCGTGCCTTCAGCAGATGATGTAACATAGATCGCTTTCTGCTGCTATTGATTCCGGAGATATTAGCTCTCTTCTTGTCTGTGGATTATATGAAATGTATACATTATAACTAGTTGTGTGGTAGGGTTCAGATCCCTCATTAGAAATGCATCACAATGACCGGATCACATTTAGCTTGCCTCTATGTACACCCCTGAACAGCTGCCTGTCATGGTATCCTATGTACACTATAATTATTTCTACAAGTTAGGAAGAAGGAGGTTCACTTTCCTTATACCCTTATTTTTCTACTGCTTGTGACGACCATTACTGCTTAATCATTCAGCATTAGTATTTTAGTTCCCCTACAGTATATCTAATGGAAGTGACTGCTTGTAATGGCTGCCTCCTAAGTGGTGAAGCTTTTACTGCTATTGCTGTACGTCTCAGGCTCTGTTCATATTGGTGTATTGGCTTCTGTTTATAATGGAAGCCATGATCTTCTGAAGGATCCGAATGGTAACAGTTGGACCTTGTTTTCTGATGGGTTCCATAAAGATTTCCATAATTTGTATGGCATGTATGACACTGTACACTGCTTTATTCTTACCTTATGACAATCATGCCGATTAAGGCATTCGCTCCCCAAGGAGAGATACTACCCCCCAAATCCTGACTAAGGCCTCTCACCCAGTTAATCCAGTACTCTGCACTGATGAGGGGCAATCACCCTGTACAGCTGTCTGCAGACAGTGGCGTGTCACCCCCCCAACCACAACACCCCCCTGCCGATCTGTCTGCTTAGCCCCCCCCCCCCCCACGTCAGCTGTCTGTTTACTATCTAAACCCCCATCCATGTTATCGCTTGGGTTCAAATTTTAGCACCCCCAACAGGCCCCCAACCCCTGGCGATCTGTCTTCTGTCTGCTTAGCACCCCCTCCCACACACACACACACACATATTTGAATACATATTTGCATACATATTATATTGTGTGCTATCCAGAATACAGCACCACATACCTTACATCCAGTAACTTCTCTGATGCAGACCTTCTTTCCTCATCTTCTCCTTTCAGACCAGACTGCCACGATGATTTTTCGCCCATCTCTCGTCTCTGTAGTTTAACAAAAGACATCTTAGGTTCCTACTTTTCCATCATCCTCCTACCTTATTAACAACTCACCTGCCACCTTAATAATAATAATAATGTGCACTAATTCAAAAGTGCTCCCGTTCTGTGTGCCAGTGCAAAAAACTCCCTCAGTGCCGCCAGTTGAGCTAATGTCCCCATAATGTGTGCAAGTATAAAATACCCCTATATAATGCCCCTAGTAAATGCCCATATAGTGCTCCTCTCCTCTTCCCCATAGTGCCCCCATAATGTGCCGGTATAAGATTTTCCCATAGTGTCCCCCAGAATGTACCAGTATTAAATGCCCCTTCTTAGTGCCCCCATAATGTGCCTATATAATATACCCCCATAGTATTCTTCTCCCCTCCAACACCACAGTGTCCCCATAATGTGCCAGCAATGCCCCCATAGTGTCTACCATGTGCCAGCAATGCCCCCATAGTGTCTCCCATGTGCCAGCCACGCCCCCATAGTGTCCCCCATGTGCCAGCCATGCCCCCATAGTATCCCCCATGTGCCAGCAATGCCCCCATAGTGTCCCCAATGTGCCGGCAATGCCCCTATATTGTCCCCCATGTGCCAGCAATGCCCCCATAGTGTCCCCCATGTGCCAGCGATTGCCCCATAGTGTCCTCCATGTGCCAGCGATAATGCCCCAAAGTGTCCCCTTTATGCCAGCAATGACCCTCCAGCGCAGCCCAGCGCCTCACAGAAAAACAAAACAAAAAAACCCCCACATACTTACCTCCATGGCAGCGATGCGATGCAGGCCTCTTCTGGCCTGTGTCCCGAGCAGTGCGACTCAGGCGGCCTCTGATAGGCTGCTGGCCAGAGGAACAGGGATAGGAGACGCCTCTCCCTTGCCCTGCTGCAGTGTTCATCTGTATCGCGATACAGATGAATATAGGGAGATGAGTGCTTCCATAATGCAAGCGCTCATCTCCTGGGGGTGTCACCCAGGGGCGTAGCTAGAAATGACTGGGCCCCACAGCAAAATATGTTATGCCCCCTGCCACCATAACTAAAAAAATTATGGCCCCCCCTCCCAGATCTCCCACCCCCACATACCTATCGGACCTCCCACCCCTTCCAGAGCTTCCACCCAAACACCCCTCCAGAACTTCCCATCCCAACATCCCCACACCCCTCCCTAGATCCCCCCTAAGTGTCATCCTCACATCCCCCCATCAGTGTCATCCACACATCCCCCCCATCAGTGTCCTCCACACATCCCCCCATCAGTGTCATCCACACATCCACCCCATCAGTGTCATCCACACATCCCCCCTAAGTGTCATCCACACATCCCCCCCATCAGTGTCCTCCACACACCCCCATCAGTGTCCTCACACATCCCCACCATCAGTGTCCTCCCACATCCACCCCATCAGTGTCATCCACACATCCCCCTAAGTGTCATCCACATCCCCCCATCAGTGTCCTCCACACATCCCCCATCAGTGTCCTGCACACATCCCCCCATCAGTGTCCTCCACACATCCCCCATCAGTGTCCTCACACATCCCCCATCAGTGTCCTCCACACATCCCCCATCAGTGTCCTCCACATCTCCATCAGTGTCCCCCTCCCCATCAGTGTCCTCCACACATCCCCATCAGTGTCCTCCACACATCTCCATCAGTGTCCCCCACTTCCCCATCAGTGTCCTCCACATCCCCCATCAGTGTCCTCCACACATCTCCATCAGTGTCCCCCCGTCCCCATCAGTGTCCTCCACACATCCACCCCATCAGTGTCATCCACACATCCCCCCTAAGTGTCATCCACACATCCCCCCCATCAGTGTCCTCCACACATCCCCCATCAGTGTCCTGCACATCCCCCCATCAGTGTCCTCCACACATCCCCCATCAGTGTCCTCCACACATCCCCCATCATTGTCCTCCACACATCCCCCCATCAGTGTCCTC
The DNA here is from genome assembly GCA_033119425.1 of Bufotes viridis. Classification (NCBI taxonomy): domain Eukaryota; kingdom Metazoa; phylum Chordata; class Amphibia; order Anura; family Bufonidae; genus Bufotes; species Bufotes viridis. The sequence goes on from CM065596.1 coordinate 79,693,831, forward strand.
CACACATCTCCATCAGTGTCCCCCCCTCCCCATCAGTGTCCTCCACACATCCCCCCATCAGTGTCCTCCACACATCTCCATCAGTGTCCCCCCGTCCCCATCAGTGTCCTCCACACATCCCCCCATCAGTGTCCTCCCCCATCCCCCATAGTCTTTCCAAAATGGAGCTTCTGTCTTCTACAGAAAGTGGTCAGCACAGATGAAGGTCTGTCGCTTCCCTGGATGTATTGTATTTGTGCTGGTGCTACATAGTAGACAGATCTGTCATCTTGGAAAGTCTATAGCCTCCGCCACCTTTTACAGCACTGCCTATGGGCACCGGGGGGCCAACTCGATGCAGACTCGGGTAAGAGGCCTTTTATCAGGCTCTAGTGCGTGACATTACTGAAATGGAGGTACAAGACTTTAATCTGATGCCAAGTGATATACTTACCCACTGTTGTACTGTATCACCACCTACCAGCCACTGCCAATGTACATTTCACATCCATTTTCTTGCATGCCCAAGAATTACAAACAGTGTGATCTGATTGGTTGCAATAGACATTTCCTCCACTTTATTTTTTTTTTTGTCTATGGATTTAATATCACAGAAGCAAAATAAAAGATGAGCCTTTGCTGGACAAGTTGTATTTTTGTGCCATTTTGGGGTACACACAAATCATAAATTACAAGATGATTGTATAGTTTGGGTTGTTACGGATGTGGTGATACCAAATATGTGGAGGGGATTTGATTTTTTCATTTTTTTTTCCATAGAAAAGCATTTTTTCCAAGGGAAAAAGGTGTGTGTGTGTGTGCTTTTGACTTGGAATTTTTTTTTTTTTAAACTTTATTTAATTCTTTATTTTTGCACTTAGTTCCACAAGAGGTCTTTGACATCCGATCCTCTGATTGCTTCCATAATACACTGTACTACTTATATGGTGCAGTATATTATGCCAGTAATTATGTCAGTAGGATACTAACAGGCAACCTATTAAGGGGTACCAGAGGCACAGGCTAATGCACAGGGGACAGACCTGAGGGCCTTTATTGGATCCCTGGCTGCCGTGGTCAGACATTTGCACACCGTGATGTCATTTGCGGCAGTCCCAAAGATTGAATGAGGGGGCCTTTTCCCTCTCAAAACCCTTAGGTACTGCTGCAGTGCTGCCGATTTGGGCCATTTGAGCAAGAGCCCTGCTGTCTTGAGAGACCCATACAGCACTTGGACTAGTCCACATGGCTTAGCCTAAGGTCCCATAGTGACTGCTATAAAAAGTTGTATTGGTGGTCACTAACGTGTTAAAATTAAATACATAATTTCCCAGCAGTGGTAAATGTAATAAAAAACCAGTCATACTTGCCACTTTTCTCCTCTGCCTCTTCCTGCGCTGCGCTCCAGTCCTTCCTCTGGTGTTTGTTTTCTGGGCTGCAGCAGTGACATGCCGTATACGCTACGCCGCTTTCAGCAGCCAGTCACTTCCCTCAGCAGTCACATGCTGTACACTGCCGAGGCCATTGATTGGCTGCATCGAGAAAGATGATGTCTGTGATACAGAACTGGAGCACAATGCTGGAATTGACAAGGGAGAAAAATGGTAAGTGTGACTTTGTTATTTTATGACATACTGAGAATTGGCCAAGAAGTGAACAACCTCTTTAAAGGGGTATTCTGGTTAGATCAGGTTATCTCCGAATATAGGATAACTTTCAGATTGGTGAGGGTCCTACTGCTGGGACCCCCACCGATCACAAGAATAGGGGCCCCATACCCCCTGCAGTGAACAGAGCAGATGGTCCAGCATGCGTGGAGCCACTCCATTCATTTCTATGGAAACTCCCTTAGAAATGAATGAAGCTTACGCATTCATGTGCAACCAGCTGCTCCGTTGATTTCAGGGGAGCTGCAAGGGGTATGGGGTCCCTGTTCTCGTGATATAATAGATATCCCTTATTTATGGGATAACCTATTCTAACTGGAATACCCCTTTAAAGGAATACTACACACAGAATCCAAACAAAAGAAAAAGAGCAACTGATAAAATGTGACATACTGTATTTTTCGCCCTATAAAACGCACCTGCCCATTAGAGGAGGAAAATAAGAAAAAAAATGTTTTAAACCAAAGGTGTGTTAAAATAATGTTGATACATTATGGGGGGATGGGATCTGCTGTGATGTACAGTTATGGGGGGATCTGCTGTGATGCTCTGTTATGACGGAATCTGCTGTGATGTACTGTTATGGGGGCATCTGCTGTGATGTACTGTTATGGGGGGAATCTGCTGTGATGCAATGTTATGGGGAGGAATTTGCTGTGATGTACTGTTATGACGGGATCTGCTGTGGCACACTGTTATGGGGGAAATCTGCTGTGAGGCACTGTTATGACGGGATCTGCTGTGGCGCACTGTTATGGGGGAAATCTGCTGTGACGCACTGTTATACCGGGATCTGCTGTGGCGCACTGTTATGGGGGAAATCTGCTGTGACGCACTGTTATGACGGGATCTGCTGTGGCGCACTGTTACGGGGAGGAATTTGCAGTGACGTACTGTTATAGGGGAAATCTGCTGTGACGCACTGTTATGACGGGATCTGCTGTGGCGCACTGTTATGACGGGATCTGCTGTGGCGCACTGTTATGGTGGCAATCTGCTGTGAGGCACTGTTATGGGGGGAGATCTGCTGCTGACACACTTGTGGGAGGGGGATGTCCAGTAATTGGCTTTTCGGAGACACTTTATTAGGAGGACACTGTAGGTACCTTTTGTCAGTAGTTTAGAATTTTTTTTACAGCAGCACAGTCACCAGGGGACACAGGTACATAGGAGCAGGCATGTGGGAAGAAGTAAGTGCAGAGCAGCCATGTGAGACAGGAAAGCTTGCTCCCGCCCATCGTCTGCCTGCTCCAGCGCACCAGACCCTGGTCTCCCTGCTACTATGCATCTTCCAGCTCAGACACGCGCTCTCCTACCTTCAGCTTCCCCCTGCTGGGCTCTCCAGCAGCACATTCCTCCGGCCCCTGCCGCACTTACTCTGCAGACAGAGTAAGTCAGTGAAAAGACTGATGTCCGGTACATCGCAGGCTGTTATCCCTATGCTGCATGGAAACATGCAATGCACAGGCCATTTTTTTCCCCTGCACTGTATTTGCCTCATAAGACGCATTAACATTTTCCCCCCACTTGGGGAGAAAAATACGGTAATCTTATTTTTATTTTTATTATTTTGTCCATTATCACAATTGCAGACCATGAAAAGAAATGTACAGTATTCTTCTCTTAGGCTTGCAGCCCTGTTTTCTCACCCTCCCTCTCACCCATCTGATGCTAGTGTAGGTGAGCCGGGAAGTGTAGGAGGAGAGGGCTGGGTTTGGGCTGTATACTTTGTGTTTACACAGTGAGCATGGCCACTTTGTTACAGGGGAAAATTCGAGTTGCTAATAATACAAAACAGAATAGGTAACTGTGCCAACCGTTATACAAGTAGTGCCAGCTGTGGCACATACTTTGCACCAGCCCTAGTTCCAGTAGTACATACAGCTGAATAGCTGATTTGCCTAGTAATGCGGTGATAATTCTGCCCCTCACTGCATAATTGGACAGATTTTGCTTTTTAGTAAAGTGCATTTTGAATGTATATGCCAGGTGTGGCCTCCATTACCCAGTTTTCCCAGACTGCTGAGTTTCAAACTTGCCTAGTTAGGTAGTGATAAATCCCTTCATATAGACACTGTGTTGCTGCTAAGGATCTTGAAAAGCTGGGTGACAACAGATTATGCTACCCTGGTGCCATATGATAGATTCAACACAATGTATCAGGACAGAATTGTGTATATTTTATATAAACTAAAAGACCCCACAGAGATTGTTACCCAGCTTTCGCAGACTGCAGAATGCATATTTATGAACTGGTAAATTCCCAGTATTTGTAGAATACCTAGATGTATTTGCTAGGTTCCCGAAAAGCTGAGTAAGAATCCCAGTGACAAATACTCCATACTGTAGGATAGCCCAGCACTGAAAAACAGCCTAGGGCAGCGCTAAAGCCCGCCCATTAGTGCCGGTGACATCACCGGGAACACTGCTAAGCGGAAAGCTTCCGCCAGCAGTACAAGTCTGCAAACAAAAAAGCCTTTGCCCTGCGCGATGCAGTGCTGGGCAAGGGAGAGCATCAGAGCATGAAATGCTCCGGTGCTCATGTCAGAGGGGTGAAAATGGGGATATGTCCGGGATCAGCTCTGAACCTGGACAACCCCTTTAATAAATTTAGTTCATCTTCCTTCAGTGCAGAGAGATGTAGACTGTTGAGAAAGGGGTTGGGCTTAGCAGGAGGGGTGGGGCTTAGCACAGGCTGCCAGATATACTATAACTTATGCCAGAAACTGGCGCACGTTATAGCTCAAGTCTATGCCAGCCCTCAGCTGGTGTAGGTTTTAGTTTCTGGCGAATGGAGTGGCAGAGATGAAATAATTTATTAAGAGGCATTTGGCTCTTAATAAATTATTTGCATCTTCCTTCAGCACATGGAGATCTAAACTGGTTTATGGGAATGCCAGTCTTGATAAATCTTCCCTGTCTGTCTATTTGTGGATTGGAGGAGTCCAGTCTGAGGCTGTCTTCACTTCCATGCTCGGAAGTGAGGGGAAGCAACGCCCAGCTCTGCACTTCTAAATCTTCATTCTAGCGATGGGTCTTAGGACCATATGCAAACTTTTGATATGGTCCTAAGACATATCTGAAGTTTCAAAATAGTGTAGATGCTCTTCAATTCAGATGACCTATCCTCAGGATAAGTCATCAGTAATCAGTGGGGGTCCGACTCAATCAGCTGTTTGAAGAGACCACAGCACTTGAGCGCTGCATCCTCTTCCTAGGCCAGTGACATCACATTCATCCATCACACGGCCTGAGTGATGGCGAACCTTTTACAGACCGAGTGCTCAAACTGCAACCCAAAACCCACTTATTTATCGCAAAGTGCCAACATGGAAATTTAACCTGAATATTACAGTGCAATATAGTATATCTTCCATGTACTGTATCACTTAGCTATAATAGCCTGCCTATATTCATTGCCTGTGCCATTCATAGTGCGCCCTGTGCTGATGAATGGCAGGAAAAGTCTAAGGCACATTGGTACACCATAGACTTTTTCCAGGGCACAGGTGCCCACAGAGAGGGCTCTGAATGCCGCCATAGGTTCGCCACCACTGGCCTAAGTGCTGCGGTTGAGCTGCAATACCAAGCACAGTCGCTATTGAATGGACAGCTGTAAGGAGGCAGTGGCACTCATGGGGGCACCGCAGCCTCTTCAGACAGCTGGTTGGCAGGGTGCTGGGCATCAGACAATCACGCTTACATAGGTCATCATTTGTAATCCCTCAGAAAACCCCTTAATCTAACAGTTAATGTATAATAGATCTGAGAAAGGTTGAACTTGATGGACCTGTCTCATTTTTTTACTTATGTAACTATGTAGCTGTTTAAATTGTCTTTCACAGACTCAAACCAAGGGTCCAGAAGCAGGACTCCATCTATTGTAAGTGCATTATACAAGTGCACAGATGCTTTAGACAGCTCGCACGATACAGATGCACTTGACAGCTCTCCTTGTTCATAGGGGTACCGTGTATATGCACTAACATACCCTCGTTCCCTGCTCCTGAGTCTTTCTGCATCCATCCCCATCAATCACATCCAAAGCATGGATTCATCTTCTCTTTCAGATATCAAGGAGCTTATAGTGAGGATATTGGACAGCAGCAAGAATTCCAAACATTTTCAGCATTTGGCCAGCTCCTGTGCTTGAGCCAACAGCTGACTCTAAAAGGGGGTGGGAAAAGAGTGAGAAAAAGCACACATAACTAATAACCCTTTTTGTTCTCTGCGGGCAGCAGGCTCAAAATCTGTTGTTTTTGCTCATTAGCTGGCCTGCCTGTCATATTTCTGCATTATAGCTTTAGTATTTTCAAACTTAAAATGTTTTAGCAAATTACACAAGTAAATTAAGCTGAAAGGAAGATGTTATCAGTGGCTGTTCTTAGCCTTAAAGACTTCCAAACACATTAAAGCGTCACTGACTTTTAAAAAAACGTTTTATGTTATGGGGACGTATCAAAAGTTTTGATTTATGGAGACCCCCACGCTCTCCCCTAGCTGCAAAAGACGGGCTCCATAGAAGTCTATGGGCCCTTCTCAATTCCATCCTCGCTGCTTGTCCTAGAGATTGGTGGGGGTCTCAGCACTCAGACCCCCACTGATCAAAAACTTTCATATGTCTCTATGAAATATCGAAGGTTTTTAGAAAAGTTAGTGACGCTTTAAACTATCGTCAGCTAAACCTGCCATTTTTCATGGGGCCAGCCTACAATGTATATGGGCCGCTCCCATGCAAGTTTTATTGAGGCATTTTTGAAGCCAAAATCAGGGCGGGTTGTATTCTTAAATGGCACGACTTTGGGTAAACCATGTACAGTAAATCCTGTGGATCATTTATCATCATTGTTTGCATCTTTTTTGTCTCATTTTGAGTGTTTTCACCAGTCTTTATTTTTTAGTCACATTTACTCTTTGTTTTGTGCCTGTTTTTTCATCTATTTTTCTACCGTTTTTTATTTTAGACTAATTTGGGGGAGTGTCTTAGTTTGTGCGTATGTTTTAGACTGATTTATGTAAGTGCACTTTATATCCACCAGAATTAGTTGCAAATTTGGTCTAATTTCTACACCTCTTCATGGGTGGTATATCTTTGTTTGGGCCATGTGGCAATTCTATTAAAATAGTCGCATCACTGGGTAGATACGTGCCTTTTGACACACATAAACATGCCTATATGGCTGCGACTTTTTATCTATTATTAAAATTTTTATCAAATATGTGACTTTTCTGCTGCACTTTTGCTCCTAATTTGTGAGCCAACCAACGAATAGTCTAATTGCATGTGATCCTCCTGCGCCCTGATAAATACAAAGTCACCTCGCCGTTCCCTGTTGTGCGATTTGTTAGCATACCTCCCAAGTGTCCCTCTTTTGGAGGGACAGTCCCTCTTTTTGACCCAAGTTCCTCTGTCCCTCCTTGCTCCTTAAATGTGCCTCTTTTTGATCTGAGGTATAGTTTTGCATTATTACATTTACAATATTGATCCAGAATATGTTTCCCGTGTTCCTATCTATATATTAAAGCCCATCTTACATATTATTTCCTTATTTGATGAAATTTTGATTTTACAAATCTTTCTATTCAGATAATTTTTGCGCTATTGTGTAAAAAAAAAAAAAAAAAGCTATTGAAGTATATAAATATACAGGAAACGTGGACCTTTCACATATTAAGTGTCACTCTTTGACTGTACAAAAAGTTGGAAGGTATTCCGTTAGAAATACTAGGGATGTCCCGATACCATGTTTTTAATACCGAGTACGAGTACCGATACCTATATTTAAGTACTCACCGATACCAATTACCGATACCAATTATAACATGGGGCAGGTTTATTAAACCTTGTATAAAGAAACAGCGGCGCAGTTGCAGATAGCATTGAAAAAAATTAAAGCTGGAATTTGGTTGCTATGGACAACGGCTTTACTTTTCCTTTGTACAAGGGTTAATAAATGGGCGTATAACAGTGTTTCCCAACCAATGTGCCTCCAGGGGGATCTGTGGGTGACGCTGCTATGGGGTGATCTGTGAGTGATGCTGCTATGGGGTTATCTGTGGGTGTTGCTGCTATGGGGTGATCTGTGGGTGTCGCTGTTATGGGGTGATCTGTGACGCTGTTATGGGGTGATCTGTGGGTGCCGCTGTTATGGGGTGATCTGTGACGCTGCTATGGGGTGATCTGTGGGTGATGCTGCTATGGGGTTATCTGTGGGTGTCGCTGTTATGGGGTGATCTGTGGGTGTCGCTGTTATGGGGTGATCTGTGACGCTGCTATGGGGTGATCTGTGGGTGATGCTGCTATGGGGTTATCTGTGGGTGTCTCTGTTATGGGGTGATCTGTGGGTGTCGCTGTTATGGGGTGATCTGTGGGTGTCGCTGTTATGGGGTGATCTGTGACGCTGCTATGGGGTGATCTGTGGGTGATGCTGCTATGGGGTTATCTGTGGGTGTCTCTTTTATGGGGTGATCTGTGGGTGCCGCTGTTATGGGGTGATCTGTGGGTGATGCTGCTATGGGGTTATCTGTGGGTGTCGCTGTTATGGGGTGATCTGTGGGTGTCGCTGTTATGGGGTGATCTGTGATGCTGCTATGGGGTGATCTGTGGGTGACACTGCTATGAGGTGATCTGTGGGTGACGCTGCTATGGTGTGATCTGTGGGGGACCCTGTCATGGGGGATCTGTGGATGAAACATATATAGCATCTTATGCTATATATGTGTCACCCACAGATCCCCCCCATGACTGGGTCACCCAGAGATCCCCCCCCCCATGACAGGGTCACCCACAGATCTCCCCATGACAGGGTCATCATCAAGTGTCCGGGGGCGGGGGCCACGGCGGCCAGTGTAGTGTGACTCTAATACACCGGCCCCGCAGCTCCTACACAGTATTTGTGTAAACCTAATCTATGTAAAAGTAGCCTGAATTTACTAACTATTGCGGCGCAGTCTCTATCAGCTTGAGCGTCCCTTCATGCGCCTCCTGTCCCGCCTCCTGCTCCGCCCACTTTATGAATGAAGGATGCAGGCGGGGCAGGAGGCGTGGAGGTTTACATAAATACTGTATAGGAGCTGCAGGGACGGAACTTCTGATATCGACAGCAGTATCGGCGGCATTTGCACGAGTACAAGGGCAGAGGAAGCTACCTCCCTTTAATTGCTCAGATGTTGCGGTCATTGTTGACCGTGGCATCTGAGGAGTTAAACAGCAGTGAGAGCCAAGTACCAGTTAAATAACACAGCATTTTTAGTTCTTCAATCATTGTGAATACCTTTTACCCTGTAAATAGTTTCACCACAATTAGCATACAGTGGCCACTTATCGAGCACTATTAGCAATATAGAGGCAGGTTGTTATCTGTGGTGATAAAGCTTTAGTATTTCTTTTCTGCCTGACACACTGCGACGAGTTCCCCATTTTTCAAGTATGGGCTCCAGGTCATTACTGTACATCTTCTGTCCTTTTTCTTTTGTCCTTCTGAGTTCCTGTTACTTTCTTATTATATTAAAGGGGTTTTTATTTTTGAAATGTAACTCAATGTATTTTAGATTTAGATGGGTTGTTGGTAATATACATGTTATAGAGTTTTTTTTTTCTTTCTTCTTTCCCTGTAATGTACTTTACAGGACTCCTGTTGTGGCCATCACTCATAAGAATTATAGTGGAGGTCAATGTCCACACTTAGTGTTAATATTGTTGATATTGGACTGGCAACAAATAGTTTTTCTTCACATCAGTCCCAGTGGCGTAACTAGAAATGATTGAAGTTTTTGAATGAGCCGCTTCCCCTTCTTCCCCTCTAGCTACGCCCCTGATCAGTGCACGACATAGACATATTTTTATGTTTCCTGTCATTTCCTCCATTTTTCTTATTCTCTAAATTTAGAAGCTCCACATTAGAAACACAAAAGGGGGCATTTACTAAAGACTGGAATTTCCCACACCAGTGTGGCAGGCGAATGCACATAAGATCCGTCCGAATTTCCGTGCGGATTTTCTGTTATGCATTGTGGATTTTGGTGCGGATTTCATATGGTTTTGCAGCAGATCTTATCCTTCTATTGAAAAGGGTAAAATCTGCAGCTAAAACCGCAAACATTATTGACATGCTGCAGATTTTGAAATCCACAATGCAGGTCAACTTCCGAACAAAAAAAATCCACAAAATCTACATGAGATTTGTGTAATCTCATACACTTTGTACGTACTGTCATACTTTGCGTTTTTTTTTCACACGGAATTTCGCAACATGTGAAGGTGACCTTACTAAATAGGCCAGTTTAGTGCAGACATCTAAATAAATGTATCACATCTGTGATGTCTGTGCACCAAAAACTGAAATCTACACCAGAGTGTTGAGAGGCAGATAAACTCAAAAAGTTGCAATTTTTGCACAAAATGTCATTGATTTTTTGTATGCCAGAAAACTAGGATAAATATTTTTTAGTGACCCCCAATGCGCATACTAAACCTTCTTGGCACCTTGGATTGTGATGCAAAAAGCCATGGAGGTTCACAATTGCTCCTGGTTCATCCAGGGTGCTATGGGGTGTTAACAGGGATGTTGAGTCATGGTAGAGAAGTTACGGAATATTGCTATGAAGAGACTATAACATCCATAGGGATGAAAGGATACAAGTACTAGAAATACTTTTATTAGATACATGGCATGACATAGACATTTCCTCCTGTTTTTGCATACTCAGCTGGCCAGGTTGTGATGCAAGAGGAGGGGTGGCATTCTGGATCGCGGGGTCATGCTGACTGCAGCCTGCTTCTAATAGCCTGTGGATATCATTCAATTCCTCTAGGTCTCCATTATTATAACGCACTAGATCTACTGCTGGAAATAAACTCTTTTTGTAGATGGCATTCAGTTTGGGCATGTATCCGCATATTTGGTGGATTAGTCAAAGGTGTAATATAGAAAACATTGAGCTAGACATGGGTTAGTGGTATGTGAAGTGGGTATGCGAGTGTTATGGCAGCTGACAAGAGGGCTTCTCTGTTACAGCTAAATATAGAAAATGGCCGCTTTAGAAAGGCAAGAAATAAATGGGATTTTTTGAGTAAGCTGAGATTTCTGTTCTTGTATGCTGGAAATGCACTTCAGGAGCACTAAGTTATCGATATGGCTAGAGCTAAACCTGAGCAAACACAGGAAAGAACTTCCTACTGAGCACTCATCTGGCAGGCCTTTATTTCTGTACATCTTCAGTAGGGAATAAGCATAGCTGACAACTTCTCAAGAATGCAAAGAGGGACATTTATTCTGGTGCGCATAGCGTGCCATGGCACATATTTACAATAAAGCCACAGCCATGAACATACCCATGGTGTAAATGTTGGCGAAAAACTACTCTAGTTCTACAGTAATTTTAACTCCTGGCACCTGGACTGCTGGAAAGTGTGCCTAAATTAGCTGCACACACCTCATCATAAATTAGGCACATCCTCTGGCAGTGCAGTGTATTCTTCTGTCCCACAGTCATCCTCTCCCGGCCTGAAATGGCTAATAACAGCGAGCAATAGAATGTATTCACCTGACCCACAGTCATCCTCTCCTGGCCTGAAATGGCTAATAACAGCGAGCAATAGAATGTATTCTCCTGTCCCACAGTCATCCTCTCCCAGCCTGAAATGGCTGATAACAGGGAGCAATAGAATGTATACACCTGACCCACAGTCATCCTCTCCCGGCCTGAAATGGCTGATAACAGGGAGCAATAGAATGTATACACCTGACCCACAGTCATCCTCTCCCGGCCTGAAATGGCTGATAACAGGGAGCAATAGAATGTATACACCTGACCCATAGTCATCCTCTTCCCGGCCTGAAATGGCTAATAACAGCGAGCAATAGAATGTATTCTCCTGTCCCACAGTCATCCTCTCCCGGCCTGAAATGACTGATAACAGGGAGCAATAGAATGTATTCACCTGTCCCACAGTCATCCTCTCCCGGCCTGAAATGGCTATTAACAGCGAGCAATAGAATGTATTCACCTGTCCCACAGTCATCCTCTCCCAGCCTGAAATGGCTGATAACAGGGAGCAATAGAGTGTATTCACCTGACCCACAGTCATCCTCTCCCGGCCTGAAATGGCTGATAACAGGGAGCAATAGAATGTATTCACCTGACCCACAGTCATCCTCTCCCAGCCTGAAATGGCTGATAACAGGGAGCAATAGAATGTATTCTCCTGTCCCACAGTCATTCTCTCCCGGCCTGAAATGACTGACACACACCTCTCATCTCCAACACACATATACATAGAATATACTATATACACATCCGTCACCATCCCCCACAAAATAAAATAAAAAAATGTTTTAAATACTTAAAGGGGTTCTGCACTTTGTTTAAACTGATGATCTATCCTCTGGATAGATCATCGGCATCTGATCGACAGGGGTCTGATAACCGGGACCCCCACCGATCAGCTGTTTGAGAAGGTAGCGGCGCTCCAGGAGCGCCGCGGCCTTCTCACTGTTTACCGCCAGCCCAGTAACGTCACAACTTGTATCAACTGACCTGGGCGTGGCTAAGCTCTGTTCACTTCAATGGAGCTTAGCCCCGCCCAGGCCAATTGATACTAGTCGTGACGTCACTGGGCCGGCGGTAAACAGTGAGATGGCCGCGGTGCTCCTGGAGCGTCGCTGTCTTCTCAAACAGCTGATTGGTCCCGGGTGTCGGACCCCTGCCGATCAGATGCTGATGATCTATCCAGAGGATAGATCATCAGTTTAAACAAAGTGCAGAACCCCTTTAACAATATCAGAACCAAATCATATAAACTAACTGAAAACAAAACTGGTCCACCACCAAACAATAAAGAAAAAACAATGAATCAGTGGCGTACCTACCAGGGAAGCAGCTGCTTCGGGGCCCGGGCTGACAAGGGGCCCGGAGCAGTAGTAAACAGTCTCAGACTGGCCACACCCCCTCTACACTCCACTGCTTTAGAGTGTCCTCAGAGAAGAGCAGGGAGATAAACCCCGCCCATCAGCACGGACTATTATTAGAGAAGCCTGGCTGCTTAACCCATTCAGGGCACATGACGTACCGGTACGGCATGTTTCCCGAATACTTAAGGACACATGACGTACCGGTACGTCATGTGAATAAAAGAAGATTGCGGCGCTGCAGGGGTTAATGGGGACAGGATGCCTGCTGAAATCATTCACCGGGCATCCTGTCACAATGCCGGGGGGGCTTCATGTGACCCCGTATCAGCGATTGCAGCAAACTGAAGGTCAATTCAGAACTGCGGTTTGCTGCTCTTTCTTCGACCTCTGATCCCCGCGGTCTGTGACCGCGGAGATCAGAGACTAAATGCTCCCTAAATGGTAGATTTTAACCCCCCTGCAGCCCCCAATCATATTGTGGCTGCAGGGGTGCAGGGGGGTGGTTGATGGCGGCGCAATAGCGATCCCCCGCCCACCTCCTCTAATGTTTCCCTGGTGGTCCAGTGGTTTTAGCAGAGTGTCAGCACATTGCTGACACTCTGCTAAAAACTGCTGACATCTGTGCTGCAGATGTCAGCAGTTTTAACCCCTTCCATGCCGTTGTCTGTATGGACCACTGTATGGAAGGGGTTAACAGGGAGGGAGCTCCCTCCCTCTCCCATCGGGGGCTGCTGTGCCTTTGCAGCCCCCCGACAGGATGGGATCACAGAGGGAGGGAGTCCCCCTCTCTCCCATCACCCGCTGCTCTGTTCTGGTAGCAGGTGATGGTTACCATGGCAGCAGGACGCTTTCAGAGGCATCCTGCTTGCCATGGTACTGTAAGGCCCCTTTCACACGGGCGTGATTTCCGCGCGGGTGCAATGCGTGAGGTGAACGCATTGTATCCGCACTGAATCCGGATCCATTCATTTCTATGGGGCTATGCACATGAGCGGTGATTTTCACGCAATTGATCGCGTAGTTGCCGATCTCTTCTGTCTTCTTCAAGCATTAGCTACCATCTAAAGGACCTGTGGTGACATCACATGGTCCAATCACATGGTCCATCACCATGGTGATGGACCATGTGATGAGCTCGGTGACGTCATCACAGGTCCTTTAGTCGGCAGCTAATGCTTGAAGAAGACAGAAGAGATCGCAACTACGCGATCAAGTGTACCATGTTGTAAGGGAAAATAATCAAATTTACAGAATACTCAACCCAAACCCGAACTTCAGTGATGTCCGGCTTCGGGTCTGGGTACCAAACGTGCTGATTTTTCCCACGCGCATGCAAAACGCATTAGAGCGCTTTGCACTCGCGTGGAAAAATTGCGCATTTTCCCGCAACGCACCCGCTTCTTACAAAAATACAGTACAGTACACTATATGTTGTACTGTACTGTATTAGATAGACACCAGAGCCACTGGATCTACAAGAACCAAGGAACCAAGTGGGTTTGGGTCAAAAAAACAAAACACATATCACTGAATAAAAATTTCAAAAATAAAATACACTACACATATTATGTATCGCCGTGTCCGTGGACTATGGAGACACTAAAACATAGTTTTTTTTTCTAAAATGCTGTTATTGTGTTAAAGTAAAATTAATTTTAAAAAAGTATACATATTAGGTATAAAAAACGGTGTAAAAAAAGCCATTTTTTGTCACCTTACATCACAAAAAGTGTAATACCAAGCGATCAAAAAGTCATACGCACCCCAAAATAGTGCCAATCAAACCATCATCTCATCCCACAAAAATCTTACCCTACCCAAGATAATCGCCCAAAAACTGAAACAACTATGGCTCTCAGACTATGGAGACACTAAAACAGTACAGTGTACTACTGGGAGATCCTGTCTCCCTTCCCTTCCTCTAGGCCCCCTATCCATCTGATGCCACAGTCCTCTGGGCGCCCATGTGCTGCTTGGGGACACCAGTATGAGGCCAGTCATCTGACCCTCATGCAACCAAACATTTACAGAATGGGGACTGGAAGATCGGGGAGCAGGCGAGTATGGTGTTTTCAACAACTGTACAATGCGCCGCTAGTTCACGTCACATTTTTGTCCCACGTTTAAGGCTGGGTTCACATCACGTTTTTCCCATCCGTTTAATGTATACAAAAAAAACGTATTCGGATGCCTCATACTGATGCCATGACAGTGACATCCGTTCACCATAGAGTTTTATTGTAAAAAACAGTATCCATTTTTTATACCGGACTGTGCAGGATACAAGAACGAGGAGTGCTGCGCTTTTGTATCGTATACGTCATAGTCCAGTAAAAATACATGTATGTTAAAGAATCAAATGCCCTGTATGACGCCTGCCTGAGGCAACTGTGTAATGTATAAGTAATGTGTATATGCTGAACATGGGGCAAACATCTGATGTAAATACAGCCTATGGGCCATTTTACACTGAGGTTTTTGGCGCTGATTTTGGAGCGTTCTGCTGCAAAATCAGCTCCAAAATAAGTCTCAAAACAACATTGCAATCACTTCAATGGGAAGCAGCTCTTCCTTATTTTTATTTTTTTACAGAAAAAAGCATGGAAAAAAGAAGCAGTGCACCCTATCAGCGCAGAATCAACACTGAATCTCCCATTAAAATAAATGTCAGTCCATGTAGTTTTTGTGCATTTTCGGTGCATTTTTGGCACAGATCTACAAAAACATTAAGCTGAAAATTTACTTTTGTATTGAAGTGAACATCCATAAAAATTAAAAAAAACGTTTTTTTTTTTGGAGCTGAAAAAAAGTTGATTCCGTGCTGATTTTTTTAAGCATGTTTTAGTTGTGTGAACTAGGCCTAAGACTGGCATCAGTGGCGTATCTATCAGGGAAGCAGGGAAAGCATATACTAAATGATTTTGTTGCCAGGCTCCCTCAACATGTGGTAAAATTGATACCCGGCCTCCTTAATTCATGAAAGGAAGGGCCCTCCAGTCCGATTAATATGGTGCTCCACGCCCTGCTGTCCTGTTCTCATTGTTCCCTGGGCCAGCACGGCGCTATGTGTATCAGTGACGTGTGCAGCACCTGCCCAGGAAACAGTAGGACCAGACCAGGAGGACCCAATGGCAGCCATCTGCAAGTATGTGACCCAACCTCATAGCAGAGAGAGGGCATCCTGCAGGTTCGGGGAATAAGGGTAAGGCAGCTGAGAGAGTAGAGGTATTTGTTAGGCTAGGGCTACATGGAGACACTGGTTGTGTGACAGCCAGGATTGCTGAGTACTGGTGATCCCATAGAAATGGATCGTATCGCTGCGGTGCGGCAGTCGCAAGAAAACCAACATGGCTGGATTTCTTGCGACTGCCACAAGCCACAAGAGTGGGGGTTGCATGGGAGGAGGGGGTTGTGAAGGGGGTGGGGGGGCCTGTTTACAAATTTGCTGTGGGGCCCAGTCATTTATAGTTACGCCACTGCAATAAATAAAACAATAAGTAAAACAACAATAACTCCATCCTGTTTTTTTGGGGGGGTTTCCACACCCACACATCTGTCTATATTTACATTAAAAGCTGTTCTGCGCAAAGTTCAAGGGAAAACATACTGAGCTCTGTCCCTTTAGTTCATCCCAGGTCAGGCTGAGGCCAAAACAGTCCATGCAAACACTATCACCATCACCCGGTCCCCCACCCAAACTAACACCCAGAATATAATATAACATACAATATATACAACATATACAATATTTACAATACACAGCATAATCTACAATATATACAATAATCACTTACTATAAACCCTAAACACTGACTTTTCAGACAGTGCACACACCAGTCCCAGCTTCGGCCCCTGGAAGCCTTTTTTTCTTCTTATAATTTCATTGCAAAATAAAAAGCTAGGCGTGTAAGATCAGCCCATCACCAGGAGGAACTGGAGGATTAGTCAGCTAAGGCACCGCAAAGCAAAAACCCCTCCAAAGACGGGAGGCTCTGGCAGCACCCAGCCTTCCATGCTCCAGAGAGTGAACCTTCACCAGGTCATGAGGATGCTCCTACATACAGTACCTCTTCCTCAGGGAGGATTTTATGACTCGCCGAGACTAGACACCTCGCGTTCCATGTGTGCTACCTAACCACTATACTAACTAAGAAAGAAGTGCAGCGGTCGCTACCACCCAGGTCTCTGATCATCCCGTAAACCCACTCTGCATAGGATAGCGCAGCTAGCCGAGGCAAACCGATGGAAGCCCCCACCCTGTGGTAAACGCCTGTATTAAAGGGGCACTGAAGCAGGAAGTGGTCCATGCTCTCCAGCACTTCGCCACACTCCTCCCGGAGCCAACCCCTTTCCTTGGATTTCCTGTATTTCAGATTGCCCCTCACATACAGCTTACCATGGAAGCAGCGCCAGGCAAAATCCCAAAATCATCATAGGGATCCTTACTGAATTCAAAAGCATCAACCCTACCTCCAGATTCTGACCTGGGCAGTCCCTGAGGGCCAGCGGGACCTGGTAATGAGAAGAGAAGTCTCCTCGACATGGTCCTAATCTCCCTCACTCCCAATCCCCACCGCTGGATAATCTTCAAAGTCAGGGCAGCGTAAGACGGGAGATGCCCATGTGGTGTACGGAGATCCTTCACTTGCCCACCTGTTTCCCATTCTTGGAAGAAAGGCTGAAACCATCCTTTACAAGAGACTACCCACAAAGAAGCCCTCTCTTTCCAGAGGTTTGCGATGTTTGCTTTAAGAAAGGTATTCAGCAACAAATACCACTGGGTTGACCATACCCAACCCTCCTTGTCTTTTTGTGCGGTATGTGATCTCCCTCCTGATTAGGTTCAGTCTGTTCCCCCGTAAGAGCTGGAAAAAGAGACTGTAAATTCCACCAGACGACGGAAAAATCTCTTGGCCAGAATCTTCCTGTCCGTATTGAGAAGTGCTATGGGACACCAATTCTCAATACGGCACGGAACACTCCTGTCTAAGCGACTGTTAGGAACAGTCCCATTGATTTAATTTTTATCTAAGATCCATTGTTTTAGATGGAAAAAAAATACTGCATGGATGACTAAAACTGATGCAAAATGTGCATAACTGAACATATCGAATGCTTAACCCCTTAGTGACAACCCATACACCTTTTTAAGGTGGTCCCTCAGGGGACTTAGGCTGGGCTGATGCTTTTTTAAGGCGGCCCAGTCTAAGCGTTGCACGGGTTCCCTATGCAGCGGGGAGCCGGGAGTCGGCTCTCACAAAATAAAGTGCTGACAGAGTGAGCGGACTCCCTCTGTCTTCAATCGACACCACGCAAATGCGCTGGGTGCCGATGTGTGTGAAGGCTGGCAGGGGTCTGATGTAGGCCCCAGACCAGCCTTCAGTAATTTCCTGCTGTGCCTCTCTGGCGCAGCCTGCTGGTCAAGGTTAGCATAGCATTGCTATTAAAATGCAATGCACTATAGGGATAATGCATTGCACTTTAAAAGCAATCAAAATACTGTCTGTTATTGTCCCCTTGATAATGCAGCATGTCCCCCAGGTGATCCTGCCTATGACTGCCTGTACAAAATGAGGCCGGTCATCGATCACTTTGGGGTCAAATTTGTGGGGGCCTATGTACCTAGAAGGGAGGTGGCTGTTGATGAGTCACTCATTGCTTTCAAGGGGAGACTCATTTTCTCTAAGCGGGCGAGGTATGGCGTGAAGCTGTACAAACTTTGTGAGAGTACCTCGCCGCCAGATCCACGTCTGCTTGTGGGACCGTGCGGAAAAATCAACGCAGCCTCCCTACCCACCCCCTCCAGGTATCTATCCCCAGGGGTGAGACCCGTGCCCTTACCAGTGAAAACCTGTTGCTGGTCAGATATAAGGACAAGAGGGATGTCCTTGTACTGTCCACAATTCACGGTAACGGCATCACCCCTGTCCCTGTGCGAGGTACCGCGGCAACGGTCTTCAAACCTGATTGTGTCGCGGACTGCAATCGGTATATGGGAGGAGTTGATCTCAAGCCATATAAAGCCATGCGCAAAACCTAGGCATGGTACAAAAAAGTTGCGGTCCACTTGGTACAGGTTGCCTTGTACAACTCTTTTGTGCTGTCCCAGAGCGCTGGCAGCACAGGGCAATTCCTGCAGTTCTATGAGGCAGTCCTCAAGAACCTGATCTTTTCTGAACGGGAAAGAGCAGGCTGTAGTACCTCGGGAACTGGAGGCGCCCGGATCATCCCTGGCCAACACTTTCCAGGTGTGGTCCTCCATACTGGAAAGAAGGGACAGTCCCAAAAAAAGCGCCGAGTGTGTCACAGGAGGGGGATGCGGCAGGACACCACCACTCAGTTTGACACGTGCCGCAATCATCCAGGCCTCTGCATTGGCGGTTGCTTCAGGGAGTACCACACTTCCATGGAGTACTAAATTTATAATCCCCTTCCTCAATTTTAATTCTATTTGGCCACAGACAATCTCCCAGAAAAAAATAAAAATAAACTATGGCTCTCAGACTTTGGAGACACTAAAACGAAAAAGAAAATGTTTTCAAAAATGATATTATTTTGTAAAAATAAAATAAATAAAAAAGTATACATATTAGGTATTGCTGCATCCGTAAGAACCTGAACTATAAAAATACCACATGAACTAACCCCTCAGGTATACACCGCAAAAAAAAAAAAAATTCTGTAAAAAGTGATTTTTTTTTTCACCTAACATCACAAAAAGGGTAATAGCAAGCGATCAAAAAGTCATATGCACCCCAAAATAGTGCCAATAAAACCGTCCTCTCATCTCTCAAAAATTGAGCCCCTACCTAAGACAATCGGCTAAAAACTTTTAAAAAAACTGACTCTCAGACTATGGAGATACTAAAAGGTTTTTTTTTTTTTGTTTAAAAAAGGAAATTATAGTGTAAAACCTTAAGTACTTATTAAGTTATTAAGTATTGCCGCGTCCGTAAGAATCTGCTCTATAAAAATAATATATCACCTAACCCCTCAAATGAACATAGTCAAAAAAATAATAAAAAATGGTGCCAAAACAGCTATTTTTTACCAAATTTACAATTTTTATGCATTTTTTCCGTTAACAAAGCAAGGGTTAACAGTCAAACAAAACTCTATATTTATTTCCCTGATTGTGTAGTTTACAGAAACACCCCATATGTGGTCATAAAATGCTGTATGGCCAAACGACAGGGCGCACAAGGAAAGGAATGCCATATGGTTTCTGGAAGGCAGATTTTGATGGCCTTTTTTTGGGCACCATGTCCCATTTGAAGAACCCCTGATGCACCCCTAAAGTAGAAACTCCATAAAAGTGACCCCATCTAAGAAACTACACCCCTCAAGGTATTAAAAACTGATTTTACAAACTTTGTTAACCCTGTAGGTGTTCCTCAAGAGTTTTTGGCAAGTGGAGATGAAATTTCAGAATTTCTATTTTTTGTAACCTCGCCTCACAAAAATATAATATAGAGCAGCCAAAAATCATATGTACCCTAAAAATAGTCCCAACAAAACTGCCACCTTATCCTGTAGTTTCCAAAATGGGGTCACTTTGTTGGAGTTTCTACTCTAGGGGTGCATCAGGGGGGCTTCAAATGGGACATGGTGTAAATAAACCAGTCCAGCAAAATCTGCCTTCCAGAAACCATATGGTGTTCCTTTCCTTCTGCGCCCTGCCGTGTGCCCGTACAGTAGTCTACGACCACATATGGGGTGTTTCTATAAACTACAGAATTAGGGCAATAGCTATTGAGTTTTGTTTGGCTGTTAACCCTTGCTTTGTTACTGGAAAAAATATGGATTAGGGTCCATTCACACGTCCGCAATTCCGTTCCGCATTTTGCGGAATGGAATTGCGGACCCATTAGTTTCAATGGGGACAGACGATGTCCCGGCCGGGTCCGCAATTGTGGATCCGCACTTCCGGGTCCGCAATCGCGTTCCCGAAAAAAATAGAACATGTCCTATTCTTGTCCGCAATTGCGGACAAGA
The DNA here is from genome assembly GCA_033119425.1 of Bufotes viridis. NCBI lineage: Eukaryota > Metazoa > Chordata > Amphibia > Anura > Bufonidae > Bufotes > Bufotes viridis. The sequence goes on from CM065596.1 coordinate 79,714,385, forward strand.
AAAGGCATTTTCTATGAGAGTGCCGGCGATGTCGTGTTTTGCGGATCCGTGGATCCACAAAACACACACGGACGTGTGAATGGACCCTTAAAATGGAAAATTTGCCCAAAAATTAAAATTCTGAAATTTTATCTCCATTTGCCAATAACTCTTGTGGAACACCTAAAAGGTTAGCAAAGTTTGTAAAATCAGTTTTGAATACCTTAAGGGGTGTAGTTTCTAAAATGAGGTCATTTTTTCGTGGTTTCTATTATGTAAGCCTTACAAAGTGACTTCAGACCTGAACTGGTCCTTAAAAAGTGGGTTTTGGAAAATTCTGAAACATTTCAAGATTTTCTTCTAAACTTCTAAGCCTTGTAACCTCCCCCAAAAATAAAATGGCATTCCCAAAATGATCCAAACATCAAGTAGACAAATGGGGAATGGAAACTAATAACTATTTTTGGAGATATTACTATGTGTTATAGAAGTAGAGAAATTGATACTTGGAATCTTGCAAATTTTTCTAAATTTTTGGTAAATTTGGTATTTTTTTTATAAATAAAAATGAATTTTTTGGACTCCATTTTACCAGTGTCATGTATTATAATATGTGACAAAAAACAATCTCAGAATGACCTGGATAAGTAAAAGCGTTTTAAAGTTATTCACACATAAAGTGACACTGGTCAGATTTGCAAAAAATGGCCTGTCCTTAAAGAGGACCTTTCACTAAGAATACTTACACTACCTTCCTGGGCGGCCCCCGCTGACGTCCAGGCAACATTAAAAAAATAAATAAATAACCCCGTGTTCGTGCACTCCAGTCCCCGTTAGTTTTCACATGCGGGGACTAGTTGTACTAGCGGCAGTTGTGCTCGCAGCCAGGGAGAGGAAAACCACTCCCCAGGCAAAGGACAAGTCCCCGTCTAGTACAAGGAGTCCCCGCATGTGAAAACTAACGGGGACTGGAGCGCACGAACGGGGCGTTATTTGGAAAAAAAAAATGTTGCCTGGACGTCAGCGGGGTGAAAGGGGTAATCCGAGTTATGGAAAAAGCAAAAAAAAAAAACTTATAAAACTCATCAGGACATACATATACATTAGTTAAGCTTGATTTCTTAAGAGAAAAACCCATAATTACACCTTTTCGTGGTTCTGTTATTGCTGTGTTTACAAGCTGTGGGGGCGTGTACCAACAATGCCCAAGCTCTCCCTCATGAATATTTGTGGGTGTGGATAATCTGACCTTTCCCTCACCCTGCTCTGCACATCCTAATTTTGGATAAAAAAATAAAAAAAACGGTCACATGATCATCTCCTAGCTCAGACAGGCAGAAGATATATAAAATATGTATGTTTACTGGACTACAACATGTTTCAGCATCCAACTTATACCAAATGCTGAAACATATTGTAGTCCTATAAACATACATATTTAACGTATTCTGCATTTGAACAGCGGCGGATGTTTCTGACAAGTTCTTAAAAGTGTTGTGTCTGGATTCGTACAAGCAGTGAAGATGTATCTCACCGACCTGTTTTTCTCTATACTTATTGTACAATACTATGCTATGGGAGCACCCAACTGCCCATTTGGCTGAGTGGTGACATATTCCCACAGGCACAATTCAAAATCTAGTAGATTATGCTGTAGTCACAAAAGTGAGCCCAACTCCAACGTTTTGGAATAGGTTGTCCAAAAAGCTCATATGGCTGTGACGGTCAGATATTCATATATTAGATAGATAGATAGATAGATAGATAGATAGATAGATAGATAGATAGAGAAATAGATAGGATAGATAGGATAGATAAGATAGATAGGATAGATAGATAGATAGATAGATAGATAGATAGATAGATAGATAGATAGATAGAACGGTGGGTGGCTCAGTGGTTAGAACTGGTGCAGCGCTGGACTCCTGCGGTCAAATCCAACCAAAGACAACATCTGTATGGAGTTTGTATGTTCTTTCCGTGTGTGCACGAGTTTCCCCCGAATACTTGTTACACTAGATTGTGAGCTCCACTGGAGACAGCATGCAATAATAATGTCTGTAAGGAATTTTACCTCCTTTTCTTCTCACTAATAGAGCTTTCATTTGGTGGTATTTCATTGCTGCTGACATTTTTACTGTTTTTGCTATTAATCAAAAATGACCGAAATTTTTGCAAAAAAATGAAATTTTTCCCTTTCTGTTGTAATTTTTTTTTTTAAAAACTACATTTCTATATAAATTTTTCTATAAATTTATTGTTCTACATGTCTTTGATAAAAAAATCCAACAAGTGTATATTTATTGGTTTGGGTAAAAGTTATAGCGTTTACAAACTATGGTGCACAAAAGTGAATTTCCGCATTTTGAAGCAGCTCTGACTTTCTGAGCACCTGTCATGTTTCTTCAGGTGCTAGAATGCCAGGATAGTATAAATACCCCCCAAAAGACACCATTTTAGAAAGAAGACACCCCAAAGTATTCGCGGAGGGGCATAATGAGTTCATGTATCATTTCATTTTTTTCCGCAAGTTAGCGGAAAAAAATGACACTTTCTGAGGAATTTGTTGGAATTTGGGCCCCTTTGCGCACCCAGGCTGTGCAGAAGTATCACCATGGGTCGCCGCTAGAAGAGTAGCAATGTAGTTGGGTGTATTTTACATATACCATGTTGGGTGAGAGAAATATCTCTGTAAATTGACAACTTTGTATAATTTTTTTAAAAAGTTGTCGTTTACAGCGATATTTCTCACACACAGTATAGGTATATGTAAAAATACACCCCAAAACACATTGCCCTACTTCTCCTGAGTACGGCGATACCACATGTGTGACACTTATTTGCAGCTAATGCGCCAGCATCGGTGAAATCACCGATGCCGGCGCATTAACCCGATGTCCGTGCAGGGAGGAAGCAGCCATCAGGTCCCCGAGCTGCTGTGATGGGGACCCGATGGCAGGGAAGGCATCCCGATGACGTCCTTAGGCATCGTGGCTGCCTTCCGTGACAGCCTGTGAGATCCAGCCTCCTGGATCTCACAGGCAGGAAGCTATAAATGTATTACATTCAGTAATACACTTACAGCCAATGCTTTACAATACAGAAGTATTGCGATGCATTGTAAAGGGGATCAGACCCCCAAATGTTGAAGTCCCAGATGGGTTGTACAAAAAATGTAAAATTTTCAAGTAAAAAAAAAAAAAAAGCGTCCTTTTCCCAAAATAAAGTAAAAAAAAAATTGTTAAAGAGGAACCTTTCAGCAAAAAAATATTGTTGGGATACTTATAACATCTTACTGGGCTGCTGCGCTCCCGTTATCTTCTGCGCCTCTTATGCTAATGAGGTGACTTGGTTATAGTAGGAGGTTTCTTTTAGTTCTGGTGGGCGGTGTCTCTTCCCACTGGCAGCGAGCGCATCCAATCGCAGCGCTCCGCTCTTAGCCAGGGAGGAGCTTCGGTGACATTAGCCTTGTTTTTTAGATTGAAACAAAGTACTGCACGCAGGACTTTTTTTTTCCCCATCTAATATCTAAAACGGATGCCAAATATGCATAACTGATGCACAGGATCCTGTTACAGATCAGAAGAACGGAGAATGAAACGGTGATGTGAACTCTTCCTTATTTTCCAGCTGACAGAAGAGAAATAATCTCACAAATTGCTATAGTTTCCATTTAGTGCTGCTCATAACTCATGCTCTGTCAGAGAACGAAGGCGAGAGCAGAAAAGAAAGAAAAAGAGAAGAAAGAAAAAGACAAGGCTATGGAACTGCACATTGTGATACATTGTGTAAATCTGTGAGAAGCAAGCATCATGTCCTCAGCTGCCCTCAGTGCAGTGCTGCTTGTGACAGGTTGTGCTTCCCCGGCCATTGCCGTGCTCCCTCTGGGCGGTCAGGTCAGGTTAGGAGGGAAGTCGACAGTGACTGCCCAGCACAACCCTGTGTTCAGCATAAGATTCAGATATGAAGCTCCCTGTGGTGAACGGGAGGCCTACTAAAATTCACCTAAAAGCTCTTGCCAGGATTAGAGGATTTTGGATCCCTTCACTGTCAGAGAACCCACATGCATCTGGAAGCAAATGAAACACTGATTAAAATGGCTCTTACAGTCCTTCTGGCTGATGTTTTGCCATGTGTTTTATAGCTTTACAAAGCAATGCACTATAATATCATAGTTATCTCATCAATTGAAGATTGTCTTCAGAAAAGTTCTGCCAGATCATCTGAAAAGGGTGAAATATACGAGATGTGAAAGGTCCCACCTGGTATGCTGTGGATTTGAAAATCAGAAGCATGCCCTAAAATCTGTGTGATATTTTTCTGCAGCATATGAATGGAGTTTACATGAGACCGGTTTACCTAAGTGGTATCTAAGTAGAAGAACCATGGGCGCCTCATGCACATTGAGGGTACGGCCACATGGTCAGGTTTCCAGTTTTGTGATCCACTCCTGACTTTGCCTTTCAAAACCGCATGCAGAAAACTGACTGTGGGGTCGTACCCTCAAGGGACTGTTTAGGATTGAAAATAAAGGGGGACGTTTATCAAGACTGGCACTAAGGAAAATTGGAAACATGGAATCTGGTGGGTTGTTAATGGCAACTAGGCCAGTCTTCTTTAGCTCTGTTATTTTAGTTTATTAGGCCATAAGATCATAATATAACACAACACTTTTATACATCGGGTTACAAGTAAGAGCTTCCTGTCATGACGTATATAGTTGTGCAGCGGTAAACATATGGTTAATGACCTATCCTTGGATAGGTCATCAACATAAGATGGTTGGGGTCCGACTCCCAGCACCCTTGCTTATTTGAAGGGCTCTCAGTTCTCTTTCAAGTGCTGCGGCCTCTTCCCAGAATACCAAGCACAGCGCCATACATTGTGTAGTGACTGTGATTGGTATTGCAGCTCAGCCCCGTTCACTTGAAGGGGACGGATCTGCATAAAGGCCATGCGACCAGTGACCCCTGCAAACAGGTAATAGGCAGGGTTTACAGAACTCGGGCCCCTACGATCAGATATTGATGACCTGTATAGTAATTGAAGAAATTAGATGTCTCTGTATAGAGCAGGTAAATGCGGTGAAATGAGGCATAATCGAGGTGAACTGTAGTAATTACTTGCCGTTATTGTATTACTGTTCATATAAACAGGTAAAAAAGCGTGCAAATAGAAATGTAATGCTTCACCAAGGTAAACAGTGGGAAACATGAAGTGGAACCACAAGCTTTGTACAGCACAGAGTTAATAAACTCATCCATCACTGTCCGCTCACATTAATATCAGAAATGATTGCTGACTGCTTGTTCTATTGGTTTATTACCAGGTCAGAATTGTACCATATCCCAGATTATCACTTTTACCACATGAATGAAACAGTGGTGCAGTCCAAAGAGAGAATCCTAATAGCAGCCATTGTAATGATAACTGTGAGTGTACTGGCAGGAGCTTCACTACTGTAGAGGAGGTACTATGGGGGCAACACTACTGTGTTTGGGCACTAAGATGGCATTCTACAGTGTGGGGACACTAAGGGGGAATATCCACTGTTTGGGGGCACCATAACGGCATTCTACTGTGGGGGCACTAAGGGGTCGTACTGTAAACGCTTGACTTCTCCTTTGTCCACCTAGTTAGCCTTTTATTTTCATGTTTTTTACATGACTGAGTGGGTAAGGGGTTGTATGGTAAGTGTGGGCAGTCTTGACTAGCCACGTGAGGGGGCGGTTTCATGGAATCTGCTCAGGGGGTAGGCGTTCAGAAATATGGAATGGGGCCCAGCTTATTGTAGTTACGCCCCTAAATAGGTGGCCTATTTTTAATATATATTTTAGATTGTGACTTTGAGTAGAAATCCAAGTTTCTTAAAAAGCCCTTGCTGAAAAACAATTACAATACATTACACAGTTAGGGCTCATGCACACAAACCTATTTTCTTTCCGTGTCCATTCCATTTTTTTGGCGGACCGTATGCAGAACTATTCATTTAAATGGGTCCGCAAAAAAAGGGAAGTTACTCCGTGTGCATTTTGTATATCCGTTCCGCAAAAAAAAATAGAACATGTCATATTATTGTCCTCATTACGGACAAGGCTAGTACTGTTCTATTGGGGGCCAGCTGTTCTGTTACGCAAAATACAGAATGCGCATAGATGTCAACCGTATCTTTTGCAGATCCTTGTTTTGCGGTCCGCAAAATACATATGGTTGTGTGCGTGAGCCCTTACGGTGTATGGGTGGCACAGAATAAACAAAAAAATAAATAAAAAAGTTAGAGGTGCTACAGTTTATATTTTACCGTGTTAACCACCTTGAATCCGCCCATAGGATATAAACGTCCTATGGGTGGATGTTTAACTCTGAATGGACGTTCTGGAATATCCATTCAGAGATCGCAGCTGCACGCTAATCGTACAGCTGCACAGCGGGTTGCCAGCTGTCAGTGATGGCAGGGCAACCCAGAGAGAAGGCAGGGACAGTGCCCAAGTGTCCCTGCCTTCTAGATCGCTGTATACACAGTGCTCACGGAGCGATGGGCTTCCTGTCCCGGCCCGGTGGTCATGTGACCACCGGGGCCGGGAGAGTGCAGGAGCTGTCGGGTCTCTCACAGACCTCGATCAGCCCTGCACTGAGGCTGTGCAGCACTGTATTCTGTCACTGGGGCTACTATGTCAGCCCCAGTTACAGGAGAAATCAATAGTGAAAAAAAAGTATAATAGCAAGCGATCAAAAAGTCATATGCACCCCAAAATATTGCCAATCAGTCATCTCATCCCGCAAAAAAAATTATACCCTACCTAAGACAATCGCCCCAAAAATAAAAAAAACTATGACTCTAAGACCATGGAGACACTAAGGCCTCTTTCACACGGGCGTCATGTTTGACGCCCGGATAAGAGGCGGGTGCGTTGCGGGAATATGTGCGTTTTTCCCGCGTGGGTGCAAACGTTTGCAACACGTTTTGCACGTGCGTGAGAAAAAACGCCATGTTTGGTACCCAACCCGAAGCCGGACTTCATAACTGAAGTCCGGTTTCGGGTCTACTGGAGAATTGATTATTTCCCCTTATAACATGGTTATAAGGGGAAATAATAGCATTCTTAATAAAGAATGCATTGTTAAATGATGAGGAAGGGGTTAAAAATAATAAAAGTTAACTTACCTTAGCCACTTGATCGCATAGTCGCGATCTGTCCTCTCTTTCCCTGCAGCATCTATGAGCTACAGGACCTGTGATGACATCACATCACATGGTCCAATCACATGGTCCATCTTACCATGGTGATGGACCATGTGATGTGACATCATCACAGGTCCTTTAGATCATAGATGCTGCAGGAAAGAGAGGACAGATCGCGACTCACGCGATCAAGTGGCTAAGGTAAGTTAACTTTTATTATTTTTAACCCCTCCTCTTCATTTAACAATGCATTCTTTATTAAGAATGCTATTATTTCTCCTCATAACCATGTTATAAGGGAAATAATAGAGATTGGGTCCCGTTGCTAGCAACAATGCGGAAAATCGCAACGCATCCGCACTTGGTTGCGGATGCTTGCGATTTTCCCGCAGCCCCATTCACTTCTATGGGGCCTGCGTTGCGTGAAAAACGCAGAATATAGAGCATGCTGCGATTTTCACGCAACGCAGAAGTGATGCGTGAAAATCACCGCTCATGTGCACAGCCCCATAGAAATGAATGGGTCCGGATTCAGTGCGGATGCAATGCGTCCTCCTCACGCATTGCACCCGCGCGGAAAACTCGCCCGTGTGAAAGGGGCCTAAAACATGATTTTTTTTTTCTGGTTTAAAAAATGATATTATTATGTAAAAATTTTAAAAATCAAAGAAAGTATACATATTAGGTATCACTGCGTATAAACCTGCTCTATAAAAATCTCTCAGATGAACACTGCAAAAAAAAAACGGTATCAAAATTTTTTTTGTCACCTTACATCACAAAAAGTGTAATAGCAAGCGATCAGAAAGTGTTACGCACCCCAAAATAGTACTGATCAAACCGTCATCTCATCCCGAAAAATGATACCCTACCTAAGACAATCGCCCAGAAAATAAAAAACTATGGCTCTCAGACTATGGAGACACTAAAATGATTTTTTTTTTGTTTCTAAAATTATATTATTGTATAAAACTTAAATAAATTTAAAAAAAAGTATAGATATTAGGTATCTCCGCCTTTGTAAGAACCTGCTGTATAAAAATATCACATTACCTAAGCCCTCAGGTGAACACCGTAAAAAAAAAAAAGTGTCAAAAAAACTATTTTTTGTCACCTTACATCACAAAAAGTGTAATACCAATCAAAAAGTCATATGCACCCCAAAATAGTACCAATTAAACCACCATCTCATACCGAAAAAAATGAGCCCCTACATAAGACAGTCGCCCAAATACAAAAAAATAATATGGCTTTCAGAATGTGGAGACACTAAAAAAAATATTTTTTTTAAAAATGCTTTATTATGTAAAACTGAAACAAACACAAAAAAAGTAGTCATATTTGGTATTGTCGCGTCCGTAACAACCTGCTCTATAAAACTAGCACATAGTCTAACCTGTCAGATGAACATTGTAAATAACAAAAAATAGAAACGGTGCCAAAACAGCTATTTTTTGTTACCTTGCCTCACAAAAAGTGTAATATAGAGCAACCAAAAATCATATGTACCCTAAAATAGTACCAACAAAACTGCCACCTTATCCCGTAGTTTTCAAAATGGGTCACTTTTTTGGAGTTTCTACTCCAGGGGTGCATCAGGGGGTCTTCAAATGTGACATGGTGTCAAAAAACTAGTCCAGCAAAATCTGTCTTCCAAAAACCACATGGCACTCCTTTCGTTCTGTGCCCTGCTGTGTGCCCATACAGCAGTTTACGACCACATATGGGGTGTTTCTATAAACTACAGAATCAGGGCAATAAATATTGAATTTTGTTTGGCTGTTAACCCTTTGTTACTGGAAAAATGGAAAGGCCTCTTTCACACAGGCGTCATGTTTGACGCCCGGATAAGAGGCGGGTGCGTTGCGGGAAAATGCACGATTTTTCTACGCGAGTGCAAAGCATTTTAATGCGTTTTGTATTAGCGTGCAAAGAAATCGGCATGTTTGGTACCCAGACCCGAAGCCGGACTTTATCACTGAAGTCCGGTTTCGGGTTGAGTATTCTGTATATTTTATTATTTTCCCTTATAACATAGTTATATAAGAAAATAATAGCATTCTCAATAGAGAATGCAAAGTAAAAAAGGCAATAGAGGGTTAAAAAAAATAAACTCACCTCTTGCATTTGATCGCGTAGCTGCCGGTTTTCTGTTCTATATTCAGCTGGGCAGGTGGTGAAGGACCTTCAGTGACGTCACTGGGTCACATAGTCCAATCACCTGCCTCCATGGTGGAAGCAGGTGATTGGACCATGTGACCCAGTGATGGCGGTTAATCAAAGGGGAAGCTTTATTTTAAAGGGGTTGTATGAAGTTAGTAAAACATGGCTGCTTACTTCCAGGAACAGTGCTACTTATGTCCAAGGGTTGTGCCTGGCACTGCAGCATATATGAAGTGAACGGGACTGAGCTGCAATGTCTGACACAACCATGGACCAAAGTGGTGCTGTTCTAGAAGCAGCCATGTTTTTCCAACCTCTTCCAACCCCTTTAAAGGAAACCTGTCACCTAGAAAATGCATATTAAACCGTCAGCATTACCTTATTGTCATCTGTAACATGATTCTAAAGTTGTTTGTGTCTTTGCTGTTTGATGTGCCAAAAGTCTTTTATTCACTATGTGTACTATGTAAATTGTGGTCTTGAAGTCAAGAGGTTAGCGGTTTCCTCACTTGAAGTCAAGCTTGCCGCATTCCCTTTTCCACCCCGCATTTGATTGATTCATTCCCTCAATGCCGGGCTCCAGAACGCATGCGCCGTGTCCCCACCATTCTACATCATACGCGCGTTAATGTTTAGTGGTGCACTCTCACACGCGAGACTGCATCTGTTCATTGAGCAGCTGAAAACTAGCTCACAGCGGCAGGGAACAATGCACAGGAATGGTGGGGACATGGCGCATGCACGGGACATCGTTCTGGAGTCTGGCATTAAGGGAATGAGAACTATCAATCAAAGGCTAAGGGGCGGGAAATTGGGCGCAGTAAGCTTGACCCAAGCGAGAAAGCCGCTGCCTCCTTGACTTCAAGACCACAATTTACATAGTACGGGCAGTAAGGCCTCTTGCACACGACAGTATTTTGCGGACCGTATACTGGCAGTTTTTTCAGTTCAGTATACTGACAGTATACTGAACCATTCACTTCAATGGGACCGCAAAAAATACTGAAGTGTCTCCGTATGCCTTCCGTTTCCGTTTTTCCGTTCCGTTTAAATATAGAACATGTCCTATACTTGTCCGCAAATCACGTTCAGTGGCTCCATTCAAGTCAATGGGTCCGCAAAAAAAACAGAAAGCATACTGAAGTGCATCCGTATGTCTTCCGTATCCGTTCCGTTTTTTGCGGAACCATCTATTGAAAATTTTAAGACCAGCCCAATTTTTTCTATGTTATTACTGTATACTGTATATACCATACGGAAAAACGGAACAAAAACGGAAACACAACGGAAGCAAAAAACGGAAACACGGATCCGAAAAAAAAGAACCGCAAAACACTGAAAAAGCCATACGGTCGTGTGCAAGAGGCCTAAATCAAAGACTTTTGGCACATCAAACAGCAAAGACACAGACAACTTTGGAATCATAATACAGACTTAAACAGGATAATGCTGACCGTGTAATATGCTTTTCTATGTGACAAGTTCACTTTAAAGGTCATCTGTCAGCAATGTTTTACCTACAGTATGGAGCTGGCTGACCTGTTGCATGTGGATTTTGCAGCTGAAGACATCTGTGCTGGTCCCGTGTAATATGTGCCCACATTGCTGAGAAAAATGAAGTTTTAATATATGCAAATGAGCCTCATAGAAGATTTATTTTGCTCCGTATAATGGATGATTTAGCCTGATTATTTAGCTTGTCTGTTTCAATAATTTATACTCTAACATCTGATTATTGAGGAAAGGGTAATTTAAAATCCTATTCTTTACGATGATGGCAAGATGTACTGGAGACCTGAATCTGCGCCTTACAAAATGGGTCAATTGGTGTTTGGTTATTCAAAAAGATAAGTGCATTTAGAGAAGAGAATGTTTTTTTCATTTTTACTTAACCACCTCCCGACCGCCTAACGCAGGAATGCGTCCTGCGGGCGGCCGGGATGTTCCTCCTTGACGCGCCGGTGCATTATCTCGCGAGGGGCGAGATTTCCTGTGAACGCGCTCACGTGCACGTTCACAGGATCGTGTCAGGAGGACACAGGCAGCTAAAGTAAGTGCACCAATAACCCCCCCCCCCCGGTCACTGATTAACCCCTGATTAACCCCATGTCACCCCCCTGATCACCCCATGTAACCCCAATGCGCTTTCCACATTTTGCGGATCTGCACATCGCCAGAACTATATAGAAAATGCCTTTTCTTGTCTGCAATTGCGGACAAGAATAGGACATGCTCTATCTTTTGCGGAGCTGCGGCCTGATGTTTCGGGGCCGAAACCCGGAAGTTCGCGGCCGCAGCTCCGCAAATGCTGATGCGGAGAGCACATAGTGTGCTCTCCACATCACCGCCGGCCCCATTCACACTGAATGGGTCTGCATCTATTCCGCAGAGTTGCAGAATAGATGCAGACATTTTTGCGGACGTGTGAATGGGGCCTTACTTTGCAAGCACTCTTATGTACTTTCCCCTCTCTCTTTTTTTTTTTTTCACATTTTTTCATCCACATTGATCGATGCGAATGAAGAAATCTGTGCTGTTCATTTTTTTTTTCAGCCCAGAGGCTGAACGGAAAGAAAAAATCTCATTACCCGTATGCTCAATATAAGGAGAATAGCAGAAACTCCTAATGCTGGCCATATATGTAATGATTTCAGAGAGCCTCAAATGCCAGGGCAGTACAAACACCTCACATGTGACCCCATTTTGGAAAGAAGACACCCCAAGATATTCCATGAGGGGTATGATGAGTTCATGTAAAATTTTATTTTTTGTCACAAGTTAGTGGAATATGAGACTTTGTAAGAAGAAAAAAAAAAAAGTTAATTTCCGCTAACTTGTGCCCAAAAAAAAATCTTCTATGAACTTGCCATGCCCCTCACGGAATACCTTGGGGTGTCTTCTTTCCAAAATGGGGTCACATGTGGGGTATTTATACTGTCCTGGCATTTTGCGGGCCCTACAGCGTGAGAAGAAAAATGCGTAAAAATGCCCTCCTAAAAGGTACTCATTGGAATTTGGGCCCCTTCGCGCATCTTGGCTGCAAAAAAGTGTCACACATGTGGTATCGCCGTACTCAGGAGAAGTAAACTTTGTATAAAATTTTAAAAAGTTGTCATTTACAGAGATATTTCTCTAACCCAACATGTGTGCTCGTTGCCCTACTTCTTCTGAGTACGGTGATACCACATGTGTGCCACTTTTTTGCAGCCTAGGTGCGTAAAGGGGCGTAAAGTCCAAGGAGTACCTTTAGGTTTTACAGGGCTGCTCACAATTTAGCCCCGCCCAAAGTGCCAGAACAGTAAACACACCCCACAAATGACCCCATTTCCGAAAGTAGACACCCCAAGGTATTCACTGAGGGGCATAGTGATTCCGTGGGAGATTTTTATTTTTTTTGCCAGAAGTTAGCAGAAATGGAAACTTTATTATTATTTTTTTTCCTCAGAAAGAGTCATTTTCCGCTAACTTGTGAAAAAAAAAGAAATGATACATGAACTCACCATGCCCCTCCGTGAATAGTTTGGGGTGTCTTCTTTCTAAAATGGTGTCATTTGGGGGGTATTTATCTATCCTGGCATTCTAGCACCTGAAGAAACATGACAGGTGCTCAGAAAGTCGGAGCTGCTTCAAAATGCGGAAATTCACTTTTTTGCACCATAGTTTGTTAACGCTATAACTTTTTTAAGCTGAGACAAAAGTCCTGCATGCACTACTTTAGTCTCCGCTCCAAAATTTTCTTCTGAGCGGAAACCTAACGACCCCATTATAGTCTATGGGGTCCTTAGGCTCTGTTCGGGTCAGTTATGTGGCGAATCCGTCCTTTCCCTTCTCCTGCACGGAGCAGGAGAACGGAAAGGCTGAGCGGTGATGTGAACGAAGCCTAATCGTGATATCAGAGGAACCCACGATTCCTGGCTCTGTGTATCTGTTGTCACTTAAGATGATGTTAAAGAGCATGTCAACCATTGCAGTAGAGCTGGATTGTTGGTCAAAACACATTTTTGCCACTGTATATATACCAGTCCTCACTGGTACCAATAGTGAAATTTAATTCTAAATTCCATGTGCATTTACTTCCTGCATACAACTATAGTCCACCTTATGTATTACTACACAGGGGTCTTAACTGCCAGAGCATGGTTACGTGGGCATCAATGGTGCCAAAATAAAAAATAAGAATCTGCGTGTTTGTTTTTAACCTCTTTGTGACATCCAAATGTGCGGCCAGTAACAGGTCTATATAGATAGTTTTGCCTCAGGAGTTGAGGCCTAAAGTTGGTGGGTGCCAGCTGGTTTACACAGCAGGCAGCCTCTTCCAGAGTTTGTGATAAGAGACAGCTCTGATCATGGACACTCAACCTTTATAGATGCCTTGGTTAATTGCAATACAGTATCTGAGCAGTCATATAGAGAGAGGGAGTTTTCTCCAGTGACCAAACAACCCACCCTCAAGGAGATTACGAAAGCCATTTGGTTACTATGGCAACCTGGGGCCTTCTGAAGGCTTCCAGGTCTGCTGTGGTAAATTTATGTTAAAAGGGTTGTCCCATCTCGTTGTTTACACAGCAAGAATGGACTAAGAGCCAGCCCCAGGTTGCCATGCTTACAGAAACAGCCTGAGCAGACAGGAACTCTGCTATTCTCTTAACTCCCATTGTAGTCAACTAAGTTACGCAAAACGGCATAGCAGAACAATCTCCGCTGCTTTAGTAACTTCCATAGTTACAGAAGCAGGGTAGCTTGTTCTGGTATGCTGTTTGCAGAGTTCCCATTCACTACAATTGGAGTAACAAAAACAGGCAACCTGGGGCCAGCACCTTGTCTCGTATCGCCATGGAAATGGCAAAATGGGACAATCCCTTCAAAACCTGCCTCATGCACATTTCCGTTGTGCGGCCTTTCCGTGCAATTTGCGGTCCCCAATGCATGTGCAACGTCCGTGTGGCGGCCGGTACGGATCGAGACCCATTCAACTTGAATGGGTCCGTGATCCGTCCGCACCGCTAAAAAATAGAACGTGTTCTATTTTTTTGTGGTGCGGATGCACAAACGGAAACACCACGGAAGCACGCCGTAGTGTTTCCGTGGGGTTCCGGGCCACCTTTCCGCACCGCATCTCCAGATTGCGGACCCATTCAAGTGACGTGTGTATGAGGCCTCAGGCAGATAAAAAACAATATGAATATCACTGGAATCGCCACATCCTAAAAAGCCGGAACTATTCAAATTATTATTTATTTATTTATTCATTTGAAACCGCCATTAATTCCATGGTGCTTTATATTTAGAGGGGTTACACATACATAATATAAAAAATACAAATATGATAAACATGAAACTATTAACAGATGGGTACAGTGAAAAGTATTTATCCTGTATGGTTAAGGCTGTAAAAGAAAAAAAAATCTAAGTACCAAAATAACTGTTTTTTAATCTAACAAAAATAAAATAAAAAAGTGATCAAAACGTCATATATACCCCCAAATATCAATAAAAAACACCACTCTTCCTGAAAAACAAAGCTCTATAGACCAAAATATAAAAAGTTATGGGTATCAGATGATGCCAATGCAAATCATTTTTTTTTCAAAGTTGTATATAAGATTGCATTCACATAGCATTCTAGTCCTTCACAGGGCTTTCTATTGGGGTATACCTGAAAATGGTATGCAGACATATGCCATGGGTACATTGATTTTAGTGTATTAAATAGAATTCAAAGAATTCATCTTTGGACTCCATTTGACCTGCTGTCAGTTTCTTTCTGGTATTTCTGCTGGTCAGAATATTGCAGTCTACTATGTTATTCTGCCCAGCAAACAATCCCAACAAGGAATGAAAAACAGGTCAAACTGAGTCCAAAGATGAATCCTTCAACTTCTTTTTAACCCATTTTTTCAGTCCATTTAGGCCTCTTTCACACTTGCGTTGTTGGGATCCGGCGTGCACTTCCGTCGATGGAAATGCCTGCCGGATCCGTAAAAACGCAAGTGATCTGAAAGCATTTGAAGACTGATCAGTCTTCAAAATGCTTTCAGTGTTACTATGGCAGCCAGGACGCTATTAAAGTCCTGGTTGCCATAGTAGTAGTGGGGAGCGGGGAAGCAGTATACTGACCATCCGTGCGGCTCCCGGGGCGCTCCTGAATGACGTCAGAACGCCCCATGCGCATGGATCACGTGATCCATGCGATTACGTGATCCATGCGCATGGGGCGCCCTGACGTCACTCTGGAGCTCCCCGGGAGCCGCACGGATGGTAAGTATACTGCTCTACCGCTACCCACTACACTTTACCATGGCAGCCGGGACTTTGGCGTCCTGGCTGCCATGGTAACCATTGAGAAAAAGCTAAACGTCGGATCCGGCGATGCGCCGAAACAATGTTTACCTTAATGCCGGATCCGGATTAATGCTCTTCAATGGGCATTAATTCCGGATCCGGCATTACGGCATGTCTTCAGGATTTTTGGACGGAGACAAATCCGCAGCATGCTGCGGTTTTGTCAACGTCCAAAAAACGTTCACGTACTGAACGGAAGACATCTTGATGCATCCTGAACGGAATGCTCTCCATTCAGAATGCATGGGGATAATCCTGATCAGTATCTTTCCGTCCTAGAGCCCTGAGGACGGAACTCTAGGACGGAAAAACGGATATGTGAAAGGGGCCTTAGGCTACTTTCACACTTGCTTTTTTGCCTGATCCCTCAGGGATCAGCAAAAAACGCTTCCATTAGGCCTAATTCACACGTCCGCAAAATATGTCCGCATCCCTTCCGCAAATTTGCGGAACGGGTGCGGACCCGTTCATTTTGAATGGGGACGTGATGAATGAAGAGAGCACACACTGTGCTCTCCGCATTTGCAGAGCGCGCCGCCGATCTTCCGGACGGCGGCTCCGCAAAAATATAGAGCATGTCCTATGTTCTGCGGACAAGTATAGGCATCTCTATAGGGCTGGTGGCAAGGTGTTTTGCGGATCCGCAAAACACTACGGACGTGTGAATAAGGCCTTAGGGTACTTTCACACTATTGTTATTCTTTTCCGGTATTGAGTTCCGTCCCGGAAAAAAACTGATCAGTTTAATTCTAATGCATTCTGAATGGAGAGCATTCCATTCAGGATGCATCAGTTCAGTACACCTTACGTTTTTTGGCTGGAGAAAATACCGCAGCATGCTGCGGTGTCTTCTCCGTCCAAAATTCCGTAATACTTACCGGAATGCCGGATCTGGCATTAATTTCCATTGAAATTAAAATTACCGCATTGATAGATCCGGTCTTCCATGCGCAGACCTTTAAAAATGTGAAAAAGATAGGTACCGGATCTGTTTTTCCAGATGACAACCGGTATTGCAATGCATTTGTGAGATGGTTCCGCATCTGGATCCGTCTACAAATGGTATCCGTTTGCATACAGATTGCCGGTGACGGAACTGCCTGCCGGATCCAGCAACGCAAGTGTGAAAGTACCCTTACTGATAATACAACCATCTGCATCCATTATGAACGGATCCGTTTGTATTATCTTTAACATAGCAATGATGGATCGGTCATGAACACCATTGAAAGTCAATGGGAAATGGATCAGTTTTCTATTGTGTCTAAGAAAACTGATCTGTCCCCATTGATTTGCATTGTGGGTCATGCCAGATCCGTTTTGCTCCGCATCCCAGTTTGCTGGCGCTTGCTCTCCGGTATGGGAATGCAACCAAACGGAACAGAATGCATTCTGGCTCACTCTGTTCTGTTCAGTTCCGTTTTGTCCCCATTGACAATAAATGGGGACAAAACAGAAACGTTTTCTTCGGTATTGAGATCTTATGATGGACCTCAGTGCCGAAAAATGTAAACACAAGTGTGAAAGTAGCCTTACTTTTTGCTATATAGGTATGTATACTGTTTTCTGGCATTCAGATGTATACCTCCGACAGAAAGCCTTGCAAAATGATAAGACTAATTGTGAATGCAACTTAAATTTGGTATCACTGTAATTGTACTGACCCACAAAATAAGATAACGTTAAATTTTTTCCACAGAGTAAACATTAGAAAAATGAAAAATGATTAAATGGTGCCATTAAAAAAAGGTCTCACACAGCTTTTTATGATTTTCAGAAAATAATTGTATAGAGGATGTTCAAAAGCAAGATGGTGCCCATAAACTAATCTGTCAAAATCTTCACTGCAAAAGCGAAAAAGGTGGTCCTTCCTTTATGAACCCTGCCGCATACCCGCGTAGACCAGGTTTCTCCAACACCACACAAGGGCCCCCCAGCCAGGCAGATTTTGACCCGTTTTTTGATCCATCAATTAGATTCAACTTATCTAACCACATACTCGCACATAATGAAATAGAACTTCTCGCCAAAGGCCCCTCCTTTTGTCCCACCAACCAACCAGATTTATTCAAATTATTCGTTGATCTTAACCAGTTCATTCGCAAACTCACCCTCCATAGACACTTCACCATCAAAGACCTCCAACATATTGATCCACAGACAGTTTCCAATGTTAACATCAACGTGACCAATCCCACATATGGCCCCATAGATCTCATAGTCCCAGGTATCGTACATTCGGAACCCCATACCACTCCCATCCCATCTAATGTGAAAATGAGATCCACCCTCACATCAAAAGCTTTTACAACATGGTTATGGCTGACTTTAGTTAGACCCTCTGTTCAACATCTACTACAAAGGACGCAAGCAATTTGAACCCCTACGTAGTAAAAGCTCTTTGACTACAAATATGGACATTTTTATTAAGAGTGCTTTATTCATTTTATATTGTATTTTATACTAAAGTCCTTTATTGATTCAGGTATTTATATATTACCTACCACGTGGACGGCTATTTTTCTAGATTTTTTATTGATTTATCGATGTATGCATTCAATAATTAGCTATTATTTGAATGGTTAGTTTTATACAGAATTCCTAGAGCTATTCCTCTCATAATCTATTAATTCACGTAATCCTTAATCAATTATCCATTTTTAATTATTAATTATTAACAATTTATTACTAGTTTTTTTTTAATCATGTAGGAGATCATTTAGTGATTTTAACTAACAATTCTTATAATCATGCAGTCAATTGATTCAATTATTTGCTTTACCCTATGTTTTTTGTGTATACAGCCAAGTCTACCTTTTTATACATTCCTTTATTTTTATATGTGAAATTTGTCTGTCCCACTAGTTAGATTCGTCTTTAGGGTAATGTTCAACCCTATATGAATTATTAATCACACCTAGAATATTTATTTATTTATCTATATCTTATATCAATCCCATGTGGGATATTTAGCCAAGTCTACATTTTTTTTTTTTACATTCCTTTACTCATATACTGTATTTGTCTGTCCCACTAGTTGGATTCGTTTTTAGGCCTCATGCACACGACCGTTGTTTGATTCCGTGTCCGTTGCTCCGTTTTTCGTGATTTTCTGCGGACCCATTGGTTTTCTATGGGTCCGTGGAAACCTCGGCAAATGCACCGTTTGTCTTCCGCGTCCGTGGTCCGTGATTCCAGTCCGTCAAAAAAATATAACCTGTCCTATTCTTGTCCGTGAAAAACGGTTCACGGACCCATTCAAGTCAATGGGTCCGTGAAAAATGCGGATGGCCATCCGTGTGTCATCCGCGTTCCGTGTCCGTTTTTTTTGCGGATCCCTTGGCAGGCACTTGTGAAACATTGTCAGCCTGTCTTTTGGTAAAATCTTTTGGGTCATGTCCGCTAAAAAAAACGGAAGACACACGGAAACACAACGGAAGGCAAAAACGGACACGGATCACTGAACAACAGAACCCCTTTTTGCGGACAGCATAAAAAAACGGTCGTGTGCATGAGGCCTTAGAGTAATGTTCAAACCCATATGAATTATTTATTACACCTAGAATATTTATTTACTTGTCTATATCTTGTACTAATCTCATGTGGGACATTTATTTATTTATATTCATTGATCCGAATTATTGTGTTTGGGTTGTCTTCATCCAATATGTATTTTTATATTATCATATGATTGTATACATGCATCTATTTGTCCTCTGATCTGTGTGCACTGTGGACCTATCGGGACCAGTTTTGACTTGGTCGGTCAGGAGTGCCCACCCACATTGTATACAGGTCTCCTTTGGCACGTGCGAGGCGCTTCAGGGAGGAGCACCTCACTCCTTATACCTACCAGCGGTGCGTTCCAGGTTGGAACGCCGCTGCTCTTCCACCCTGTGAATGCGAGATCTTACTTCGGGTGACGTCACCGGAAGTCGCAGCAGCAGCGCCCCAGGGTGGAACTCACAGGAGTTCATTGCTGGCTGCATTCCACAGCAGCCGGAAATCACACCTTTGGTGACCTCACTTCCTGTACAGCATCCTAGCGGGCCAAAATTCCAAACATGACCAGACCCACCAAGTGTATTTATTCATGTGAGTTTTTCTATGTGAATATTGTCTACATTGATCTGCTCCTGAGGAAGGGGGTATTGCTATAAGCCCCCGAAACGCTTTGAGCCATATATTGTTCCAATAAAGAGATTGACCTAAAGCCACCTGAGAATTATGCTGCCTTCAGTCTCCAACATTCTACATGCGATCCTGGCCGCGGGGGTTAAATCTCTCAGGTGTCTTGAGCTTATCCTGCTGACAACCCCCCAGAAAGTGAGTTGACATTATTATTTTATTCTATTATTTATTTCTTTGTTGTTTTTTACATTATCTTAGTCAATGATGAACATATTGATTACATTTTTATAACATATTTCATTTTAATTACTTAACCATATACTCACCTCTCTCTAGACCATCCCGGGTTAGATGTGTTTACACTCTCTACGCGGATACTTTTCACTTTAGCTTGTGCATTTCTACCAAACGGTTAACTTGTTCCCATTAATGGCTACATCGGGAGTGGCGCTCTGTCTTTGCACTTGCTGACTCTCACAAATCAGCAGGTAGTGGAAAAATCTGAGGAATATTCCACCTTCCACTACCACAACATTCTTTTTATTGCTCCCTCTATCAATACGATTAAGCGTTTAGTAATCACTAACGCTATACTTAGCAGCCTTCCCCCACTTTACTTTTCCATTCCCTCTTGGATACTATCTTTTCTCTTATCCATCACTGCTGGCGCCCAAAGGTTACGCACTCTCTTTAAGGGATTCCACCTATCCTCTGAAGATTTGTTTATCCTCCTCCTTTTTTTCTTTCTATTTATCTATTCCATACCCAAACAGCAAGTTTACATCCACGTTTATGAAAATGGAGCCACCTAACAATTAGTAGAACCCAATTGAGGGGGGTTTTGTGAGTTTTAGATAGCACAAGCTGGGCACTGAAATGCCATATCTGTGAAAAAGTATTCCAGCCAAATGGGCCTCCTAGCTTTCAAAGCCCTTATATGTGCACATACAATAATTTATATTAATCATTATGGGATATCTATACCCAGTAGAACCCACTTATCAATATAATCGTTGTGATGTGAGTCGCAGATGGCACAAGCTGGACACAGCATGTTCGGCACTGAAATGCGATATCTGTGGAAAACTTGCAATTTTCATTTTCCATGGTCCCCTGCTCATTAATTTCTGCAAAATACCTATGGTGTCAAAATGGTCACTCCACCCCCTGATAAATTCCTTGAGGGGCATAGGGGGTCATTTACTATTCAGAAATACACAATAAAAATATCTGTGACTTCACTCCCCGCCAGATCTAAAATTGTGGGTACGGTGTGGGCGGGGAAGGGGATCTCATTTACCATTTTCTACGCCTTTTTTAGGTGTAGAAAATGGTCTAAATGTAAGACAGCTCGGAAGCTGTCTTACATTTAGAACCGGCGCTGGATGCACCAAAGTTATGGAGAGGCCTTGTTAAGATTGGTGTCTAAAATGCCGGTCTTAATAAATGTGCCCCATAGTTTCCAAAGTAGGGTCACTTCACGAGGAACCTTAATTATTTCCGTATGAATGGTTTATACAGATGAGCAATAAAAAACTTGTCCATGTTCTACTGCTAAAAACAGATGATTTCCCATCTGTGTTGAATCCGTTTTTTTCTCTTGAAGTACATTAAACTTAGCTGTAAACTGCTGTGTAATTTCATCTGTCATGTATTACTGGCCACATGAACCAAGCTCTAAACCAGAAGCAGGTTGCATACTGTAACCATTGGACCTAATTATGCAGCATTAACCCTTCCACCGTCATTCACCAGGAATCCTAAATTCAACAATCTGACTACTGTAGACTACCAGAAACTCTTAAATTAATCTTCCTGCTCCCTGACATTAACCCCTTTACTGCTCTAGACCACCAGATATGCTGATATTATCCCCTTCATTGTCCTAGACTGTCAGGGATATTGTAATGAACTCATTCACTGGCACAAACTACCATCGATTTTTACATTAACCCCCTCTCTGCGCTAGACCGCCAGGGATTCTCACATTAACTATATACCTGCCCTAGAACACCAAGGACACTGCGATTTTGTCAAATTAAATAGGTCAACTTTCAAAACATTTTTAAGCAGAGCCTAAATTTGAATATTTCAAATGACAAAGTTATAGTAACTGAATAACAAAACTTTGAAGGTGTTATTGACAGATATTATCAGTATTGCATATGCTGTGAACAATGTTTGCATGCTGGACTGTAAAAGTGGTACGGTACATAAAAACTTTTATGTGTTACTAGTCAACCATATCATATGGAATAGATGATCATTTTTCAACAGCAGTAAATTACATTTTTACTTTTCATTGTTGCTGGTTTTGCATATATTCACTGGCCAATTATTCTGATTTGAGCAAAATTGACTACATATAAGGCCTCATGCACACAGCTGTATTATTGCTTTTTATACAAGCCGTAATAGGGTTTCCATAGAGGCAGACCTGAAGAGTTAGTGAGTTAAAATATTCTACGTCTTTCCACGCTGTGCTAATTGAGTACAATTAATATGTGCAGGTGGATATGCGGGCGTGTATAAATAGAGGTGGAAAAGACAGCGTTGATCCAACACTTGATTAGACAGCAAGGAAAGAGTCTGTTTACTGGATACATAGAGGAAATGATATGACAGCACCAACATTAATTTACAGGCAGGGGAGTCATTACCACATCACAACTTCAGTAGGTGAGAAGGTTAAACTGCCTTACAGTAATCATTAGATGCCATTTAAAGCATGATCTCTTTCGCTACTCATGGGTTTCACCCACATTTACTGCAATACACTAGGTCATCATTTTGTCACAAGAAAATAAGATCTCCATATTGTTAATCTGGGAAGATAGCATTGTGTACAAGGGAGATTAAACCTCATTTGCTCTGCCCCTTTGTGTCTTGGTTTAATTTTGCCTCACCACTTTTGTATTACCACTTTTGTGCCTCTATATTTCGTCTTGTGGCCAGGGCGAAAAAAGGACTAGCCATCGCTTAAAAACTGTTCCATAGGAAGCCATGCACTGGGCGGATGTTGTGCCTCTCGCTGCTGAGAGACCAATAGGGAGGCAGAGTGAAAGGAGGTGATGAGGGGGTCAGAAAGAAGTCTGCCTCTGTGTGTTTCCCTGCAGCACCACAATAGGAGAAACAAAGCTTTACACAGTTTCCAATGAAAGCAGTGGACTGTCTGTGTTATGCTGAATGAAAGATGTTCCTCTTCTGTCCAGGACATCCCTACCTGTTTACTCAGAAATTCCTTAAAGGGGTTGGGAGGGGTGCAAACCCTCCCACTTGGCCAGACCTGTAAAAGAAAGCTTACCTGCTTCCCAGCGCTGGACCCCTGCTCCTTTTCCTCCAGGACTGCGATTCTCAGCTGGGTTCCCTTGCTGTAGACATGATGCTTATCTCTCTAATTCTTGCACAACTCCAAGAATTGGACAACAAGGGGATGTCTCACTTAAGTAAATGGCATTTATCATGTAGACAAAGTTAATACACTTTGTACTTACTAATGTATTGTGATTGTCCATGTCACCTCCTTTCCTGGCTTGATTCATTTTTCAGTCCATTCTACACTGCTTGTTTCCAGGGTTTACAGCCACCACTGCAATCTGGCAGTCGCGGTCATGCTTGCACACTATAGGAAAAAGCAATGGCCTCTCTGGTGACCTTGGAAGCACGCACATGTATGCAGCTCCTGTCTCAGCCATGTCGTATCTGTGCTACAGCAGTGGCCCTAATCCTTAGAAACGAGAAGTGTATAATACGATGGAGAAACGAATCAAGCCAGCTAAGGAGGCAATATGGACAATCACATTACATTAGTAAGTGCCTTACGCTCCCATACACTCCTCATTGAAATTGAAACACGTAAACTTATGCAAATTGAGAAAGTAGCAGGTGTCGCTAAGATCTGCTAATTTTCAAACACCTAGCTCTAAATTGTGGCATGTGGGAGGTGCATCACACAAGCCAGATTGAAAGCAAAGTTTTATAATCATATGAAACCTCAAAAAAGTCACGTGGGATGATTGTACAATGCCTCCTGTTCGGTAATGTGACAGTTATTGCCACTTGTGGCAAACTGAGATGAACAGGATCCTTGAACTGAGAGACCTTGGTTTATCACTCAGGTAGATAGCTTCGTGCCTATGCCGAGATGTCAGCACTATTGGACGTTGCGTGTCCTGGTGTTTGGGAGAACAATGATGAACTGGAAGGACAGCAATAGGTGCACAGAGGCAAACTTTTGCACAGACACGTTGTCTTAGAAGAATGGTACATATTGATCCATTCTGTACTGCAAGTACATCCCAAGCCTAGGCTGGCAAATAGTGTCTACACAAACCATCAGAAGGCTCCTCATGTCATTGCTCTGACAGTCTTGCTGCCAAGTGTTAATAGTACAATATTGGAGAGGGAGAGTGTATCGCCGTGTGCATTACTGTATACTCCACCGACATTAATCCGTCATTTTGGTGATACAGGTAGTGTGCCTTAGTATTAAAGGCAGGTGTCATATATTGCCATGTGCATCACGTTCTAGTGCACTGACATTCAGAGTTAATCTGTTATTTTAGTGATACAGTTAGTGTGTCTCAGTATTAAAGGCTGGTGTCGTATATCGCTGTGTGCATCACGTTCTAGTGCACCGACATTCAGTGTTAATCTGCATCCCGTTCTATTGCATTCAGAATTAATCCTTTAATTTAGTCATACAGTTAGGCTACTTTCACACTAGCGTTTTTGCTGGATCTGGCAGGGTTCAGCAAAAACGCTTCCGTTACTGATAATAAAACCATCTGCATCCGTTATGAATGGATCCAGTTGTATTATCTTTAACATTGCCAAGATGGATCCGTCATGAACTCCATTGAAAGTCAATGGGGGACAGATCCATTTCTATTGTGTCAGAGAAAATGGATCCATCCCCATTGACTTGCATTGTGGGTCATGACGGATCCGTTTTGCTCCGCATCCCAGGAGGGAAAGCAAACCACAGCATGCTGCAGTTTGCTCTCTGGTATGAGCACGGAACAGAATGTATTTTGGAGCATTCCGTTCTGTTCAGTTATGTTTTGTCCCCATTGACAATGTATGGCACAAAACAGAAAATCTTAACGCTAGTGTGAAAGTAGCCTTAGCCTCAGTATTAAAGGCAGGTGTCATATATCGCCATGTGCAGTGCACTGATATTCATAGCCAATCCGTTCTTTTACCTGCAGCATTATGTTGTGTCCGTATAATGGGGATGTGTAATTCTTAATCCTGTACATAAGTGTGCACTGCAGCGAAATTTGTTATAGCTAATCCCTTCTGTTAGTGATACAGTTAGTTGTTATACACTGTAGCCAACAGACAGTTTCCTGGGCCCTCCAAAGTTATGGGCAGTGGCAAAAATGTTGAAGTAGCAGCAGATGAAGGGGGTTGATAACAGCAGCAACAGGCCAGAGCTGCCACTGTTCTGCTCTGCTTTTCTGCGACAATGAACTTTGTGAGGACAGTCAGCAGTTACAGGCCAGCCCAGACTTGCAGGAGAGGTCCGCCATAGAGTCCTTTAGGCGTGCAACTACCGATGATAACAGTCAGATGAGAACACATGTTACGAGAGGTCAAGGACGTGCTCAAGAGACAGTTGAGGGTGAAACAAGTGACGACCAAGCAAATGTAGATTATGATTAGTGATGAGCGAATTTCAAAAAAATTTGATTCGGCCGGTTTGCAGAATTTTCAGAAAAGATTCGATTAGATCTGAATTTATTCGCGGTGAATCACGTTAAAAAACAGCTATTTCCTGGCTGCAGAGAGCCTGTATAGTGGTGTAGAACAGCAGAACTTGCAGTCTGCTGTGGTAGTGAAACAAAACTGTGAGTCAGTATGACACGCATATGACAGGCGGCGTTCTTAGAATCACTGCACACTTCACTTATTAGTTACGGGGTTAAAACTGACCAAATAACTCAAGTATGAACTCAGCCTCAAAGGTCGAGGTTAGCGCCAGGTATAAAAAACCGTGCAGAGGCCCAAGATCCTACTGTAGCGTGAAAGAGTGCACTCCTTTTACACTGTTGTCAGCTGATTCCACATAGATGTCTACAGAACCTGTTCTATTAAACGCTTATAAGTAGAGCCCCACTGACAGAGTGGAGAGGGTGTCAGCAGTAAGTTTCTGTTGACCTTACTGATAATTTTGTTGTTCCTCTGATGCATCAGAACAATAAGCCCCCAAAAAACGGATCCTGTCTGTTGAGCATCCGCCTTCACTACTCGGTCATCATTTGGTCAGTTATCCACCAGTATTGCTAAAGCCCAAAAAAATAGGAGGGTATCCAAAACAAAGATGACACGTGAATGGAATATTTGCACGTTTTCTGGGTTTTGTACCCACTCCTGCTTTTGGCTACCAAATCATAAGCCAATTCTGATGGAACTATATAGGCCATACAGCTGCTACACAGACAGGATCCGTTGTGCGTCTCATTTTTCCTTCCTTCTGACAGATCAGAAGAAGGGTCAAATAAACGATGACGTCAACCAGGCCAAAAAGGCAAAATAGTGGCCCAGTCATGGAGGGGAGGGTGGGAGAACAGCTTGAGAAGTCCACAGAGTGGCCCAATGACATAGTGTGGAGGTGGCGGCAGCAGCAGCAGCATGAGGAGACCACAGAGTGGCCCATTTACATAGTGTTGAGGTGGCATCAGCATGAGGAAGCCAGAGAGTGGCCCAGTGACATAGTGTTGAGTTAGCAACAGCATGAGGAGGCCATAGAGTGGCAAGCTGACATAGTGTGGAGGTAGCAGCAGCATGAGGAGGCCACAGAGTGGCCCAGAGACAGAGTTGTGAGTTGGCAGCAGCATGAGGAGACCACAGATTGGCAAGGTGACATAGTGTGGAGGTGGCAGTAGCAGCAGGAAGAGGAGGCCACAGAGTGGCCCAGTGACATAGTGTTGATTTAGCAGCAGCATGAGGAGGCCATAGAGTGCATGGGGTAAATAGTAGGGAGGTGGCAGAAGCAGCATGAGGAGGCCACAGAGTGGCAAGGTGACATAGTGTGGAGGTGGCAGTAGCAGCACAATGAGGAGACCACAGAGTGGCCCAGAGACAGAGTTGTGAGTTTGCAGCAGCATGAGAAGACCACAGAGTGGCAAGGTGACATAGTGTAGAGGTGGCAACAGCAGCATGAGGAGGCCACAGAGTGACCCAGTGACATAGTGTTGATTTAGCAGCAGCATGAGGAGACAACAGAGTGGCAAAGTGACATAGTGTAGAGTTGGCAGCAGCAGCATGAGGCGGCCACAAAGTGGCCCAGTGACATAGTGTTGAGTTAGCAGCAGTATGAGGAGGCCACAGAGTGGCAAGGGGACATAGTGTGGAGGTGGCAGCAGCAGCATGAGGATACCTGAGTGGTGAGGTGGCAGCAGCATCAGGAGACCACAGAGTGAACCGGTGACAGAGTGGGGAGGTGGGTGGCAATAACAGTACCCGCTGATGATGGTAGATGTAAGAAGGAGCACTTGGCATCAGATGTGTGGCATCAGGCGGGTGGCAGCATCAGAATAGTAGCTGAGGCAGCTAGCTAGAAGAAAAGGGTCTCTTTTGTCAAGGTTTGGGTGAAGCAGAATTGATTATATAATCTGATGCATCAGGCATTGGAGGGTGGAAATCCTGACTGATCCACTCCTGATTCATCTTGACAAAAGGTCAGTCTCTCCACATTTTGGGTGGACAGGCGAGTTTACCTTGGGGTAACTATGGCCCCCGCCGCACTAAACACCCGCTGTGATGCCACTCTACTTGCCAGGCAGGACAGCTTTTCCAGGGCAAACTCAGCCAGTTGCGGCCACAAATCCAGTTTGGCTGCCCTGTAATCCAGCGGATCTTCAATGTGGGGTGGCAGGTTGCTGTCCAAGTATGCCACCACCTGCTGGTTCAGGTTCTGCTCCGGGTCTAGCTGCTGCTGCTGGTGAGGTGAGTAGTTTCTTCACTAGGTGAAAGAAAGCTGCTCATCATCGACTCTAGACTCAAGCTCCTGCTGATGGAGCTCGTACTGCTCCTACCTTCCCACCCCGCCACAGCAGCCATGGCAGTGGAACAAGAGTGCAGAGGATCCCCCCAGTCAGACCTTGCGAGAGGATGGACGATGACTTGCGAGAGGATGGACGATAGGCAGCGAACAACTGACTACAACAGGATGTCTCTATATTCAGGTTGTCCTCCCTCTCAGCGGGTGAAAAAACGGTCCCCATTTTGGACCGGTAGTGAGGGTCCAAAAAGGTGGAGAGCCAGAAGTGATCTCTCTGCTGAATGGTGAAAATTCGGCTGTCACTACCCAAGCAAGTGAGCATGCAGCGGGCCATTTGCGAAAGTGACTTGGAGGAACTCCCTGCCTCCATCTCCACTGCATACTGCCACAGTGTGCCTGGGTAATCTGCATCATCTTCCTTATCGCCCCGTAGCTCCTCTGGCTGCTCCTGCTCCTCCTCACCTGTGTAGAAAAAACATAAATTTTGCTACACATTGCTTGTGCTCCAATGTCCTCCTCCTCCAGTTCAGCCCCCACAGGACTCATGTGGCCATGAGATCTAGGCGCCACATCTCCAGTCCCCTGACCAGCCAAATGTACCAGCATCTGTTCTAGGATATGAAGCAGTGGAATGACGTTATTCATCCCTTAGTTCTGGTGACTGACAACTTGGCATCCTCAAAGGGCCTGAGCAAACGTTAGGTGTCACGCATGAGCTGCCACTGGCTGACATCGAAGTTACACAGAGGAATACTCCTGCCTGCTTGGATCATCAAGAAATAGTTTATGGCCTTTCTCTGTTCGTATAGTCGGTCCAACATATGGAGGGTGGAATTCCAACGGGTGGAAACGTTGCATTTCAGCCTATGTTGGGAAACTCCGTTCTGCCACTGCAGCTCAAGGAGGGTGTGCTTGGCGGTGTACGAGGGCTGAAGTGCATGCTAAGTTTCCTGGCCATTTTTAGGATGTCTTGCAGATCGGTGGAAGACTTCAGGAACTGCTTGACAACCAGATTGAACATGTGCGCTATGCAGGGACCATGGCTCAGCTCTCCTTAACGCAGCGCCGACACCATGTTCTTCCCATTGTCAGTCACCATGGTTACGATTTTGAGTTGTCACAGAGAAAGCCAGGATTCGATTTCTTGATGGAGGACATGGAGCAGTTCCTACCCTGTGTGACGTGTTCATTCAGGCAAACAAGGTGTAGAACAGCATGACACCGCTGTGTCCTGCACATGTGGTATGCTGAAGGAGCACTATGAATTGTCCCTGCAGTGGAGGCTGAGGACACGGTGGAGAATGAGGAGGCAGAGGTGGTCATTGTTCCAGGACCAATGGTGTGAGAATGTGGAAGCAGAAGCAGCGTCACCTGGCCAAGTTGCTCCTTTGACTGGGCAGGAACCACATTTACCCAGTGGGCTGTAAAGGACATATATTGTTCTTGACTGTAGTTACAGCTCCACACGTCATCGCTGCCATGCACTTTGGCAGACACTAACAGGCTCAAGGACTGGCCCATCGATTGCTGATGGAATGACTGACGAGGAGCAGGAGCATCAGGACCCCAGTAGATGATGGGAAGGACAAACAGCTCCCTTCGGCTGAGGTGGTGGAGACTTGACTGCCTGAAATCGGGTGCGTGCCACTGGGTGATGCAGCCGATTTTGCGGCAGGCTGGACCACCACATTGGAGCCACGGTTCTCCCAGGCCACTTTTTGGTGACGCTGCATATGTTGATGCACGGCAATGGTGCAAACATTGGCACCCTGGCCACGCTTCACCTTCTGCCCACAGATTCGGTAAATGGCCATGTTCACCTCCTCCGGCGGCTTAACAAAAAAACTGCTACACCACTCAGTAGGTGATTTTACCCCCAACTCTCACTGACTGCTACTGCCTCCATGAACCACTGCACCACTACTTTCTGGGCAAATAGGCTCCTGTGAAGCGGGTGGTCTACACCAGGTAAGTTTGGCTTCCGACCTCCCACTGCTGCCACCCTGCTGACTCCCGGCGACGCTACCAACTTGCGGACTCCGCCACTGCCTCACGCGCAAGCTGCCACCCTCTTCCCACGATGATGATGATTAAGCCCCTTCGTCACCTGGTTCCCAGTTGCAATCGGCTACATCATCATCGAATAATGTCTGCACGTCACTGATGTCCTCCTCAACAGTCTCTGAGGCAGGAGCCTGACCGCTCGCAACACCAGCTCCCACGCCACTCTCCTCATCTCTACTTGCCCTCCTACAGGAGAAAGCAGCAGATGTCTCCTCCAGATCTTGGCTGGGCAGTAGCTGTTGTCCTCTAGCAGCTCGTCCTCTCTGTATAGTGGAGCTGAGCCCACAGCATATAATACTTCTCTAGCTGAGGGAACAGAAAAGGACAGAGGCAGGTTGAGGACAGCTGAGTGGACAAGGACTGTTCCCGGGCCATGCCAACTAAAGGTTGTGTCTGATGAACCCACCGACTCTTGGTTGGGGGTGTCTGATGTCACTTGGGACAAAGTGGATGACCGAGTCAACCATTCAAGAATCTCTGGGTTGCTGGTCAAGACACGACTGCTAGCTGCCACTGGGAGCTCAGGCCTCTGGAAGTGACCCCTCCTGCCATACCCCCTTACTCTGCTGCGAGCCATGCCTGCGCCAGAAACATTTAGGCCTCTGCCCCTCCCCTATTCAGGGGCGGTCAATTCTCTGTCGGACATACTGTTAGATCTAATAAGTAAATAACAAGGAAATTAATACACCCCAAAACGGATGTAATTTTCTCACTTCACCACACACCAGCAAATAATACTTTTTTTGCCACTAATACACGACAAAAAAGGCTTTAGAACATATGACTGCACCGCTAAACAGCAATTAATACTTTTTTTGTCACTAATACACGGCAAAAAGGGCTGTAATTTTCTAACTTCACCACACAACGGCTAATAAAGCCTTTTTTGCCACTAATACACTCCAAAAAAGCCTTTAGAGCATATAACTGTACTGCTGAACAGCAAATAATACTTTTTTTTTTGCCACTAATACACACCAAAAAGGGCTGTAATTTTCTCACTTTACCACACAATGGCAAATAACACTTTTTTTGCCACTAATACACACCAAAAAATCTTTAGAACATATAACTGCACTGCTGAACGGCCAAAAAAGCTTTGTAACATATAACTGCACATCTGACTGGAAATAATACTTTTTTTTACTTCACCACACGGCTAATAAACCTTTTGTTTCCCCACTTATACACGCCAAAATAAGGCTTTAGAACAAACTGCACCGCTGAAGGGCAAATAAGCCCTTTTTCCCCACTTATACACAACAAAAAAGGCTTTAGAACATATAACTGCACCACACAAGGGTTAATAAGGCGTAGAATACTCCTGCCTGCTTGGAACATCAAGAAATCGTTTATGGCCTTTCTCTGTTCGTATAGTCGGTCCAACATATGGAGGGTGGAATTCCAACGGGTGGAAACATTGCATATCAGCCTATGTTGGGAAACCCCGTTCTGCCATTGCAGCTCAAGGAGGGTGTGCTTGGCGGTGTACGAGAGCTGAAGTGCATGCTAAGTTTCCTGGCCATTTTTAGGATGTATTGTAGATCTGTGGAAGACCTCAGGAACCGCTTGTCAACCAGATTGAGCATGTGCGCTATGCAGGGACCATGGCTCAACCCTCTCTAACGCAGCGCTGACACCATGTTCTTCCCGTTGTCGGTCACCATGGTTACGATTTTGAGTTGTCCCAGAGAAAGCCAGGATTCGATTTCTTGATGGAGGACATGGAGCAGCTCCTCCCCTGTGTGACTCAGTTCATTCAGGCAAACAAGGTGTAGAACAGCATGACACCGCTATGTCCTGCACATGTGGTATGCTGAAGGATGCACTGTGAATTGTCCCTGCAGTAGAGGCTGAGGACACGGTGGAGAATGAGGAGGCAGAGGAGTTCAACTTCGATTCGCTCATCTCTAATCATGATGTGATGTAGCCGGTCGCACGTGGGAGCCTGGTGAAGAGGGGGCATGATCATCATCGGGGGTGAGGGTGGCAGTGTGCCTGTGAGACACCTGGGTGGCAGCATGCCCACTGGGGTTTCAGTGCTTGATCAGCTTGCGATTGAAAACATGACTTTTTAGAGCTCTCTGACTAACCCTTTAATAATTGTGTAATTAAAACATATTGGGTGGTAGTTGTGTTAAATTTCAGGGATGTTGAGCATATCTATTCTTGGTATTTCATACTTACTTTTACATAAGACTTGTATATATGTAAACCTTTATGTGTGCTCTTCTATTTAACATTGTCAAAATGAAAGCTGTATGGTCTCATCTAATTGAGAATAGACTTCTTTTTCTGGTTAAATGAGTTTCCCCATGATGGACATTTATCACCTATGCGTTATCAGGATCAGTGATAGTCTATTGTAATAATTGCACAGCTGTTTCCATCAGCCCATATACATGAAAGAAAAGGCCATGCACATGGTTGACCGCTCCTCACTATGGTGTCAAGGTGAGCCCAGGTTCCTTGTTCAAAGTTATTGGGGAGGTCCCAGTGGTGGAGCACCCAGCAGTTAGACATTTATCAGCCATCCTGTGGATTGTGGAAAACCTCTTTCATCCTCCTCCTAATAGTAATAATTATATGAATTATATTAAGTGTCACTGTGAAGTGTTAAACAAGATTAATTTCTTTACCAAGCTGAAATTTAGTCCCCTGTTGTGACATCTAGTGGCCAATATAAAAACTGTAATATCTTATTATTTGTATATGAATGGTCATGATATAATAAAACTGCAGCTTTTCACATTTACATATTTGTTGGACAGTACTTTAAATTTACAGGAAATTGGCTAAACATAACAGGGGTCATTTATTAACCTTTTTACACTACTTTTTGGCATATTTATGTAGCATATTTTGTCCCACAGGTGTTTTGCGGCAAAATCTGCAACTTTTCCTTGCTCACGGCACATTTGCATAATGGCAAAAAAAGGGAATGGGCCAGCAGTAAGGGAGACGCCATAGATTAAAGCATTCTGTATAGGTTGGGTGGTGCTTTCCTCGTAAGGTGTGGGTCACAGGAAATGGTTCCCAGGCCAGGTTTATCAGTGAAAAAAGAAGGTTCCTGGACACCACTGTTGTTGTTCTCTTGTGTCTTTATTTCATAGCTTAGATTACAGTATGCGGTATGCCAGTTATAGGTAAATATTGTAGCAACGTTTCGGCGATAAATGCCTTCATCAGGACACTGGTCGTGCCGCACTATGTGGAAATCCGTGAGTATAGTTGTTGTATGGAGCTCTATGGTTCCAGTGGCAGAGCTGTGTGGACTCAATGTTTGAAGTCTGATGGCAGCTAGGAGACTTCAAACATTGAGTCCACACAGCTCTGCCACTGGAACCATAGAGCTCCATACAACAACTATACTCACGGATTTCCACATAGTGCGGCACGACCAGTGTCCTGATGAAGGCGTTTATCGCCGAAACGTTGCTACAATATTTACCTATAACTGGCATACCGCATACTGTAATCTAAGCTATAAAATAAAGACACAAGAGAACAACAGCAGTGGTGTCCAGGAACCTTCTTTTTTCATAGATTAAAGCATGTCGCACGGCCAGCAGTAGCAAGTGAAGGTCTTGCCTCTACATAACTTTGGCACATCCACCAGCAGTGCAGTGGGATTAAGACCAGCGTCTAAATTGCCAGTCTTATTAAATGTCCCACAACATTTTTAATCTATCCTTAAGCATGATGGTAACTTAGATCTACTAAGACTCAGAACTCAGGTCTGTCATTACTGGTGCAGCAGGAGGCATTTCTAAAAAG
Source organism: Bufotes viridis (assembly GCA_033119425.1). Taxonomy (NCBI): domain Eukaryota; kingdom Metazoa; phylum Chordata; class Amphibia; order Anura; family Bufonidae; genus Bufotes; species Bufotes viridis. Next base: position 79,748,032 of record CM065596.1, read on the forward strand.
TGGTGTTGAAATGCATCTTAGTACATGCTTTGTCTGTTGTGATCCACATCTTTAAAGACAAATTTTATGAAATGTTCTTCATGGAAATTTTTTATCTAGTGCCTCATGTTCAATTGTTCACCCTGGTGCGTATTTCCAATGGTAGTCAAATCAACAACATCCAAACAAGCAAAATATTTACCACTTAAGGGCATGGCTTAGTTAGGCACCTATTGATGCAGCAATATTTTTCAGTTTTTCATCTCTGCACTTCGAAAACCATAACTTTTGTTCTGTCAATGTAACTGTATGAGGGCTCGTTTTTGGGTAGGGGTTTTATTTTTAATGGCATCATATTGGAGTATAGTACATGCAATGTATTGTTTAACTTTTTTTCTGTGGGTGGAAAACATGTTTTTTGGGGGTTTTGTTTTTAATGGCATTAACCAGGCAATTTAAGTTATGCACTTGCTTTATTTTGTGGTTCACTACAATTACAAAATGTATGTAAAAGTTATGTATTTCTAGTTTTGCATAATACAAACCTCTTTGTTTTTAGAATATAAATTGTTTCTGTGTCGCTGCAGTCAAAGAATCCAAACATTTCCATTTTAATACTTGTAGTTTTATTGGTTCCATTTTGGGTCCATACAATTTTATTATCACTTTTTATTCTATGCACTTTTTATTCCAGTACCAGCATGCACGCACCATACTTTTTTTTGGTGTAAAAAAACGGATCTCAGACTGAAATGGCACAAACGGATGCCAAATGTGCATAACTGATGCACAGGATCCGTTTTTTTCTTTATTTTTCTGTTCTTCTGATAGATCAGGAGAACGGAAAAATAACGGTGATGTGAACTCTCCCTAAAACTGTTTTGCCACTTTTTTCTTTTTTTTTAGTCCTACTAGGAGACTTAAATACCTGATGTCCTGATTGCCGATAAATACACTGCAATACTTGTGCCCCCTAAATATTACAAATGGCAGTCCCCTATATCAGCAGCTAGAGCCACCCATATAGTGTTTGGGAATTCGTAGAGCCTAGGTCAGTTGACCCTCCTCACCTCTATATTTCCTTCCCTGTAATGATCTGTATGGACAGAGGAGAAAAAGAAGGTTTAGCTGGATTCAACACATTTAACTTCCTTTCACAGGCTGCAGGGACAGTACTGAGTACAAACTACCTTACTATTAACCCCTTTATCAGACCAGATCACCAGGGCTGTTAGTGTTAGCATTCACCTTCCTAGACCCCCAGGGATATTACTATAAACTTCTTAACTTTTGTCAAATGCATATCTGTAAACCAGCCTTCTGAATGAATTGTCAAATTCTGCTTCAATGTTAATATTATGATTTATGAATTTAAAAAAATAAAAAATAATAAGGCATAAAAGTTATTTAAAAATATATATTTTTTATTTCTTCGTAGGTCAAGCTGGGAGCTCCCGGACTTAAGAGAAGGACGGGTAAAAGCCATTAGTGATTCGGATGGAGTGAGTTACCCTTGGTATGGAAACACCACTGAAACTGTGACCTTGATGGGTCCTACAAACAAAATTTCCAGGTTCTCCGTCAGCATGAACGACAACTTCTACCCCAGTGTAACATGGGCAGTTCCTGTGAGTGAAAGCAATGTGCCCATGCTCACCAGAATTAAAAGAGACCAAAGTTTCACAACTTGGTTGGTAGCTATGAATGCAAACACCAAGGAGAAGATCATTCTGCAAACAATAAAATGGAGGATGAGGGTTGATATTGAGGTAGATCCCACTCAGATACTGGGTAAACGGGCAAAATTGGTGGGTAGGACTCAGCAGGAACAGCCAAGGATTTTAAGCCGCATGGAGCCAATCCCACCAAATGCACTGGTAAAGCCTAATGCTAATGATGCACAGGTGCTAATGTGGCGGCCGAAAAGAGGACAACCAGTAATTGTTATTCCTCCTAAGTAGAAGTGAATGAAATATCAAGAATAAGAAGAGGAAAACAAGGGATTTTAAAGCTACTTTTTAGCTTTGAGGACAATGCATGGGGATGACAAAGCTGAAACTATTCTTTGCAGTGATTATTTATTGTGCACATTTTTGAATGTGTACAACGTTTTATACAATTTATTTATTTGACAAAAGTCAAAAGGCATTTGCCATAACTGTTTCATAGTGCCTGTGGCCAAACAGAAGTAAAAACAGATGCTCAGTTAATGACTCTACTCTCAGTTAGACTCATGTATGCGGTGCTTTTTGCATTTCTAAAGCATCACTTTGGATGAATGCAGTTCCAGGGAATTTATTAAGAATGGGTTAATAAGCGTTGTAGAGAAATCCTGTTGCCTAACCAATGCAATGAGAAATTAAAATTTGGAAGCAGGAATCAGATGTTTCAATTTTAAATATTCAGTCATTGAACTGAAGATGCCATTATGTATTAAACATAGATTGAATTTGTAATGCTTTTCAATCTGAAATTATTCACATTTGTAGTTTTTCTTTTTATTACATTTTTCAGTTAACATAAAGATAAATCTTGCATAAAAACATTAAGATTAACATTTGTTAATCAGTTTACTCCAGTTTTTTGGCATAAATATAACTCCCAAAAGTCACAATTTGAGCAAAAAGTCACAAATTGCACACAAAAAATCTTTCTGATCTACACTCGTATTAAATTGAAAAGTGTTTACCAGGAGAGGGATTGGCCTAAAATGTTTAGACAGATTTTATCAATACTTAAGCCAGAAATTGGCGCAAACATTGCTGGAAATATATGCCTGGCCATAGCAGGTGTAGATTTAATTTTCTGACTTTGTGACAGTCCAAATTTCGACAAATTTATTACAAGGTGTGTGCCTTAAGTTTGGCACAATTCACTTTATTAACCTTTTTAAAAAGCTGGTGCATTAAATCAGCCTCTATGTATGTCTCTTTTCAGAGCTGGCTCTGGTGATTTGCATGCAACTGTGCATTATAAGAACCGCACTAAGCTTGTCAACTGTTTGCAAAAACAACTAGCAAAAACTTGCTAGAATGTAGGTCTTTGTATAAGGCATCATTATCAGTTTCAGAACTAAGTGCAGCGTCTTCGTGGCACACAGCTACAAAGACACACAGCAGTAGTCAATCTGTGTGCTGCATTTCATCTCCATATTATGTTTGTTTGCACAAAGCATAATGCAAACTATTACTTAGGACCAATACAAGATAAATAAAACAATGCATTTACAAAGTTTCTGTAAAAGTCTTAATAGTAGTTCTATAAAATTATTCTGTAAATATCCCCTATTTTCAGCCAACCTCTGAAGTTGGACCCATATTTGCTGACTGTATTCACCTGGATACCGGTATGTTTTCCATTGTCGACTGCTGGTCTGAAAGAGACTATAAAAAAACTATACCCTGAGAAATGCCTTCTATGTCCCAGATGACAAAAGTTGTCCTTAAGGGGTGCTTCACTTCAGATGCAGATACTTAGCTAAAGCAAATATATAAGTAAAATGTATATTGCTTACAATACAAACAAGAGAAAGACAATATGTTAAGTATCCCAGTGGAACAAGTGTGTGTGTTGATTTCTAAGCAACCTAAAAAGCAAAGTTCTTTTGTTTAAACTTTAAATAAAAAATACAAAAACTAAATGTGTCTTGACTACCGTGATCATTAAAGGGGTTGGCCACTTTCTGTCTACTGACCAATGTGTCTGTGAGATGATTATATGGCACTAATGTAGCATTTGTTGGAATTCTACACCGTTCTATATATTTTTATCAGGCATACTCCCATGTTTACAAAGTCTTTTGTGCTGACCACACAGAGGTCCTGTCCATAAGATAATAGAGGGTCATGTGACCATGCAAATCACCTCCATGTGATGTCTCCTCTATTAAATACAGTGCACCTGACAACTGTTCTTGTTCTGTTGGGAGATTAGTACAGGTGCAGTGTGTTTGAATGGAGGAGACATCAAATGGAGGTGATTTGCCTGGTCACATTACCCTCTTTTATCTTATGGACAGGACCTCTGTGGGGACAGCACAAAATACTTTGTAAACAAAGGAGTAAAATATAGAAAATGTGGCAAAATTTTAACAAAGGCTATATTAATAAGTGCTGTAAAGTCATCTCACAAAACACATTGGTCAACAGTAACCAGAAAATGGCAAATCCCTTTAAGCATACATCCATTCCCCAAGTATATACACTGCATTTAGAAAGTCTTCAGACCCTTTCACTTTTTTCGCATTTGATTATCTTGTGCTAAAATAACTCAATACCTAATAATGAGAAAGTAAACACAGAATGTTCAATATTTTATTGAAAAGGATATTGCAAAAGTATATACATATTGCATTGATGTAAGTATTTAGACCTGTTAATCAGTAGTACTTAGTTGAAGCACCTTTGCCAGCGATTATAGCCTCCAGTTTTCTTGGGTATGATGTCACAAGGTTTCCAGTTTGCACACCTGGATTTGGGGATTTTCTGCCATTCTTCTCTGCAAATCCTCTCAAGCTCTGTCAGGTTGCATGGGAAAGTCGGTGGACAGCCATTTTCAAGTTTCTCCAGAGATGTTCAATTGGGTTCAACAATAGTGGCTCAAAAGAAAGGCCCTCTTAGGGTAAGTATGTCAGGTAATACAGGTTCCCTGGTGGGATGTATAATGATCACGCGCTACTGTTGTGTCATGAGGCACTAGTGTAAGCAAACAAGGCGTTGGTGATGGTTACTGCAGACAATTGGCCAGATTTATCATTAGCTAAAGTCACTTTAATGGAGTGAAAAAGTCGCAAAAAAATGCGCAATCGGAAAAATTGCGCATTTTTTTGCGACTTTTTCAAGCTCTGCACTAAGCTCTCCAGTTTTGTGAAAGTGGGCGTGTTGTCTTATGTAAATGAATCTCTAGACAGATTTACTATTGAAACCATTTAAAAAGTCGCAAAAAAGTCGCAAAAAAGTCGCAAAAAAATGCGCAATTTCACTCCAGGGGGGACCATGCTTATCTTATGCGACTTTTTAATAGAACATGCGACTTTTTTGTAAAAACGTGCGACTTTTGTAAAGCCGCTTACTGAAGGATAAACTTCTACCGTCAAACCACATTTATCACAGTATTAAAGGACCATTAATAAATCTGACTAACTAAAAGTGACTTTGGGCAGATGTAAAAGTGGAGTAAGATGTAAGTGTAATGATAAATCTGGCCCAATGTCTTTAGTTTCCTCCATGAACAGTAGTCAACTGGCAGGAGGAATGTAGGAGTCAAAAGGGAAAATTAGGATCTTCGACCAAACTGGTCAGACATTTGTTGGGCCCAACAACAACCTATAAAGAACATGTGTTTACCCATATATAATATAAATGCATAAAGATATAGTCAAACACTAATAATTTATCAAAGATTAAACATGTGGGAAAAGGGGGCTAGTACATGACATGTAAAAAGTATCAATTCATACATGAAATCGAAAGTTTACAAAATGTGGTCACGTGTTGCTGCAGGCAAGGTGTAAATAAAGTGCAGATGCAAGCAAGGGTTAATAATGGCGAGTTATAAGACACAGTGTCAAACAATGGTCATAAGCGATAATAAGACCTTATCTCTGCTTTCTGACCTTATAAACACCCATCAAAGCTCAATCTTACTGTTAAGAAGGTGGCTTAACTCCTTCCTGACTGCCCAATGATTATATACATCCTATCTGGCCATACCCCGTGCAGATAGCACATATATAAACGGTCAGGCAGCACTTTAATCCCATTGCTGTACAGCGCTGGGATTAAAGCTCCAGCTCCTGCAATCTAGTAGGAGCAGGTCGAGGCTGTCAGACACAGCGAGATTGATTCAGGAACACATGGAAGGAGTGCAGGAAGCGGCTATTTTCAGTGGAGACAGTGCAAGTGTCCTCCAGAGGTCTTTTAATAACCTCTTGGGGGACATATTATGTGCCAAAAATAAATTAAAATATAAGTAAAAAATAATTATAAAAAATAGAAATAAAGAAAATGCTGTCGCTAATGGAAACCGTCGACATAGTTGCCCATTTACTCAAACCTATACATGTTATATATCAAAACGATCGTCACAAAATAGGGAACCCATTGTAATAATTTATTTTTGTGCCAGTTTTAATATTTAAGAAATAAAAAGCTATAATAAAAAAATGACTTTTTAATAAGAATTAGCAGTTTTCCCCAAATTAAAACTAAAAAAAGGAAAAAAAAACTAACAAAAACATGCTGTTAAAAAGTCCTAAATGCCAAGTAAAATACATCGCAAAAATTATTTTGGTAGTGAAATAAAAAAGTTAGGGTCACTAAACCACCACATGCACAAAATCACAAAATATTGTGACTCAATATTTTTAATAAAGACCAATTTTTAGCCTCAAATGAGTAAAATGCAATCATGAAAAAAATTGACCCCGAAGGTATACATAGCCTTGGACTTAGAAAGTAAACAGTATTAAGCCACAGGGAGGGGGCTAAAAACTGGATAGCACATACTAACTAAACAACAACTGTGTATAATAACAGTTTAACCCCTTAAGGACCCACGCTGTACATGTACGGTGCTGTACGTGTATGGCGGGCTGATCGGTCGGGTGCAGTTGCTGCACCCGCCAGCCCGATCAGCGGAAGGGGTCCGGCAGTCACTGAGAGCCGGACCCCTGCTGTATGCGTCGGCATCGGTGAAAACACCGGTGCTGGCAAATTAACCCTTGCACTGCCACGGTCAGCGCTGACCACGGCACGTGCAGTATCCTGCCGTGTGCAATGTGGCCATCGGGTCCTCGCACTGCTCTGACGAGGAACCAATGGCAGGGAAGGCAGCCCGATGCCTTCCTTAGGCATCGTGGCTGCCTTCTGTGAAAGCTTGTGAGTTCCCGCTCCCTGGATCTCACAGGCAGGAAGCTGTAAGTGTATTACAGTAAGTAATTGCATTGTAAAGGGGATCAGACCCCGAGAAGTTGAAGTCCCAGAGTGGGACAATAAAAAATTAAAAGAAAACATTGTTTTCCATAATAAAAAAATTAAAGTCAAGTAAAAAAAAACGCCCCTTTCCCAAAATAAAACACATAAAATTGTAAAAAAAAATAGAAAAACAGACATATTTGGTATCGCTGCATCCGTAACGGCTCTATAAAAATATGACCTAACCCCTCAGGTGAACATTGTCAAAAAAATAAAATAAAAACTGCTAAAAAGATCTTTTTTTGTCACCTTATATCACTAAAAGTGGAACACCAAGCAATCAAAAAGTCATATGCACCCCAAAATAGTATCAATCAAACTCATCTGGCAAAAATGATACCCTACCTAAGACGATCGCCCAAAAAATTAAAAAAACTATGGCTCTCAGACTATAGAGACACTAAAACAAGGGTTTTTTTTTCTTTTAAAAATGATATTATTGTGTAAAACTTAAATTAAAAAAAGTATACATATACATATAGGTATTGCTACATCTGTAACAACCTGCTATATAAAAATATTATATGACCTAACCCCTCAGGTGAACACCGTAACAAAAAAAGTGTGTAAAAAAATTTTTTTTTGTTACCTAACATCACAAAAAGTGTAATACCAAGCGATCAAAAAGTCATATGCACCCTAAAATAGTACCAATGAAACAGTCATCTCATACCGAAAAATTAGCTCCTACATAAGACAGTCGTCCAAAAAAAATAAAAAATATGGCTTTCAGAATATGGAGACATTAAAAAATAATGTTTTTCAAAAATGCTTTATTATGGTATTGTCGCGTCCGTAACAACCTGCTCTGTAAAAAATATGACATGATCTAACCTGTCAGATGAACATTGTAAATAACAAAAAAAGAAAACAGTGCCAAAACAGTCTGATGGGGTGTCACCAGGGGCGGACTGACTATTTTCAGACGCGCGACGGAGATGAGCGCTTGCATTGCGCTCATCTCCGCGCGGAGCAGCAGCAGAGGAGGGAGAGGCGTGTCCTCTCTCTCCCTGTTCCTCTGTTAGGCTGCCAGCACTAGGCCGGCAGCCTATCAGAGGCCGGCTCCGGCGGCGCGATGACGTCATCGCGCCGCCGGAGCCGTACAGCTCGAGACACAGGCCGGAAGAGGCCTGCATCGCATCGCTGGAGGTAAGTACAAGTGTTTTTTTTTTTTTTTTTTGGGGCTACTGGCACTAAAGGGGCTACTGGCACACAAAGGGTGCTACTGGCACTAAAGGGTGCTACTGGCACTAAAGGGGGCTACTGGCACATAAAGGGGCTACTGGCACTAAAGGGGCTACTGGCACACAAAGGGTGCTACTGGCACTAAAGGGGCTACTGGCACTAAAGGGTGCTACTGGCACTAAAGGGGCTACTGACACTAAAGGGGGCTACTGGCACTAAAGGGGCTACTGGCACTAAAGGGGGCTACTGGCACACAAAGGGTGCTACTGGCACTAAAGGGGCTACTGACACATAAAAGGGACTACTGGCACTAAAGGGGCTACTGGCACTAAAGGGTGCTACTGGCACTAAAGGGGCTACTGACACTAAAGGGGGCTACTGGCACTAAAGGGGCTACTGGCACATAAAGGGTGCTACTGGCACTAAAGGGGCTACTGGCACATAAAGGGTGCTACTGGCACTAAAGGGGGCTACTGGCACATAAAAGGGGCTACTGGCACTAAAGGGGCTACTGGCACTAAAGGGTGCTACTGGCACTAAAGGGGCTACTGGCACTAAAGGGGCTACTGACACTAAAGGGGGCTACTGGCACTAAAGGGGCTACTGGCACACAAAGGGTGCTACTGGCACTAAAGGGGGCTACTGACACATAAAGGGGCTACTGGCACTAAAGGGGGCTACTGGCACTAAAGGGGCTACTGGCACTAACGGGGGCTACTGGCACTAACGGGGGCTACTGGCACTAAAGGGGCTACTGGCACTAAAGGGGCTACTGGCACTAAAGGGTGCTACTGGCACTAAAGGGGCTACTGGCACTAAAGGGGGCTACTGGCACCAAAGGGTGCTACTGGCACTAAAGGGGGCTACTGGCACCTAAAGGGTGCTACTGACACATAAAGGGGGCTACTGGCACTAAAGGGGGCTACTGGCACTAAAGGGGGCTACTGGCACTAACGGGTGCTACTGGCACTAAAGGGTGCTACTGGCACCTAAAGGGGGCTACTGGCACTAACGGGGGCTACTGGCACACAAAGGGTGCTACTGGCACTAAAGGGGGCTACTGACACATAAAAGGGGCTACTGGCACTAAAGGGTGCTACTGGCATTAAAGGGGGCTACTGGCACATAAAGGGGGCTACTGGCACATAAAGGGGGCTACTGGCACATAAAGGGGACGGCTACTGGCACATAAAGGGGACGGCTACTGGCACATAAAGGGGGACTAATGGCACATGAGGGGGACTAATGGCACATAAGGGAGATGGCTACTGGCACATATGGGGGCTACTGGCACACAGTAAGGGGGCTACTGGCACATGGGGGAGGCACAAGAGAGGCACTTATTACTAGCACATGTGGTGGCATGGAGAGGCACGTGTTACTGGCACATTATTATGGGGCACTATGTGCGCCTCAATCCTGGGGGTGAGAAAAGAGAAATGATGGGGGACAATCACAAAATGTCTGTTTGTCCCATGGAGCCTGGAGGGGAAGAAAAGAAATGTGCCACCCATGGGGGGTGACATGATGAGGGGACAATGATGAAGAGAGGGACAATGTTGGAATCTGTGCCATGGGGGGTACATCATGTCACCCCCTGGCACAGTCAGACTTCAACATTGTCCCTCATCATGTCCCTCCCGATGGTACAGACTCCAACATTTCCCCATTGGGGATCATGAAGGATCGGAGCTGACGGCTGACATGGGGGGCATGATGGATGGGGCTGACGGCTGACACGGGGGCTGATCTGAGGTGTGATTAACATTGGTGGTCTGACCTGAGGTATAGTGGAAAATATTGTTTCTTATTATACTCCTCTAAAACCTATGTGTGTGTTATAGTCTTATAGGGCTGAAAAGTACAGTCTTCAAGCGATTGAAGCATAGCGAAGATACCAGGACCACACAGAGGAGAAGCCAGCTGCTGCACACAGGACCAGGACCAGGTGAGCTGCGGGCGGGGGTCGCCAAGATGTAGCTTCGCTTGAGCTGCCAAAAATCCTTGCACCGGCCCAGGTCACGCCCACGTGACAGCAGTGACTCACTCACACAGGCACAGCACAGCCTGAACCAGCCCAGACTTGTTGCTGATGCTAATGGATGCTATAACATTGCACCATCCTTCTGAACATACATCTGTCATCCGCCTTACCTCATGATCCTGGAGCTGTGCTGTACAGTGGCCACCGAGCTCTACAGCACAGCTCCAGGATCATGAGGTAAGGCGGATGACAGATGTGTATGTTCAGAAGGATGGTGCAATGTTATAGCATCCATTAACATAACAGCAGCAATTCCTCTTTAGTTATATGTGAAGACACTTGCACACACCGGACTGTAAGTGAATTAATAACTAAGGCCCCTTTCACACTACCGTTGTGAGGATCCGGCGTGCACTTCCGTCGCCGGAAATGCCCACCAGATCCGTCACAACGCAACACACCTGAAAACATTTGAAGACTGATCAGTCTTCAAAATGCTTTCAGTGTTACCATGGCAGCCAGGACGCTACTAAAGTCCCAGCTGCCATGAAAAAGTAGTGGGGAGCCAGGGGAGAAGCTACTTACCTTCCGTGTGGCTCCTGGGGCGCTCCAAAATGACGTCACAGCGCCCCTACGTCGCATGATCACATTATAGGCGCTGTGACGTCATTGTGGAGCACCCTGGGAGCCGCACGGACGGTAAGTAGCTCCTCCCCTGGCTCCCCACTACTTTTCCATGGCAGCCGGGACTTTAGTAGCGTCCTAGCTGCCATGGTTACCATTCAGATCCGGCGATGCGCCGAAACAACATTTAGCTTAAAGTCGGATCCGGATTAATGCTTTTCAATGGGCATTAATTCCAGATCCGTCCTTGCGGCATGCCTTCAATTTTTTTGGCCCAAGGAAAATCCGCAGCATGCTGTGGATTTTTCAACGGCAAAAAAACGTTTGAATACTGAACTGAAGACATCCTAATGCATCCTGAACGGATTTCTCTCCATTCAAGATGCACTGGGACAATCCTGATCAGTATCTTTCCGTCTTAGAGCCCCGAGGACGGAACTCTAGCACGGAAAGGAAAAACGCAAGTGTGAAAGAGGCCTAAGCACTAGTGAGTATCTGTTATTTTTGGTTATATGACTAAAACATTATTGCTTCGGGGGGGGGGGGGGGTCTGGGGTGACACCATTTTCTACCGCACCGGGTGACACCAGCCCTAGCAACGCCACTGTCCTGTAGTTTCCAAAATGGGGTCATTTTTATGGAGTTTCTACTCTAGGGTTGCATCATAGGGTCTTCACATGTGACATAGCAACTTAAAATTATCCTAGTGAAATCTGCCTTCCAAAAACCCGTGTGCCCGTACGGCAGTTTACGACCTCATTTGGGGTGTTTTTGTAATAAATATTGAGTTTTGTTTGGCTGTTGACCCTTGCTTTGTTACTGGGAAAAAATGGATTAACCTCTTAAGGACACAGGACGTATCGGTACGTCCTGATGTCCGAATCCTTAAGGACACAGGACATACTATTTAATACGTTTAATACACGTCCTGTGTTTAATACACAGGACGTGTATTAAATGCTATTGCGCCCGATCCGGGTGTGATAGCAACATGGTTCCTGATGATATAGTTCAGCAGGAACCATGTTCTAATGCCGAGGGGGGTCCCGTTGAAATGCTGGCAAATGTTTTTTTTTATATATTTCTAACCTCCCCCCGTGCCCTCATTGTGATGGGCGGGGAGGGGGGAAGGCCTGCGGGGGGCGGTCGGGCGCGCTAAAGGCAAAAGTCTGATCAGACTAAGTGTCAAGTAAAAAATACAGTACAGTACATTATATAAAGTACTGTACTGTATTATCCAGACACCAGATCCACTGGATCTTCAAGAACCAAGTGGGTCTGGATAAAAAAAAAAAAAAAAGTGAAAAAAGGTAAAAATAAAAAAACACATTTATCACTAATAAAAATTAAAAAAATTAAATACACATGTTATATATCACCGCGTTCGTAACGACCTGATCTATAAAATGGGTTTGTTACTTTCCCCGCACGGTGAACGTCATAAAAAAAAACTATGATAAAATTGACATTTTGCACACCTCACTTCCCAAAAAAGTTAATAAAAGTGATCAAAAAAGTTGTAGCTACACCCAAATGGTACTAATCAAACCGTCACCTCGTCCCGCAATTATTGATACCTTACCTAAGAAAATCGCCTAAAAAATAAAAAAAATTATGGCTCTCAGGCTATGCAGAACACTAAAACATGATTTTTTTTTGTTTCAAAGATATGATTGTGTAAAACCTAAATAAATAAATAAAAAGTAGACATATTAGGTATCGCCGTATCCTTAAGAACCTGAACTCCCGCAAAAAATGAGCCCCTACCTAAGACAATTGGACAAAAACTAAAAAAAATAATGACTCTCAGACTATGGAGATACTAAAATGGTTTTTTGTTTGTTTAACAAAGAATATTATAGTGTAAAACCTAAATAAATTTGAAAGAGTAGACATATTAGGTATTGCCGCGTCTCTAAGAATCTGCTCTATAAAAATAACATATGACCTAACCCCTCAGATAAACACAGTCAGAAAAATTAAATAAAAACGGTCCCAAAACAGCAATTTTTTCCAAATTTTCCATTTTAATCATTTTTTTCCGGTAACAAAGCAAGGGTTAACAGTCAAACAAAACTCTATATTTATTGCCTTGATTCTGTAGTTTACAGAAACACCCCATATGTGGTCGTAAACTGCTGTATGGCCAAACGGCAGGGCTCAGAATGAAGGGAACGCCATATGGATTTGGAAGGCCGATTTTGCGGGACTGGTTTTTTGACACCATGCCCCGCTGATGCTCCCCTAGAGTAGAAACTCCATAAAAGTGACCCCATATAAGAAACTACACCCCTCAAGGAATTTAAAACAGATTTTACAAACTTTGTTAACCCTTTAGGTGTTCCTCAAGAGTTTATGGCAAATGGACATGAAATTTCAGAATTTCTATTTTTTATTACCGTATATACTCGAGTATAAGCCGACCCGAGTATAAGCCGACCCCCCTAATTTTACCCAAAAAAACCTGGGAAAAGTAGTGACTCGAGTATAAGCCGAGGTGGAAATGGATGTCACTGTTATGGGGGATCTGTGGATGACGCACTGTTATGGGGGGGATCTGTGAATGACGCACTGTTATGGGGGATCTGTGGATGACGCACTGTTATGGGGGATCTGTGGATGACACTGTTATGGGATGGGGGCTGTGGATGGCACTTATGGGATGAGGGGATGTGGATGACACTGTTATGGGAAGGGGGATGTGGATGGCACTTATGGGATGAGGGGGATGTGGATGACACTGTTATGGGAAGGGGGATGTGGATGGCACTTATGGGATGAGGGGGATGTGGATGACACTGTTATGGGATGGGGGATGTGGATGGCACTTATGGGATGAGGGGGATGTGGATGACACTGTTATGGGAAGGGGGATGTGGATGGCACTTATGGGATGGGGGCTGTGGATGGCATCCACAGATCCCCCATCCTATAACAGATCCCCCATAACAGTGCCATCCACATCCCCTCATCCCATAACAGTGCCATCCACATCCCCCCTCATAACCGCTCATGTATAGTTTTTAAATTTGATTATACTATACACTTATTACAATTCTTGCCCCCACTGTACCTCATTACATGCGGCAGGCGGGCAGTGAATCCTTCAGGCCGGGCGGGAGAGCGAGCGCAGTGTGACTGACGTCACGTGCCTGCGCCGCCTGCTTCATTCATAAAGCAGGCCGGGCAGGCACGTGACATCAGCAAGTCACGCTGCTCTCGTCCGCCCGGCCTGAAGTATTCACTGAACGCCTGCCGCATGTAATGAGGTACAGTGGGGGCAAGAATTGTAATAAGTGTATAGTATAATCAAATTTAAAAAGTATACATGAGCGGTGGGGCCGGAGCGCAGTGAGCGCATCGGCCCTGCCGCAAATGCCCGCCCCCAGCTCCTCCCCCCGCTCCTCCTCCCACTCCGCTCTTCACAGTTTTAATTTATGACTCGAGTATAAGCCGAGTTCGGGTTTTTCGGCACAAATTTTGTGCCGAAAAACTCGGCTTATACTCGAGTATATACGGTACTTTGTCTCACAAAAATGTATTATAGAGCAACCAAAAATCATATGTACCTTAAAAATAATACCACCAAAACTGCCACCTTACCCAGTAGTTTCTAAAATGGGGTCACTTATTTGGAGTTTCTACTCTAGGGGCTCATCGGGGGCTTGAAATGGGCAATGGTGTAAATAAACCAGTCCATAAATAGGCAATAAATATTGGGTTATGTTTGGCTGTTAACCCTTGCTTTGTTCCTGGAAAAATGGATTCAAATGGAAAATTTGCCAAAAAATTAAAATTGTATGTCCATTTGCCATGAACTCTTGTGGAACACCTAAAGGGTTAACAAGGTTTGTAAAATCAGCAATCCACTATTAGGTATAGATGATAAAATTTGATAGTCTGACACGTTTGAATCAATTTCTTTATATCCATATTTTATACGTGACTTTTAAAAGATACACCTTTAATTTTAAATACACCGGTACGGGTATAAATATACCATTAAATAATACACTGTGTTAGATCAATTATAGCCTAATTAGGGAGCATTACTCCCATAGACATCCTACAGAAAAACAGGAATAGGTAGGAGGAAAGAAGGTGAGCCATTCACAATGATGCAGATATATATATATAGCCCTACAATGGCCCTATTCTTCTCAGCCCAGGGTGACCCCCTGAAGGTGGAGGCTCCCTGTCCCCGAACCTAAACCTGTAAATTCCTGTTAAAACGGTTTGTCGGCTTCCGGTGCGGTGGAACGATAATGGACCGCATAGGTATTGCACATGAGCTCTACTTCCGGTTTGAAGCTACCAGTGCGGTGAAGCGCATGATGGACCGCAATCGCTGCGCGCTAGCGCAGATAATGCCGACATTAAAAAATACACAGCCCTAGATATAATATAGACACTGTGTAGTTAATCAGTTACCTTTATGAAAAAAAGTCATGGGAAGGGGGATACATGTTAGTCCTAGACGTGTTACAGAGAAGTAGAGTGTCAACATTTCATATTATATTGATAATGAGAAGATTGAAAAGGTCATGCTCCGCCTCCAAGGGGATGCAAGACCCAGGTTTGATAAGGCTGATAGATATATATCCGTCTGTGATATGGTGCTTTGCGCACCGATAAGGTCAGTTAGACATAGCATACTTCACTAGAAGACATTTTAATAAGATAGGAATATCAAATAAAGCAAGTATATGTAAGTCGTTCGTTGAGACCGAGGGCGACTGGGATCGGAACCTATAGATCCATTTGGCCTCTTTTGTAGGATCTTCTTGTCCCAGTTGCCCCTCCTCTCAGCGAGAGGTACCACTTCAAGGACCGAGAAGCGTATTGACCCAGGATTGTTGTTATGGTATTTCATACAGTGGACAGCAACAGGAGTATCCCTTTGTTTTTGGATATCATTGACATGCTCGCAAATTCGCCTCCTTAGTTCCCTTTTGGTCTTACCAATGTAATCCCTCGGACAGGTACATTGGCAAATGTAGACTACATCAATGGTCTTACAGTTTGCAAAATCTCTAACTGCAAAGGGAACACCTGTTGCTGAACACGTCACTGTTTTGTTCATATTGATGTATTTGCAGGCCTTACAAGTCCCACATCTATAGACACCAATAGGCTTACGATTGAGCCATGTCCCTTCTTTTTTGGGACCCTCATAATGGCTGTGGACTACCCGATCCCTCAGACTCCTGCCTCTTTTTCATGCAAAGAAAATTTCCAGCTCATCCATATGTCGATTTCAGCGTGCACGGTCGTTCAGAAAAGCATCTGAAAAGTAGTTTCAAGAAAAAAGGGATGTCCGGCACTGCTGGATTGTCTGGTGCAATTTCTTCCTTTTATTAACGTGGCAACAAGGATTGTACACACACACTGTACAGCGGTAAAATTGACGCGTTTCGGACTGTAAAGTCCTTAGTCGTAACAGTAGGTGAGACAAACTGCAGGAATATATATACAGGTTATACTGGCTGGGTGCCGCCCCCATCCCATCTGGTCAGGGAGGAACCCAGCCTGATTCACAACTATCTGCACCTGAGTGTTTCACCCACTGGTCGTACTACAAGTACAAAATCAACACAGTAAGATAAAAAGTATATAAGTATACATGGTTGTGTGTCAAGACAATAAATATGATACCGTTCCAATATCTGTCTGTCTTGCAGCAATCATGAGCACATCTCGCAAGCTAAAAACCAGAGTGTTGGAACATCTTAACTATGTTACTAGCCCCTCAGCCCTCAACATTTCCAATGCAGCAAGACACTTTATTGCGGTTCACAACCGCAAGGTGCAATCTTTCAAAGTATTTGCAATAGAAAGGGTCAAAAAAACAATAAGAGGAGGAGACCACAAGAAACAAATCCTATTGCGGGAAGCATACTGGATTTTAAAACTCAACACCAGAGTACCCAATGGTCTAAACTTACGCAGGGAACTCATGTACTTGCATGTTTAGACAACAGTTCACACTACGCGATTTTTCAGCCATGTTCCTGAAGTACTATTTGGTTTTATTTTAACACTGTTTATACTAGGTTTTAGTGTTGATTGCTGCAAGACAGACAGATATTGGAACGGTATCATATTTATTGTCTTGACACATAACCATGTATACTTATATACTTTTTATCTTACTGTGTTGATTTTGTACTTGTAGTACGACCAGTGGGTGAAACACTCAGGTGCAGATAGTTGTGAATCAGGCTGGGTTCCTCCCTGACCAGATGGGATGGGGGCGGCACCCAGCCAGTATAACCTGTATATATATTCCTGCAGTTTGTCTCACCTACTGTTACGACTAAGGACTTTACAGTCCGAAACGCGTCAATTTTACCGCTGTACAGTGTGTGTGTACAATCCTTGTTGCCACTTTAATAAAAGGAAGAAATTGCACCAGACAATCCAGCAGTGCCGGACATCCCTTTTTTCTTGTTCCTGCCTCTTTTGTAGGTAATCTGGGGGTATGCCTTAATCACCTGGGTCAAATCCGGGTCCATTGTAAGTATTGGCCAGTGTGATTTTAATATTGACACTATCTCCTTGTTGGCAGTATCAAAGGTGGAAATAAGGCGTATAAGGCGCTCACATGACCTGTCCTTTGACTTTAGTACAAGTAGATCCTCTCTTTTTCTTGTCTCTGCGTATTTAAAGGACTCCTTGAGGAGATTCTGTGGATATCCTCTTTGTCTAAGTCTATTCTGTAGTTTTTTAGACTCCACATAAAAGTTATTACTATTGGAGCAGTTTCTGCGAACCCGCAGGTACTGCCCCCTTGGTATACCTTTCTTGACTGCTGGTGGGTGATGGCTGCCCCAGTGTAAAATACTGTTCGTCGCTGTTGGCTTCCGATGTATAGACGTACTCAGGGTCCCTTCCTCTTCTTTTTACAATTACATCTAAAAAGGTAATTTGGTGTGTCTGGATTTCAAAGGTAAAACTCAAACCTACATCATTTTGGTTGAGTATTCCGATAAATTTCCGAAATGCAGAGACACTGCCCTCCCAAATAAGGAAGACATCATCTATATAGCGGGTCCAGAATGTAATATGGCTATTTCACCATTGATGTTGGTCCGGAAAGACATATTTGTCCTCCCACCAGCCCAGGAGGAGATTGGCGTAGGATGGCGCGCATGGGCTCCCCATCGCCGTCCCCCTGAGCTGGTGGTAGAACGACCCGCTATATAGAAAATAATTGTGGGTAAGGGTAAACTCCAGAAGTCGCAAAATGAACTCATTGTGAGTATAGAATTGTGTTCCCCTGGTATTTAGAAATTAGGCTGTTGCCCCAATGCCCCTATCATGTGGGATTGACATGTATGAAGACTCTACGTCTATACTTGCTAACAGGCTGTTAGGTTCAACAGTTACGGTTTCGATTCTCCGGAGAAAGTCCATGGTGTCCCTGGTGAAAGATAGTAATGATCAAACGAAACTACATAGGACTTTGTCAAGATAGATACCGCAATGATGTATGAGGGAGTTGATGCCAGATACAATGGGGCGTCCTTTAAGGAGAGAAAGTCCCTTATGAATTTTTGGCAAACAATAAAATGTTGCTAACTGTGGACATTTCGGGGTCAAGAATTCAAATTCAGCCTTATTGATTACACTTTGTTGTAATCCCCATGTGAGAATCTGGTTTAGTTCTAATAGAAATACGCCAGTGGGGTCTGAGGGCATTTTTCTACAGCTCTTGTCATCATTGAGAAGGGATAGACACATCTGTTGATATTTTTTGTGTTCCAAAATCACCAGATTGCCCCCCTTGTCGGAGGCTTTTACAATGATGTTTTTATTACCTTCAAGGTCCCTCAAGGCCTGGAATTCAGGCTTCGAAAGGTTCCAATTATCCAATTTTTGACACCATGCCCCGCTGATGCTCCCCTAGAGTAGAAACTCCATAAAAGTGACCCCATATAAGAAACTACACCCCTCAAGGAATTTAAAACAGATTTTACAAACTTTGTTAACCCTTTAGGTGTTCCTCAAGAGTTTATGGCAAATGGACATGAAATTTCAGAATTTCTATTTTTTATTACCGTATATACTCGAGTATAAGCCGACCTGAGTATAAGCCGACCCCCCTAATTTTACCCAAAAAAACCTGGGAAAAGTAGTGACTCGAGTATAAGCCGAGGTGGAAATGGATGTCACTGTTATGGGGGATCTGTGGATGACGCACTGTTATGGGGGATCTGTGAATGACGCACTGTTATGGGGGATCTGTGGATGACGCACTGTTATGGGGGATCTGTGGATGACACTGTTATGGGATGGGGGCTGTGGATGGCACTTATGGGATGAGGGGGATGTGGATGACACTGTTATGGGAAGGGGGATGTGGATGGCACTTATGGGATGAGGGGATGTGGATGACACTGTTATGGGAAGGGGGATGTGGATGGCACTTATGGGATGAGGGGGATGTGGATGACACTGTTATGGGATGGGGGATGTGGATGGCACTTATGGGATGAGGGGGATGTGGATGACACTGTTATGGGAAGGGGGATGTGGATGGCACTTATGGGATGGGGGCTGTGGATGGCATCCACAGATCCCCCATCCTATAACAGATCCCCCATAACAGTGCCATCCACATCCCCTCATCCCATAACAGTGCCATCCACATCCCCCCATCCTCTATAACCGCTCATGTAGAGTTTTTAGATTTGATTATACTATACACTTATTACAATTCTTGCCCCACTGTACCTCATTACATGCGGCAGGCGGGCAGTGAATCCTTCAGGCCGGGCGGGAGAGCGAGCGCAGTGTGACTGACGTCACGTGCCTGCGCCGCCTGCTTCATTCATAAAGCAGGCCGGGCAGGCACGTGACATCAGCAAGTCACGCTGCTCTCGTCCGCCCGGCCTGAAGTATTCACTGAACGCCTGCCGCATGTAATGAGGTACAGTGGGGGCAAGAATTGTAATAAGTGTATAGTATAATCAAATTTAAAAGTATACATGAGCGGTGGGCCGGAGCGCAGTGAGCGCATCGGCCCTGCCGCAAATGCCCGCCCCCAGCTCCTCCCCCCGCTCCTCCTCCCACTCCGCTCTTCACAGTTTTAATTTATGACTCGAGTATAAGCCGAGTTCGGGTTTTTCGGCACAAATTTTGTGCCGAAAAACTCGGCTTATACTCGAGTATATACGGTACTTTGTCTCACAAAAATGTATTATAGAGCAACCAAAAATCATATGTACCTTAAAAATAATACCACCAAAACTGCCACCTTACCCAGTAGTTTCTAAAATGGGGTCACTTATTTGGAGTTTCTACTCTAGGGGCTCATCGGGGGCTTGAAATGGGCAATGGTGTAAATAAACCAGTCCATAAATAGGCAATAAATATTGGGTTATGTTTGGCTGTTAACCCTTGCTTTGTTCCTGGAAAAAATGGATTCAAATGGAAAATTTGCCAAAAAATTAAAATTTTATGTCCATTTGCCATGAACTCTTGTGGAACACCTAAAGGGTTAACAAGGTTTGTAAAATCAGCAATCCACTATTAGGTATAGATGATAAAATTTGATAGTCTGACACGTTTGAATCAATTTCTTTATATCCATATTTTATACGTGACTTTTAAAAGATACACCTTTAATTTTAAATACACCGGGTACGGGTATAAATATACCATTAAATAATACACTGTGTTAGATCAATTATAGCCTAATTAGGGAGCATTACTCCCATAGACATCCTACAGAAAAACAGGAATAGGTAGGAGGAAAGAAGGTGAGCCATTCACAATGATGCAGATATATATATATAGCCCTACAATGGCCCTATTCTTCTCAGCCCAGGGTGACCCCCTGAAGGTGGAGGCTCCCTGTCCCCGAACCTAAACCTGTAAATTCCCTGTTAAAACGGTTTGTCGGCTTCCGGTGCGGTGGAACGCATAATGGACCGCATAGGTATTGCACATGAGCTCTACTTCCGGTTTGGAAGCTACCAGTGCGGTGAAGCGCATGATGGACCGCAATCGCTGCGCGCTTGCGCAGATAATGCCGATTACTAAAAAATACACAGCCCTAGATATAATATAGACACTGTGTAGTTAATCAGTTACCTTTATGAAAAAAAGTCATGGGAAGGGGGATACATGTTAGTCCTAGACGTGTTACAGAGAAGTAGAGTGTCAACATTTCATATTATATTGATAATGAGAAGATTGAAAAGGTCATGCTCCGCCCCTCCAAGGGGGATGCAAGACCCAGGTTTGATAAGGCTGATAGATATATATCCGTCTGTGATATGGTGCTTTGCGCACCGATAAGGTCAGTTAGACATAGCATACTTCACTAGAAGACATTTTAATAAGATAGGAATATCAAATAAAGCAAGTATATGTAAGTCGTTCGTTGAGACCGAGGGGCGACTGGGATCGGAACCTATAGATCCATTTGGCCTCTTTTTGTAGGATCTTCTTGTCCCAGTTGCCCCTCCTCTCAGCGAGAGGTACCACTTCAAGGACCGAGAAGCGTATTGACCCAGGATTGTTGTTATGGTATTTCATACAGTGGACAGCAACAGGAGTATCCCTTTGTTTTTGGATATCATTGACATGCTCGCAAATTCGCCTCCTTAGTTCCCTTTTGGTCTTACCAATGTAATCCCTCGGACAGGTACATTGGCAAATGTAGACTACACCAATGGTCTTACAGTTTGCAAAATCTCTAACTGCAAAGGGAACACCTGTTGCTGAACACGTCACTGTTTTGTTCATATTGATGTATTTGCAGGCCTTACAAGTCCCACATCTATAGACACCAATAGGCTTACGATTGAGCCATGTCCCTTCTTTTTTGGGACCCTCATAATGGCTGTGGACTACCCGATCCCTCAGACTCCTGCCTCTTTTTCATGCAAAGAAAATTTCCAGCTCATCCATATGTCGATTTCAGCGTGCACGGTCGTTCAGAAAAGCATCTGAAAAGTAGTTTCAAGAAAAAAGGGATGTCCGGCACTGCTGGATTGTCTGGTGCAATTTCTTCCTTTTATTAACGTGGCAACAAGGATTGTACACACACACTGTACAGCGGTAAAATTGACGCGTTTCGGACTGTAAAGTCCTTAGTCGTAACAGTAGGTGAGACAAACTGCAGGAATATATATACAGGTTATACTGGCTGGGTGCCGCCCCCATCCCATCTGGTCAGGGAGGAACCCAGCCTGATTCACAACTATCTGCACCTGAGTGTTTCACCCACTGGTCGTACTACAAGTACAAAATCAACACAGTAAGATAAAAAGTATATAAGTATACATGGTTGTGTGTCAAGACAATAAATATGATACCGTTCCAATATCTGTCTGTCTTGCAGCAATCATGAGCACATCTCGCAAGCTAAAAACCAGAGTGTTGGAACATCTTAACTATGTTACTAGCCCCTCAGCCCTCAACATTTCCAATGCAGCAAGACACTTTATTGCGGTTCACAACCGCAAGGTGCAATCTTTCAAAGTATTTGCAATAGAAAGGGTCAAAAAACAATAAGAGGAGGAGACCACAAGAAACAAATCCTATTACGGGAAGCATACTGGATTTTAAAACTCAACACCAGAGTACCCAATGGTCTAAACTTACGCAGGGAACTCATGTACTTGCATGTTTAGACAACAGTTCACACTACGCGATTTTTCAGCCATGTTCCTGAAGTACTATTTGGTTTTATTTTAACACTGTTTATACTAGGTTTTAGTGTTGATTGCTGCAAGACAGACAGATATTGGAACGGTATCATATTTATTGTCTTGACACATAACCATGTATACTTATATACTTTTTATCTTACTGTGTTGATTTTGTACTTGTAGTACGACCAGTGGGTGAAACACTCAGGTGCAGATAGTTGTGAATCAGGCTGGGTTCCTCCCTGACCAGATGGGATGGGGGCGGCACCCAGCCAGTATAACCTGTATATATATTCCTGCAGTTTGTCTCACCTACTGTTACGACTAAGGACTTTACAGTCCGAAACGCGTCAATTTTACCGCTGTACAGTGTGTGTGTACAATCCTTGTTGCCACTTTAATAAAAGGAAGAAATTGCACCGACAATCCAGCAGTGCCGACATCCCTTTTTCTTGTTCCTGCCTCTTTTGTAGGTAATCTGGGGGTATGCCTTAATCACCTGGGTCAAATCCGGGTCCATTGTAAGTATTGGCCAGTGTGATTTTAATATTGACACTAGCTCCTTGTTGGCAGTATCAAAGGTGGAAATAAGGCGTATAAGGCGCTCACATGACCTGTCCTTTGACTTTGGTACAAGTAGATCCTCTCTTTTTCTTGTCTCTGCGTATTGAAAGGACTCCTTGAGGAGATTCTGTGGATATCCTCTTTGTCTAAGTCTATTCTGTAGTTTTTTAGACTCCACATAAAAGTTATTACTATTGGAGCAGTTTCTGCGAACCCGCAGGTACTGCCCCCTTGGTATACCTTTCTTGACTGCTGGTGCGTGATGGCTGCCCCAGTGTAAAATACTGTTTGTCGCTGTTGGCTTCCGATGTATAGACGTACTCAAGGTCCCTTCTGTTTTTTTCACAATTACATCTAAAAAGGTAATTTGGTGTGTCTGGATTTTAAAGGTAAAACTCAAACCTACATCATTTTGGTTGAGTATTCCGATAAATTTCCGAAATGCAGAGACACTGCCCTCCCAAATAAGGAAGACATCGTCTATATAGCGGGTCCAGAATGTAATATGGCTATCCCACCATTGAAGTTGGTCCGGAAAGACATATTTAACCTCCCACCAGCCCAGGAGGAGATTGGAGTAGGATGGCGCGCATGGGCTCCCCATCGCCGTCCCCCTGAGCTGGTGGTAGAATGACCCGCTATATAGAAAATAATTGTGGGTAAGGGTAAACTCCAGAAGTCGCAAAATGAACTCATTGTGAGTATAGAATTGTGTTCCCTGGTATTTAGAAATTAGGCTGTTGCCCCAATGCCCCTATCATGTGGGATTGACATGTATGAAGACTCTACGTCTATACTTGCTAACAGGCTGTTAGGTTCAACAGTTACGGTTTCGATTCTCCGGAGAAAGTCCATGGTGTCCCTGGTGAAAGATAGTAATGATCAAACGAAACTACATAGGACTTTGTCAAGATAGATACCGCAATGATGTATGAGGGAGTTGATGCCAGATACAATGGGGCGTCCTTTAAGGAGAGAAAGTCCCTTATGATTTTTTGGCAAACAATAAAATGTTGCTAACTGTGGACATTTCGGGGTCAAGAATTCAAATTCAGCCTTATTGATTACACTTTGTTGTAATCCCCATGTGAGAATCTGGTTTAGTTCTAATAGAAATACGCCAGTGGGGTCTGAGGGCATTTTTCTACAGCTCTTGTCATCATTGAGAAGGGATAGACACATCTGTTGATATTTTTTGTGTTCCAAAATCACCAGATTGCCCCCCTTGTCGGAGGCTTTTACAATGATGTTTTTATTACCTTCAAGGTCCCTCAAGGCCTGGAATTCAGGCTTCGAAAGGTTCCAATTATCCAATTTTTGTGTCTGTAACATCTCAATATCTGAGATCACTAGCCGCAAAAAGATGTCTATGTGTTCAGTATTAACTGGGGCCGGTGACTTAGTACTGGTGGGGCGCAATTCAGTAAAAGGCCCTTTCCCTGGTGGTCTAGAACCCTCCTCACAAAGGTCCATAAGATTCTGGAGGTCCGCATAGTCCTCAAGATTGATACCCAATTCTATACATGTTTTTTCTTGAGTGTTTCTAAAAAATTTGTGCCATTTAAGTTTCCTAACAAATAGGTTGAGGTCTTTGACCCAAGAAAAGGCATCAAATTTTGTAGTCGGGACAAAGGACAATCCCCTCTGGAGTAAACTCAATTCCGTGGTAGTCAGTTTATAGTGAGGTTAATAACTTGTAATTGATCAGTCATGGGCAGTTGTTTTTGTTGCGGTCTCTCAGTTGATAAGCTTCCAAACCGGAAGTAGAGGTCACATGCAATACCTATGCGGTCCATTATGCGTTCCACCGCATCGGAAGCCGACAAACCGGAAGTATACATCATGGGATGCGCTCCAAATTATGCTATGCTTCCGGTGGCGTCTGATTCACGATAGTGAGCATGCGCACGGCTGGATAACTTAAATAGAGGCCAGTTAGTCCGGGTGTTTGTAGCTTCTCAGGCATGGGACGATATCGCGGTTATCCCTGTAAGTAAGCAATCTTATTACTGATCTGAGCCTAACTGTTTATAGCCATTGCTGATCATGGCTTCATGTTATGTTTAGGCTTATATCAACAGGATTTGAATAACTTGACCGTCACCACTGCCCAAGGATATCTTTCTGAGAGCTAAGTACCTCTTATCTGTATCTTACTTATCTATTTGATGTTCCATTCTGACTACCCCCTGATGAACCTATAAAGCCATAGGTGAAACGCGTTGGGGTCTTTTTGTATGGTTGTATATATGAGTAGGGGCCAGAATTTTATACCGGTGTTCTAACCGGATGTATCTATCTGGTACCCACAAGTTGTTATATCTGAACTTCCAAACTGTCTTGTATCTGATACATATCTCAATTTGAGGATTTTAACAGGGAATTTACAGGTTTAGGTTCGGGGACATGGAGCCTCCACCTTCAGGGGGTCACCCTGGGCTGAGAAGAATAGGGCCATTGTAGGGCTATATATATATATATATATATATATATCTGCATCATTGTGAATGGCTCACCTTCTTTCCTCCTACCTATTCCTGTTTTTCTGTAGGATGTCTATGGGAGTAATGCTCCCTAATTAGGCTATAATTGATCTAACAGAGTGTATTCTTTAATGGTATATTTATACCCGTACCCGGTGTATTTAAAATTAAAGGTGTATCTTTTAAAAGTCACGTATAAAATATGGATATATAGAGTTTGTAAAATCAGTTTTGAATATCTTGAGGGGTGTAGTTTCTAGAATGGAGTCATTTTTGGGTGGTTTCTTTTATGTAAGCCTCACAAAGTGACTTCAGACCTGAACTGATCCTTAAAAAGTGGGTTTTGGAAATTTTCAGAAAATTTTTCAAGATTTGCTTCTAAACTTCTAAGCCTTTTAACGTCCCAGAAAAATAAAATGGCGTTCCCAAAATGATCCAAACATGAAGTAGACATTTGGGGAATGCAAAGTAATAACTATTTTTGGAGATATTACTATGTATTATAGAAGTGGAGAAATTGAAACTTGAAATTTTGTATTTTTTTATACAAAAAAATGAACTTTTTTGACAAAGTGTTACCAGTGTCATGAAGTACGTGGATAAGTAAAAGCGTTTTAAAGTTATCACCACATAAAGTGACACTAGTCAGATTTGCAAAAAATGGCCTGGTCCTTAACCACATCCCGACCGCCTAACACAGGGATGCGTTCTGCGGGCGGCCGGGATGTTCTTCCTGGACGCATCGGCGCGTCATCTCGCGAGATGACGCGCTGAGGCACAGTGCATGCGCAGTGTGCGGCAGTAAAAGATTCAAAAGAAGTTGGTCATCAGCCTGCCAGCCAATGATCAGCGCTGGCAGGCTGATGACTTTTAATAAATCGAATCAAAAGCCATCTAACACATTATATTTATAAATATAATGAGTTAAATGGCTTCTGTGCTCTCTGCTGGGTTCTTTTCGTCGGGTGGTCTCAGCAGAGAGCACATGTGACTGTGAGTACACATAGCACCACATTTTTAGCCCCAGATCACCCCCATCACCCCAATTAACCCCTTGATCACCCCTGTCAATCACTAGTGAAAGGGAAAGAAGTGATCAGTGTAAACTGTCACTTTTTTTTCCCACTAGTATTGACTGTTAGGTTTAGTTTAGTTTTTAGGCCCCTTTAGGTAGTCAGTTAGTGCTCACCGCACCGCATTCGCGTAGCGCTAATCAGCATTGGTACTTTATAGTATCTGTAAGTGATCAGAACTGATCACAGTCAGATCTATAATAGTATTAGTGTCACCTTAGTCACCCTCCACCCAAAACGCAGTGTTTGCCCGATCAGGCCTGATCGGTCGCCCACACGTGCGTACGCCCGCCCCGCCGCAGTGACAAAGTTATTATTATTTTTTTTATCACTGCACAATCACTGCGCTGCGGTGATAAAAAAAAGTTATTAATATCAAAGGTTTTGATATTTTTTATCAATCGCAGCGGCTTCCTGTGCTTCGCTAGCCTCCCATTTGTAAGACAGGCTTGCTTTTTTTCTTGGGTAGTCTCAGGGAATACCCCCTAAATTTAGTTGTCCAAATGTCAAGTAAGGGGTATTCTTCTGAAGAGGCCTACAGGCTTCTGACCCAGTCGGATGAGGAATGGGAACCCTCATCTGACAAATCCAGCGGGTCAGAATACGAACCTGTAGAAAGCAGTGGCAGTCTGACCCAAAGTTCGGACGATGAGGTTGAGGTCCCTGATAGCACCAGGCTTACCCGGCCCCGTGTTGCTAGACCACAGGTTGCGCAGGATCCGCTTGAGGGGCAGCAGAGTGGGGCTGGCGCTGTCTGATTACGTTGTGAGGCATACACCAGCAGACCAGCCCATCCTGGACCTAGTACCAGCACTGCCGTAGAACATGGTGAAGTGGCGAGCACCAGAAGGGCAGTTGAAGCTGGTACGGTGGCACGTGCAGTAGTTCCCCCGTCGCAACCACCGCACAGACAGGCCCGTAGAGCCCCTAGAATCCCTGAGGTGCTGGCAAACCCTGATTGGCAGCCCCCATCTTCAGCCGCACCAGTAGTTCCCCCTCTTACCGCCCAGTCAGGAGTTCGGATTGAGACAAATCAGATCGGCACTGGGGTTTTTTGAGCTGTTCTTCACTGCGGAGCTCTTTGACCTAGTCGTGGCAGAAACAAACCGGTATGCCACTCCGAAATTAAAACTTTTCTGGGCCTTCTCCTCAACATGGGCTAACAAAAAAGCATGAATTGCGGTCATATTGGTCCACGAACCCAATTCATCACATGCCCATGTACTCTGCTGCGATGTCCAGGACACGATTTGAGACCATCCTGCGTTTCCTGCACTTTAGTGACAACAGCACCTCTCGTCCCAGAGGCCACCCAGCTTTTGACCGGCTCCACAAAATACGTACAAATTTCGTGTCTATGAGGGTAAAGATCAGACCCTGGAGCCGTTCGGTTGCCCTGACTACCTGGGGAGCAGTGGGAAGACAGTCTTGGACTTGGTGTTACCCTTATTTGACAAGTGTGCCCCTCTTCAGGTATTTGTTCCTAGAACAGATTGGCTGCTGTGGCACCTCGCGACCTAGTCGCCGGGTCTTTCCCAAATGGCTCGTTACCACCCGTTTTACAAGAGGGGAGAGGGCTGCTTGTGTATCGAAGAACTGCTCGCGGTGAAATGGAGAGACAAGCATGACTTTACATGCTCTCCTCCATTCACGGAGACACGACAATCCAAATTGAATGGGCAACCAGTGTCATTGAAAAGCCCCTCCCGGTCCACGACTATAATTTGCTCATGGGAGGGGTGGACTTCAATGACCAGATTTTGGCTCCTTATTTACTCTGCCGCAGGACCAGACGCTGGTATAAGAAGGTGTCTGTATACCTAATTTAATTGGCTATATATAATAGTTTTGTTCTCTACAGTAAGGCTGGGAGAACAGGATCCTTCCTCAAATTTCAGGAAGAGATCATCGAGAACCTCCTGTATCCAGGAGGTTCCGTGGCCCCAACCACCAGTGTAGTGAGCCGCCTACATGAGCGACATTTCCCCAGTGTCGTTGCTGGTACCTCAAACCAACCGCCACCCCGAAAAAGATGTTGTGTCTGTAGCAGGAGTGGAATAACGCGTGACACCCGCTATTTCTGTCCTGACTGCCCTGACCACCCTGCCCTATGCTTAGGGGAGTGTTTCCGGAAGTACCACACTCAGGTACACTAGCGACGTAGGGACCGCAGGACACAGGTAGATTTTACACAAGGGTCTCTCAGGATACTAGGTTTTGAGAGACCCTAACACACAGGGGTGCTAGTGTGCTACTGCAGATATGTGAAACCTCTCCTTTCACTTGGGATAAAGTGCATAATGTACTTCGCACCATCTCTGTGCGATTTACACTTTACACATTGTCCTATGGGAGAGGAGAGGTTTCTGCTAGGTAAGTAAAGAGTGAAAAGTAAAAAACAAAAAAAAATTAAACAGGTAGCAAGAAAAAGAAATCTTGAGTTAGTTTAGGTTTTAAAAGTTTTATGATCTTCAGGTTTTATAAAGTTTGTAACGTTCAAATTTATGAGCCTGCTGCTTGTTCTTTCTTCTTCTTTTTTTTTTTTTTACTAACCCCCCTTTACTTTCCAGCTGGACCAACCGACGAAAACGCTACAGCACTGATGTGCATTCTGAGAGAAGCATTGCGCTGCTGTCAGTTTACATGTGAAGTCGGTGTAGTGCGGCGCTGCAGGATGAGATTTCTTCTCCGCAGTACAGGTACGTTTGCCCAGGCATATGAGCTGAGGAGAGGTGTTGGAGTTCATATGCTTTGGCAAACAGTTTGTATCAAAAATCTGGCAAAGATGTCTTCCTCCACAACGATCAATTGATCGATGTGAATGGAGAAATCACGTTTGCCAGGACATAGGAGCTGAAGTAAGTATGGACGTTTGGGCGGAGCCCCTATGTCCTGGCAATCGCCAGGCCCCTCTATTTTTTTTCTTGCATATTTTTTGGCAGAGATTTTTTCAGAGAAACAGAGAACATATTTTTTCGCAGAGAAACATATGTAAGTGCACCAATCACCACACAGACCCCCCCATCCAATCCCCCCCTCCCCCGTCACTGATTAACCCCCGATTAACCCCTGATTAACCTCTGATCACCCCATGTCACCCCCCGATCACCCCCTGTCACCCCCCCCCTGTCACTAATCACCCCCCTGTAAGGCTCATTCAGACGTCCGTATGTGTTTTGCGGATCCATGTATCCGCGGATCCGCTAAACACGGACATCGCCAATGTGCTTTCCGCATTTTGCGGATCCGCACATTGCCAGAACTATATAGAAAATGCCTTTTCTTGTCCGCAATTGCGGATAGGACATGCTCTATCTTTTGCGGAGCTGCATAGCGTGCTCTCCGCATCACCGCCAGCCCCATTCACACTGAATGGGTCCGTATCTATTCCGCAGAATTGCAGAATAGATGCGGACATTTTTGCGGTCGTGTGAATGGGGCCTTATTTTTATTTTATTTTTTGCACATTTTTTGGCAGAGATTTTTTCATCCACATTGATCGATGCGAATGAAGAAATCTGTGCCGTTCATTTTTTTTTTTCAGCCCAGAGGCTGAACGGAAAGAAAAAATCTCATTACCCGTATGCTCAATATAAGGAGAATAGCAGAAACTTTTAATGCTGGCCATACATGTAATGATTTCAGAGACCCTCAAATGCCAGGGCAGTACGAACACCTCAGATGTGACCCCATTTTGGAAAGAAGACACCCCAAGATATTCGCTGAGTGGCATATTGAGTCCATGAAAGATGGAACTTTTTGTCACAAGTTAGCGGAAAGAGAGACTTTGTGAGAAAAAAAAAGTCAATTTCTGCTAACTTGTGCCAAAAAAAAAATCTTCTATGAACTCGCCATGCCCCTCACGGAATACCTTGGGGTGTCTTCTTTCAAAAATGGGGTCACTTGTGGGGTATTTATACTGCCCTGGCATTTTAGGGGCCCTAAAGCGTGAGAAGAAAAA
Organism: Bufotes viridis; assembly: GCA_033119425.1. Classification (NCBI taxonomy): domain Eukaryota; kingdom Metazoa; phylum Chordata; class Amphibia; order Anura; family Bufonidae; genus Bufotes; species Bufotes viridis. Next base: position 79,778,522 of record CM065596.1, read on the forward strand.
TGCGTAAAAATGCCCTCCTAAAAGGTACTCATTGGAATTAGGGCCATTTTGCGCATCTTGGCTGCAAAAAAGTGTCACACATCTGGTATCGCCGTACTCAGAAGAAGTAGGGCAATGTGTTTTGGGGTGTATTTTTACATATACCCATGCTGGGTGAGAGAAATATCTCTGTAAATTGACAACTTTGTATAAAAAAATGGAAAAAGTTGTCATTTACAGAGATATTTTTCACACACAGTATGGGTATATGTAAAAATACACCCTAAAACACATTGCCCTACTTCTCCTGTGTACGGCGATACCACATGAGTGACACTTTTTTGCAGCCAAAATGCGCAAAGGGGCCCAAATTCCCATGAGTACCTTTAGGATTTCACAGGGCATTTTTACGCATTTGGATTTCAGACTTCTTCTCACGCTTTAGAGACCCCTAAAATGTCTGGGCAGTATAAATACCCCACAAGTGACCCCATTTTAGAAAGTAGACACCCCAAGGTATTTCGTGAGGGGTATGGTGAGTTCATGTAAAATTTTATTTTTTGTCACAAGTTAGTGGAATATGAGACTTTGTAAGGAAAAAAATAAAAATCTAATTCCGATAACTTGTGCCAAAAAAAAAAATCTTCTAAGAACTTGCCATGCCCTTCATTGAATACCTTGGGGTGTCTTCTTTCTAAAATGGGGTCACTTGTGGGGTATTTATACTGCCCTGGCATTTTAGGGGCCCCCAAGGCATTAGAAGTAGTTTGGAATCCAAATGCGTAAAAATGCCCTGTGAAATCCTAAAGGTACTCCTCGGAATTGGGGCCCCTTTGCGCATCTTAGCTGCAAAAAAGTGTCACTCATGTGGTATTGCCGTACTCAGGAGAAGTAAGGCATTGTGTTTTGGGGAGTATTTTTACATATACCCATGCTGGATGAGAGAAATATCTCTGTAAGTTGACAACTTTGTATAAAAAAATGGAAAAAGTTGTCATTTACAGAGATATTTTTCACACACAGTATGGGTATATGTAAAAATACACCACAAAACACATTTCCCTACTTCTCCTGAGTACGGCGATACCACATATGTGACACTTTTTTGCAGCCAAGATGCGCAAAGGGGCCCTAATTCTAAAGAGTACCTTTAGGATTTCACAGGGCATTTTTACGCATTTGGATTCCAAACTACTTCTCACGCTTTAGAGGCCCCTAAAATGCCAGGGCAGTATAAATACCCCACAAGTGACTCCATTTTAGAAAGAAGACACCCCAAGGTATTCCGTGAGGGGTATGGTGAGTTCATGTAAAATTTTAGTTTTTGTCACAAGTTAGTGGAATATGAGACTTTGTAAGAAAAAAAAAATCCATTTCCGCTAACTTGTGACAAAAATGAAAACTTCCATAAACTCACTATGCCCATCAGCGAATACCTTATGGTGTTTACTTTCCGAAATGGGGTAATTTGTGGGGTGTTTCTACTGTCTGGGCATTGTAGTACCTCAGGAAACATGAAAGGTGCTCAGAAAGTCAAAGTGCGGAAATTCACATTTTTTGCACCATAGTTTGTAAACTTTTACCCAAACCAATAAATATACACTTATTGCATTTTTTCTATCAAAGACATGTAGAACAATAAATTTTGAGAAAAATTTATGTGGAAATGTAGTTTTTTAAAAAAAAAATTACAACAGAAGGCGAAAAATGTCATTTTTTTTCAAAAATTTATTTAATTTTTTATTAATAGCAAAAAAAGTAAAAATGTCAGCAACAATCAAATACCACCAAATGAAAGCTCTATTAGTGAGAAGAAAAGGAGGTAAAATTCATTTTGGTGGTAAGTTGTATGACCGAGCAATAAACCGTGAAAGTAGTGTAGTGCAGAATTGTAAAAAGTGGTCTGGTCATTAAGGGTGTTTAAGCTAGGGGGGCTGAAGTGGTTAAAGTGAAATAGGGCTGTGTCCTTATGGGGTTAAAATGGAAAATCTGCCTTTAATTTTTGTGGAACACCTAAAGGGTTACCAAAGTTTTTAAAATCAGTTTTGAATACCTTGAGGGGTGTATTTTCCAAAATGTGGTTTCTTTTTTGGTTTCTACTAGTTTTTACTCTATGGGTGCTTTAGGGGGTTTTCAAATGTGAAATGGCAACTTCAAATTATCCCAGTGAAATCTGCCCTCCAAAAACCATATGACGTTTCTTTCTTTCTGTGCCCTGCCATGTGCCCATACAGCAGTTTACAATCACAAGTGGGGTGTTTCAGTAAACTGCAGAATAAGGGCAATAAATATTGAGTTTTGTTTGGCTGTTAACCCTTGCTTTGTTTCTGGAAAAAATGGATTAAAATGGAAAATCTGCCAAAAAAGTGAAATTCTGAAATGTCATCTACATTTTCCTTTCATTCTTATGGAACACCTAAAGGGTTAACATAGTTTATATAATCAGTTTTGAATACCTTGAGGGTGTAGTTTCTAAAATGGGGCCATTTATTGGTCGTTTCTATTATGTAAGCCTCACAAAGTGTCTTCAGACCTGAACTGGTCCTTAAAAAGTGGGTTTTAAAACGTTTCTAAAAATTTCAAGATTTACTTCTAAACTTTTAAGCCTTCTAACGTCCCAAATAAAGAAAATGTAATTTACAAAATGATCCAAACATGAAGAAGACATATGGGAAATGTCAAGTAACAACTATTTTAGGAGGTATCACTATCTGTTTTAAAAGCAGAGAAATTAAAATTTAGAAAATTGCGAATTTTCAACATTTTTGGTACATTTTGTATTTTTCTATAAATAAAAATGAAATATTTTGACTCAAATTTACCACTGTCATGAAGTACAATATGTGACGAGAAAAGAATCTCAGAATGGCTTGGGTAAGTGAAAGCGTTTTAAAATTATCACCACATAAAGTGACACATGTCAGATTTGCAAAAAAATGGACTGGTCCTTAAGGTGAAAAATGGCAGGATCCTGAAGGAGTTAAAAAAACACAACTTGTAAAAAAAAAAAAAAGGTGCTTAAAAATTATTTAAAAGCTGATATCATTCCATTGGTGAAAATAATAAAAATAAAGGCACTAATTTAGCATTAATCTGCATAAATATAGGCTAAAGAGTACGGTCAAACATGCACATGAGGCGAAGTGTTCTGACAATGCGTGCTGAATATTAAAGTGTGAGGTGTTTCCTTATCTATTTTAAACGTGGAAAACTGTATCTGAAAACACCCTATATATATCAGTAGTTGAGGGTAGTCATAAATAAAAAAAGTCAGACTCATCATGCAGAATAGACATGAACTGTAAACTAAACTAAAATCCATATTCTTTTCCTCATAATGGAAGGAATATTCATTGACGTAAAACAAAAGATTAAGGGGGTCATTTATTATACTGAAATACGTCCATATTAGGCATTTTTCAGGCGCAGATGACAGTTAGTTGCGCCGCAATCTGCAACTTCTGCCCGCTCACGCCAGGTCTTAAAAAGTGGGTGTTGTGGGGAAGGAGACAGGCCAGTAGGACCGTCTCATTCATCATTTTCTTTACCTGTTTTAGGCGTAGAAAATGGTGTAAATTTAAGCCAGCAAGGAAGCTAGCTTAAATTTAGACTGGCACTGGATGCACTGTAAGCCACTTCATAACTTTGGCAGATCCACCACCACACATAGGGATTATTAATAAATTTAGGGCTTAATAAATTACCCCTTAAGAACCTCAAGGAGTTAAACAAGTTGTACAGTTTCAGCCGCAACCCTGTTCTGAGGAATCACAGGCGATTGGTTCCATGCAGATTGAAATGTTGGTTTGAGCGCCAACTATAAATCCTAAGGGGGTGGTGCTGCTGATAGCGATGCTTGTAACCTGCTGATCACAGAATGTGGCTCCAAGCCCTGGAACTTTGATGTTATGCTGTGGATTACCTGAGTGATAGTGCTAATGGAAGTTGTGAAGGGTTGAATGATACTGGGAGAATGATCAGGATGGATCATGAATGGTTGCAGAGGGATAAGGGTTGGCTGATGAAAATGGATTATGTGAAAGATCTCATGAAGATGGACTGAAATAGATTATCAATATAGAGGGGCACAGTGCTATGTGGGATAACAATGTTGAGGGGCACTGGTGTGGTGCTGAGATGGAGGTGGATCAACAGATTGGGAGAGGCCTCCAAATCCTGAACCATTATTGTAATTCCATGAATGGACGGGTGAAAAAAATAGATGCTGGTGATAGAAGCTGAAAATAATGCTGTGTGGCTGATGATTGGTACTTTGATAGAAGTATAGAAATTGTACTGGGTGGGGGCATATGTGGCCTTCTATAGGGAAATTCATGGGCTGTGACTGACAGAGACCTGGCTTACGGTGTTCATTTTAGGACATGGTCAGATATCATAGTCAACTATCAAAATAATGCCAGTGTGACACCTGACCCTGACACTGACACCTGACCCTGACTCTGACACCTGACTCTGACACCTGACCCTGACACCTGACCCTGACCCTGACACCTGACTCTGACACCTGACTCTGACACCTGACGCTGACACCTGACCCTGACACCTGACTCTGACACCTGACCCTGACACCTGACTCTGACACCTGACACCTGACCCTGACAACTGAGTTTGAATTATGCTCTTCATAGGTCAGGGTCAAAGTGAGAATGAGTTATAGATATACTATGTATTTGTATGCAAAATCACATAGATGAATAAAATCCCAACCTGTCACTAAGCAAACTTGTAGCTCAGTGGTAGAGTCCTTGCCTTGTGTCCAGTGAGACTGGGTTCAAGACCCCTTTCAGCCTTTAAACATTTTTACATTTTATTAAGGCGTAGATATGAGGCAAAATAAATGTGTGACGCTGATATCTGACTACTGACCTAAGTCAGGCGTCAGCCTCGCTCGCTCCTAATTTTCAGTTCATTCTACTTTTCATATACTGAATGGCAGCCATAGATGAATAAAATGCCTTGTTTTTGTTAGTCAGGTTTGGACAGCAAGTTGAAGGAATTAGTTTTTCTATGTGATTGAGTATATTAAAAGTAAAATGAACCTAAAATTAGGAGCGAGGCTGACGCCTGACTTAGATCAGTAGTCAGACATCAGCGTCACACATAACTTGAATTTGTCTCATATCTAGGGCTTAAAGAGGACCTTTCATCACCCTAACAAATCTAAAGTATACATACATGGAGAGCGGCGCCCAGGGATCTCCCTGCACTTACTATTATCCCTGGGCGCCGCTCCGTCCTCCCGGTATGTCCTCCGGTGACTTCAGCTCTGCGTCTCAACTGGGAGGAGCCTGCCCTTGTTGTCCTGGGCGTCTCCTTCTCCCAGGCTGTAGCGCTGACCAACCGCAGCGCTCAGCTCATAGCCTGGGAGAAGAAAACCTCCCAGGCTATGAGCTGAGCGTTGCGGTTGGTCAGCGCTACAGCCTGGAAGATGAGACGCCCAGGAGAACAAGGGCAGGCTCCTCCCAGTTGAGACGCAGAGCTGAAGTCAATGGAGGACATACCGGGAGAACGGAGCGGCGCCCAGGGATAATAGTAAGTGCAGGGAGATCCCTGGGCCCCGCTCTCCATGTATGTATACTTAGTTTAGATTTGTTAGGGTGATGAAAGGTCCTCTTTAATAAAATGTAAAATTTTTAAAGGCTGAGCATGGTCTCGAACCCAGGTCCACTGGACTCAAAACAATTGCACTATCACTGAGCTATAAACTTGGTTACTGCTAACATGACATTTTATTCATCTATGCCATTCAGCGTATGAAAAGTAGAATGAAACTAAAATTAGGAGCGAGGCTGACACCTGACTTGGGTCAGTAGTCAGACATCAGCGTCACACATAACTTGAATTTGCCTCATATCTAGGGCTTAATAAAATGTTAATTTTTAAATGCTGAAAGGGGTCTTGAACCCAGGCCCACTGGGCTTAGGACAAGTGCACTATCACTGAGCTATAAGCTTGGTTAGTATTAATGTGACATTTTATTCATCTATGCCATGCAGCATATGAAAAGTGGAATGAACCTAAAAATAGGAGCGAGGCTGACACCTGACTTGGGTCAGTAGTCAGACATCAGCGTCACACATGATTTGAATTTGCCTCATATCTACACCTTAATAAAATGTTAATATTTTTAAAGGCTGAAAGGTGTCTTGAGCCCAGGCCCACTGGACTCAGGACAAGAGCACTATCACTGAGCTATAAGCTTGGTTAGTGTTAACGTGGCATTTTATTCATCTATGCCAGACAGTATATGAAAAGTAGAATGAACCTAAAATTAGGAGCGAGGCTGACGCCTGACTTAGGTCAGTAGTCAGACATCAGCGTCACACATGACTTGAATTTGCCTCAAATCTAGGGCTTAATAAAATGTAAAAAATTTTAAAGGCTGAAAGGGGTCTTGAACCGAGGCTCAGTGGACACAAGGCAAGTACTCTACCACTGAGCTACAAGTTTGCTTAGTGACAGGTTGGGATTTTATTCATCTATGTGATTTTGCATACAAATACATAGTATATCTATAACTCATTCTCACTTTGACCCTGACCTATGAAGAGCATAATTCAAACTCAGTTGTCAGGGTCAGGTGTCAGAGTCAGTTGTCAGGGTCAGGTGTCAGAGTCAGTTGTCAGGGTCAGGTGTCAGGTGTCAGGGTCAGGTGTCAGAGTCAGGGTCAGGTGTCAGAGTCAGGTGTCAGAGTCAGGTGTCAGAGTCAGGGTCAGGTGTCACACTGGCATTATTTTGATAGTTGACTATGATATCTGACCATGTCCTAAAATGAACACCGTACTGGCTAGATATGATAAATGATCGGATAAGGTAAAAAAGACTGGAATTGTTGGTAGAAGGGTTAAATGTGATTATAGCAAGTGGAGCTGGGAGCTTGGGGTGGAGGAGTGGAAATTGCTGAGTGGAATGTGGTGCGGGGGCAGGGGATAAAGAAAAAAAGAGCAATTGAGTATGTGATGGTGAGATGGTGGTCTTTGTCAAGTTCCAGATTCAAGGAGGATAATGAATGGCCATATAGAATTCTAGAAGCAATTACTCTTAAGACACTCGTTGAGGCCATATGGTTCCAGGGTTTGAAGTTTGAAGATCCAGAACATCTCTCTTTTTCTGAGTGTTTGGAAACTATCAGAAATGGATTCTGGAATTCTTTTAACTGGTGTGATGGCAAATTTGGTATCATTATTATTATGTACTTGGGCAGAGTGTCTGGATACACTTTGTTTTATATGTCCATGAATAATATTCCTGTGTTTGTTCATGCGTTCTCTAAGGTTGGTCCTGCCAATGTACTGGAGACCACAGTCACATTCAAGGACATACATGATGTATGTAGAAGAGCAGTTGAGGAATGATTTGATGGGGGAACGTTCGCACGGGATATTGCTATAGCAGTGTTTGATTCTTGAGCGAATCCTCCAGCAACATTTGCATTGCCAGTGACCACATTTATAGCTGCCACAAATATCTGGGAACATGGCTGTGTTGCTAGTTATAGCTGTTCTTTTCTTGTGTAATTTGCTTAAAGCCATGATATTTTTGAGTGTTTGTTGTCCTCTGAAAGTGATGTGAGGCCTAGGTGGAATGAATCCCATCAGAAATGCATTACCTTGAAGAATTGGTATGTTTCTGAGGATTTCCGTGTTTCACATAATACCCGATACTGAAGCCAGATTTAAATCTTTTTTTATGCTACTGTTCGTCTTCTCCTTAGGCTTCAAAAATGTTATGGATTTAATGTTTGAGAGCTTTCTTGAAGTCTGCTTTAACCACTTTATTGATGCATCCTTTATTGAGAAATGTCAACTTGAGCATGTTGCTTTGTATTTTGTATTCTCCTAGTTTGCTTAAATTGACTAATATGGTATACTGACCTTCTATTTCTTGTAATGTTAGCGGTAATCTAAATAGCTATTTCCATCCACAGTCTTGAAGTATGCTTTGATCTTGATAGCTTTTCTTCCTTGGAATATGGAAACTAGATCAAGATATTCAATTCAAACAGTTGAATGATTGTCTGTGAATAAAAGGCCCCCGTTGTTAGAATTCAGATAAGATACAAATGACATGGCTTCTTCTAAGCTGCCATTACAGATTTTAATTATGTCATCTATATAGAATACAATACATTGAATAACTGTCAAAATAAATGTCCTCTGTGCAGGGGGCATGTCACTGTCCTTATCCAAGTAATGATAGATTGCCTTTATGCCGGCTTGGTGTGGTATGTTTGAATAAAGTGCTGATAAATCAAAAGTCAGCCACAGGTAAGTACTTTATCAACAGATTTTATTCAACAGGGTTATCAGGCTCGACGAGTCATTCAAATAAGAACATAGTTGTTGACGTGTTTCGGAAGAAAAATGTCAACGTAATATGATAGGTTGCAGGTAAAGGAAGACATATCCAAGATTATGGGTCTCCACAGTGGGTTATTTACATCTTTGTGCAGTGTAGGAATTGGTAGGATGATCCACTATGGTATACTCCTTTTTTTGTTAGACTAAGATCTTTGTTTAAAAGCACCAGCAGCTGCTTAGTATACACAGGTAACAGATTCTTTGTGAGAACCTCATAGCATCTACTCTAGTTTACAGTACCAGTGTGGTCTTTATTCCACACAACAAATATATCAAGTCAGGGCCATCATTCATCTTCCATTTCATTTTACCTCTGAACAATTCATCATTTTGCATAATTCCCACATCATCTTCAACACTATTTTAATCTGCATTAGTGTTATCTCATTCCAGCTATTATCACTTCATGTCCATTTTTAGCACCAATCCATTAACTGAAGTACAGTAAGGGTTCAGGATTGGGAGGCCTTTCCCAATCTGTTGCTCCCGGATCCACCTCCTTCTCAGCTCCACACCAGTGTGCTTCATAGCATAGCTATCCCACATAACGATGTGCCCCCCAGTACTGATAATCCACCTAGGCCATCTTCATGCCATCTTCTATATAATCTGTTTTAATCAGCTACCCCCTCTGCAACCATTTATGACTGTTACAGGAAAATATGGCTCCCAACCAGACCTTCAATCTGTTGACTACACAAATATGCTTAATAATTGGATCAGTTATATTCACCTATTGAGTGATATCAGTATGGCCAGAAGCGATTTGATTAGTGTCTCCCTTGTAAGTATGTCAAAGACAGGAAGGACACATTGTAAAAGCAGTTCGACAACATTCCTAGATTGGAAGATACTTGGGCGGTCATAGGGTGGAGTCAATAGTGGGGGCTGGGACACAGAAAGATATAGACTATATGAAACTTGGGGCGCACCTAACAGGTGCAGGGGTGCACCTTACCTTTCTGCAGCCTGAGGCGAATACTGAAACAGCGCCCCCCACCCCCACCCCCGCCCGCAATGCCAGTTTCTTAATCTAACCCTTTCCCTCCAGCTCTACTGTTAAAGACATACTTGAAAAACATTACATACAGAGCTACAAATTATACAGGGTAATACAGCACCACATACCTCTTATATCCAGTGTCCTCTGATGTAGACATTCTCTTTCTTTATCTTCTCCGTTCAGACCTGACCACCATGATGATTTCTTTCAGCCGTCTCTTGTCTCTGCATAGTTTGACAAGCAGACATCTTAGTTTCCTACTTTTCCATCCTCCTCCCCACCTTCTGAACCTGAGCCTGCCACCTCTAATACTTTGCCCACTGTGCTTCCTAATACTATACTGCAGAAACAGATAATCCCCCTGAAAATACTATTAACGCACAGATAGTTCCCCTTCAATAGTTATTGGCACACAGCGCTCTAAAAAAATAACTGTGCCCAGCACATAGTGTCCCTGAAACTTTATGTGCCGTAAACAGTGTCCGCCAAAAAAAATTGTGCTAAGCTGATACTGTGCCAGGGTGCCTCCCAATGTAACAGTTCTCCCAAAAGTCCCACCAATAGTAATAATTCTCTGCCACAGTGCACTATGTGGTAACAGTGCACCCAATAGTAATAATGCCCCTATAGAGCCCCCAGTAGTAATAATTCCCCCTATAATACGTGCCTATACAAAAAATAACCCCTTATAATGTGTGCCAGTACAAAAATACCCCCTTATGTGTGCCAATAACAAAAATTCCCCCCTTTAACGTGTGCCAGTACAAAAAATACCTTTTAGTGCCCCCTGTAGAACAAATGTGCCCATAGTTGCCCCCTTATAATGTGCGCCAGTACAAAAATGCTCCTTTTTACAGCTGCAATGCCCCCATAGTGCATTCTCCAGTTACAAAATTATGACCCCCACCCCATCATGGCCCAACAGCATGCTGCCAAATAAAGATAATAAACTCAAATACTTACCTCTATTCTGCTGTCAGCCATGCAGTGCAAGACATAGACCTCTTCTCGTCTATGCCCAGAGCTCTATGCAGCCCAGCTCAGGCAGTGCGATAATAATGACCCCGGCCTCTGATAGGCTAAAGGAACTAGGAATAAAGCCTATTAGAGAAAACGGTCAGCCAGGAAGACATTGGTCCCATGTCCCGTCGCGGCAACTTTATCGTTGTCCTCAGTACTGTGATGCATTTGAATAAGTGGAGATAAGCATTTCCAAAATGGAAGCGCTCGTTGCCCATGGCCCTTCTGTTGCGCCCCTCTTTCCCCTACCTGGTGCTGCCTGAGGCAATTGCCTCTTTAGTGGTGCACCCCTGGGCCTCTGGGTAACTCTTATATGTGTGCTTTCTGTGTATATATGTATATAAGTACAATATCCCAGTGGACTTTATATGTGTACATGTAGAAATTTCTAGTCTGCAGCTGTATTTCATTTACATGTAAGACAGTGGATCCTTTGGCCGGCATGTGATTATAGAAGTGTAGATTATATATGCTATTTATGCATGAGTCTCTATATGTACATGTACTAATGGTCAGGTACTGGATGTTTGTTGGTTAGAAGTGTACATCCAGTAGGTGGTACATTGGAGGAATCTGGATATATATATATATTGAATATACATACATATTATTAGCTACATTTGCTTAGCATCCAGGGAGGGCAGGAAAGGAGGTGGCTGTTTGTTATGGTGTATTCCATGTAACGTCTTGTATTTGTAGTATCTGTATCTTCATGTAATGCCCATTGCTTTGTCACCTCTATGTTACCAGTAAAGTATTTTTATATATAAGTATATGCAAGGGTTGTATGTTACTCCTGGGGTGTATGAAGGACTGGAGGGGGTGTATATAATACAGAGAATAATTTGGTTATATAGGAAACAAAGGCAACAGCATAGGAATGGCCAGGGGCGGAGTGGGAACTTAAAATGGTCCTGGAAAAAAAAAACTAAAAGAGGCTCCATGTTGTAGGTGGGAATAAATTTATAGTAGGCAGGGTCAATACAAGTAGGCAGGGACAACAAAAGTAGACAGGGCCTGCAATACCATAGTGCAGCACAGAGTACCACTGCAGCAAAATCAAATACCACAGTGCAGCACAAAATACTGCCACCCTCTCCACAGTATCCAACTGTATCATCATCCTGAGGATGGTAACACAGTTGAGTTCAGGAGGGCAACTGTGGCCGTTGAGCATCAGATCATAATGTACCTGGCCTACGGCCATCAGTACAGCTTGGGTGGACCCTGGGCATCGTCCCACCTGGAAATTTCCCTGTAGAGTCTATGGCCAATCCACCCCTGGGAATGGTACTAAAAGGGAAGGAAAACGGAGATACCCATAAATCTCCTACTTCCAATAGACAAAATTTACACTTTATCAATGATCCACCTTGATCATTCTCCCAGTATCATTCAACCATTCAGACCTTCCATTGGCAACATCACTCAGTTAATCCATAGCATAACATCAAAGTTCCAGGGTTGGTAGGTACTGTCTCTGATCAGCAGGTTATAAGTAGAGATGAGTGAATCAAAGCATCTGAAGTGGAATTCGATCCAACATATTAGGAAAAATTTGATTTCCCAATGAATCCGAATTTCCTTGCACTTTGTGGTAACAAATTTTTTTTTTCCTAAAAGGGCAACTACATGTGTTACAAAGTGAAAGTAAGAAGCCAGGGAACGTGATATGACCCATAATGTCGTGCAGCCAGCCAATCCACAGATCCCCTGTGATGTCACAGCTAATGTTGATGGAATCGAAGTTAAAGAAGTGGAATTAGATTCAAATTTTAGGAAAAATTTGATTTGTCACAAATCCGAATTTCCTTGTGCTTTGTGGTAACGAATCAGATTTTTTCTAAAATGGCTTCTGCACATGTTACAAAGTGAAAGTAAGAAGCACGAGAACAAGAGATCATCCATAATGCTGTGCAGCCAGCCAATCAGCAGCTAGCCCACCTCTGTCAAAGCCCTATAAAAAGCCTCATCCTGCTCAGTCTCCACCATTTTACTGTGACAGGTATTAGGGACATGACAGGTATTAGGGACAGTGATTAAGAAAGCCTTTACTTGTAAAATATTTGTTAGGAAGCGTTCAGGAACAGTGTAGGGAGACTTTTTACACAGTATAGGGAGAGTGCAGGGCTAATAGAACAGTGTCCCTCTTGGTTAATAGATAAGCAATTCTATTACACCTTGCTGTACTAATTGGGGATTTAAAAAGCTGTCTAATACTACTGCTATAGGGTATCCAATTCTATAGAGCCTTGATCTGTAATTGGGGTGAAAAAAAACACTCTAATACTACTGCTTTTGGGGTATCCACATTTTGTTATACATAAGTAATTCCATTAGGCCTTGATTCTGTAATTGGGGTGAAATAGCGGTGTAATACTACTGATTTTGGGGTGTTCACATTGTTTTATACATAAGTAATTCCATTAAGCCTTGATTCTGTAACTGGGGTGAAATAGTGCTTTTTTACAGTTATTTGTTTTACACATTGTTTTAAAGATAAGTAATTCCATTAGGCCTTGATTCTGTAATTGGGGTGAAATAGCGGTGTAATACTACTGATTTTGGGGTGTTCACATTGTTTTATACATAAGTAATTCCATTAAGCCTTGATTCTGTAACTGGGGTGAAATAGTGCTTTTTTACAGTTATTTGTTTTACACATTGTTTTAAAGATAAGTAATTCCATTAGGCCTTGATTCTGTAATTGGGGTGAAATAGCGGCGTAATACTACTGATTTTGGGGTGTTCACATTGTTTTATACATAAGTAATTCTATTAAGCCTTGATTCTGTAACTGGGGTGAAATAGTGTTTTTTTTACAGTTATTTGTTTTTCCACATTGTTTTAAAGATAAGTAATTCCATTAGGCCTTGATTCTCTAATTGGAGTGAAAAAGCGGTCTAATACTACTGCTATTTTACACTTACAGTTACTTTTATTTTACAGTATGTCCGACAGGAACCAGGGCCTTCCAAGGGAATGGGCAGTGGCAAAAATGTTTCTGGAGCTGGCAGAAGTAGCAGTAGAAGAAGGGGGTGGGGGTAGCAGTAGTCGCAACAACAAGCCAGAGCTGCCAGTGTCACCAGCATTCGTGTTTTGACCAGCAACCCAGCTGTCCTTGAACAGTTGAACTGGCCTTCAACATCAGCCAAGAGTTGGTGGGTTCCTCTGACAACACACTTAGTTGTCATGACCCAGAAACAAACTCTGTGCTCCCATCTGTCCTGAATCTGCCTCTTTCTTTTTCTGCTCCTTCTGCTCGGGAAGTATTGTATGCTGCTGGCTCTGCTCCGCTTTTCAACGAGGACGAGCTTATTAAAAACAGTCAGCAGCCACTACCCAGTCAAGATTTTGAGGACAGATCCACTGCTTCCTCCTGTAGGCAGGCAAGTAGCGTCAATGAGAGTCACGTGGGAGCAGGTGTTGCAAGCATGAGACTGGTGAGGATGACATCAGTGACGTGCAGACAGTAGTGGATGATGATGTAGCCGATCGCACGTGGGAGCCGGGTGAAGAGGGGGCTTCATCATCATCAGGGGATTAGAGTGGCAGCTTTCACATGAACCAGCAGGGTGGCAGCAGTGTGAGATCTGGAGCCAATCATGCCCGTGGTAGACTGCTTCTCAGGAGCCTACCTGTCTGGAAACAGCTACTGGTGCATAGGTTTATAGAGGCAGCGGTAGGCAGTCAGCATGCAGTGGTGGGGGTAAAATTTCATACTCGTCTGTCACGAGGGTGTCAGGAGCCACGTCTGACTCCGTTATACCCGGGGTGAGGAAGTCGCAGCGGGTGGCTGCGCGCTCTATGTCTAAAGATCATGCTGTTACTTAATGGTAGCTTTCTGTGTTTGCCTTGCAATCCTTTTTGTCTCACTCAGGGATCCGTAGCTTCTTCTCCTCAGCTGTTTCTTGTCCGCCACTCCCAACCTCCTTATATTCCCCCTTCCCACTTCTCTGGTTGCCAGATATAGAGCTTCCTGCCTGGACTTCTATACTGACCCACTGGAGCTGTGTTGCTGTTGTTCCTGGTTAGGGCTCAGCTTAAGGAAAGCCAGGGTTTAGGCACGTGAACGGCGTACGAGTGAAGAACCCGTCTAGGGACGTCAGGGCAGTCAGGTGCCAGCTTCAAGGTGAGTTAGGGGTCACCACCTTTCCCTCTCCCTTGGACAGGGCTTTCCCTTTTCCTTCCCTTTGCGTCACACGTCTGTGATCGGTACGCCGGTTGTGATATTATATCTAGCCCTTATTTTGTGTAGGTAGAAGGAAAAAAATATATATATTTCTCACTTTATGCCTATTTAGAATCCAGTATGGATTCTATTGCTGCTTTGACAAAGCAACTTCAATGCCTGTCTTTGGAGGTGGCAGGATTGAAGGCGTCGCTCCTCCAGCAGCAGCAATTGCAGCAGACCACAAGCTCAGCGGTTGCTATGGGTAACCAGGTTGCTCCGGAACCCAAGGTTGTTGTTCCTGACAGATTTTCTGGGGGAAGGGACAAATTTATGACATTCCGTGAGGCCTGTAAGTTATATTTTAAGCTGCGCCCCTACTCCTCTGGTAATGAAGAACAGCGGGTGGGGATTGTTATTTCCCTGCTACAGGGGGACCCGCAATCCTGGGCGTTCTCTTTACCCACTGATTCCCAGGCTCTCCGGTCAGTGGATGGATTTTTTGGGGGCCTTGGGTCTCATATATGATGACCCTGACCGAGTCGCCCTGGCTGAGTCGAAGTTACGGACACTCCTACAGGGAGATCGGCCAGCAGAGGAGTATTGCTCAGAGTTCCGTAGGTGGGCTATGGATACTCAGTGGAACGATCTGGCTCTCAGGAGTCAGTTCTGCTCTGGTTTATCCAAAAGGGTTAAGGATGCGCTTGCGCTGTATGAGACCCCCTTTTCCCTTGATGCTGTTATGTCCCTTTCTATCAGAATAGATGGACGACTTAGGGACAGAATGAAAAATCCTGAGCAATTAGTAACCCCTCCCAAGCAGCAGCTAGTCTGTACGGACCTAGACAAACCTATGCAGCTAGGAGGAACTACTCGTCAGGTCCGTCCTCCTGAGGCTCGCAGTAGGCATGGGGTTTGTTTTTTCTGTGGGGGGAGGGGTCATTTCATTAATGTCCGTCCATCCATACCCAAAAATAAACAACCGTCGGGAAACTACTAACCCTAGGCTGTGTGGAGGATGTCAGCCGGGGGGTATACATCTCAATTTGTGTTGCCAGCGGTTGTTGTTTTTGGTGATAAGACGGAGACTATTTCTTTCTTTCTAGACAGTGGAGCAGGGGTTAATTTGATAGATGCCCATTTTGCCCAGACTATGGGTTTGTCTTTCTGTACGCTACAGAGACCTATTCCCATATTCACTATTGACTCTGCTCCTCTGTCTCAGAGAAACCTTACTCATATTGTCCATAACTTACACCTTCCGGTAGGGGACCACCATAACGAGTGTCTATCATGTTATGTTCTGGAGGGCCTTCCCTCTCCTGTGGTATTGGGTCTTCCCTGGTTGGTAGTGCACAATCCAGTGGTGGATTGGCAGGCCAGGGAGATATTGGACTGGAGTGAGCATTGCAGAGAAAATTGCTTAAATAGCAATTGCTTAGTCGCCTCCACAGCTACTCTACCTACATTTGTTTTGGATTTTGAGGATGTTTTCTCTGAGAAGGGTTGTCAGAAGTTACCTCCTCACCGTCCTTATGATTGCCCGGTTAACCTGATTCCCAGTGCAAAATTACCCAAGACCAGGTTACATAATCTTTCGGGTCCCGAGAGACAAGCCATGAAAGATTATATCTCCGAGAGTCTGGCTAAGGGACACATCAGACCCTCTTCATCACCCGTTGCTGCAGGGTTTTTCTTTGTTAAAAAGAAAGATGGGGGCCTGCATCCTTGCCTAGATTTCTGTGAACTAAACCGGATAACCATCCGAGACCCATACCCTCTTCCTCTCATTCCTGACCTGTTTAATCAGATTGCGGGTGCTAGGTGGTTCTCCAAACTTGATCTTAGGGGGGCCTACAATCTGATTCGTATCAAGGAAGGGTGAGTGGAAGACAGCTTTTAACACCCCTGAGGGGCATTATGAAAATCTAGACATGCCTTTCAGTCTGACCAATGCTCCTGCTGTCTTCCAACATTTCGTTAACGATATTTTTAGTCATCTTATCGGCAGGTTTGTGGTGATATACCTAGATGATATTTTAATTTATTTGTCTGATCTAAAAACACACGAGGTACATGTCAGACAGGTACTGCGGGTCCTACGGACGAATAAATTATATGTGAAGATTGAAAAGTACATCTAATTGGGGGATATGGCACTCAAACTCTGGGATGCTGGGTCACAATTATACAAATTTAATAAATTTAATAAACATATCTATATAAATTCAGGAATATTTCACATAAAATAACAGATAAAATGAAATTAGGATTAAAATAAAATATAAAATATGAATATATATCGGCCCAGACCGGTTAGATAAAATATGACGGGCTGATAGGAGAGAGTCGACTAAGGACCGATTAAGGCATGGGTGCTCTTAAAGTGTTCAATTGAAGTTGTACAGGTTATGAATGTTTAAGTTAGAGATGTTCCCATCAGGGTTTGGCACCCTGTATATTAGTCAGTACAGGTAAGTATCAAAGCATTGGTGGCGTCCCACCGTTCTAATAAAGTCCTTCTCCTACCGTTAGATGATCGCTTTGTTCAATCTCTTACCCTGCCTTCTGACCCGTCTTTACTGCACTTCGCTTGGTATCGCGCCTCGTGCAGTCGGGCTCTCCAGCCGGCTTCAATCCACCTTGACGTCTCCTCGTGTGCGTGCTCAGCAGTCTCCCAGTGGTTTTAACGTGGTTGAGACTTGGAGTCACGTTTCAGATTGGCCAATCTTACAGTTCTTTAGTGTGCACTTGCAATTCTCGTGTCACGAAGGTTAGTATAATGTCCCCATACGCGTTTCGAAGTGGTACCACTGAGGAAGAAGTCGGTCATACAAAAGACTTCGAAATGCGTATGGGGACATTATACTAACCTTCGTGACACGAGAATTGCAAGTGCACACTAAAGAACTGTAAGATTGGCCAATCTGAAACGTGACTCCAAGTCTCAACCACGTTAAAACCACTGGGAGACTGCTGAGCACGCACACGAGGAGACGTCAAGGTGGATTGAAGCCGGCTGGAGAGCCCGACTGCACGAGGCGCGATACCAAGCGAAGTGCAGTAAAGACGGGTCAGAAGGCAGGGTAAGAGATTGAACAAAGCGATCATCTAACGGTAGGAGAAGGACTTTATTAGAACGGTGGGACGCCACCAATGCTTTGATACTTACCTGTACTGACTAATATACAGGGTGCCAAACCCTGATGGGAACATCTCTAACTTAAACATTCATAACCTGTACAACTTCAATTGAACACTTTAAGAGCACCCATGCCTTAATCGGTCCTTAGTCGACTCTCTCCTATCAGCCCGTCATATTTTATCTAACCGGTCTGGGCCGATATATATTCATATTTTATATTTTATTTTAATCCTAATTTCATTTTATCTGTTATTTTATGTGAAATATTCCTGAATTTATATAGATATGTTTATTAAATTTATTAAATTTGTATAATTGTGACCCAGCATCCCAGAGTTTGAGTGCCATATCCCCCAATTAGATGTACTTTTTCCTTTTCGATGCATAGGAGCTTGTATCAATTGATATAGAGCACCATTTTAGTCCAACTTACACACCGGTGGAGCCACCTATCCACTATTGAAGATTGAAAAGTGTATCTTCACCGTTCAGGAGATACAGTTCCTGGGATATTTATTGTCTGCTTCAGGTTTCCGTATGGATCCTGGGAAGGTCCAGGCAATTCTAGATTGGGATCTTCCTAAGAACCTTAAAGCACTGCAACGGTTCTTGGGTTTCGCAAATTTCTATAGAAAGTTTATTAAAAACTATTCTGTGATTGTTAAACCCCTTACTGACATGAATAGGAAGGGGACTGATTTTTCTAAATGGTCTGACGCCGCTAAAATGGCATTTTCCTCTCTAAAGGAGAGGTTTACCTCAGCACCTGTACTAATCCAACCGGATTTCTCCCAGCCTTTTATTGTTGAAGTAGATGCGTCAGAGGTGGGAGTGGGGGCTGTACTGTCTCAGGGTCCGTCGCCTGGCAAATGGCGTCCTTGTGTTTTATTTTCTAAAAAACTATCTGCAGCGGAAAGGAACTATGATATTGGCAATGGGGAACTATTAGCTATTAAATTAGCGTTTGAGAAATGGCCTCACTTTTTAGAGGGGGCAATCCACCCCGTCACGGTGATTACAGACCACAAAAACCTTCTGTACCTCGAATCAGCTAAGCGTCTCACCCCTAGACAAGCTAGGTGGTCTCTATTTTTTACCAGGTTTAACTTTATCATCACCTATCGTCCTGGGGCAAAAAATACCAAGGCAGATGCATTATCTCGTAGTTTCCCTGGAGGGGGTAATGTGGGTGATCCGGTACCCATTCTACAAAGAGGAGTGGTTGACTCTGCTGTACACTCTGTTCTGGAGGGGAAGGTGTTAGAGGCCCAGGGGGAAACCACGGTCTCTTGCCCCTCAGAGAAATTGTTTGTACCGTTAAACCTGCGTCTCGAATTATTAAAGGAACATCATAATTCGCCACTTGCTGGGCACCCGGGTAGTAAAGCAACCTTGGAGCTATTGTCTCGTCATTTTTGGTGGCCGAGGTTGCGTCAGGATGTAATGGATTTTGTGTCTACTTCTTCTATTTGTGCACGCGCTAAAGTCTCTCATACACGTCCAGCAGGGTCTTTATTGCCACTTGTCATTCCCAATAGGCCATGGACACATCTGTACAATGGATTTCATCACTGACTTACCTTTGCGGGTAAAACAGTTATCTTGGTAGTAGTGGACAGGTTTAGCAAAATGGTACACTTTATTGCGTTACCCGCACTACCTAATGCTAAGACTCTAGCTCAGGTATTCATCAGTGAAATCGTGAAGCTTCACAGGGTCCCTTCCGATGTTGTTTCGGATTGGGGAACCCAGTTTGTTTCTAAGTTTTGGAAAGCTTTTTGTTCCTATTTGGGGGTACACTTGTCCTTTTCCTCAGCATTCCATCCTCAATCGAATGGACAGACTGAGCGTACCAACCAAAACCTTGAGACATACCTAAGGTGTTTTGTGTCTGAAAACCAAGAGGAGTGGTCATCATACTTACCGTTAGCTGAGTTTGCTATAAATAATCGCTGTCAGGAATCCACTGGCAAGTCACCATTTCTTGGTGCATATGGTTTTCATCCCCAATTCTGTACTTTCAAAGAAGGGGGGTCATCAGGGGTTCCCGAGAAGGAACGGTTTTCGTCATCACTTTCATCTGTATGGCAGAAGGTGCAAGCTAACTTGAAAAATATGGGGGGGTAAATATAAATGCATGGCTGATAAGAAACGTTCGCCAGGTCCGGACCGAGGAGTAAATGACTATGTGTGGTTGTCTACTAGGAATATTAAGTTAAAGGTTCCCTCTTGGAAACTGGGTCCTAGGTTCATTGGTCCTTACAAAATAGTAGCCATCATTAACCCTGTGGCTTTTCGCCTGGAGCTACCTCAGACTTTTAAAATCCATAACGTCTTCCATAAGTCATTACTCAAAAGGTATGTTGCACCTCTAGAACCGTCACCGCTACTACCCCCAATATCCAAATATCCAAAATTGTTGATTCTCTTCGGGTCTGCCGCTCTCTTCAATATCTGGTGCATTGGAGGGGTTATGGTCCCGAGGAAAGAATGTGGGTACCAGCGTCAGAGGTAAACGCCAACAGGTTAGTTCAGGCTTTCCATGCCTCTCATCCTGAGAGACCTGGTCCTGAGTGTCCGGAGGCCCCTCGTAGAAAAGGGGTACTGTCACGAGGGTGTCAGGAGCCACGTCTGACTCCGTTATACCCGGGGTCAGGAAGTAGCAGCGGGTGGCTGCATGCTCTATGTCTAAAGATCATGCTGTTACTTAATGGTAGCTTTCTGTCTTTGCCCTGCAATCCTTTTTGTCTCACTCAGGGATCCGTAGCTTCTTCTCCTCAGCTGTTTCTTGTCCGCCACTCCCAACCTCCTTATATTCCCCCTTCTCACTTCTCTGGTTGCCAGATATAGAGCTTCCTGCCTGGACTTCTATACTGACCCATTGGAGCTGTGTTGCTGTTGTTCCTGGTTGTCATACCAGAGCATTACCCTCCGGATCCCTGTTGGGCTTTTGTTGTCCACTGTTGTCGCCCACCTGGGCTTATATGTTTTGTCTGTATTGTCTGTCCTCTCCCTGGTGTTTTCCTTTAGTGTTAGTGGTGAGGACTAGTGCTCCCACCGCCCTATTCACTACTAAGGGCTCAGCTTAAGGAAAGCCAGGGTTTAGGCACGTGATCGGCGTACGGGTGAAGAACCCATCTAAGGATGTCAGGGCAGTCAGGTGCCAGCTTCAAGGTGAGTTAGGGGTCACCACCTTTCCCTCTCCATTGGAAAGGGTTTTCCCTCCCTTTGCGTCACACGTCTGTGATCGGTACGCCGGTCGTGATATCATCGTTGTGTGAATTTTTCATCAAGATGCCAGAGGATGTCAGCGTGACCGTGTGTAGAATCTGTGGGCAGAAGGTGACGCGGGGCCAGGGTGCCTACTCCTCATCCCGTGTTTTGCCAGCAATTGATCACCGAGGCAATTGCAAAAAGAGTTTGTGTGCATTCATCCAACAGAACTGAACCGGGCCAAGTTACTGATAGTACAGTCCCTCCCTTTCCATGTGGTTGACTCTGCACATTTCAGAGAACTGATGGCTTGTGCTAAGTCAAGGTGGAAGAATCCCAAGCCATCACTACTTCTCTAAACAAACTGTACCAGCCCGGCATAGGAATATACAGCAGAAGGTGTGTCAGTCCTTGAGCCTGTCGGAGTCTGGTACAGTTCATGGCAGCGCCAACATGTGGAGCTTTAACTATGGTCAAGGACAATATATGTTCTTTATGGTCCACTGGGTAAATGTGGTTCATTGGCTTCATCCGTGTTGTAATCATGCGATTTCTGCGCCAATGTCCTCCTCTGCCTCCTCATCCTCCACCTTGTCCTCAGCCTCCAGTGATCCTCCAGCATACCATCTATGCAGAGCAGCAGAGTATGGCAGTGTCACACTGTTCTGCACCTGGCCAGCCTGGGCAAACTGAGTTACACCAAGATGTGATGGAAATATTTGCATGTCTTCTGAGTTGACCCACTCAAGATTTTTGGATTCCAAATTATGATCAAATCATGATAGAAAATACTGACCATGTGATATAGAAGCCTCATACTCAATTTGCATGATTTTTGTCCATTTGCATCTGAAATCGGTTTTATTCAGATGTAAAAGAAGTCCTGCATGCAGAACTTTTATTGCCACAATTACACTGTCTGTATTTGATCAGTTTTTTGCATCAGTATTTGATCAGTATTGGTAAGTCAAAAACAGGAGTGGGTCCGAAACAGAGATAACATTTGATGAAAATATTTGCATGTGTTCTGTGTTTTAGACCCACTCCTGCTAAATCATGACCAAATTCTAATGCAAAATACTGACAGTGTGATAGAGGCCATGTGGACCCTCAAACAACAGGACCGTTTTTTTTTTGTTATTGTTCTGTTCTTCTGATGGATCAGAAGAACGAAAAAATATGCAGTGATGTCACCAAGGCCAAAAAGGGACCCTAGTGGCCCTGCAACAGACAGTTTAGGGTTGCATCAGCATGAAGAGTCACAATAGTGGCCCCAGAACAGACTGGTGAGGGTGGCAACAGCATGAAGAATCACCATAGTGTCCCTGTAACAGAGTGGTGAGGGTGGCAACAGCATGAAGAGTCACAATAGTGACCCCAAGAACAGAGTGGGGAGGGGGCAACAGCAGTGTTAGTAACAGCACAATATGGTGGCAGATCAAATTCGGATCAAGAAATCTGGATTGGATGACATGAATACGTTGTGCTCTCTTCCTCCCCGACCCTGTTTGACTACGGTTGTGTTGGCCTGTTGCCTCGCTGCGCTGTGCTGGATGCAGAAACTATTGACGGCGGTTCGGTGTGTTGACCAGCTAATAAAGGAAGAAGACACGACCTTAATGGCATATGATTTTTTTTTTCGCCTGCTGATACCCGCTGTCCTGGTGGAAGATTGGAAGGGATTTGAGCTACCTTGCCTTCTCTCTCCCTGAACCTGTCTCCTGCCTGCTGCCTGATTCTGCCTTCTACCGCTCCTCCCCCGTGACCTGTACTGGATGTTTCTCCTAGCATCTGCGTCCCCTCTGTCTCAACTATCTACCTCCTTGTGTTGCTACTTCCTTGTAGTGTTATCTCCTCATGTTACTTCCTCGTGTTGTTACCTTCCTTCTCCTCGGTCACTGGACTGGCATTTTTTACTCAGTTTTTCCCAATAAGGACTCCTCAAAGAAGATTTCATATTGGTGAGATCGGCCTGTATGGGGCTTATTGTTACTCTCTGTTTGTGTCTACTAAGAGGCTGTGTGTTAGCTGGCAGTGAGAAGTTCATTGCTATTCGAATCAGACTGTTCTACTGCTAGTAGAGGTCCTGTTGAAAAATGAGAATGAACTAATTTGACAAAAAAGGAGTAAAAGAGAAGTAAAGGGGGGGGGGGTGGCTCCAAAGCAAAATAGGAGGTCAACGGACTCTTTGACATTAAAAAATGTGCAGAAATCTGGGGAGCCTGGAAAAATTGAACAATATCTGAAATCACCAAATATAACTATGAGATCAGGCTCAAAAGGGATGGCGGATGTTAACTATAGAAAACCTGCTTCTGAGCCTAGAATGGAAGAGGTTTTGAATAATCAACTGAATGAAGGGGCTACAGAGGGTATGGAGGAAACTGTCAATACTAAATCTGAATCTTCTCCAATTGATGAAGCATTGGCCGCTGTAAAAAAAAAAATGGAAAAAAAATACAAGACATCGCAACTCAGCTCAGTACAGTTCAAATAGGTGTGTCTCTAATAAAGGATTATGTGACAAAGATACAAGATGGAGTCACTGATATAGAGAGATCTGTGGGCTCTCTGGAGAATGAAGTAAAAGCACTTATAACTGAAATCCCCACTCTGAGGACAGATCAAAATATGCTACGAAAGAAAGTGATAGACCTGGAAGATAGGTCAAGGAGATGCAATGTGAGAATACTGGGGTTTCCGGAGCGTGCACAGGGAAAGAATCCAGCGAAAATGATACAGACCTTAATTCTTGATAATCTCAGAAAGGACTATTGTTCGCCATTGTTTATGATACAGAGAGCTCATCGGGTCCCAGGAGGTCAACCAACGCCCGAAGGCCATCAAGGGTGTTCTTGGCAAAGGTTCTGGTTTCAAGGGACAGAGATATGATTTTGAAAAGGGCCAGGGAATGTCCCCCATTTTATATGGCGGAAACAAATTGTCCTTCTTTCCAGATTTTTCTAAGGAGATTCAAGAAAAGAGGTGAAGTTTCTTGGCAGTTAAGAAACGTTTACATGGAAAAGATATTAAGAACTCTTTTTTGTATCCAGCAAAACTTCGAATAGTATTTAATGACTTAACATATTTATTTGAGACTCCAGCTTCGGCTTCAGATTGGCTGGACCGTAATAATATTTATTCAGGCACTAGTGAAGAGATCTGTTGCTGGATAGCTGCGGATCATTGGAGAGGGGAGTGGGAGGGTGGGGTTCGTCTGGGGTGGATTGCGATGTGTCTCCAAGGACGATGGGAGGTGGGGTGGGATGTAGGGGAAGGAAGGATACTATATTTTGGGTGCTCTCTAGTTGATTGATGATGGTAAGAGTGTTAACTTGGAATGTACGGGGACTGGGGGATAAATTGAAAAGACAGGCTGTTTTTTATTTAATTCAGAGACATTTACCAGCTGTGGTCTGTCTGCTGGAGACTCACTTTACTGAATAGGCTGCCCTGTGGATCAGTAGAGGATGAATCTCACAGGCATTCCATTCCACATTTACTAGTTATTCCAGAGGAGTTTCTTTTTTTTTTTTACTTTGTCTGTGAGGCATCCTCTACTGATAGTCAGAGGAGATTTGTCTTCCTTTATGGGAAACTATTTGGTAGAATGTGTATTTTGGACTTTATTTGTATTCCCCCACCCCCCTTTCTCTTTTTATGTACTTAGTTGATTATTGACTTTTATGGAGAAGTGGCCAGAATGTCTTACGTTGGTGAATGGGGACTTTAACTGTGTCATGAACCCTAAGGTTGATAGGATTGTTATAGAAAGTGATATCCAGACTACTATATCTTCTCAGGGTTCCCCTCTGGCACTATTTTGTCAAGAGTCTGGATTTGTAGATCCCTGGGAATTTTTAGGATGGGGAGGAGAGCTTTCTCAAATCTGGGAGATGTATGTCCAGGATTGATCTGGTTGATTTAGCTAACAAGCTTAGGGCAAGAACCTCAAATGTAGTGTTTCCAAAATAATACCTGTACCATGAGCCACTCAAGAAAGGCAGTGGGATATTAGGGAGGTTAAAAAATTGCTCAAGAACTGGTGTAAGAAGGAGGGGTTTGGGTTTCTGGAAAACTGGGCCAACTTCTCTGTCGGCTACAGGCTCCATTGTAGGGATGGGCTGCACATCAATGTGGACGGTGCAGGGGTTTTGGGGGAGAAGATGGCTAGAGCGTTGGAGGAGTATTTAAATTTGGGACTGTGGGGGGTTGGGGTTCTCGAGTAAGTACATTATAGGAGGGGAAGATAGGGCAGATAGATAACTGGAGCCAGGTAATGGAACTCGGGGAGGAATGGAAGGAGCGACTAGAAGAGTTCATAAGGAGAGGTGTAGGGTAAAAAATATACATTAACCTCTCAATTATATGTACACTAATGCCAGAAGCCTGACTTATAAAACTGGGGAACTGGAATTAGTGATGTGGGAGGAGGACTATGGCATAGTGGGAATAACTGGGACAAGGCTGGATGATAGCTATGACTGGGCGGTTAATGTACAGGGTTACAGCCTGTTTAGAAAGGACCTATCTCTGAGCAGAGAGCACTTAAAAGTAGCAGGTTCCTACACTGCCCTGAAGATTGTAGGCTTAGGTATGTCCAAGAGAGACGGTTTGTTAGTGTTAGGTACCCATCTGCGGAAGCTACCTTGACACCTGGTAGATGGGCCCAACACATGTCTGATCAAAAATGTGTGCTAAGCGCTTTCATTTTTCATTTATAGTAAATATAACACCATTTTAATTTAGAATGATCCCCATTTTTCAGTTCTGTAGTATGTGTAATGTTGTGCAGCCATTTTTTATTATCAACCATGTTTGCCTTATGGATATGCACCAGTGATTATGTATATGAATGTGCTAGTCTAAAATGTATTGTAGTATATATTGAAGGTGGCACCTCTTTTAGACTGAGCAACGCCCATCTACCTGGGGCTTCTGAGCAGAGAGCACTTAAATGTAGCAGGTTCCTACACTGCCCTGAAGATTGTAGGCTTAGGTAAGTCCAAGAGAGGTGGTTTGTTAGTGTTAGGTACCCATCTGTGGAAGCTACCTTGACGTCTGGTAGATGGGCCCGACACATGTTTGATCAAAAATGTGCGCTAAGCGCTTCCATTTTTCGTTTATAGTAAGTATAATACTATTTTAATTTACAATGATCTCCATTTCTCAGTTCTGTAGTATGTGTAATGTTGTGCAGCCATTTTTTTCTATTATTAACCATGTTTAGAAAGGACTGCCAAAACTGAAGAGGGGAAGGGGTTTGCCTTTATGTAAAGTTCTGTCTAAAGGCCATACTCCAGAAAGATATAAGTGAGGCACATGAACATGTGAAGTCGCTGTGGGTAGAAATACATGGAGGCAAAAACAATAATAAAATACTAATAGGAGTTTATTATAAGCCACCTAATATACCACAGTCCACAGAAAATCTACTACTAAACGAGATAGATTAGGAGGCTTATCATGAGGTCGTTATTATGGGGGACTTCAACTACCCAGATATAGACTGGGAAACTGAAACCTGTACATCTCATAAAGGAAACGGGATCTTGGCAATAACTAAAGACAATAACCTTTCCCAACTGGTTCAGGACCCGACTAGAGGTACGGCCATACTGGACTTAGTACTAACCAATAGACCTGACAGAACAACAGCTATGCCGGTTGGGGGGCACCTGGGCAATAGTGACCATAAAATAATAACCTTCCAATTGTCATTTAAAAGAGGAAGAAACAAAAATACCAAACTTCAAAAAAGCTAAATTTAGTCAACTAAGAGAGGTCATTTGCCTAACTAACTGGTCAAGGTCCTCAAAAATAAAAACAGCCACAAAATGGGATTTTTTAAAGGCACCCTAATCTCTAATTGTGAGAGGTACATAACATAATACAAGGGTAACGCGTTGAAAAGCTATAAGGAAAAAATAGAATATGTAAAAGACAAATAAAAGCAGCCAAACTAGAGACATAGAGATTAATTGCCAAAGAGAGTAAAACTAACCCAAAAATGTTCTTCAATTATATAAATCGTAAAAAGTATAAATCTGAATGTGTTGGCCCTTTACAGAGTGATGAGGGGGGAGTTGCAGACAGCGATGAGGAGAAAGCAAAGCTATTAAATATTTTTTTCTGTATTGTATTCACTAAGGAAAATAAACTGTTAGATAAAATGCAGAATGTAAAAGTAAATTCTCCATTAAAAGTGCCCTGTCTGACCCAGGAAGAAGTCGAGCTGGGTCTTAACCACTTCAGCCCCCCTAGCTTAAACACCCTTAATGACCAGGCCACTTTTTACAATTCTGCACTACACTACTTTCACCGTTTATTGCTCCGTCATACAACTTACCACCCAAATGAATTTTACCTCCTTTTCTTCTCATTAATAGAGCTTTCATTTGGTGGTATTTCATTGCTGCTGACATTTTTACTTTTTTTTTTGCTATTAATCAAAAATGACCGACATTTTTGCAAAAAAAGACATTTTTCTCTTTCTGTTGTAAATTTTTTTAAAAACTACATTTCTATATAAATTTTTCGCAAAATTTATTGTTCTACATGTCTTTGATTAAAAAAAAATCCAATAAGTTATATTTATTGGTTTGGGTAAAAGTTATAGCGTTTACAAACTATGGTGCAAAAAAGTGAATTTCGGCATTTTGAAGCAGCTCTGACTTTCTGAAGACACCCCAATGTATTCGCGGATGGGCATGGTGAGTTCATGTATGATTTCATTTTTTTTCACAAGTTAGCGGAAAATGACACTTTCTGAGGAAAAAAATAAAAATAATAAAGTTTCCATTTCTGCTAACTTCTGGCAAAAAAAGATAAAATATCCCACGGACTCACTATGCCCCTCAGTGAATACCTTGGGGTGTCTACTTTCCAAAATGGGGTCATTTGTGGGGTGTGTTTACTGTTCTGGCATTTTTGGGCGGGGCTAAATTGTGAGCAGCCATGTAAAAGCTAAAGGTACTCGTTGGAATTTGGGCCCCTTTGCGCACCCAGGCTGCAAAAAAGTGTCACTCATGTGGTATCGCCGTACTCAGGAGAAGTAGGGCAATGTTGGGTGAGATAAATATCTCTGTAAACTGACAACTTTGTATAAAAAAATTTAAAAAGTTGTCATTTACAGAGATATTTCTCACACCCAGCATGGGTATATGTAAAAATACACCACAAAACACATTGCCCTACTTCTCCTGAGTACGGCGATACCACATGTGTGACACTTTTTTGCAGTCAAGATGCGCAAAGGGGCCCAAATTCCAATGAGTACCTTTAGGATTTCACAGGGCATTTTTACGCATTTTGGATTCTCACGCTTTAGGGCCCCTAAAATGCCAGGGCAGTATAAATACCCCACATGTGACCCCATTGTGGAAAGAAGACACCCCAAGGTATTCCGTGAGGGGCATGGCAAGTTCACAGCAATTTTTTTTTTTGGGCACAAGTTAGCGGAAATTGATATTTTTATTTTTTTTTTTTTACAAAGTAAAAAAAAAAAATGAGCGGCACAGATTTCCTCATTCGCATCGATCAATGTGGATGAAAAAATCTCTGCCAAAAAATGTGCAAAAAAAAAAGTAGTAAGGCCACATTCACACGTCCGCAAAAATGTCCGCATCTATTCCGCAATTCTGCGGAATAGATGCGGACCCATTCAGTGTGAATGGGGCCGGCGGTGATGCGGAGAGCACACTATGTGCTCACTGCATCAGCATTTGCGGAGCTGCGGCCGCAAACTTCCGGATTTCGGCCCCCAAACATCCGGCCGCAGCTCCGCAAAAGATAGAGCATGTCCTATTCTTGTCCGCAATTGCAGACAAGAAAAGGCATTTTCTATATAGTTCTGGCAATGTGCGGATCCGCAAACTGCGGAAAGCACATTGCCGGTGTCCGTGTTTTGCGGATCCGCGGATCCATGGATGCGCAAAACACATACGGACGTCTGAATGAGCCTTACAGGGGGATGATTAGTGACAGGGGGGTGACATGGGGTGATCAGGGGTTAATCGGGGGTTAATCAGGGGTTAATCAGTGACGGGGGGGGGATGGATGAAGGGGGTCTGTGTGGTGATTGGTGCACTTACAAAAGTTTCCTTTGGTGGTCCCAAGCAAAAGGGACCACCAAAGGAACGAACAGCAAGCATATCAGACGCTGTTAACAAAACAGCGTCTGATATGCCATTTTTTTAACTTCTACAGCCTGCCAGCGCACGATCAGCGCTGGCAGGCTGTAGTTAAAGTTCTCCCCGATTCGATCCTGTGAACGCGCGCACGTGCCAAGGGTCAAAAGGTGAGTAGAGCTCCGGAGGGACGGTCAGCTCTCCAGAGGGTTCCCCGTGATCCAGGATCAAATCTCCTGGAATCCCTCTCTTATCCCGTCTATGATTAATATTCACAGACTTTTCAAAAGAATACACCCCTTTAGATAACGGTCTTCCAACCAAACCAGAGGGTGTGCACATATGGTAATGGTGCTGTGAGATCATACATTACCCAAAATGCTTTGTGGTGAACGTGTTATGCTACCTGCCGATACCTAGGCGGCAATGTTGTATAAGCTATAAATGTGAAGCTTTTAGGAGTTAAATTTATATAATGTGACTTCATGTTAAGTGGTAGACATCCACCACCTGGGACATACATCAAAAAGGGAGGCATACCCCCTGACACTTGAAGCAATTAAAAACCTAGATTCCCAGAAACTAGTATAACTGTTCTCATGTCATAAAGTTAAAATGTAGACAAAAAATGTGTGGGTTTTGGATTTCACAGGTGCCTTATCTTATGAAAATAACACAACTTTTCTGAGCAGAAATCCAACTGAGCATGCTTTCCTAGATACTTCAGGAATACACCATTCTGGTGATAAACACACAGGATATATATACGTTAATATAGGATTATAACATGTAACAAAATAAAACCAATATGTGAAACATAAAACAACACATATGTGATATATCGATTAACTTGTGTCAAAACTAAATACGATCCACTATATGAACAGACAGACATTATATGTTTGTCTCATTAAGGCCTCTTGCACACGGGCGTCATGTTTGACGCCCGGATAAGATGCGGGAACGTTGCGGGAATCGCCGCGATTTTTCCGCGCGTGTGCTAACGTTTGTAGTGCGTTGAGCACGCGCGTGAAAAAATCCGCATGCTTGGTACCCAGACCCGAAGTCAGACTTCATCACTGAAGTCTGGTTTCGGGATGAGTATTCTGTATGTGTAATTATTTTCCTTTATAACATAGTTATAAGGGAAAATAATCGCATTCTAATTACAGAATGCAATGTTCCCCGGGCTTGAAAGGGTTAAAAATAATAAAGAGTTAACTTACCTTCTCCCATTGTAGCGCAGAGCCCCAGAACGTCGTCTCTCTTGATAGTTTGGCTGCTTGAGGACCTGTGGTGACGTCACAGGGTCACATGGTCCAATCATAGAAGCATTTGAGTGGACCATGTGACCCATGTGATCCCTGTGACATCACGGCAGGTCCTTCATCGAACAACAGATGTTCGATGAAGGACCTGCCGTGATGTCACAGGATCACATGGGTCACATGGTCCACTCAAATGCTTCTATGATTGGACCATGTGACCCTGTGACGTCACCACAGGTCCTCAAGCAGCCAAACTATCAAGAGAGACGACGTTCTGGGGCTCTGCGCGTACAATGGGAGAAGGTAAGTTAACTCTTTATTATTTTTAACCCTTTCAAGCCCGGGAACATTGCATTCTGTAATTAGAATGCGATTATTTTCCTTATAACTATGTTATAAAGGAAAATAATAACGATCGGGTCCCCATCCCGATCGTATCCTAGCAACCATGCGGGAAAATCGCAACGCATCCGCACATGATTGCGGATGCTTGCGATTTTCCCGCATCCCCATTCACTTCTATGGGGCCTGCGTTGCGTGAAAATCGCAGAATATAGAACATGCTGCGATTTTCACGCAACGCAAAAGTGATGCGTGAAAATCACCGCTCATGTGCACAGCCCCATAGAACTGAATGGGTCAGGATTCAGTGCGGGTGCAATGCGTCCTCCTCACGCATTGCACCCGCGCGGAAAACTCGCCCGTGTGAAAGGGGCCTAATACATCTCATTAAAAAGATATATGACAGACGAGTCCCAGGAAGAACCTTATCTCGGCTTATAGCCTAGTGATGAGGTAAAATCACTCCCTTATAGGCCCACATCTGCCAGGAAGAACCTTTCCTTGAACCCATTTTTCTCTTTTACAATGAAGGTTCATACAGGAGGGTGAATATAAGTACAACATGGCTGCTTATAGGCCATGAATACACGTTATAACAATAATAATGTATAAATGTTTATATACTTATGAAAAGGCATGACAAGATGTAAGTGACTCTCAAGAGATACTGAGAGAGACACCCCAGAAAATCCAGGGCATGGACTTACCATGTAAAGAAATGGCTATAGCGGTCACCCAGTTGCTTGCACCAGACATCAAGGCCACGTTGGAGGCGACAGTAGCAGCTACCATGAAGCAGCTGCAGGGAGAGGTGGCTCAGAACGCTGCTCAGATCAAGGAGTTGGAGCAGAGGATGGGGGTAGTTGAAGATGAGCTGGAGAAGGCCGAGACCCAAGTCAGAGAGGTTCTGTGGGCAAATCAGGTGCTCAGACAGAAACTTGATGATTTGGAGAATCGCTCACGACGGAGCAATTTACGTATTATTGGCCTTCCTGAAAGTATCTCAGCGCAACAGCTTATACATATATGTGCAGAGGAGATACCACAGGCGCTGGGGATCCAATCTTCTGTAACGGTGGAACAGGCGCACAGAATTGGCCCACCAAGAGAGGCCACAACAGAGGGGCAGAAGATGAGACCACGGCCTACTATAGCCAAATATTTAAATTACACAGATAAGGAATCTATTCTACATAAATACAGACGTCTTAACCAGCCATTGAAGGTGAGGGGCCAACGAATTCAGCTTTTTGGAGATTATTCGGCAGGGGTGGCCAAGAAACGGAGGGCCTTTTCGCAGATATGTACACAGCTGGTAAAGCAGAAGATAAAATTTGCTCTCATTTACCTGGCTATCCTGAGGGTCTTCAGACAAGATGGCAGGATTGACACATTCTTATCACCTAAGGAAGCTTGGGATGCTATAGAAGATGGAGAATCCTCGGACAGCGTCAGGAAAGCCCCCTCATCCAGGGGAAGACCATCACCAAGGGGGAGACGTCAGGATGACCGATACAATGCCACATCCACTGGCTTCACCCCAAGATCGCCTGGAAGGGATCGGAATCCATCCTCAAGTCCGGAATGGGACTAAAATACTTATGCAGGTCTGAGACATGTTTCGATTGTTTTCCCCGGAGGCACGAGATGCCCAGATAAAGGGCAGAAATTATTTGCGGCCAGAGTCAGGTGAAGAGGTGGAAGACATTAAGAGATAGGGGAGCTATCTCAGGTTTAAATTGTATTTATTGTAGGGGGAGTTAAGGGAGTCTGGGAGGGATAAAGGGAGTTAAGTCGGGCAGTATTATCTGTTGGATAGGTAGGGGTGGGTGGGGTCAGAACATGGTCGTCTTTACATACGAACTGGAAGGACTTGGCACAGTGAGGGTCTTCAAGCTGGACATTCCTCCCTGTAAGGTTAATGTTACTGTTATGGGGTGTTGGGGCATGTTACTGTTTTAATTTTCTCATGTGGTCATGATCTATAGATATGTGGTTCTGATAATACGGTACAGTTATGTGGGTAATTGGCCTCCTCCAGGTTGTCACCTTCACTTAACCCGAACAAAGATAATATCATGAAGATTATTTCATGGAATGTGATGGGTTTACGAGCCCCTCAGAAAAGAAAAATGTTTCTTAAACACTTGAAAAAACTGAATGCAGATATAGCATTACTCAAGGAAACACACCTGGAGGAGGCTGATATGTGGCGGATGCAACGCTTTTGGGTTGGTCGGGTTCTGTGTTCTCCTTCAGATGGCAGGTAGGCTGGAGTTCTCTTACTTATACACAAGAGATTGAGACATGAAGTTCTCTCCACTGGCGGAGATGGGCAAGGGAGAATATTGAGGGTGAGGCTAGACACTGGCTCGGGTCTGTTAACTATATATAATGTTTATGGTCCCAACTTGGCCCAAGCTCCCTTCTTTAGGGAATTGGAATCAAAAATTCTGCAGTAAGATGGTGGCCAAATCCTAGTAGCAGGTCATTTAAATGTAGTCCATCATACAGATGAAGACAGACGACAGGTGGGGCAGACTGGCCAGAAATCTAAATTAATGGGTAAATTTACTCTCCAACCCTTCCTACGATCCACGCATCTGATAGATGCATGGAGATTACTTAACCCGGTGGAGAGAGAGTTCACTCATTTTTCCCATTCACCACAGTCATGGTCCAGATTGGACCTCCCAGAAGCTAATTGAGAGGGTGCAAATGACTGAAATAAGACAATGTTTTGATATTCGTGAATTCCCCACAGACTCATCTCAAACATATTTTAGATACCATAATGTACTATGGTAGAGTTACGGGATATCGCATAAATGTACGTAAAAGTCAACTGTTATATCTTCGGGTCCGAGAGGAGACTTGTCGAGATGGTCAGGAGATCCCAGAGGTAGAAATAGCTCATACTTACCAGACATATTTAGGTATAATGATAGGGAGGCAACCGTCTGCTCTGTATCAGTTAAATTATGACCCATTAATATGAAAAAAAGAGTTGGAACTGGAGAAGTGGGCACAATTGCCTTTGGTAGGGCACATCTGCTAAAAATGGTGAGTTTCGCCAGATTACTCTACCCCATCCAGACCATCCCTCTATTGATAAAGCATAAAGATGTCAGTAGATTACAAAGGGCTTTCTCAAGATTCCTCTGGAAGGGGAAGAGACCACGTATAGCTTATGATAAATTATGTCTAACAAAGTGGGAGGGAGGACTACACTGCCAAATATCAGAATTTATAATGTGTCGTCTTTATTTAGACATGTTAGGGACTGGGTGAAAAATAAGTCGCATTTTTCGAATACCCCCTTGGAGAGGGAATTGGCCTATCCATGGGACCTAGTAGCCCTTCTACATACTAGAATCAGAGACACCCCTGTTGAAATTAAAAATTATGGGCTGTTATTGTCCTGTCCTGACACTGCTATGGCGGGAAGCCACTAAGTATATAAAGTCTGTATGGGGGATAGAGCCTTAGCTCACCCCCCTTAATTGTATTTTCCACTATAACTATTTCCACACATGTTAAAGGAGTGCATTTATTTTTATTAAGAAAACTATTCTTAGACATTGGATAAAATCATCCATACCCATGCTGGAAGAAGTGACATCCATACCCACGACTAAGCAATTCTTCCACAAGTGGAGACAGTTTATGGTCCATTCCTTGGATTTGGTAGAAAGGAAAGAAGCCATGGCCCCATTTCTTAATACCAAGTGGTACCTGGAGGAACAACTGAAGGGAACATTGGGAAAATTGTTAGAGAACTAAAGTCTGCATTTAGGATTATAGATGAAGAGATGTTTGGAGGAGACCGAATGGATGTGAGGTTTTTGAGGTACCAAAACGGAGTCCAAATCTGTTAAGGAGACCATAGATTGTGACCAAGAGTTTTTTTTTTTTTATTGTTATGTCCACTGTTGGGGGGAGGGGAGGGAAGGGGATTATTTACTAAGAAAAATGTATGAGGAGATTGTAATTCGATCTGAGAGGTGGGTTTCTGAGGACATGATATAATGTTAGACATGTTATATGTAATGAGAGACATGTATGGAACCGCTGTATGGTCGAGTTTTTTATTACATTGTATGTGATTCTTTGAATTCTCCTTGAATAAAATTTGATTTAAAAAGAAAAAAAATGAGAATGTTTGGACTGGGAGAAAATGTGTGTATGTGGGTAAGTAACTGGCTCAGTGATAGAAAACAGAGGGTGGTAATTAACGGTACATATTCAGATTGGGTCATTGTCACTTGTGGGGTACCTCAGGGGTCAGTATTGGGCCGTATTCTCTTCAATATATTGCCTTAGTAATGGAAAAATGAGACAACCCTTTTGAGGTTAGGTCACTGTTAGAGTCATTTAGGGCCAGTATTTGGGTTAGGGGTCAGTGTTAGGGCACATGAACAGAAAAGGGGAGGGCACCCTCTACTCACCTACTCCCGACTCAGTCCCATAATGATCATGCAGCGATGGGCATTTGCCTCTTTTGGCAAGTCTGCTCTGGTGGAACGCTGCAGGTGGCGCTGAGAAGCGCCCGGAATGGAGAGGCAGGGAACCGATGGTTCCATTGTTCCACTGGTTCTGACGGATGCTCAAGTGTATCTGAGTCCAGTGGGATTTACTTGGTGCCTGGGGCCCCCTATTAATGGTGCACTGCAGGGCCTGGAGCATTTGCTCCATGTGCACTGTGGTTAATCTGGCTCTGCCCCTCACAGTTGTGCCCCCTTTCAGTAGTCCCACTTCCGCTAAAAAAAAAAACACCACTAAATACTCACTTAAGTGTTCCCCCGATGAAGGAGCACATCCTGTGCTCCCCAGCAGAAAAGCTGCATTTTGTGCCTGCTGAGCTGTTTAGAAGGAGCAGAGGCTGATTCCTGGCCCTGCATGCTGTTCCTACTCCTGAATGGAAGTGGATGGCTCCCTGCTTCACTATTGCAAACAACTGTCTGCGTGTTAAGAACACAGAGACATTTGAAAACAAGGCATACATCAGCACTCCTAGGACCACGGGACATACACTGAAATCTGGGACCATCCTGCCAAGACAGTTGGGAAGGGAGGATTAGTCTATATAGTGTGTGTGTATAGGGTAAGTGTAGTCTATACAGTGTTTGCATAGGGTAAATGTAATCTATCTAGTGTATATAGGGTAAGTGTATTCTATATAGTGTAGCATGTGTATAGGATTAGTGCCAGGGCAGAACAGCAATATACCCTCCCAGGAAAATTCTTGGTGTGCCTATTACCTACAGTATACTGTGTGCTGGCGGTGACTTTTACTTCCTTTGTCTGTGATAACGCCCCCTGCCGTGCTAAATAAACATTCAGACAATACACTGGCTGCAGGGCAAGCTAGCACCTCTAAGGCGTAAAGGGCAAGCTCAGGCCATGAGCCCAATTTGGAGACCCAGAAGTTGAATGGGGCAGACCCATCAGTCAGAAGTGTAGGCGTGTGCACACATACTGCTCCACCATGTTGCTGAAATGCTGCCTCCTGCTAAGACGTTGCATATCAATTGGTGGTGCTGGTTGTTGTGGCATGGTGACAAAGCTTTTCCACATTTCAGCAATGCTAACCCTGCCTTCTGAGGTGCTGGCAGTGCCCCGGCTGCGTTGGCGACCTCCTCCTCCTCCTCTGCCTTCGCCTTGTACTTCCACAGAGCCCCTGCTGTCAGGTGGGAATGCCATCAGCAGCGGGTCTACCAGCTTGTAGTCTACTTGTAGTCACGCATATTCCGATCACGCTCCAGTGAGGGAATAAGGGTTGGCATGCTGTCCTTGTAACGGGGATCCAGCAGGGTGGCCACCCAGTAATCAGCACAAGTTAGAATGTGGGCAACTTGGCAGACATTGCGCAGGCACTGCAGCATGTAGTTGCTCATGTGTGCCAGGCTGCCCAGAGGCAACGACAAGCTGTCCTCTGTGGGAGATGTATTGTCTGTGTCCTCGGTAGTCCCCCAGCCACGCTGTAGTGATGGCCCTGAGCTGCTTTGGGTGCCATCCTGCTGTGAACACGGTTCCTCCTCATCCTCCCCCTCCTCCTCATCCTCCAGAACTGTGCCCTGGCTGGACAATTGTGTACCTGGCCTATGTTGGTGCAGAAACCCACCCTCTGAGCCACTTGTGAATGATAATGATAACCATGGAAATGATCCCTCTTCCTCCTCCTCTTCCTCCTGCGCCACATCCTCTTCCATCCTCCGAGGAGACATATAAGTGGGATAGTAACGCTGAGAACGGCGTCATCGGCACTGGCCATGTTGGTGGAGTAGTCGAAACAAGGCACACCGATATCGCATGGAGGCCCACTCAGTGGCGGTGAAGTGGTGCTGTTCCGCAGAGCATCTCACCCGTGCGTGCTGTAGCTGAAACTCCACTATCGCCTGCTCGCACAGTCTCCCCAGAATGTGCAAGGTGGAGTTCCAGCTTGTGGGCACGTTGCATATGAGGCAGTGAGCGGGAAGGCCAAAGTTACGCTGCAGCGCAGACAGGCGAGCAACAGCAGGGTGAGAACACCAAAAGCGCGCACAGACGGCCAGCACTTTCTGAAGCAGCTCTGACTTTTTGGGGTAGTTTTTCAGGAATTTCTGCACCACCAAATTCAGCACATGCACTAGGCAAGGGATGTGTGTCAAAGCGGCCAGGCCCAGAGCTGCTACGAGATTTTGCCCATTATCGCACACCACCAGGCTGGGCTTGAGGCTCAGTGGCACTAACCACTCATCGGTCTGTTGTTCCATGCCCTTCCACAGCTCCTGCGTGGTGTGGGGTTTGTCACCCAAACAAAACTACCTGCTGTAGTTTTCCCCTGGCTGTGCTGAAGTTGGTGGTGAAGGTGTTACGCTGACCGGATGAGGAGGTGTTAGAGGAGGATGAGGAGTACGAGGAGCAAGCAACAGGAGGCAAAGAGAAATGCCCTGCAATCCTCGGTGGCGGAAGTATATGGGCCACTGCATTTACCCAGTGTGCTGTTAGGGAGATATGACGTCCCTGCCTGTGCTTACTGGTCCACGTATCGGTAGTTATGTGGACCTTGGCACAGATGCCGTTGCACAGTGCACACCTGATTTTGTCCCCCACTTGTTTGTTCAGGTAAGGGATGGCTCGACTGGAAAAGTAGTGGTGACTGGGAAGGACGTACTGTGGGACAGCCAACACCATAAGGTTTTTAAAAGTCTCAGTCTCCACCAGATGGAATGACAGCATTTCAAAGGCCAGGGATTTTGAAATGCTGGCATTTAGGGCCAGGGATCATGGATGGGTAGAGGGGTACTTCCTCTTTCGCTCTATTGTTTGGAAGATGGACAGCTGAACGCTGCCATGGGACATTGTGGTCCTGCTTGTTGAAGGTGATGGACGTGGTGGCGTTGCTGACACATCCTCTGTTTGCGGGGTGGCCGGTGCCACTGTCACTCCAGAGGTGGAGGAAGAGGCCGAGACTGCAGCAGAAGAGGGTGCAGGAGGAGCCTGAGTCTCTTCTTGGTTTTGGAGGTGTTTACTCTACTGCAGCTCGTGCTTTGCACTTACATGCCTGGTCATGCAGGTTGTGCTCAGGTTTAGAATGCTTATGTCTCGCTTCAGGCTCTGATTGCACAGCGCGCAAACCACTCGTGTCTTGTCTTCTGCACATTGTCTGAAGAACTACCACGCCAAGGAACTCCTCGGAACTGGCTATGTAGTGCTCGGTCCCTGGGTGCGGTGGACAGTAGCAGGCGTACTATCTAGGGGATGGCCGCTCTGCTT
Organism: Bufotes viridis; assembly: GCA_033119425.1. Lineage (NCBI taxonomy): Eukaryota > Metazoa > Chordata > Amphibia > Anura > Bufonidae > Bufotes > Bufotes viridis. Next base: position 79,816,931 of record CM065596.1, read on the forward strand.
TTGCACCCTGTTCCCTCTTTTGCTGTGCTGGTGGCTCTGTACGACCTCCGCCTTTCCCTCCGAACTGTACAGGTCACTTATATGACCTTGATTCCATGTGGGGTCTAGGACCTCATCGTCCTCCACATCATCTTCCACCCAGTCTTCACCCCTGCCCTCCTTGTCGGTTTGCACACTGCAGAAAGCCGCAGCAGTTGGCACCTGTGTTTCGTTATCATCAGAGACATGCTGCGGTGGTCTTCCCATGTCCTCATCCTCAAACATAAGTGGTTGGGCATCGGTGCACTCAATCTCTTCCACTTCAGGGGCAGGGCTAGGTGGATGGCCCTAGGAAACCCTGCCAGCAGAGTCATCAAAAAGCATAAGAGACTGCTGCATGACTTGGGGCTCAGACTGCTTGGCTTATTTGCAAGGGGGTGAGGTGCTTGATAGATGCCCATGGCCTGCAGGTGCCAACTCTGAGCTTTCAGCAGTGGACCGGGTGGGAGACAATGTGAAGGTACTGGAGGCACTGTGAGCCACCAAATCTACTAGCGACTGTACTTGTTCTGGTCTCACCATTCTTAGAGCGGCATTCTGGCCTACTAAATAACGCTGAAGGCTCTGTCATCTACGCACACCTGAGGATAATTTGGGCGTGTAGCTGGCACAAATCGACCACGTCCTCTCCCTGCAACTGGAGCTCCACCAACACTAGCAGCACCACGACCAGGGCCATATCCCTTATTTCACTCTCTCCTCATTTTTTGCAGTCACCCACAGAAGTAACAGACGTTTTTACTAAATTTATTTCCCTGTTAGCAATGCAGAGCAGGGGTTTTTCACCGGCAAAACTGGGTTAATGTCACCCACCAATGGAACAGATTATTTATAGAAATGTAGGTCCCTGTCACCTATGCAGAGCAGGGGTTTTTCACCGGCAAAACTGGGTTAATGTCACCCACCAATGGAACAGACGATTTTTAGAAATATAGATCCCTGTCACCTGTCACGATACTGAAAAAATCGTTTAATGTCAACCACCAATTTAATAGACCAATTGTAGAAATGTATTTCCCTGTGACCTGTGCAGAGCAGGGGTTTGTATACGGCAAAACTAGGTTAATGTCATCCAACAATGTAACAGACGAATTTTTGAAAATTATTACCCTGTCTGTTATGTAGATCAGGGGTATAAAACAGCAAAAAATGGGTTAATGTCACCCAACAATGGAACAGACGAATTTTTAAAAATTATGACCCTGTCTGCTATGTAGAGCAGGGGTATAAAACTGCAAAAAATGGGCTAATGTCACCCAACAATGGAATAGACGAATTTTTGAAAATTATTGCTCTGTCTGCTATGCAAAGGTACTTTTGTGGCCCAAAAAAGGAGTTTTTTTACACACAATTAAACAGATGGATTTAAGTGTCAGAAATGCAGTGCAGGCCGCAAATGTACTATCTAGCCCAAAAAGTGTGTTTTTTTCTATCAAAAATGTAAATGCAGTATTTAACGGTTTTATTGGACTGTCAGGAATGCAGCGCAGTCTGCAAATGTACTATCTTGCACAAAAAGTGTGCTTTTTTAAACCGAAAATGTAAATTCAGTATTTAACAGATTTATTGGACTGTCAGAAATGCAGCGTAGGCCAAAAAATTTACTTTCTAGCACAAAAAATGGGAATTTGTCAACCGACAATGTAACAGCAGTATTTACTGGTTTTATTTGACTGTCAGAAATGCCGTGCTGGTGTCAGAAAGAGAAAAAAACGCTTTAGGTCACACAAATATGTGACAGACTAATGTAATTGAATTATTTTCACTGCCAGGTATGGACTGCAGGCCGCAGGGGTACTTGACTGCCAAAAAAGTGAATTTGTCCCCCTAGAATCTAACAGATGGATTTAATGAATAGATTTTCACTGTCAGATATTCAGCACCGGGCTAGTTCACAGCAAAAAGTGGGAATATGTCCACCCCTTGGGGCCCTGGTCACAGACGGATTAACTATATTATTTTGCCTTCCCCTGGCACATATGCAGTGCAAGTGCACTACACTTGCACAAAATGGCCGCCGACCCCCACCTAACTAACAGACGGATAAAACTTATTTTTCTGTGTCACTGGGCTCATGGGTAAAAAAATGTAGCAGAGCACCCACAAAAATAATCGCTGTAGTTTGCAGATTTAACACCAAGTACACCAGACCAGAATAGTTTCCTAATCTCTCCTTCACAGCAGCATACTATCCCTACACTAGTAATAGCAGAGTGACGTGCGGCGCTACGTGATTCCAGCTTATATAGAGGCTGGGTCACATGCTGCACTTGGCCAATCACAGCCATGCCATTAGTAGGCATGGCTATGATGGCTTCTAAGGGCACACTAGTCAAACGCTTGTTGATTGGCTGCTCTGCAGCCTTTCAACAAGCGCCATTAATCGCCGAACACCGAACTCGAATCCGAACTTTTATGAAAATGTTAGGGTTCGGGTCCGGGTACCAAAAACCCTAAAGTTCGGGTTCGCTCAACCCAAATTGTGACTTGATAATGAGATCTCTGCACAATACACATCACAGGCTGTCCTGCTGCGATCTAATTATCATGCTGCCACTAATCAATGCACCGCCAGTACTGCCTACTGTCAGGTCCTTTTACACTTGGCGGCAGGATTGAAGTAATAAAAGATTTATTTACTAGTCTGCCTTCCAAGTGCCAAGGCTTCTCCAACTGCCAGCATCATCATGCCACAGATGCTGTGATCCATGCCTCCTCCTGTGTCGGAACAGAGACTCTAGGCCTGCATTGCAGAATGCAGCAGTGTGCAAGACGTAGGTATTTTTTTCCCCTTGGCCTTTACTTGGGGCAGTGGAGATCAACATTACTGCGGGAAGTGGGGGTAACATTACTAGGGGCAGTTGGGGTGACATTACTGGGGGCAGTGAGGGTGACATTACAGGGGGCAGTCTGGATGTACATTACTGTGGGCAGTGGAGGTGGACATTACTGGGGGCACTCTGGGGGTATTATTATTACCAAAGCACAATAGGGGACATTAGTATTACTTGTTCCACTGCGGGGGCATTATTTTTCCTGGAGGCACAATAGGAGGCATTTTTATGATGGGGGCACTGTGGGGACATTAATATTACTGGAGGCACCAAAAGGGGCATTATTATTGGTGGCACTATAGGCAACATTATTAATACTGTGGGCAATATTATTGCTTGAGACACTATTGGGGGCATCACTATTACTGGGACACAATAGGAGGCATTTTTATTACTGTGGTACTATATGGACATTATTACTGGGGCACAATAGGGATATTATTATTACTGGGGGAACTAAAGGGATGTTACTATAGGGGGCCAGCACAACTGTGACTTTGTTTATTGTTGGGGGCAGTATAGGGCGCATTATTATTACTGGAAGGCCTTTTTTCTACAGTATAGTATTTGTGGGCATTAGGGAGCACAGGGGGCATAGTATTGGGGGTAGCAGCACGATAACACTGTTGGGGTACCAAGGTGGGGAAGATGATCGAAAAGTGAGGACTCTGAGATGTGGGTGTATGTCATCATGAGAAAGATGAGAAAAGAGAATGTCTACATCAGAGGAGATATCACTGGATGTACAGTAAAATGTATGTAGTGCTGTATTCTCCTGTATGTATCGTAGCGCCGAAAGACCTGGCAGGAAGTTGATTGTAGACCTGGCTCCTCTTTATATTAGAGACAAGTGGAGGAAGAGGACAGAATATTGCAGCTGGCACTAGCCACCACAGAGGGCCATCTTCTGAACAGGTATTATGTGCAAATGGGTCATTATATTTTGCTGCACTGTGGTATTTGGTTCTACTGGAATTGTGTATTCTGCTGCACACTACACTGTTCCTCCATAGTATTGCTGTTCCTGCCTAGTAATGGACGAAAATCTGCTGGGACGGTTCACGAACGCGATCAAATGTTCGCGAACCACAGGTTCGCGGCAGGTCCTATTCATTTTAATGGCATGCGAACATGAGAAACCTCCAGGTTATATTTGCAGCCACAAAATTCTTAGTAAATACGCACACATAGTCCCACAACATGGACACTGACATACCAGAAGTATTAAGCGATATTACGATCTGCATTTTTTTTATCGGTGAAATTTTGGCAAATTTTGGCAAAGTATTAATCGCAAGAGCACGTGCTTTCTGAAGACGTGGCCTACAGCAACTGGTTTACACCGACTAGCAACTAGATGGATGCGATGGTTGGAGCGAAGTTCAATGAGGAAGAGGAAGAACTCCTGGTGACTGTAAGTAATCCTACATTAAAATAGTGAATTTGATTACATTTCACCTGCATGTCTGAACAATCGCTTTATATGCATAAAGAGTGTTATAAAAAAAAATCACCAGTGCGACCTTCTGCGATTCACATTTTTCTTAAGTGCACCAAACTTCACATTTTATAAGGTCTCACTAGATATTATTGATTTTTGCACTAAGTATTCCTGTGACATTACACCCACTATGTTAGCTTACCCTGCAGAGTGGCCGAGCGCACTTCTTGCTGCCACCACTGTACAGTAGACACTTGTATAGATCATATAAGTATATCACAGTATAGTGGTGGTGGCCTGGAAGCGCACGTCGTCATAGCAACCAATGACGTTGTGCTCTTGTCCACTCTGCAGGACGGGTCTGTACGGTCCATAGTTTTGAAAAAACACGCCTTACTGTTATGGTTAGAAGATGGGATTGTATTATGACTGTATGTGGGCGGGGTCTGAGCTATCAGATACTGTCCAGCTAAGCAGAGATGTACCTGTCTAGTGAAGTGACGGTACGGTATGGGGTCTACAGCTGGTTTGTCTTCCCGGGATGCACCCTGGGTAACAGTAAATGAACCATCAAATACTGGCGGTGCATGCGGCCTAAATCTAAGATTTCCACCTCAAAGCATTAAATACTTTTTTTCGTTTACTTGATTTCCATACTATTATTGTTAAAAATGGGCATTGTATGCTTGCATTTTTCTCAAACAACGGATAGTGTGGCAGTTGGCCTATGAAATGTGGAGCAAAATGTGTTGCACGCACCGCTGTCTGGCCATTTTAAAAAAATGGTCAGACATGAAAAGAAGGCAGCCATTAAAAGAATCCAGGACGAAAAATGCCCAGGTACATACGTAAATAACTTTTTTATGTTTTGCCAACACTTTGTAATGTATACAGTGCTAAGCAAAAGTATTCACCCCCCTTGACTTTGTTCTTTTTTTTGTTGCCTCACCCCCTGGAATTAACATTGATTGTTTGAGGATTTCCATCATGTAATTTGTAGAACATGCCCACAACTTTGACCTTCTTTTAAATTTGTTAATTGTAAAGCAAACAACTAATAGGACAAAATAACAGAAAAGGTCAATGTGCATAACTATTCACCCCACTAAAGCCAATACTTTGTAGAGCCACCTTTTGCAGCAATCAGTCGCTTTGGATAAGTCTCTATGAGCAGTTGCCACATCTTACCACAGGCGTTTTTGCCCATTCCTCCTTACAATACTGATTCTGCTCCTTCAAATGTGATGGTTTGCGCTTGTGAACAGCAATCTTTAAGTCTGACCACAGATTTTCTATTGGATTGAGATTTGGGCTTTGACTAGGCCATTCCAACACATTTATATGTTTCCCCTTAAACCACTCAAGTGTTGCTTCAGCAGTGTGTTTGGGGTCATTGTCCTAGCTTCAAATCACGCACAAAGTAGGACAGGTTTTGCTCAGGAATATCCCTGTCCATCTTTCCCTCAACTCGGACCAGTTTCCCAGTCCTGGCTGGTGAAAAACATCCCCACAGCATGATGCTGCCACCACCATGTTTCATTGTGGGGATGATGTTCTTTGGGTGATGTGATGTGTTGTTGGCTTTGTGCTAGACAAGTGATGGACTGAATCATCACTGTGTCTGCAGTAGAAGTCTGAGGCCTATTCCCTCTATTTGGAAACAGTAATATGCAAAATAAATGTGGAGCCCCAGTATTGGGTCTACAACACAATGAAAGCCAGATATCCCTCAAAGGAAGGAAAACCGAGCAAAGGGGTGTCTCCATCACAGAGATCACCAAATCCACCATATCAAGTGGCCCCTATGTCAAGATCCCGCTTTTTTACAAGCTTTAAGGATATGACGGGGAAAACCTAAGCCAGTTATCCATCCACAGACAGCTGTTTCGGGGTGTTGCCCCTCATCAGTGTGGAGTAGGATTCTGGCTAACCGGGAGCAATGCGTTGGAAACTACTCAAACAAAACAATAGCTTATCTCAAGGAGACCAGCTACAGAAAACACAGTGGAGCCTCAGTTAAGAGTCTCAACACAGCAATCCAAAGTGCAAAGCTCCCTGGTAAACAGTAATATACAAAATAAATATGGAGCCCCAGTTATGGGATTAAGAAGTAGCCGACTCTGGTTTACAGAATTATATCATCCTTTGATACACTGATGAGATAATCCCATTCCATGGGTCTCCTCTCACCCTATTGTTCCATCAAGACACTGTGGAGGGGATGTCTTTTTTCATACTGTTAATTTTGGATTGAGTTATGCCTCATAAAGCTCGCAGCCACTGCAATTATATATAGATCCCTCCATATTGGAATACCTTTATATTAAATGTTCTTAAGAGTTTGGAGTTGTTTATCTAAAATCTGAACATTTTGTGATCACAGGCGTTCCTATTCCTTCTATTCTACTGGCGACCAGTGGAGGTTGTGGAGATAGAGGAGGAAGAGAAGGTGGAGGCCGGACCCTCCCAGCCTATTTAGCCACCCCCACTAGATGTGGGATAAGTGAAGGAGGTGGAAAGTGCTGTACCCTCCAGCACCACCCCATTTCAGGACTCGGAGGAAGAGAAGATGATCACCAGCCCCCGGCAGGAGGGTAAATATGTGCACATAGCAATATGATTATGTATCCATAACATGTACATAAACATTAAAAGGGTCGACAATAAATAAAAATAAAAAAATAAATAATGGAAATATGAACTTATTCAACCTAACATCACAAAAAGTGCAACACCGAGCTAGCAAAAGAGGCATATGCCCCCCAAAATAGTAACAATCGGTCAGTGCATTCTGATAAAAATGAGACCCAACCGTTAGACAATTGCCACATAAAATCAATAATTTGGCTCTCAAAATATGGAGACAGCAAAACATGAATTGTTTTTGGTTCAACAATGCTTTTATTGTGTAAAAGACAATTTACTATAAAATAAGGAAAAATAGTAGGTTTGGCCGCACCTGTAACAACCAGCTGTCTAAAAAGATCATACCAAATAACCCCTTAGTTGGACACCTTTTTAAACAAAAATTTAAAACTGTTAAAAAAGGCAATTATATGGACAGCTTTTCTCACAAAAAGGTGTAATAGCAAGCGATCATAAAGTCATATGCACCACAAATTAAAGGTTTAATAAGAGTTGCAAATAATGTTCATTTTTATTTTTTTTCAAACAGGAATGAAGACATTGAAGGCCAAATTGGACAAACTGCAAAGGGCGCATCTCAATGATATGCGGGCCGTTCATGAGCGCTTGAAGGCCATGGAGGAGAGGCAACGCAAGGTCATGAAAGGGGTGCATGAGATGTTCATGCTTTTGGAAAAATTGCCTTAATTTAATTTTTTTTTTTCTAAGTTATATAAATCGTTTGTACAGTTATAACATGTATTATGTTTTTTGCAATATTGCTCGGTTTTACTGTAATAGCTCGGCCTAAATCAGCCAGAACTGACAGCAGCCGGTAAATACATGTCAAATACATATAGGGTCCATTCACACGTCTGTTAAATGTGTCCGCATACCACAATTGGGAGGAACGTTTACAGAACCATTGATTTTAAATTCCAGTTCGAAAAATTTGGCATTCACAGGATACAGAAGTAAGTGTCAGCCATTACAGGCCTCAAAAATTAGGCATTCAACGTACATAAAAGGCATTTAATACCGCTGTATTTACCGAAGACAGGGACCATAAATTGTTATGGGTGGTGGCGGATATGGGCTGTCATGAGAAAATTTAAACAAACATGGTCTACTGTTCACATATGTTGAATTCCTCCGAGATCCATGCCTCATTCATTTTTAGAAATGTGAGGTAGTCAACACTGTCGTGAGCTAGGTGAGTCTGCTTATCAGTCATGATTCCCACAGCTGCGCTGAACGTCCTTTCTGACAGGACACTTGATGAGGGGCAAGCCAACAGTTCCATTGCAAATTGTGCAAGTTCTGGCCAGAGGTCAAGCCTGCCCACCCAGTAGTCCTCTTCTCACAGCGTCTAAATCGGCCGTTAAACCGATGTAGTTGGACACTTGGCTTTCCTTGAGGCTGGATCCGGAGGACAGCTGTCGATGGGTCGGCTAAAAGAATGTTCTCATATCAGAAGTGACCAACACATCTTCAAACCGCCCTCTTCTTGCAGTCGCTGTTATATTGTATTGGTACCCCCAACTGTTTCTCTGTGAGTGAAAATTCCTCTGCCAGCGCCCAAAAAAGCAGAATGCAGCATTTCTCTAAGCAAGGCCTGGAAGTGCGGCATTCTGACAACCCTCTGTGATGGTGGTAACATTTCCGCCATTTTTGTTTGTAACGGGGGTCTAAATACGTTGCCACTCAGTACTGGTCCTTGCCGTTTATCCTTTTTATACGGGGTCCCTCTTAAAAGAATGGAGCATGAAGGCCCCCATTTGCACTAAACTGGAAGCGTTGAAGTGGCCTGGCTCCTGCTCATTATCCAGGATAATGTCGTCCTCGTTCTCCTCCCCCCATCCATGGCGGTAAAACCAAATCTACACAGGTGCCATGGGTAACATGCTTGACGGCCGTCAGAAGGTTCACCCAGTGGGCAGTAAAAGTTATATACCTTCCCTGCCCGTGTTTGCTAGACCACGTGTCTGTGGTAAGATGTATCTTGGCACCGACACTGTGTGCCAGAGATACATTCACTTGCCGCTGAACATGTCCATATAGCTCTGGGATGCGCTTCTGCGAGAAATATTTCCTTCCTGCGACATTCCATTGTGGTGTTCCAATGGTCACAAATTTTCGAAAGGCCTCTGAGTCCACCAGTTTATATGGCAGGTTAACAGTTCCAACAAGCCAGCGGTCAACCGTTGGGCAAGAGGGTTATCCGGCGTCATCATTTTCTTACACTCGAACATTTGGGCCACGGAAGCCTGCCTTTTTCCTGACAAATGTGAGGATGGCATGATAGAAGGTGGAGTGGAGGACAATTGGGAGGAAGGAGGAGAAGGAGAAGAGGCTGGACGGTGAGAGCCTGGAGTGTGGCTTTGTGGGTTCTGACGGCGTTGCTCCCACTGGGCTCGGTGATGTGAGGCCAGGTGCCTTCTTAAGGCGGTCGTGCCTAGGTGAGTGTTGGGCTTACGACTTATGCGTTGACTGCAAAGCCCACACTGGGGAGCCATGTGCCATGTTTCGGCGTCCTGGGAGCGCCAGATGTGACCGTACAAGGTTGATGGCTTGCTCCTGATACATTAGCAGTCTGGTTTGTCCCTCCTGTGCAATGTAAGTTCGGCCTGCTTCTCCTCCCTATCTGCTGGTCCATCTGTCCCTCTGAACTCCCCTCCTCTTTCTCTCTTGTACCCATGTTACGTCCATAGACACGTCATCATCGACGTCACCTTCCCCACCACTAACATTAGAGATCTCTGAGTAGGCAGCAACAGCGGAGACCAACCTCCTTGGAATGAACTGGGTACTGTCGTGAGACTGCTGAGTGGCAGCTGTTGCACTTGCTACCTCCTCTTACTGATCCGATGCCAAGAATGGCTGTGCATCAGAAATGTCTTTTGATGGATCGGAAAATAATTCCTGTGACTCAAGTGGAGGGTATATGGTGGTGGTGTTGGTGGTGGTGTCTTTGGGGGTGCACACAGCAGAGAGAGAAGAGAGTGCATAAAGAGAGGATGAGGAGGGTACAGAAGTGGAAGGCTGAGTGAGCCACTCAACCAAGTCTGGTGCGTCGTTTGACGAAATTGAATGCACCTTCTGCATCTTCCCACTTTGGCTCCGGCCTGGTGCTCCTGCCCTACCCCTACCACCCCTGCGAAAGGGCCTGCCTCTTCCTCTGCCTGTCATTTTTTAAATGACCCGGTGACAAAAGTCTATAGAGAAGAGCAGTGTATGTGGAAGAAGGTATATAACAGCCTGCTTCAATATGTCGTTTTGTTGTCAACTGGTCTATAATCACACCAGTTTAAAAAAAAAAAAATTTTAATTTTATCACTGTGTCTAGCAGAGGTAACGCAGTGAAAGTGGATACATTTCTCCAGTAGTGTATTAGTACATAATACCCTGCTTCTATATGTCGTTTTGGTGTCAACTGGTCTATACTCACACCAGTTTTTAAAAAAAAAATGTATTTAAAATTTTTTCTCTGTGTGTAGCAGAGGTAACACAGTGAAAGCGGACAGATTTGTGCAGCACACAAATACACTATTTGAGTATTATATTCTTAGATAACACCTTAATTCTATATGTTGTTTTGGGGCCCACTGGTCTTTCACACCAGTTTAGTTTTTTTTTTTGTTTTTTTACTGTGTGTAGCAGAGGTAACGCAGTGAAAGCGGATAAATTTGTGCAGCACACAAATGCACTATTTGAGTAGTATAATCTTAGATAACACCGCAATTCTATATGTTGTTTTGGGGCCCACTGGTCTTTTACACCAGTTTAGGTTTTCCTTTACATTTTCTCACTGTGTGTAGCAGAAGTAAAGGAGGGAAAGCGGATAATTTTGGGCAGCACATAAATTAAATACACTATTTGAGTATTAAATTCTTAGATAACACCCCACTTCAATATGTTATTTTGGGGGACACTGGTCTATCACACCAGTTATAATACTTTTTTATAATTGCGTTTGTCACTCTTTGTAGTTGTAGTATCGCTGCACAACCAATCACAAGTCAGAATGCTGCACTATACAAATCCACTATAATATGCTTTCTATATTAGAAAGTATATTATAAGTGTATTACAGCCCTCTGTACTGCACACTAATCAATAGCACACCTTTACCAGTCCTTAAAAGGACTTTTTGTGGACCTATTAGCTAGCGATTTGTGTCACTATTAATACTCTAACCTCCTGTCCCTGCTCCACACAGCAACCTCTCCCTACACTGACAAAAGACAGAATGTAAAATGGCAGCTAGATCAGGTCTATTTATAAGGTAGGGGGTATGTCCATGTGCTGAAACGTCTCAATTGGCTGTCTTGTACCACCTGATGGATGTGTCATGGGTCAAAGTTCTCACAATGTAAAAAAATATGGCCCCAGCGAATATCGCCATATGTTCGCATGTTCGACGAATCGCGAATGAGTAAGGTTCGCCATGAAACGACCACCGGGCGAACCACAAGGCCAACTCTATTCCTGCCTACATGTGTTGGCCCCACCCTCTGTAAATCGTCCACCGTCTATAACATGGGGCCACTTTTAGTTTTCTCCAGGACCACTTTAAAGTCTGCCGCTGGGTTAGTGTAGTCTATATAGTGTTTGTAGGGTAAGTGTAGTCTGTATAGTGTGTGTATAGAGTACGTGTACTATATAAAGTGTTTGTATAGGGTAAATGTAGTCTATGTGTAGGGTAAAGGCTGTATTACACTGGCCAATATTTCGGCCAATAATTGCTAACGATTGTTCGCATGAACGCTCATTAGCAATCATCTTGCAGTGTAATACTGCCGCTGATTGATGAGAAGACCTTATTTGGTAACAGATGGACTTGGTACAGGCTCAAGTAATCTGGAACAGCTTGATTGGAGGATGTTTTAATGGCTGGCTGGTCTCGTGGAACACCCTATAAAAGAAAGGAGAAGTCAGTTGCTGCGCACTCACATAAGTGGCAGTGAAAAATCCGGACCTGCACCTGGAAGAAGAAATGGAAGAGTTACTTAAACAGTTAATCAAGAAAGCAGAAACTTACAGAGGGGTAGACTGGATCAGAAGATGTCTTCAGCTTGGAATTCATCATCGGGGACCAGGATCTGCAATCCACTCATCCAGTCTGTGCATCCACTTTAGGCAGGAGCACAGAGTTGGCACCAATAGATGACATCATCACTGCGCCACGCTGCAACTATGCTCCGATTTCTCCCCCGCCTACAAAGAGGACAAGGAAGGAGAAGAGGAGTTACTCACCACAAGAAGCTGTGAGGCGCAGAAATAGAAATTTTTCTGCGTCACACAGCGCAAAGAATAGAGAAAAGAAACGGTCACATACCAACGGTCACCAGTCCCTACAGCAAGCATATCGTGCGCCTCTGAAAAAGACAGGACACCTATCAATACTCAAGAGGGTGATTATTTCTTTACACACACAGAAAATAGTGACTGCTTTTAGCAAGGCACTAACACTTTAAATAAGATTTATCATCTCAATAATGATACCATTTTAAATGATAGGGTGCAATTATTACTTTCATGTCTCATAAGGAGAAAAAACTGAATCCAAATTCTGTCTGGTCTTCATCAGGCAGGAATTCGGATTCGGATATTCAAAAAGAAATTGAGCATTCACCAAACAATATTTACACAATAGATAATACAGAAATTCCTAATGAAATTTTTTTAATCCCATCCCTGGAAACTGGCAGTGGGATTCCATCTGTCTAAACAAACTAAAGAAAAAATATGGAATAAGGAATTCATTGATATTTTTTCTCTCCTCCCTTCATCAAAAGAAATGATAAAATTAGACATAACAGAAGAGGAAGAGAGAAAAGAAATCAGCAGAAGACATTTTTAAACTGGCTTCAAGCGTTTTGCATTTACGCAGCAGTATTGGGTAAGAAACATCCAATACATTGTAGCGGATTATTTCATCATCTGGACAATATCCTTGAAGCTTATTAAAACTTCGGAGGTAATGCATGGTGTAACTATGATGAATCTTTTCGTCAAAAATTAGCAGTATACCCAGAATTAAATTGGGGTTCTAAGGATGTGGGTCTTTGGATCAACCTTATGTTGCCCCAAAGGTCTAACCTTTTTCCTCAACAAATTCCCAAAAAAGGAATTTGCTTTGCCTTTAACAAGTTGGTATGTAGATGGCAAGCTAATTGCAAATATAAACACAAGTGCACTTTTTGCACAGGAAACCATCCAGCATCAAAATGCTTTAAAAAGCACGGTCAACACCTATCATACTGTAAAGAATCCAATAGAGCAGGTGACCCCATTGAATCTACCAAGGCTCATTCACTATTTAAAAATATACCCAAACAAAATGATGGCTCAAAAATAATTGAAGGTTTTTCAGATGTTTTTCATGTACCTACTTGTTAAAGTTCAGGATGTTCTTTTGTTAAAAACCTAAAATCGGTGAATTTAAATAAAACAGCTGTTCAAGAAAAAATAGATAAAGAAATTTCAAAAAACAGAGTTGCTGGTTCTTTTCAGCAACCTCCTTTCAAAAATTTCAGATTGTCTCCATTAGGTTTAGTTCCTAAAAAAGAAGCTAACAGTTATCACCTCATTCATCACTTGTCATACCCAAAAGATAATTCAGTGAATGATTTAATTGATAGAAAATTGTCATCAGTACACTATGCATCCTTTGATCAAGCATTATCCTTGCTTAAAAAAACAGGGAGGAATGTGATGTTGGCAAAAACGGACATAAAATCTGCCTTTAGGTTATTACCTATTAACCCATCTGGGTATAATTCATTGGGCAAATTTTATTATGATAAAGCACTTCCTATGGGTTTTTCCCTATTCTGTTTTTATTTCAAAGCATTTTCAACATTTTTACAATGGATGCTAGAAAGTCATTCAAGTGGCGGTTACGCGATCCATTACTTGGATAATTTTCTATTCATTGGAAAATAAAAATCCAATGATTGCACAAATTTACTAAATACTTTTAGAAATATTGCCGAGTACTTCCAAATTCCATTAGCGAAAGAGAAAACGGTATACCCAACAAAGGACATAATTTATTTGGGTATCTCTATAAATACGGAAAAAATGGAATTCAAAATCCCAGGGGAAAAAACTTCTTCCTTGCGGATTTTTTTTTAACAATTTGTTAACATCTAAGAAAACTACACTAAAACGTTTACAATCAGCTCTGGGATCGTTAAATTTCATAACTAGAGTGATACCAATGGGAAGAGTTTTTTCTAAACGACAGTATTCTGCATGATTATTTAAAAAACAAACGTATTTTATTATTTTCAGATAACAAGGATGTGGTTTTTTCCATAAACTGTCTGTCTGCCAAATCAGACGTAGTAGTCAACATATTGAGACAAATCATCCTAACTTATTTAAAACACAATATTTGGATAAAAGCTAAATATATAGAAGGCAGGTCTAATATAGTCGCAGATTCTTTTTCTCGGCAGAACTTCTCCTATTTCAGACAGTTGGTCCTAGAAGCAGAAGAAAAGGGAATTCCATGCCCATCACATTTTTGGAAGGCAATCTGGAATTGATCAATGGATTAGTTAGTAACACATTAGCACCAACTACATGGGCTGCCTATACAGCCGCATGGAATAATTGGAGAACATTTTGTTCTGCCAATAATTTCAATATATGGGATGACAACATATCACGTCATCCTATTTGTTTTGAATGTTATAAAAAAGGGCCGAAAAGTGGACTACATTCAGAAAATTTCATACGGAATTTATTTTTTCCAAAAAATTTGTAATATATCCCCATTCACGTCCAATTTTTTTACTAAAACAGCTAATTAAAGGTTCAAAAAGAATAAAATCTTTCAAGAGCAGTACTAGACCATTATCTCTTGAACTTTTAGAAACAATTTGTAGAATTCAATGTGCATGAAAAAAGGCCTGATTTATATGACCTAACATCTAACCAATCTTTTAAAGCCTGAACAGGACATAATGTGGGTAATTGAAATTTTTTCAAACTTAACCAGATTCCTGCGATTATATTAGACCTGTCTTCTATATATTTAGCTTTTATCAAAATATTGTGTTTTAAACAAGTTAGGAAGATTTGTCTTAAAGGATAACTGTCACATTTAGACCCTAATTTCAGTTTTCATATATGTAGTTACTAATATGATAATATACCTGAATCAATAACTATTAGACTTACTTACCCCTTATTTAATAAGATTCAGCCCTTAGCAACCAGTCTGCATAAAACTGAAATTTCACTATTCTGTTAAGATGGCTGCCCTCAGCCCTGAGGCTAATCCATAGGACACCTGCAGTGAAGTTAGTGAAGACCAGCTCTGTATAGGGGGGTTTTGCAATGAAGTTCCCAGGTCTGGCTGAAGCCTGTAGTCCTCCTACAAGCTCTCCTCTTATCAGATAAGGCTGTCATTTATACACTGGGCTCTACATTGTCCTTCACTGCTAAGGGAGTGTCTGCCAAGCACAGGCATGTGGAGAAGTTCACACACACAGCCCAGCACTGTTATCTCCTGTCAGGAAGAACCTGGCTTTTTATACATTCCCTTACAATGTTGACTCACTATCAGTTCCCAGTGCACGCAGCGTAGACAGAAGGAGCATAGCAACCTGATTTTATCTCAGGTAAATATAGCCAATACTGGGGACTTTTAGGTGGCTTTTAGGGGTTATTTATTTAAGAATCAGAAATTAAAACAGGGCCAACAAGGTAATATTAATCACCAGAATCCAATAGTAAAAATATGTTGACTACTACCTCTGATTTGGCAGATAGACAGTTTATGGAAAAAACCATACCCTTGTTATCTGAAAATAATAAAACGTTTGCTTTTTGAATAATCATGCCAAATTGATAAAATACCAGAAAAAGTTCAAAGAAAGTGATTTTTTTATAAATGGTTCAGCTAGCCAATTTTGATTTGTTCATCCCCTCATGAGACGCGTTTATTCAAAGCTGCATTTTTGCTCTCCTTTTTCACTGCACTTCGCATCAGTGAATTTACAGCTGCGTATAGAACAACAGTAGCTCCATTACAAATCAATGAGCTAGTTATACATAGGGAAAAAATCAAATTATTCATAAAAAGATCAAAGACTGATCAACAAGGGAAAGAAATCTGGTTAAGTTTGAAAAAATTTCAATCACCCACACTATGTCCTGTTCAGGCTTTAAAAAATTGGTTAGATGTTAGGTCATATAAATCAGGCCCTCTTTTTATCCACGTTGACGGACTCCCATCAACTTCATTTTGTCTAGATGTAAAAAACATTTTGACTTACAGGGTACAAAAATTTCAGCTCATTCTTTTCGAATTGGAGCTGCAACTTATGCATATGAAATAGGACTCAAAGAAAATATTATAAAGAAAATAGGTAGATGGAACTCAAACAGGTATAAGCTGTACATTAGACGTGAATTGTTGTTATAATCTTTTTCAGAACGGAAGATTATTTGGATACTCGAGCATCTATTTAATTCAAATCTGATAATTTAGGCTTAGGTGATAAGGTATCCATTTATTGGAGAGGTGTTGCCGATCTATGTTTAAAGAACATTTATACTGAATGTGTATTGGCCTCTAAATTGTGGCAGGTACCTAATATGTTAATTTTACACGTTGGTTCCTCTGATATGGGTAGAATTCGTACACATGACTTAATAAGAGAATTAACACTGTGTTAGCAGTACATACTCATTTCCCACAAACTAAGATTGCATTCTCAGAAATAGTACCCAAATAGGAATTAACTTCAAATACCTTGTTCTTCATGGAAAAAAATTAGAATTGAAAAATGTATGGCTAGTATTCAAGGAACATCTTACAGACACATAGAATTGGAAGGATTTATTGCAGGGTTATACAATCATTTAAAGCAGTCATTATCTGATATTGGTTTGGACATTTTCAATGTTGGATTACAGAATATGATTGAAATAGACCGCAGTGCTTGTTAGCCATTTAGCTGCACTATATGGCGGTTGGGGTAATAGTCACTCGCTGAGTGGATTAGTTGGTTGTTATTTATTCGGTATTTAGTTATGTTGGTAACTTATTAATATGGTTTATTTAATTATATTTATGAGGTAACATTATGCACCGCCAATTACATTCCAACAATAAAATTATATTTAATACTTTAAGTGTGGTTAATTATTGAAGGGTTTAATAGTTAAGGTGGATACAAGATTGGGGTCTATGACACCACGAACGAGCAAACATGTGTGCATATAAATGCAGTGCTTCACCACTAACTGAACAAACAGCCGACTGTCGGAAAGGACGCTTCCTTCCCAACAATTTGCTGCTGCTCAGTGCATGTAAATGTGCCTTAAGTGTAGTTTACATAGTGTGTGTAGGATAAGTATCAGGGGCACACTGGCCATATACCCTTCGCGGAAATTTCCTGGTGGGCCGATGCCCATGGGGCCACCCGAGCCCTCCGATGCTTTCCAGGTACATAATATAATGATATTCTTAGTATTAATTAATGTTAGGAGCATCAGGTACTTATGCACTTGGAAAGCAGGCGCCCTTTTGAATTCAATTGTATCATCATCCTCAGTATGGTGATAGAGAAGTATTTTATGCTGTACTGTGGTATTTGGTTTTGCTGGGTCGATATTTTGTGCTGCACTATGGTATTAACCTCCCTGCCTACTTCGGTTGTCCCTGCCTACTTGTGGGTTGTATTGGCTGTGCCTTCTTGTGTTGCCCTCTCTTCTGTCAATTGGGATTTGCCTATAACTTTGGGCCACTTTAAGTTCCCAGTCCGTCCCTCATAAGTATAGTCTTTATAGTGTTTGTATAGGATAAGTGTAGTCTATATAGTGTGTTTATAGGATAAGTGTAGTCTATAGAGTGCGTGTTTAGGGTAAGTGTAGCCTATATAGTGTTTGTATAGGGTGAGTGTAGTCCATATAGTATATAGGCAGGGGTGGGATTAAAATTTTTAACAACTGGTTCCCTACTCAATGGCGGACAAGCAGCGTCACGACACATGTTTACATATACATACACCGTATATATGCAACACACATACACATAACTACACCATGTACATGGTACACATACATAAATACACCATATATACACTACACACACACCTCCCAACTTTTAAAAAGCCTAAGGAGCTAAACTATCAGCGGTGCACAATGCACACCACGACAAGTTTTTTAAAGCACTGGCCCACACCTCTAACTCCACCCAATGTCTTTCTGTACATGTCCCAGCCCTGCCCAGTCTCCATTGGGCCCCCCACACAGTAGTTATGCCAGATTTGGGATGGTTGGGAGATATGCATACATAGACTATATAGCCACTACACTCACATAATCACATATACAATATACACCCATATATGATACACCATACAGTATTTAAATTACACATAGGCTACACTACAGTAGATTTACCTACACCATATACATTTTATGAGCTAATGTCCCCATAGTCCCCCCATAATTTGTGCAAGCATAAAATACCCCTATATAATGCCCTCAGAAATTCCCACATAGTGTTCCCCTCTCCTTCCCCATAGTGTCCCCCATAATGTGCCAGTATAAAATGCCCCTATATAGTGCCCCAAGTAGATGCCCCCACAGTACTACTTCCCCTTCCCCCTAGTGCCCCCATAATATTCCTATATAATATGCCCCTATAGCGTTCTCCCCCACTTCAACCCCATAATGTGCCAGTGTAAATGCCCCCAGTAAATGCCCCCATAGTTCCCCATGATGTGCCAGTATAACTGGATGCCCCCTTGATGTGCCAGTATAAATGCCCCCATAGTGTGCAACTGTGCCACAGAAAAGAAAAACAAAAACACTTATACTTACCTCCACGCTTGCATCAATGCGATGCAGGCCTTTTCCAGTCTGTGTCCTGTGCAGTATGAAGCCCAGCTCAGGCGGATGCCCCCATAGTCCCCCATGTGCCAGTATAAATGCCCCCATTAGATGCCCCCATAGTGTCCCCCATGATGTGCCAGTGTAAATGCCCCCATAGTCCCCCATGCTGTGCCAGTATAAATGCCCCCAGTAGATACCCCCCATGATGTGCCAGTATAAATGCCCCCAGTAGATGCCCCCATAGTGCGCAACTGCTCCACTGAAAAGAAAAAAAACACTTATACTTACCTCCACGCTGGCATCAATGTGATGCAGGCCTCTTCCAGCCTGTCCCATGCAGTACGAAGCTCAGCTCAGGCGGACGTCATTGCGCCGTCTGAGCTAGACTCTAATAGGCTGCAGCTTATCAGAGGAATAGGGAAAGGAGATGCCTCTCCCTTGCATTGCTACAGTGTTCATCTGTATCGCTGTCCTGAGGACAGCAATATAGATGAATGAAGGGAGATGAGCGCTTCCACAATGGAAGCGCTCATCTCCCTCTGCCCTGCCACTGCCGCCAGAGCACTGGATCGGGACTCAGCTGGTAACACGGTTCTCCGATACAGCTTTAATTTTAACAACTGGTTCAGGAGAACCGGCTAAATACCATGCCTGTGTATAGGGTAAGTATAGTCAACATAGTGTGGGAACAGGGTAACTGTAGTCTATGTAGTTTGTATATGGGGTAAGTGTATTCTATATATATATATATATATATATATATATCTCTATCTTCTATATATATATATATATATATATATATACTCTATATATATATATATATATATATATACTATATATATATATATCTCTATATATATATATATATCTATACTATATATATATATATATATATATATATATATATATATATATATATACATATATAGATATATAGATATATATATATATATATATATATATATATATATAGGGGGTCATTATGGGGTCCGGTCTTATTACTGCTTTAGCTGGCGGTGGATGGGCCAAATTTACATAACTTCAGTGTATCCACCGCCTGTCTTAATTTACGCCAGCTCTCTTGCTGGTGTAGATGTAGACCATTTTCTATAAAATAGGTATAGAAAATGATAAATGAGATCGGTTGACCCCCCACCTTCCCTGCTCATACCACCTTTCCTTTTTTTAGACCTGGCATGAGCAGGAAAAAGTCACAGATTGCGGCGCAAATAACCTTTGCACAGCAATCTGTAACATATAAACGTCAAAATGTGGCGTATATCTATTACTAAATTACCCTCACAGTGTGTATATAGGGTAACTGTAGTCTGTATAGTGTGTGTGTAAAGTAAGTGTAGACTACATAGTGATTTCTTTTTCTTAAGATGGTAAGAGGGTGTCAAAAGAAAATTCTGCACAGGATGCAATGTATCCTAAGGCCGGCCCTGGATGGATCAATAGAGGTAAGATCTCCCTGGGTCTTAGATATATTCATCCATACCTCATTGAGACAAGAGCTCTAATTTTTGCTGTCTCTGGGTTTCCTGTCCTGGATTTTCCTGGAAGTGGTAAAAGAACAACATTCTTCTTATTATTTTTAAAAACACAGAGGAACAAAAGGGCTGCAAGAGGCTGCCTGGAAACAAAGTTCCTACCTGTAGGTGCCGGCGGGGACAAGAAAACTGGCCGTGCCGAAGGGAAGAGAAGGTGTGCCCTTTCACATAACCACATAACTGCACAAGCCCAGGGAGTGTCAGAACTGTGAGTACCACTACTCCCATCTAACCACACACTTACGTATGCCTGTGCGGCACACTGTACTGGCACCAGAAATTGCACAGTCAACTAGTGAACAGAGCCAGAGCAACAGCATGGATAGGGGCTTTCATCCATTATACTGTTTCCGGCACACAACAGATAAAGGCAGGTTGTATTTACCTTTTTCTCTTTTGCCTCCCTTTCTGATAAGGTTCTCTGTAAGAAAAAGACCCCTGTAATGAGATAAATGCACAAAAGATAAATAGTTCTCTTCTTTTAAATTATACAGTTATCCTATAATCATGGCTTCAATAATAGTATAGACTGACATCTAGTGGACAGTCTCAATATTTGCCTTCTTTCTTTCATTTATGCATAACTGTAGGAGCTGAATGCTAAGAAATACAAAGCAGCAGTCTGGTTAGTTCCTTTTATTAAACATATTTGAACCCCTAATTTGGCAATTTTAAATATATTTTAAACTGGTTTATTTCCTTCTATATATAAATATTTTGCTTAGTACAAAAGCATAATACAAAACACACATTAAAACACTTTTCTTCTTCCTTTTTACCCCCTGCTCAGAGGCAAATTGGCCTCAGACCCTACAGGGAAATTTCCTCGTGGGCTGATGCCCAGGGGGCCACTCAACCCCTCTTGATGGCCGCAGGCCAGGTATATAATGATCTGATGCTCAACGGTCGCAGGTACCTTCCTGAACTCAACTGTATTACTGTCCTCATGATGGAGATACAGTTGAATATTGTGATGACAGTGGCAGTATTTTGTGCTGTCCTGTGGTATTTGGTTTTGCTTCTGCGCTGCACTACAGTATTGTATGCCCAGCCTACTTTGGTTGTTCCCACCTACTTGTTTTGGTCTGTCTTCTGTCGGTTTGAACCCACCTACAACATGGGGCCACTTTAAGTTCCCAAACCTGCCCCTGCTCCAAGCATGATGCTGGCCTGCATGCCAAAAGCTTGTATTAAATGGTCAAACTACTGTTGTTCTATACTGTGCCTGACAAAGAGGGCTATTCGCCCTTTAAAACTTGTTGCAGGGATTTATTTATTTTTGGGATATATGTCTACCTGTTACTGAATAGTGACAGTGCCTGGAAGTCTTCTATTCATGCTCACTTCATTCTGGTGATGTAGTGCAGCAGATATCCTCATTAGGGCAAAGAGAGTAGGAGGAAGAGTGTTTCCAGCACCCGCATGCATCATAGAAGAGGGCAGAGAAGGGTCAGGGTGCAGCTAATATCATCCTGCACTGAACACCCTATATAATTGCTTCAGAGTCTGCAGATTGTCATGGAGTTGTCATTGTTAGTGGTAAGGTGGAAAAGGGTGATGTGAGACGTTTTGGGTAACGGAAATAAAAAGTAAGCTGTAATGGGGACCAGGAATAAGAGGCAGCTATTCTAGAGACCAAGATTTAGAGATGTATTTTAGGTCTGTAGTCCATGTCTGCTGCCCTCTGGATATCCCCTGTGGGTGTGGATGCCATGCCACTTAACATACCATCCAGTATCCTGGTTGCCATCACCCTGTCCATGATGCTGCCTCCATGCTCCTGTCTGATGCTCCCTTAGGGTGCGCATGCCCACTTCCAGCCTCTTAGGAGCCCAGTGTACACGCACGCAAGTCCTTCCCCAGCCAACGGCTGATGGTCCCTGGGTGTTTAAGACATCTTCTCCAGGCAGAGAGTGCCAGTGCTTTAGGTTCCCTGGTGACCAGCAAAGGTGTTTTATAGTCTAGTGTTATTGAAATTTACCTGCATTTATTCTGTGTTTTTTTCCTGCCTGTGTTCCTGCTGTACTCCATCCTGTTTATGTGCTCCTACACTCTCAAGTCCAAGTTCAGTTCAGTTTGTGTTTACGTAAGTTAACCAAGCTTATCTTCTCTATCTGTGCTCCAGTCAAGTTCCTATGTACATATGTTAACTGTACGCTGCCTAGATCTCTAAAAATAGCATTCAAACCTTAGTGCCTGTTCAGACTGCACCTGCAGTTGTCCTGCATTTTTTGGTGCTTACACCAAAGTTCCTAAACCAGTCGGTCGATGCTCTTAGGATTAGCTCTGCACTAAACTGGTTAGTTGGCACAGTGGGTTCACACTGTTACAGTGTGCAATACTTGGTATAAATAATTAAAGAGGTGCCATGCTTTGTATCAAGAATAATGAGGCCATCTTGAAAAGGTTGAGGGAGGGGTTACCATGGGCCTTGAGAAAAAAAGGAGTCACCTTTGGTTATGTGTTTCCTGTGGCAACTTGTGTACAGTATTAGTCTATTTCTGATATACTACTGGTACTACAAGCCACACCACAAAGGCAGTGGGAGATTAGGGGGTTTCAAGGGGCTCAACAACTGGTATATGGAGGAGGGTTTTGGGTTCCTGGGGAATTGGGCCGACTTCCCTGTCAGCTACAGGCTCTGTTGTAGGGAGCTGTGTTTCCTTCCCATCATCTACTGGTCTTGATGCTCCTCCTCCTACTCCTCCTTTTCGTCACTCATTTCCCCAGCAATCAATCACCAAAGCAATTGCAAAAACAAAACTCTATGTGTGCACTCATCCAACGAAGCTGAACATGCTCCTGGCAAAGATGCTGGTACTACAGCCCCTCCTTTTCCATGTGGTTGATGCCACACCTTTCAGAGAACTGATGGCTTGTGCCAAGCCAAGGTGGAGAGTCCCAAGCTGTCATCACTTCTCTAAAAAGGTTGTACCAGCCCTGCACACTTATGTTGAGCAGAAGGTGGGCCAGTCCTTGACCCTGTCAGTGTCTGGTAAAGGTAATGTCAGCACCGACGTGTGGAGCTGTAACTGTGGTCAAGGACAATATATGTCCTTTACGGCACACTGGATAAATGTGGTTCCTGCCCAGTGATACAAGCAACTTGGCCAGGTGATGGCAATGTCACCTTCACATTCTCAAGCTGTGATTCTTGCATCAATGTCCTCTTCTGCCTCCCCATCGTCATCTTTGTCCTCAGCCTCCGCTGAGTGGTCCTTCAGCATATCACCTATGCAGAGCATGGCCGTGTCACTCTGTTCTGCACCTGGTTTGCCTGGATGAATGGAGTCTCACTGGAGAAGAAGAGCTCTGTGTCCTTCAAGAGGAAATCGAATCCTGGCTATCTCCTCGGAAAGCGTCTGCCACTCACGCTCCACTGCTATGACTGTTGGAGTGTGTGTGCGTGTGTGGGGGGGGGGGGGAGGGGTGGTAGCAACACCAGCTCCATCAGCAGCAATTTAAGACTGGAGTCCCTAATGAACACGTTTATTCACCTGCCTACTGAAGAAACCACCCAGCAACAGCAGGACATGGAGCAGAACCTGAACCAGCAGGTGGTGGTGACATATTTGGACTGCTCCCTACCATCCCAGATCCAAAATCCCTTGGACTACTGGGCAGCCAAACTTAACTAGTGGCTGCAACTGACCAAGTTTTCCCTGGACAAGTTTTTCCAGCCCGCCAGTAGTGTGGCATCAGAGTGGGTGTTTAGTGCGATGGGGGGCATAGTTACCCCATAGAGAACTCGCATTTCAACAAATGTTCAGAGACTAACCTTTATAAAGATGAATCAGGCATGGATCAGCCAGGATTTCCACATGCCAATGCCTGATGCATAAGACTAGATCATTCTGGCAGCCAAACCAAAACATTGTAAAAAATGCCCCGTTACTTCTGGCCACGTGCTTGAGCCACTATTCTGATGCTGCGATCCACCTGATGCCACAAACCTGCTGCCTCTGCTGCCATCTTCCACTGCCACTATCTTTTGCTATTACTGCCACTGCTGTTGCCCCCCACCTCCCCACTCTGTGACCAGGCCACTATGTTGACTCCTCATGCCGTTGCCCCCTCCCTATTCTGTGAAGGGGCCACTATGTTGACTTCTCATGAGGTTGCTACCCTCCCCACTCTATGAAGGAAGGGGCCACTATGTTGACTTCTTTCGCCGTTGCCACCCTCACTACTCTGTGACTGGGCCACTATGTTGACTCCTCATGCTGTTGCCACCCTTCCCACTCTATACCTGGGCCACTATGCTGACTCCTCATGCGGTTGCCACCCTCACTACTCTGTGACAGGGTCACTATGTTGATTCCTCTTGCTGTTGCCACCCTCCCACACTGTGATGGGGCTACTTGTGTCCCTGTTTGGCCTTGTTGACATCACATTTATTTTACTTTTCTTCTTATCTGTCAGAAGAACCTAAAATGTCTTTCATAGGTCAGTATTTTGCATCAGGATTTGCTCATGATTTAGAAGACAAATGCAGGATTGTGTCCAAAACACAAAGGACATGCAAATATTTCTATCACATGTTATCTCTGTTTTGGACTCACTTCTGTTTTTGCCTTACAAATATTGATCAAATACTGAGCAAGAAACTGACCAAATACTGACTGTGATAGAGAAGCCATTAAAGTCCTGCATGCAGGACTTCTTTTCCATCTCAATAAAACTGATTTCAGAGGCAAATTATTACACGGTCAGTATTTTGCATCAGGATTTGTTCATGATTTGCCAAAAGCAGGATTGGGTACAAAACCCAGAAGACATGCAACTATTCTAATCATGTGTCTTGGAGCCACTCCTGGTTTTTTTTTTGCCTTAGCAATACCAATCAATTACCGACAAATACTGACCATTTGAAAGCAGATGCTCAAAAGACAGGATATATATTTTTTGGGGGTTGTTCTTGTGACGGATCAGAAGAAAGTAAAAATAAACAGTGACGTTAACACAAACTTACTGCTGACAACCTCTCCAGTTTGTCATGGGCCCACTACTTGTATCAGCGTGTAACAGAACAGGTTCTGTAGCAATCTATGTGGAATTAGCAGAAGGTTTAAAAGGAGAGCGTTCTTTCACTCTATAGTAGAATCCTGGGCCACTTCACGATTAAGTCCATTATACCTGACTTGTTGACCCATAACTGACCAAATAAGTGAAGTGTGAACTGATTCTAAGATTGACGCCTGTCATCTGCCTATAATACTGATCCACTACCACAGTGGACTAGCTATGCAATTTTCTGGAACGCACAGTGAATTACACCGAGCTACATGATCACTATAGCCAGGAAATAGCTGATTTATGCGCTTCCTCACAAATTAATTTGGATTGTTGAAGCGTTCGCATCGAATTTTTGAAAACTTCGCTCATCTCTAGTTAGCACTAGGATTGAGTGAACCCGAACTGTAAAGTTCGTGTTCGTACCAAACATTACGCTTTTTCACACCCAGACCCGAACCCCAACATATCCGTAAAAGTTCGGGTCCACGTTCGTTGTTTAGCGATTTCTTCACGCTTTTTAAAGGGCTGCAGGGCAGCCAATCAACAAGCGTTTCACTACTTTGCCCTAGGAAGCCATCACAGCCATGCTTACTATTGGCATATCTTGGTAGTATTTTGCAGTATCACTGGGCTCAGGGCTGGGTGCAAATATGTAGCATAGCACCCTATGTAGCATAGCACCCTCAATAATTGCTGTAGTTTGAAGAGTTAACACCACCAAGTTCAACAGATTTCTTCCCTAATCTCTCCCTCACAAAAGCGGCAGCCTCCTATCCCTAAACTGAGAAGAGCAGAGTGACGTGCGACGCTACGTGACTCCAGCTTAAATAGAGGCTGGGTCACATGCTGCACTTAGCCCAATGGCTAAGTGCACCATGTGACCCAGCCTCTATTTAAGCTGGAGTCACGTAGCGCCGCACGTCACTCTGCTTTTCTCAGTATAGGGATAGGATGTTGCCGCTTCTGAGAGGGAAAGATTAGGGAAGAAATCTGTTTAACTTGGTGGTGTTAACTCTTTAAACTACAGCAATTATTGAGGCTGCTATGCTACATATTTGTACCCAGCCCTGAGCCCAGTGATACTGCAAAATAATTTTTAATCCATCTATTACTGAGGTGGGGGTCGGTGGCCATTTTTGCAACTGCAGTGTCCTTGGAACTGCATGTGACCCGCATGTGTGCCAGCCAGCCAGGGACAACAGTCTAATTATTTTTTGGTAGCTCAGTGGAGGAAAAATTCCTTTTCTCTGGCAGGTCAAGTCCCCCTACATTACCTATTTTAAAATTTTGCAGTGACATAGTGCATTTCTGTCGTTAGTGGAATAAACCCGTACAGTCGTACAACAGATCACGTTTGCATACACCACTGAAAAACCTATTTTAAAATTTTGCGGTGACATAGTGCATTTCTGTAGTTCCTGTAATAAACCTGTACTGTCGTACCACAGAGCTCGTTTGCATACAATGCTGAAAAACCTATTTTAAAATTTAGCAGTGACATACAGCATTTGTGTATTTGGGCTAAATAAACCGTATTGTTGCTCCACATAGCACTTTTGCATAGAAACCTGAAAAACCTCTTTTAAAATTTTGCTGTGACATATAGCATTTTTGTATATGGGGGAAATAAACCCGTATTGTTGTTCCACAGAGCACTTTTGCATAGAACGCTTTAAAACCGATTTTAATTTTTAGCAGTGATATACAGCATTTGTGTATTTGGGGGAAATAAACCCAAAATGTTGTTCCGCAGAGCACTTTTGCATAGAATGCTGAAAAACCTATTTTAAAATTTTGCAGTGACATTCTGGATTTATGAATTTGGGGGAAATAAACCCGTATTGTTGTTCCACAGAGCAGTTTGCATACAACCCACAAAAACGTATTTTAAAATTTAGCAGTGATATACAGCATTTATGTATTTGGGTGAAATAAACCCGTATTGTTGTTCCACAGAGCACTTTTGCATTGAACGCTGAAAAACCTATTTTCAAATTTAGCAGTGACATACTGCATTCCTGTATTTGGGGGAAATAAACACGTATTGTTGTTCCACAGAGCAGTTTGGCATAGAACGCACAAAAACGTATTTTAAAATTTAGCAGTGATATACAGCATTTGTGTATTTGGGGAAATAAACCCGTATTGTTGTTCCACAGAGGACTTTTGCATAGAACGCTGAAAAACCTATTTTAAAATTTAGCAGTGACATATTGCATTCCTGTATTTGGGGGAAATAAACCCGTATTGTTGTTCCACAGAGCAGTTTGGCATAGAACGCACAAAAACGTATTTTAAAATTTAGCAGTGATATACAGCATTTGTGTATTTGGGGAAATAAACCCGTATTGTTGTTCCACAGAGGACTTTTGCATAGAACGCTGAAAAACCTATTTTAAAATTTAGCAGTGACATACTGCATTCCTGTATTTGGGGGAAATAAACCCGTATTGTTGTTCCACAGAGCAGTTTGGCATACAACCCACAAAAACGTATTTTAAAATTTAGCAGTGATATACAGCATTTATGTATTTGGGTGAAATAAATCCGTATTGTTGTTCCACAGAGCACTTTTGCATTGAACGCTGAAAAACCTTTTTTCAAATTTAGCAGTGACATACTGCATTCCTGTATTTGGGGGAAATAAACACGTATTGTTGTTCCACAGAGCAGTTTAGCATACAACGCACAAAAACGTATTTTAAAATTTAGCAGTGATATACAGCAATTGTGTATTTGGGGGAAATAAACCCGTATTGTTGTTCCACAGAGCACTTTTGCATAGAACGCTGAAAAACCTATTTTAAAATTTAGCAGTGACATATAGCATTTGTGTATTTGGAGGAAATAAACCCGTATTGTTGTATCCACAGAGCAGTTTGGCATACAACGCACAAAAACGTATTTTAAAATTTAGCAGTGACATACAGCATTTGTGTATTTGAGGGAAATAAACTCGTATTGTTGTTCCACAGAGCAGTTTGGCATACAACACACAAAAGCCTATTTTAAAATTTAGCAGTCACATACTGCATTTCTGTAGTTTGTTGCAATAAACACTGGTTTTGTGCCACATAGCAGATCTGAGGCCTACCGTGTATTTCAGTCATTTTAAGGAACCTTTTGAACTCCGCATTTACATAGTTGGTTGCAAACAAACAGGTTTTGTGGTAGATAGCACATTAGTGGTGTACGCTGCATTTCTGACAGTTAAATTAAACCGTTAACTTCTGTTTTTACATTGTTGGTTTGAAAAATCTAATTTTTGGTGATAGTGAAGTAATTTTATTGAATTGCTCCGTTACACTGTTGTGTGACCTAAAGAAATGTATTCAGTTTATGACACAGGCACTGCCTTACTGTTAGTGAACTTAATTGTTGACTATTGGCAGTTAAATTGACACCACAGATAAACTATCTGTTACTTTGGTGGGTGTACGCAAATAATGAGGAGAACATCAAATAAGGGACGTGGGCATGGCCGTGGTGGTGTTGGTGGAGCTCCTTTTGCTGGGAGAGGACGTGGCCATTCAGCGCTAACTAGAGGTCCAAGTGAAACACCTTCCTCAGGTGTGAGTAGGCGACAGAACCTGCAGCGTTATTTGGTAAGCCCGAATGCCACTCTACAAATGGTGAGGCCAGAACAAGTACAGGCGCTAGTAGATTGGGTGGCTGACAGTGCCTACAGTATCTTAACATTGTCTCCCACTGCTGAAAGCTCAGAGTTGGCACCTGCAGCCAATGCCCATCAGTCTTTCACCTCACCCCCTTGCAAATCAGCAAAGCAATCTGAGCCCCAAGTCATGCAGCATTCTCTTATGCTTTTTGATGACTCTGCTAGCAAGGTTTCCAGGGCCATAACCATAGCCCTGCCCCAGAAGTGAAAGAGATAGAGTGCACGGATACCCAACCAATTAGGTTTGAGGATGAGGACATGGGAAGACCACCGCAGCACGTCTCTGATGATGACGAAATACAGGTGCAAACTGCTGCGGCTTTCTGCGGTGTGCAGACCGACAAAGAAGGCAGGGGTGAAGATTGGGTGGAAGATGATGTTGAGAACGATGAGGTCCTGCACCCCAAAATATGCCACTTAAATCCATGTTATTCAATTACCTTTGCGGCCTGCGCTGCATATGTGCCGGGGACAATAATATAGTTAATCCGTCTAGGAGTTCAGGGATTGACATTTTTTTTGCTGTCAAGTAACCCTGCACTGCATAGGTGACAGGGAGCAAAAATTTGAAAAATCTTCTTTTAAATTGTTGGGTGCAAAATTACAATTTTTGCCGGGTAAAAAAGCCTGCTCTGCATAGGTGACAGTGACCGAAAATGCGGAAAATCTTTTCTTAAATTGTTGCGTGAAATATTACCATTTTTGCCGGGTACAAACCCCTGCTCTGCATAGGTGACAGTGACTGAAAATGCGGAAAATCTTTTAAATTGTTGGGTGAAATATTACCATTTTTGCCGGGTACAAACCCCTGCTCTGCATAGGTGGCAGTGACCGAAAATGCGGAAAATATTCTTTTAAATTGTTGGGGTAGATATTACAATTTTTACCGAGTACAAACCCCTGCTCTGCATAGGTGGCAGTGACCGAAAATGCGGAAAATCGTCTTTTAAATTGTTGGGTGAAATATTACCATTTTTGCTGTGAATAAACCCCTCCTCTGCCTGGGTGCCAGGGGTCTACATTTTTAAAAATTGTCTGTTCTATTGGTGGGTGATGTGAACCCCGTTTTGCCATGAATAAACCCCTACTCTGCATAGGTGACAGGGACCTAAATTTCTAAAAATCGCCTGTTCCATTGGTGGGTGACATTAACCCTGTTTTGCAGTGAATTAACCCCTCCTCTTCCTGGGTGCCAGGGGCCTACATTTCAAAAAATCGCCTGTTCCATTGGTGGGTGACATGAACCCCGTTTTGCCGTGAATAAACCGCTGCTCTGCATAGGTGACAGGGACCTAAATTTCAAAAAATCGCTTGTTCCATTGGTGGGTGACATTAACCCTGTTTTGGTGTGAATTAACCCCTCTTTTGCCTGGGTGCCAGGGGCCTAAATTTTTTAAAATCGTCTGTTCCAGTGGTGGGTGACATCAACCCAGTTTTGCCAGTGAAAAACCCCTGCTCTGCCTGGATGCCAGGAGCCTACATTTTTTAAAATCATCTCTTCCATTGGTGGGTGACTTGAACCCCGTTTTGCCGTGAATTAACCCCACTTGCCTGGGTGCCAGGGGCCTATATTTTTAACTTGCCTGTTCCATTGGTGGGTGATGAGAACCCTGTTTTGCCGCTGAAAAACCTCTGCTGTGCATTGCTGACAGGGAACCAAATTTGGTAAAAACGTCTGTTAATGATCGAAAGATGCGTGACTACAAACACACGCTGGTAGATGCGCTGCTGATGGCATTCCCACCTGACGCCTCCTCAACCTCCTACTCCACATCCATTTCCTCCTTCTAGATCAAGATTTAGATTTTTAATTTATTTTATTTTATGTAATTCCCCTATCCAAATTTGTTTGCAGGGCACTTACCCACATTTTGCTGCCTTTTGCAGCCCTCTAGCCCTTTCCACGACTTTTTTTTACAGCCATTTTAGTGCCCAAAAGTTCGGGTCCCCATTGACTTCAATGGGGTTCTGGTTCGGGGTCAAGTTCGGGTTAATTTCGGATCCCGAACCCAAACTTTTTTGTGAAGTTCGGCCGAACCCGTCGAACCCGAACTTCCAGGTGTTCGCTCAACTCTAGTTCACACTGGTGCTTTGTAGTGCTGGGGTTCTAGGTTCGAATCCGACCAACATCTGCATGGAGTTTGTATGTTCTCCCCGCGTTTGCATGGGCATCCTCCGGTTACTCCAGTTTCCTCCTACAAATAATTAAAAAAAATATTAATCATAAAATACTAATAGGAGTTTATTATAAGCCACCTAATATACCAGAGTCCACAGAAAATCTACTTCTAAACTAAATAGACGAGGCGGCAAATCATAATGAGGTCGTCATTATGGGGAACTTCAACTACCCAGATATAGACTGGGAAACTGAAACCTGTACATCTCATAAAGGAAACAGGTTCTTGGCAATAACCAAAGACAATTATCTTTCCCAACTGGTTCAGGACCCGACTTGAGGGACCGCCACATGGACTTAGTTATAACCAATAGACCTGACAGAACAACCGATGTGCAGGTTGGGGGACACCTGGGAAATAGTGACGATAAAGTAATAACCTTAGAATTGTCACTCAAATGAGTGTTTCTTCAGGGAGGAACAAAAGTACCAAACTTCAAAAAAGCTAAATTTCGCCAACTAAGAGAGGCCATAGGCCTATCTAACTGGGACAGAGACCTCAAAAATTAAAATACAGCCACAAAATTGGATATTTTTAAAAGCATCCTAAAATCTAATTGTGAGAGGTACATACCTTATGGGAAAGGTTAAGGAACAAGAAAAAAACAACGTGGATAAACAGAATTGTAAAGAAAGCAAAAAATGACAAAAAGAAAGCATTTAAATCACTAAAACAGGAGGGGAGCGAGAAAGCATAGAAAAACTATAAGGAAAAAAATAGAATATGTAAAAGACAAAAAAAAAAGCCGAACTAGAGACCGACAGATTAATTGCCAAAGAGAGTAAAACTAACCCTAAAATGTTCTTCAATTATATAAATGGTAAAAAGTATAAATCTGAAGGTGTCGGCCCTTTACAGAGTAATTAGGGGTGAGTTGCAAACAGCAATGAGAAAGCAAAGCTATTAAATATTTTTTTCTCCACTGTATTCACTGAGGAAAATAAATTGTAAGATAAACTTCAGAATGTAAAAGTTAATTCCCCATTAAAAGTGCCCTGTCTGACCCAGGAAAAAGTAAAAAGGCATCCTAAAAAGATTAAAATAGACAAATCGCCAGGACCAGATGGCATACGCCCACATATCCTAAGAGAATTAAGTAATGTCATCGCCAGACCCTTATTTCTGATATTTAAGGACTCTATAATGACAGGGAATGTTCCACAGGATTGGCGCATAGCAAATGTGGTGCCAATATTTAAAAAGGGTCCAAAAACAGAGCCCGAAAAACTATAGGCCAGTAAGCAAATAACTCCATATCAGCATGGCTTCATGAGGGATAGGTCATGTCAAACTAATTTAATCGGTTTCTAAGAGGAGGTAAGTTCTACACTTGACCGCGGCGAATCAATGGATGTCGTATATCTGGATTTCTCCAAAGCATTTGACAAGGTACCACCTAAAAGGTTAGTATATAACATGAGAATGCTTGGACTAGGGGAAAATGTCTGTATGTGGGTAAGTAACTGGCTCGGTGATAGAAAACAGGGGGTGGTTCTTAATGGTACACACTCAGATTGGGTCACTGTCACTAGTGGGGTACCCCAGTATTGGGCCCTATTGTCTTTAATATATTTATTAATTATCTTGTAGAAGGCTTGCACAGTAAAATATAAATTTTTGCCGATGACACTAAACT
Source organism: Bufotes viridis (assembly GCA_033119425.1). Lineage (NCBI taxonomy): Eukaryota > Metazoa > Chordata > Amphibia > Anura > Bufonidae > Bufotes > Bufotes viridis. Next base: position 79,849,793 of record CM065596.1, read on the forward strand.
GTGTAAAGTAATTAACATGAAAGAGGACAGTATATGGCTGCAGATGGATCTGGATAGATTGGAGGCTTGGGCAGAGAAGTGGCAGATGAGGTTTAACACTGACAAATGTAAGGTTATGCACATGGGAAGGAATAATGCAAGTCACCAGTACATACTAAATGGTAAAACACATGAAAAAGGAATTTTGGTGACCCGCAAACTAAGCTGTAGAAACCAGTGTCAGGCAGCTGCTGCCAAGGCCAATAAGATAATGGTTTGCATCAAAGGGGGCATAGATGCCCGTGATGAGAACATAGTCCTGCCACTTTACAAATCAGTAGTCACACCACACATGGAGTACTGTGTAAAGTTCTGGGCTCCGGTGAACAAGGCAGATATAGCAGAGCTGGAGAGGGTTCAGAGGAGGGCAACTAAAGAAATTACTGGAATGGGTGGACTACAGTACCCTGAAAGATTATCAAAATTAGGGTTATTCACTTTAGAGGGAAGATCTAATAACTATGTATAAATATATCAGGGGTCAGTACAGAGATCTCTCCCATCATCTATTTATCCCCAGGACTGTCACTGTGATGAGGGGACATCCCATGCGTCTGGAGGAAAGTAGGTTTTTACACAAACATAGAACAGGATTCTTTACAGTAAGAGCAGTGAGACTATGGAACTGTCTGCCTGAGGAGGTGGTGATGGTGAGTTCACTAAAAGAGTTCAAGAGGTGCCTGGATATATTTCTGGAGTGTAATAATATTGCAGGCTATAGCTATTAGAGATGGGTTGTTGATCCAGGGAGTTATTCTGACTGCCTGATTGGAGTCGGGAAGGAAATTTTTTCCCTCTAAAGTGAGGAAAAATGGCTTCTACCTCACAGAGGTTTTTTGCCTTCCTCTGGATCAATTTGCAGGATAACAGGCTGAACTGGATGGACAGATGTCTTTTTTCAGCCTTATAAACTATGTTACTATGTTACTCCAAAGACTTACTGATAGGGAACATAGATTGTGAGCCCAATTGGGCACAGTCTGATGCTAATGCCTATAAAGTGCTGAATATAGCAGCGCTATATAAGTGTGTAAAATAAATAAATAAATAAAGGGTTAGTACATAAATGGAAAATGCTTGGACTAGGGTAAAATGTGCGGATTTGGTTAAGTAATTGGCTCAATAGAAAACAGAGGGTGGTTATTAACGATACATACTATTGCTATGGAGCTCTCTGCCAGAATCGTTAATTTCTAACGATAATTTGTTTTCCCTTAGTCCTAACAGCAGCACAGATGGGGTTAACCACCCCCCGTGGACTGGCAGGACCGGCGGAATGTTTAATGAGCCCAAGACTAATAACTCAATTTAACAATTAAGTATCTCCTTAAAAGGAGGAAGTCAACCCCCAGCCCACTGTGTTTATAGTAAGAAAAAAACTAGACTTACTAGGGTGGGAAATTTGTGTGCTGCTGTTAGGACTAAGGGAAAACTAATCATCGTTAGAAATTATCGATTCCCTTACGTCCTACCAGCAGCACAGATGAGGAGATAGCAAGAAGAAACCCCTAGGGAGGGCCTTCCTGCCTGGCAGAACTAAGAAAAGTCTGCCCAAAGGCCGAAAACTCAGCTAGACTGGCATCTAGTCTATAATGGGAGATGAATGTCGATTCAGAGCTCCAGGAGGCAGCTTTGCAAATCATGTTGAGAGGCAGAAGACTCCTCTCGGCAAAGAAATAGCCACAACTCTAGTAGAGTGGGCCTTCACGAATCCCGGAGGGTCCAGAGATTGTGGAAACAAAGGATTCCTTAATAGCCTCCTCAATCCACCGACTGATGGAAGGTTTGGATGCCTTATAGTCTTTAAACTTACCGGCAACAGGATTAGCAGATTCTCATCTTTCCTGAACTCCTTGATCTATCCACATAGATCCGGAGACATCTCGAGACGTCCAGAGGATGTCTAGCAGGTTCCTAGGAGGAGGTGGTAGATGTCGACAGAACCGGAAGGAATATCACCTGGTTGATGTTCTGGAAGGAAGGAACTTTAGGCCTACAATACGGGAGGAATCTAAGAAGGTCCCGGTCATGTAAGAAAATGGTATAGGGCTCATGTGCTGAGAGAGATTGAAGCTCAGAGACCCTCTTGGCCAAAGTCACTGCAAGGAGAAACACAAACTTCCAAGTGACGAACTTGATGTCCACCTCCTCTAACGCTTTAAAGGGGGAGATGCTAACCCCCTGAGAACTACTGAAAAACCCATTGAAAAAAAAGGGGTCTCAGTACTGTAGGCTTTAATCTTTCAGCTCCTTTAAGGAACTGTTTGATCAGCGGGTCCTGAGAAAAAAGCGTGTTAAGGCAAGCTGAGATGGCTGAAAACTTGAACCTTCAGAGTAGAAGGGCAAGGCCTCTATCAAGGCCGTCTTGCAGGAACTGAAGGATAGCGGAGAGGGGCGGATCTGCAGACGCCACCTCAGTTGAGGTACAACAGGATAAAAATATCCTCATAATACAAGAGTAGGCTCTCTTGGTAGAGTCCGCTCTAGAATGAGACAGCATTCTCAGGACCGACTCTGAAAGCCCTTCTATTCCGGGAAGGGACTGATCAACCTCCAGGCTGTCAGGTTGAATCTGTGCAAATCTGAGCAGAGGTGAGTGTCCCACGACACCAGGGTCTGCTGTGGGGGGAGCCTCCAATATTGTCCTCGACTCAACTGGGTGAGCTAGGTAAGCCAGGATCTCTTCGGCCAAAACAGTATGATGGCTATCACCGAGGCCTGATCCTGACGGATTTTCATCAATACCCTCGGTATCATGGAAAAGGGAGGGAAGATGTAAGCCAGCCTGAACCTCCAGGATATTGACAGAGCGTCTAATGCCAGGAGGTTGTCCTCCCTGTAAAGGGAGCAGAACCTCTCCACCTTGGCATTGAACCTTGTTGCCATGAGATCCACCTCTGGCATACCCACTTGAGGACTATCTGCTTGATTCTCCGGATGTAAAGACCACTCCACCGATGGAAGACCGCGGCTCAGCCGCTATCATATTGAGGGAGCCTTGGATGTGGATCGCAGATAAGTGGGAAGGTACAACTCTGCCTAATCCAGAATAACCCCGATCTCTGACAGGAGGGGAAGTGATCTCGTGCCTCCCTGCTGGTTGGCAGTCACATTGTCTGACTGGAATTTCACCGCTTTGCCCCGGATCTGAGGGGCTAAGTGAAGGAGGGCTAGCCGGATAGCTTGAATCTCGCGGAGATTAGATGAAAGAAGCCACTCCTGAGGAAACCAGGTCCCATGAACTGGAGAGTCGTCTAGGTGAGCGTCCCAGCCTACTTAGGACGCATCCGTAGTCAATATGACCCAGATTGGCTGAGTCATAGACTTCCCGTCTAAAAGATGGCACCACCATCTGAGGGAATACCGAGTTTGCCAAGTCAGGGAGCACAGGGAGTTTAGCCCAGCAGGGCTGCCATTCCATTAGGAGAGGACCTCCGACTGTAGAGGGCGGAGGTGCCATAGAGCCCAAGGGACTGCTTCCGCAGACGCTGACATGAGCCCCAACATCTTCATGAGAGTCCGGATTGGAACTCGCCGGGGAAAGGAACTTGCCGTGTTCTGAACCCGGAATCTTCTTTCTGGAGTCAACTGGAGCGACATCCCAGTGGAGTCGATTATGAAGCCTAGATATCTTACTGAAGTCGACGGGCTCACGTTCGACTTCTAACAGCTGATGATCCAATCTAGGTGGAACAGAAAGGAGATTGTTACCTGAAGAAGTTGGGTTAGGACCGCTAGAGCAGAGGCTTTCAAAGCCAGTCGTCCAGATAAGGAATGATGGTCAGTCCTTGAAGCCTCAAAGCCGCCACCACAGAACCACCACCTTGGTAAAAGTGTGAGGGGCAGAAGAAATGCCAAAGGGAAGGGCAACAAACAGAAGATGCCTGACGACACCGGACACCTGGACCGTGATCCTGATATACTTCCTGGAACTAGGATGGATCGGGATGTGCAGATATGCATTCTTGAGGTCCAGGGTTGCCATCACGTCTCCAGGATTGACGACGTGAACTACTGACCTGATGGTTTCAACACGAAACTTCACCTTCCTTATAAATCGATTGAAATATCTCAGATCGATAATCATCCGGAGATCTCCTGAAGCCTTGGGAACCAGAAAAACTGGAGAATAGATCCCTAGGCCCCTTTCTCCTGCCGGAACCTCCTCCAGAGCCCCTTTGCAAATGTAGTCCTGAATGTAGGCCTCTAGGATCGCCTCCTTGGCAGCTTGTAGAAGGTTGATCTTGACAAACCTGTCCAGAGGAATAGAGGTGAGGTTGACTAAATAACCGTTGGAAATGATATTCAGGACCCAGGGATCCGAGATCTCTTGGATCTATTCTTCTCAGAAGTGGGAGAGACGACTCTGGACGGGTACATGGCAGGTTGATGGTCTTGAAAGCAGCCAGTATGTCGTCCTGGAAAAAACCTCTGGTTCACATCAACTTGAATTTGATCCAGGCGAGATCGGAGGAACGTAGAGACTTCAAAAGCCAATATGGCTGTGGAAGTGGAAGCCGCAGCTGCCGTAACACCCCGTCTTAGTGTGCACTCTGCAAGGGGGTCCTGCAGCTAGACCCATCGTCTGCAGGAACCAGAGTGCGCTTGGACAACTTGGCAATAGCCATGTCCACCTTGGGAATGGATCCCCACGAATCCACCAAGGGTTAAGCCATCGGGAACATGGATTTAAACTTCTTTGTTAAAACCGGACCTTTTCCAGGTTTTTTCCACTCTATATCATGACAGAGAGGAGGGTCTCATCCGCTTTGAAGACACGAGGTGCCCGAGTAGCGGGAACGGGAGGCTCCCCACAGTCAACATCATGGTCCCCTGACCTGAGGGACTTGAGCAACTTCTGTGTCTTTCCAGGGGAGAAAACACAACGTCAGCTCCTCCTCATCCGAGGAGGAAGAAACTAAGGAGACCAAGAAGGTCTCTCTACCGGGACAGAGGTCTCCATAGGGGCCTGGGCACGAATAGGAAGCCTTTCCATCCAGCAGGCCTATGACTCCTTTAACAGAGCCATTCATACATATCCTGCAATGTAGGTTCACTAGAGGTCAGAAACCTCTAACAGCAGCTGTAACACCTGGTGTAGGTTAAGTCAACAGACCCAGGGATTCCCAACCGGTCTTCCAAGCTGGTCTTAGCCCAGCCTTTAGCTGTTTAGCTTCTGCGATCTCACGAGTGCAGGTATGATCAGCTTACAATAACCGTTGACTGCTGCAAAGGTAGCAGGATAGATGCTTCCTCTTAGAATCCACTTTCCTGCCTTCCGAATCCCGTGGAGAAGACATCACTGCGGGAAAAAAAGGGACAAATAAAACATTTGTAAACCACCTATCTACGCAGGAAAGGTAGAAAAACAGACCAGAGGCAGCTGAGGAAAAAACACCACAAGTGGAACAACACCAATTTGAGGACTCTGGGATCTAGCTGAAAAAGCATATGTAGCCAGAGACTGAACTGGAGCACACAGCCACCCAAAATAGGGGAAGGGGAGGGATAGCCAATCCACCCTTCCCCCAGTAAATCCTCCACAGGAAGATGCATAAAAAAAAAATCGCATCTATGAAAAAAATCGTGCCCGTGAAAAAATCACGGCCGGATTACCCGGAGGTGATGCAAAAGGAGAGTCCCCGCGTCACCTCCGGAAGATGGCGGCGCACAGGGACCGGGAATCCTGGACCAAGGGCGCCGCCAAAATACCCCAGCCAGGCGCAACTGCGCGGGGCCGGCAGCAAATAAGCTGCCAGCCAAACTGACAAGGTACCTAGGAAAAAAGGTAACGCCCTTACCCAAACGAAAAGAAGGCTCCCCGCACTTTCCATAAGAAAGGGGGGAACAAACCGTCTAGTCCACCTGTCCAGGAGGACAGAAAAAAACACAGTGGGCTGGGGGTTGACTTCCTCCTTTTAAGGAGATACTTAATTGTTAAATTGAGTTATTAGTCTTGGGCTCATTAAACATTCCGCTGGTCCTGCCAGTCCACGGGGGGTGGTTAACCCCATCTGTGCTGCTGGTAGGACGTAAGGGAATTTGTGGTGATGGTGAACTCACTCAAAGAGGGTCTGGTCTATTTCTGGAGTGTAATAATATTACAGGCTATAGTTGCTAGAGAAGGGTCGTTGATCCAGGGAGTTACTTTGATTGCCTGATTTGAGTTGAAAAGTATTTTTTCCCCCTAAAATAAGGGAAACTGTCTTTTACCTCAACTTGCAGGTTAACAGGCTGAACTGGATGGACGGATGTCTTTTTTTATCCTTATAAACTATGTTACTATGTTAGTTGTACTGGTATGATTTGGAAGGGTAACTGCTTGGTGCAAAAACACCGGCATCAGATGGATGGATAATAGATTAATCTTCTTTATTGAAAGAATATCAGCATAACAGGAACAACGTGTTTCGGAGATACTCCAGTCCCATTCCTCAGGTTTAGGCTAGGTTCACACGACGACAAATAGGGCACAACTTCACTGCAACATTTGCCGCGCGACAAAAAGTCGCACTATTGTCGTGCTACAGATTTTATAATGGGAGTCTATGGTGTCGCATTGCGACATGTAACATGTTGCGACGCGACAGTCGCAAAAAATCGACACCATAGACTCCCATTATAAAAATTGTAGCGCAACAATAGTGCAACAAAATGTCGCGCGACAAATTTTGCAGTGAAGTTTTGCCCTATTTGTCGCGCGACAAATGTCGTTGTTTGAACGTAGCCTCAGACTTACTAATTATTTAATGTAATGTCGCAGAACACAAGACACACCACTAAATGTTTCTCCTGGAAGCACAACAATACATACACTTATTGATAATACAAAAGTATGTGTCATTTAAATTTTTCGATCATCAGGGTGTTTCGCCACAAAAACAATTCAAGAAACATATAAATAAAAAGAAAATACTAGTAAGATTTCGGGCGGGCAGTGTGGTCACGTGATCGCAAGGCATGCGGTCAGGTGACCTATTGCTAGGAAGCACGGCAGGCATGTGTTGTAACAGATGCCGCGATAACATGACTCATAGCTGGGAGGCCGGGACGCCAAAGGGAGGTGAATGAGATGGTCAGCGTACATGTTGGTCATGTGATCATTATGTGCGATAACCACGTGACCAGTTCCTAGGATGTAGAGACGCTGGAGCGTGGAGGCCAAACAATCCAATGTAATATATTGAAGCATGGCAGTGCTCATTCCGTCACAAGTATAGTGAAGGCTGTTGAGTGAATGGTACTAAACCGAATGAGGGACTGGTCTAATGGGGCTAGAATATAAACATCAGAAAAAGCGATGTTAGCTGGATTGCTAGACCAAAAGGACTGGTTTATATATCGGTCTCGTGAGCATTGCTAGTGACAGCCGTATGGCCAGCAACGTCTGGAAAGCTTCTAGAAAACCATTTTTGGCAGCCATTAGCATAGCCCTGAGTCAAGAATAACTGGGTATATAGGGTGAGAGAAAAAAAAGAAAAAATTATAATAATAATAGATTGTTAGATCATGTATCAATTAACCCCTTCTACCTCGGGCCAGTTTTTGCCCTCATGCCGACCATTTTTTGCAAATCTGACATCTGTCACTTTATGTGGTAATAACTTTGAAACACTTTTATGTATCCAAGCCATTCTGAGACTGTTTTCTCGTGACACATTGTACTTCATGATAGTCATAAAGTTGAGTCAATATATTTCACCTTTATTTATTAAAAAATCTCAAAATTACCAAAATTTCTATTTCTCTGCTTTTAAAACAGAAAGTGATACCTCATAAAATATTTATTACTTAACGTTCCCCATATGTCTACTTTACATTGGCATCATTTTGTAAATGTCATTTTATTTTTTTAGGACATTAGAAGGCTTAGAATTTTAGAAGCAATTCTTATAATTTTTGAGAAAATTTCCAAAATCCACTTTTTAAGGACCAGTTCAGGTCTGAAGTGACTTTATGGAGGCTTACATAGTGGAAACCCCTCATAAATGACCCCATTGTTGAAACTACACCCCTCAAGTTACTCAAAACTGATTTTACAAACTTTGTTAACCCTTTAGGTGTTCCACAAGAATTAAAGGAAAATGGAAATGACATTTCAAGATTTTATTTTTTTGGCAGATTTTCCATTTTATCTATTTTTTATCTTTAACACATGGGGGGTAACAGCCAAACAAAACTCAATATATATTACCCTGATTATGCGGTTTACAGAAACACCCCACATGTGGTCGTAAACTAAAATAAGGGCACACGGCAAGGCGCAGAAGAAAAGTAGCGCCATATGGTTTTTGGAAGGCAGATTTAGCTGAACTGGTTTTTAGTTGCCATGTCCCATTTAAAGCCCCCCTGATGCACCCTTACAGTAGAAACTCCCAAAAAGTGACCCCATTTTGGAAACTAGGGGATAAGGTGCCTGTCTTATTGGTACTATTTTGGGGTACATATGATTTTTAATTGGTCTATATTACGTTTTTTGTGAGGCAAGGTAACAAAAAAATTGCTGTTTTGGCACGGTTTTTAACATTCATCTGACAGGGTAGATCATGTGCTATTTTTATAGAGCAGGTTTTACGGACGCAATGATATCAAATATGTCTACTTTCTTTGTTTGTTTGTTTCAGTTTTACATAATAAGGCATTTTTGGGAAAAAAATTATGTTTTTGTGTCTCCATTTTCTGAATACCATATTTTATCTTATTTTTCTGCCGATCATCTTGTGCAGGAGCTCATTTTTTGCAGGAAGAGTTGACGTTTTTATTGGTACCATTTTTAGGTATATATGATTTATTTGATCATTCATTACTACACTTTATGGGGCAAGGTGACCAAAAAATGGGTTGTTTTGGCACAGATGTTATTTATTTATTTTTACAGCGTTCACCAGAGGGGTTAGATCATGTGACATTTTTATAGAGCAGATCGTTACGGATGTTTCTTATTTATTTAAGTTTTACACAAGAATAGCATTTTTTAAACCAAAAAAATGATGTTTTAGTGTCTCCATAGTCTGAGAGCCATAGCTTTTTTATTTTTTGTCCGATTGTCTTAGTTAGGGTCTCATTTTTTGCGGGATAAGTTGACGGTTTGATTGGTTCTATTTTGGGGGGCATGCACCTTTTTGATTGCTTGGTGTTGCACTTTATGTGATGTTAGGTGACAAAATACAGCTTTTTTGGCACAGTTTTTATTTTTATTTTTTTACGGTGTTCACCTAAGGCAGTGATGTGCAACGTGCTGCTCTCCAGCTGTTGCAGAACTACAACTCCCAGCATGCAAAGCCTGTCTATAGCTATCAGCCTACTGCAGGGCATGGTGGGAGTTGTAGTTTAGCAACAGCTGGAGAGCCGCACTTTGCCCATCACTGACCAAAGGGGTTAGGTCATGTGATATTTTTATAGAGCATGTTGTTACGGACGTGTCAGTTTAGCACAATAATAGCATTTTTGAAACAAAAAAATGATGCTTTAATGTCTCCATGTTCTGAGAGCTATAGTTTTTGCATTTTTTCTTTTTTTTATTATAAAATCAGGGGAAAGGGGTGCTTTTTTCTTTTTTTAGTTGAAACTTTTTTTTTTTTTTTAAATCCACTTATATCTACTAAAGGAATCTGCACCGTCACATTTACAATCACGAAATTTTGCACAGCCACCTCCTGTGACTCGGTGAACATCATAGACAATGTTTTGAGTGAAAATTTTCTCTCCACGCTGTCCAATTATTTTACAAAAAATACGCTTAGTAACCTAACCGCCAAACTACAGGAGCCATTTTCTGTTGGCTGTTGAGGTAGTTAGACTGGATATTCATCAGGTTGCATATAGCAACCAATCACAGCTCAGCTTCTTTTTTGCTACAGGTCATAAATATGAGCTCTGATTGTTTGCTATAGGCAACGAAGGACATTCTTAGTACAAGACAGCTTATGTGTGAGTTAATATTATTTTGATTGCGACGCTTAGCCAACATTGTACTAGAGGCTGATGTAACTCACATGACCTTAATAGTATACTAATTCTATGGGGTTTTATATACTGTCAATTTAAGACAATAATGCCCCGCTGTGGAGGTCTTTGTTAGGGGGCGGGTGGGGTGTTGTGGAGATCACTGTTAAAGGAGCGGACTGCTGTAAAGGTCAATGTTAAGGGGGTGGGCTGGTGTGGAGGTCACATTTTAAGGAGGCGGGGCACTGTGGGGGGTTAGTGTGAAGGGATGGGGGATGTGGAGGTCACTGTTAAGAGGGTGGGTTGCTGTAGAGGTTTTTGTTATGGAGGATACTATCGATTTCTTTTAATGACATACAAACATTAAATGAAATAGATGAATTCTACCCGTGCAAGTGCATATATAAAATTCAACACGTCATTCAAATATATACCTCCCAATGAGATGGTTTATGGTTTATGGTTTATATACCTCTCTAAAGGACTGGTTTATATAGCGGTCACATGACTGTTGCTAGTTACATCCGCATGGCCAGCAACATCTAGAAAGCTTCCAGGAAAACATTTTCGGTAACCATTAGCATGAAAAATATTAGGGTACTTTCACATCTGCAGCATAGCTATCCAGCAGGCTGTTCCGGCGGGCGAACAGCCTGCTGGATCCACCATGCCGCAAGTACCCGTGTGCTGCCTTGCTGCCGCTCCGTCCCTATTGACTATAATGGGGCAGGGGGCGGAGCTACGGCACGGTATTGCACGGCCGGAGATCGCTGGACTAAAAGTACTGCATGTCCGACTTTTTAGTCCTGCGATCTCTGCGCCGTAGCTCCGCCCCCTGCCCCATTAAAGTCAATAGGGACGGAGCAGCAGCACGGCAGCACATGGGTACTTGCAGCATGGCGGATCCGGCAGGCTGTTCACCCGCCGGAACAGCCTGCCGGATAGCTATGCTGCAAATGTGAAAGTACCCTTAATTATAGGTTGTTGAATTATGTATCGATAAAAAAAAGAAATATATATATATATATATATATATATATAATGCAACAGGTTATTAGAATATACCTCCCTGTTACATACATTGTCATGCCTTAAGCAAGTTTATTGTTAATTTATTCATAGTTTTTGTGCATAGTCGATTTGCTTTCTGTATAATTCTCTGTTGATTGTGTAACAGCACCCTCTAGTGGCCATTTTACATACAATTGCAGCTATTCATACTAGAAGTTTGGTCTACTTCAGCTTCCATACCTCAGTGACATCATCAGCCCTGCACATAGCATCCATCTTCCTCATTTACAACCATCTTTCCGGAGGTTAGCACATCGTCTGGAAGACTCTGGAGTCATCCTCCACATCTAAACTCACGGTAGCATCGCTGATATGTCACATAGCCACATTACAGCCTGTTTGCATATGTATTTGCATATCTTTTCCCTCTCTTTTATAGCAGCTTATAGTTAGCAGCTAGGGACCATGCTTGTTATAGGATTGCATGCTCCTGTTTATATCTGTATACCCTCATGGATGTCTATCTGCATCCTTTGAATCTGTGTTTGTATGTGCATTGCTATGCACAGAAATGTATTATATGCATTGCTATATGTCAGACCCCATTAGTAAGTGCATTATTTTTCTGTTCCCCAGTTTCACCACGCATTTACATCCTTGCAATAAAGATAGAGTTGGACGATACTCCATTGTCAATTCATTGCCGGGATAAGGTTTAGCTGTCTGTCAAGCTATGTACCTTCACACATAAAGAGGATAGAACAGTTAAACAGCGGCTGCTTACGCACTAGATACAAGGAACTGCGACTCCCTGACCGCAGTGAAACAGCGGTTGCTTACGAGCTAGATACGAGGAACTGCGACTCCCTGACCGCAGTGAAACAGTGGCTGCTTGCGAGCTAGGTACAAGCAACTGCGACTCCCTGACCGCAGTGAAACAGCGGCTGTTTACGAGCTAGATACGAGGAACTGCGACTCCCTGACCGCAGTAAAACAATGGCTTCTTACAAGATAGATACTAGAAACTGCGATTCCTCAAACCCTTCGAGTCAACAACCTCTAACCGGCTGGACTGCATGGTACTGAACCCTGCAAGGTGCAGCATCATCACCCACGACAGTTGCAAGTGTGCAAACCTGTTCACAGTGTCATTATGTCGTCAAGAGAATCCGAACTGTACGAGATAAGGTCTCGCATCTCAGCTAGCTCAGAAGTTCAAAGAGATCGGTGAGCAGCTCCATGGTTGCCATTGCCTGCGCAAAAGCTGAAGCCGCCAAAATCCACCTGACATTTGCAGAACAAGAAAGACAATTAAAAATAGAGAAAGCTCGTATGGAAATGGAAATGAAAACTCGTATGGAAATAAAGAAAGCTTGTATGGAAATGGAAATGAAAACTCGTATGGAAATGGTGAAAGCTCATATGGAAGCGGTGGTAGCTGAACAACAGGCAACACTGGAAAAGCTAACTGTGGATAAGGAAGCTGCAGCTGCTGTAGCAGAGGCAGAAACTTTAGAAGAAGCTGCAAACTCCACAAGTGATAGACTCAGCAACATAATTGGGTCTGAACCTGATCATCACGATAACTCACAACGCACTTCAGATTACGTCATGCAGCATGCGGAGTCGGATGGCAGCCTAAATTCAAGTTCAGGAGCAGTGTCAACCCCTGCTGAAGAACCCCAGCAGACTCCATTCACACACATGACTTTGTAAGAGAGAAGCCGGCAAGTGTACTATATCCTGACCTTTCAGAAATCAAGAACGATCCTTGTGGTGAAGACCAAGACCCCTTGGGGTGCAAGGGGTTCCAGAGGACAAAGGAAGAGCACAGGATAGCTCCCTCTATTGAAGATGAGGCCTTCTTAAACATAATGGAGCAAGGATTCTTCAAGGATAAAACGAACACCTGGGTTGCACCACTGCCTTTCCCAACAACAGAGATCAAGCCTTTAAACGCTTCTGTTCACTCAAACGCAACTTTCAGAAAAGACCAGAGATGATGGAACATTTCTTCTTGTTCATGAACAAGATATTGGAGAACAGTCATGCAGAAGTAGCTCCACCCCTAAAAGAAAAGGAAGAATGCTGCTACCTACCAATCTTTGGCGTTTACCACCCTAAGAAACCAGGACAAATCCGAGTGGTATTTGACTCTAGTTCACAATATGAGGGAGTCTCCCTGAATGATGTTCTTTTGACAGGACCAGACCTCAATAACACACTTCTCGGTGTCCTCATCAGATTCTGTAAATAATCAATTGCTTTAGTTGCAGACATACAACAAATGTTCTATTGTTTCCTAGTTAAAGAAGAACATAGGAACTTTTTGAGATTCTTTTGGTTCAAAGACAATGACCCTACCCAAGACATCATAGAATATTGCATGAAAGTGCATGTTTTTGACAACAGCCTATCTCCTGCAGTCAATCTTTATGACTTTCTGCCCAAGAAGGTGAAAAAGACTATGGAGAAAACGTTAAGAAGTTTGTTGAAAGAGACTTCTATGTAGATGATGGCTTAAAGTCGCTTCCCTCACCAGAGGCCGCAATCAGTCTACTCAAAAGGACTTAAAGTATGCTATCCTGTTTAAACCTCAGACTGCATAAGATAGCTTCAAACAGCAAAGTTGTTATGGAGGCCTTTCCTACTCAAGATCATGCCAGTGATTTAAAAGATCTAGACTTGGCATTAGACCCATTACCCATGCAGCGCATCCTAGGGCTCAGCTGGGACCTCAAGTCCGACACCTTTACTTTTCAGGTCGACCAAGAACATAAACACTTTACACGACGTATAGTCCTGTCTACCATTAACAGTCTATATGATCCACTTGGATTTGCAGCCCCTGTGATCATCCAAGGTAAGACTCTGATCAGAGAGTTAACCATAGATACATGTGATTGGGATTTGCCACTTCCCTCAGAGAAAGAGGCACTATCGGTAACATGGAGAGACTCTCTATATGCATTATTTAATGTGCGTATACATAGACCATATGCCCACTTCTCTCCCGCTGAAGTTCAGTCCAGGCAACTGTGCATATTTTGTGATGCTTCAGTAAAAGCAATCACTGCAGTTGCTTACCTTAAAACTATATACATTAAAGGCCAGGTACAAATTGGCTTTACAATGGGCAAAGCAAAGCTGGCACCAAGTCTTGAGTATACCATACCAAGATTGGAACTTTGTGCTGCTGTTCTAGCAGTAGAGCTAGCAAACCTTATTGTGTCTGAAATCGAGGTAAAAATTTATAGCACAGTGTTTCATACAGACAGCAAAGTAGTGTTGGGCTACATTTTTATGTCTATGTTCATAACAGAGTTCAAAGAATCAGGAGGTCTACACAGCCTACCCAGTGGCACTATGTACCAACTGACCTCCACCCTGCAGTCCATGCTACAAGAGCTGCTCCTGCATCCCACCTTAAACATACCACGTGGCTCACAGAACCACTATTCCTCTACAGGCCTGTACCTGACACTCTTGAGAAAAACTCATTTGAGCTGTGTGGCAATATGAACACTGATGTGTGTGGTGAAGCCCCGGGGAAACCTTCAGATAGGGCTGTTGTTTGCACCGAGAGCGTGTCACCAAGTTGCCTGGCCTTGGTGGAGTGAAAGCCCCAAGTTAAGTAGCCACTAAGCTAGTTGGTGGTACTAAAATAATTAGTATAGCTGGCTCCAGGTAGTTCCAGGGCGGGCTTTTACTGGGAACAGGTAATGTGCTGGGTGGGTGCCTGTTCCCCATGCTCCAGTCCGGGGTTTCGGAAATGTTCGTGTCCATTTAGTCCTGCTGCTGGACAAGGTGTGTCCCACTCTGGAGAGAGTTTTGGAAACAGAGTCTGGCAGAGGCTCTGTGTGAGTGGTCTCAGCTAGGTTGGCTGAGGGGTCACAAGGCTAGGCATTAGCCTGAACTTTGGGGACACAGTGATGCCTGAGGGTACAAGGGTCACTCACAAGGCCAGTGTCAGGAAGACTACTGGGCCACACTCCTCAAAGGCCCTGGACTTGCTACAGTCGGGAGGCTGCTTGACTGCATGGGTGAAAAAGCCGCATGTTGGTACTGTGTGTGAACAATGTTTGTTCAGTGAGGTGGGATTATCCCTGTTTAGTTAGAGCCCAGAGCAAGGTGTTTTATTTTGTATTTTGTTATCTTTGCTATGCCGTGTGCCACAATAAAAGCAATGTTTGGCCCCTAAAGCTGCGGTGGACGACAATCTTTGTGCAAATGATCCCAGAGACCAGAGCTAATCCTTACAGCTGCTAGAACCAAACGTTAATGCAGAGATTTGTCCTCATGTTTCTGTACTCACAACAAAAGTTTCTAACAGAGAGCTTGGATTCAAGCGATTCAACAAGTTTTTTACGTGGAAATCACTGAACAGAGCTATAGCTGGCTTGATCCACATAGCCAAATCTTTTAGAGCCACACCTACAGGATCAGAGCACTGCAAAGGTTGGCATTACTGTCACAAGGCCCATACAGTGGGCAAGCTCACACAGGCAAGAGACGTTGTCATACGTTGAATCCAACAGGAGGTTTATGCTCAAGAACTTGAACTCCTCCAAAATCAAGAGTGTTCCTAAGGACAGTTCCCTCAAGAGACTTGACATCTTTATAGATTCTGTCTTTCTACAGCTGGGAACTTTAAAGCTCACTCATGAGACCCCCTCAACCTTCATGGCCGAAGTAATTGCAATCAAGTGTACTATATCCTGACCTTTCAGAAATCAAGAATGATCCTTGTGGTGAAGACCAAGACCCCTTGGGGTGCAAGGGGTTCCAGAGGACAAAGGAAGAGCACAGGATAGCTCCCTCTATTGAAGATGAGGCCTTCTTAAACATAATGGAGCAAGGATTCTTCAAGGATAAAACGAACACCTGGGTTGCACCACTGCCTTTCCCAACAACAGAGATCAAGCCTTTAAACGCTTCTGTTCACTCAAACGCAACTTTCAGAAAAGACCAGAGATGATGGAACATTTCTTCTTGTTCATGAACAAGATATTGGAGAACAGTCATGCAGAAGTAGCTCCACCCCTAAAAGAAAAGGAAGAATGCTGCTACCTACCAATCTTTGGCGTTTACCACCCTAAGAAACCAGGACAAATCCGAGTGGTATTTGACTCTAGTTCACAATATGAGGGAGTCTCCCTGAATGATGTTCTTTTGACAGGACCAGACCTCAATAACACACTTCTCGGTGTCCTCATCAGATTCCGTAAATAATCAATTGCTTTAGTTGCAGACATACAACAAATGTTCTATTGTTTCCTAGTTAAAGAAGAACATAGGAACTTTTGAGATTCTTTTGGTTCAAAGACAATGACCCTACCCAAGACATCATAGAATATTGCATGAAAGTGCATGTTTTTGACAACAGCCTATCTCCTGCAGTCAATCTTTATGACTTTCTGCCCAAGAAGGTGAAAAAGACTATGGAGAAAACGTTAAGAAGTTTGTTGAAAGAGACTTCTATGTAGATGATGGCTTAAAGTCGCTTCCCTCACCAGAGGCCGCAATCAGTCTACTCAAAAGGACTTAAAGTATGCTATCCTGTTTAAACCTCAGACTGCATAAGATAGCTTCAAACAGCAAAGTTGTTATGGAGGCCTTTCCTACTCAAGATCATGCCAGTGATTTAAAAGATCTAGACTTGGCATTAGACCCATTACCCATGCAGCGCATCCTAGGGCTCAGCTGGGACCTCAAGTCCGACACCTTTACTTTTCAGGTCGACCAAGAACATAAACACTTTACACGACGTATAGTCCTGTCTACCATTAACAGTCTATATGATCCACTTGGATTTGCAGCCCCTGTGATCATCCAAGGTAAGACTCTGATCAGAGAGTTAACCATAGATACATGTGATTGGGATTTGCCACTTCCCTCAGAGAAAGAGGCACTATCGGTAACATGGAGAGACTCTCTATATGCATTATTTAATGTGCGTATACATAGACCATATGCCCACTTCTCTCCCGCTGAAGTTCAGTCCAGGCAACTGTGCATATTTTGTGATGCTTCAGTAAAAGCAATCACTGCAGTTGCTTACCTTAAAACTATATACATTAAAGGCCAGGTACAAATTGGCTTTACAATGGGCAAAGCAAAGCTGGCACCAAGTCTTGAGTATACCATACCAAGATTGGAACTTTGTGCTGCTGTTCTAGCAGTAGAGCTAGCAAACCTTATTGTGTCTGAAATCGAGGTAAAAATTTATAGCACAGTGTTTCATACAGACAGCAAAGTAGTGTTGGGCTACATTTTTATGTCTATGTTCATAACAGAGTTCAAAGAATCAGGAGGTCTACACAGCCTACCCAGTGGCACTATGTACCAACTGACCTCCACCCTGCAGTCCATGCTACAAGAGCTGTTCCTGCATCCCACCTAAACATACCACGTGGCTCACAGAACCACTATTCCTCTACAGGCCTGTACCTGACACTCTTGAGAAAAACTCATTTGAGCTGTGTGGCAATATGAACACTGATGTGTGTGGTGAAGCCCCGGGGAAACCTTCAGATAGGGCTGTTGTTTGCACCGAGAGCGTGTCACCAAGTTGCCTGGCCTTGGTGGAGTGAAAGCCCCAAGTTAAGTAGCCACTAAGCTAGTTGGTGGTACTAAAATAATTAGTATAGCTGGCTCCAGGTAGTTCCAGGGCGGGCTTTTACTGGGAACAGGTAATGTGCTGGGTGGGTGCCTGTTCCCATGCTCCAGTCCGGGGTTTCGGAAATGTTCGTGTCCATTTAGTCCTGCTGCTGGACAAGGTGTGTCCCACTCTGGAGAGAGTTTTGGAAACAGAGTCTGGCAGAGGCTCTGTGTGAGTGGTCTCAGCTAGGTTGGCTGAGGGGTCACAAGGCTAGGCGATAGCCTGAACTTTGGGGACACAGTGATGCCTGAGGGTACAAGGGTCACTCACAAGGCCAGTGTCAGGAAGACTACTGGGCCACACTCCTCAAAGGCCCTGGACTTGCTACAGTCGGGAGGCTGCTTGACTGCATGGGTGAAAAAGCCGCATGTTGGTACTGTGTGTGAACAATGTTTGTTCAGTGAGGTAGGATTATCCCTGTTTAGTTAGAGCCCAGAGCAAGGTGTTTTATTTTGTATTTTGTTATCTTTGCTATGCCGTGTGCCACAATAAAAGCAATGTTTGGCCCCTAAAGCTGCGGTGGACGACAATCTTTGTGCAAATGATCCCAGAGACCAGAGCTAATCCCTTACAGCTGCTAGAACCAAACGTTAATGCAGAGATTTGTCCTCATGTTTCTGTACTCACAACAAAAGTTTCTAACAGAGAGCTTGGATTCAAGCGATTCAACAAGTTTTTTACGTGGAAATCACTGAACAGAGCTATAGCTGGCTTGATCCACATAGCCAAATCTTTTAGAGCCACACCTACAGGATCAGAGCACTGCAAAGGTTGGCATTACTGTCACAAGGCCCATACAGTGGGCAAGCTCACACAGGCAAGAGACGTTGTCATACGTTGAATCCAACAGGAGGTTTATGCTCAAGAACTTGAACTCCTCCAAAATCAAGAGTGTTCCTAAGGACAGTTCCCTCAAGAGACTTGACATCTTTATAGATTCTGTCTTTCTACAGCTGGGAACTTTAAAGCTCACTCATGAGACCCCCTCAACCTTCATGGCCGAAGTAATTGCAATCATAAACGCCAGACCTTTGACTTTAATATCCAACGACCCAGAGGATCCTTTCTTCCTCACCCCTTCCACTCTTCTCACCCAAAAGGTTGGTACAGTGTCTGCTCTTCCTGGTGAGTTTAGTACTACATTTGTACAAATGTCAGTGGAGACTCATGCAAACCCTAGCAGATGCCTTCTGGGATAAATGGAGGAAACAATACCTCTCTACACTACATGTCCGGAATAAATGGCAAACCAGCAAACCCAACATGGAGTTGGTAATGTTGTACTTGTCAAAGAACCTCAGTCAAAAAGAAATGACTGGCCTTTGGGACATCTGGCTATTTCTGAAGTCGATGGAAAAAGGATTACCTTACTGTCCTTTAAGGACGGAGAAAATGGCAGCATGCCACACCGAATTTACTAGTAGGAGATCTTGTTCTCACAAATGCCAAAAAGTAGAAAGAAATGCATGGCCCATGGAAGTTATCTCAAAATTCTTTTGTGGTGAAGATGGCAAGGTTCGTATTTTAGGAGTTGCCTTTGCAAATTAAGGTGACACCTTATGTTTTATCAGGCCTACAGGTATATCCGAGGTAGTCTTCTCTTATATCTGTTGAGAAGTTATTCTCAGTCAAGCCAAGAGGAACCATCTAAGAACTTTCATTCAAATTAGGTGTTAATTAGGTGTTCATTCTTGGATATGTACCCCAATCATTGACTACTGAAAAATGACTAGCCTAATGCGGCTTCTCCAATATGAAGAGATGTTATCCATTTAATTATGCCAAGAACAGTTGAACATCATAGTACATAATACATAACATAGTACATAAGGCCGAAAAAAGACATCTGTCCATCCAGTTCGGCCTGTCAAAATGTCAGATGGACATTATGCCTAAATGTCAGTTAATATAGTGAAACCTAAGGTTTTCAGATGGGGAGTATGCTGTCCTAGCTAGTGGTTTTCAACTAGAATTCATATTAATTGTAGTGTTATACAGGTGTAGCAGAGTCAACAATCATACTACAATCCACTACTCTAGATGTAACTGTTACTCTGCTAGATCTGTATTTGTTATCCTCTATACTTAGTGTACTTTGCTGCCATCTAGTGCTAATAAAGCCTGTATTAGACAGCCAGATCATCAAGCGATTGTCGGGCGGGAAGCGCGATCTGCTGCCGGCAAGCACTGATTTTTATTCAGGAATAAAAATCGGAATTCCCTGATGAATGTGCGTTTGCTTACTCATTGGGCAATCGGTGGTAGTAGTACACTTCAAGATGATCGCTAATGAGCGTTCTTGCAAACGAGGCCGAAATATCGGTCAGTGTAATGCATCCTTTACTCCTACTACTCTGTGAGCTCATATCCTATCTCCAGTAGTCTTTACCTGTTTTTAAGACATGCATCACATCCATTCCATTTCCCACACTGGAATCCTACATCTAGTGTCACCTGGGGCTTTGGGGGTTCTCCGGGAATTAAGAAAATTAAAATACTTAAATATTACTTCATTATAAATATATTCCCATATCCGTTTCATTAGTTATAATGGCATGTTTTGTCTGGGGAGCAATCATTAGGAAAAACAAAATGGCCGCTGTCCTATTAGTACATACAAAACCTGTCCTAATCACACAGGAGGACAAGTTATTTCACACCAAACAACACCAATGCCCACGTTGTACCCTCAGGATACTACACATTTATTTACAAAAAGGTCACATAGACCTACTAAATCCTTTTAGGGGTTATGGCAGATGCACACATTATAGCACAGCAAAGTGAACTGCAGCCATAAGCAGTACCTCCAAGTAAAAGAGGATTACACACATTCAGTATTGAGTGGAATATCTGATTCCTTCCCTGATAATTTTAATGGGACTGGGTGTATAAATAAATGTATCAGCTTTTATAAAAATATAATAAAGGTTACATTTTAATATCTGTGTTGTAACCCCTAAAAGGATTTAGTAGGTCTATGTGACCTTTTTGTAAAACAAGTTATTTCACAACGTTGAGCTAAAGAGCTGCTTCATCCTCCTTTCTGCTCTGCTTGTCAGGGATTATGATTTTGAATACAGTTTAATATGGTCATCAGCTGAGTCTCTGTAGGAATGGAGTTCATGAGCAGATGTAGCTAATGAGCAGCAGCACTTATCTGTAGTCTCCATTACCACAGCCCCACATTACCACAGTCTGTCCAGTCCATCCTCTCTGTATTTCATGTCTCCTCATAATTGCCATCCCTACAGAGATTCAGCTAAAGATCTTATCATCTGTATTCATGACCATTTTGTTTCTCCTAATCATTGCTCCCTAGACAAAATCAGTCATTATAACTAATGAAAGGTATTTGGGAATATATTTATAATAAAATAATATTTAAGTATTTTCATTTTCTTAATTCCGGGAGAACCCCTTTAAGGCTGTTTCACATGGGCTAGTCCATTGCGGGAATCATGCTTGGTGTGTAAGGACTCATGCACAGGACTGTATGTATTTTGTGGTCCACAAAAAACGGATCCGCAAAAAATGTGGACGACGTCTGTGTGCATTCCGTATTTTGCGGAACGGCACAGCTGGCCCCTAATAGAACAGTACTATCATTGTCCGTAATGCAGATAATAATAGGACATGTTCTATTTTTTTGCGGAACGGAATGCACACGGAGTAACGTTTTTTTTTTGCGGACCCATTGAAATGAATGGTTCCGTATACGGTCTGCAAAAAAAAACAGGCACGGAAAGAGAATACATTCGTGTGCATCAGGCCTAAGCGTGATCCTCAGTTCTGGACTTGCAGGAGCGCAGGGCATTAGGCCTCGTCCACACTTCTGTGTCAGTGTTCCGTCCGTGTATCATCCGTGATGGGTCCGTGTGTCCATTTTTTCCCTCAGTGTGTCATCTGTAATTTACAGATGTTGCTCAGCTGAAAATTAATTTCAAGAGCATTTTCTGTCTTCCATGAAAAACGGAGGCACCACGCATGCCATTCGTGTTGTGTCCTTGCTTGGTCTGCATGTCTCCATGATTAAAAAAAAAAAATACTGTGTGCTGTCCCTGGAAAATGTGTACAGCACACATCCATGAAAAACGGAAAGTGTGAACAAGGCCTTATCATGATTTATAATGGTGCCTCTGCTACCTTACTTCTACAGAAACATAATTACATTTTTATGTCAGTATGATTCTGTAGAACTACGGTCAACCAGAGGCACCTAGCATTTTAAATAGTTGAGTGAATCGAAGTATCTGAAGTGGACAATGATCCGAATTTCAGAAAAAATTTCGATTCACCGCTAAGCCGAATTTCCTCATCCATTTGAATGCAAAGATGCCTTCTTGCTTGAAGATTCCGTGCAAAATCCCATGTGCAGTGGCGTATGACATCACCACGCCAGCCAGTGTGATGAAGTCCTCAAGCACCGCGCGAGATTTTGCCTCTTTAATCCCAAATGGATAAGGTAAGTACATCTCAGATGCTGCAATCAGTGATGAACGCGGCATCTGAGGGGTTCAATGAAGGGGGACAGTGCAATCGCCACTCCCTGTCATTGCACTTGCTTCTTACAATGAAATGCATTTCATAACGAAGTAATTCATCACAAAGTTTTTATTTTTGATAAATTTGTCGGAGCAGCCAAATCGAATTTTTAAGAATTTCGCTCATCTCTAATTATAAATCATGATAATGGTGTGTGCTCCTGCAGGTCCAGAATGGAGGACCATGCTCACACACGGAGCGTGATTCCCATGACTCACTCATGTGAAACAGCCCTTCTTAATCCACCCCTGCAGATATGCATGACCATATACTCTAATTTAAAAAATATTTCCTTATAATATTTATATGGTGTCCTTATGTGTTTTTTAACCCTTTAGCTACCAGACCATACATGTACGGCGCTAGAGCGATGGGTAAACATGGTGCTCGCATGTGTAGTGGGCACCATGGCCGGCAGGTTTCCGCTGTTTCAAACAGCAGAGACACGCGGTTAATGAGCGCGGCGCTTCCGGGCTTCTTACCGACATTCTCTGTGGCCAATGAGGATGTCGGTAATTGAATTCAATACTCTGGGTCTCTCTGAAAAATTAGGAATTCTGGTATCATCATCGGTATTTATGAAACATGCTAATACAGAATAAAAAAAAAAAATTGTGAGTCTTGTAGGCTCAAACACTGGCTACAAAACCAACAAAAAAAAGTAAATTTTTTTTAAAAAAAATATCAAAAAATTTATATAAAAATTGAAAACACCCCTCTTTCTGTGCAATAATAAAATAAATACATAAATAACAAAAAATATAAACATCTTGGGCATCACTGCATCTGAAAACGCCCATAATATTAAAATATAAAAATATTTTTCCAATACTGCGAAAAGTCGATTCTCATAATACTTTGCTTGAATACTGTATGGAGCGAGCGTTTCGTACAGTATTAAAATGTATTGGCTCTCGACGTGTTCGGTAGATGTTAGATACACCCTCACCCTGTAATCTGCCTGTCGTTTGGTTAGAGGACCTTGTACATCCGTTCTTGTAGTGATCTCAATCATGTTTGTTACCTTTTGATTGTTTGCTTTACTGTTGTGTATTTTGCTTACAGATCAGCTGTATTGTACTATTTTCCTTGCCGAAACTCCTAATAAATGGTTTTTGAAACTAAAATGTATTGGCTCAGATGAGCCAAAGTTATTACTATCCATGATAAAAGACTTCCAGACACTGCCACAAAGAATCACGTGGAATTGTGAGAACATGTACTTATACACTATGAAACTTTTTTTTTTACTTTCTACATTACTACAAACAGCATGTCCAATAAATGTACTGGTGATATCACTTACCTGTACACTATTTAAACCTATGCATGTTAATTGGCTCAGTCCATACTTTGGTATTATAGTAATTCTGAAAATTCTCCCCAGTGAAACACAAGTCCACGAACACTTTAAAGAAAGGTGCTATCGTTATCAGGAGATGATGTAGCTCATCCATCCATTAAGCTCCATGATCACAGAGGAAGTTGTTTGTTCAAAAGGACACACTGCTGGTTTATGGCACAGCCAACCCATTATCTATAGAATGGCCACAGGAATTGCTTTAAGACGAAGTGGTTCGAGCTTCCTGAAAATCAGGCATTTTTTTAATCTATTGAATGTACGCATGATGTAAAAATCTACATACTGTTGTAAACAAAAAAAAATGATGTTCCCCACAATTCAGTACCCCACTGGGTACTTGAAAAGGAAAAAGTTAATCAGCCTTTTGGAAATGTTGTGTTTAGCAGGTTATGGGCAGGCTGGTAATCCTAAAAATGTTGGAAGTAGCTAGGGATCGACCGTTTTTTTTTTTTTTTTCAATTGTCTTTTTATTTGGTATTTCAATAAAGACATATAAGTACAAAGAAAATAATGTGTACAGATTTGTATCTCCAAGAGTACCGAATAATGAGTAGGTGTTATAGTGTGTACACACCAAAGGTGCTGTAATGCAAAACATCAAAAGAGTAATATAAAGGTAACCTTATGTAACAGGAAATAGACTATCATATTTGTAACATCTCGAATTATCGCTGAAACAATAACTCCAGTGTTCTATATACAGGGAGTGCAGAATTATTAGGCAAATGAGTATTTTGACCACATCATCCTCTTTATGCATGTTGTCTTACTCCAAGCTGTATAGGCTCGAAAGCCTACTACCAATTTAGCATATTAGGTGATGTGCATCTCTGTAATGAGAAGGGGTGTGGTCTAATGACATCAACACCCTATATCAGGTGTGCATAATTATTAGGCAACTTCCTTTCCTTTGGCAAAATGGGTCAAAAGAAGGACTTGACAGGCTCAGAAAAGTCAAAAATAGTGAGATATCTTGCAGAGGGATGCAGCACTCTTAAAATTGCAAAGCTTCTGAAGCGTGATCATCGAACAATCAAGCGTTTCATTCAAAATAGTCAACAGGGTCTCAAGAAGTGTGTGGAAAAACCAAGGCGCAAAATAACTGCCCATGAACTGAGAAAAGTCAAGCGTGCAGCTGCCAAGATGCCACCAGTTTGGCCATATTTCAGAGCTGCAACATCACTGGAGTGCCCAAAAGCACAAGGTGTGCAATACTCAGAGACATGGCCAAGGTAAGAAAGGCTGAAAGACGACCACCACTGAACAAGACACACAAGCTGAAACGTCAAGACTGGGCCAAGAAATATCTCAAGACTGATTTTTCTAAGGTTTTATGGACTGATGAAATGAGAGTGAGTCTTGATGAGCCAGATGGATGGGCCCGTGGCTGGATTGGTAAAGGGCAGAGAGCTCCAGTCCGACTCAGACGCCAGCAAGGTGGAGGTGGAGTACTGGTTTGGGCTGGTATAATCAAAGATGAGCTTGTGGGGCCTTTTCGGGTTGAGGATGGAGTCAAGCTCAGCTCCCAGTCCCACTGCCAGTTTCTGGAAGACACCTTCTTCAAGCAGTGGTACAGGAAGAAGTCTGCATCCCTAAAGAAAAACATGATTTTCATGCAGGACAATGCTCCATCACACGCGTCCAAGTACTCCACAGCGTGGCTGGCAAGAAAGGGTATAAAAGAAGAAAATCTAATGACATGGCCTCCTTGTTCACCTGATCTGAACCCCATTGAGAACCTGTGGTCCATCATCAAATGTGAGATTTACAAGGAGGGAAAACAGTACACCTCTCTGAACAGTGTCTGGGAGGCTGTGGTTGCTGCTGCACGCAATGTTGATGGTGAACAGATCAAAACACTGACAGAATCCATGGATGGCAGGCTTTTGAGTGTCCTTGCAAAGAAAGGTGGCTATATTGGTCACTGATTTGTTTTTGTTTTGTTTTTGAATGTCAGAAATGTATATTTGTGAATGTTGAGATGTTATATTGGTTTCACTGGTAAAAATAAATAATTGAAATGGGTATATATTTGTTTTTTGTTAAGTTGCCTAATAATTATGCACAGTAATAGTCACCTGCACACACAGATATCCCCCTAAAATAGCTAAAACTAAAAACAAACTAAAAACTACTTCCAAAAATATTCAGCTTTGATATTAATGAGTTTTTTGGGTTCATTGAGAACATGGTTGTTGTTCAATAATAAAATTAATCCTCAAAAATACAACTTGCCTAATAATTCTGCACTCCCTGTATTAACCAAAGGACAAAGACAGGGGTAGACAAGACTAGACAGAAGGGGGATAGTCATGTTCTTTTTACTGATATTATCGGTCGATATTCAGGATTTTCAATGTTATCGGTATCGACATTTATTTTGCCGATATGCTGATAACGAATCGGGAACATGTATCGAACCCGATCCATGTTCCCTCAAGCAGCACAGTGGAGAAGGAAGCACACTCTCCCTCCCCCCTGTGCCACTGCTGCCGCTGCCACCAATGAGAGCGCAGAGGATATGAGGAGGGGAGAGGCTGTGGCCACTAGTACCACCAATGAGGTTTACTCATTCATTTATTCAAATTCAACAGGAGGCGAGTGCTGGCTGCAGAATCATATAGCCGCACCCGACCTCTATGACAAGTAGCTGTGATCCGCGGCAGTTAACCCTGCCACACCGGAGGGGTTAACTGCCGCGGATCGCAGATACCGCTCATAGAGGTTAATTAATTCAAATACAGGAGGCAGGTGCTGGCTGCAGAATCATATAGCCGCACCCGCCTCCTGTATTTGAATTAATGCGCCCCCCAACCCAAGCCCCCCAGTATTAGTCATTGGTGGCAGTAGCCACAGGGTCCACTCTCCCCTCCTCATTGGTGGCAGTGGCAGTTCCAATCAGAGCCCCAGAAGTGTAATCCTGAAGCCCTGGCTGCCATAGTCAGCTCCCTACTGCTGTGTGCACAGAGCACAGGGAAGCAGAGAGAGTGTAAGATCCTATTCAACCTTATAGAGCTCTATCAAGGTGAATAGGACAAGAGTTCTAGCCCCTAAGGGGGCTAATAGTTAGTAAAAAAAAAAAAGTAAAAAAAAAACACAAACACCAAAATATTAAGTATAAATGAAAAAGAAAGATTTACAAAAAAAAGCTAAACATAGTGACATAGTACATAAGGCCGAAAAAAAAACATCTGTCCATCCAGTTCGGCCTGTCCACCTACTAGATGATCCAGAGGAAGGCAAAAAAAAAAACATGTGAGGTAGAAGCCAATTTTCCCCACTTAAGGGGAATAAAAAATTCCTTCCAGACTCTAATCAGGCAATCAGAATAACTCCCTGGATCAACGACCCCTCTCTAGTAGCTATAGCCTGTAATATTATCATACTCTATAAATACATCCAGGCACCTCTTGAATTCCTTTATTGTACTCACCATCATCACCTCCTCAGGCAGAGAGTTCCATACTCTCACTGCTCTTACCGTAAAGAATCCTCTTCTATGTTTGTGTACAAACCTTCTTTCCTCCAGACGCAGAGGATGTCCCCCTTGTCACAGTCGAAGCCCTGGGGATAAATAGATGATGGGAGAGATCTCTGTACTGACCCCTGATATATTTATACATAATAATTAGATCTCCCTTTGTTTGTCTTTTTTCTAAAGTGAATAACCCTAATTTTGATAATCTTTCAGGGTACTGTAGTTGCCCCATTCCAGGTATTACTTTAGTTGCCCTCCTCTGAACCCTCTCCAGCTCTGCTATGTCCGCCTTGTTCACAGGAGCCCAGAACTGTACACAGTACTCCATGTGTGGTCTGAATAGCGATTTGTAAAGTGGCAGGACTATGTTCTCATCATGGGCGTCTAAGCCCCTTTTGATGCAACCCATTATCTTATTGGCCTTGGCGGCAGCTGCCTGACACTGGTTTTTGCAGCTTAGTTTGCTGTTTATTAAAATTCTTAGATCCTTTTCAATGTCAGTGTTTCCGAATGTTTTATCATTTAGTATGTACGGGTGACTTGCATTATTCCTTCCCATGTGCATAACTTTACATTTCTCAGTGTTAAACCTCATCTGCCACTTCTCTGCCCAAGCCTCCAATCTATCCAAATCCCTCTGTAGCAGTATATTGTCCTCTTCAGTGTTAATTACTTAACACAGTTTAGTGTCATCTGCAAAAATTGATATTTTACTATGCAAGCCTTCTACAAGATCATTATTAAATATATTTAAAAGAATAGGGCCCAATACTGACCCCGTTAACAATAAACATGTTAATTTTTAGCAGATTTGTATAGGATTTCTTTTTTCAAAAATGAAAATGCACAGAATATTAGTATGAATTATCTGCTATCGGCCTGAAAGTTCACAGATTATCGGTATTGGCTCTAAAAAATCAATATCGGTTGATCCCTAGAAGTGACCATCCAAAAAATTATTGGTTTAACGTACAACAGGTATACCATAATTGTACCATAAGCAAATTAAATGTTTAAATTATTGCTACCGACTTTACAAATCACTAGTCAAACCACACATGGAGTACTGTGTACAGTTCTGGGCTCCTGTGAACAAGGTGGACATAGCAGAGCTGGAGAGGGTTCAGAGGAGGGCAACTAAAGTAATAACTGGAATGGGGCAACTACAGTACCCTGAAAGATTATCAAAATTAGTGTTATCTACTTTAGAAAAAAGACGACTAAGGGGAGATTTAATAACTATGTATAAATATATCAGGGGTCAGTACAAAGATCTCT
The DNA here is from genome assembly GCA_033119425.1 of Bufotes viridis. Classification (NCBI taxonomy): domain Eukaryota; kingdom Metazoa; phylum Chordata; class Amphibia; order Anura; family Bufonidae; genus Bufotes; species Bufotes viridis. The sequence continues at coordinate 79,878,113 of CM065596.1, forward strand.
CCCATCATCTATTTATCCCCAGGACTGTCACTGTGACGAGGGGTCATCCTCTGCGTTTGGAGGAAAGAAGGTTTGTACACAAACATAGAAGAGGATTCTTTACGGTAAGAGCAGTGAGACTATGGAACTCTCTGCCTGAGGAGATGGTGATGGTGAGTACAAAATGAATTTAAGAGGTGCCTGGATGTATTTCTGGAGTGTAATAATATTACAGGCTATAGCTACCTGAGAGGGGTCGTTGATCCAGGGAGTACTTCTGATTGCCTGAATGGAGTCGGGAAGGAATTTTTTACTCCCCTTAAGTGGGGAAAATTGGTTTCTACCTCACAGGTTTTTTTTTTGCCTTCCTCTGGATCAACTAGCAGGATGACAGGCCGAACTGGATGGACAGATGTCTTTTTTCGGCCTTATGTACTATGTTACTATGTTAGATGAGCAAAGTTTTAAAAAATTCGATCCAGACGCTTCAGCGAATTTCCCCCCAAAATTCGACTTGATCCAAATTAATTTGTGACGAACCGCGTTATAAATCATCTATTTCCTGGCTGCCGGGAGCATGTATCTCAGTGTACATCACCGTGCCATGAAGATATGGTAGTGAAACAGTTACTGTGCATCAGTATGGCAGGCAGTATGCATCACTTTCAGAATCAGTTTAGACTTCACTTATTTGATTAATAATTAGAGTTGAGCGAACACCTGGATGTTCGGGATCGAGAACTTCGGCCGAACTTCCCGAAAATGTTTGGGTTCGGGATCCGAACTCGACCTGAACTTCACCGCGAACCCGAACCCCATTGAAGTGAATGAGGACCCAAACTTTTGGGCAGTAAAATAGCCCAGGAAAGGGTTAGAGTGCTGCAAAAGGCAGCAAAATGTAGGTAAATCCCCTGCAAACAAATGTGGATAGGGAAATGACTTAAAATAAAATAAAATAAAATAAATAAATAAAAATTAATCAATATGAGGTGAAATAGGAGGTTGGGGTGGCATCAGGTGGGAATGCTATGGGAGTTGATGTTCTCACCACAGCCAAAAAGGATTTATGTCTGCCTGCAGTGCCACAGGCCTCATTCACAGACTCAGGTCCCTGGCACCCAGACGGAGGAGAGGTTCAATCAACTTTGGGTTGCCCCGCAAAATAATGGTAAAATTAAAAAAAGAGGATTCAATAAAGAAGTGCCCTGGAGTACAAGAATATATGGTTAAGGGGAGGAAGTTATAAATGTCTATTCTGCACAAGGGATGGACAGGTCCTGTGGGATCCATGCCTGGTTCATTTTTATGAACGTCAGCTTGTCCACGTTGGCTGTGGACAGGTGGCTGCGTTTGTCAGTAATAACGCCACCTGCCGTGCCGAATACACGTTCAGAAAAAACGCTGGCCGCCGGGCAGGCCAGCACCTCCGAGGCATAAAAGGCTAGCTCTGGCCACGTGGACAATTTGGAGACCCAGAAGTTGAATGGGGCCGAACCATCAGTCAGTACGTGGAGGGGTGTGCACACGTACTGTTCCACCATGTTAGGGAAATGCTTCCTCCTGCTAACACGTTCCGTATCAGGTGGTGGTGCAGTTAGCTGTGGCGTGGTGACAAAAATTTTCTACATCTCTGCCATGCTAACCCTGCCCTCAGAAGAGGTGGCCGTGACACAGCTGCATTGGCGACCTCTTGCTCCTCCTCTGGGCTTCCACTTGTTCCCCTATGACATTTGGGAATGCTTTCAGTAGCGCGTCTATCAACGTGCGCTTGTACTCGTGCATCTTCCTATCACGCTCCAGTGCAGGAAGTAAGGTGGGCACATTGTCTTTGTACCGGGGATCCAGCAGGGTGGCAACCCAGTAGTCCGCACAAGTTAAAATGTGGGCAACTCTGCTGTCATTGCGCAGGCACTGCAGCATGTAGTCGCTCATGTGTGCCAGGCTGCCCAGAGGTAAGGACAAGCTGTCCTCTGTGGGAGGTGTATCGTCATCGTCCTCCGTTTCCCCCCAGCCACGCACCAGTGATGGGCCCAAGCTGCGTTGGGTGCCACCCCGCTGTGAACATGCTTCATCCTCATCCTCCTTCACCTCCTCATCCTCGTCCTCCTCATCCTCCAGTAGTGGGCCCTGGCTGGCCAAATTTGTACCTGGCCTCTGCTTTTGCAAAAAACCTCCCTCTGAGCAACTTCTAAGACACTGGCCTGAAAGTGCTAAAAATTACCCCTCTTCCTCCTCCTCCTCCTGGGTCACCTCCTCTTCCATCATCGCCCTAAGTGTTTTCTCAAGGAGACATAGAAGTGGTATTGTAACGCTGATAATGGCGTCATCGCCACTGGCCATGTTGGTGGAGTACTCGAAACAGCGCAACAGGGCACACAGGTCTCGCATGGAGGCCCAGTCATTGGTGGTGAAGTGGTGGTGTTCTGCAGTGCGACTGACCCGTGCGTGCTGCAGCTGAAATTCCACTATGGCCTGCTACTTCTCGCACAGTCTCTCCAGCATGTGCAAGGTGGAATTCCACCTGGTGGGCACGTCGCATATGAGGCGGTGAGCGTGAAGGCTGAAGTTACGCTGTAGCGCAGACAGGCGAGCAGCAGCAGGATGTGAACGCCGGAAGCGCGCACAGACAGCCCGCACTTTATGCAGCAGCTCTGACATGTCGGGGTAGTTGTGAAGGAACTTCTGCACCACCAAATTCAGCACATGCGCCAGGCAACTCCCAGAGCTGCGACGAGATTTCACCCATTATCGCACACCACCAGGCCGGGCTTGAGGCCCACTGGCATCAACCACTCGTCGGTCTGTTGTTCAATACCCAGCGATACAGATTGCTGTGCTGTGCGGCAGGGGAGGGAGAGGCGTCTCCCTCCCCTGCTCCTCTGATAGGCTGCGGGCCTTGTGCCGGCAGCCTATCAGAGCGGTTCAGGCGGCGCGATGACGTCATTGCGCCGCCTGAGCAGAGTGCAGAGTGGGACATAGGCCGGAAGAGGCCTGCATCCAGCGCTTCCAGGGAGGTAAGTATTGGGTGGGGGGACCCTGGACCCTATTGGGGGGAGAGAGCCTGCACATGATTTGGGGGAGGGGGAAGCCTGGACCCTGCACATGATTTGGGGGGAGGGGGTTAATGTAGCCTGCACATGATTGGGGAGGGGGGTTAATGGAGCCTGCATATGATTGGGGGGGGGGGGTTAATGGAGCCTGCACATGATTTGGGGGGGGGGGGTTAATGGAGCCTGCACATGATTTGGGGGGAGGGGGGGTTAGAGGAGCCTGCACATGATTTGGGGGGGGGGGAGGTTAATGGCCCTCACCTGTGGGGAGATTGGTGTACTTATAACAATTTTATAGACAAATGATAGTATTTACAGTCGCGCGGGGGGCGCGAAATGTTTTCTTCTTCCTGGGGGGGGCATGACAGCGAAGGCACGGCTCTCTTGGAGAAGTAGTGGCGGTTGGGAACAACAGACTGTGGGACAGCCATCGCCCTTAGCTGTTTGAAGTTGTCTGTGTCCACCAGCCTGAATGACAGCATTTCAAAGGCCATCAGAGATGTGCGGACTCTGATGAGGTGGTATTCCCATGTCCTCATCATCAGGAAACATCAGTGATTGTGCATCAGTGCATTCTATGTCTTCCACCACCGGGGAAGGGCTAGGTGGATTCCCTTGGGAAACCCTGCCAGCAGAGTCTTCAAACAGCATAAGAGACTGCTGCATAACTTGAGGCTCAGACAGTTTCCCTGATATGCATGGGGGTGATGTGACAGACTGATGGGCTTTGTTTTTAGGCGCCACCTGTGCCTTTCTGCAGAAGACTGGGTGGGAGATAATGTTGTGAACGTGCTGGATCCACTGTCGGCCACCCAATTTACTAGCACCTGTACTTGCTCAGGCCTTACCATCCTTAGAACGGCATTGATCCCCACCAAATATCGCTGTAAATTCTGGCGGGTACTGGAACCTGAGGTAGTTGGTTCACTAGGAAGTGTGGCTGTGGCAGAACGGCCACGTCTTCTCCCAGCACCAGAGGGTCCACTAACAACACCACGACCATGTCCGGGTCCCTTACTAGATGTTTTTCTCATTGTTACCGTTCACCACAATAAGAAAAAAATTATTTGGCCCAATGTATTGAATTCAAATTCAGGCCTTTTTTTACAGGCACCTAACACTATCTGGCTATCTATTTATGTACCGTATTACACTAATCCAGGCACAGCAGTAACCACAGATTTAGGGGAATATCAATTGTAGGCCTAGTATTTAGGCCCTGGATGAAAGGTATCCTTTTACTGCCAGATTTACACTTTGAGATGAACAGTAGCGTTTGAAAAAATATATAGGATTATGCTTTCAGCACTTGTATTTTAACACTTTGTGTAATATACCCTTTAACGGAAAGAAATACACTTAGAGATGCAAAACAGTGTGTGCAAATGTAGAGGATTATGCTGTGTTTTAACACTTACTGTAATATACCCTTTAACAGAAAGAAATACATTTGGAGATGCACGCTGAGTGTATTATACCCTTTTACGGACAGATTTACACTTGGCCTGCAACAGCTGGAACACCAGATTTTGGGTATTGCTATTTTGGCAATTGAATTTCACCCCAAAAAAAAATATATCCTTTGACGGACACTATTAAACTTGGCCAGCCACTGCTGGGACACCAGATTTATGGTATTGCTATTTTGGCAATTGAATTTCACCGCAGAACAAAATATATCCTTTGCCGGACACTATTAAACTTGTCCAGTCACAGCTTTACTGTATTTCTATTTTGGCAACTGAATTTCACCGCAGAAAATAATAAATCCTTTGACGGACACTATTTAACTTGGCCAGCCACTGCTGGGACACCAGATTTAGGGTATTACTATTTTGGCAATTGAATTTCACCCCAGAAAAAATACATCCTTTGCCGGACACTATTAAACTTGTCCAGTCACAGCTGAAACACCAGATTTACGGTATTTCTATTTTTGCAACTGAATTTCACTGCAGAAAATAATATATCCTATGACGGACACTATGAAACTTGTCCAGTCACAGCTAGAACACCAGATTTACTGTATTTCTATTTTGGCAACTGAATTTCACCCCAGAAAATAATAAATCCTTTGCCAGACACTATTAAACTTGGCCAGCCACTGCTGGGACACCAGATTTATGGTATTGCTATTATGCAATTGAATTTCACCCCAGAACAGAATATATCCTTTGCCTGACACCATTAAACTTGTCCAGCCACAGCTGGAACACCAGATTTACGGTATTTCTATTTTTGCAACTGAATTTCACAGCAGAAAATAATATATCCTATGACGGACACTATGAAACTTTTCCAGTCACAGCTGGAACACCAGATTTACGGTATTTCTATTTTTGCAACTGAATTTCACCCCAGAAAATAATATATCCTTTGAAAGACACTTTGAAACTTGTCCAGTCACAGCTGGAACACCAGATTTACTGTGTTTCTATTTTGGCAACTGAATTTCACTGCAGAAAATAAAAAAACCTTTGACGGACACTATTAAACTTGGCCAGCCACTGCTGGGACACCAGATTTACAGTATTGCTATTTTGGCAATTGAATTTCACCCCAGAAAAAAATATATCCTTTGCCGAACACTAATAAACTTGTCCAGTCACAGCTGGAACACCAGAATTTACGGTATTTCTATTTTTGCAACTGAATTTCACTGCAGAAAATATTATATCCTATGACAGACACTATGAAACTTGTCCTGTCACAGCTGGAACACCAGATTTACTGTATTTCTATTTTGGCAACTGAATTTCACCCCAGAAAATAATAAATCCTTTGCCGGACACTACAGTATTAAACTTGGATAGCCACTGCTGGGACACCAGATTTACAGTATTGCCATTTTGGCAATTGAATTTCAACCCAGAAAAAAATATATGCTTTGCTGGACACTATTAAACTTGGCCAGCCACTGCTGGGACACCAGATTAACGGTATTACTATTTTGGCAATTGAATTTCACCCCAGAAAATAATATATCCTTTGCCGGACACTATGAAACTTGTCCAGTCACAGCTGGAACACCAGATTTACGGTATTTCTATTTTTGCAACTGAATTTCACCGCAGAGAATAATATATCACTATGACGGACACTATGAAACTTGTCCAATCACAGCTTGAACACCAGATTTACGGTATTGCTATTTTGGCAATTGAATTTCACCCCAGAACAAAATATATCCTTTGCCAGACACTATTAAACTTGGCCAGCCACAGCTAAAACCACTGATTTATGGTATTGCTCTTTTGGCAATTGAATTTCACCCCAGAACAAAATATATCCTTTGCCGGACACTATTAAACTTGGCCAGCCACTGCTGGGACACCAGATTTACAGGATTGCTATTTTAACAATTGAATTTCACAGCAGAAAAAAATACATCCTTTGCCGGACACTATTAAACTTGGCCAGCCACAGCTGAAACCACTGATTTACGGTATTGCTATTTTGGCAATTGAATTTCAACCCCAGAAAATAATATATCCTTTGCCGGACACTATTAAACTTGGCCAGCCACAGCTGAAACCACTGATTTACGGTATTGCTATTTTGGCAATTGAATTTCACCCCAGAACAAAATATATACTTTGCCGGACACTATTAAACTTGGCCAGCCACAGCTATAACCACTGATTTATGGTATTGCTATTTTGGCAATTTAACTTCACCCCAGAACAAAATATATCCTTTGCCGGACACTATTAAACTTGGCCAGCCACTGCTGAGACACCAGATTTAGGGGATTGCTATTTTGGCAATTGAATTTCACCACAGAAAAAAATCTATCCTTTGCCAGACAGCAGACAGTATTACACTTGGCTAGCCACAGCTGGAACACCAGATTTAGGGGATTGCTATTTTGGAAATTGAATTTAACCCCTCAATAAAATATAGAAATTTCTGAAGCCCCTGATGTAGGATATAGGAAAAAAAAACTAGTATTGATGAATTGATGGACTTGGTGGCAGCTTGTGCTGGGGTACCACAAGACTAAAAACCAGTAAACAATTAACTAGCAGAAGTTGAATGATTCGCAGCTGTAGATCGATCACTTCATTAGGTGTTTTTCCTGCCTAATCTCGCCCTCACAGCAGCTGCGTCCTATCCCTACACTAATCAGAGCAGAGTGACGTGCGGCACTACGTGACTCCAGCTTAAATAGAGGCTGGGGACCTACTCTAACTTTACAGCGCAGCAGTGCGCGGCGACCACCGGCGCCTCAGCACCTCACCAGTTGTGGCACAACTCTAACCGCTTAGGCGTAAGGTAGTTTCAGGTGGGATAGGGTGCATTCTCTCGGTAGCCACGACCACAAATAATGTTTTAGAGCGTCAGCTGAACATCATACACTCGCATATAATGTTTGAGCATCAGCAGTACAGGATGCACTTGCATATAATGTTTTAGAGCATCATTTGGCCAGCATGCACTCACATATAATGTTTTAGAGCATCAGCTGAACAGCATACACTCGCATACGTTTTAGAGCATCAGTTGAACAGCATGCACTCACATATAATGTTTTTTCAAGAGTCAGCTCACCTGCAGGCACTCGCATATAATGTTTTAAAGCAACAGCTCACCTGCAGGCACTCGCATATAATGTTTTAGAGCTTCAGCTCACCTGCAGGCACTCGCATATAATGTATTAGAGCATCAGCTCACCAGCAGGCCCTCGCCTCTAATGTTTTAGAGTGTCAGCTCAGCTCAGCAGCAGGCCCTTGCCCCTAATTTTTTAGAGGCTTACCAGTAGGCCCTTGCTCCAAATGTTTTTGAGGTTCACCAGCAGGTCACCAATCATAATTTTTCAAGGGTGTGTATGATGCCCTCCTTTATGTGTAATAAAGGGTGTATTGTAGTGTCGGTTCCTTGTAATTTTTGGCAGCCCTTTAACTTAGTGCATAGGCTTTATGAGTGTAGGGGTCCCAGTTCCTGAACAATTGTACCACAATCTGAATAAGGCCCTCCTTTATGTGATATACAGGCTATTTCAGAGTGCCTCTTGCTTGTAATTTTTGGCAGCACTTGCACTTTATATACAATTGAATATACAGGAAAAAATGTTTCCTAACAATTTTTCCTGTGAAATAGATTTTTTTTGGGGGGGTTTGTGCGTATTTTTGTCAGTCTGTAAAAGTGGCGTACAACTCGGACAACATGGTTCCCAGCAACAACCTGGGAGTCCAAGATGCATCCAGACATCGTCCCCATGCTGTTACCGTTTTTACCATTTCGGTGGTTTCTGTCACTTTCTGACCTTTTCCAATGGACCAGGCACCCTCCCCTCTTCAGAGCAGGGGGTGCCTGGTTGTCTCCCATTGACTTCCATTATACTCGGGTGCTCGGCCGAGCACACGAATATAGCAATGAGTTCGGGCCGAACACCCGAATACTTTGGTGCTCGATCATCACTAGTTAAGACAACATCTTAAAGACCAATTAAATCTCAGAACTTCCAAGCTCTTCCTATATTTTTAACAGTTGATATATGCACATGGTGATAAAGGGGGCCGTCTGATGTCCTCTTTGATTAAGAAATAGAAATCACTATCTCATATATCATCAGTTACAAATGCTCACGGCCAAGAAGTACATACAACGCCTGACATCGACTAAAGCCCTTCAGGCCTTCTACGCAGGGTTATAAAATCTGATTAGATCACCAAACACTTAATACCTCTAGAGACCAGGTTACAGAGTCCATTTTGGCTTCCCTGAACCTGCCTACAATAGACCATCAGGCTTCTAAAGAGCTAGTGAGGCCAGTATCATTGGAGGAAATTACATCCATTGTCAAGAGTTTCTCCCTTAGGAACAGCCCAGGACCTGCTGGCCTCCCATTACAATTTTATAGAACTTTCTCTGAGCTCTACCCACACTTGTCCACATTATGTAATGATCTATTAACTGGGGCCTATATCCACAGACAAACACAAGAGGCATATGCAACCCTGATCCCAAAAGAAGGAAAGGACCCCCAGTTATGCGGCAGCTATCGGCCAATCTGACTCTGAATTCTTTAATTATTTGGCCACCTGTCGAATTTTAAAATGAATGCTAACAAATTGAAGGTGATAAACATCACCCTAAAACACTCAGAGGTACTAGATATAAAAGCTTCCACACCCTTTACACGTTGCTCTGGCTCCATGAAATACTTGGGAGTATGGGTCCCAAACCATCTCTCTAAGCTGTATGACCTTAATTTTATTCCATTGTTATCTTAGGTTTCAAGGCTTCAGAAGTCTTATGATCTCCTCCTGATCTCCTGGATGGGCAGAATGAATCTGATAAAAAGCTACATTGTCTATTCGATTACCTGCAATTTTCTTTAAGATATTGCGACAAGCATTCTCACACTATGTATGGAAAGGCAGGAGACCTAGGTTGTCATACACCCTGCTGACCAGGTCCAGATCAGAGGTGGGAATGGGACTAACAGATAGAGATGTCGCGAACATAAAATTTTCCGTTCACGAACGGCGAACGCGAACTTCCTAAAATGTTCGCGAACAGACGAACTGCCATAGACTTCAATAGGCAGCCGAATTTTAAAACCCACAGGGACTATTTCTAGCCACAGTAGTGATGGAAAAGTTGTTTCAAGGGGACTAAGACCTGGACTGTGGCATGCCGGAGGGGGATCCATGGCAAAACTCCCATGGAAAATTACATAGTTGACGCAGAGTTGGGTTTTAATCCATAAAAGGTATAAATCACCTAACAATCCTAAATTCTTTTGAACAACGTGGTTTAAAACATCCAGTGTGTGTATACTATCAGGTATGATGTTGTTTCGATCAGGTAGTGTAAGGGTTACGCCCGCTTTACAGACATTGACAGACCAAACTCCCCTTTTAATGCACCGCAAACAACCGCAAACAGTCCATTTGCACAACCGCAAACTCCCCATTTGCACAAGGTTGGATACCAAGCTAGACATGTCCCGGTGATGTCATTGAAGCTTTCTTCCTCCACCCAGCCACGTACAACACCAAGGGTCCCCGAAAGGGGAATTTAATAGATTTTTCGAACGGGGAGATGGTTAAAAAAAACTCTGGCTCCCTCCCCTTTGTTTTAATCCACGGTCACTGGGTCTGCGCCGTGCAATTTACTCTCACACCCGATATGAGTGGTATTTTCTGTAGTTCTCTTCTCATCAGTTTAATATCTGTTACGTCCCCAATCTGGGGTCCATTTATTGAATTGATTTTTCGAACGGGGAGATGGTTAAAAAAACACTGGCTCCCTCCCCTTTGTTTTAATCCACGGTCACTGCGTCTGCGCCGTGCAATTTACTGTCACACCCGATATGAGTGGTGTCTTAACTAGTACTATTTGTATCAGTTTAATCCCTGTTACGTCCCATATCAGGGATTGCCTTTTGTGAAAAAAAATGTAGGCCGGGTACCTTCGACTGCCTTCACAGTGACAGACCAAACTCTCATACACCAAACTGAATTGATTTTAGGAACCGGGAGATGGAAAAAGCAGCTTAGTCGGTCCTCTTGCTCCCAAATTGGGGCACTGCGCGTGCACAGAGCAATGTGCTGTGACACCCTATATGAGTGGTGTCTTAACTAGTACTATTCCTATCAGTTTAATCCCTGTTACGTACCCTATCCGGGGACGTGTGTCGAATTGATTAACCATTGTCGAATTAACGAACCATTACGACATCATGAAATAATTTAGTTCTGAGCTCTGTACTTGCTTTGTATTGGAATTGATAGGGATTTTTGTAATTGTCTGCATTATTTCTAATAAACTATTAAGGGACTTTATTATGATTTTTTATTTTATGTATTAAAAACCCATACAACTTAAAAAAAAAAATGAGGTAAATGAATTTTTTTCTATGAAATATTATCCAGCCGTCCGATCGCTTTTGGTTTGACCATAATGAAGCAACGGCCTTATCATCTGGGGTGTGGCAACATTGCCAACACACTCATAGTGATGATGATTGCTTCATTGTGATACGCAAGCCCCTTCACCACAACAAGGTAACGATCACGAAGGGGAATTGACACTTGTATGTGCCTTTTTTTTTTGGTTTGTTTTTGCAGCCACAGTGCTGCACCATAGGACAGCAATATTAGGCATGTACACATGCCTGAAAAATAATGGCAGTGTTGCAGCCGCTGTTGTAGCAGCGGCCGGAAAAATTAATGTTTTCCAGGCAGAAAAGTGACTAAAACATTGCGGCTTGAACCCCAGTTGGTGGCGGAGAATTCACGAAAGTCATCCGGTATGCAGACATTAAATACAGCAGCGTGGGGACCATTTTGAGGCCAAGGCATGTCATCAGGCCTTTTGTTAGTCAAACGTATCCCCCACTGTCAGTCCCTTCGGGATCCATGCCTCATTCATCTTTATGAAGGTGAGGTAATCAAAACTTTTTTGACCGAGGCGATTTCTCTTGTCAGTGACAATGCCTCCTGCTGCACTGAAGGTCCTTTCTGACAGCACACTTGAAGCAGGGCAGGCCAGAAGTTCTGTCGCAAGCTGGGATAGCTCAGGCCACAGGTCAAGCCTGCACACCCAGTAGTGAAGGGGTTCATCGCTCCTCAGAGTGTCGATATCTGCTGTTAAGGCGAGGTACTCTGCTACCTGTCGGTCGAGTCGTTCTCTAAGGCTGGATCCCAAAGGGCTGTGGTGATGTGTAGGACTGAAAAAGCTCCGCATGTCCTCCATCAACAACACATCTGTAAATCGTCCAGTCCTTGCCGTCGTGGTAGGAGTAGTATTACATACACCTCTTCCCTAGTTAGATTCCCATTGTGCTGTGACATCCCCCTTATAAGGTGTGTAAAGCATAGTTTTTAGTTTGGTTTTGAACTGCTGCATCCTTTCCGACTTTCGGTAATTTGGTAACATTTCTGCCACTTTCTGCTTATACCTGGGGTCTAGTAGCGTGGCCACCCAGTACAGGTCGTTCTCCTTCAGACTTTTTATACAAGGGTCCCTCAACAGACATGACAGCATGAAAGACCCCATTTGCACAAGATTGGTTGCAGAGCTACTCATTTCCCGTTCCTCGTCCTCACTGATGTCATTGACGGTTTGTTCTTCCCCCCAGCCACGTACAACACCACGGGTCCCAGATAGGTGACACAACGAGCACCCTGGGGTGCCTGCTGTGGTTGGTCTTCCTCCTCCTCAAAGCCACATTCCTACTCTGACTCCTCTTCCTCATACTCCTCTTCCAGCATTGCCGCAGGTCCGGCAAGCGATGATGACAAGGCTGTTTCTGGTGGTGATGGTGACCACAACTCTTCCTCTTCATGCTCATCTACAGCCTGATCCAGCACTCTTCGCAGGGCACGCTCCAGGAAGAAAACAAATGGGATGAGGTCGCTGATGGTGCCTTCGGTGCGACTCACTAGGTTTGTCACCTCCTCAAAAGGACGCATGAGTCTACAGGCATTGCGCAGTAACGTGGCAAAAAAATTCCCAGCTCCGCAAAGGCTGTCCTAGCACCCCGGTCATACAAATACTCGTTGATGGCTTTTTCTTGTTGGAGCAGGCGGTCGAACATTAGAGTGTTGAATTCGAGCGTGTCGGGCTGTCGCAAATCAAGCGCCTCACTAGCATGTTGTTTCGCCGCTGAATATCGGAAAAGTGCGCCATGGCCGTGTAGGGATGCCTGAAATGGCCACACACCTTCCTAGCCTGCTTGAGGACATCCTGTAAGCCTGGGTACTTAGACACAAAGCGTTGTACGATGAGATTCAACACATGTGCCATGCACGGCACATGTGACAACTTGCCCAAATTCAATGCCGCCAGCAAATTTGTTCCATTGTCACACACCACTTTGCCGATCTCCAGTTAGTGCGGGGTCAGCCACTGATCCACCTGAGCGTTCAGGGCGGACAGGAGTGCTGGTCCTGTGTGGCTCTCTGCTTTCAGGCAAGTCAACCCCAAGACAGCGTGACACTGTCATATCTGAGATGTGGAATAGTCCCTGGGGAGCTGGGGGGATGCAGTTAATATGCAGCCAGACGCCGCAGCAGAAGAGGACTCAACCGAGGAGGATATCGAAGAGGATGGAGTAGGAGAAATAGAGGAGGTGGCAGTAGGCCTGCTTGCAAGTCGTGGCAGTGTCACCAACTCTTCTGCAGAGCCACGCATTCCATGCTTGTCAGCCGTCAGCAGGTTGACCCAATGCGCAGTGTACGTGATATACCTGCCCTGACCGTGCTTTGCAGACCAGGTATCAGTGGTCAGATGGACCCTTGCCCCAACTCTGTATGCCAGAGATGCCATGACTTCCTTTTCAATAACATAGTAGAGGTTTGGGATTTCCTTTTTTGAAAAACAATTTCGTCCGGGTACCTTCCCCTGTGGTGTCCCAATAGCGAATTTTTTTTTGAAGGCCTCAGACTCCACCAGCTGGTATGGTAAAAGCTGGGGGGCTAAGAGTTCCGTCAAGCCAGCTGTCAGACGCCGGGCAAGGGGGTGACTCTGTGACATTGGCTTCTTATGCTCAAACATTTCCTTGACAGACACCTGACTGTGGGCAGATGAGCAGGAACTGCTGAAGGTGAGAGGCGGAGTGGCGGGTGGTTGAGAGGGGGCAGGGAGGACAGCAGTAGTTGACGTGGCTTAAGATGCTGGACCAGGAGGAGCATGGTGGCTTTGAGTTTGTGTGCTGCTTGTACTCATGTGTTGATCCCATAGGCGTTTGTGATGTGAGATCATGTGCCTTCGCAAAGCAGTTGTACCTAGGTGGTTGTTGGACTTCCCACGACTCAGTTTCTTTTGGCACAGGTTGCAAATGGCATCACTGTTATCAGAGGCAGACACACAAAAAAAATGCCACACTGCTGAGCTTTGCAATGACGGCACTCTAGTGGTGGCAACAGCATGCGTTGATTGGCGTGCTGTCTGGCTAACCCCGGGTGCCGATACATGCTGTCTGACTGTGCCGCTAGCTCCTTGCGACGACCTCCCCCTGCTTCCAACTCATCTCTTCCTCCTCTCTGTCTCCCCATCTGAACTTTCCCCCTGTTCTTCTTCTCTTTGAGCGGGCACCCGAGTGACATTCACGGACACATCGTCATCATCAACCGCTTCACTTGTATCTGACAATCCAGCAAAGGAAGCAGCAGTGGGTACAACATCATCATCATCACACCGTACGTCCATGTGTGTAATGCTGCCTGACTGAGACATATCCCTGTTATCTACATCCTCTGGCAATAATGGTTGCGCATCACTCATTTCTTCCAACTGAAGTGTAAATAAATCTTCTGACAGATCAAATGAAGTGGCTGTGGTGCTGGTGGTGGTGACTGTGTAAGCCAGTCAACTATGTCCTCAGAATTTTTCGAGTTCGGGGTATGTGGCCTCTGAACACTGGGCATTATTCTAGGGCCAAAGGAAATCACAGCACCACGACGGCCCCTGCGGGGTGGCCTGCCTCTGCCTGTCATTTTTTTTTCTTTTATTAGTGGTACTATGCGTGCAAGGTACTGTGCCACCCGGTATGAGTGGTGGGCACTGGCAGTGGGCACACTACAGTCAGTGGAAGTCGACTTGACACATTGGCAGCAGGCAAGCAACTGAAATTAGACTAAAGTGTAAAAATTAAATGCCTTAGGGCTCTTTGACACTAGCTTTTTTGTTTTCCGGCATAGAGATCCGTCGTCGGGTCTCTATGCTGGAAAAATCCTGATCAGGATTATCCCAATGCATTCTGAATGGAGAGAAATCCGTTCAGGAAACATCAGGATGTCTTCAGTTTAGGACCGGAACGTTGTTTGGCCGGAGAAAATACCGCAGCATGCTGCGCTTTTTGATCCGGCCAAAAATCCTGAACACTTGCCGCAAGGCCGGATCCGGATCCGACGTTTAGCTTTTTCTCAATGGTTACCATGGCAGCCAGGACGCTAAAGTCCTGGTTGCCATGGTAAAGTGTAGTGAGGAGCGGGGGAGCAGTATACTTACCATCCGTGCGGCTCCCGGGGCGCTCCAGAGTGACGTCAGGGCGCCCTACACGCATGGATCACGTGATCGCATTGATCACGTGATCCATGCGCATGGGGCGCTCTGACGTCATTCTGGAGCGCCCCGGGAGCCACACAGACTGTAAGTATACCGCTCCCCTGCTCCCCACTACTACTATGGCAACCAGGACTTTAATAGTGTCCTGGCTGCCATAGTAACCTCAAAGCATTTCGAAGACTGATCAGGATCCTGATCAGTCTTCAAATGCTTTCAGGCGACTTGCGTTCTGACGGATCCTCAGAACGCAAGTGTGAAAGAGGCCTTATTTATCGGCAAGCTACTGTGCCACCCGGTATGAGTGGTGGGCACTGACAGTGGGCACACTACAGTCAGTGGAAGTGGGCCTGACAAACGCTGGCAGGCAACTAACCTTAGATTAAAGAGTAAAAATTAAATGCCTTATTTATCGGCAAGCTACTGTGCCACCCGGTATGAGTGGTGGGCACTGGCAGTGGGCACACTACAGTCAGTGGAAATGGGCCTGACACACACTGGCAGGCAACTAACTTTAGATTAAAGGGTAAAAATTAAATGCCTTATTTATCGGCAAGCTACTGTGCCACCCGGTATGAGTGGTGGGCACTGGCAGTGGGCACACTACAGTCAGTGGAAGTCGACCTGACACACACTGGCAGGCAACTAACCTTAGATTAAAGGGCACACTGGCAGGCAACTAACCTTAGATTAAAGGGTAAAAATTAAATGCCATATTTATCGGCAAGCTACTGTGCCACCCGGTATGAGTGGTGGGCACTGGCAGTGGGCACACTACAGTCAGTGGAAGTGGGCCTGACAAACACTGGCAGGCAACTAACTTTAGATTAAAGAGTAAAAATTAAATGCCTTATTTATCGGCAAGCTACTGTGCCACCCGGTATGAGTGGTGGGCACTGGCAGTGGGCACACTACAATCAGTGGAAGTCGGCCTGAAACACACTGGCAGCAGGCAAGCAACTGAAATTAGACTACAGTGTAAAAATTAAATGCCTTATTTATCGGCAAGCTACTGTGCCACCCGGTATGAGTGGTGGGCACTGGCAGTGGGCACACTAGAGTCAGTGGAAGTTGACCTGACACACACTGGCAGGCAACTAACCTTAGATTAAAGGGTAAAAATTAAATGCCTTATTTATCGGCAAGCTACTGTGCCACCTGATATGAGTGGTGGGCACTGGCAGTGGGCACACTACAGTCAGTGGAAGTGGGCCTGACAAACACTGGCAGGCAAAAAACCTTAGATTAAAGGGTAAAAATGAAATGCCTTATTTATCGGCAAGCTATTGTGCCACCCGGTATGAGTGGTGGGCACTGGCAGTGGGCACACTACAGTCAGTGTAAGTGGGCCTGACACACACTAGCAGGCAACTAACCTTAGATTAAAGGGTAAAAATTAAATGCCTTATTTATCGGCAAGCTACTGTGCCACCCGGTATGAGTGGTGGGCACTGGCAGTGGGCACACTACAGTCAGTGGAAGTCGGCCTGACACACACTGGCAGGCAACTAACCTTAGATTAAAGGGTAAAAATTAAATGCCTTTTTTTGATGCAAAGTCCTGTGCCACACGGTATGAGTGGTGGGCACTGGCAGTGGGCACACTACAGTCTGTGGGCCTGCAACTCCTCACACACAGGCAGGCCAGGCAACTGCGATATATATGGAGAAGAAAAAAAATTGACTAATGTAGGAGCCCTAAAAAGGGCTTTTTGGGGTGCTGTCAGGACGCTGTCCTTACAGCAGAGATCAGATGAGTCTTTCAGGACTGGAGTGGACACTGAATACACTAGCCTAGCTATCGATTTCCCTATTAAATCAGCAGCAGCTACACTGTCCCTCCTCTCACTAAGACTGCAGCTTCCGAATGAATCTAAAATGAATGCTGTCCAGGAGATGGGAGGGTCTGGGAGGGAGGGTATGCTGCTGATTGGCTGGAATGTGTCTGCTGACTGTGAGGTACAGGGTCAAAGTTTGCTCAATAATGATGTATAGGGGGCGGACCAAACATCGCATATGTTCGCCCGCCGCGGCGAACGCGAACAAGCTATGTTCGCCGGCGTATAGTTCGGGACATCTCTACTAACAGAGCCTTATGCATACTATAGAGCTGTGTAGCTACAGAGATGCTTGACTTTAGCAAATCCAGACCAGAATACAGAAATCAGAACACTGGCACAGACATCCCTACAAGATAATTTCCTCAAAGATATCTGGCTTCCCTCCACAACAAGGTTTCGGAAACTATACTTTGACCCAATGATGCAAGGGATTTGTGAAGTGTGGCATTCAATGGAGCCAGAGCTAGCGCCTACTCTGTCTCCATTACTACCGACGGGTCTGCTCCCTGTAGTTGTTGGGAAACCCGTGCAACCATATGCGACAATGTGGCGGATGTTCAATAGGTATCCTTTGGCTCACCTATTCCCTAAAGTTACATACCCGAAGACATTCAGTAGGTAGTCCAGCCTTTCTCTCTCACTTTCTTTCATTATGCTCACTTTACAAGCATCAGCTCTTAGTGACAGCAGGGTCAGTGACAGCAGGGCAACCCAGAGAGAAGGCAGGGAAAGTTCCCAGGTGTCCCTGCCTTCTAGATCGCTGCATACACAGCTCTCAACGATATGCGCTTCCTGTCCAGCCCTGTGGTCATGTGACTGCTGGGGTCAGGAGAGTGCAGGAGCTGTCGGGTCTTTCACAGACCTCGATCAGCCCTGCACTGAGGCTGTACAGTGATGTGTTCTGCTGTACAGCCTCTCTGGGGGCTGTATTTCCCCTGTAACTGGGGCTAATATGTCAGCCCCAGTTACAGGAGAAATCAATAGTGATCAAAAAAATGAAGTTAAATGTCCCCCAGAGGTCTTGTATGACCTTATGTGTATAAAATAAAAAATAAAAAAGTGTTAAAAAAAAGATACATGTAAAAAAGAAAAATCCCCAATTAAGTAATTTTAAAAAATGTAAAAATAGAAACAAATAAATAAAATATACATGATCAATCCTGTCCGATAAACACCATAAAAATATGAAACTATGTAAAAAAAAAATTTGTCATCTTATATCACAAAAAGTGCAACCACAAGTGATCAAAAATGCGTATATCCCACAAAATGAAACCAATTAAATCGTCACCTCATCCCACAAAAAATGAGCCCCTACATAAATCAATCAAAAAATAAAAAAACTATGGCTCTCAGAACATGGAGACATTAAAACATAATTTTTTGTTTAACCCCTTAGTGACCAAGCCTGTTTGGGCCTTTATGACCAAGCGTTTTACTTCCTTTTTTCATGGTCTCGTTCCAAGAGCTATAACTTTTTTATTTTTTCGTCTATATAGCTTTATGAGGGCTTGTTTTTTACGGGACAAGATGTAGTTTTTAATGGCACCATTTTGGGGTACATGTAACTTTCTGATTAACTTTTATTAACTCTTTCTGGGAGGGAGATGGGAAAAATGGCAATACTGCCACTGCGTTTTTACATTATAAATTTTACGGCGTTCATTTTTCGGCACAAATAACATAATATATTTATTCTCTGGGTCAGTACGATTACAGTGATACTAAATACTTATAATTTTTTTTACGCTTTACTACTTTTTTTTGCAATAAAACCCCTTTTATTAACCCAAAAAATTATTTTGCATTGCCACTTCCCAAGACCCATAACTTTTTTATTTTTTATTCTATGGAGTTGATTGAGGGCTTTATTTTTGAGGGAAGACTTGTATTTTTCATTGGTATCAATTTGGATTAAATGCCGCTTTTTGATCGCTTGTTATTACGTTTTTTTTCGGTGGAAACTAAGAATAAATTAGAAATTCTGTCTTTTTTTTTATTTATTTTTTACGGCGTTCACTATAGGGGATAATTTACATGATATTTATGTAGTCTGGGTCTGTACGGACGCGGCAATACCAAACATATGGGGAATATTTTCTTTTTGCAATTTTTTTCATTGACAAGCGTATTTTCAATGGAAACAAAAGCATATATTTTTATTTTATGGAATTTTTTTATTTAATAAATGTGTATTTTTTTTCTATTTTTTTTACAACTTAATAGTCCCACAAGGGGACTATAATATACAGTATTTTGATTGTTTTTAAAATGTAATGCATTATGTCTATAATGCATTACATTTTAATAACAATGCTATTCCAACTTTGACCAGCAGGCTGCGCCAGAGAGGCACAGTCTGCTGGAGATGCCGGAAGACAGGCTCGGGGCCCTGATCGGAAGCTAGGTAAGCTTCTCAGCACATCAGCACCCCGCAATCGCGTTTGCGGGGTGCTGATGGGAGACAGAGGGAGTCCGCTCCCTCTGTTACCACTTTACATGCAGCGGGCGCCATTGCGCCCAGCATGTAAAGTGTTAAACAGCCCGGATCGGCACTCCTGCCGGTTCGGGCTGTTAGAGCAGGGCCCCGGCTCTCATGTGAGAGCCGGGTCCGTGCTCCCCGCTGCACGGGGGAGCTGTGCAGCGCTTAGACTGGGCCGCCATAAAAATGCGGCGGCCCAGCCTAAGGCCCCTTAGTGACCGCCGTAAAAACACGTATGGGTGGTCACTAAGGGGTTAAAAAATGCTATTATTGTGTTAAAGTGAAATAAATGTTAAAAAGTATTCGTATTAGGCATCTGCGTTCGTAACAACCAGCTCTATAAAAATATCACATGACCTAACCCCTCACATGAACACTGTAATAAAAATAAAATAAAAACTGTGCCAAAAAGCAATTTTTTGTCATCTAACATCACATAAAGTGCAACACCAAGCAATCACAATGGCGTATGTCCCCAAAAATAGTACAAATCAAATAATCACCTCATCCCTCAAAAAGTGGGGACCCTAACTAAGACAATCGGTCAAAAAACAAAAAAAGCTATGGCTCTCTGACTATGGAGACACTGAAACATCATTTTTTTGGTTTCAAAAATGCTATTATTGTATAAAACTTAAATAAATAAGAAAAAATATACATATTCGGTATTACTGCATCCATAACAACCTGCTCTATATAAATATCACATGACTAAAGCCCTCAGGTAAACACTGTAAAAATAAATAAATAAATAAAAACTGTGATAAAACAACCAATTTTTTGGTCACCTTGACACATAAAGTATAATTATCAATGATCAAAAAATCATATGCACCCACAAATTGCACCAATAAAAACATCAACTCTTCCTGCAAATTACGAGCCCCTGAACAAGACGATTGGCTGAAAAATAAAAATAATATGGTGTTCAAAAAATGAAGACACAAAAACATTTTTTTTTTTTCAAAAATGCCTTATTATGTAAAACTGAAACAAACAAAAAAAGAAAGAAGACATATTTGATATAATTTCGTCCGTAACAACATGATCTATAAAAATACTGCATGATCTAACGTGTTAGATGAATGTTTTAAAAAATAAAAACATTGTTACCTTGCCTCACAAAAAACTTAATATAGAGCAATCAAAAATCATATATACCCCAAAATAGTACCAATAAAACTGACACCTTATCCCGTAGTTTCCAAAATCTGTTCAGCAAAATCTACCTTCCAAAAACCATATGACGATTTGCTTCTGCGCCTTGCAGTGTGCCCTTACATCAGTTTACAACCATATGTGGGGTGTTTCTGTAAACCACAGAATCAAGGTAATAAATATTATGCTTTGTTTGGCTGTTAACCCTTGATGTGTTAAAGAAAAAAATGGATTAAAATGTAAAATCTGCCAAAAAATGAAATTTAGAAATTTCATCTCCATTTTCCTTTAATTCTTGTGAAAACCCCTAAAGAGTTAACAAATTTTGTAAAATCAGTTTTGAGTAACTTGAGGGGTGTAGTTTCCACAATGGGGTCATTTATGGGGGGTTTCCACTGTGTAAGTCCCACAAAGTGTCTTCAGACCTGAACTGGTCCTTAAAAGCGGGTTTTGGAAATTTTCTTAAAAATTTTAAGAACTGCTACTAAACTTCTAAGCCTTTTAACACCCTAAAAAAATAAAATGTCATTTACAAAATGATGCCAACATAAAGTAGACATATGGTGAATGTTAATTAATGAATATTTTATGAGGTATCACTTTCTGTTTTAAAAGCAGAGAAATTGAGATTTTGAAAATTGCTAATTTTTCAAACTTTTTGGTAAGTTTGAGATTTTTTCATAAATAAAGGTGAAATATATTGACTAAAATTTATGACTATCATAAAGTACAATGTGTCACAAGAAAACAGTCTCAGAAAGGCTTAGATAAGCAAAAGTGTTCCAAAGTTATTACCACATAAAGTGACGCATGTCAGATTTGGAAAATTAGGTCCGGTCAGGAAGGGGTCACAACTAGTAACCATAGTGTGTGGCTTTGTGTAAAAAATACAGTCCTACATCAGCAGTGTCTGCAGCGCAAATTCCATTAATCTGGTTCTAATAGTGTCCATATTCTGTGGATTTATGTGACATACTGTCCGGCCTCCCCAAACAGTTTCTGTATTTCAAATTACATTAATCTGGGCATAATATACTGTCCATATTCTGGGGGTTTATGTGACAGATAGTGTCTGGCATCCAAAACAGATTCTGTATTTAAAATTACATTAATCTGGGCATAATATAATGTCTATTCTGTGGGTTTATGTGACAAATGAAAAATGAAAAAAGTGCCTGCTCTACCTGAGGCTTGCATTATTAAGTGGCTGTTTTCATAAGTGGAGTTAAAGAAACCGGAGTTCTACTGCTGAGTGTCTTTTTGTTGGGATTGCAAGGGATTGCAAGTGTCTGAGTGTGGCGTGAAGCTGCGAACCTAGAAAGTGAGGGGGAGTGGCTTGGCCTACCAGGTGCTATAAATTAGACCACTCAACTCTTCCAGAGCCTGCTCTACCTGAGGCTTGCATTACTAAGTGGCTGCTTTCATAAGTGCAGTTAAAGAAACCGGAGTTTAAGAAAAGGAGCAAGAAACAAAGATTCATTATATCATCCTTGTATACAGTTGGTTTGATTCTAGCTAGTCTTCCTACTGCTACAAGGGGACCACAGTAAGTAAGAATCTTGTTATCACTGCTCTATATTGTATTTTTCCCCCCTCTCTTTTCCTGCGTAATCCCCATTTAGTATGACTTCCATTATTGACAGCGCCGTCCAGTGCACCTCTTGTCTGATGTATGCAGTCCTGGAAAAGCCGTTCGAGGGTGAATATGTTTGTTCGAAATGTGAGCAAATTACCCGTTTGGAATCGCACATCGAGTCTCTAAACAGGCGAGTTGCAACACTGAAAGCCACTGACAATTTGGAAAAGAGTTTGCTGCTCACTGAGCAAGCACTCTATGGGGTAGATGTAGGGGAGGGTCGTGGGGAGGAGGCTGAGGAGAGTAAGGTAGTTAGCTGGGTAACAGTAAGAAAGCGGGGTAAAGGGAAGAGTGCCAGGGAGGCTAGCCCTGATCTGACACACCCCAACAAGTTTGCACGGTTGGCAGATGAGGGAGATGACAGTTCAGAGACGGCACCGCTGCAGCCGGCCACTTCCTCTGCCAGTCAGGGGAATGTCAGCTCCAGTAAGCAGGGGACCAGGAGAGCAGGGCAGGCCAGACAGGTGCTGGTAGTGGAAGACTCCATTATTAGGGGAACAGATAGGGCGATCTGTCACAAAGATCGTGATCGCCAAACAGTGTGCTGTCTTCCCGGCGCTAGAGTTCGACACATCGCGGATCGGGTTGACAGATTACTGGGAGGGGCTGGAGAAGAACCAGCGGTCATGGTCCATATCGGAACCAATGACAAAGTTAGAGGAAGGTGCAGAGTCCTTAAAAATAATTTCAGGAATTTAGGTCAAAAGCTTAGGGCAAGGACCTCAAAAGTAGTATTTTATGAAATACTGCCTGTACTACGAGCCACACAAGAAAGGCAGCGGGAGATTAGGGAGGTTAACAAGTGGCTCAAGAACTGGTGTAGGAAGGAGGGGTTCGGGTTCCTGGAGAACTGGGCCGACTTCTCTGTCGGCTACAGGCTCTATCGTAGGGACGGGCTGCACCTCAATGGGGAAGGGGCAGCTGTGTTGGGGAGAAAGATGGCTAGAAGGTTGGAGGAGTGTTTAAACTAGGGACTGGGGGGAGGGTAATTACATTATAGGAGGGGAAGATAGTGCAGATAGAGACCAGGGGCGAGGTAGTGTGACTGGGGGAGGAATGGAAGGGGGGACTAGAGCAGCTCAGAATGAAAGATGTAGGGTAAAAAATACACATAAACCTCTCAAATGTATGTACAGTTGTGGTCAAAATTATTCAACCCCCACTGAAATTGAGTGTTTTGGCCAATTTGACTTTGATTTTGATCATTTCAGTCATCTTGTTTACAATTAAATCAAAGAGGCACTTGTAAGTCAGACAAATATAACATAACATTTATAATGAAATAACCACAAATGTCTTTTCTGTGCTCACATCATTATCAGTTTTATTCAACCCCCAAGTGACATTCAATCTTAGTACTTAGTACAACATCCTTTTCCAGTTATAACAGCTTTTAAACGTGAAGCATAGCTTGACACAAGTGTCTTGCAGTGATCTACGGGTATCTTCGCCCCATTCTTCATGGGCAAAAGCCTCCAGTTCAGTGACATTCTTAGGCTTGCGCGCTGAAACTGCTTTCTTTAAGTCCCACCAGAGGTTCTCAATCGGATTTAAGTCTGGTGACTGCGATGGCCACTTCAAAATGTTCCGGCCTTTAATCTGCCTTGTTCTTCCTCCTCCAAACATAGCGTTGATCCATGGACCCAAACAGTTCTAATTTTGTTTCCTCAGTCCACAGAACACTATCCCAAAACTTTTGTGGTTTGTCCACATGACTTTTGGCATACTGCAGTCGACTCTTCTTATTCTTTGGAGACAGCAAGGGGGTGCGCCTCTGTTCTTAAGAGTGGTCGTCTTTAAGGGGTTGAATAATTGTGTCAATGAAGAAATCACAAAAAAAACATTTAATACTGTATTACAAAAACAACTGATGTCATTTTAGTTGCATTTGGTTCTTTAAAAAGTCCTTGTAAGATTTCATTCTGAACACATTTACAAATGTAGACTAAATTCCCTAAAACCCTTTACAGCATTGGGGGTTGAATAATTTTGAACACAACTGTACACTAATGCCAGAAGCCTGACTAACAAGACTGGTGAACTGGAATTAGTGATGTGTGAGGAGGACTATGACATAGTGGGAATAACTGAGACATGGCTGGATGATAGCTATGACTGGGCAGTTAATATAAAAGGTTACAATCTGTTTAGAAAGGATCGTCAAAACCGCAGAGGTGGAGGAGTCTGCCTCTATGTGAAGTACTGTCTAAATCTCGTTATTCGAGAATACATCTCTGAGGGACATGAACATGTGGAGTCTCTGTGGGTAGAAATACATGGAGCAAAAACAATAATAAATTACTAATAGGAGTGTATTATAAACCACCTAATATACCAGAGTCCACAGAAAATCTATTACTAAACGAGATAGACGAGGCAGCAAATCATAATGAAGTCGTTATTATGGGGGACTTCAACTACCCATATATAGACTGGGAAACTGAAAGCTGTACATCCCAAAAAGGAAACAGGTTCTTGGCAATAGCCAAAGACAATTACCTTTCCCAAATGGTTCAGGACCCCACTAGAGGGACGACCATACTGGACTTAGTATTAACCAATAGACCTGATAGAACAACAGATGTGCAGGTTGGGGGACACCTAGGAAATAGTGACCATAAAGTAATAACCTTCTAATTATCCTTCAAACGAGAGTTTCTAAAGGGAGGAACAAAAATACCAAACTTCAAAAGAGCAAAATTTAGCCAACTAAGCGAGGCCATAGGCCTAACTAACTGGGACAAAGTCCTTAAAAATAAAAATACAACCACAAAATGGGAGATTTTTAAAAGTATTATAACATCTAATTGTGAGAGGTACATACCTTATAGGAATAAAAGGCTAAGGAACAATAAGAAACCAATGTGGATAAATAGAACCGTAAAGATAGCAATAAATGACAAAAAGAAAGCATATAAATCACTAAAACAGGAGGGGAGCCAGGATGCACTGATAAACTATAAGGAAAAAAACAGAATATGTAAAAAACTAATAAAAATTGCCAAACTAGAGACCGAGAGATTAATTGCCAAAGAGAGCAAAACTAACCCTAAAATGTTCTTTAATTATATAAATAGTAAAAAATATAAATCTGAAGGAGTCGGCCCTCTACATAGCAATGAGGGGGGTGTTGCAGAGAGCGACGAGGATAAAGCAAAACTATTAAATATTTTTTTCTCCACTATATTCACTGAGGAAAACAAACTGTCAGATGAAATGCAGAATGTAAAAGTAAATTCCCCATTAAAAGTGCCCTGTCTGACCCAGGAAGAAGTACAACAGCGACTTAAAAAGATTAAAATAGACAAATCGCCAGGACCGGATGGCATACACCCCCGTATCCTAAGGGAATTAAGTGATGTCATAGCCAGACCTTTATTTCTGATATTTACGTACTCTATAGTGACAGGGAATGTTCCACAGGATTGGCGCATAGCAAATGTGGTGCCAATATTCAAAATGGGTCCAAAAACACAGCCTGGAAAATATAGGCCGGCAAGTTTAACATCTGTTGTGGGTAAACTGTTTGAAGGGTTTCTAAGAGATGCTATCTTGGAGTATCTCAATGAAAATAAGCAAATAACGCCATATCAGCATGGCTTCATGAGGGATCAGTCATGCCAAACGAATTTAATCAGCTTCTATGAGGAGGTAAGTTCTAGTATTGACAGCGGCGAATCAAAGGATGTCGTATATCTGGACTTCTCCAAAGCATTTGACACTGTACCTCATAAAAGGTTAGTATATAAAATGAGGATGCTCGGACTGGGAGAAAATGTCTGTATGTGGGTAAGTAACTGGCTGAGTGACAGAAAACAGAGGGTGGTTATTAACGGTACACACTCAGATTGGGTCACTGTCACTAGTGGGGTACCTTAGGGGTCAGTATTGGGCCCTATTCTCTTAAAAATATATTTATTAATGATCTTGTAGAAGGCCTGCAAAGTAAAATATCCATTTTTGCAGATGACACTAAACTGTGTAAAGTAATTAACACTGAAGAGGACAGTTTTCTGCTACAGAGGGATCTGGATAGATTGGAGGCTTGGGCAGAGAAATGGCAGATAAGGTTTAACACTGACAAATGTAAAGTTATGCACATGGGAAGGAATAATGCAAGTCACCCGTACATATTAAATGGTAAAACACTTGGTAACACTGACATGGAAAAGGATCTAGGAATTTTAATAAACAGCAAATTAAGCTGCAAAAACCAGTGTCAGGCAGCAACTGCCAAGGCCAATAAGATAATAGGTTGCATCAAAAGGGGCATAGATGCCCGTGATGAGAACATAGTCCTACCACTTTACAAATCACTAGTCAGACCACACATGGAGTACTGTGTACAGTTCTGGGCTCCTGTGAACAAGGCAGACATAGCAGAGCTAGAGAGGGTTCAGAGGAGGGCAACTAAAGTAATAACTGGAATGGGGGGACTACAGTACCCTGAAAGGTTATGCAAATTAGGGTTATTCACTTTAGAAAAAAGACGACTGAGGGGAGATCTAATAACTATGTATAAATATATCAGGGGTCAGTACAGAGATCTGTCCCATCATCTATTTATCCCCAGGACTGTGACTGTGACGAGGGGACATCCTCTGCGTCTGGAGGAAAGAAGGTTTGTTCACAAACATAGAAAAGGATTCTTCACGGTTAGAGCAGTGAGACTATGGAACTCTCTGCCTGAGGAGGTGGTGATGGTGAGTACAATAAAGGAATTCAAGAGGGGACTGGATGTATTTCTGAAGTGTAATAATATTACAGGCTACAGCTACTAGAGAGGGGTCGTTGGTCCAGGGAGTTATTCTGATTGCCTGATTGGAGTCGGGAAGGAATCTTTTTCCTCTTAAGTGGGGAAAATTGGCTTCTGCCTCACAGGGGTTTTTTGCCTTCCTCTGGATCAACATGTAGGAAACAGGCCGAACTGGATGGACAAATGTCTTTTTTCGGTCTTATATACTATGTTACTATGTGACTATGTATTTCAAATTGCAACAATCTGGGTCTAATATAATGTCCATATTCTGTGGTTTTATGGGACATATACTGTCCATCATCCGAAAAGAGTGTCTGATGCACAAATCTAAATAATCACAGCATGTGCCTCTCTGTGTCAAATACTGTACCACAGGTGAAACCAGTGTATTTTGGGGAAATTTACATCATTTGTGCAACATTTAGAGTCCACAGCATGTGCCTCTCCGTATCAAATACTGTGCCACAGGTGAAACCAGTGTATTTTGGGGAAATTTACATTATTTGTGCAACATTTAGTGTCCCCAACATGTGCCTCTCTGTGTCAAATACTGTACCACAGGTGAAACCAGTGTATTTTGGGGAAATTTACATCATTTGTGCAACATTTAGTGTCCACAGCATGTGCCTCTCCGTATCAAATACTGTGCCACAGGTGAAACCAGTGTATTTTGGGGAAATTTACATCATTTGTGCAACATTTAGTGTCCACAGCATGTGCCTCTCCGTATCAAATACTGTGCCACAGGTGAAACCAGTGTATTTTGGGGAAATTTACATCATTTGTGCAACATTTAGCGTCCACAGCGTGTGCCTCTCTGTGTCAAATACTGTACCACAGTTGAAAGCAGTGTATTTTGGGGAAATTTACATTATTTGTGCAACATGTAGTGTCCACAGCATGTGCCTCTCCGTATCAAATACTGTGTCACAGGTGAAACCAGTGTATTTTGGGGAAATTTACATCATTTGTGCAACATTTAGTGTCCACAGCATGTGCCTCTCCGTATCAAATACTGTGCCACAGGTGAAACCAGTGTATTTTGGGGAAATTTACATTATTTGTGCAACATTTAGCGTCCACAGCGTGTGCCTCTCTGTGTCAAATACTGTACCACAGTTGAAAGCAGTGTATTTTGGGGAAATTTACATTATTTGTGCAACATCTACTGTCCACAGCGTGAGCCTCTCTGTGTCAAATGCTGTAGCACAGGTGAAAGCAATGTATTTTGGGGAAATTTACATTATTTGTGCAACATGTAGTGTCCCCAGCGTGTGCCTTTCAGTGTCAAATACTGTACCACAGGTGAAACCTGTGTATTTTGAGGAAATTTACATTATTTGTGCAACATTTAGCGTCCACAGCGTGTGCCTCTCTGTGTCAAATACTGTACCACAGGTGAAACCAGTGTATTTTGGAAAATTTTACATTATTTGTTTAACATCTACTGTACACTGCGTGAACCTCTCTGTGTCACTGTACCACAGTTGAAAGCAGTGTATTTTGGGGAAATTTACATTATTTGTGCAACATTTAGTGTCCACAGCATGTGCCTCTCTGTGTCAAATACTGTACCACAGGTGAAACCTGTGTATTTTGGGGAAATTTACATTATTTGTGCAACATTTTGTGTCCACAGCATGTGCCTCTCTGTTTCAAATACTGTACAACAGGTGAAACCAGTGTATTTTGGGGAAATTTACATTATTTGTGCAACATTTAGTGTCCACAGCATTTGCCTCTCTGTGTCAAATACTGTACCACAGGTGAAACCTGTGTATTTTGAGGAAATTTACATTATTTGTGCAACATTTAGTGTTCCCAACATGTGCCTCTCTGTGTCAAACACTGTACCACAGGTGAAACCAGTGTATTTTGTAGAATTTTACATTATTTGTGCAACAATTAGTGTCCCCAGCGTGTGTGCCTCTCTGTGTCAAATACTGTACCACAGGTGAAAGCAGTGTATTTTGGGGAAATTTACATTATTTGTGCAACATGAAGTGTCCCCAGCGTGTGCCTCTCTGTGTGAAATACTGTACCACAGGTGAAACTACTGTATTTTGGGGAAATTTTCATTATTTGAGCAACAATTAGTGTCCCCAGCTTGTGTGCCTCTCTGTGTCAAATACTGTACCACAGTTGAAACCAGTGTATTTAAGAGAATTTTACATTATTTGTGCAACATCTACTGTCCACTGCGTGAGCCTCTCTGTGTCTAATACTGTACCACAGATGAAAGCAGTGTATTTTGGGGAAATTTACATTATTTGTGCAACATGTAGTGTTCCCAGCGTGTGCCTCTCTGTGTGAAATACTGTACCACAGGTGAAACTACTGTATTTTGGGGAAATTTACATTATTTGTGCAACATTTAGTGTCCACAGCATGTGCCTCTCTGTTTCAAATACTGTACCACAGGTGAAACCAGTGTATTTTGGGGAAATTTACATTATTTGTGCAACATTTAGTGTCCACAGCATTTGTCTCTCTGTGTCAAATACTGTACCACAGGTGAAACCAGTGTATTTTTGAGAATTTTACATTATTTGTGCAACATCTACGGTCCACAGCGTGAGCCTCTCTTTGTCAAATACTGTAGCACAGGTGAAAGCAGTGTATTTTGGGTAAATTTACATTATTTGTGCAACATTTAGTGTCCACAGCATACGCCTCTTTGTCTCAAATACTGTACCACAGGTGAAACCACTGTGTATTGGGGAAATTTACATTATTTGTGCAACATTTAGTGTCCACAGCATGTGCCTCTCTGTGTCAAATACTGTACCACAGGTGAAACCAGTGTATTTTGGGAAATGTACATTATTTGTGCAATATCTAGTGTGTTTGCATTTCATACATATCACTGACATATACTGTACTTTATCCGAAGACGGTGTATTCTACTCTGTGGCATTATCAGGGCTACATCTCCTGTGTAAAGTGTGCGCATCCCAAATGCCTATTTTAATTTATTGGCGCATACACTTACAAATCCTACACTACTGTATGTGTGACATACTTTTAAGCATACATAACATTTAATATTAAGAATGCGGCCAGTAAGGGACATGCAAGTGGCCGTGATGCTGATGGTGCACGCAGAGGCCGTGGCCCTGGGCGCAATGAAACTGAGTAAAAGAATGTAGCTGAGGGCCTGCAGGCGCGCTAACCCTCTAAAACAGTTGATGGCGAACCTTTTTGAGACTGAGTGCCGAAACTGCAACCCAAAACCCACTTATTTATCGCAAAGTGCCCACATGGTCATTTACCCTGAATACTACAGTCCAATATAGTATATCTTCCATGTTCCTTATCATTTAGCTATAGCTGTAGAGTGCCAGCATGCCACGTGTCCTGTTTGGACATCCAGTAGTTGTAAGGCACAGAGCAATCACTGAGGACGCTGACACGGTCTGCTATGTACTCCTTCACATCTTTAACAATTTTTCCCGCCTTGTGACACTAGACCGCCCATCAGGGTGAGGGTGCTGGCGGGGTGTCATGAAACTGTTCCAGGCCTTGGAGAGTGTTGTCCTGCCTCTGTGGGAACTGCTGTGTGTTCCCCTCATCTCCCCTTCTGGGTTGCCCAAGGAACTACGTTTTCAGCTGTAAATTTTTCCGCAATGACATTCTGTTCTGTTATAATTATGGTTTGTGGTTGTATTATTGGTGTTATTATGGTTGTAAAATATGTTATGGTTCTTTGGTTCTTTATAAGTTAATTAACAGACCATGCCATTGATTTACCTCCACTCTCGTTATGTTTTTAGTTATATTAATGTATAAGTTTGAGATGTTTGTTGTGCATGGGATATATATGCTTGATGATTGCCCTGTGTGTGATCTTGCCGACCTCAAAAGCCGCCACCAATTTACGGACATTATCAGACACAACTATGCCTGGTTGTAGGTTGAGTGGCGAGAGCCACAGCTTTGCGGCGGTGTGCTGTTTGTCACAGAAGCAAATGAGTTTCAGCACGGCCTGTTGCATTTCCCCACTGCCGTGCTACACTGCTTTCAGCTACTGACTGAAGGCTGACTGCTGCTTTAAGATGAGAATTCAGAGTTTGAAGTGTAGGCAGAGGTGGAGAAGGGGGGGTTGCAGTCACTAATGTAGGTGGTGGCGGAAATTCTGATGGAAGTAGTGGCCGCAATCCTTGGCGTCGGTAGCACCTGTGCCATCCCTGGGTACGACTCGCTACCGACCTCCACAAGGTTAACCCAGTGTGCCGTCATGGAAATGTAGTGTCCCTGGACAAAAGCACTTGTCCATGTGTTCGTCGTTAGGGGATCTTCCCAATAACTGCGTTGGTCAGGGCACAGGTGATGTTACAGGACACAATTAGCGTTTTAATGCGGGACGGCACACTGGGAAAAATAGCGGAGGCTGGGGACTGAGTAACGAAGGAAAGCCTCAGTGTCCACAGGCCTAAATGGCAATATTTCCACGGCCATACATTTTGAAAGGTGCACATTTAGTGCTATAGCCTGTGGGTGGGAGGCTGGCTATTTGTGCTTACGATCAAAGGCCTGGGGTAAGGACATCTGTACGCTGTGCTTGGACACAGAAGTGGTTGTGCTAGCTGATGGTGCTTGAGAAGGCCCTGCTGCAGGGCGGGAGTCATCCAGGCCTGTGTCTAGGACAGAGAATTGGCCAGCACGACACACAGGAGAGGAAGAGGAGGCAGTGGTGTGACCCACAGACACTGATTGTGGTTCAGGGGTTCGGCCCACCTATTAGGGTGCTTGGATGACATGTGGCGGATCATGCCGGTGGTGGTGAGGTTGCTAGTGTTCACAACCCCTACTCATTTTGCCTCCAGTGTACAGTTTTCCCCCATTATGTTCCCGGGTTTGAGTTTTTATTATTATGGTTTCAGTTAGAGTTAATGGATAGGATGTAAGATATGTTATGGTTATTTGTTTATTTAT
The DNA here is from genome assembly GCA_033119425.1 of Bufotes viridis. Lineage (NCBI taxonomy): Eukaryota > Metazoa > Chordata > Amphibia > Anura > Bufonidae > Bufotes > Bufotes viridis. Next base: position 79,909,970 of record CM065596.1, read on the forward strand.
GAGTTCTTATTTTGGTATAGCACAGTTACAGTTAGCAAATTACAATTCCTTTATCGTCCCCCACTTTCCTTTAAAAAAGCTCCACACTGCAGAACACCTACCACTTGGAAAGGGACATTTCCGCAAGTGGGAACAGTTGCGGGCCTATTTGGTGTGGCCCGCCTTCTACCTTTTGCCACCCCACAGCCTCTTCCAGCCTGTGTCGGTGCTGTGGATCCCTCCTCCCTCTGTCCTCGCTCAGTGATGTCATCTTCCCCCATCTCCTCTTCATCACTCTGGTCATCCTCCTGACTTGTGTTGATCTAACAAGACCCTCACTCATCGACAACTGTGTCTCATCCGCATCATCCACCAAATGAAACACTAATTGCCATTCCCCCCGTCATCTTCTTCTGACTGTGGATGCTGAAGAGTTTGGGGATCAGTGTATAAGATATCCTAATGTCCCTCTTCAAGGAGGGTCAGCTCACCTTCAGACCCTCACCTACAATTTTTTGGGGGGCCAGCTCACATGGTATATTTTTTTCTATGTTTCAGACTTGGAAACAAACATAATTTTCTTTCCTTCGGTGGTGAATTTTACAGGATTGTTTTTTATATTGTGGCACAGGGGTAAATAATTCAAATACATTTTTTAAATATGTCAGGCTTGACTCAATTTTCTCCTCTGTCTTTTGAAGATGCCTTTTTTAGGAGATATTAGACCCTTTCGCATTTCGGGCCTTGAGGAATTACAGTTGTCAGCAGATACTTGAAAGCATGTCCGTTTCCAGGGGGGAATGATCATTCAGGAATTCTCTTTTATCCTGGATTTGTCTTTTTAAGGATTGACCATGTTTTTTTCTATTGTGGAGAACATTTCTGGTAATACAGTCAAATGTTGATATCCCTGGTTTGAAAACGAAATCTTTTATAAAATCTCATGTATATCTTTCTTTGGGGTAGACAATTAAATTTCAAGATAGTCAGATAGCAGCTTTAAATTGTGGTATACAGTAGTTCCGGTAATGAGTTTCCATCATGTAAAGAGGCAACAAATGCTGACTGCCATTCCCTGCACTAACTCAGCAGTGTAACATTACCGCATGAAAAAATTATTTTCAAAATTCTCTAAAATTGTATTGTACCTGTTGCTGACCGCCATTCCCTGCGCTAACTCTGATATGTGATGTTATCTGGAACCAAAACGAAAACTTCGATTAGAAATTGGTCTTTCTTTTTTCGTAGCCGGTGCTGACCTACATTTCCTGCGCTAACTCTGCTATGTGACGTTATCTATACCCCCCAAAAAAATTTTATTTGAAATTGGTCATTCTTTCTTGGTAGCCTGTGCTGACCGGGTCACTTAACTTCTTAGGTGGTCAGATCAGCAGGCCCTTGCTCCTAATGTTTTTGAGGGTCACCAGCAGCCCATCAATCATAATTTTTCAAGGATGTGTATAATGCCCTCCTTTATGTGTAATAAAGGGTGTATTGCAGTGCTGGTTTCTTGTAATTTTTGGCAGCCCTTTCACTGTAAAAGTGGCGTACAACTGGGACAACATGGTTCCGAGCAGTGACTTTGGAGTCCAAGATGCATCCAGACATGGTCACCATGCTGTTCCCGATCCGTTTCAGTGGTGTTTCTGTCACTTTCTGACCTTTCCCTATGAACCAGGCGCCCTCCCCTCATCCGAGCAGGGGGTGCCTGGTTGTCTCCCATTGACTTCCATTATACTCGGGTGCTCAGCCGAGCGCACGAATATCGCGGTGTGTTGGGACCGAACACCTGAAAACTTTGGTGCTCGCTCATCACTAGTCTTCTTTCTTCTTCTTGCAGGACCTGCAAAGGGACCTGCACTGACGTCATCGAGCTCACCACACGGTGAGCTCGATGACGTCAGCGCAGGTTCTTTTGCAGGTCCTGCAAGAAGAAGAAAGAAGGCGATAACGGCTGCACGATCAAGTGGATTAGGTGAGTTATTTTTTAACCCTCAATGGACATTTTACTTAGCATTCTGTATTAAAGAATGCTAATATAATAAAGTAAATGGACTTTCATAGGGTCCCAGGGCTCATCCCTATTTATTAACTCTCCTTAGCAACCATCCGTGATTTTCACGCAGCCCCATTTACTTCTATGGGGCCTGTTTTGCGTGAAAAAAGCAGAATATAGAACATGCTGCGATTTTCACACAACACACAAGTGATGCGTGAAAAACATTGCTCATGTACACAGCCCCATTGAAATGAATGGGTCAGGATTCACGTCACGCATTGCACCCGCGCGGAAAACTTGCCCGTGTGAAAGGGGCCATAAAGTGAAAGTCGGATCTGCAGAATGCAGCTTGGTCTTGAAGGGATTAAAGGGCATCTGTCAGCAGATTTGTACCTATGAAACTGGGTGACCTGCTGCATGTTCGCCTGGTAGCGGAAGGCATCTGTGTTGGTCCCATGTTCATATATGCCAACATTGCTGAGAAATATGTTTTAATATATGCAAATGAGCCTCTATGAGCAATGGGGGTGTTGCTGTTACACCTAGAGGCACTGCTCTCTGCACTTGCACCCCCTCTACACTTTGATTGACAGGGCCAGGCAGTGAAACTGTCATCACGCCTGGCAGTGTCAATCAAAATGGAGAGGCGCGGCAGTTGCAGAGAGAGAGAGAGAGAGAGAGAGAGAGGAGCCTCTATGTGTAACATCAACACCCCCATTGCTCTTAAAGCCTAATTTGCATATATTAAAACTTCATTTTTCTCAGCAATGCTGGCAAATATGAACATGGGACCAACACAGATGCCTTCAGCTGCCAGCACCTGCTGACTGATGCCCTTTAACTATTGGAGGACCTTGCGATTTTCCATCTTTGCATTCTTTGTTCTTTACTCACCACTTTCCCAGAACCATCATTTTTTTATTTTTCCGTTCACATAGCCTTATGAGGGCTTGTTTTTTGTTGGACATGTACTTTCTAATGGAACTATTTAATATTGTATACAATATAGTGGGGGGCTTGAAAGAATTCCAAATGGGGTGAAATTGGAAAACAAACGCAATTTTACCACAGTTTTATGGGGGGGTTTACAGCGCTCCCTGTGCAGTAAAATTGACCTGTTTCCTTCATTCTCCAGGTCAGTACGATTACAACGATATTACACTTGTCACATAGTTTGTTTAAATACTGAAAAAGAAAAACCTTGAAAAAAAAAAATTCTTTTCCTCACCATATTCTGCCCCTATAAGGCCTCTTTCACACGAGCGTGTCCGGATTAGGTCCGGATGCGTTGCGGATGCGTTCAGTGAAAACTGAACGTTTTCACAGGCAAAGCCATTCAGTTTTGCCTGCGATTGCGTTCAGTTTTTTCCGCGCGGGTGCAATGCGTTTTGATGCGTTTTTCACGCGCGTGATAAAAAACTGAAGGTTTACAAACAACATCTCCTAGCAACCATCAGTGAAAAACGCAACGCACCCGCACTTGCTTGTGGATGCAATGCGTTTTTCACGCAGCCCCATTCACTTCTATGGGGCTAGGGCTGCGTGAAAAACGCAGAATATAGAACATGCTGCGATTTTCACGCAACGCACAAGCGATGCGTGAAAAAAAACGCTTATGTACACAGACCCATTGAAATGAATGGGTCAGGATTCAGTGCGGGTGCAATGCGTTCACATCACGCATTGAACCCGCACGGAAAACTCGCCCGTGTGAAAGGGGCCTAACTTTTTAGTAGTTATGTGTAGAGAACTGTGTGAGAACTTTTTTTTTTTGCGGGGCGATGTGTACTTTTTAGTGATTGTGTGTGACTTTTTTATCACTTTTACTACATTTTTGGGGGGAGGTTAAGTGACAAAAAATAGCATCATTGGTAATTTTTAATTCTGTTACGGCATTCCTTATATGGGATAAATATTGTTATATTTTAGTAGTAAAGGCATTTCCGGGTGTTGTAATGCCTATAATCTGAAGTATCCTTGAAGACGCTGTACTGTGGTATCTCTGCTACACAATCCCTCCACTGTCCGTGTAAAACCCTAAAATGGCTGTCCTGTGTGTCTAATTGTTTTCTATCAGAGACACGACAGACACGTCCTATCACATCGGTTGCTGAGCTCACAATGGCGTCTTTGCTTCAGAGTTAGGGCTCTTTCACACGAGCGGATGCTGTGGGGGTAATCTGCTGTGTGAGAGAGTGCCAAGCCCTGTTCTGGACAGCAGAGACACGGAGCATTAACATGATTGATAATGCTCTTTGCCGCTCTTTGATTTTTTTTACTACAAAATCACAGTGAGATAAAGTTGTCACTGATTTTGTAGCAAAAAGGTCACAGAAAGGCAAAGAGCATTATTAATCATGTTAATGCTCTGTGTCTCTGCTGTCCGGAATGGGGCTTGGCACTCTCTCACGCAGTGGATTACCCCCACAGCATCCGCTCGTGTGAAAGAGCCCTTAGAATAGGACCTGAGAGACCACCCAATATCTTCTCTCCTGATTGGCTGTTAGGCTGATTGCAAAGCATTGTGGGCATTTACACTGACCAGAGCCCACCCGGGCTCTTCTGATCCTCAGTCCTCAGCCCTGTTTCTCTGGCTAGTGTACTTTATTTTGAAATTAAAATGGAGGGCCCCATTTTGCGCAATTTGTCTGAAGCAAATCGTCCAAACCTCAGAGATTTATTTACAATCAGTTTGCTGGCATTTGGTCATCTACTACATGAATGGCTGGAGTAAGACTAGTTTCACACTAGTGTTTGGGTGGTTCTGGCAGAACAGGCTGTCTCTCTGGATCCAGCATTGCTGGAAGCTACACGAATGCCATCCGACCCAATTAACTACAATGGGGACCAGTGGAGATCCGGCTGCAACCCAGCAAATGGACAGAGAAACAGCCGGACAAATTCCAAGTTGCGGCCAGATCTCCGCTGGTCCCCATTATAGTTAAAGGGGTTGTCTCATTATGGACAATGGGGGCATATTGCTAGAATATGCCCCCATTGTCTTAAAGGTGCAGGTCCCACACCTTTATCGCGAAAGGAGCCCCGCAAGTGGAGGAGGGCGCACTGCGCATGGGCAGCCGCCATCCATTCAATTTCTATGGGGCCGGCGAAAATAGAAATGAATGGGAGTGGGGGCCGCGCATGTGCGGTATGCTCCCATTCACTTCTATGGGGAGCCGGCTTGAAGTCCTCCAGCCACTACCTTGCGGGGCTCCGTTCTCGATATAGGTGCAGGTCCCAGTGGTGGGACCCACACCAATAAGACAATGGGGGCATATCCTAGCGACATGCCCCTATTGTCTGTGACGAGACAACCCCTTTAATTAGGCTGGACGGCATTCATGTAGCTTCCAACTATGCTGGATCCAGAGAGACCCGGCAGGCTGTTCTCCTGCCAGATCCCGAACACTAGTGAGAAACTGGGGTAACTAATGGAAGGTGGATCCAGTGTTGTGGCCTCCATTGAGCCTTCCCAGCAGCTCCTTATCTCAGACATCTCCAGGAAGAGAATCAAAGCTCACACAGTCTACACCTTGCCAGCAGCCTCCTGGCATTGTGCCCACCAGCCAGTGTAATAGGGGTACAGATACTTATGGGATCTAGTCTAGATCCAGCCCCGGCCAACTCCTCAAATAAGAAATGAGGGCATCATCATGAAGAGGAGGAGCAGGCACACTGACGGAGACGTGAGGTACACACACACTGGAGGGAGGGATCACAAGGGAAGCATGGCCGGGGACAGCGAGCAGGCTCTGCCGGAGCACACGGAAAACAACGGCCAGCCGTTCCTGATCGGAGTCAGCGGCGGCACCGCCAGCGGCAAAGTGAGTCTCGTGCTGGGGCCGACTAGGCCCGGGGCGGGGGCAGCGGGCACGTGGCAGGGTATCATTGAGAGGGCTCGGTGCTGAACGCGTGTACTCCACGCTGCATACAATGAGAGCGGCGGCGGCGGCAGACAATGCTGTCTGCGGCAACAAAGGGGCTTTCCTGGAGTGCGGGGGCCACACTGCCCCAGTCATCCTTTCCAGCCGGATGGTATGAATAATTCGTTATGTAGCGTTGTCTATGTGATGCCGGTTCTGGTATAAAATACGGACGTGGTAACCCTGGACTGAGGACGATGCGGCTTCCTCCTCAGTCTGTAACGTGTGCTACAAGCTTCATCCGGTGTCGTTACAAGGATCTGGTTAACCCTTTGAAGGCAAGGCGCTAGCTAATCAACCCTTCGTAGTCGGGCGGAGCTGAAGGTGGAATGGGATGCAGTATGTGGTCTGAGCCCCCTCCTTTATATCGGGTTCATTTTCTTATTTCGCAACGTGTGCCCTGGTAGGCAGTGACTACTAGACGATTGGAGAAGGGCCCCGGAATGAGCATGAGTAATCCATACCGGGAATGTGCCGTTCTCTCTCTAGGTTACTTCAGAAGGAGAAATTCTTCTTTGGTGAAAGTGGTTTAGGCCTGAGGAGATTTATGCAGAACCATGCAAGCAGTGTGAGCAGCCATCTAAATGTCCGGGCAGGCATCTGCCGTATGGAAATCTGGTGGCCTAAAACCCTATTGCTCAGATTTAGGCGTCCGTGGGACCACCGTGTCCTTGTTAAGGACTGCGGGTGCGGAAATAGGTCAGTAGTAGGGATGAGCGAACTTCTGTTTACAGGGTTCGGATTGTCTAAGAATACCGTTATGGATTCCGCTGCCATGGTCCGTGGTAGCGGAATCCATATTGGATTTCTTAGATAACCCGAACCTTGTACGCTGAACTTGAAAACAGAAGTTTGCTCAACACTAGTCAGTAGGTCCACATTCCCCAAGATGTGGCGGAAGGACAGGTTTTATCTCTTGCATCTCATAGGCACGGACCCGAAAGCCCATGGAAGGGGTAAAAGATTGAACATGTCTTATCCTTCCTTGCATCTTGTGGATCGCGGACCCATTGAAGCCTGCAACACGGGCACGGCAGCCCCATGGTTGTGTGCATGAGGCTCTAAAGAGGTTGGCCTCTCACTGGCTACGGATGACTATATGGCACTTACTAATAAAGCCTTTTTTTAAAATCTTCTCTGCCATTTGCTGTATTTCATTAGCTATTATTGGGCACGTATTCTGTGCCATCCACATAATTGAGGGTCATGTGACCAGACGCGTCACTCAGCCTCCTATATTTAAACACACTGGGGGTCATTTACGGAGTGCGATATGTCTTTTTTCGGTGTTCAACTTGCAAACCCCATCTTTGCAACTTTTTATTGTTGCACAGGATTTATTACTTGGGAAGGGCAGAGACTCAGACCTAAATTCTGGCAAATTTACTCACAATTATGACAGTTTTTAGGCATAAATGTTGGTGAAAAACTACTCCACTGAGAGAAACAGCTGCCATAGATGCTCCTTGTTCATGATGAAGCTCAAACCTCGTCATAAATTTGCTGAATCTTTTGGGGTGGGGGGGGGGGCAGTTATTTCAATGGTGGAGACTAAAGGTGACCATATACATTAGTCTAAGGGCTGATTCAGACGACCATATGAATTTTGCGGAACAGGTGCAGACCCATTGATTTCAATGGGCCCGCAAACGATACAGACAGCATCTGTGGTTCCATTCCTCGGCCCCGCAAAAGAAGATAAAGCATGTCATAATCGTGGACAAGAATAAGCATTTTCTATTATGGTTGCTGCCATGTGTGCCGGTATCCGGTCGTGTGAATGCGCCCTAAAGTTGATCAAAATTGACAAATTCAACCAAAATGAACATTTTGGCGGTAGAAATTCAATAACAAATGAAAGTTTTAGCCAAAAGACGATAGAGTTTTAAAGGGGTTGTCCGGGTTCGGAGCTGAACCCGGACATACCTCCATTTTACCCAGGCAGCCCCCCTGACTTGAGCATTGGAGCAGTTCAGGGCAAAGGCATTTTCCGGAGTTCCGGTGACGAATCGGCTCTCCATGGGGCTGCAAGATAGTCACCCGGTGAAAAGAAGTCGGCCATGTTTAAATATTTTTGTCAATAGTTGAAAGAAAGTTCCCAGAAAGATCTTTAATCCATCGCCGATTTCATTGGAAGTGTAAGGGCAATTTGAACAACTGTGATGGCCAATATAGACTAAAGTGTGAATGTTAAACTGTCAACCAGCTTCTATCTAAGGCTACTTTCACACTAGCGTTTTGGCTTTCCGTTTGTGAGATCCATTCAGGGCTCTCAGAAGTGGTCCAAAACGGATCGGTTTTCCCCTAATGCATTCTGAATGGAAAAGGATCCGCTCAGAATGCATCAGTTTGCCTCCGATCAGTCTCCGTTCCGCTCTGTAGGCGGACATCAAAACGCAGCCTGCAGCGTTTTGCTGTCCGCCTGATGAAGCGGAGCCAAACTGATCCGTCCTGGCACACTATGTAAGTCAGTGGGGACGGATCCATTTTCTCTGACGCAATCTGGCACAATAGAAAACTGATCCGTCTCCCATTGACCTTCAGTGGTGATGGATCTGTCGTGGCTATAGAAGACATAATACAACTGGATCCGTTCATAACGGATGCATGTGGTTGTATTATTGTAACGGAAGCGTTTTTTGCACATCCATTACGGATCCGCAAAAACTGCTTGTGTGAAAGTAGCCTAATGTGTATGGCCAGCTTAACCCCTTAAGGACTCAGCCCTATTTCACCTAAAGGACTCGGCCATTTTTTGCAAATCTGACCAGTGTCACTTTATGTGGTGATAACTTTAAAACGCTTTTACTTATCCCGGCCATGTGACCAGGCGCTGCGATGGCCAGTAAACCCAGCCTCCTCCGCCCCTCTCGCTCTATTGGTGGAAGCAGCACAGGGGGAGGGAGAGACTGCCTCTTTCTCCCTGTGCTGCCGAGGAGAACATGGCCGCGCTGAGAGCGGCGCAGCCACGTTCTCTGATACTGGGCTGTGCAGTAGCGCAGCCCAGTATCGATAAAGTATCGATTGGGTATCGAAACTTCGATACCCGAAACAACTCTAGTGTGAACATGCACAAACAGCTGCAGATTATTGTGTCCTCCATAACAGGAGAAAAGGAGCCTTGTACCAGCCCTCCAGGTGTCATGCCAGCCATATAGTGCAGCACTTAAAAGGGTCCTATTCTGGAACATTTAAAGCAGGTTTTCCGAAATCCACTTTTAATTGGGGCTCCAGAACGGTGGGGGTCTGACACTCTGCACCCCGCAGCCACATCCTTGAACAGAGCAGGGAACACCGCTCCGTGTAGTGGTTGTGCCGGGTTACTGCACCTCAGCCCTGTTCAAGGTCTCTATTCAGCCTGAATTGGAGCAGGTAGATGGAAGAGCAGCTCAAGCTTCAACCTTTGGGGCTGGAGGGGGACAAACAGACAGCTAGTAATTCTTTTATTACTTCTAGCAGGAATAATAAAGGATTTGCACATCATAGAGTGAAGAATAGAATTCAAGCAGCTGATAAAACAGACATATCAGGAGAGGTTCCAGGTCCTCTTTAAGGGCTCATGCACACGATCGTTGTGGTTTTGCGGATACTGGTTATGTGCATTCCACATTTTGCGGAATGGATCGGCCGACTCCTAATAGAACAGTACTATCCTTGTCCGTAAGGCTACTTTTACATCAGCGTTTTTCCTTTCCTGTCTTGAGCTCTGTCATAGGATCTCAAACCCGAGGAAAACACTTCAGTTTTGTCCCCATTTATTGTCAATGGGCACAAAACTGAACGGAACGTGCCAGAACGCAATGCATTGTGTTCCCATGCTGGACAGAAAGATGCTGCAAGCAGCATTTTTGAGTGCATCATGGGATGTAAAGAAAGATGTATACGGCATGAAACACAATGTAAGTTATTGATGCTGGATCCGTTGTTTTGGACTCACAAGAAATTATCTTTTTCGTCTTTGTCATTTTAGAGATAACGCAAGATCCGTTCATAACGTTGTATTATCCTAACGGAAGCGTTTTTGCTGATCCATGACGGATCCAGCAAAAACGCAGATGTGAAAGTAGCCTAATGTGGACAATAATAAGACATGTTTTTCGGAACAGACATACAGCCACAGTTTCCATTTTTTTGCAGCCCCATTGAAGTGAATGTTTCTTCATATGGGTCGCAAAAAAACCAGAATGGATAAAGACAAAAAATAAGTTTGTATGCGTGAACCCTAAGCAACAAACCATGCAATGCTGGAGATTAGGATTGGGCGACATATCGGTATTTACAATATAGCACAGTATTAAGAATGGGCAATATATCACAGTTTCTTAATTACAGCAATATTTTAGTGACAGTGCTGACCACTTCTTAATGGGTGCCATGTAGGTGTGTGCAGATGCAGATCCTGGTCACTGCATCCAGCGTACAATACACATTGGCTGTGACAGTATCGCTGTGTGGCCCTAGCCTTACGCCACCTGGCCCTGTCACTCACAATGGAGAGGGTGCGGCAGTTGCAAAGAGAGGTGAGCCTCTAGGTGTAACAGCAACGCCCCCGTTGCTCCTAGAGGCTTATTTTCATATATGAAAACTTAATTTTTCTCAGCAATGCAGGCGCATATGAACATAGGACCAAGACAGGTGCCTTCAGCTGCCAAGTGCACATGTAACAGGTCCGTTTCATAGGAACAAATCTGCTGACAGACGCCCTTTAAGTCACTGGAGTTTTGTGCCAACTATATTTACTTGAGACATAAATTCAAAATCTTTGCTAAGAAAGTGACATTTTTGAGAAGATGTTTCCAATTTTAATGTTATGGGTCAAGGGGCTTTTCTATTTCACCACCATGATGCAGCCCTCTCAAATACAGCCAGGAGGGCTTTGTGGATGAAGTCCTGTCTGGAGATGAAGTATCTAAAATGAAATTGTGTTTGATTACTTTTTCTGGAGAATATCTCTTTTGGCCCAGTTCTGGACAAAATCCTTGAAAAAGCAACGGATAAGAAAAAAGGTTTTCCTGAGGAGAAAACTCAAAAAATATGATTTTCCTTTCGCCCCTATGGTGGTCAAGAATGATCATCTAGGGGAAAAGGGAAAACGGTTCGGTGGAGCTACCACAAAGGGGCAGAGGATTTCTTCTCAATCCCCAGAACAAGTCTAGCGACAAACAATGACACTTGTTATCCCAGTGGAGGAAAATAACATCAAATCCTTGGGTTCTGATTCTGAATATTGTGGAGAAAGGATACAAGATAGAGTTCTCGTCTCTTCCCCCAAACAGATACATGATCACATCTCACAGTTCAAAATCATCCCTGGAAAAAATCTGGAAAGAAGTCCTAGACTTGCTGAAACCGGACGGTTAATACCGGACTATAATAAATCTAAAACATCTAAACAAACATATTTTGTACATGAAATTCAAAAGGAAGTCCCTGAATTCTGCCATCCCTTTAATAAAAAGAATGTGTTGATGAGCAATGATTTAAAGGACGCTTACTACCATGTCCCGATATTGGAACAGTCTCAGAGGTATCTAAGATTTGCTCTAAAAGATCTAAAAGGAGGCGAACTTAATTTTCAGTTCACAGCCCTTCCGTTCTGCATTTCATCAGCCCCCTTAATATTCACCAAGCTCGTTATAGAAATTGTAGCTCATCCAAGGAAGGAAGGCTTAACAATAATTCCTTAGTTAGACGATTTTTTAATAGTGGCAGATTCCCGAAGCCAGATGGAGCGTGATGTAGACAGTTTCTTACTGCTCTTAGAGGAACTAGGATGGGTGATAAACCTAAAAAAACCAGTCATCCTTTCTCCCAGAAAAGATAAATGCCCTGAGACAAAAAGTTTGAAGCTTTCAAAAGAGGAGTTATTGTTCCATAAGAGAAGCGATGAGTCTATTTGGGGTTTTAACGCCATGCATAACATCTGTATCTTGGTGCCAGATTCAGTTCAGGACCCTAGACTCCTGGCTACTGAAAGGATGGGACAAAAGACAGATATCTTTAGATACTAAAATTCTAATCCCGGAACTTGTAAAACTGTCCCTCATCTGTTGGACCATCTCATCAAACCCCAACAAAGGGGTAGTATGGCAAGACACTGTTCATCCAAATTCAGACGGATTTTACCAAGGTCTTTGGCCAAGGGCCATAACAGATCGGTCAGCAAACTACAGAGAGCTTCGGGCTGTATGGGAGGCTCTAGAAGCCGCATAAGGTCTCCTAAAGGGTCATCCTCTAAAAAACTTTTCCGACAGTATAACAGTATCCTACTTAAGACACCAAGGAGGGACAAGATCACATGAGCTGATAAATCAGGGAAAATATTTTCATGGGCTGAAAAAAACTGTTTTCTTTCAAAGGTGGTATCAGACTTCCATAGAAATCAGGAAATAATCCTTTGCTCTTTTTGTAGTAATCCTAAAAGTTACATTTTTTAGCTGTCAGAAGAGTGGTACTAAAGTATCTGGAAGTTTCCAAAAGCTATAGAAGGGTAGACAACCGTCTAGTCCAATTTAGGGGGAAAAAACAAGGGGAAGACAGCCTCCAAATCCTCCGTTGCTAGGTGGATTAAACAGACTATCAGTAACTGTTACCTGATTCAGGGTCTTCAGTGTCCTGTAAAGATTAGGGCCCATCTCACCAGGGGTGTATTCTCTTCTTATGCAGAAAAAACCTGGTGCATCTTTGGAGCAGATCTGCAAACTGGTCCAATCTACATACTTTTATTAGACATAGGCTTTATTTAACAGGATCATCAGACCGATCTTTCGGTAGAAAGGTTCTTTAGGCCATCTGGTGATTGGTGATTGGCCTTAATTGGTGATCTGTTAGGTCTCCAATGATATGCCATCATGGTGGTGATATGGAAAATCTGAATTACTGGTAATTCCTTTTCCGTGAATCCACCATGACGGCACTGAATTCCCACCCAAAAAAAAGGATTGTATGTATAATTAAACATGTACGTACTTGTTATAATAAATAGTAAATAGGCACTATAGTAGTTTGATAATGTGGTGGGAGGGGGCAATTTATTCTTTCTCTGTTTTCCTGCCTCTACAGGTGAGGGGTCAGTCTCCAGTTTTATGCAGTCATGGTGGATTCATGGAAAAGGAATTGCCAGTAAGACTAATTCAGATTTTCACAAACAGTGTTTAGAAAAAAACAGTTTTTTTGCCATTTTTTTAAAATACTTTTTGTGTTTTGGGTCGTTAGTATTTTATTCCCAAATGCAGCATGTTGTAGGAGTCACTTTTTCATTTGTTTTCTCAGACTCTGAGACGAATGCAAAAAAGTCACCAAAAGCTCTAAAAAATAAATAAAAAATCCATGGTGTTTTTCCCCACAAAGTTTGTTTTATGTTGACCTTTATTAGGTACCCAAAGGTAATGCGGTGTGTGATGTAACCATGTAATTACTGTGAGTGGTGTTATGTCTTCAGACTGGTTCTGAGGAATTAGGTGGGGCTGGATTGCATGTTGTCTCATTAAACTGTGATGATACTTCAGCTTCAGGGAATAAGGTCAAGTCTTAACATTATTCCCATCCACACCCCTCCACCTCTTGTCGACAGACGAGATGTAAGACTTTTAGATCCATGGTGATGGACAGAGTAGAAATTCATCAGAAAAGCCTTGATTTCTTATTATTTGTGCCTGTTCTTTCCACCTCTGTTGTCCTTGAGTCAGTGTTTCCTGGATTCTGGTCCAACGTCGTGGTGTCATCTTTCTAGATTGTTTCTCTGTATTCTCCTCTAGATGAAGACTTTTCTTTTACTCTTGAATATTGAGCTCCAGTGAAATAATTTCTGCGCTTTTTTTTTTTTTTTTTCTTTTCACATGCAGACCCTTTTCATCTTTAACAAACCAATAAGTTATTGTTGTGCAGGATGGCCACTATAATTACCACACTGCACAAAGACCGCCATCGCGCCGTGCATGGAGTGGTCTGCTCTGCAGAACACTTAGGGCTCTTGCAGACGAGCGGATGCACTCCGTGTTATCCGCAGCGAGAATGAAAGCCAAGCTGCGCGGTGGACATCAGAGGCACGAGGTAGTAACATGATAGATACTGCTCCGTGCCTCCCTGTGACCTTTTTACTACAAAATCACTGAGATAAAGTTGTCATTAGGGCTGAAACGATTACTCGATTTAATCGAGTAATTCGACACAAAAAAATCCTCGATGCAATTTTTTTGCATCGAGGATTCGTTTGTGTCATGTGACCATGGAGCGGGAGGGCAGCACTTGCTATTACTCCCCGCTCCGTGGTCACCCATCAGGTCATAGTGCACGTAAGCGCGCCCTATGACCCGACACTGTGCAGAGCGGCTGGCAGCGGAGGAGGCGGGGCGCACAGGGGGAGAAGGAGTCACTCTCTCCCTCCCCCTGTGCTGTGCTGCCAGTGTGGGGGGGGGGGGGCGAAGGAGGGGCGGGCGCACTGCGCCACCCATGACAGGACCTTACATGGTACGGCCTTACTAACTAGCAGCTAGCGGCGCCCGGGATGTCCCCGCACTTACAATTATCCCCGGGCGCCGCTCCGTTCTCCCCACTGTGGGCCAGTTACAGTTTCGTGCTCCATGTGCCAATTACTAATATCGGACCAATGGGGAGGAGACATCACCTTCTCTGTGGGCGTTTCTTCTCCCTGCGCTGTCCAATCGCAGCAGAGAACGTCACAGTGCAGGGAGAAGGAACGCCCACAGAGCTGATGTCTCCTCCCTATTGCTCCGATATTAGTAATTAGCATATGGAGCAGGACACTGTAACTGGCACACAGTGGGGAGAGCCGCGCCGTGCCCAGGGATAACTGTAAGTGCGGGGACTTCCTGGGCGCCGCTCCTTGTAGCTGCTAGTTAGTAAGGCTGGACCATGAAAGGTCCTTTGTAATCTTTAATACAGGAGGCAGGGGCTGCGATCAGCGGCAGTTAACCCTCAGGTGCTGCACCTGAGGGGTTAACTGCCGCTGATCTGCTGCCTGCCGCCTGTATTAAAGGTTAATTTTCATTGGTGGTGCAGTGCGCCTCCCCACCCCCCAGTATTAAAATCGTTGGTGGAAGTGGCCACAGAGCAGAGTCCCCTTCCCCCCTCATTGGTGGCAGTGGCCACAGAGCAGAGTCCCCTCCCCCCTCATTGGTGGAAGTTCTGATTGGAGCCCCAGCAGTGTTATAACTGGGCTCCTATCGGTTACCATGGCAACCAGGACGCTACTGAAGCCCTGGTTGCCATGGTAACATTCTTATTAGATTACTCGATTAATCGTAAAAAATAATCGATAGAATACTCGATTTCTAAAATAATCGTTTACTGCAGCCCTAGTTGTCATCGTGATTTTGTAGTAAAAAGTCTCTGTCGCCCCATCCTGCTGATACCCCAATTCTGTCCCTGTTGCTGCCTCTGCTGCCCCTATTACTATACCTGCTGCGTGGCCCCAAATATTTAACCACATCAGCCCCCCTAGCTTAAACACCCTTAATGACCACACTACTTTTTACAATTCTGCACTACACTAATTTCACCGTTTTTTTGCTCCGTCGTACAACTTACCACCCAAATGAATTTTACCTCCTTTTCTTCTCACTAATAGAGCTTTCATTTGGTGGTATTTCATTGTTGCTGACATTTTTACTTTTTTTGCTATTAATCAAAAATGACCGAAATTTTTGCAAAAAAAAGACATTTTTCACTTTCTGTTAATTTTTTTTTAAAAACTACATTTCTATATAAATGTTTCTCTAAATTTATTGTTCTACATGTCTTTGATAAAAAAAAAATCCAATAAGTGTATATTTATTGGTTTGGGTAAAAGTTATAGCGTTTACAAACTATGGTGCAAAAAAGTGAATTTCAGCATTTTGAAGCAGCTCTGACTTTCTGAGCACCTGTCATGTCTCTTCAGATGCTAGAATGTCAGGATAGTATAAATACCCCCCAAAAGACATAATTTTAGAAAGAAGACACCCCAAAGTAATCGCGGAGGGGCATGGTGAGTTCATGTATCATATCATTTTTTTTCTTTACAAAATGGGGTCATTTGTGGGGTGTGTTTACTGTTCTGGCATTTTGGGCGGGTCTAAATTGTGAACAGCCATGTAAAACCTAAAGGTACTCGTTGGAATTTTGGCCACTTTGCGCACCCAGGCTGTAAAAAAGTGTCACTCATGTGGTATCGCCGTACTCAGGAGAAGTAGGGCAATGTGTTTTGGGGTGTATTTTTACATAATTTACAGAGATATTTCTCTCATCCAACATGGGTATATGTAAAAATACACCCCAAAACTCATTGCCCTACTTCTCCTGAGTACGGCGATACCACATGAGTGACACTTTTTTGCAGCCAAGATGCGCAAAGGGGCCCAAATTCCAATGAGTACCTTTAGGATTTCACAGGGCATTTTTACGCATTTGGATTCTCACGCTTTAGAGACCCCTAAAATGCCAGGGCGGTATAAATACCCCACATGTGACCCTATTTTGGAAAGAAGACACCCCAAGGTATTCCGTGAGGGGCATGGCGAGTTCACAGAATTCTCTTTTTTTTTTTTTTTTATACAAAGTCTCATATTCCACTAACGTGACAAAAAATAAAATTTTACATGAACTCACCATACCCCTCACGGAATACCTTGGGGTGTTTTCTTTCTAAAATGGGGTCACATGTGGGGTATTTGTACTGCCCTGGCATTTGAGGGTCTCCGCAATCATTACATGTATGGCCAGCATTAGGAGTTTCTGCTATATACGGGTAATGAGATTTTTTTTTTTCCATTCAGCCTCTGGGCTGAAAAAAAATAATGAACGGCACAGATTTTTTCATTCGCATCGATCAATGTGGATGAAAAAATCTCTGCCAAAATCAGTGACTGCAGTGCGGTGGGCTGGGCGCTAGCTACCTAACAAGTAGCTAACTAACTGGCGGTTATAAGGGACCCTTATGCCCCATTCACACGTCCGCAATTCTGTTTGCGGAACGGAATTGCGGACCCATTCATTTCTATGGGGACAGACTTTGTCCCGCTCGGATCCGGAATTGCGGATCCGCACTTCCAGGTCTGCACTTCCGTTCCGCAAAAATATAGAACATGTCCTATTCTTGTCCGCAATTGCGGACAAGAAAAAGCATTTTCTATATAGTTCTGGCAATGTGCGGATCTGCAAAATGCGGAACGCACATTGCCGGTGTCCGTGTTTTGAGGATCCGCAAAACACATATGGACATGTGAATGGAGCCTTACAGGGGGGTGATCAGGGGTTAATAAGTGAGAGGGGTGTAGTGTGGTGCTTGGTGCTACTTTACAGAGCTACCTGGTCCTCTGGTGGTCGATCCCAGCAAATGGGACCACCAGAGGGCCAGGTAGCGGGTATATCAGACGCTGTTAAAACAGCGTGTCATATACCTCTTTGATGCTTTGTATTTTGCATCTACAGCCTGCCAGCGATTGATCATCGCTGGCAGGCTGCAGTACAACTGCCGAGGCGCGATCTGCTGTGAACGCGCACGTGTTCACGGCAAATCTTGCCTCTCGCGAGATGACGGGCCACGACGTCAAGGAGGAACAAGCCTGCCGCTGCCTGGACGCAGCCCTGCGTTAGGCGGTCGGCAGGCGGTTAATGTACACACAGCACCCCATATTGACAGAAAAACACAGAATTGTTGACATTTTTGCAGATTTATTAAAAAAGAAAAAAATGAAATATCACTTCGTCCTAAGTATTTAGACCCATTGCTCAGTATTTAGTAGAAGCACCCTTTTTCACACCTGGATTTGGGGATCCTCTGCCATTCCTCCTTGCAGATTCTCTCCAGTTCTGTCAGGTTGGATGGTAAATGTTGTTGGTGGACAGCCATTTTTAGGTCTCTCCAGAGATGCTCTGGAGTCAGGGCTTTGGCTGGGCCATTCAAGAACAGTCACAGAGTTGTGAAACCACTCCTTCGTTATTTTAGTTGTGTGCTTAGGGTCATTGTCTTGTTGGAAGGTAAACCTTCAGCCCAGTCTGAGGTCATAAGCACTCTGGAGAAGGTTTTCGTCCAGGATATCCCTGTACTTTACTGCATTCATCTTTTCCTCGATTGCAACCAGTGGTCCTATCTTTGCAGCTGAAAAACACCCCCACAGCATGAGGCTGCCACCACCATACTTCACTGTTGGGACTGTATTGGAGAGGTGATGAGCAGTGCCTGGTTTTCTCCACACATACTGCTTAGAATTAAGGCCAAAAAGTTCTATCTTGGTCTCATCAGACCAGAGAATCTTATTTCTCACCATCTTTGAGTCCTTCAGGTGTTTTTTTTAGCAAACTCCATGCGGGCTTTCATGGGTCTTGCACTGAGGAGAGGCTTCTGTCGGGCCACTCTGCCATAAAGCCCCGACTGGTGGAGGGCTGCAGTGATGGTTGACTTTCTACAACTCTCTCCCATCTCCCGACTGCATCTCTGGAGCTCAGCCACAGTGATCTTTGGCTTCTTTACCTCTTTCACCAAGGCTCTTCTCCCGCGATAGCTCAGTTTGGCCGGACAGCCAGCTCTAGGAAGGGTCCTGGTCATCCCAAACGTCTTCCATTTAAGGATTATGGAGGCCACTGTGCTTTTGGGAACCTTAAGTGCAGCAGAAATTTTTTTGTAACCTTGGCCAGATCTGTGCTTTGCCTCAATTCTGTCTGAGTTCTTCAGCCAGTTCCTTTGACCTCATGATTCTCATTCGCTCTGACATGCACTGTGAGCTGTAAGGTCTTATATAGACAGGTGTGTGGCTTTCCTAATGAAGTCCAAACTGTATAATCAAACACAGCTGGACTCAAATGAAGGTGTAGAACCATCTCAAGGATGATCTGAAGAAATGGACCGCACCTGAGTTAAATATGAGTGTCACAGCAAAGGGTCTGAATACTTAGGACCATGTGATATTTCAGTTTTTCTTTTTTCAATAAATCTGCAAAAATGACAACAATTTTGTATTTTTATGTCTATATAGGGTGCTGTGTGTACATTAATGAGGAAAAAAATGAACTTAGATTTTAGCAAATGGCTGCAATATAACAGTGAAAAATTTAAAGGGGTCTGAATACTTTCCGTACCCACTGTAACTGTTATTTGATAAATATTCAATAAAAACAGATTTTTTTCAGGTGCGGCACCTGAGGGGTTAACTGCCGCGGATCACAGCGCTCGGCCACAGGCAGGTGCTGGCAGTGTATTCCTTTCTGCCTGCGTTTGTATATGAATGGTTATACTTGTCATTGGTGGCCAGTGCTCCCGCCCATCCTCCGCCCCTCTCCCTCTATTGGTTGCAGCAGCACAAGGGGAGGGACAGACTGCCTCCTTCTCCCCGTGCTGCTGTGGAGAACATGGCCACGCTGAGAGCGGCGCAGCCACGTTTTCTGATACTGGGCAGTGCGGCAGCACAGCCTAGTATCGATAAAACACCAATCCTGGTATCGAGCTCGATACCAGAGAAAAGTATCGATTGGGTATCGAAAGTTCGATACCCGCAACAACCCTACTCCCCACTGTGATCTGGCTGCCGCTGTTCCACCAATGAGAAGGTAATATTGAGGAAAAGGGGAGGGGCTGTGGCCGCTGCGCCACCAATGAGAATTACCCTCAATACAAATATAGACTGCGGGTGCCGGCCGTATCACATACCTAGCACCCGGTCTCATTGACAGGAAGCCCCGATCCCGCGAACCGAGGCAATTAACCCCTCAAATGCGGCACCTGAGGGGTTAATTGGCACGGTTCTCTGTCATTGAAGCCAGGTG
Organism: Bufotes viridis; assembly: GCA_033119425.1. Classification (NCBI taxonomy): domain Eukaryota; kingdom Metazoa; phylum Chordata; class Amphibia; order Anura; family Bufonidae; genus Bufotes; species Bufotes viridis. The sequence goes on from CM065596.1 coordinate 79,929,632, forward strand.
CCAGCTGTGTAATATGGCCTGCACCCGCAGTCTATATTTGTATTATGGGGTTAATCACATTCATTGGTGGCGCAGTGCGCCCTCCCCCATAGCCCAGTATTATAAGTTATAATCATTGGCGGCGCAGTGCACCCAACCCCTCCAGTATTATAATCATTGGTGGCAGTGACCACAGGTTCCCTTAACCTCTTCATTGATGGTGCAGTGGTAGCTTCTGATCGGAGCCCCAGCAGTAAAATCTCGGGGCTCCGATTGGTTACTATGGCAGCCAGGAAGCTACTGAAGCCATGGTAAGCTCCCTGCTGCCGTGTGCACAAAGCACAGGGCAGCAGGGACAGTGTAAGATCCTATGCACCCTAAAAGATCTCTATTATGGTGAATAGGACAAGGCATAAACAGATCCCAGGTTCTAGCCCCATAAGGGGGCTAATAGTTTTTAAATAAAGTTATAAAAAACAGAACACCAAAATATAAAAAATTTAAATCGCCCCCTTTACATAAAAAATATATAAACAATAATAAAAAAAAAATTGGGTATCGCCACGTCCGAAAAAACTAAAATATTAACCACTTGACGACTGCCCATAGACAACCGCCCATAGGACGTTTATAGTGCATCTTTGAATGGACGTTTTAGAACGTCCATTCAGAGACTGCATCTGCACGCTAATCTTGCAGATGCTGAGCAGGCTGCCTGCTGTCAGTGACCGCAGGGCAACCCAGAGAGAAGGCAGAGACAGTGCCCAAGTGTCCCTGCCTTCTAAATCGACGCAGACACTGCGCTTCCTGCTCCCGGCCTGGGGGTCATGTGACTGCTGGGGTCAGGAGAGTGCAGGAGCTGTCGGGTCTCTCACAGACCTCAATCAGCCCTGCACTGAGGCTGTACAGCATAGTATTAAACACAGTATTATGCTGTACAGCCTCTCTGGGGGTTGTATTTCACCTGTAAGTTAAATGTTCCCCAGAGGTCTTGTATGACCTTATGGGGGACGCAAAGTGCAAAATAAAAAATTTAAAAAGTGTTTTAAAAAAGAAATAAAAAAAAATGGTTTTACATTTAAAAAAAAAATAAAAAAATTAATTTTTTTAAAAAGTTAAAAATAGAAAAAATAAAATAAATAGGACATATTTGGTATTGCCGCGTCCGTGACGGCCGGCTCTATAAATCTCACATCATCCACCCCGTCCGATAAACACCATAAAAAGAAAAAAAAAATACTGTGTAAAAAAACAACAACATGCAAAGTGCAGCAACAAGCAATCAAAAACGCATATGTCCCACAAAATAAATCCAATAAAGCGGTCACCTCATCCTGCAAAAAATGAGCCCCTACATAAGAAAATCGCTCAAAAAATTAAAAAATTATAGCTCTCAGAACATGGAGACATTACAACATAATTTTTTGTTTAAAAAAGACTATTATTGTGTTGGTGAAATAAATTTAAAAAAAGTATACATATTAGGTATCGCCACATTCGTAAAAACCAGCTCTATAAAAATATCACACGACCTAACCCCTCACATGAACACCATAATAAAAATAAAATCAAAACCGTGCCAAAAAAGCAATTTTTTTTTTGTCACTTAACATCACATAAAGTGGAACACCAAGCGATCAAAATGGCATATTCCCCCCCAAAATAGTACCAATCAAACCGTCACCTCATCCCACAAAGAATGAGACCCTAACTAAGACAATCGGTCAAAAAATAAAAAAGCTATGGCTATTAGACTATGGAGACACTAAAACATCAATTGTTTGGTTTCAAAAATGCTATTGTGTGAAACTTAAATAAATAAGAAAAAGTATACATATTTGGTATTGCTGCATCCGTAACAACCTGCTCTATAAAAATATCACATGATTTAACCCCTTAGGTAAATGCTGTAAAAATAAATAGAAAATGTGTAAAACCACTAACTTTTCGGTCACCTTGCACCGTAAAGTGTAATAATGAATGCCCAAAAAAGCATATGTACTCAAAAATGGTACCAATAAAAAAATCAACTCTTCCTGCAAAAAACAAGGCCCTACACAAGACGATCGGCAGAAAAATAAAAAAAATATTACGTTCAGAAAATGGAGACACAAAAACATAATTTCTTTTTTCAAAAATGCTTTATTATGTAAAAACTGAAACAAACAAACCAAAAAAGAAAGTAGACATTTTTTATCATTTCGTCTGTAACAACCTGCTCTATAAAAATAATGCATGATCTACTGTGTCAGATCAATGTTTAAAAAAATAAAAAATAAACCGTTTCAAAACAGCCATTTTATTTGTTACCTTGCCTCATAAAAAATGTAATATAGAGCAATCAAAAATCATAATAACCCCAAAATAGTACCAATAAAACTGGCACTTATCCCCTAGTTTTCAAAATAGGGTAAATTTTTGGGAGTTTCTAATGTCGGAGTGCATCAGGGGGGCTTCAAATGGGACAAGGGGGGTGTAACGGTGACTCTGTTCTTGGTGGGCAACTAAGAGATTTTACTGAATGGGGGCATCAAGAAGACATTATAATGTATGGGGCAACAAGGAAACGCGAGTACATGTTTTGAGTGTTTTTTTTTTTCCCCCTAAATGTGCATTTATCGCGATATATATCGGTATTGCGCTAAATTTCTTAATATCGTTATCGTGGGAATATTTTTGATATTGCCCAACCCTATATGGGAACGCAACTTAACGGAACAGAATGCATTTTGGAGCATTCCGTTCTGTTCAGTTACAATTTGTCCCCATTGACAATGAATGGGGACAAAACTGAAGCGTTTTTTTCCGGTATTGAGCCGCTATGACTAATCTCAATACCGGAAAACTAAAACGCTAGTGTGAAATTAGCCTTAGACTGTCAGCTTTCAAACAAAATCAGAATCTTATCTTTAGCAGCTCTCGATCCAGAGATATGAGTCGTTAAAACAGAGCACCCCCTCACCCTGCTACCCAAGCTCTGCAGACAGGAACCATCCCTTTATTTTATTCATAAAAATTTCATGTAGTTTCATTGCAGATTTTTTTTTACTGTAGGAATTTGTATTTTGCATGCAAAACATCAGCTATCACTGAGCACTGATGAGTGACGTCAATCGCTAATCGTATCTTTTCTCAATTTTCAATGCATTTTTAAAAAAAAAATCTTATTTCTTTTTCTCCTTAATTTCATTTCAAATTCATTACCGTATTTTTCGCCCTATAAGACACACCGGCCCATAAGACGCACCTAGGTTTTTGAGGAGGAAAATAAGAAAAAAATATTTTGAACAAAAAGGTGTGCCTTTTGGTGGGTTTTGAACTAATGGTGTTATGGGGGGGATCTGTGGATGGCACATGAATAGCATTTTATGCTATGTGTCATCCACAGACCCCCATAACTGTGCCATCCACAAATTCCCATAACATCGCAATTCACTGAATGACGCCCAAAGGGTGGTGGGGGCAGGCATCTACAATACCGTAGTTCTGTAATTACAGCGGGCCCGCTAACTATAGGAATCCTAACTGTAGGCATTTGTATAGGTTTATTAAATCTTCTATATATCCTGTACTTATTATACTACTAACATCCCAGGCAAGAGGCAGGAGGCTGGACCGGCGGACGGGCTCTGGCAGCGTAACTCACTATGTCACGCGCCAGCTCCGCCCACTTTATGAATGAAGAAGGCGGAGCAGGCACATTACGTAGTGAGTTACGTTGTCAGCGCCGGTCCAGCCTCCTGCCTCTTGCCTGGGATGTTAGTAGTATAGTAAGTAAAAGATATAGAAACGATTTAATAAACCTGTACATACGCCTACAGTTAGGATTCCTGCAGTTAGCGGGCCCGGTGTAGCAGAATAGAGTGACTGCACCGGGCCTGCTGTAATGCATAGCAAGATGCCGGCTTCTCCTCACTGCCCACTGATACACCCGCCGACCGCGCTGCGCAGCATGCGGTTAGCGGTATACAAGTGTAAACGCCAGCATTCGCCCCATAAGATGCACTGCCCCCCCCCCCCCCCCACACACTTTTTTTTTTGGGGGGGGGGAGTGCGTCTTATAGGGCGAAAAATACGGTAAATCCCCTCTACATACCCTATAAAAAATAAAAATGTCCCAGTTATCCCAGAGACCGTATTCAGCTGAGGAGGCTTGCGTCCTCATTCCCTTTATGGATAGCCCCAGCTAGGGAGAATCCATTACCTGCATTCTTCTTGTCGTCTTCCTTAAGAAGGTACCCTATGATAACAGCTGAGGCAGCCCACATTGATCCCATATTGGGGGTTCTTGTCTTCATTCTTTTTCTTCATCAATAAACAAAAATAGCCTTTAATATTCCCCTTAAAATATTTTTAGTAGTAACCCGCTCCACATAGGGACAACCAGTATATGAACATGTCAATTATCACATGTATAGTCTCATAAGTTGAACATCACTATCAACCCACCTACCTACTGAACCCTATCCCATTCACTAACCCAACGTCATTATAGGGCATTATAAACTAGCATGTACCAATTGGAAGCTCAGTTGGGAGATCCTGCAACTTTCATTTTTTGTGTTTTTGTTTTTTTCCTGCCTTCCCGGAGGCATAACCTTTTTCTGTTTACATAGCCAGCCGTGTGAGGGTTTGGTTTTGTGGCTCGAGTTATACTTTCTAATGGCACCATTTACTGTTACATACAATGTAGTAGGAAGCTGGAAAAATTCCAGATGGAGTGAAATTGGAAAAGAACATGCAATTCCTCCACAGTTCTATTGGTTTTGTTTTCATTCCATATGTGGTAAAACTGACCCATGCTTCTCATTCTCCAGGTCAGTTTGATATGTGTGTATGTATAAGTTTATATTTCTATAGATACCACATTTATATATAGCTTTTCTTGTAATTTAATCCTGGAGAAAATCTGTACTTTTCATCGCCTAATGTTGTGCAATTGTTAGATTGAGAAGAACGATGGAAATAAATCCACTGAGAAATAGATTCTGTATATTCCCACAACTGCATCCCAGCTGCGCTATGTACCAGCACCCTTAGGGTGCCTTCGCCATATACTGTAATTTTCCATGATGGACAGATCTGCTACAGAATTGAAATGTCTACTATACGAATTCTGATGTGTTTGCAACAATTTGCTGCAGGTTTACCAATTCATAGCAATTCCATGGCAAATCTGCATCAAAATCCCAACGCAAAATATGTGGATTTTACTTTGCATTTGCCTGTATCCTGAAAGTTCTGGTATGTATGAAGGCACCCCTAGGAATTGTGTGCGTGAATGTTTATACAGCTGCCATCTGTACCTTCAGTCACGGAGTCTGAATCAGAGGCGCTTTAATCATATTGAAGGAGAATGGAGATTGCTGTGTTACCCTGTGTCGCTCTAGTTTATTCTCACTGTCTGATACCACTTAAGAAGCGTTGATTGAATGTTCGAAAAGCTCAGATTTACATGCTGTTATCTGCAGAAGTATTTTTCCAGGGAGAATATAGGGTAATACTGAATACCTTACATCGGCACATTTGGACTCTGATCTATCATGCCTTCACTTTAATATTCTGGCTTCAAAAATTTGCACAATGGGGTTTTGGGGACTTTTTGACCTCGCTCGCGCCAAAAATGTTGCAAATTTTTGCATTTTTACACCAAAAGTGGATATGGGTTCACTCCAGATTTATCACTGAGACTATCTAAAAAAAAAAAAAGCTGCAAAATAAGTCACAATTTCACTCCAGTAGGAGGGTGGAGTAGGAAAACTGAAGTAGCTTTTTTAGCCGAAAGTGTTATGCTTAAGGATAAGACAAATTTATCAAAAATGCAACATATGCCAACACAGACTCTAGCAAAACTGACTTCAAATATTAATATAACAGGCCTTGGGGAACACAACTTTACCATGAGCATAAAGCCTTGAAGTACATTCCTATAGCAAATTTCAGGATGCAATGCTTTTGGGGGTTTTCACTTCCTGCCTGGTATTAATTACTGCAATTTTACTGTCTGCATCAGGCTAGTTTCACACTAGGGGCAGCCTTCTCCGGCAGGGGAACAGCCTGCCAGATCCATGCTACCGCTAGTGCACCGTGCTGCTGGAAGTCCGGCCGCAGCACGGCGAGCATGCTGAGAGGCGGCCGGAATAAAACTACGACATGTTGTCTTACTTGAGATCTAGCTTGCCTCAGCTTGGTGGTATTTGGTGTTTTTTTTTACCTCTGACTACATGGAATTTCCCTGCTTAGGTGTAATGTTCTATATTGGAAGCCACGTGGTTGTGCCTAATGGTTAGCTTCACTAAAATATCTTACCCTGTAACTGTTTCTTAAAAGGGGCTATGCCATGATTGATGAAATGATGAAGTAGGGTTAACACTCATGCTTTGAGACTAAACGCGTTAAGCAATTGCTTTTCAATGGCTTTTGTTTCACGATAACGCAATGAGTTAAGAAATTTGAGTTAAGGGTTTAAGTGTTACCCCTGCTACATCTGTATATAGTACATGACAATTTCTTTCTAACAAAGCTGGAACCAACCCTGTACCCCACATGGAACCAGAGATCTTCCTTGCTCCAATTGTTGTGCTAATTTATTTTGAGGCTGGCAGCTCAGGGAGTGCGTCCTTTCTGCTGTAACTCTTTCCCTGTAACTGACACAACTTCTAACAGAAGATGGGGCTGGAGACAGTTGGATTTAAACTGAACTTGTGTGTCCATCTCAGTGCGGCACATAAGAAATAGGGAAAAGAACAAACAGCAGGTGGTCCCGTCCTATACAGATAGTTGTTTTTTTTTTTTTTTTTTTTTTGAATAGCTCAGTGGCTATATTAACCACTTCAGCCCCCCTAGCTTAAACACCCTTAATGACCAGGACACTTGTTACAATTCTGCACTACACTACTTTCACCGTTTATTGCTCCGTCATACAACTTACCACCCAAATGATTTTACCTCCTTTTCTTCTCACTAATAGAGCTTTCATTTGGTGGTATTTCATTGTTGCTGATATTTTTACTTTTTTTGCTATCAGTAAAAATGTAACGACATTTTTGCAAAAAAATGACATTTTTCACTTTCTGTTGTAATTTTTTTTTTAAAAAACGACATTTCTATATAAATTTTTCTCAATTTATTGTTCTACATGTCTTTTGATAAAAAAAAAATCCAATAAGTGTATATTTATTGGTTTGGGTAAAAGTTATAGCGTTTACAAACTATGGTGCAAAAAAGTGAATTTCGGCATTTTGAAGCAGCTCTGACTTTCTGAGCACCTGTCATGTTTCTTCAGGTGCTAGAATGTCAGGATAGTATAAATACCCCCCAAATTACACCATTTTAGAAAGAAGACACCCCAAAGTATTCGCGGAGGGGCATGGTGAGTTCATGTATCATTTCATTTTTTTTTCACAAGTTAGCGGAAAATGACACTTTCTGAGGAAAAAAAATAAATAAATAAAGTTTCCATTTCTGCTAACTTCTGGCAAAAAAAAAAAAAATCTCAGACTGACTCACTATGCCCCTCAGTGAATACCTTGGGGTGTCTACTTTCCAAAATGGGGTCATTTGTGGGGTGTGTTTACTGTTCTGGCATTTTGGGCGGGGCTAAATTGTGAGCAGCCATGTAAAACCTAAAGGTACTCGTTGAATTTGGGCCCTTTGCACCCAGGCTGCAAAAGTGTCACTCATGTGGTATCACCGTACTCAGGAGAAGTAGGGCAATGTGTTTTGGGGTGTATTTTTACATATACCCATGTTGGGTGAGAGAAATATCTCTGTAAATTGTCAACTTTGTATAAATTTTTTTTTAAAGTTGTCGTTTACAGCGATATTTCTCACACGCAGCATGGGTATATATAAAAATACACCCCAAAACACATTGCCCTACTTCTCCTGAGTACGGCGATACCACATGAGTGACACTTTTCTGCAGCCTGGGTGCGCAAAGGGGCCCAAATTCCAACGAGTACCTTAAGGATTTCACAGGGCATTTTTACGCATTTGGATTCCAGACTTCTTCTCACGCTTTAGGGGCCCCTAAAATGCCAGGGCAGTATAAATACCCCACATGTCACCCCATTTTAGAAAGAAGACACCCCAAGGTATTCCGTGAGGGGTATGGTGAGTTCATGTAAAATTTTATTTTTTGTCACAAGTTAGTGGAATATGAGACTTTGTAAAAAAAAAAAAAGAAAAAAAAAATATCAATTTCCGCTAACTTGTGCCAAAAAAAAAAAAATTCTGTGAACTCCAAATGCCTCTCAAGGAATACCTTGGGGTGTCTATTTTCCAAAATGGGGTCACATGTGGGGTATTTATACTGCCCTGGCATTTTAGGGGCCCTAAAGCGTGAGAATCCAAATGCGTAAAAATGCCCTGTGAAATCCTAAAGATACTCATGGGAATTAGCGAAAGTTTTTGGCACAAGTTAGCGGAAATTGATATATATTATTATTATTTTTTTTTTTTTTTTTTTTTTTTACAAAGTCTCATATTCCACTAACTTGTGACAAAAAATCAAATTTTGCATGAACTCACCATACCCCTCAGCGAATACCTTGGGGTGTCTACTTTCTAAAATGGGGTCACATGTGAGGCGTTTGTACTGCTCTGGCATTTGAGGGTCTCCGCAATCATTACACGTATGGCCAGCATTAGGAGTTTCTGCGATTCTCCTTATATTGAGCATACGGGTAATGAGATTTTTTTTTTTTTCCGTTCAGCCTCTGGGCTAAAAAATAAAAAATAATGAACGGCACAGATTTTTTCATTCGCATCAATCAATGTGGATGAAAAAATCTCTGCCAAAATCAGTGACTGCAGTGCGGTGGGCTGGGCGCTAACTACCTGGCGGTGATAAGGGACCCTTATGCCCCATTCACACGTCCGCAATTCTGTTTGCGGAACGGAATTGCGGACCCATTCATTTCTATGGGGACAGACTTTGACCCGCTTGGATCCGGAATTGCGGATCCGCACTTCCGGGTCTGCACTTCCGTTCCGCAAAAATATAGAACATTTTCTATATAGTTCTGGCAATGTGCGGATCTGCAAAATGCGGAACGCACATTGCCGGTGTCCGTGTTTTGTGGATCCGCAAAACACATATGGACATGTGAATGGAGCCTTACAGGGGGGTGATGAGTGACAGAGGGTGATCAGGGGTTAACAAGGGGTTAATAAGTGACCGGGGGAGGGGGGGGGGGTAGTGTAGTGTTTGGTGCTACTTTACATAGCTACCTGGTCCTCTGGTGGTCGATCCCAGCAAATGGGACCACCAGAGGGCCAGGTAGCAGGTATATCAGACGCTGTTAACAAAACATCGTCTGATATACCTGTTTGATGCGATTTATTTAACTTCTTCAGCCTGCCAGTGATTGATCATCGCTGGCAGGGTGCAGTATAACTTCCGACCTGCAAACTGCGCCCGCGCGTCAACGAGTAGTAACTGGGCCGCCGAGATCATGCGATCCTGCGTGCGGCGGTCCAGAGGAAGTTAAAGTTTTAAATACATGCAACTACAAAAATATTAAGACTAAGGTGCTGGTTTGAAAAATGTTGAATATTTTTCATTGCACAACTCCTTTGAAGGAGTTGTCCAGCCTAAGTGCTAAAAACTACTAAGGGCTCTTTCACACTAGCGTTTTTGTTTTCCGGCATAGAGATCCGTCGTCGGGCTCTATGCCGGAAAAATCCTGATCAGGATTATCCCAATGCATTCTGAATGGAGAGAAATCCGTTCAGGATGCATCAGGATGTCTTCAGTTCAGGACCGGAACGTTTTTTGGCCGTAGAAAATACCGCAGCATGCTGCGCTTTTTTCTCCGGCCAAAAATCCTGAACACTTGCCGCAAGGCCGGATCCGGAATTAATGCTTATTGAAAGGCATTAATCCGGATCCGGTCTTAAGCTAAACGTCGTTTCGGCTCATCGCCGGATCCGACGTTTAGCTTTTTCTCAATGGTTACCATGGCAGCCAGGATGCTAACGTCCTGGTTGCCATGGTAAAGTGTAGTGGGGAGCAGTATACTTACCGTCCGTGCGGCTCCCGGGGCGCTCCAGAGTGACGTCAGGGCGCCCTACACGCATGGATCACGTGATCCTTGCGCATGGGGCGACTGACGTCATTCTGGATCGCCCCGAGAGCCGTACGGACGTTAAGTATACTGCTCCCCCGCTCCCAACTACTACTATGGCACCCAGGACTTTAATAGCGTCCTGACTGCCATAGTAATGCTGATAGCATACTGAAGACTGATTAGTCTTCAAATGCTTTCAGGTCACTTGCGTTGTTACGGATCCGGCGGGCACTTCCGGCAAATGGAATACACGACGGATCCGGACAGCGCAAGTGTGAAACAGGCCTAACTTGTGCGCCATTAACAAAAAAAATTGCCTGTCTATGGTGGTGTTGTGACTGTGCTGCTGCCCTTTCCCAGACGCTTTCAGTCCCTGCAGGACCAGGTTTTGGTCCTGTGACCGTTGTGGCCAGTCGCATCTGCTTGAAGAACATGTCCCTGCTGTGATGTGCCTTTCAATACATGTGACCGCTGTGGCCTGTGATTGAGCACAGAGCAGGCTTCCTCAGCTGCATAGTGGCCATGCTGGGTGGGTGGATGCTTAGTTGTACAGAGCTTTCTGCTTCTCGCTCTGTTATTTTCCTTCAGGCTGCTGAAGGGTGATGGGTGTTGGACCCCTACTGATCTGATATTGAGGGGCTCAGCTCCCATTCATGTCAAGCGATTTAAAAACAAAAAGCCAAATCTCAAAAAGGAAAGCCAGGAAACTATCTTAAAACAAGAATGTTGGTTTTTTTTGTAATCTCCTATTGGCCAACTTGTAACATCTGGCCGTGACCTTATTTGCTCCAAAAAGCGCAGGTTTTTGTAAAAGTGTTTCTACTGTAGGTATCTGTATTGGATCTGCTTTTTAGTTTTGGTGTCCATGGTGTGAGCTTGCTTGAGAGAGGAAGCACTGACTGTTTTTACTATGGAAAAACAGGAAATTGTAATGTAAATTTATATGGAGGAAAACATTGCAAGCGGCTTCTGTGCTTCAGAGACTTCACTAGTCCCACATCTGAAGATGCCGATGGCTTATTCACTGTACACAATGAAGCCTTCTAGCTAAATCGTTATGACGGCGTTGTAGCATTTGTGTTGGGGGTCGTGGCAAATTCTGCAACAAAATCCACAGCGTGTGAATGCACCCTCAAAGAGTGTCCGGTTTCATAATATTTATGGCAACCCCACCGATCAGCTGTTTAACCCTTTGCGACCTCCACTGCACTTGTAGTCCTGTCTTTAAAGATGGCGCCCACTCTCGTGTGCAGCAGGCGCCAAAATTTTTGGATTATTTTTAACAACGGTGCAACCTATCCAGATCGAGATTTAGCATTTATATGAATTGCCATGTGTCACGAAAAAGCTTTCTCAGAATGGCTTGTATAAGTAGAAGCGTTCCAAAGTTATTACCACATAAAGGGGCACAACTAGGCTGTGACAGGAAGGTGACAACTTATGTCTAGAAAGGGATAACCCTTTCAGGGCATGGTCTATTTTTATTTTTAACTTTAGTTTTTTCCTTTTTTGTATTTTCTGCTCACATAGCCATATAATGACTTGCTTTTCACTGAATGAGTATTACTTTTAATAGCAATGTTTATTTTATCATGGGTCATATTGGAAAATGGAAAAAATGTGCTGTGAAATTGGAGGAAAATGGCAATTCTGTCAAGGTTTTTTGAGTTTTGCTTTTACTAAATTCCTAGTCCTGGCAGAGGGCCGTAGAGGACAGTGCTGCAGAGGAATGGCAGTTACAAAGAGAGCGGAGCCTCTAGGTGCAACAATATAGCCCCCATTGCTCCTAGAGGCTCATGTGCATATATTAAAACTTTATTTTTCTCAGTAATGCGGGCACATATAAACATGGGACCAATGCAAATGCCTTCCGCTGCCAAGTGAACATGTGACAGGTCAGTTTCATAGGTACAAGTCTGACAGATGCCCTTTAATGCTGGTACATCAGTAATAACGTTGTTTTCTATGTAGCCCACTTGGTCACCACTGGCAGGATGGCCCTATAAAAATCTTGCTAAGAGCTCATGCACACGACTGTTGCCTTGTTTGCGGTCCGCAAAACACGGACACCGACCACATGCATTCCACATTTCCAGAACGGCTGGCCCCTAATAGAACAGTCCTATTGTCCATAATGCAGACAATCATAGGACGTGTTTTATATTTTTGTGGAACGGCCATGCGGACATACGGCCATGAAATGCACACTGAAAAGAAATACACAAGCCCTAACGTGCCAGAAAGGACTGAAGGAATGACATGACTCGCATATTCTTGGCATGTTTCTGTATGAAATGAAGACAGAATGTATTTGTCTCTTTACAGCCTATATTCTCTAAATCTGTTTTCTTATTCCTGTACAGTCATCTGTATGTTCCAAGATTGTGCAGCTCCTGGGGCAGAATGAGGTGGATCATCATCAGAAGCAGGTGGTTATGATAAGTCAGGACAGCTTTTATCGCATATTGACTCCAGAGCAGAAGAGCAAAGCTCTCAAAGGCCAATTCAACTTTGATCACCCAGGTAGGACATATTCAATGCCCCTGTCTTCATTTTCAGACTTGGTGACCCCTAGGCTAGAAATGTACAGCTAATGATGGCTTCTTCATTTGAAGGGCCGCTAATTGCCTGTTAGTGTTCCTAAACCTTTACTTGATTTTTTTATTAAAATCTGAAGTACATGTGATATAAAGCATATTTGTAATATACCTTTTAGGCTTCATGCACACGACCGTATCTGTTTTACGGTCCGCAAACCGCGGATCTGCAAAACACGGAGGCTGCTCCGCTTGCAGAATGGAACGCGGCCCATTGTAGAAATGCCTATTCTTGTCTGCAAAACAGACAAGATCAGGACATGCTCTATTTTTTTTTGCGGGGCCACGGAACGGAGCAATGGATGCGATCAGCACACGGAGTGCTGTCCGCACTTTTGCGACTCCATTGAAGTGAATGGGTCTGCGCCTGAGCCGCAAAATATGTGGCTCGGACGCGGACCAAAACAACGGCCGTGTGCATGAGGCCTTATTGTTTTTTACTTTTCCTAGCAAAATGGGCATCTGAAGATTAGGTGCCCATTGTGCTTTACAATCCGTACACTGCAGTGTACTGGAGTATGGATTCCCCTGCGGCCACACGGAGCGCTCTACAGACTGGAGCAGCGCTGCTCTTCTAAAGCAAGGCCTGCTCCGCTAATAGCCAGTACCAATGTGGTATACAGACTATTAGCAGAGCTGATTGAAACGAGCGCAGGGCAAGAGCTCCGTAGCCTGACATAACACTCTATGCCATGCTTTAGAAGAGCAGCGACGTTCCAGCCTGTACGGCTCAGTGTGGGCGCAGGGAAATCCATATTCCTATACACAGTGGTGTACGAGAGTACGGATTCTAAAGCGCAATAGGCTATGTGAACTTCATGTGTCTATTTTGCTAGAGTACATTCTCTGAGCCGCCATTGATCACACTTATAGAGGAGTGGAACCTTAACCCCTTCTACCCCGGTCCAGTTTTCACCTTCCTACCCAGGCCATTTTTTGCAAATCTGACATGTCACTTTATGTGGTAATACCTTTTGAACACTTTTACTTATCCAAACCATTCTGAGATTGTTTCTCGTAACACATTGTACTTCATGACAGTCATAAATTTGAGTCAATATATTTCACCTTTTATTTATGAAAAAATCAAAAATTTTCCCAAATTTAGCAATTTTCAATTTCTCTTTTAAAACAAGTAGATAATTCATAAAATATTTATTACCTAAAGGGCTTCTGTCACCCCCCAATTAGCAATTTTCAGTATCGGACATTAGCTATTTGCTAATGTCGGCGGACTCCATATATATCTTTCTTACCTCTGTCTGTGCTGTAAATTCTTTAAAAATCGTACTTTTATCATATGCTAATTTCTTCACTACCAGCAAGTTGGGCGGTTACTTGCTGGTAGCCGCCGCATCCTCGGACTATAAACACACCCCCTCCTCCACTTGATAGACAGGGCCAGCGAGCGCTCTCCTCCTCCCGCTGGCCCTGTCTGCCCATGAAATCCCGCGCCTGCGCCGTGCTGGTCCTCATTCGGCGCAGACGCTCTGAGAGAAGGACGCTTGCTTGCCCGCTCCTCCCTCAGGCAAGGATTTTAGAAGCATTTCTTAAAAATTAAGAAAATTTCCAAAACCCACATTTTAAGGACCAGTTCAGTTCTGGGGTCATTTTGTGGGGCTTACATAGTAGAAGCCACCCATAACTGATCCCATTGTAGAAACTAAACCCCTCAAGCTACTCAAAACAGATTTTACAAACTTGGTTAACCCTTTAGGTATTCCACAAGAATTAAAGACAAATGGAGATGAAATTTCAAAATTTTTTCTTTTTTGGCAAATTTTCCGTCTTAATCCATTTTTTTTCTTTAACACATTAACACATCGAGGGTTAACAGCCAAACAAAACTCAATATTTATTACCCTGATTCTGTGGTTTACAGAAACACCGCATATGTGGTCGTTAACTGATGTAAGGGCACATGGCAGGGCACAGAAGAAAAGGAGCGCCTTATGGTTTGATGCCCTCCTGATGCACCCTACAGTAAAAAACTCCCCAAAAGTGACCCCATTTTAGAAACTCAAGGATGAGGTGACCGTTTTATTGCTACTATTTTGGGGTACATATGATTTTTTTATTGCTCTATATTATGTTTTTTGTGAGTCAAGGTAACTGAAAAATGGCTGTTTTGGCACCATTTTTTGTTTTTTACAACGTTCATCTGACAGGGTAGATCATGTGATATTTTTATAGAACAGGTTGTTACTGACGCGATGATATCAAATATGTCTTTGTTTCAGTTTTACTTGAGTTGTACAGTTTATAGCTATTTTTTATTTTATTTTTAATAGTTTTGGGCCATTGTCTTATGTAGGATCTCATTTTATGCAGGATGAGGTGACTGTTTTATTGGTACTGTTTTGGGGGGCATATGCCTTTTTGATCGTTTGGTGTTGCACTTTTTGTGATGTAAGGTGACAAAAATTGCTTTTTTTTTACAAAGATAAATCATTTCAGAGCTTTTTCTACCTTTAATGTGACCAATGAGCTGTACAACTCAAGTGAAAAACAAACTGCAATCTTTTAGGTAGAGGGAAGAAAAAATATAAAAATAAAATACGGTTGCATAAGTGTGCACACCCTTAAACTAATACTTTGTTTGAAGCACCTTTTGATTTTATTACAGCACTCAGTCTTTTTGGGTATGAGTCTATCAGCATGGCACATTTTCACTTGGCATGATTTGCCCGCTCTTCTTTGCAAAAACCCTCCAAATCTGTCAGATTGCGAGGGCATCTCATGTGCACAGCCCTCTTCAGATCATCCCACAGATTTTCAATCGGATTCAGGTCTGGGCTCTGGCTGGGCCATTCCGGACAGTCTGTTAGCCGGACAGGAGTGAGGGAGTCCACCTAGTATAGGCATGCTCAACCTGCGGCCCTCCAGCTTTTGCAAAACTACAACTCCCAGCATGCCCGAACAACCTACAGCTATGAGCCTACAGCAGGGCATTGTGGGAGTTGTAGTTTTACAAAGGCTGGAGGGCCGCAGGTTGAGCATCCCTGACCTAGTAGATCGCAGCACAGAGCGGAAAACTCTGCACTGAGAAATGATTTGTGAGGATGTACTAGGTGGACTCCCTCACTCCTGTCCGGCTCACAGATCACAGCAATGCTTTGAAGACTCCTGGATTGCTTCTGAGCCCTGTCAAGAGAGCGATCACAGTCTCCAGGGAGCTGTTTCTCCCGTCCTCTTCACAGTAAACTGAAAAAGCACAGCGCGCATTCTCTAATATGCACGTTTACGTCCAGCTCCTCAGCCAGGAAGTAGACTTTACTTTAGGCTCGAGCTGCTGGAGTTGACGCAGCCCGTCCAAGGACGAGCTTCAGAAGGAAATGCCTGATGGCAGCCATTGTAGGGTCCCACTATGATAATTCCCTAGCAAAAATGAGCATCTTTTGATAAATAAAGGTAGTTATGATTTTTTTTTATTAGGACATTTTTTTTTTGTTTCATTTCTCGGAGAACCCCTTTAAGTGTGCACACCCTCTTATAACTGGGGATGTTGCTGTGTTCAGAATTAAGCAATCACATTCAAAATCATGTTAAATAGGAGTCAGCATACACCTGCCATCATTTACAGTGCCTCTGATTAACCCCAAATAAAGTTCAGCTGCTCTAGTTGGTCTTTCCTGAAATTTTCTTAGTTGCATCCCACAGCAAAAGTCATGGTCCACAGAGAGCTTCCAAAGCATCAGGGCAATCTCATTGTTAAAAGGTATCTGTCAGGAGAAGGGTATAAAAGAATTTCCAAGGCATTAGATATACCATGGAACACAGTGAAGACAGTTATCATCAAGTGAGAAAATATGGCACAACAGTTACATTACCTGGAACTGGACGTCTCTCCAAAATTGATGAAAAGACGAGAAGAAAACTGGTCTGGGAGGCGACCAAGAGGCCTACAGCAACATTAAAGGAGCTGCAGGAATATCTGGCAAGTACTGGCTGTGTGGTACATGTGACAACAATCTCCCGTATTCTTCATATGTCTGGGCTATGGGGTAGAGTGGCAAGACGAAAGCCTTTTCTTACAAAGAAAAACATCCAAGCTGGGCTACATTTTTTAAAAGCACATCCCAAAAGCATGTGGGAAAAGGTGGTATGGTCTGATGAAACCAAGGTTGAACTTTTTGACCATAATTAGAGATGAGCGAACATTAAAAAAAAAACCGTTGTTCGGGTGGTGGTAAGTCGGTCATCCCGTTATGGATTCCACTATAGCGGCATATGGAATCCATAAGGGGCGGCTGCCACCAAACCGATCTGTTGCACAGCCGAAGGACCTGGGGTGACGTCACTGTCATGTGATCAGTGAAGGGGGCGTGGCTCAGCACGGCATAATTCCAAAAGATGTGTTTGGCGCAAAAACAAAACTGCACATCCCCAAAAGAACACCATACCCACAGTGAAGCATGGTGGTGGCAGCATCATGCTTTGGGGCTGTTTTTCTTCAGCTGGAACTAGGGCCTTAGTTAAGATAGAGGGAATTATGAACAGTTCCAAATACCAGTCAATATTGGCACAAAACCTTCAGGCTTCTGCTAGAAAGCTGAACATGAAGAGAAACGTCATCTTTCAGCATGACAACGACCCAGAGCATACATCCAAATCAACGAAGGAAGGGCTTCACCAGAAGAAGATTAAAGTTTTGGAATGGCCCAGCCAGAGCCCAGACCTGAATCCGATTGAAAATCTGTGGGGTGATCTGAAGAGAGCTGTGCACAGGAGATGCCCTCGCAATCTGACAGATTTGGAGTGTTTTTGCAAAGAAGATTAGGCAAATCTTGCCAAGTGAAAATGTGCCATGCTGATAGACTCATACCCAAAAAGACTGAGTGCTGTAATAAAATCAAAAGGTGCTTCAACACAGCATTAGTTTAAGGGTGTGCACACTTATGCAACCATATTATTTTATTTTTATATTTTTCTTCTACAGTAAAGGTGGAAAAAGTTCTGAAATGATTTATCTTTGTCTTGTTTTTTTTACAGCACAGAAACCTGACATTTTAACAGGGGTGTGTAGACTTTTTATATCCACTGTATTTCTGGATTAAAAACCTGCCTGTCGAGTTGTCTGTAAACCTCAAATAGGTTACACTTTTTTTTTCTATTTCTTTCTCTCCTTGAGGCCCAAACATGGCTTCCTGCCAAATGCATCTCAGCCCAAAATTTTTTTTTTTTTTTTTTTATATATTAAATGGTTTAATGCTGATGTTGTCTTTTTTTGTTACTCCGCATTTATATATTATAAAGTACCAACTAATTCATTCTCCATACAATTCAAGAATTGTAATAACACAATTATGATTTAATTACGGTACTTGTACAACCAACCTATTGAGACACTGCAACAGGGGATAGTAGAAGATTTTTTTTTCAGTTCATTAAGGAGTTCTGGATTATTTAACATGGCTTGCTCCATGCTAAAGTCAATGCTGCAATTTGGTTGCAATTTTGGGTCTATAGCATTTCAGATAGCAGGTTTTGGTTTCATATAAACTCCAATAAATTTGCCTTGCAGTTGTTACCACCCTTAGAACTATTCATTTCTTCCATAGATGCCTTTGACAATGAACTAATCTTGAAGACTCTCCGAGAGCTCATGGAAGGGAAAACTGTGCAGATCCCAGTTTATGACTTTGTCACCCACTCCAGGTAATTGGAAGACAAGCTTGCCTTGTGTTTCACAGACAATAGTTTATTTTTTTTAAGAAACTGCAATTTGAACAAAATAGAAATCTAAATCAAATCAATATTTCATGTAACTAGCCTTTGCCTTCAAAATAGCATAAATTCGTTTACAAACCCTTGGGCATGGTTTTTGAAGAAACTTTGCAGGGAGGTTGTTCCAAACATCTTGAAGTAACCACAGATCTTCTGTCGATGTAGGCTTGCTCAAATCCTTCTGTCTCTTCGTGTAATTCTAGACAGACCCAATGATGCTGAAATCTGGGCTCTGTGGGGGCCATATCGTCACTTCCAGGACTCCTTGTTCTTCTTTACACTGAAGATAGTTCCTAATTACATTGGCTGTATGTTTGGGGTCATTGTCCTTCTGCAGAATAAATTTGGAGCCCATCGGACACCTCCCTGATGGTAGTGCGTGATGGATAAGTATCTGCCTTTTATTTCTCAGCAATGAGGGCTGTATATAAAGATTCGCAGATGTCCAACTCTTGGGACCACCGCGGATTCCGTGAGCGCTTAGGCCTCATCCTAGGCTATGTGACGTCATGTTCATTGGTCACGTGGCTTAGACAAGTGAATGGGGCCGAGCTGGATTACAAAGGACAACCACTATACTATGTATGGTGCTGTGCTTGGTGAACTACCAGAAGGCTGCTGCGCTCAAGTGCCGGGAGTCGGCACACCTGCTGATCTCATATTGATATGAGATCCCCTTTAATCCTGACGAAATTCCCAACTCCATTTGCTGAAATGCTATTATTATGTTAAAGTACAGACACTCATTATTGTACTGCTTTCCAGACGATTTGCAAACAAATTGCCATTTGTCAAAGCCATATATTTCAGGTTTTGACTCCTCAGTCCAGAGCACCTGGGACACCTCCTTGCAGGTTGTTTAGAGCTGCTTGCGGATGACAGTAGGACATGAGGAATGGTGGGTCATCCTCTCTAGAGGACTCTGTATCGGAAGTGACAATGGCATCGACCTCTTCCATGTATTTTATTTTACTCACTTATAAAACAAAACAAAAACATGTGATTTATTATTTATTTTAAAATTAACAAAAAATTAGGGGGTGAAGGTATCACAAAAGATCCCAGATGGAGCACACAGGCCTATCTAGCCCATGGGCTGAATGAGAACTCAGAATTACACCGCGCCGCATAGGAAGCTGAGGGGGGTCGCTCTGGATGGGGGCAAGTTATGGTGGAGAGGGGGGGATAAATGAGGTTGGGAATCACCCTGCAGGAGATTGCTTGCAAGTGGGGGGAGATCGAAAGAGACTAGGGGGTGATCAAGGGAAATGTATTATTATTATTCTTATTATTCTTATTTTTAGTTTTTTAATACAATGGCCACAGAACTTCTGAGCTCACGCTATAATCGTCTCTCCTGCAGAAATGAGGTGGTTACAGCCTGGGTACAGAAAAAATCCTGCCTTTTTTCAGTTACATCACTGCTATTGGTCATTTAGTGTAGTTGCCAATAGCAACTATCGCCAGTACTGGACCGCTGCGATTGGTCTCCTGGCAGTTAGCAGTGATGGTTTACTGTTTGAAATCGTGCCATAATTGGACAGTATGGTGTGCTTATGTTCTGCTTCCCATGCCGTACATTCACAGCACGGTGTGCGAAGGGGTAAAAACTTTCACATTGAACATGACGTCAGAGTTGAAGGCAGCATGTTATAGAGCAGAAGGAGTTGAGTAAATTAACATATAGTTTTATTGGAAAATATTCAGTATAATTTACTTATTTATTCATTTGTATCCCTGCTCATTTCAAGCTTTGGAGTCGAGGAGGCGGACCTATCGCTGACAGCCTTCTCTCTATGACTGTGTATACAGAGATGGCTGTCAATCACTGATAGGACCGCCTCCAGGACTTCATAGCCCAGAATGAGCAGGAATTTAAATGAGTGACATACAGGTTATACTGAATCTTTCCACATAAAACTATATATTAATCTGCTCAGCTCCTCCTGCTACATCACAGGCTGCCTGTGGAATATTTTGCATTATCATGGTGACAGGGTCCCTTTAAATGTCCCCCTCAAGACTCCGATCAGGCTTGAGACAACTATAGGTGGGAGGATTTATAGCTGAGAGACGAGGATACTTCCCTGGTTTATGAACACTGAGTGAACATTACCATTAGCAACATGGGAGTGTTTAAACTTGGGGACCTTAGCAATTTCTGGAGTGGGGGGGGGGGGGGGTCAACACTGTTCACATACTCCCTTTAAATGAACAGGAACATCTCCTTTACAAATCTAGAATAATTTACTTATTAGGTAGCATACATGATACTGTATTTTTAGTTTGCATCTGATCCGCATTTTTTTGCTGATCGCACCGGGACCCATTTATTTTAATGGGGCCTCAAAAGATGCGGACAGCACACAGTGTGCTTTCCGTCTCTGTATGTCTGTTTCTTGGCCCCACAGAAAAAAAAATAAGACATATGTCCTATTAGGCATTTGTAACATGGTGCCGGACTAGCAAAAAAAAAATGCAATTCCTCCACCGTTCTACAGGTTTTGTTTCATTTGCGGCAAAACTGACCTGTGCCCTTCATTCTCTGGGTCAGTACGATTATGATACCCCATATGTATAGGTATTTTATGTCTAAATAGTGTAAAAATAAATTTAAACTTTGAAAAAAAAATGTTTTTTCTTTACATCACCATATTCTGACCCCCATAACTTTTTAATACTTATGTATACTGAGCTATATAGGGGCTCATTTTTTGCAGGACAATCTGTAGTTTTTATTGATACCTTTTGGAGTGTGTGTGACTTTTTGATCACATTTTTTTTAATTTTTGGGGGGGATAAGAGAAGCAATGAAAAAATGGCAAATTGGCCATTTTGACCCTTTTTTCTGTTGTGCTATTCGCCGTACTGGAATTTTTTTAAAAATAGTATGGGCATTTTCGGTGATGCCCATGATGTTTATATTTGTTATTTAGGTATTTATTTTTTTATTATAAGAAAAGGGGGTGTTTTTAAACTTTTTTTTTTTTTTTTTGTGATGATTTTAAAGCTCATTTATGAGCCTGAAAATTCAGTTTATTTATTTTTTTCATTTTATGCTATCAGGGATTTTTTTAATGAGTTTTGGACTGCAGATTGTTCATTTCTTATCCTGGCCAAAATAATAATTGCAGCACGAACACTATATAAGCCTCATCAGCGAGGCTTATAGTGTTCAGGGCAACTACCGATGCCCACATTGGCTGCACAGGGCATCGGTAAGAAGCCTGAGCTTCCGGGTTTTTGCGCATTTAGATGCCGTGATGTCACTTGCTCACGGCATCTAAATGCCGTAATTAAGGCTCCTGCTCTATACATTATTATAACAAAGTTTTATGCGAATCGACTTCGGATGTTTCATATATAAATACAGGCAGTTAACGGCACCTGAGGGGTTAATTGCCTCTGATCGCAGCGCTCTGTCACAGGCAGGTGCTGGCAGCGTGTGTCTTCTGCCTGTATTTATATATGAAACGTTACTCTTCATTGGTGGCCAGTGTACCTGCCCCTCCTCCTCCCGTCTCTTCTTATTGGCAGCACGGCACAGGGGGAGGGAGATACTGTCTCCTTCTCCCCGTGCGGCCGAGGAGAACATGGCCGTGCTGACAGCAGCGCAGCCACGTTCTCTGATACTGGGCTGTGCAGTAGCACAGCCCAGTATCGATAAAATACTAATCCTGGTATCAAGCTTGATACCAGAGAAAAGTATTGATTGGGTATCGAAACTTCGATACCCGAAACAACCCTAGACCTTAGTTCAGAATTCCATACTCAGAGCTGACCAACAAAAAAAAAAATTACATCTCCTGCTCCGGACTCCACCACTGCTCCTAATGTCCAGCATTCTTCCTGCCATGCTGCGCTATAACCAAACATTGGTCGCAGGTCACAGCACAGCGAGAGTAGCCTACAGGAGAAGACCAGAAAGAGTAGAGAGCCCAGAGTGTGCTGCATTTACTGCTTCCTGGTCCTCCTGTACTAATGAGCGCTTCTAATAGTATTCGCTCCATAAGGTGCACTGACATTTTTTCCCAACTTTGGGGGAAGGGGGATGCGTCTTATGGGGCGAATAATACGGTATTTATTAATTAATTGGTAACATTGCAGAAAAGTTTATAGATTTGTTAGGTGAACCAAATATTTATTAATGGATTTCTAAAATAATTCTACACTTTAAAGTCCTTTGGACAAAATGGCAATGATCTGGAACAGATTTTGCAGTGATGACCACCCACAAGTCATGGAATCCTGCAATATAAGTGGGTGTAAAAAAAATGCCAGTGGGATGAGTGTATGACAGTGTGACACAATTATTCTTCAAAACTCTGCACAATAGAGGACAAGCCTTCCAGGAATGTAGGCTTAGATGGACATGCAGTCTTCTCATCTTTCTTTTGTAATTTGATTTATAAGGGCAATGTGTAAACTGTCTTAATGATTGGATTCATGTGTTTGTCAGTCCCATTGCAACAGGAGTATAAAATCAAGCACATAGCCATGTAGTCTGCCTTTACAAATATTTGTGAAAGAAAGGGTTGTTCTAAAGATCTCACTGAAATGGTCCTGTAATAAGGCCACCATTGCAACAAGTCACTTCATGAAATTTAATCCCCCCCCAGATCAACTGTGAGGTGGAAGCGTTTAGGAACCACAGCAACTTGGCCACAACGTTTTTGAGTGCTTACGTGCATAGGGGTCATTTATTAAGATCAGAGTTTGACGCCAGTCTTGATAAGCCTCTGTGCTGGTGGTGGATCCACCCAAGTTATGTAGAGGCGCTGGCCTCTACATAACTTTAACGTATCCGGCGCCGGTCTATGGCTAGTTTCACACTAGCGGCAGGGCGGATACGACAGGCTGTTCAGCCTTTCGGATCCGTCCTGCCGCTATTTCGCCATGCCGCCGGACTGCCGCTCCGTCCCCATTGACTATAATGGGGGCAGAGTTCCGGCGCAGCACGGCAGTGCATGGAGAGAGGACGCCAGACTAAAACTACGACATGTCCAACATTTAGTCCGGTGGCCTCTTTCGGTGCACTGCCGTGCTGCGCCGGAACTCCGCCGCGGCCCCCATTATAGTCAATGGGGACGGAGCGGCAGTCCGGCGGCACGGCAAAATAGCAGCAGGACGGAGCCTGTTGGATCTGTCCTGCCGCTAGTGTGAAATTAGCCTAAATGTAAGCCAGCTTACTTGCTGTTTTACATTTAGACCATTTTCCATGCCTAAACGCGTAGAAAATGATGAATGAGGTGGGCCTGCTGGCCTGACCCTTCCCTGCCCACGCCACACCCACTTTTTTAGACCTGGCATGAGCGGGGAAAAGTAGCAGATTGCAGCGCAAAGGTTATTTAGGTGTATTTCTGATCGTAAATGACCCTCATAGTGCATAGATGTCAGTAAAGCTCTGCTGACTCAATAACTGTAGAGCTCCCAACCTCCTCTGGCATTAGCATCAGCACAAAACTGTGCACCCAGAGCTTCTAGGCATGGATTTCCACGGAGAAGCAGCTGCATCACAAAGCACAATTCCAATCATCGGACAGAGGCGTAAAGCATGCCGACACTGGACTCTGGAGCAGTACTGACTTTTCTGTTTTCCAGTCTGATAGATGCATTGTGCCAGTTTGATGGAGGTGGGATAATGCTATGGGACTGTTTTTCAGGGGTTGGCCTAAGGCCCTTAGTTCCAGTGAAGAGGAATTTTAACCCTTAGGATCCCAGCTCCATACATGTACGGCATCAGGAGGGTCTTTTAAACATGGTGTCCGCTCGCGCGTGCAGCCAGCGCCATAGCTGGCGGGTCTCTGCGGTTTCAAACAGGTTCATGTCTGCGACCGGCAATAATGCCGATTGTAGACATTTAAGCCTTTTAGATGCCATGATCAAGTGCAGTATCTAAATGGTAAAAACCCAGAGGCGTGCGCTTCTGGGTTAAGACTGGCTCCCCCTATCTGGCGAAGCCGGTCATTAATACATGGAGCCTCTCTGAAGAGACCCAGCGTATTAGAGCTGCAGTTCCTATTTTGGATAACAGAAATTGGAGCTTATACTGTAGTTCTATGGAAATACAGTATGTCATAAAAAAAAAACTAATTTGTGGATATTGTAGCCTCCTAGAGGGGCTACAAAAAAGCAGTGTATAATGTGATGGAAAAATGAATCCAGTCACATAAATGCCAAGTGGACAGGAACTTTCTAAAACATAACTTTTACTTCAATAATTAATAATATCCTATTAGGATGCAGTGAGAAAGTCAAAATAACACACCGCACAAATCCAAGCATTAATATGCACACAAAAAACCCATCAAGAGTTAACACCATTACTGGCACCAATACCTAGGTTAACAGAAAAATTTAAAATATGGATGGATATTACCACTTCTCAGCGTTTTGATCATAGATATATGCCAGATGTATCCAGCAGGTAAGATGATAAACTGGACACTCGTGACCGGTGCTATTCTTGTCATTGGTGGCAAGGCGTAACTCCTATATAGCCCTATGTGTATTCTCTTCCTATCTAGGCGAAGGGGGCTAATCTTGCACCTACCTACTGACACAGAGCACCCGTCCCGACAGGGGTGACCCCATATGGAACCTTTTCCTGTTTGGGGGTCTAAATCTGCGCTCCCCCTCCCTAGATTCCCTACGCGCCACGTTTCGAGTATATGAGGAATGATCCCTTGACAGGGCAGAGCTATTGCAGCACAAGGAGAACAGTGGTCCCGTGCCGAGATGGGGGGGGTGGTAGTGTCCCACGCCCACCAAAGTCTCACCGCCGATAATGAAGCTACTACATTTTGAATGGAACAGAAAGCACAGCTCTGTTAAGTGCTAGCTGCAGTGAACAACTGATCGGTGACTGTGTGTGTCTCACTACTTGGATATTAATGACCTATTCTGAGGATTGGTCATCAATGTCAAGAACCTGGAAAACCCCTTTGAGTTTTGTGTGGAAGAATTTGACGGATTTGAACAGATCCCACCTCTTCTCTTCATGTCCCAACTGCCATACACATGGTCACATGTCACTTATCAGCCAATAGAAGCTCTTGTAGGTCCTTGGTCTCCACACACACAGTTTTACACCAGGTTTCCATAACAACCCAGTCATTTTTCTTCACTGCTGCAGGTCAGCTTTAAAGGGGCAGGGTGCTGTGGATGACACTGTTAAGGGAGCGGAGTTCTGTGGAGGTCACAGTTCAGGGGGTAGGTAGGGCGGCCATACAGGCCAACCTCAAAAGACGGACATAAAAACCCGCCCCCAGGTCCCACTAAGCCTCAATCCTCTCCCACTCCACACCCGACAGGGATTGAAAAAATGAAGGTAAAAGTCAATTTCTGTCAGCTGCAGGGGTGGGAGGTAGGGTCACTTTCTCCCTGCAGCTCACACTCAGACAGCACAGTGCTGCTGTCTTAGAGTAAGCTGTTCAAAAGAACATCCCTGTGTCCGTCCAGGCCCTAAAGCCGGACTGTCTGGCCTAAAACTGGACCTCTGGCCACCCAAGGGGCAGGCTGCTGTGGAGGTCACAGTTAAGGGGACATTCCACCTCCGAGGTCAGTGTTAAGGGGCAGATTGCTGTAGAGGTCACTGTTAAGGGCATGGGGTGTTGTGGAAATCACTGTTAAGGATATGGGGTACTGTGGAGGTCACTAATAAAGGGGCGGCCGCTATGGAGGTCACTGTTAAAGAGGCGGGCTGATGTAGAGATCACTGTTAAAGGGGTGAGCGCTGTGGAGGTCTCTGTTAAGGGGACAGGGAACTGTGGAGGTCACAGTTAAGGGGACAGTCCGCTATGGAGGTCAGTGTTAAGCGGCGAGGTGCTGTAGAGGTCGCTGTTAGGCCTCATGCACAGGACCGTATGTGTTTTGCGGTCCGCAAATTGCGGATCCGAAAAAAAACGGATGATCCATATGGCATTGGTTATATTTGCAGATCCGTTATTTTTAGCGGATCCATTGTAATAATGCCTATCCTCATCCGCAAACTAGAAAAAAATAGGACATGCTCTATTTTTTTGCGGAACGGAAAAACGGACATACGAAAACGGAATGCACACGGAGTACCTTCCATTTTTTTTGCGGACCCATTGAAATGAATGTTTCCGCATATGGTCCGCAAAAAAAACGGTATGGACACGGAAAGAAAATACGTTCGTGTGCATGAGCCCTTAAGGGGGCGAGGTGTTGTGGACGTCACATTTTAAGGGAACAGAGCTCTGTAGAGGTCATTGTTAAGGAGGCAGGTTATTGTGGAAATTGCTTAACGAGACGGGGTACTGTGAAGGCCATTAATAAAGGGGCGGCCACTGTCGATATCTCTTAACGACACACAAACATTAAATGAAAAAGATTAAATATACCCATGCGAAGCTGTGTATGTATATATATGTGTGTGTGTGTGTATATATATATATATATATATATATATAACCTCCATAGGGGCCTGCCCCCTTAACAGTGACCTCTACACCACCCGCCCCTTTACACTGATCATAGATTACAGTCCTCTTAACTGTGACCTCTATTGTTGCACAAGAACTCTGATGAATAAATTTGTAGAAATTGTTCTGCTTACATAGCGAGGAGCCTCTTGTATATCATCGCACAACTTGGGCTACTTTCACATTGGCGTTTTCAATTCCGCTATTGAGATTGAGATATATCACTTCTGTTTTCTCTCCATTCCTTGTCAATGAGGAGAAAACTGAACGAAACTGATTGCACCAGAATGCATTGTGTTCCGTTTGGTTGTTTCCCCATCGCGAACAGAATAACACTGCAAGTCCGCGATGTGGTGTGGAGCAAGACGGATCCGTCCTGACACACAATGTAAATCGGTGGGGACGGATCCGTTTTCTCTGACACAATAGAAAACTGATCCATCCACATTGATTTTCAATGGTGTTCATGACGGATCCGTCATTGCTATATAAGACGTAATGCAACTGGATCCGTTCATGACTGATGCATGCAGTTGTATTGTAACGGGAGTGTTTTTGAAGATCCATGACGGAGCCACAAAAAACGCTAGTGTGAAAGTAGCCTTACTCCCAGCTGACAGCCTAGAAATCATCTATATATGACCCTTCACCTGGGGAAAAAGGGGAAATGAGTGAGGTAGGACATCCGTATATACAATATAAAGGGGGTCACACATCATATATAGGGGGTCATATACACTCCCCTAAAGAATTATTAGGAACACCTGTTCTATTTCTCATTAATGCAATTATCTAGTCAACCAATCACATGGCAGTTGCTTCAATGCATTTAGGGGTGTGGTCCTGGTCAAGACAATCTCCTGAACTCCAAACTGAATGTCAGAATGGGAAAGAAAGGTGATTTAAGCAATTTTGAGCGTGGCATGGTTGTTGGTGCCAGACGGGCCGGTCTGAGTATTTCACAATCTGCTCAGTTACTGGGATTTTTACGCACAACCATTTCTAGGGTTTACAAAGAATGGTGTGAAAAGGGAAAAACATCCAGTATGCGGCAGTTCTGTCTTGTTGATGCTAGAGGTCAGAGGAGAATGGGCCGACTGATTAAAGCTGATAGAAGAGCAACGTTGACTGAAATAACCACTCATTACAACCGAGGTATGCAGCAAAGCATTTGTGAAGCCACAACACGCACAACCTTGAGGCAGATGGGCTACAACAGCAGAAGACCCCACCGGGTACCACTCATCTCCACTACAAATAGGAAAAAGAGGCTACAATTTGCACGAGCTCTTCAAAATTGGACTGTTGAAGACTGAAAAAATGTTGCCTGGTCTGATGAGTCTCGATTTCTGTTGAGACATTCAAATGGTAGAGTCCGAATTTGGTGTAAACAGAATGAGAACATGTATCCATCATGCCTTGTTACCACTGTGCAGGCTGGTGGTGGTGGTGGTGGTGTAATCGTTTGGAATCGATGTTTTCTGGGCACACTATAGGCCCCTTAGTGCCAATTGGACATCGTTTAAATGCCACGGGCTACCTGAGCATTGTTTCTGACCATGTCCATCTCTTCATGACCACCATGTACCCATCATCTGATGGCTACTTCCAGCAGGATAATGCACCATGTCAGAAAGCTCGAATCATTTCAAATTGGTTTCTTGAACATGACAATGAGTTCACTGTACTAAAATGGCCCCCACAGTCACCAGATCTCAACCCAATAGAGCATCTTTGGGATGTGGTGGAACGGGAGCTTCGTGCCCTGGATGTGCATCCCTCAAATCTCCATCAACTGCAAGATGCTATCCTATCAATATGGGCCAACATTTCTAAAGAATGCTATCGGCACCTTGTGAATCAATGCCATGTAGAATTAAGGCAGTTCTGAAGGCAAAAGGGGGTCCAACACCGTATCAGTATGGTGTTCCTAATAATTCTTTAGGTGAGTGTATATACAGTGGTGGGGGTCACACATTACTGTGTACAAGGGTACCCATACCAGTAAATATTATTCTATGTATAATGATGATAATGTGACCCTCCAATGCAGGGGTCACACATCTCTATATAGAGTACACAGTGGTGGGGATCACATATTACTGTATAGGGGGGGGGGGGGCAAATATCACTAAATACAGTGCTGTAGGAAAGAGATGACACACATTTACAGATGGTGACATTAGTGAGTACTGCTGATATCAATGACATCAGTCATACTGACACCTCAGAAAGGGGTAAAGCTCCTGAACTGTTGATCTGGCTGTAATAAACATGTCTGTGATAAGATCACAGAGGGGCCATAAACAGGACAGACACTTGGATTGCTCACAGTTTGTTGTCCACAGCACTTCCCTGGGTCTGCTTCATCCTCACATACATCAGGATCCTCTTATTACAGGAGATAGAGTGGACATTGTTTGCAGTAAGTGCAGGCATCAAAGCTTCTCCTCAGTCACTCTTCCTCCTGCAGATTTCCTTTATCTCTGTTTTTAACATTCCTTCCTGCTAAGCCAGGAGTGCCAGAAGGCACCTCTAATACAATCAGGGTGCTTCTTTGACCCAGACAGCAGCACAGGAATTGGGCATGGACGAGGTAGCTCCTCCATGGCAGGTGCAGGGATGGAGACAGGCAGCTGTGAGAGCAAGACAGGAGGGGGTGTGGCTTAAAATGGGAAGGAAACTAGGCAGATCTGCTTAAGAAGATAAATTAGTAAGTGTAATATCTCCCTACTTTATTTACAGTTTTAATAAGTGCTAACAGAGTGGTCAACCCCTTTTAAGTTTGTGGTGCAGTATTATTATCATTAACACCTTTATCATCTGTTATATACATGTACCATTAATGGTGATTGTTGTTTTTCCAATGGATTATATACAGTAGATACGCTTCTCCTATTATCAGTTTAACTTCATGCATTGCTATATCATGAGCATTAAAGCCTTTATTATCTGCCGTATGTGCACAGCCAATATAGATTGAGTTCTATCATAAGTGGTTGTTTTTCCTGTACTTTGGGCCAATTGATCCGTTATAACACCCTATGGGCATTGTGGATTTAAGTTGATTTGCACATATATTTTTCCTTTATCGTTAAAGGTTGAGGATAATTATGTTGATGTGGTCCCCTGATGAACTGATTCCATTACATAGACATTACCGGGACAAAGTAAAATACCTGGGACATATGACATGCTCCAGTTATCTGATGGTAATCCTAAAATCTTGATACCATTGGATACATATGCAGATATATTATGTGCGTGATGACCATATATACATTTTTTGTTTTTGATATGTATCTTGACCACTGACGATTAATACTAGACAAATAGATACAGTAGGTCTCTCATTGGGTGGTGGTATCTATCCCTTTTCAGGGACATATAGGGCTATTAGGAGGTTCCTGATACGGGATTGTCCCTATCGGGGCGGCCATTGCGTTTTTGCAGGCATGGACATCAGTCTATAGGGCAAGTGTGAGGGAAAGATATTTTTCTTTTCCTCAGCTCACCCAGCCTACCAGTCAAAAGTATTTTATTGACACATTTTGGGTTATTTTTAATATTAGGGTTACGTTTTACACTGGTGAAGGTGCTCTGTGAATATATATATATATATATATATATATATATATATATATATATATATATATAATTTGTTTACACTAGTGACTGACTTGGATTACTCAGAATAAATCAAAAATAGAACTGCAGCACTTGAGAAAGACCTAGAGGTCAAAACGTCGCAATTTTAGGTGAATAAACCAGCATGAATTGAAGACCGGTGAGTGCTGCTGTTTTTTATTTTTGATTTATTCTGGATGATTTGGGAATGCTACAGACTGGTATCTAACACTGTGGGCACCACCACCATAGAAACTTTTTGCTATAGATTCGTAAGTGCTGCTACTTTTTTTCTTTCTTGAGCAATGACATGGATTACTGATATCCTTTTTGATCAGAACTGTGATTTATGCCAGAAAGCAGCCAGATCTCATTGCAGTCAATAAGAATCTGATAGTGATCTGTTGAATCTGGCAACCGACTTCAGCAGGCTGTTCTGGAGATGTGAACATGGCCTCACATGGACAGACGCTCACATTCCACTCTAAAAATCTGCTGACCTGAGAGTGCAGATACTTAAAGGAGTTCTTTGTCCCATAATGAAATTTTTTTTTTTTTTCTTTTGTTTTTTTTTAAAATCTGCCCAGAATATCCCAACTGCAGCATATTTGTCCCCTATGTAGCTGTTTTCGTGGCATCACTGCATCCGGGCAGGATGTTGACATGCTGAACTTCCTATTTCCATCACTTTCCTCCTGGGTTTTGTAACCAAACTCAAGCATGCTTAGTTCTGTCATGTTTCTCAGGGCTTGCTCTGCCTACTACCCTGTTTTCTCTGTAATCTGTGAGCTGCCCCAATATTTTCTGCTGCAACTGTTTATTACTTCCCATATTCAGCATGGTGGCTTAGTGGTTAGCTTTGGTGCCTTGCAGCTCTGGGGTTCTGGGTGTAAATCTAATAGAGGACAACATATGCATGGCGTTCTTATGTTTTCCTCCATGTACTCCCACACTCCAGAAACTACCATGGATAGGGAATTTCCCAGACTTCCCCAGATAGCAGCGCACACAGATCAGGAAGGGGTGGACTACCAAAACTAAGTTATGCTGTATAACTACAGTGACAATGATAAAGTTTCTTCCTCTTTCTTGATCGGTTTAATTTACATGTCTCACTGTTCCTTTGTCCTTTTGTGTATAAATTTGACTCTTCAGTAGTCTCTAAAGCTTGCTAGTTATAATCTATTCCAGGTTATCCGTTAAGCACTCTGGATTGTTATCTTCTGAGATCATTTGTACATGGAAGTCGTCCGAAGTTATCAGTGTTTGATTGCAAGTGTGTATACAGATATCGCTGTCAGTCACCTGGTAGGATGGCCTGCATGTACAGCTGGTCTTGGGGCAGAGATTTAAATGCATAAATTTACTGAATCTTTTCCAATAAACATATAATAATCTGCTCAGCTCCTCCTGCTCTATAACTTGCTGCCTGCAGATTGCACTGCTTTTCATGGTGACTATTCTCTTTAGCATTTGATTTGGATATTGTGTATTATGCAGTATCATAATCTTTTTATCCTCTTAATTTCCCATTTTTTCACATCTCTCCCTAAGGAAAGAGGAGTCAGTAACTGTTTATCCAGCAGACGTAATACTGTTTGAGGGTATTCTGGCATTTTACGTTCAAGACATCAGGGACATGTTCCAGATGAAATTATTTGTGGATACGGATGCAGACACAAGACTGTCAAGAAGAGGTGCGTCTGATCATATAGATGTGCACCTCAGGGTGTTAAATCCACAGACACTATAAAATATTACTTCCACTATTACTAATTCTGAAGGCATATGATCGATAACTTGACTGTGGAGATTGGTGGTACTTACACACCTTCCACTATCACTAGGTTTTTCAGCACAGCAAATGATTGCTGGGGAGGCTCTTGTTGGATGCAATATTTTCTAATACTTGTATGATTTCTACACTTTGAAAGGGCAAGTTCAGTTTTGGTAGGTATAAGGCTACTTTCACACTCGCGTTTTGGGCGGATCCGTCACGGATCTGCAAAAACTGATCCGTTACAATAATACAACCGCATGCATCCGTCATGGACGGATCCATTTGTATTATCTGTAACATTGCCAAGACGGATCCGTCATGAACTCCATTGAAAGTCAATGGGAGACGGATCCGTTTTCTATTGTGTCAGAGAAAATGGATCCGTCCCCAGTTCACTTACATTGTGAGCCAGGACGGATCCGTTTGGCTCAGTTTCGTCAAGTGGAAAGAGCGGAATGGTGACTAAACGGAGGCAAACTGATGCATTCTGAGCGGATCCTTTTCCATTTAGAATGCATTAGGGCAAGACTGATGCGTTTTGGACCGGTTGTGAGAGCCCATGACGGATCTCACAAACAGAAAGCCAAAACGTGAGTGTGAAAGTAGCCTTAGTTTACATCGTATCAGCCACATGAACAACTTATCTGTTGTATAAAAACTTTGACGAGCAACTGTAAAATAAGTGTGAGGCCATTATGAAGTCTAGACTGATAGCCAGAAGTCATTGGAAGAAATGTCCCTAACCCCGGACTCCCAAATTCTGGCTTCAGAAAGTTGCTAAATAGGGCTGTACAACATTCTGGACTTATTTGCGCAATTGTTATGCAGTTTTACACCACTCACTTCAGTTTTGGAAAGTGTGTATAGTTTGGGTTAAAGTAGAGTAACACTACAAGTGCATTTCCCTACAACTACCAATATCATATATACAAATCATCTTTTGGGTTAGATTTGATTGTATATCTTTAAGAGTTCATATTTCTACATTTTGAAGATTATTTTCCTGAATGTTAAAATGAACCATCTGTTTACTGAAAAAAGTTTCCCTGTTTTTGTACATTTTAGAAGTTTGATCTCAAGCCAGCTCCTCATAAGATCCTAGCAACTATTCTTGGCATCTCTTGATCATTGAATTGGCTAGTATGCCGAGTTTTCAAAACGGGAAAACAAGTGACTATGTCCCTTTAAAGGGGTTGTCCGGGTTCAGAGCTGAACCCGGACATACCTATATTTTCACCCAGGCAGCCCCTGTCATGTCATGCTCCAATGCGCTCCCTTGCCCTGCGCTGGATCATGCAGGGCAAGGGCTCTCTTATTTACAATAACACACTGCCAGGCGGAGGCTTCCGTTTTTTGTTTACAGGCTAGGGCAGCGCTAAAGCCCACCCATCAGTGCAGGTGATGTCACCAGGCTCACTGCTGGGCAGAAGCCTCCTCCTGGCAGCCCTAAGGAGAGCCCGGTTAGTCACTGGAACTCCAGAAAATGCCTTTGCCCTGTGCGATTTTGCGCTGGGAAAAGGAGAGCATCGGAGCATGAACTGCTCCGATGTTCAAGTCAGGGGGGCTGCCTGGGTGAAAATGGGGATATGTCCGGGTTCAGAGCTGAACCCCTTTAAATGGGTTGTCTGTTTCAGGAGGAAACCAGACAACACAGGGGATCTGCCTGCAATAAAGAAGCGATCATTACTTGGCAGATCCTGCACTGCCACTTCATTTCTCCCGGCCGGGATCTGTTTGCTCTGCCGCAGAGGTGATTTCACGTCAACAGCGCGTAATTGCTGCAGCCAATCATTGGCCTCAAACGTGTACCAAAGCGATCAGTGATTGGCTGCAGCAGTTGTGCGTTATTGATAATCGGATGACTGTCAGAACCAGAACGGTAGAGCGGAATCTGCCAGGTAAGGAATGATCAGTTATTTATTGCAGGCAGAGAAGAAACCAGATAACCGCTTTTTAAAGGCTTTGTACACCTTCAGGGGCAATTCTCTATGGTTGCATTTTACTATTAAAGTTATTAAAAATATTGAGCCGTTCTGTCACAAAGGGTTAACTTTTTGTAGCTATGTGAATCATACTTTTTACTTTCACTTGTACCCATCATCTAATGAACCTTATCTCTGAATTGCTAAAGGGTCATAAACACATAGCTGTATGAAGGTTGTACTTTCTAATGCCAATAAGAAGGCATACAATGTAGTGGGAAGCAGGAAAAAAAATTCCAAATGGGGTGGAATTTGAAAAAGATATGCAATTCTGCTACAGTTTTATGGGTTTTGTTTTTACAGCGTTCACTATGCAATAAAACTGATATGTGCTCTTCATCCTCCATGTCAGTACGATTAAGGCGATACAACAGAGTGAAAATTCACAGCCGGCTACAGTGGGTCAAATTTTCTAAAACAGACCAACTGAAAAAATGATATTTTTATCTTTTTTTAAGTTCAAAATGAGTACAATGCAATTATAAAAGAAAATTGCCCCTAAAGGTGTAGATGGCCTTTAAGACAATGGCATTTCTACCAAAATGAATGTTGAGCAGCACTCATATTTCTGTGTGGATGTGATTCATACTGTTTGATAAAATTCTGCTGTGCATGCTAGTCCACTGAGCTAGCTTACTTTTCGCCTTGCAGTGCTGAGGGACATCAATGAACGAGGGCGGGATTTAGAGCAGGTTCTTTCACAATACATAAAATTTGTGAAGCCAGCCTTTGAAGAATTCTGCCTACCTGTAAGTAAACACACAGTTAAGGAGAATGTATCATTAAGAAATTATTAATTCTTTTGTGTTTTTATGTAAAACATATACATTTTCATTGTTTTTATAATCTTCCATATTACTTACTACATTAAAAAAGTGAAATATTGTGTTTTTCAAACTAGCAGCTGACACTTAAAATAGACACTTCCTGTAGAGTAGCAAGCAAAGAAAACGCTCCCATAAAGGTCAATGTCATCTCCAGACACCTGTCTCCTATGGCCCATTTTGCTGTATAAGGGTACCTGCACATGATGTAGATTATGCACGTTTTTTTTGCCCAGATTTATGCGCAGAAATAACGCAGCATAATGCAATACTAGCAAACTTGTGAGAAACTTATTAGATAAATTTCACGTATACGTTGCTTCTTTCTTCCGTGCAGAAATTGACCTGATGTGCAGATTTAGAAATGTGCAGCAGGTCAATTGTTTGTGTGATTTTTGGTACGGATTTCACCCTTTTCAACTGAAGGGTAAGATCTGCAAAACCACATCAAATCGGTACCAAGAAAACCATGTGGATTTTGTGTTCTAAAATCTGCACTTGCATGCAGGTACCCTTAGCCATGAAGCACAAGGCTGTTGTCTATTTGCGATCAGCAAAATATGGATACCAACTATGTGTATCCCACACTTTCCTCTGTCCCTAATATAGAAATGCCTATTCTTGTCCGCAAAATGGATAAAATTCGTGAAACAGCTGCATGGATAAGGAAGGCACAGAATGACGACATCGCGGCCCCATAGATATTAAAGGGTCTGCGTGTGATCTGTAAATGTTTTGAATGCTGTTTATAAAGCGGAGCTGCAGCTTAGCCAAAATGGCTTCCCACATAATTGTGTACAGAAAATTATAGCTACAATTAGAAAATAAAAACAAATTGTGCAACTGTTTTAAGTGTCTGGTTTTAATTGTTTAAAAAAAAAAAACTAGGTGGTACATTCAGAATTTTAAAATAGATATATACTAGGGCTGCACGATATGGGAATTTTGTGCGATTGCGATTAGGGCCCTAAAAATTGCGATAACGATATGCGATGCGATATTTTAAGGGAATTGTGCTAGAGGTCTATCTGCTTGGATTTCCAAGGTAAAAGCACACACAGATGACTGATAATGTGAAATGTAGTTATGCTGAACTCAAGAACTGAAATGCACAGTGTTTTTCAAAATAAAATACATATTTGCATTACTGCAAAAGTACAAAATACTAAACTTGCCATTTTCTTAATAGCGCTGCACAGAACAGATAAATAAAATAGATATAAGAACATGTCATTAAAATAGCGACTTTCCACCAGCCCCTCCTCCCTCCCCGCACTGTAACTGATGTATCGCTGGCTGTGCAGCATAGCGGCCGGAGATACAGTCTCAGTGTCACGTAGAAAGTCCACCATCGCTTTATAAGACGCACTGCCACCCCCACACTTTTGGGGAAGTGTGTCTTATAAAGCGAAAAATGCGGTAATATAATTGCAGCATTTTTGAGTCAGCAAATTGCGATTGCGATATGGCGATTAATTGCGATTGCGATTGCTTTCGCGATATATTGTGCAGGCCTAATATATACACTTCTTGTATCATTGTTAAAGCTTTGCATTATGGCAAGTAAGTAACCCCTCCAAATAACACACTGGAGAGACATATACCAAAAACCATGTACATCTTTATTAGAAAAATCCATAAAATAACATTAGCAGCCTGGGAATGAAATGTGCGTTGGGTTGCCAGTGCTCTGCTTTGGTCGGTATGTGTATGTCATTTATTTACGGATCCTCAAGTGATCACAGCACTCTAGCTGTTCTGACTGGTGTGGGTGCACGTCATGGTGTGTTCCTGACTCCACCTCTTGAACTTGATTGGCATTAAGCAATTTCAGACAGCACTCGGTTTTTTTTGTATGCTTGATTGATCTTTATTATTTAGCCGAACATGGTGGTACACTGAACAACGTTTCGGGTAAAATGAATGTCCTTCATCAGGCTGGGCTGGTTGTGTGCGTTGTTCAGTGTACCACCATGTCCGGCTAAATATTAAAAATCAATCAAGCATACAAAAAGTATGAGTGCTGTCTGAAATTGCTTAATATTTATGGATTGTTTTGTATACCCATTTTTGGCCCCAATTAGACAAAAAATTTTTTATAGTCTCATGCACACGATAATGTCTGCACTGCCGTACACAAAGCACGGATTCGCAACATACAGACACGTTCAGTGGGCCATATGTATTTTTCTCATTCTCATCACTAAAAATGACTATTCTTGGACACAATATGGGCAAGAATAGGACCGCACATGTGTTTCCATTTTATTTTGTGGATTCACACGAGCACCTCGGCTCCTTCAAACAGCTTATTGACAGGGGTACCAAGGACCTACTTAAGGAAAGTATCCTGATCCTAGAAAACTCCTGTAATATCTTTTATCTACATAATCAGGCATTTTGAAAATGTCTTATGTAGTAAAAGTCCTGTTGATAGTTCTAGTAAGGCTAATGGGATACTGGTCTGAGAGCTCTTTACTGCTTTATTACTGTGGTTAACTCTTCCTTGTCTTGTAGACCAAGAAGTATGCTGATGTAATCATTCCCAGAGGTGCTGACAACCTTGGTAAGTAGCACCAGTTGATTCTAGGCCAAGAGATCAGTTTAGGATGGAATATTAAAGGGGTTGTCCCATCCCTGGCATCCGCACCTATATCGAGAACAGAGCCCCGAAAGTGAAGGAGGGCGCTCTGCACATGCGCAGCCGCCCTCCGTTCATTTTCTATGGAGCTCGGCTATTTCTGCTCAATTCACTTGTATGGGAGCACAGCTTAGTGGTGGACGAACCCCGGGAAATCTAGGGCCCTCCAGCCACAGCTCTCCCCGCTCCGTTCTTGATATAGGTGCGGCGCCCTACCGATATTCCCCCATTGTCTGAGATTGAAATACCCCTTTAAGCCACAGCTTTTGCTGTTATGTACTGGTGATCATTTTCACATTCAGTGGTGAATCGTGTCTTATTCATTTTTATGTAGCCATCTCGACATCTATCATGTAATAGTCCATAATGAGTCATGTGCTTGGTACAATGAGACCAGGACTCGCACACAAACTGGTTAAGGGGGCAGCACAGTGGCTCAGTGTTTGGGGTCCTAGATTCGAATCCAACCAAGGACAACATCTGCATGGAGTTTATATGTTCTCCCCTCGTTTGCGTGGGTTTCCTCCCACACTCCAAAGACATACTGATAGGAAGCGCTAGTAGCGCTATATAACTACATAAAATAAAAAAATCTAATAGCGATATGCAGGGCTCACAGTTCACAATTGTGGAATTAATGGGTAACTCAACATCAACATGGGGAATTATATCCTGCATATATAAGACTTTACTGTCAAAACTTTTGGATACATTCCCATCACAGAGGCAACTAAAGTGGGAAGGGGATGCTGGCCCTATAGAACCTGATCAATGGGAAGAAATTTTGCTGTGGATCTCCAGACTGTCTCTAAGTGAACCATATCACTTATCTGACTTAAACTTATTGCACAGGGTTTTATACACAGTCAAGTCACATTTTTATGACCACCAGCTAATATACAGAGCAACCTCTGTGTGCAGCATGGACAGAAGCTAGGCAGGCTCAGAGTCACAGAGCCATGTTGATTGTAGTACATCCTACAGCTGCTGAGAGTGCGGGGAGGAGAATCCGTAGAGTGAATACAATCAAGGTGGTCCCCCAGATACTGAATTGGCTTCAAGTCTGGGGAATTAGTGGCCAGGGTAGTATTTAGAATTCTTGGTCATGCTCTTCCAACCAATTTTGTGTCTTCTTGCTGGAACATCCCATCCGCCTCAGGGAAGACAACCAGCATGTAGGAGTATATGTGATCTGCAGGGATGGATTCATACCCAAATCTGTTAAGTGCCTCCCACATGGATGAGTGGGCCTAGAGAATATCACAAAAACATTCCCAGACCATAACACTGCCACCACCAGCTTGTGTTCTTTCAGCAATGGTTGCAGGTTGTTTTTTCTGTTTCTCGTCTGACTCAAACCGTTAGTTAAAGCAGAAAACGTAAATCATTGGAGAAGACCACCCTTTGCCAATCAGCAGAGGTCCAATTCCAATACTGCAGCGAAAATTGAATTCTTTTCTGCCGAAGCAACTGTTAGCAGCGGTGCGGTGACCAACCGTCTGTTTCGGAGCCCCATGTGCAGCAGTGTTCGCTGAACTGTTTTAGACAGATGTCTAGTAGCCCCCTGGTTCATTTTTGAAGTGAACTACACTGTAGCTTGTCGATCCGCCTCATGCACCTTCATAGCCCATGTTCATCTCTCATATCAATAAAACGTGGTGCTCTGTGGTTTCCATGTTGATTTGCAGTGGTGCGATTTATCAATACACTTTCACCTCAGCAGCACATGAACAGTTTACAAACTCCAATTTCAGAAATACTGCCACCCTTGGGATGTGTGCAGACAGCCTATGGCACACCTAATATAACCACCAAGCCAGCTCACTAAGCAAAGCGAACTTCTCGTTGTCAATTGAGAAAGTGATATACGTGAAAATAAATGCTACCAGTAAATTTGAGACATTGTGGTATATTGCTGGATGCCCAAGGTTTAGCCCCAATGGATCTAATTTATTATAGACCACTGTTAGTATGTTATTTTGTACTAGCAGAAGGACCTTCTTCGCACGGTATATTTCATCTATTTAATTAAATGTTTGTGTGTGTCGTTAAAAGATATCGACAGTATCCCCCATAACAATGACCTCTACAGCACCCCGCCCCTTTAACAGAGAACTCCAGTCCCCCACCCCTTAACACTTAACCCTGCCCCGCCACTTTAAAATGGGACTTTCACAGCACCCCACTACCTTGACAGTTACCTCCTCAGGGGCCCGCCCCCTTAACAGTGACCTCACAATACCCTGCTGCCTTAGCAGTGACCTCCACAGCGGCCTGGCCCCTTAACGGTAACATCCACAGGGAACTCCTCTTTAACAGTGACCTTTACAGTGCCCTTCACCTTTAATGCTAGGGCTACACGACGACTTGTGTCATGCAACATTTTGTCTCAACAATTTTTATAATGATGGGCTATAGTGTCGTACTGCGACATGTGACATGCTGCGACATGACAGTTGAAAAAAATCCATCCAAGATGGATTTTTCTGTGACTGTCGTGTCGCAGTCGCAGCGTGTGACTTTCATTATAAAAATTGTCGCGTGACACATGTAGCAGTGTAGTTGTGCCCCATGTGTTGTGTGACTTATTGTTGCGTGACACTGTTGTCGTGTAGCCCTAGCCTAAAGCTGACCTACAACAGTGAAGAAAAATGGCTGGGTTGTTATGGAAACATGGAGTAAAACTGTGTGTATGTGGAGACTAAGGGCCTGCGAGCTTGTGTTGTTATACTCAAGGACATTGGCACAACAGTTACCATTGCTTGCCTCTTCTACACAATGAGAATAAGAAGTATATTGGCTTAGTATGTTAACCCCTTGACATGTACCGTACATGTATAGTGGTTTTCGTTTCTTTAAAGATGACGCCCGCTTAGCACAGCAGACACAAGGGGCTAATGGCAGACGTTTAACCCCAAAAATGCAGTGACTTCTGAGATGGGCTACAGCTCTCCCAGGATCAGAATGGCTTTCCCGTACTGAGATACTCTAATGTAGTCCTGCAGGTGGGAGTGCTGCATTGGAATATACTGAATTACCCATATACTAATGTATTAAAGGGGTTGTCACGCTTCAGTAAATGGTATATTTAAGGCATTTATAATGTTCACAAAGTTAATACAAGGCACCTTCTAATGTATTGTAATTGCCTATTTCGACTCCTTTGCTGGCTGAATTCATTTTTCCATCTCATTATACACTGCTCATTTCTAGGGGCTATGGCCACTGTTGCAACACAGATATGAGGTTGCTGGGACAGGAGTTGCTGTGCATGCGTTCCTACACATGCTCCCACACACTTAAAAAAAAAAATATATATATATATATATATATATATATTAACCCCTTAAGGACGAAGGGCGTACATGTACGCCCTTCATCTGCACTTTAAAGATGGCGCCCGCTCCCGCACTGAGCGGGCGCATGAGCTGCGGGTAAACGCTTGATTCATCAAGCTGACACCCGCAGCTCATGTCCGCGACCGGCAGCGATGCCGATCGCGGACATTTAACCCTCAGATGCCGTGGTCAGTCCTGACCACGGCATCTGATCAGCGCAAAACCGAAAGTTTCACTTTGGTTTGTGCTCGGCTCCCCTGATGGCCACAAGGGGAGCCGGAGCATGCATGTAGTAGCCTAGGTTTCTGTGAATGAAACCTAGGTTACTACATAGTATTCCTATGGAGCCTATGACTGTAATAGGCTCCATAGGAAATATGCGATTTTCTCATATATTCCAATGCTATTGCATTGGAATATATGAGAATAGCAATCTGATAATTGCATCTTATAGTTCCCTATGGGAACTATAAGAAAGTGGTAAAAAAAAAAAAAAAAAAGTTTAAAAAATAAAAATAAAATAAAAAAATATAAAAATTCAAATCACCCCCCTTTCCCCAAAATGAAAATAAAATAAATAAAAAAATAAAAAAATTACACATAATTTGTGTCGCAATGTGCGAAAACGCCCATACTATAATACTATTAAAAAATATTCACCATACGGTAAACATAAAAACGGAAAGAAAGCGTCCAAATGGCTAATTCGCCATTTTTGGACGCTTTATTTCCTAAAAAAAATGAATAAAAAGTGATCAAAACATCATACGCACCCCATAATGGTATCAATTAAAAGTTCAGATTGCCCCGCAAAAAATGAGCCCCTACACTGCTCCGTACGCATAATTACAAAAAGTTATAGGGGTCAAAACATGGCGACAAAAAATAAAATAAAAAAATTCCCACTTTTAATTTTTTTCACTATCAAAACGCAAGAAAAACTATACATATTAGCTATTGCCGGATTCGTACTGACCTGAAGAATAAAATTAACCAGTCAGTTTTATCGCAAATCGAACGTTGTAATTTAAAAACCCGTAAAACTGTGGTGAAATTGCTTTTTTTTTTTGCAATTTCACCCCATTTGGAATTTTTTTCCCGTTTCCCACTACATCACATGCAAAAATAAATGGTAGCGTTAAAAAGTACAACTTGTCCCGCAAAAAACAAGCCGTCATATGGCTATGTGAGCGGAAATATAAAAATGTTATGGCTTTTGGAAGGCAGGGAGCGCAAAACAAAAACGCAAAAATCCCAAAACCCCCGGTCCTTAAGGGGTTAAAATCTCTCCCTTTCCCCATAGGAAAATTAAAGATCATGTGAATTGCTGCATTTCAAAATGCCCGAACTTTTAAAACATATTCATCCCATATGGTGACCACTATAACGGAAGAAAAAAAAAATTGATATGTGATATGCTGACAGCTGCACTCCGTCCAGAAAGTATGGTGCCATTGGTAGGTTAATGTTCACAATATCGTATAGATAGTACCACGGCACTCACCAGTTTATATTAGTAATGAGTTTTTATTGGTGCGTATAACAAAAAGTCCGGATAAAAGTGATGCGCAGTTGTCAGAAATACTCATTATAATTGGACGTTTCTGTTATAAGAACCTTCTTCATCAGCACAATCCGTCTTAATCACCTAACCGTTTTCTGGGAGTCCGGCTCTGGGAAAAGCACTTAACTGTTCTGCACAGCTCTCAGTTCAGAGGTGTGTGTGGTGGGGTGGGGGGGGGGGGGGATAGGGGGGTGTTCTTTAGCTGCTTATATTTCCTGATTGGTAGCAGGTAGAGACATGGGCATACCAGGTTTTCATACAAGACCAAAATGACAGCATTAGCTCAACAAAAGCAGGAGATG
Source organism: Bufotes viridis (assembly GCA_033119425.1). Classification (NCBI taxonomy): domain Eukaryota; kingdom Metazoa; phylum Chordata; class Amphibia; order Anura; family Bufonidae; genus Bufotes; species Bufotes viridis. The sequence continues at coordinate 79,972,513 of CM065596.1, forward strand.
TCACTGTTAAAAGCATGTTTTACTCTGTTAATTGCAAACTTGAGTTCTACTTTCAGCTGCATTCACTGCATCCTGATTTCTAACAGCGATATCTTCTCATGCTGTGATTCTGGTATTGTTTGAAAGCTTGGCATGTCAGCTTTCAAGCAATACAAAGCTCATACCTCCAGCTGCTACCTATCCAAGAGAAGATATGAGCAGCTAAGGGTACTTTCACACTAGCGTTTTGGATTCCGTTTGTGAGATCCGTTTCAGGCCTCTCACAAACGGTCCAAAACGGATCAGTTAAGCCCCAATGCATTCTGAATGGATAAGGATCCGTTCAGAATGCATCAGTTAGGCTCTGTTCCGCTTCTGTTCTGTTTTGGAGGCGGACACCAAAACGCAGCATGCAGCATTTTGATGTCCGTCTGAAGAGGCGGAGCCTAACTGATCCGTTTTGAATTACGATGTAAGTCCATGGGGACGGATCCGTTTTCAATGACACAATATGGTGCATTTGGAAACGGATCCGTTCCCCATTGACTTTCAATGTAATTCAAAACGGATCCGTTTTGGACTTTGTCATTTTTCTTTTAACTAACGCAAACGGATCCGTTCTGAACGGATACAAATGTTTGCATTATAGGTGCGGATCCGCCTGTGCAAATAAACATACGGATCCGCACAGGGGGGCAGTGGGGAAGCTGTTAGTCTACAAGAGGAAAGTCAAAATAATAAATATATAGAAGTTCGGCTTTATCATCATTGTAGTGACCCACATTATAAAGTTACTATGTTATTTATACCACACAGTGAACGCCATACAAGATTTCCACAAAATGCTAAAATTGCTGTTTTTTTTATATTTTGCCCTAAAATGTTATTTAATACACTATATATAACCCAAAAATGATGTCTAAAAAACCTACAACTAATCCTGCAAAATAAAACAAAAATTTAGAAGAAAAAAATTGGCTATGGACATCCACAGCTCCAGTTGCCTTTCTGGTTAAAACCCATTGTGCTGATGTGTTGATGAAGGTCTTGTAACCGAAACATCCAATTGTAATGAGTATTTCGGGTGGAGGGGGGGGGGATAAAAATGGATGATTTGCAGTTTTTTCAGTCGCTTCACCTCCCCAAAAAAATTAATAAGAGAAAAAAAGTCACACAAAATGAAAATGGAAAATCGCCATTCCCTCAAAAAGTTAATCTAGTACTAGTACATGTATTGAGGGAGAAAGGGGTATGGTTTACTATTGTTAAAACTCCCAAAAATTACTTTATTTAAAAAGGGTGGTCTGATGCCAGTGATTTGGGCCCCTTTGTACATCCGGGCTGCAAAAAAGTGGCACACGTGTGGTGTGTGAAAAATATCTCTGTAAATGACAACTTTTTAAATTATTTTTTTTTAAACAAAGTTCTCAATTTACAGAGATAGTTCTCTAACCCAGCATGGGTATATGTAAAAATACACCCCAAAACACATTGCCCTACTTCTTCTGAGTACGGCGAATACACCCCAAAACACATTGCCCTACTTCTTCTGAGTACGGCGATACCACATGTGTGACACTTTTTTTCAGCCAAGATGCGCAAAGGGGCCCTAATTCCAATGAGTACCTTTTAGGAGGACATTTTTAGGCATTTTTCTTCTCACGCTTTAGGGCCCCTAAAATGCCAGTGACCCCATTTTAGAAAGAAGACACTCCGAGGTATTCCATAAGGGGCATGGCGAGTTCATAGATTTCTTTATTTTTTGCCGCAAGTTAGCGAAAATTGATAATTTTTTTTTTTTCTCACAAAGTCTCCCTTTCCGCTAACTAGTGACAAAAAGTTCAATCTTTCATGGACTCAATATGTCCCTCAGTGAATACCTTGGGGTGTCTTCTTTCCAAAATGGGGTCACATGTGAGGTTTTTGTACTGCTCTGGCATTTGAGGGTCTCCGCAGTCATTACATGTATGGCCAGCATTAGGAGTTTCTGCTATTCTGAGGCTTTTTTTTCCGTTCAGCCTCTGGGCTGGAAGAAAAAATGAACGGCACAGATTTCTTCATTCGCATCGATCGATGTGGATGAAAAAATCTCTGCCAAAAAATATGCAAGAAAAAAAAAGAGGGGCCTGGCGATTGCCAGGACATAGGGGATCCGCCCAAACATCCATACCCACTCAGCTCCTATGTCCTGGCAAACGTGATTTCTCCATTCACATCGATCAATCGATCGTTGTGGGGGAAGACATCTTTGCCAGATTTTTTATACAAAGTGTTTACCAAAGCATATGAACTCCAACACCTCTCCTCAGCTCATATGCCTGGGCAAACGTACCTGTACTGCAGAGGAGAAATCTCGTCCTGCAGCACCGCATACACAGACTTCACGTGTCTTCTGACAGCAGCGCAATGCTTCTCTCAGAAAGCACATCAGCGCTGCAGCGTTTTCGTCGGTTGGTCCAGCTGGAAAATAAAGGGTGGTTAGTTTGAAAATAAAAATAAAAACAAGCAGGCTCATAAATTTGAACGCTACAAACTTTATAAATCCTGAGCATCTTAAAACTTTTTTTTTATAAGACCTGAACATCATAAAACTTTTAAAACCTAAACTAACTCGAGATTTCTTTCTTGCTACCCATGGGACAATGTGTAAAGTGTAAATCACACAGAGATGGTGCGTTGTACATTATGCACTTTATCCCAAGTGAAAGGAGAGGTTTTTACCGTTTCACATATCTGCAGTAGCACACTAGCTCCCCTGTGTGTTAGGGTCTCTCAAAACCTAGTATCCTGAGAGACCCTAGATCCTGAGTGTAAAAACTACCTGTGTCCTGCGGTCCCTACGTCCCTAAAAGTGTACCCGAGTGTGGTACTACCGGAAAAACTCCCCTAGGCATAGGGCAGGGTGGTCAGGGCAGTCAGGACAGAAATGGCGGTTGTCACGCCTTATTCCACTCCAGCTACAGACACGACATTTTTTTCGGGGTGGCGGTTGGGTTGAGGTACCAGCAACGACACTGGGGAAGTGTCGCTCGTGTAGACGGCTCACTACACTGGGGTTTGGGGCCACGGAACCTCCTGAATACAGGAGGTTCTCGATGATCTCTTCCGGAAATTTGAGGAAGGATCCTGTTCTCCCAGCCTTACTGTAGAGAACAAAACTATTGTACTTAGCCAATTGAATAAGATATACAGACACCTTCTTATACCAGCGTCTGGTCTTTCGGGAAAGCAAATATGGGGCCAACATCTGGTCATTGAAGTCCACCCCTCCCATGAGCAAATTTATAGTCGTGGACCGAGAGGGGCTTTTCAATGACACTGGTTGCCCGTTCAATTTGTATTGTCGTGTCTGCGTGAATGGAGGAGAGCATGTAAACGTCACGCTTGTCTCTCCATTTCACCGCGAGCAGTTCTTCGTTACACAAGGCAGCCCTCTCCCCCTTGTAAGACGGGTGGTAACGAGCCGTTTAAGGGTGGTGTTGTGCCCCCAAATGCATGAAGAGGGGCACACTTGTGCAGTAATTGTCCACATAAAGATGGTACCCCTTGCCGAATAAGGGTGACACCAAGTCCCAGACTGTCTTCCCACTGCTCCCCAGGTAGTCAGGGCAACCAACCGGCTCTAGGGTCTGATCTTTACCCTTATAGACACAAAATTTGTGTGTATAGCCTGTGGCCCTTTCACAGAGCTTATACAATTTGACCCCATACCGGGCTTGCTTGAGATGTATTGTTTGAAGCCAAGGCACCCGGTAAAATGTATCAGGGACTCGTCTATGCAGATGTTTTGTGCAGGGGTATACAAATCTGCAAATTTGGTATTAAAGTGGTCTATGAGGGGCCGAATTTTGTGGAGCCGGTCAAAAGCTCGGTGGCCTCTGGGGCGAGAGGTGGTGTTGTCACTAAAGTGCAGGAAACGCAGGATGGTCTCAAATTGTGTCCTGGACATGGCAGCAGAGTACATGGGCATGTGATGAATTGGGTTCGTTAACCAATATGACCGCAATTCATGTTTTTTTTGTCAGGCCCATGTTGAGGAGAAGGCCCAGAAAAGTTTTAAATTCGGAAACTTGGACTGGTTTCCACCGGAAAAGCTGGGCATAGAAGCTTTCCAGGTTGGCGGTTAAAAATTGAGTGGCATACCAGTTTGTTTCTGCCACCACTAGGTCAAAGAGCCCAGCAGTGAAGAACAGCTCAAAAAACCCCAGTGCCGATCTGATCTGAGCTGTCTCCACCCGAACTCCTGACTGGGTGGTGAAAGGGGGAACTAATGGTGCGGGTGAAGATGGGGGCTGCCAATCAGGGTTTGCCAGCACCTCAGGGTCTCTAAGGGCTCTACGGGCCTGTCTTTGCGGTGGCTGCGATGGGGAAATTACTGCACGTGCCACTGTACCAGCTTCAACTGCCCTTCTGGTGCTCGCCACTTCACCATGTTCTATGGCAGTGCTGGTACTAGGTCCAGGATGGGCTGCGCTGCTGGTGTATGCCTCACCATGTAATCCAACAGCGCCAGCCACACTCTGCTGCCCTTGAAACGGATCCTGCGCAACCTGTGGTCTAGCGACATGGGGTCGGGTTCGCCTGGTGCTATCAGGGACCTCAACCTCCTCGTCCGAACTTTGGGTCAGACTGCCACTGCTCTCTACAGGTTCGTATTCTGACCCGCTAGATTCGTCAGATGAGTGTTCCCATTCCTCATCGACTGGGTCAGAATCCTGTAGGCCTCTTCAGAAGAATACCCCTTACTTGCCATTTGGACAACTAAATTTAGGGGGTATTCCCTGAGACTACCCAAGAAAAAAAAGCAAGCCTGTCTTACAAATGGGAGGCTAGCGAAGTACAGAAAGCCGCTGCGATTGATAAAAATATCAAAAACTGAATTTTTTTTTTTTTTTATCGCCGCAGCGCTTGTGAAGTAATTGTGCAGTGATAAAAAAAAAAATTTGTCACTGCGGCGGGGCGGGCGTGGGTGAACGCACGTGTTGGCGACCGATCAGGCCTGATCGGGCAAACACTGCGTTTTGGGTGGAGGGTGACTAAGGTGACACTAATACTAATATAGATCTGACTGTGATCAGTTCTGATCACTTACAGATACTATAAAGTACCAATGCTGATTAGCGCTACACTAATCAGCGAATCAGCGACTGCGGTGTGCTGGGTGCTAACGGAAGATAACTACCTACCAAAGGGGCCTAAATTAACCTAAACCTAGCAGTCAATACTGGTGAAAAAAAAAAGTGACAGTTTACACTGATCACTTTTTTTTCCTTTCACTAGTGATTGATAGGGGTTAATTGGGGTGATGGGGGGTGATCTGGGGCTAAATATGTGGTGCTTGGTGTACTCACTGTGACATGTGCTGTGTCCAACCGATGAAAAGGACCCAGCACAGAGCACAGAAGCCATTTAATGCATTATATTTATAAATCTAATGCATTATATGGCTTTTGATTCGTTTTAAGTCACCAGCTTGCTAGCGCAGATCATTGGCTGGCAGGCTGGTGACGAACTTGTCCTGCGCCTTCCCCGATATTCTGTGTGCCTGTTCAGGCGCACAGATCGCGTCATCTCGCCTCTCGTGAGATGATGCGCCGGCGCGTCAACGAGGAATAACTGGGCGCCGCGATCACGCGTATCTGCGTGCGGCGGTCCAGAGGAGGTTAAAGTCTATCCGAAAAACTACTCTACATATGCAAAATTGCACAATTGGCATGCTGCAGATTTCAAAATCTGCACGGAAGATTAGAAGAAAAAAAAAAAGCAAAGGGTACTTGAAATCTCGTTCACTTTGATGGTACTGTAATAACACTTTCTTCCGCATGAAAATCGCGATTCACTTTGATTGCCTCTTTGTTGAAGCATAGGTGTCTCCGGTAATTGTCTTGTGTGGCATGAATTCTAGTAATAAAATGTCTTCTGTATCCAAAAAAACTTGCCATTATCTTTCCAGCTGACTGCTGCACACATTGCTTTGGAGTTGGTTACCCCTTGTGCTTCTATTGCATGGACTTTTGTTTGGTCTCAGGATCATGGTGGTGAACCCCTGTTTCATCACCTATAATAATTTGAGGATAGAAGTCTCCCAGAATTTTCTGTAAGCATGTCAAAATTTCTTGACTAAATTGTGGGTGACAAGTTTTTTTGCTCAGGCGTCAACATTTGTGACACCCACTGAGAACTGACCTTTGATATCATCAAAACATGAATGAATACTGGAAACTGTGCAAATTCAAATGCCTAATTCATGAGCTAGAACACTGACTTTGACCATACAATCTTCCAAAATCCTGGCCTCCACTTCACTGCACATTTCCTTGAAGATGCTTCAAGAGGTCGACCATCTTTAGTTGATACCCTACTCCATTTAAATTGCTTGGCCCAAAAATTTACTTAGGAGGAAGGTGCAACATCACTATATACAGCAATTAAAGGATAACTGTCACATTTAGACCCAAATTTCAGTTTTCATATATGTAGTTACTAATATCATAATATTTCTGAATCAATAACTATTAGACTTACTTACCCCATATTTAATAAGATTCAGCCCTTAGCAACCAGTCTGCATAAAACTACAATTTCACTATTCTGTTAAAATGGCCGCCCTCAGCCCTGAGGCTAATCCATAGGACACCTGCAGTGAAGTTAGTGAAGACCAGCACTGTATAGGGGGGTCTTGCAGTGAAGTTCCCAGGTCTGGCTGAAGCCTGTAGTCCTTCTACAAGCTCTCTTCTTATCAGATAAGGCTGTCATTTATACACTGGGCTCTACATTGTCCTGCACTGCTAAGGGAGTGTCTGCCAAGCACAGGCATGTGGAGAAGTTCACACACACAGCCCAGCACTGTTATCTCCTGTCAGGAAGAACCTGGCTTTTTATACATTCCCTTACAATGCTGACTCACTATCAGTTCCCAGTGCACGCAGCGTGCTCCGTCCTCGTCCTCATCTGGTAGACGGAAGGAGCATAGCAAACTGATTTTAATCTCAGGTAAAAATAGCCAATACTGGGGACTTTTAGGTGGCTTTTAGGGGTTATTTATTAAACAATCAGAAATTAAAACAGGGCCAACAAGGTGATATTAATCACCAAAATCCAATAGTAAAAAAATAAAATAAATGACAGTTATACTTTAAAGATGAGAGAAATGACTTTGGATGCTACATCCGAAGTCGCTTTGCTAAAAAAAATTTGTTATAATTCTGTACGGAGATTCGTTCCTGTTCAGTATTAGAATGTATGGGTTCCGATGAGCCGAAGTAAGTTATTCACAAAGTCGTTCAAGACTTCGTTGAATAGCCTCGTTAATTTATTATGAAAGTGAAAAACTGAGTTCGGTTCCAAGTTTTGAAGTGGTTTTTCACTGTAATAATGAAATACCGAAGTTATTCAATGAAGTCTCATGCAACTTCGTGAATAACTTACTTCGGCTCATCAGATATCATACATTCCAATACTGTACGGAGACGAATCTCCCTACAGTATTAACAAATTTTTTAGCGAAGCGGCTTCGGATGTAGCATCCGAAGCTCTCTTCGCTCATCTCTAACAGCAATCTATTCATGGATTTCTAGGCTTCTTTTCTTCCTTTATAAGAAATTTAATTATGGAAAAAAGCTCCAAATCCCGCACTTTCTTTGTAGACCTGCACTGTACTGCACTTGCCATCCTGTCACTTCCAGTGCTTTTCATCAGACTAAACTGCTACTGTGTGTTGCATGTCTCAACCTCCACAGACAGGCTCCGCTCTCTAACACAGACAGAACATGCTGCAGTAGAGAACTTATTGAACACCCCTCGTGTTACAGTTTATGGTACAAGCGATTGGAGGACCACATGTTCAAGTCCCATGAGGCAACTAAAAATTGCAATTAAAATAAGTTTAAAAAAATTAAACAAAATATTAAATTCAAATCTGCCCCCTATTCCAATTTTGTACATTAAAAATAAACTATTTAGCAATTAACATAATGGGTATTACCACATCCAAAAATATCCAAACTAGTAAAATATAAACCTTTTTCATGCATGGTGAATGCAAGCCCTCAGATAGCACTGTGGATGGAAATATAATAAATTTAAAAAGCATCCGAGTACGGCGATGCAAAGAAAAAATGTTTAATTTTTTTTAAAGGTTTTTCAAAAGTTGTAAAACATAATAAAAACTACACAAATTAGGTATTGTTATAATTGTGCTGACCTGCAGAATAAGGCAGTCATGTCATTTTTATATAAAAATAAAATAAATGTCAGGCAAAATTTGTGTGCAAAGAAAGCCATAAGATTCCAATTTGTTCATATATTTAATTCTTGTATTAAGGAGCTGACTGGCATTTAATACTTGAAGATTCCCTATTTGGTGTGTGGTTTTTCCTTTTTATTTTTTTGTTTTTCTTTTCTGGCTCACTAGAACACTTATTTACTACATAAAGCAACAGAAAACTGTGCAGTATATAAAATACAGATTTATTGAAGTATGCAGACTTTTCTCTTATCTTGCTGTTAATTCTTTCACAGTTGCAATCAACCTGATTGTTCAGCATATCCAGGATATTTTAACTGGTGGTTTAACAAAGCGGCAGACCAATGGTTATACGAACGGTTACAGCAGCCATCGGAGTAGGCATTCCTCAGAGTCCAGCAGCAGCCGACCTCACTAACGTGCCCAGTGAAAATTGAATCTGTGTACAAGATTCTTGCAGCTGTACCATGGAGAGACAAGAATCCAGGCTTTATTTGGAGCGAAATAATTTCCTACAGCATATTTACATGCTGACAAAGTGCTCAACAAGAGAAGTGTTACTTGACTACTGCAACTAGAACCAAACCTGCTGGAATTTGCTCATGTCTGTGCGGGAGATGGAAATTGGTGGCTTGGTATGCTCATGGGTTGTTGTAGATTGTTGTCGTGTGTTTTTTTTTTTTTTTTTTCTTTTTGTAACTCTGAACTAGGGGAATGGTATGGTGGCTATGGTTATTAAAACTTGAACACTCACAGTAACTACTGTAAATTCATACATCTCCATGGAATCCAGTTGTTTTTGTATTTTGTCTCAATGTGGTTTCTGTACTATCCAGTTATTTGCCATAAATGTATTCTTTAAAGGTTTGGCATTCAGAAGACATGGTGAGCATGCATGGGTTATACCTGGAAGTTGTAATTGATTCAATTTGTTTCAGCCTACTATGTAATATAACAGGTGGTTCTAAACTTGGCAGACCAAAACTCTTGCGCTTCTGAAATGCAAGTGGTGTGGACATGGTAAATGAAATTTTCATTGTTTTTGAAGCTGGCAGTTATTTGTTGTATTTACTTTCTATCCTGTGATATTGCTTATATTTTTGTTTGATCTTTACAGACATCCACCCTTTTGTGGATCAACTTATTATATGATCTGCTATCCGGGTGCCACAAATATAAAAATTACAAACCTAAAAAAATAAAAAATTGTACTTGAATAAGCTGTTGGGTTACTGTATTTCAACTTGTAATATATTAACATGAATGTGCCCAGATAGGTTAAAATCATTTACATGTACCATATATATGTAAAAGCTAATTTCTGTAACATAGAAAAAGACATCTGTCCATCCAGTGCAGCCTGTTATCCTGCAAGTTGATCCAGAGGAAAGCAAAAAAAAAAACTGAGAGGTAGAAGCCAATTTTCCTCACTTAAGGTGAACAAAAATTCCTCCCCGACAGCAATCAGACAATCGGAATAACTCCCTGGATCAACGACCCCTCTCTAGTAGCTGTAGCCTGTAATATTATTACACTCCAGAAATACATCCAGGCCCCTCTTGAATTCCTTTATTGTACTCACCATCACCACCTCCTCAGGCAGAGAGTTCCATAGTCTCACTGCTCTTACAAAAGAATCCTCTGTAGTTACTGTACTTTTTGTCTAGGTAAAATGTCACATACAAGAACAGTCTGTGTTGGCTGTATCGGATAACTCACTGATTAGTTGCTGTGGGAAGCATCCACTGTTATGTTCACAATTCCTGCATTGGTGCAGTGTAGTGGTGTTCTTGCAGTCAAACATGCCAAATCATTGATGGATCCTAATAAAGCCAAAGTTTGAGGCAGTTGAAAAACTAAATCAGTCACCTGTAGTATTACCAGAATAATTTTTATTTATTTTTTATCACTTTGTACATTAAGTGGATAATGTGCCACTTACGAGCTGCATGGCAGGAATAATTCTTGTATTATATATAATATTTTAATCTTGTGCATACATACCAAAAGATTTACTCTAAGCAAGAAGACCCTAAGGTCTAAGGAGACCTACCAGAAGAGGATGTGATGCTCTTTAACCATTTTGGTGCCAGGGGTTTTAGTGCACCCAGCATATGGCATTCCTGAGTGCCTTCATGCAATTTTGCATTAAAGTGGATACATGTATTCCTTATACAGAAAAAAAAAGTACACTCAAATCATACATAGTCGTTGGTAAAATTACACACCCAGAAAATGTTGGATTGCTGCAGAACTCGGCATACAGTTATATCTCGGGCAGATATGTCTGATTACAGATGTGGTCTGATTAGACTCTGGGTCTTGCCACAAGGGGGTGTTTCACAGCATTGTACACAAGATGCCACCTTTCACTTCCTCATTGGCTAGGCCTGTGATTGTTTGCCTGTGGCTTGATACAGAGGGCTATAAGACTAAGGGCTCGTTCACACGACCGTGGTTTTGGTCCGCATTCGAGCCCCATTTTTTGCGGCTCGGGTGCAGACCCATTCACTTGCTCCGTTCCGTGGCTCCACAAAAATTATGATTCATGTCCTATTCTTGTCTGTTTTGCGGACAAGAATAGGCATTTCTATAAAGTGCCGCCCATTTCATTCTACAAATTGCGGAAGGCACACGAGTGGCATCCGTGTTTTGCAGATCAGCATTTTGCGGACCGCAAAGCACGGCACGGTCGTGTGAACAAGCCCTAACCCAGGCTATACAAAGTAGAAAAATAAACGTTGTGGCACTCGGGATGTTTTCTCCGCGACTGGAAGTAGGGTTCCCACCCCAAAGTGATATCATAATTCAAAAAACTCCAGTGCAAGTTGCGGTTTTGATGTTTTATTTCGGTTTTAAAGAGCAGCTTAAGTGTACAGTAGACGTACAGTGTAACGTTTCGGCCAATACTAGGCCTTCATCAGACTGTAAACAGAGGAATACATAGTACAGATAGTTAGTCACCATGTTATGGATATATAAGCACTATGTTGTAAGATATACATATACATTAATCTTGTGACTAAGACGCAATTGTGTCAAGACAATGTGATTGCCAATCACGAGTGGGCTTGCAGAAAGTAACATAGAATAACAAAACTCAAGGCACTAGTGATTGCAACCAGATCGTGTTTCAAAGTCCAAGTATATAACAATCCAATATAATTGAGACATGATTATAGCAGAAACCAAATATAAAGAGTTTGTTATACAAATAACTCGTAAGCAGTATAAATTACCATCAGTAGTGGTATAGTAGTATTAGGGAGAACCAATTAAGAGACAAGAATCGATGATCATGATAGGGTTACACTTGTAATATCATTTCATCAACATGGGTTCATAATTCTACATAAGGTAATAGTAGTACTTCATAATAATTATTCATAATCACTCATAATCATAAAAATACATGATTAGAAAATGGTATAAATCCAATAGTAGTACTTCATAATAATTCATAATCACTCATAATCACAGAATTACATGATTCAACAATGCTATAAAATCATAATGTCAAAAGGAAGTTATCACCAATGTTGCCGGGTATGGGTCAATAATGAAGCAGCAGCCACCTGGTATAGTTGTACAGATATGGGGGGGATATCAAAGCTTATAAGTCCCAGGCTATACAAAGCCAGATGCAGAACTCTATTCTAAGGGACCACCTTATCTCCTAGGACTCCTACCCATGCTAAGAATATTCCCACCCACTGTGCAACAACTGCAGAGGGTGCCACTCTCAACTATCTTGCAGCTGAACCAATATACTGCTTTAAACACTCTAAATATTTGAGTGCCGTGTCATGTTGAATGCTAGAACGGCGAGTATTCGAATATGTAACGAAGAAAGGTGGAAAGGAACAATATACCAATGTGTGAATAGAAGGGAGGAGAAAATTCAGTCTGGTCCAAGTTTTTGTTGTTACATGGGCTCCATATAAGGACCTATATGTCCCTCATTTTATATCACTTACCACTGAGGAAGGAACTACTATAGTTCCGAAACATGTCTGGTATACAAAAAGTAAATTGCGGTATTAAATTCCTATTCCGTGAAGTAATGAAGTTGATTGGTGTCCCGGGATCTTCATCATGCACGTGCTAACAAACGTGCTGGCACAAGCGCGAGCGGAGACTGCAAGCCCCAGCGATCTGCAGGAGACGGAGCGGAGCAGGAGGAAACATAAAGCAAACTAGACACATATCTACCTACCCAGTAGTGGCCACACGATAGAACGGACGATACCGGGGTATTGGTAAGCAGCATGCAATACACTTTGTGGTGTGAGGGGTTATGCTCCGGATCGCCTTTGCTGGGGTCAAAGGACACCTGTCTGTTCCATCCAACTCAGACCAGACACTGAGGTATAAGTTTTAAGCTGACTTATAGCCAGGTTTATTGATAAGTTGCAGATAAAATAAAACGGCAAAAGAGAACCTTGCCTGTCCGGCACTTACTACAAATAAAACGTCCCTATCTATCTGCTGGAGGGCTTCTCCGTCAGCTCACAAAACAAGGCTTTCAGCAACCTTTTATTCATGTTTTGGCTCACTCACATAGACAAACTTTTGGTGTCCCCAGCCAGAGAGACTGACTAACCTCGTGGCTCTGTTATATCCCCACCATCAGTACTGCTTCATTAAATTTGAAGTCTTCCACCTGCTTCTTCACATAGGAGAGGGATCTTGGGGAAATACAATTGATGGCCAAACACTCCTTCTCTACAGCGTAGTTCTTCTCATGCTTCTTTAGTTTCCAACTCAAGTAAAGCACGGGATGCTCCTCTCCATTAATATTTTGTGACAACATTGCCCCTATTCCTGAGTTAGAAGCATCTGTCTGTACCACAAATTCTTTTTTAACCCCTTAAGGATGCATGACGTACCGGTACGTGATAATTCCAGAGTCCTTAAGGACCCATGACGTACCAGCACGTTATATCTTTAACCCTGGGTTCAGACCTGAGCGTTCTAAAAACGAGTGTTGTACGCGCGTATTTCAGTGCGTTTTTGCAAATAGGAAACGCGCGTTCTTGTGATTGACTACTGTGGTGTCAATCACAAAACGCGTGACAAACGCCCCAAAAAAAGTTCAAGTACTTGTTTATGCGTCGGGCGTTTTACAGCGCGTTCAAACGCGCTGTAAAACGCTCAAGTGAGAACTGGGGCCATAGGAAAGCATTGGTTTTCATGTGTTGAGCGTTCTACAGCGCGTTTGAACGCGCTGTAAAACGCTCAGGTGTGAACTTAGGGTAAAAGTAAATTGCGGAACTGCAGGGTTTAATCGGAATAGGATGCCTGCTGAAATCATTCAGCAGGCATCCTGTCACAACGCCCCTAACCGCGATCACAGCAAACCTGTGGGTGACACATATATAGCATAAGATGCTATATATGTTTCATCCACAGATCACCCCATAGCAGCGTCACCCACAGATCCCCCTGGAGGCACATTAGTTGGGAAACACTGTTATAAGCCCATTTATTAATTTATTAACCCTTGTACAAAGGAAAATTTAAGCCGTTGTCCATTTTTTTTTTTCATTGCTATTAGCAACTGCGCCGCTGTTTCTTTATACAAGGTTTGATAAATCTGCCCTATGTTATAATTGGTATCGGTGAGTACTTAAATATAGGTATGGGCACTCGTACTCGGTCTTAAAAAAATGGTATTGGGACATCCCTAATATAAATACCGTGTCAAAAGTCATTTTTATCACCTTACATCACAAAAAGTGTAATAGCAAGCGACCAAAATGTCATATGCACCCCAAGATAGTGCCAATCAAACAGTCATCTCATCCCGCAAAAAAAGAGCCCAAAAATAAAAATTTAAAATATGGCCTTCAGAATGTGGAGACACTAAAAAATATTTTTTTTCAAAAATGCTTTATGAAAAACTGAAACAAAAAAACGCCAAAAGTAGTCCTATTTGGTATTGTCGCGTCTGTAACAACCTGCTCTATAGAAATAGCACACAATCTAGCCTGTTAGATCAACGATGTAAATAACAAAAAATAAAAACGGTCCCAAAACAGCTATTTCTTTGCAAATTTTTCATTTTGATCAATTTTTCCAGTAACAAAGTAAGGGTTAACAGCCAAACAAAACTCAATATTTATTGCCTTATTCTGTAGTTTGCAGAAACACCCAATACGTGGTCATAAACTGCTGTATGGCCAAACGGCAGGGCATAGAAGGAAGGGAACGCCATATGGTTTTTGGAAGGCAGATTTTGCTGGACTGGTTTTTTTGACACTATGTCCCATTTTAAGCCCCCCTGATGCATCCCTACAGTAGAAACTCCAAAATAGTGACCCCATTTTGGAAACTACGGGATAAGGTGGCAGTTTTGTTTGTACTATTTTAGGGGAAATATGATTTTGATTGCTCTATATTACACTTTTTTAGGCAAGTTAACAAAAAAAAAAATTCTGAAATTTCATCTCAATTTGCCAATAACTTGTAAAACACCTAAAGGGTTAACAAAGTTTGTAAAATCGGTTTTGAATGCCTTGAGGGGATGTAGTTTCTTTATGGAGTTTCAACTCTAGGGGGGATCGGGGGCTTCAAATTGGACATGGTGTCAAAAGAACAGTCCAGCAAAAAACGCCTTCCAAAAACCATATGGCGTTCCCTTCATTCTGTGCCCTGCTGTTTGTCCATACAGCAGTTTACGACCATATATGGGGTGCTTCTGCAAACTACAGAATCAGGGCAATAAATATTGAGTTTTGTTTGGCTGTTAACCCTTGCTTTGTTACTGGAAAAAATGGATTAAAATTGTATCTCCATTTGCCATTAACTGTTGTGGAAAACCTAAAGGGTTAACAACATTTGTAAAATCAGTTTTAAATACCTTGAGGGGTGTAGTTTCTAGAATGGGGTCTTTTTGGGTGGTTTCTATTATGTAAGCCTCACAAAGTGACTTCAGAACTGAACTGGTCCCTAAATGGGTTTTTGAAAATTTCAGAAAAATGTCAAGATTTGCTTCTAAACTTCTAAGCCTTGTAATGTCCTTTTAATGCTATTACTAAAAAATAGGCCTTGTAATTAGGAACAAAGACACTAACTAACCAACAAATATACATATAAATAGTCAGATGCTATAGGAGGTAAGGCCCTGGGTGCACAATGGCACCAGATAATGATTAAACCAGAGTCCTACCGCCAACCAATGGACCGGTTCCCGGACGTCTTTGTTACTTGCTGGAGATGATGATTCGTCCTCACTTTCCTTCAGAAAAACGTTGTTTGTTCTGTGATATGGAAGGAAGGTGCAAAAAAGTGACTAAGGGTCCCTGTTAAGGCCCTACGAAAACCCTGTGGTATGTCTGCAGGCTATCCCTGTTCACTAGCAAAGCAGAGCAGCCTGACCACAGGGCACTCGTCCTTAAAAGGGCGACCCCGTCTGGAACCTGGCCCTAGGTAAAGGGGACTGGCCCTGACGAAGCCCCTATCCTAATCCCTACATGCACGTTTCATCTCGTATTATGAGAATCATCAGGGGAGCACAAGGATTACAGAGCCTCAAAAGTGGTAAAGGAGGGATACAGGATACTCAGGGACACCACAAAAACAGCGATACTTGCATAAATATAATGTGTACCTAGAGTCACTGTAGTCCCTTTAAATAAGCGCAGGGGGTATTAGATGATCCCTTCCTGCCGCTCAAAGATGTAGGGGCGCATTCGCATTGCGGACTAGCGTGCGACTGCGTCCCGGCCTGATGACGTCGCGTGGTTTGCCTAGCACTCTTGTGGCGCATGCGCATTGCGAATTAGCGTGCGACTGCGGCCCGGCCTGATGACGTCACGTGAAGCGCGGAGCATGGACGCCGGATCATACATGGAGCAGTATGTATATAAAGCTTTCATGGAAGCTCCCTGTTGACGACATCCATCCCAAAAAACCCGCCCAGGCATATGGCTTTGCCCCTACATCTTTGAGCGGCAGGAAGGGATCATCTAATACCCCCTGCGCTTATTTAAAGGGACTACAGTGACTCTAGGGACACATTATATTTATGCGAGTATCGCTGTTTTTGTGGCATCCCTGAGTATCCTGTATCCCTCCTTTACCCCTTTTGAGGCTCTGTTATCCTTCTGCTCCCCTGATGATTCTCATAATACGAGATGAAACATGCATGTAGGGATTAGGATAGGGGCTTCGTCAGGGCCTGTCCACTTTACCTAGTGCCAGGTTCCAGACGGGGTCGCCCTTTTAAGGACGAGTGCCCTGTGGTCAGGCTGCTCTGCTTTGCTAGTGAACAGGGATAGCCTGCAGACATACCACAGGGTTTTCGTAGGGCCTTAACAGGGACCCTTAGTCACTTTTTTGCACCTTCCTTCCATATCACAGAACAAACAACGTTTTTCTGAAGGAAAGTGAGGACGAATCATCATCTCCAGCAAGTAACAAAGACGTCCGGGAACCGGTCCATTGGTTGGCGGTAGGACTCTGGTTTATCATTATCTGGTGCCATTGTGCACCCAGGGCCTTACCTCCTATAGCATCTGACTATTTATATGTATATTTGTCGGTTAGTCAGTGTCTTTGTTCCTAATTACAAGGCCTATTTTTTAGTAATAGCATTAAAAGTTATGTTTTATAATACAATCACTACTGCTCCACATAATATTTAAGTGATTGGTCTTTCATATATATTTCTTTATCAATTTACGATCATTGTGTCTAACTATTGTTACTTGGCATGGTGGGTTTCCTGGCTGTTGGCCTTAATACTGATACATGGATAGCGGAGGCTAAAGAGGTCTTTTCAGACAAAATTTATACCCAGAAGAAATTCACTCCTTCATTTAAAACTGCCTTCAAAGAGTTACACAAACTGTACAAGGATCACCTCACCAGTTGGTGGGAAGTCCAGAGCTTGGACAATTACATAAAGAACGGTATTGTTCCAAGGGGCCTGAGGATTGCACTTATCCCAGTCCCTAAAAATAGAAGCTCCGGTTTCCACAAGAAGTGGGAGGATCTGGCAACTAAAAGTTCACTTCAATTTATGACCTTATTGCTTGAGGAGGAAAGAATTAATTTGGAGAACCTAAGCAATAAACTTAAGGTACAGATTGAAGTGACTAAAACTTTCTCAACAGATCCGGATTTTCAGAACAGAGAGTCTTTATTACAGACCTCAGTTGAGAAATTTCAATATTTTCTGCAAAAGAGAAAACATAGGCAGCTTAATAAGGATCTACTTGAATTTAAAGAAAATAAAGCATATACTGTCGTAAGAGAAAAACAACCAACTAGGGAAGCAAGTCCTGATCTATCTACTACTGAAACTGACATTTCTGATAGCGAACGTGAACAGAAGGGCCCACCTTTTAATAAGGTCAAGAATACCTATAGGAGGGGTAGAGGGAGAGGTAGAGGTGGACGTGGTAGAAGCCAGACCCAACCCCACCCCCCAACAAGTGATACTTTTTTAGATCAAGGGATATCTTACCATCCGAGGAACCGTTTCAGCGTTCAACCGGCCCAGAGGTAATTAATTTATCAGACAGAACCCTGAGCAATATCGAACTAACAGTCCTGAAAAAGTACTATCATTTGTCCCGACCCGACATTTTCACCTTTTCTCATGGGTTGTAGATTTACAACTTTTCATTAGGAAGTTACGCTGGCATAAGTATTTTAAAAATATGGACAAACGACAATGCCATGATTTGGGCATTCCCATGGAACTTTTGTCAGACGTACAACTCCTACACAGCCTCAGTTCAGAGGACACCATGACAGAAGGTGAAGGCCCGTTTACCTCTCTAAAAAATAAGAGTAAGAAAATGCCACCAACTGGTGAGATCTCTTGTATTGATGTTTTCCTGCGATTGATGACTATGGATCTGAACACTTTGCCCTTGTCTCAACGTGGGTCGAACTGTTCAAAAGTAGAATGGGAAGCTATCATAGCCTTACAGAAAGATCCATCCATAGTTATTAAACCTTCTGACAAGGGCGGCAACACAGTAATTATGAATCACAGTGAATATGAGACAATGTGTAGACAGATTCTACGAGACAAGGATAACTATCAAATCTTGCCTTCCAATCCGACCACTCCTTTCTTGGCAGAACTTAGGGACATCCTTAACGAAGCTAAGAGTCAGAAATTAATCTCACGGGAGGAATATGACTTTTTGTTTCCGGTGCACCCAACAACCGCCACATTCTATGGCCTGCCAAAAATTCATAAGGGGTATAAACCCCTCAAGGGCCGCCCTATTGTGTCGGGGGTTGGGAGCATCGGACAAAATCTGGGCATCTATGTCGATAAGATCTTGATGCCTTTTGTGACATCCTTGCCCTCATACACGAGGGATACCACTGATCTCCTTAAACGTATTGAGGGTGTCACCCTGGAACAACACTCCATGCTGGCCAGCATTGAGGTTGAGGCTCTGTACTCGTCAATACCACATGAAGCTGGCCTGCATGCAGTGGAGTATTTCCTGCGGATGAGGGGAAGACAATTCAAGGAACACAACTCCTTTGTTCTCAGACTACTTGAGTTCTTGCTGACACATCATTTTTTTGTGTTTGATGGTAAGGTCTATCACCAGCTCAGGGGCACAGCCATGGTCTGTTCGTGTGCACCAACATATGCCAATTTGCTCCTGGGCTGGTGGGAAGCCACCATGGTATTCACGGATGTTCTGTCGTCAAGTACCGAGGCCATAGGTCTGTGGGCCCGGTACATCGACGACATTTTTATCATGTGGAATGATTCAGATTCAGCCTTTTGAAAATTTGTGAATACCCTGAACACCAACACAATAGGTTTGAGATTCACATATGAGTTCGATCCAAATGCATTACCATTCCTTGATGTCCATATCTATAGAGGGAGCTCTAACGAACTTTGTTCTACCCTCTATAGAAAACCGACATCAACTAACTCAATTCTCCTGTGGAGCAGTAGTCACCCCACCTCCCTAAAAAGAGGGATACCAAAGGGGCCAATACCTGCGTGTTCGCAGGAACTACTCAGAGGAGTCTGAGTTTAGGAAAGAAGCAGAAGATCTTAGATTAAGGTTACGCTCCAGAGGATATCCCCAAACCGTGTTATGTGAGGTTTATCAGAAAGCGAGGTCAACACCACGCCTCAATTTATTGACCCCCAAAAAACGGGAGGAAGGCGATCGCAAGATTCGCCTAATCACTACATTTGATGCAAAATCAGGGGAAGTTCGAGATATCCTGAGGAAACATTGGCCTATTCTTCTAATGGATCCGGATATAGCAGATGTTCTTCACGAATATCCTCAGATCACCTTTAGGAGAGGCCGTAGCCTTAAAGACCTCTTGGTGCATAGTCACTACACACCATCAACCGCACCAGGGACCTGGTTGGATCGGCGGCCGGAAGGCTGTTTTAGGTGCAGTGGATGTATAGCCTGCAGTGCAATACATGTCACAAAGACCTTTGTCAGCACCAATCTACAACGAACCTTCCGGATTCGTAACTTTATAACATGCCGCACACGCGGTGTAATTTATAAGGTCACGTGTGAATGTCAAGCCGAATATATCGGCAAAACAAAAAGGGAATTGCGCAGACGTATAGGTGAACATCTGGGGGATATCTCCAACAAACGGGATACCCCAGTTTCTCGCCATATACATGATAAACATGCAGGTAATCCGAAATGCATTTGTTTTGTTGGTATGGAGGCGGTCCCACCCCCTAAGAGGGGTGGTGATTGGGACCGTATCCTATTACAGCGCGAGGCTAGATGGATTTTCCAACTGCGCACCATAACACCAGGTGGTCTCAATGAACAGCTTAACTATGGCTGTTTCATCTGATATGTCTTCTAATGGGATTTACTAAATACCTGTTTTTTCCAGCATCCAGCGATTATTCTATGGGGTGTCTGTATTTTCACCCAAACCATACGTTTGACCATTTGTGAAAATTCTGGGTATTTTGATCATTATGGCTCTACATCGTCCCCAAAAAAGACCCCCATTTAAGTCTCTGTGACATGTATTCCTCTGTACCTCGCTTTTATTCGAGGTAGGATACAACGGTAAAAAGTGCTTCAACCAGGTTTATGGTCTAAAAACCTAAGCGCTGATTAAATGCCATTTTATCCTCTTTTTTTCTAGCAGGACTTTATCTTTGTTCCTGCTCATTAAACAGTTACCTGGCTTCTGAGCCTTGTTGCCAGGTTACAATTGTTTATTTTGGCCTCTGCTGGTACATCGTAGCGGGGTCATCACGTGACTGTGTGTATAACAGTTACGTGTACTGCCACGCTCACGTGGGGTCCTCGGCCTGGCGCATTCGCATTGCGGACTAGCGTGCGACTGCGGCCCGGCCTGATGACGTCACGTGAAGCGCAGAGCATGGACGCCGGATCATACATGGAGCAGTATATATATAAAGCTTTCATGGAAGCTCCCTGTTGACGACATCCATCCCAAAAAAATGGCCCAGGCATATGGCTTTGCCCCTACATCTTTGAGCGGCAGGAAGGGATCATCTAATACCCCCTGCGCTTATTTAAAGGGACTACAGTGACTCTAGGGACACATTATATTTATGCAAGTATCGCTGTTTTTGTGGTGTCCCTGAGTATCCTGTATCCCTCCTTTACCCCTTTTGAGGCTCTGTTATCCTTCTGCTCCCCTGATGATTCTCATAATACGAGATGAAACGTGCATGTAGGGATTAGGATAGGGGCTTCGTCAGGGCCTGTCCACTTTACCTAGTGCCAGGTTCCAGACGGGGTCGCCCTTTTAAGGACGAGTGCCCTGTGGTCAGGCTGCTCTGCTTTGCTAGTGAACAGGGATAGCCTGCAGACATACCACAGGGTTTTCGTAGGGCCTTAACAGGGACCCTTAGTCACTTTTTTGCACCTTCCTTCCATATCACAGAACAAACAACGTTTTTCTGAAGGAAAGTGAGGACGAATCATCATCTCCAGCAAGTAACAAAGACGTCCGGGAACCGGTCCATTGGTTGGCGGTAGGACTCTGGTTTATCATTATCTGGTGCCATTGTGCACCCAGGGCCTTACCTCCTATAGCATCTGACTATTTATATGTAAAAGTGACACTGGTCAGATTTGCAAAAAATGGCCTTAAGGTGAAATAGGGCCGAGTCCTTAAGAGGTTAAAGTCCGGGGTCATCCATACTGGTTGGGAACAAATAGCCTGTTTTAGAGTCTGAAACGCCTCCTCTGCTTCATCGTTCCACTTTATCATCATTGACCTTCCCTTGGTGAGATCAGTTAAGGGAACTGCTATAGCTGCAAAATGGGTATGAACAGTGGCTTTGCGAGGGGGGTGCGGGGGGTGCGGTCCGCACCGGGTGACACCAGTCTGATGGGGTGTCACCAGGGGCGGACTGACCATTGGCAGACGCGGCGGCGGCCGGGAACATCAGGTCGGACGGAGATGAGCGCTTGCATTGCGCTCATCTCCGTGCGGAGCAGCAGCAGAGGAGGGAGAGGCGTGTCCTCTCTCTCCCTGTTCCTCTGATAGGTTGCCAGCACTAGGCCGGCAGCCTATCAGAGGCCGGCTCCGGCGGCGCAATGACATCATCGCGCCGCCGGAGCCGTGCAGCTCGAGACACAGGCTGGAAGAGGCCTGCATCGCATCGCTGGAGGTAAGTATAAGTGTTCTTTTTTTTTTTTTTCTTGGGGCTACTGGCACATAAAGGGGGCTACTGGCACATAAAGGGGGCTACTGGCACATAAAGGGGCTACTGGCACTAAAGGGGCTACTGGCACATAAAGGGGGCTACTGGCACATAAAAGGGGCTACTGGCACATAAAGGGGGCTACTGGCACATAAAGGGACGGCTACTGGCACATAAAGGGGCTACTGGCACTAAAGGGGCTACTGGCACTAAAGGGGCTACTGGCACTAAAGGGGCTACTGGCACTAAAGGGGCTACTGGCACATAAAGGGACGCTACTGGCACATAAAGGGGCTACTGGCACTAAAGGGGCTACTGGCACTAAAGGGGGCTACTGGCACATAAAGGGACGGCTACTGGCACATAAAGGGACGGCTACTGGCACATAAAGGGGCTACTGGCACTAAAGGGGCTATTGGCACTAAAGGGGCTACTGGCACATAAAGGGGCTACTGGCACATAAAGGGACGGCTACTGGCACATAAAGGGAGCTACTGGCACATAAAGGGACGGCTACTGGCACATGAGGGGGACTAATAACACATAAGGGGAACGGCTACTGGCACATAAGGGGAACGACTAATGGCACATGAGGGGGCTACTGGCACATAAAGGGGCTACTGGCAATAAAGGGGCTACTGGCACTAAAGGGGCTACTGGCACATAAAGGGGCTACTGGCACATAAAGGGGCTACTGGCACATAAAGGGGCTACTGGCACATAAAGGGACGGCTACTGGCACATAAAGGGGCTACTGGCACTAAAGGGGCTACTGGCACTAAAGGGGCTACTGGCACATAAAGGGACGGCTGCTGGCACATAAAGGGACGGCTACTGGCACATAAAGGGGCTACTGGCACTAAAGGGGCTACTGGCACTAAAGGGGCTACTGGCACATAAAGGGACGGCTACTGGCACATAAAGGGACGGCTACTGGCACATAAAGGGGCTACTGGCACTAAAGGGGCTATTGGCACTAAAGGGGCTACTGGCACATAAAGGGGGCTACTGGCACATAAAGGGACGGCTACTGGCACATAAAGGGGCTACTGGCACATAAAGGGACGGCTACTGGCACATGAGGGGGACTAATAACACATAAGGGGAACGGCTACTGGCACATAAGGAGGAACAACTAATGGCACATGAGGGGGGACTAATGGCACATGAGGGGGGCCTAATGGCACATATGGGGGGGGCTACTGGCATATAATAAGGGGGCTACTGGCGCATAATAAGGAGGCTACTGGCACATAATGGGGACGGCTACTGGCACATGAGGGGGGACTAATAACACATAAGGGGGAACGGCTAATGGCACATGAGGGGGAACTAATGGCACATGAGGGGAGCCTAATGGCACATGAGGGGGGCCTAATGGCACATAAGGGGAGACGGCTACTGGCACATAAGGGGAGACGGCTACTGGCACATAAAGGGGACGGCTATTGGCACATAAGGGGGGACTAATAACATGATGGCTGACATGGGGGGGCATGATGGATGGGGGCTGACGGCTGACAGACGCCTGACATGGGGGGCTGACGGCTGGCATGATGGCTGACATAAGGGAATGATGGATGGGGGCTAACGGCTGACATGGGGGGCTGACAGCTGACATGGGGGGCTGACGGCTGGCATGATGGCTGACATGAGGGCATGATGGATGGGGGCTGACATGGGGGGCTGACGGCTGGCATGATGACTGACATGGGGGGGCATGATGGATGGGGGCTGACGACTAACACGGGGGGCTGATCTGAGGTGTGATTAACATTGGGGGTCTGATTGGTGGTCTGACCTGAGGTATAGTGGAAAATATTGTTTCTTATTATACTCCTCTAAAACCTATGTGTGTGTTATAGTCTTATATGGCGAAAAGTACAGTCTTCAAGCGATTGAAGCATAGCGAAGATACCAGGACCGCACATAGGAGAAGCCAGCTGCTGCACACAGGACCAGGACCAGGTGAGCTACGGGCGGGGGGTCGCCAAGATGTAGCTTCGCTTGAGCTTGCACCGGCCCAGGTCACGTCCACGTGACAGCAGTGACTCACTCACACAGGCACAGCACAGCCTGAACCAGCCCAGACTTGTTGCTGATGTTAATGGATGCTATAACATTGCACCATCCTTCTGAACATACACATCTGTCATCCGCCTTACCTCATGATCCTGGAGCTGTGCTGTACAGTGGCCGCCGAGCTCTACAGCACAGCTCCAGGATCATGAGGTAAGGCAGATGACAGATGTGTATGTTCAGAAGGATGGTGCAATGTTATAGCATCCATTAACATAACAGCAGCAATTCCTCTTTAGTTATATGTGAAGACACTTCGTACACACCGGACTGTAAGTGAATTAATAACTAAGGCCCCTTTCACACTACCGTTGTGAGGATTCGGCGTGCACTTCCGTCGCCGGAAATGCCCACCGGATCCGTCACAACGCAACACACCTGAAAACATTTGAAGACTGATCAGTTTAATTGCATTGATTAATGCTTTTCAATGGGCATTAATTCCAGATCCGTCCTTGCGGCATGCCTTCAATTTTTTGGGCCCAAGGAAAATCCGCAGCATGCTGTGGATTTTTCAACGGCAAAAAAACGTTTGAATACTGAACTGAAGACATCCTGATGCATCCTGAATGGATTTCTCTCCATTCAAGATGCACTGGGACAATGCTGATCAGTAGCTTTCCGTCTTAGAGCCCCGAGGACGGAACTCTAGCACGGAAAGGAAAAACGCAAGTGTGAAAGAGGCCTAAGCACTAGTGAGTATCTGTTATTTTTGGTTATTTGGCTAAAACATTATTGCTTCGGGGGGGGTCTGGGGTGACACCAGCCCTAGCAACGCCACTGGGTATGAACAGCCTATAATAGCCAGTAATCCCCAGGAATGCCTTCACTTGTTTCTTATTTACAGGCTGGGGCCAGTTCTGTATGGCTTCAATCTTGGCAATTTTGGGCTTGACTATACTTCTCCCAATAATGTAACCCTAGTACTTGGCTTCTTCTAGACCAATGCTACATTTCTTGGAGTTTGCAGTCAACCCTGCTCTCAAATCTTCAATCACTGCCTGTACTTTTTGTAAGTGTGTCTCCGTCTGCACTTTGTATCACTATGTCATCAAGATAAGCAGAAGCGTACTGTCTATGTGGCCTCAAAACTCTGTCCATTCGCCGCTGAAATGTTGACGGAGCCCCATGTAGTCCAAAAAGCATAGTTACAAATTAGAATAGGCCATCAGAAGAAGCTGTCTTCATTTTGGCATCGTCCGTCAGGGGTATTTGCCAATAACCCTTTGTCAGGTCTAAAGTCATATAGTAACGCGCTGTACCAAGTCGGTCTATAGGTTCATCCACTCGTGGCATAGGGTATGCATCGAACTTAGACACAGCATTCAACCTCCTAAAATCATTACAGAACCTTATGGTACCATCAGGCTTTGGAATTAACACAATAGGGCTTGACCATTCACTATGAGACCCCTCAATTAATCCTAACGCCAGCATATCTTTCACTTCTTTTGAGACTGCCTCTCTTCTGGCCTCAGGAATCCTGTACGGTTTTACATGGACCCTAACCCCAGGTTCAGTTATAATATCGTGTTTTATGAGTGGTGTCTGCCCTGGCTTTTCAGAAAAAAACTCTTCTGGGCGATCAACTGTCTAGCTTCCTTCTTTTGGACATCGGACAGAGTCTCGGCTATTCTGACAGCAGGTATTGCTGCCGCATTATTGATAGGTGGAGCAAGTGCTGCTGCGAAGACTTGCTGGTCTTTCCAAGGTTTTAACAGATTTGTATGGTAAATCTGTTCTGGCTTCCGTTTACCTGCTTGGTATACTTTATAGTTCATCTCACCTACTCTTTTAATAAATTCAAACTGACGTTGCCATTTAGCCAATAATTTACTCTCTACTGTGGGGACAAGAACTAGTACTCGATCCCCTGGCGCAAATGTATGGATCTTGGCCCCCCTATCATAAATCATTTTCTGTACTCCTTGAGCCCGTTCCATATGTTCCTTAACAATTGTCCTGACTGCTGAAATCCTGTTCTGCATCTGTGACACATGCTCTATTACACTTTTGTACGATGTGACCTGTCTTTCCCACGTTTCTTTAGCCACATCTAATAAACCTCGTGGATGTCTACCGTATACAAGCTCAAAAGGTGAAAAGCCTGTGAATGACTGCGGTACCTCCCTTATGGCAAACAGCAGATATGGGAGCAAAAGTCCCAATTTTTGCCATCTTTATCTACCACCTTTTTCAGCTTTTTTTTTCTTTTTGAGTCTTATTAAACCTTTCAGCCAGTCAGTCAGTTTGGGGGTGATAGACTGATGTACGTAGTTGGGTAACTTTAAAAAGCCTGCAAAGTTCCTTCATGAAATTAGACGTAAAGGGTGTCCCTTGGTCTGTGAGTGTTTGACCTTTCATTACCCTAAAAAATCTGAACTAAGGGGGGGGCGGAGCTGGCGCTCGTGTGGAGTGGATGTGAGTTAGAGCAGCTCCGTCTGTAATACTGTGTTCAGCGACTAAAAAGCGACATAGAGCACAAAAAAGCAAACAGGAAAGGTGGATACTATCCTTTATATACCTAGAGGACACCTTGGAAGGACTTAAACTTCAATTTAAGAGGATTCAACAACTACTACTGCAGAAGCACAAAAGGGCGCGAACAGCACAGGCACCGGCGCCATTGCTGTGCAGGAGAGAGGAGGCAGCAAGCTGAAGAGCACGCTCCTGAGTCGAACTTCAACTCACCCAGACCTTCTCCCGGAGAACAGTAAGCGACATCTGGGGAGGCAAGTGATTTATCACTACCTAAAATCGGGACCTACTAACCAAATTGGATATAAAACAAAAAACCAAGGGAGCCCGTCTGAGGACAGGCGCTGCCGTGTCTACAAACAGACATCAAGCCATATCCTTCTCCCACTATACAGCGACTATACTCCAGAAGTGCACCCTCAAGGCATTTTTGTGACAAGCAGTGTCGCATCTGAAAGGTCACAGTGAGTAACCTAATACTAAGGCAAGAATTTAACTCATTTCGGAGCTATTCATAAAATACATAAATAATAACTGAGACTAACAAAGTTATTCTGACAAGCTTTGAAAGGGATTGGGGTCCAATAGACTTTAACCCTGTAACTTGGGACTCATAAATTTGTTTTATCAGTTAAAAAAAAAAAAAAAAAAGTTTCTGCTGTTGTATATTATCTCAACCAGCTTGGCGCCAAGTCTAGCCTATCAGTGCACATAGCTCTTGTGGCTGAAACATTGGATACTATGCAGAACCATCGCCAATCATACAATACAAGAGGCACTACAGCCACACAAACGCCATCACAGCCGTCGCAAAAACGCAGAGATAAAGATATGATAGAAAATACTGACAGAGACGACCACCTAACTGTACCACAAAAAAATAAAACAAAATTACCAAAAATTAAATTTAACTCTCTAAAAATGGATAATGATGAAGATTCCCAATCATCTGATGCTCTGGATAAGTCCCCTGCTGACCAATCCCAACATGTAAATTCCTCCCCAGATGCTAGCCCACTAAAACAGAAACCGCGGTGGAGCGATGAGGAACCCCAGGACCCAATCTCTCAAACGCATGAGAATTCGGAAACAGCAGAAGAACTCCTAGAAGATCTACCGACATCCGAGAAATCTGCTTCTGAAAGCTTTATAAAAGAATCACTTCTATTATTAGGGAAAACCTTCACACAAGATATTTTACAAATCATAAACCCAATTAAAGCTACAGTGCAAGAAAACTCCAACAGAATAACCCATATTGAGAAAAAAATGGGTGAATTTTGCTCTGTACAAAACTCAATTGCTGATCGCATTAATGAACACTGTGACGACCTGGATCAAATACGCTTAAAACTAGCGGACATTGAAGATCGCAGCAGAAGAAATAACCTCAAGTTTAGAGGCATTCCTGAAACGGTTTCAAACAACGAACTGTCCGATTTTCTAAAATCCTTCATAAAACATCTTTTACCAGTATGTTCAGATAGTGAGATTGAAATTGACAGAGCACACAGACTGCCGAGACCAAAATCAATAGATACAAGTGTCCCCAGAGACGTCATAGCTAGGATACATTTTTTCACAGTTAAAGAAAAAATCCTACAAAGCGTGAGAAAAACCCCAATCTACCAGAAAGATATGCTGAAATTTCCATATTTACTGACCTTTCCAAAACCACAATACAAGCAAGAAAAAGCTTTGCTAATATCACATCTATATTGAGAGAAAATAATGTACCATATCACTGGGGATTTCCTGTAAAGCTACTTATACACGCTGATGGGAAAGTTATCCCTATAACCACGATTGAACAAGGACATAGATTCATCAGAGATTGGAATCTGGAGGGAAATCCTACCAACAAACCGAAACCGACGGAAAGGAAAAGAGATGGAAGAAGAAACACCGTATCCCACCTGGACAGACCTCGCTGCTGATATATAACTGGCTCTGATCCGACATTACACAGTAGAACGGGACATTTACAACAGTCTAGTTACCTTTACTCCACCTCACAAGAACTTGTTGCAACTTTATATAGTTTGCTATCAACTGATAGTTGTTTCATCATTATAATTATTTGTGCCCTCAAACTAGTAGCTGACGCTACACCCTAAAATTTCTATAATTCTTGTATTATTGTTGTTTTAACGTTAACTCTCTTATATCCCTTTCTCTAGCAGGCGGCTAGTCGGACATCCCTCCTCGGCTCACTCTGACTCATCTGGACACAGACACACCATCCACCCATCTGCATTTCTTACCTGGTTGTTCACCCTAAGGTAGGACACCTCCTCACTCACCACCCAGCGATTGATATTCGCCACCCGCAAATGTCAATCGCTATCAAATCCCTGAATGTGAGAGGTCTCAACAGCCCTTTTAAAAGATCACTTCTGAGAAAAGAAATAAAGTGGTCTGGCTCAGAGATCTTTTGCATACAGGAATCGCACTTTAAACATAAAGATCATCCAGAACTCATTGTTCCAAACTACTCTAAACAATTCCAATCCAACAACACAAAGAAAAAAACAGCAGGGGTAATCACATTTGTGAAAGACACAACTTCATTTAAGCTACTAGATTTAGTAACAGACAAAAACGGCCGATATGTCATAGTGGTCTGTGAGATCAATAACAAACTGTTGACTATTGTCAACGTATATATCCCTAATGCAGGCCAAATTCCCTTTCTGAATAGCATAGAAAAAACAATTGAGAAAGTAAAGAAAGGCAAATTAATCATTTGCGGTGACATGAACTCAATATCCGACTTAGAATTAGATACTACCAGTAAAAATAAAAAGAAAAAAAGGGTTAGTGTCAAACCATGGCTACAAAAAATTAATATGTACGATGTTTGGAGGTGTTTCCATAGCACAGAAAAAGACTTCACTTTCTACTCGGTATGTCAAAAATCATATTCAAGGATCGATATGTTCTTCACTGAAGCAAACACCCTAAGGGAGGTTAAGTCATGCGAAATTGGCACGATATCTTGGTCAGACCATGCGCCAATCACTCTAATACTAAATAACCCACGCTACCCTAACAATACATTTCTCTGGAGAAACGACACGTTTATATTATCTAAACCAGAAATCCAGACGAAAATCAAGGAGTCTATGCAGGAATTTTTCAATACAAACATAGGTTCTGTTGAAGACCCTTTGATAGTATGGACCACTGCCAAAGCATTTATTCGAGGCATCTTAATGCAACAATCAGCAAAGTACAAAAAAAGCACAAACTCTAAATTAACTGAAATCTTAGAAAAAATCAAGACTCTAGAAAAACAACAAAAAAGAACTAATACACTCGAAGGACAATTAGACCTACGCAATGAGAGAATTAAACTACATGAAATCCTAGTGGGCCAGTTTATAAAACAAAACAGGAACACTAGAATGCATTTTTATGCAGAATACAATAAACCAACTAGATTAACAGTGAGAAAAGCTAAAGGCCCCAAGCAAAAAAATAGAATACATGAAATTAAAATAGGCTCTTCTAATTCCAAAACATCCAACCCAATTAAAATATCCAACGAAATAGCCAAATACTATGCGGGCATATACAATTTGAGAGATGACCCCACCCTTCCCCAACCCACAGACTTACAAATCATAGAATATCTCCAAAAATGCCAATTACCAAAATTGAACCAAACATTAATAAACAAACTTACAATTCCTCTAACAGAAACAGAGGTAAAAACAGCAATTTTAAGAACAAAAGTAAATAAAGCGCCAGGTCCAGATGGATACACAGCGGAGTTTTATCGCACATATGAGGAACAACTCACACCTCACCTAACTAGAGCCTTTATTAGAGGCTTTGAACAAGGGCATTTCCCACAGGAAATGTTAAGCGCACATATAATAACGCTTCCTAAACCAGGTAAAACACCAGACAATCCAAATAACCTTCGCCCTATCTCCCTTCTAAATGAAGATATTAAAATTTATGCACGCATCCTGGCTGATAGGCTGAAACCAATCCTCCCAGAGTTACTACATTGGGACCAAGTGGGATTTACACCTGGAAAACAGGCCTACGACGGAACCCGAAGGGTCATTAATATGCTCCACATTGCTAAAAAACATAAATTCCCCTCCATCCTCCTATCTCTAGACGCTGAAAAGGCATTTATGGAATTGACACTGGAAAAATTTGCTTTACCTAAGGGCTTCATCACTGCAATAACATCATTATATTCTACCCCGACAGCGAAAGTGTACTGTAATGATGTTCTTTCAGACTCGTTTGCCATCTCTAATGGAACGAGACAAGGCTGCCCCTTATCACCACTCATATTTACCCTATGCATAGAAACTCTCGCATCCCGCATAAGAGCCAATAAACATATAATAGGAATCCCTGTAGCAGGAGTAGACCACAAAATTAATCTATTTGCGGATGACATACTGTTGACACTTAGGGAACCAGAAAAATCTCTTCCAAATCTACAAGAAGAACTAGAGGCGCTTAGCATGGTTTCCTATTATAAAATAAATTCTTCAAAATCTTACATTCTCAGCATTGGAGTTAAAAAGAAAACAGAAACGCAATTAAAAAAAGACTACCTATACACATGGAGACAATCCACTATCAAATACTTAGGAGTGGAAATAGCACCTGACAACAAAACTATCATAAAACACAACATAATCCCTTTAGAGGGACAACTCAAAAACGATCTTGAAAAACTCTCAACTGGCATGTGGAGCTGGTTCGGTAGACTTACTTTATATAAGATGTTTATATTACCTAAAATATTATACGTTTTCAGGGTATTACCCATTCATATACCACAGAAATACATAACGAAGCTACAAAATCAAATGTCGAAGTTCATATGGAACAAAAAGAAACCGAGAGTTTCAGCCAAGATTTTATATAAAAAAGTTTCACACGGAGGTATAAAAGCACCTAATCTAGAAGCATATTACAAAGCTAATCTATTGAAACAATCAATGGAACTACTCCAAGTTTCAGAGAATCCAAAACCTTGGATTAGAACTGAACTTGAAGCAAACAATATTTCGAGTTGGTACCACACTATTCTCATTAGAGAAAAAATGAAAAACAAAAACACTTCATTCTCACCCACTGCATCAGCTTCCGTAGACGTCTGGTCTTCATGTAGTTTTAAAATTTTTGAAAAAAACAATATGATAACATAGGATCCCTTTAGAAGCATTATGTGTCTTCCCAGGCCTAGCTGGGATTAAATCATGGTCAGAAAGAGGTATCAAGTATATAGACAATCTAACTAATGACAATAAGATTCTCGATTTTCAACAAATACAGAACAAGTTTGACATACCGAGCCAAGAAATTGACATTTATAATAAGTTAGTCATACATGTAAAGGAATTCTCTACAACAGACATACAATACCCAAGCCAGATCTCTGATCTCAAAAAGTCACAAACATCAAAGAAATATATGACATATTCAACTACGATACCTACCCTGAACTACTAAACCACCAAAACAAATGGAACTCTGAACTGGGTCGTAATATTACTCATCAAGAATGGTCTAAAGCGTCACTTATACTTAAGAAAGCCACAGCCTGTACATCTCACAGGGAACACCTTTATAAGATGCACACTAGATGGTATTACACCCCTAAAAAATTACACGACATATACCCGGATCACTCAGAAATGTGTTGGAGAGAATGTGGGGAATTGGTTCTATAAAACATATTTTTTGGTCTTGCCCGAGATTGAAAAAATTGGGTGATGATCTGGTTAATTTGATAGAAATAATAACAGGTAAAAGATCCATTCTGACCCCAGAACTTCTTTTGCTGAACGTGGGACTAGAAAAATACCCTCCACATGAACAAATTCCAATATGCCATATTGCTATCGCTACACGTCTTCTTATCACAAAAAACTGGAAAAAGACCAATATTCCATGCATAAATGAAATCATAGCGCTAGTATCTATGAATTGTGAAGCTGAATTAGCTTTCTCATGGCAGGAGGGTAGGGGTCACAAATATCAGACCTTTTGGAATAAATGGTTAACGCACTATCCAAAGAAACTAGATACGGCAAATCTGGATGTTAATATTCCATTGTTGGGTGTGCCGAGGAGGGAGCCGGAATAAGATGGAGAACGAGACATCGTTTATTGATATTTGTGTTTACAAACACGGACAACTAAAATAAATTACAATTCATATGAGAATCAATGCTGTTCGCGCCGCCTGCGGAGATCCACGTTCCCTTTTTTCACTTTCTTTTCTTGCGTTACTTTGTAGTTTGATTATTATTGTAAGAACACAATCAACGTAGGATTACTTGTTTACCACACATTTCATAAATAGTTGAGAAATAGACCAACATTCTATAATTGAAATTCAACTTTCACAATGTGTTCAATGAGTGGTCCTGTTCGTGCGACATCCAGAAACCTCTTTTATATATAACACTGTAGTTATATTGGTGAATACAAATCTGCCAACTTCATATAGCACAAGTTGTTATGATGTTATCTTTCCTATAATTGCTCTAGCAATTCTAATATATTCCTATATATGTTCCTTGAAAAATGTAAACGCAACACTATGATTGTAAATCTTACATCAACTTTCAATAAAAAATATTTGAAGAAAAAATCTGAACTAAGTATACAGACATGGAGAGCGGCGCCCAGGGATCTCCCTGCACTTACTATTATCCCTGGGCGCCGCTCCGTTCTCCCGGTATGTCCTCCGGTAACTTCAGCTCTTCGGCTCAACTGGGAGGAGCCTGCCCTTCCTCTCCTGGGCGTCTCCTTCGTCCAGGCTGTAGCACTGACCAACCGCAGCGCTCAGCTCATAGCCTGGGAGATTTTCTTCTCCCAGGCTATGAGTTGAGCGCTGCGGTTGGCCAGCGCTACAGACTGGGAGAAGGAGACACTCAGGAGAACAAGGGCAGGCTCCTCCCTGTTGAGCCGAAGAGCTGAAGTTACCGGAGGACATACCGGGAGAACGGAGCAGCGCCCAGGGATAATAGTAAGTGCAAGGAGATCCCTGGGCGCCGCTCTCCATGTCTGTATACTTAGTTCAGATTTTTTAGGGTAATGAAAGGTCCTCTTTAAGTTCATCACAGCCCTGGGCAGCATCAGGTTCCAGGTCAAAATACGTCTTTTGCGCTTCACCTGCAAGAAATGGGGCAAGCAGTCCTGCCTACCGTGCCTTTGGCCATGCTTCCAGCACTTCTGTCCTCTCAAATGTAGCCAGGTAAGCTTTCACATAATCTTCTGCTGTCATAGTAACATAGTACATTTGGCCGAAAAAAGACATCTGTCCATCCAGTTCAGCCTGTCATCCTACTAGTTGATCCAGAAGGAAGGCAAAAAAAAACCTGTGAGGTAGAAGCCAATTTTCCCCACTTAATCCAATCAGGCAATCAGAAGAAATCCCTGAATCAACGACCCCTCTCTAGTAGCTGTAGCCTGTAATATTATTACACTCCAGAAATACATCCAGGCCCCTCTTGAATTCCTTTATTGTACTCACCATCACCACCTCCTCAGGCAGAGAGTTCCATAGTCTCACTGCTCTAACCGTGAAGAATCCTTTTCTATGTTTGTGTACAAACCTTCTTTCCTCCAGATGCAGAGGATGTGCCCTCGTCACAGTCACAGTCCTGGGGATAAATAGATGATGGGACAGATCTCTGTACTGACCCCTGATATATTTATACATAGTTATTAGATCTCCCTTCAGTCGTCTTTTTTCTAAAGTAAATAACCCTAATTTTGATAATTTTTCAGGGTACTGTAGATCCCTCATTCCAGTTATTACTTTAGTTGCCCTCCTCTGAACCCTCTCCAGCTCTGCTATGTCTGCCTTGTTCAAAGAAGCCCAGAACTGTACACAGTACTCCATGTGTGGTCTGACTAGTGATTTATAAAGTGGTAGGACTATGTTTTCATCACGGGCATCTATGCCCTTTTGATGCAACAGATTATCTTATTGGCCTTGGTGGCAGGTGCCTGTCACTGGTTTTTGCAGCTTAGTTAGCTGTTTATTAAAATTCCTAGATCCTCTTCCATGTCAGTGTTACTGAGTGTTTTAACATTTAGTATCTATGGGCGACTTGCAGTATTCCTTCCCATGTGCATAACTTTACATTTGTCAGTGTTAAACCTCATCTGCCACTTATCTGCCCAAGCCTCCAATCTATCCAGATCCATCTATAGCAGTATATTGTCCTCTTCAGTGTTAATTACTTCACACAGTTTAGTGTCATCTGCAAAAATTAATATTTTACTATGCAAGCCTTCTACAAGATCATTAATAAATATATTGAAAAGAATAGGGCCCAGTACTGACCCCTATTGACAGTGACCCAATCTGAGTGTGTACCGTTAATTACCACCCTCTGTTTTCTATCACTGAGCCAGTTACTTACCCACATACAGACATTTTCTCCCAGTCCGAGCATCCTTATTTTATATACTAACCTTTTATATAGTACAGTGTCAAATGCTTTGGAGAAGTACAGATATACGACATCCATTGATTCTCCGCTGTCAAGTCTAGAACTTACCTCCTCATAGAAACTGATTAAATTCGTTTGGCATGACCGATCCCTCATGAAGCCATGCTGATATGGTGTTATTTGCTTATTTCCGTTGAGATCCTCTAAGATAGCATCTCTCAGAAAAACTTCAAACAGTTTCCCCACAACAGATGTTAAACTTACCGGCCTATAGTTTCCGGGCTCTGTTTTTGGACCCTTTTTGAATATTGGCACCACATTTGCTATGCGCCAATCCTGTGGAACATTCCCTGTCAGTATAGAGTCCGCAAATATCAGAAATAATGGTCTGGCTATGACATTATATAATTCCCTTAGGAGACGGGGGTGTATGCCATCTGATTCTGGCGATTTGTCTATTTTAATCTTTGTAAGTCGCTGTTATACTTCTTCTTGGGTCAGACAGGACACTTTTAATGTGGGATTTATTTTTACATTCAGCATTTCATCTGACAGTTTATTTTCCTCAGTGAAAACATTGGAGAAAAAAATATTTAACAGCTTTGCTTTCTCCTCGTTGCTCTCTGCAACTCCCCACTCATTACTCTTTAAAGGGAATCTGTCACCAGGTTTGAGCCCTGTCAGCTAAACATATGCTGACGTTCAGGGTCTCATTAGCATGCCTAATATGGGCTCATCTAAACAAATGGTAGCGTTATTTTGTCAAAAAACAGGTTTAACTAACCTGTCAATCACACATATAAGGAGCCCAAGGGGAGGTCCAGCGATGCAGGGTGCCCGGCCGCAGACATCGCTGTATGTGGCCAGCGCCGCCTCCTAATGCTCCGTGCCGCCTCTCCTCCCCTCCTCCTGCTGTAGCGCTGGCTCGTACGCACACGGCGCGTGCGCACTTCACTTCAAGAAGCCGATCCAAGAAGTCCGCGTGCGCACAGGCATGCACCCGTGCGGACTTCTTGGATCGGCTTCTTGAAGTGAAGTGCGCACGCGCCGTGTGCGTACTGAGCCAGCGCTTACAGCAGGAGGAGGGGGAGGGAGAGGCGGCACGGAGCATTAGGAGGCGGCGCTGGCCACATACAGCGATGTCTGCGGCCGGGCACCCTGCATCGCTGGACCTCCCCTTGGGCTCCTTATATGTGTGATTGACAGGTTAGTTAAACCTGTTTTTTGACAAAATAACGCTACCATTTGTTTAGATGAGCCCATATTAGACATGCTAATGAGACCCTGAACGTCAGCATATGTTTAGCTGACAGGGCTCAAACCTGGTGACAGATTCCCTTTAAAGGGCCGACACCTTCAGATTTATATTTTTTACCATTTATATAAATGAAGAACATTTTAGGTTTAGTTTTACTCTCTTTGGCAATTAATCTCACTGTCTCTAATTTGGCAGCTTTTACTTGTTTTTTACATGTTCTATTTTTTTCCTTATAGTTTTTCAGTGCTTCCTTGCTACCCTCCTGTTTTAGTGATTTATATGCTTTCTTTTTGTCATTTATTGCTTTCTTTACATTTCTATTTATCCACATTGGTTTCTTTTTGTTCCTTAACCTTTTATTCCCATACGATATGTAACTCTCACAATGAGATTTTAGGATGCTTTTAAAGATATCCCATTTTGTGGCTGTATTTTTGTTTTTGAGGACTTTTTCCCAGTTAGTTAGGCCTATGGCCTCGCTTAGTTGGCTAAATTTAGCTTTTTTAAAGTTTGGTATTTTTGTTCCTCCCTGTATAAATGCTCTTTTGAATGATAATTGGAAGGTTATTATTTTATGGTCACTCTTTCCCAGGTGTCCCCCAACCTGCACATCTGTTGTTCTGTCAGGTCTATTGGTTAATACTAAGTCCAGTATTATTCTAGTTCAATAATATTCTTTGAATGTCTGGTGTGAATCTCTTTCTTGAGGTCATACCACAGCATCTCAATCGGGTTGAGGTCAGGACTCTGACTGGGCCACTCCAGAAGGTGTATTTTCTTCTGTTTAAGCCATTCTGTTGTTACTTACTTACTATGCTTTGGGTCGTTGTCCTGCAACACACATCTTCTGTTGAGCTTCAGCTGGTGGACAGGTGGCCTTAAGTTCTCCTGCAAAATGTCTTGATAAACTTCAGAATTCATTTTTCCTTCGATGATAGCAATCCGTCCAGGTCCTGTTGCAGCAAAGCAGCCCCAAACCATGATGCCCCCACCACCATATTTCACAGTTGGGATGAGGTTTTGATGTTGGTGTGCTGTGGCTCTTTTTCTCCACACATAGTGTTGTGTGTTTCTTCCAAACATCTCAACTTTGGTTTTATCTCTCCGCAGTACTGCTGTGGAACATACAGGTGCTCTTGTGCAAACTGTAAACATGCAGCAATGTTTTTTTGGACAGCAGTGGCTTCTTCTGTGGCATCCTCCCATGAACTCCATTCTTATTTAGTGTTTTACGTATCATAGATTTGCTAACAGGGATGTTAGCATATGCCAGAGACTTTTGTAAGTCTTTAGCTGACACACTAGGCTTCTTCTTCACCTCATTGAGCAGTCTTCGCTGTGCTCTTGCAGTCATCTTTACAGGACGACCAATTTGTCTTACCATGGACCGATGAATAGCAAGGCTTTTGGAGATGCTTTTATAACCCTTTCCAGCATCATGCAAGTCAACAATTCTTAATCGTAGGTCTTCTGAGAGCTCTTTTGTGCAAGGCATCATTCGCATCAGGCAATGCTTCTTGGAAAAAGCAAACCCAGAACTGGTGTGTGTTTTTTATAGGGCATGGCAGATGTAACCAACACCTCCACTCTCATCTCATTGACTGGACTCCAGTTGGCTGACACCTCACTCCAATTAGCTCTTGAAGATGTCATTAGTCTAGGGGTTCACATACTTTTTCCACCTGCACTGTGAATGTTTATACGGTGTGTTTAATAAAAAAAAATGGTAACATTTAATTCTTTGTGTCGTATAAGTTTAAGCAGACTGTGATTGTCTTTTGTGATTTAGATGAAGATCAGATCACATTTTATGACCAATTTGTGCAGAAATCCATATCATTCCTAAGGGTTCACATACTTTTTCTTGCAACTGTATTCCCTAATGCCCTATTTGAGGCTTGTTTCAATTCTCTGGGACCAGTACCAACCAATCCTATTATTAGACTTTTAGGGACATAAGAACAGATACGAACTTGGTAAATATTCTTTCCGAACAACCACAAGTCACCTACAGAAGTGACAATAGTCTTAGGGAATGTTTGATCCGTAGCCACTACACTAAACTGGTAACAAGAGATTCCTGGCTAAGTTACAGTTTTAATTTCAAGGGCTGAAAAGCATGTCATTTTATTAGTGTGGCCTGGACTGTCACCAGCTATACCACTGACCAGATGTACCATCTGCAGGATGTTTTCAATTTTAAGGGTATATTCACAAATGGTGAGTATGCTGCCGATTTGGCATTGTGGATTTTTGTGTGGTAAACACACAAGATGAGCAAAGTGGATGAAATTTTAAGAAATCTCGTCCACACGCTACATCAAAAATTCTCTGTATTGCAAAGAACGAAATTAAAATTCAGTGAAAAGAACTGACATCGCAGGTCAATTTCTGCAATTTTCCCTACAAGTAGGGTTCTGATCTCAGCTCCATTGGGTTACACCAGCAACCCAAGGATAGCTCTCTTCTGGGTAGCCAGCATGGATAATGATAAATGTTCAGAGCTTGTAATTCTCAAATTTTTCTACATTGTACTCAGGGATAAACTAGGTATTAAGGTGCCCACCTTTATTATAATGTCCCCTGTAGTGCAAATATATAATGCTCCCCCTCAGTGGTGCCAGCATATATATATATATATATATATATACACAAAATAAAAATTGAGGCAGCACCACCTGGTAAAGTGAATGGCG
The DNA here is from genome assembly GCA_033119425.1 of Bufotes viridis. NCBI lineage: Eukaryota > Metazoa > Chordata > Amphibia > Anura > Bufonidae > Bufotes > Bufotes viridis. The sequence goes on from CM065596.1 coordinate 80,011,370, forward strand.
GGTGCAACGCTCACCTGCGGAGTAAACCCACTCCAACAATTGTAGACAGATAAAAATCGAGCAGCACTCCAAATGTGTTCAAATAGTAAATGCGTCTTTATTCACCCATCGGCGTGGCAACGTTTCAGCTCCTACTGGAGCCTTTTTCAAGCAAGTTGTGCAAGACAAAGTGACATATATATAGGATATTGTGAGGTGACATCACCTCACAATATGATGATGTCACCTCACAATATCCTATATATATGTAACTTTGTCTTGCACAACTTGCTTGAAAAAGGCTCCAGTAGGAGCTGAAACGTTGCCACGCCTGGGAGAACATCCGTCTTGGTCCCAGGGTCTCAAAGATGTAACCAGTGTAGATCTGGGATGTATGGTCGGTTCATAATTTCTTAGGAACTCCCGGTTCCATGATGTCTGAGGACGTTTTTTTGTCCTAGTAAGAACAACTCAGCCCCGCAGCAGGTGGCTGTCCTGCCAGTGGAGCTTGCTTCTAGCTTGGCTGATTGGAGTGTGAAATGTAAACACGTGGTCTGCTTTGAAGCAAGGCCACCTATGGAGCCGGTTTCCTCTGCCAGCTACCCCTCACCCAGAGCAAATGGACAGGCATTTAATCCTAACGCCACAGATTCCTCACAAGGACCAATTAAAAAAAAAAAAATTTAATACAGAAATGTTGGACTCCTAAAATTTATGTACAGTATATGTACTCAACTTGTTCAGGGCTCCTTTTGCATGAATTACTGCATCAATGTGGTATGGAATGGAGGCAATCAGCATCCACTATTGAGGTGTTACGGAAACCCAGGTTGCTTTGATAGCGGCCTTCAGCTTGTCTGCATAGTTGGGTCTAGTGTCTCTCATCTTCTTCTTGACAATACCCCATAGGTAAGGAGAGTTTGTTGGCCAATCAAGCACAGTGAATCTAAGGATAGGTCACCAATATTACAAAAACAGAAACCCCTTTAAGTCCCTTGGAATCAAAGAGTCCAATCTGACAATCCAAAATACTATTTGCTGTAACAAGCAATTCTCAATCTGTCTGGCTTAGCTTCCTATAGCAACCAATCAGACTCCACCTTTCATTTTCCAAAGGAGCTGTGAAAAATGAAAGGTGGGATCTGATTGGTTGCTATGAGCAACTATGCAAGTTGTACTTTACACCAGTTTGATAAATCTCCCCTTCTATGCTAAGCATTAAAAAATGATGTGCCATTTGTGCCAAAAAAATAAATGTGTCGTTTCCTGCTGATCTGATATTGATGAGCTAACCCGAGAACAGGTTTAACACTGACAAATGTAAAGTTATGCACATGGGAAGGAATAATGCAAGTCACCCGTACATACTAAATATTAAAACACTCGGTAACCCTGACATGGAAAAGGATCTAGGAATTTTAATAAACAGCAAACTAAGCTGTAAAAACCAGCGTCAGGCAGCTGCTGCCAAAGCCAATAAGTTAATGGGTTGCATCAAAAGGGGCATAGATGCCAGTGATGAGAACATAGTCCTACCACTTTACAAATCACTAGTCAGACCACACATGGAGTACTGTGTACAGTTCTAGGCTCCCTTGAACAAGGCAGAGATAGTAGAGATAGAGAGGGTTCAAAGGAGGGCAACTAAAGAAATAACTGGAATGGGGCAACTACAGTACATTGAAACAGTACTACAGTACCTTATCAAAATTAGGGTTATTCACTTTAGAAAAAAGACAACTGAGGGGAGATCTAACAACTATGTATAAATATATCAGGGGTCAGTACAGAGATCTCTCCCATCATCTATTTATCCCCAGGACTGTGACTGTGATGAGGGTACATCCTCTGCGTCTGGAGGAAAGAAGGTTTGCACACAAACATATAAGAGGATTCTTTACGGTAAGAGCAGTGAGACTATGGTACTCTCTACCTGAGGAGGTGGTGATGGTGAGTACAATAAAGGAATTCAAGAGGGAGTGTAATAATATTACAGGCTATAGCTACTAGAAAGGCGGTGTTGATCCAGGCAATTATTCTGATTGCCTGATTGGAGTCGGGAAGGAATTTTTTCCCCTTAAGTGGGGAAAATTGGCTTCTGGCTCACAGTTTTTTATTGCCTTCCTCTGGATCAACTGGTAGGAAACAGGCCGAACTGGATGGACAAATGTCTTTTTTCGGTCTTATATACTATGTTACTATGTAATAGAGTTGAGCGGACACCTGGATGTTTGGGTTCGACGAGTTCGGCCAGACTTCGCAAAAAAGTTCGAGTTCGGGACCCGAACTTTACCCCAAACCCGAACCCCATTGAAGTCACTGGGGACCTGAACTTTTGGAGACTAAAATGGCCCTAAAAATTTCATGGAAAGGGCTAGAGGGCTGCAAAAGGCAGCAAAATATGCTTACAAATGTGTATAGGGAAATAACTTAATATAAAATAAAATAAATAAAAATTAAAAATAACAATCTTGAACTAGGAGGAGGTGGATGTGGAGTAGGAGGTTGAGGAGGCGGTGACTGGCAGTGTAGGTTGACATGGCAGTGTAAGTGGAAACGGGGCTGGAAGTGGAGGAGGTAGCCAACACTGGGTTGTTGTTTTTTTAAATTGGGGTAGCCCCCAAAATATTGGGACATATAAAAAAAAGAAAACAAAGAATTACTTGAGTACAAGAATGGATGGTTGAGGCCAGTATAAATGTCTATTTTGCACAAGGTACAGACAAGTCTTGTGGGATCCATGCCTGGTTGATTTTAATAAACGTGAGCTTGTCCACGTTGGCTATGGACAGGCGGCTGCACTTGTCTGTGATAACGCCCCCTGCCGTGCTAAATACATGTTCAGACAATACACTGGCTGCCGGGCAGGCCTGCACCTACAAGGCATAAAGGGCAAGCTCAGGCCATGTGCCCAATTTGGAGCCCTAGAAGTTGAATGGAGCAAACCCATCCGTCAGTATGTGTAGGAGTGTGCACACATACTGCTCCACCATGTTGCTGAAATGCTGACTCCTCTAAGACGTTCCATATCAGCTGGTGGTTCTGGATGAAGTGGCATACTTACAAAGCTTTTCCACATTTCGGCCATGCTAACCCTGCCTTATGAGGTGCTGGCGGTGCCCCAGCTGCGTTTGCGACCTCTTCCTCCTCTGCCTTGTGCTTCCACTGAGCCCCCACTGTCAGGTGGGACTGCCATCAGCACCGCGTCTACCAGCGTGCATTTGTAGTCACGCATCTTTCGATCAGTAAAAGACGTTTTTACTAAATTTAGTTCCATGTCAGCAATGCAGAGCAGGGCTTTTTCATCTGCAAAACTGGGTTCATGTCACCCACCAATGGAACAGACGATTTTTAGAAATTTAGGTCCCTGTCACCCAGGCAGGGCAGGGGTTTCATTCACGGCAAAACGGGGTTCATATCACCCACCAATGGAACAGATGATTATTAGAAATTTAAGTCCCTGTCACCCAGACAGATCAGAGGTTTTTCATTGGCAAAACTGGGTTCATGTCACCCACCAATGGTACAGATGATTTTTAGAAAGTTAGGTCCCTGTCACCCAGGCAGAGCAGGGGTTTATTCCCAGCAAAACGGGGTTCATGTCACCCACTAGTGGAACAGACGATTATTAGAAATTTAGTCCCCTGGCACCCAGGCAGAGCAGGGGTTTATTCCCAGCAAAACGGGGTTCATGTCACCCACCAATGGAACAGATGATTATTATAAATTCAGGCCCCTGGCACCCAGACAGGGCAGGGGTTTATTCATGGAAAAACGGGTTTCATGTCACCCACCAATGGAACAGACGATTTTTAGAAATTTAGGTCCCTATCACCCAGGCAGAGCAGGGGTTTCATTCACGGCAAAACGGGGTTCATGTCACCCACCAATGGAACAGACGATTATTAGAAATTTAGGTCCCTGTCACCCAGGCAGAGCAGGGGCTTATTCCCAGCAAAACGGGGTTCATGTCACCCACCAGTGGAGCAGACGATTATTAGAAATTTAGACCCCTGGCATCCAGGCAGAGCAGGGGTTTATTCCCAACAAAACGGGGTTCATGTCACCCACCAATGGAACAGATGATTATTAGAAATTTAGGTCCCTGTCACCCAGGCAGAGCAGGGGTTTCATTCACGGCAAAACGGGGTTCATGTCACCCACCAGTGGAACAGACGATTATTAGAAATTTAGGTCCCTGTCACCCAGCCAGAGCAGAGGTTTTTCACTGGCAAAACTGGGTTCATGTCACCCGCCAATGGAACAGACGATTTTTAGATATTTAGGTCCTTGTCACCCAGGCAGAGCAGGGGTTTATTCCCAGAAAAACTGGGTTCATGTCACCCACCAGTGGAACAGACGATTATTAGAAATTTAGGCCCCTGGCACACAGGCAGAGCAGGTGTTTATTCCCAGCAAAACGGGGTTCATGTCACCCACCAATGGAACAGATTATTATTAGAAATTTAGGCCTCTGGCATCCAGGCAGAGCAGAGGTTTATTTACGGCAAAACTGGGTTCATGTCACCCACTAATGAAACAGACGATTTTTTGAAATTTAGGCCCCTGGCATCCAGGCAGAGGAGAAGTTTATTCACGACAAAACTGGGTTCATGTCACCCATCAATGGAACAGACGATTATTAAAAATTTTGGCCTCTGGCATCCAGGCAGAGCAGGGGTTTATTCACGGCAAAACTGGGTTCATGTCACCCACCAATCGAACAGACAATTATTAGAAATTTAGGTCACTGGCACCCAGGCAGAGCAGGGGTTTATTCACGGCAAAACTGGGTTCATATCACCCACCAATGGAACAGACGATTATTAGAAATTTAGGGCCCTTGCACCCAGGCAGAGCATGGGTTTGTATCCGGCGAAAATGGTAACATGTCACCCAACAATTGAAAAGAAGAATTTTAGAAATTTCGGTCACTGTTACCTATGCAGTGCAGAATTACTTGACAGCAAAAAATTGGAATATGTCAACCCGTGAACTCCCAGACGGATTAACCATATTATTGCCCCCGTCACATATGCAGCACAGGCCGCAAAGGTAATTCATGCCTAAAAAATTATGATTTTTTTCACTACCAATAAAACACATGGATTTAAGGAGTATATTTTGGGGTGTAGGACCTCATCGTTCTCCACATCATTGTCCACCCAGTCTTCATCCCTACTCTCTTTGTCGGTCTGCACACCGCAGAAAGCCGCAGCAGTTGGCACCTATGTTTTGTCATTATCAGAGACATGCTGCGGTGGTCTTCCCATGTCCTGATTCTGAAACATAAGTAGTTGGGCACTCAATCTCTTCCATTTCTGGGGCAGGGATATGTGAATGGCCCAGGGAAACCCTGCCAGCAGAGTCATCAAAAAGCATAAGAGACTGCTGCATGACTTGGGGCTCAGACTGCTTGGCTGATTTGCAAGGGGGTGAGGTGCAAGATAGATACCCAGGGGCTGGGGGTATCAACTCTGCGCTTTCAGCAGGGGACAGGGTGGGAGGCAACGTGAAGGAACTGGAGACACTGTCAGCCACCCAATCTACTAGCGACTGTACTTGTTCTGGCCTCACCATTCGTAGAGTGGCATTCGGGCCTACTAAATAACACTGAAGGCTCTGTCGTCTACGCGCACCTGAGGAAGGTGTTTCATTTGGGCGTGTAGCTGGCACAGATCGACCACATCCTCTCCCTGCAACAGGAGCTCCACCAACACCAGCAGCACCACGACCAGGGCCACGTCCCTTATTTGACATTCTCCCCATTATTTGCGTTCACCCACCAAACTGGTGACAATTTACCTGCCAATAGTCAACAATTAAGTTCACTAACAGTAAGGCAGTGTTAGTGTCATAAATAGAATATTTTTTTTATGTTGCACAACAGTGTAATGGAGCAATTCAATATAATTACTTCACTATCACAAAAAATGTGAATTTTCCAACCAACAATATAACAGCCGAAAGTTAACGATTTAATTGGACTGTCAGAAATTCAGCGTAGGATCCAAATGTGCTATCTAGCTCAAAAACTGTGTTGTTTGCAAACAACTATGTAAGTGCAGTATGTTACGGTTTTATTGGAATATCAGAAATGCAAGGTAGGCTGCTAATGTGCTATCTAGCACAAAAACTGTGTTGTTTGCAAACAACTATGTAAATGCAGTATGTTACGGTTTTATTGGAATATCAGAAAAGCAGCGTATGATCCTAATGTGCTATCTAGCAAAAAAAACGGTGTTTTTTGCAACCTATGTAAATGCAGTATGTTACAGTTTTATCAGAATATCAGAAATGCAGCGTAGCACGCAAATTTGCTATCTAGCACAAACATATTAGCTTTTTTTATAGCAGCAATGTAACTGCAGTATGTAACGGTTTAATTGGACTGTCAGAAATGCAGCATAGCCCGTAAATTTACTATCTAGCAAACAAAGTGTGTTTTCTTTATAGTAGCAAGGTAACTGCTGTATTTAATGGTTTTATTGGACTGTCAGATATGCAGTGCTTGTGGCAGACAGATAAAAAAATTGCTTTAGGTCACAAAAATATGTGACAGACTAATGTAATTGAATAATTTTCACTGCCAGGTATGCACTGCAGGCCGCAGGGGTACTTGACCAGCCAAAAAAGGGAATTTGTCCTCCACTGAGCTACCAGAACAGAATTAAAGTAATGTCCCTGGCACACATGCAGTTGCAAGGGCACTGCATTTGCAAAAATGGCCGCTGACGCCCACTGAACTAGCAGATGGATAAAAAGTTATTTTTCAGTGTCACTGGGCTCAGGGCTGGGTACAAAAATGTAGCACAGCACCCTCAGTAATCGCTGTAGTTTGAAAATTGAACAACACCAAGTACACCAGAATTCTTCCCTAATCTCTCCCTTACAGCAGCAGCATCCTATCCCTACACTGAGAAGAGCAAAGTGACGTGCGGTGCTATATCCTATATAGAGGCTGGGTCACATGCTGCACTTGGCCAATCACAGCCATGCCATTAGTAGGCATGGCTGTGATGGCTTCTAAGGGCAGACAAGTGAAACGCTCATTAATTGGCTGTCCTGCAGCCTTTCAAAAAGCGCCAAGAAAGCACCGAACCCAAACTTTTACGGAAATGTTCGGTTACCAAAAACTTTAAAGTTCAGTACGAACCTAAACTTTACAGTTCGGGTTCGCTCAACCCTAGTCATCAGTATTACACTTTCGGACAACCCCTTTAATGAGAAGTTTAATTCTAGCTTCTTTTTGTAGACATGTTTATAAGGCTTAGCCAAATAAAGAAAAAGTAGAGTTAAGGCCTCTTTCACACTTGCGTTGTGTGGATCCGGCGTGCACTTCCGTAGCCGGAAATGCCTGCCGGATCCGTCACAGTGCAAGACAACTGAAAGCATTTGAAGACTGATCAGTCTTCAAAATGCTTTCAGTGTTACTATGGCTGCCAGGATGCTACTAAAGTCCTGGTTGCCATAGTAAGTAGTGGGGAGCCTGGGGAGCAGATACTTACCGTCCGTGCGGCTCCCGGGGCACTCCACAATGACGTCAGAGCGCCCCACGCGCATGGATCACGTGATCCATGCTCATGTGGCGCTCTGACGTCATTGTGGAGCGCCCCGGGACTCAGGAGCCGCACGGAAGGTAAGTATGCTTCTCCCCTGCCTCTCCACTACACTTTACCATGGCAGCCGGGACTTTAGCGTCCTGGCTGCCATGGTAACTATTCACAAAAGCTAAACGTCGGGTCCGGCGATGAGCCGAAACAACGTTTAGCTTAATGCCGGATCCGGATTAATGCTTTTTAATAGGCATTAATTCCGGATCCAGCGTTACGGCATGTCTTCCGGATTTTTGGACGGAGACAAATCCGCAGCATGCTACGGTTTTGTCAACGTCCAAAAAACGTTCACATACTGAACGGATGACATCCTGATGCATCCTGAACGGAACACTCTCCATTCAGAATGTATTAGGATAATCCTGATCAGTATCTTTCCGTCCTAGAGCCCCGAGGACGGAACTCTAGGACGGAAAGGAAAAACGCCAGTGTGAAAGAGCCCTAAGTCTAAAAGGAAAATAGGCAATGGGAAAGACTAGGATTGCGGGAAAAGGAAGAAGCACCAGGGGACTAAGTAGAGACTCCCATAGGAAAAGAAATAGTAAAGATATAATGTTGGTCAGTAAGGCTGCAATCAACAGAAGTCAATTCAACCGGAAAACCACAGGTGAACTGCGATATATTCATAGAGATAAAAAGGAAACCCACAACACAGAAATGCAGGAAGTGTGATGCGGGCACCACTTAACTGCCAAAATTATATAATTATATATGATGGATGGTATCAATCTAAAATATAAAGCAGAGTGTATGTATGTATGTCTGCTAAAGGAATCCGCACCGTCGCATTTACAATCACGAAATTTGCCACACAGGTACATCAGGTGTTCGGGAAGGTTTTAGACCAGGTCTCAGCTCTCTGGAACGTACCTTTCCTGAGATATTCCTAAAAAATGCATTAGCCAATAAAAGCCTGGTCACATGACCCTTATTAGCCGATAGAAGCTCGCTGGCAGTTCGTCTCCACACACACAGTTTTACTCCAGGTAACTATAACAACCCAGCCATGTTTCTTCACTTCTGTAGATTAGCTTTAAAGGAAATCTGTCAACAGGATAATCGCTATTAAAGTAAAGCCATGGCCTAATAGCACTTAGTACCTTATTTCCTGAGGTTTCCATAACAACTCTGTGGATGACACTGTTAAGGGAGCAGTGTGCTGTGGATGTCACAGTTCAGGGGGCAGGTAGGGTGACCATTCAAGTCACCCTTAAAACCCTGCCCCCAGGTCCCGCTAAGCCACACCTCTGATCCAGTTAGGCCACGCTCCTACTCCTCAACCAACAGGGATTAAAAAAAATTAAGTTAAATATCAACTTCTAGATCCCTCTAAGCCAGACCCCGATCCGGTTAGGTCACGCCCCTCCCAATGATTTAAAACAAATCTTTAATAGTGATGAGCAGCAGGGGCAATATTCGGAATTCGAATTCGTGATATTTGGGTGAATATTTGGGCGAATATTCACCATATATTCGAGAATTCGTGATCTCCAGTCATTCTTTTCTTTATTGTAAAAATTCGCATTACGAAAAAAAAATTCACATTATGAAAATTTGCAATCAACACTACTCCTAAAATATAACATGAAACAGGTCTACCAGTTTCATAGTTACAAATCTGCTGACGTATGACATTTAAATCGTTTATATTATTTTTCCATAATTGAATATGAATTTAAATTATTAGTCTATTTTACTATAAAAAATTTGATTTCAATTGTTCTCAATTTAACTTACAGAAAAAGTCAGTTTTCAGAAATGCCTTTGTGAGTTATATCTAATTGCCTCAGTAAAACTGTCCGAAAGGGCCAGGAAAACAACATAATCATGCACTCCTTTCCAAAAAAACTGGGTAATATAAAAGAATGGCTATTACAGACTGGACAGCAGTTTGAAAATGTGGAACTCTTGGTCCAAAAAATATTCATAGAAAACAAAAGTAATAAATACAAGATATGTTCAAGACACTTCAAACTTGAATGCTACAAGAGTACTAAAAATGGAAAAGTCTTATTACTAGATGCCAAACCAAAAATATTTCAATTGCCTGAAGACGGAGGTGGTTCACTTTTAGAAACATTAAAGCAATATAAGAAGATAAAAAGGAAGAGACCTTCGGATTCAACTTCATTGGACAGTGAATCAAGTGTAATATTACGCCCGGATCATACTGACTCTGTTTTGGAAACCATGGATTCCGGCAACAAACGTTCGATTGCAACTCAAATTGATTTCTCATTGATGAATTCTATATATACTTTTATACCTGATGAAGAACAACTTGTCGAGGTGTGTTCAGCTGCCCATATTTGGATTCCATTAATACTCAATTTGATGACAGAAAACATGTTAGCACTCCAATCAAACTTAATGATGAATTTTCTTCTCCCCCCAAAAACGTTCCAATTTGCAAATTTTACAGATTACAGAAGAAACAGAATTGGATGATAATATTATGGCATTACAACGCTTTTGCCAATTGAAGAACACTGCAGTGAAACACTTGACATTACTACAGAGTCTTTCATAGAGAATGAAGACCAAAATCACTCCAGCAATATTGATTATATTCCGCAGGATACTTTAGATTATTCTGAATTGGTTGGATTTGCTTAATGTATGGAGAAAAACACCTCAGAGTTCCAGTTTAAAAAAGTCCCTTTGAAGAAAATCAAGTAGATGAGAAGAAGTTGCTCATATTTGAGTCATGTCTAGATGATTTTTTGTACATGGTCAAATGTCAGTATTCTACACAATGCAATTAAACTGTAAAGTCTTTTTCAAAAATATATAATGGTTCATCTTGTCGGGTAACAGGTAAGTGTTATCAAGATCATAAATTCTTTATTATGGAGACGCAACTAAAAATAGGCAGTTTTTATTCTGGCAACTTATTATTGGCAGCATCCATCTTTTTCAATGGCCTTAATTTTTAAAAGGTAAATAAATATTTAGTATTCTTGGTCTTATCGATATCAAAGCAGTTTTCTTTTCCTTGCTATAGATCTCGCCTGGCAGGATGAAAAAAGGAATACACATATTCAGCTACAGAGCGAGTCACTTTGTGTTGCAATGTGATCGTCTCGGTCACAGTGCCAAATACTGCATCTACACAGTGATAGATACTTTAACAGAGAAAGTAGTAGACTTTGAAATTGTCCAAAGATCCCAATGCACATAATCTGTTACAATGCAGAAATTATGATTTGGAATTGTAATGGATAGATTGATTTCTAGTGGCCTTAATATAGTCATTTTTGCATCAGATCGGCATGTAGGTATTCAGAAAACAATGCACACAGATTATCCAGAAATTAAACTTCAATTTGACATGTGGCATTACGCCAAGTCAATTAAAAAAAACATTGACTAAAGCCAGTCACAACAAAAAGGAAAGGAAATTATACCATGGATAGAAAAAATTGATATTTTTGGTGGTGCATCCAAAGTTGCGAAGATGAGGTTCAAAACCTCATATCTGTAATGAGCACTCATGGGAAGGTGAGTTTTATACCCAATGTGGAAACAATCCAATTTGCCAGGAAAATCATGAGGAAAAGGTATTCTGTAAAGTAAGAAAGGTTCCTGGACTCCAATGCTTTGCTTTTTGCGTTTTATTAAATAGTGTAATTTACAAATTGCGGTTTGCCAGTTGCAGGTGAGTTATACGTTTCGGCAACAAGCCTTCTTCAGGACACTGCAATTACAAAATAGTGTACTAACTTAATCACATGAAGCAAAGACAGTACAAAATTAAAGATTAAAGATTACATGTCAAGTCAGATATATAGTCATCTTGAGAGGGTAAGTCCAGATGTACAGCATCCTTAGATCTTAATACATGTTAATAGTCTTTATGGATGAGCATAAATGGGTAACAATATTGTGTGTATCCAAAACAACTTGGTTCCTTATAGTTGACACTAATGGTATGGTGGAAAGCCAGTCATAACCGTTTAACTATAGGGTTCCCATGACAACAGTAACCGGGTGTTGTGCAGATCAATTAAGGAGCATATAGACAGGCATAGAAAACCAGGTGATTGATCTAGTACATTGAAATACCATATATTAGTACAGAAGATAATACTAGCATGTAAATTTGTTCCAGCTCTGAAGGCCCACATGCTACTACTGATTCAATAAATACAAGGTGAAAAAACAGATAGCCATCATAGCAGTAGTAACAGCCTCATATGACATTATATGTCCTCACCTGGATGTGCCGCACTGTTTGTATGACCAGCAATGGTCTAGTCAAGGGCTCTGTGGCCAATTGGGCAATGCTCTGTGGGGCTATTCAGAAGATCCCTCTGCTGCCATAGCCGCTGTTAAATGTTTGTTCCTTTTAAAGAGGACTATGTATGCGCGCAAACCGCGTCGACCGGAAGTGACGCGGTGACGTATTGCGCATGCGAGCCAAGGTGAGGGCGGAAGTGATGTATTTGCCGATAGTGTGTCAGCTCATCTTGTTGCGCACGCGCATGCGCAGGACGTAATGCGCACGTCACTCTGTTGGTTCAAGGGAATGCCAGTGCTGTAAGAACGTCCATACTCAACTACTATATAAGCGCATCTAAAGTTGCGCATATCTTAAGACAGAGTTATCGGGCTGGATTTATATTCTGCAGTGGCTCACTTCTTGACTTTAGAGTGGATAGTTCAGTTCAGTGGTTGTGTCAATTCGTTATAAATATAAATGACATCTAGGGGCACTATAGGACTAAAGTCATACATGGGGGACTTCGCCAAGATCACAAAGGAACAGTGGTAATGTCCCCATTATGACTCGGGTATTTTTCTCAAAGGAGAAATCCCCTTCAGAACATGGCGTATATTTGTAATGCATAAGGGATCATCGTTTAGATGATAGATGGAATATGCAGTATGGTAAATTCATAATCGCCTTAATGTGTACCTCTTGAGTGCGGCAACATCAAACCGGTGTTCTTCAATATCTGTTATTCTGGCTCTACAAAGAAACAGCCCCCTTCTTGAGTATTGAAAAAATTGTAAGTAAAACACAGTTAATATCAGATCCTTCTCACTTAGTAAACAATTGCCATACTGGTTCTCCTGAAAATTTCCATAGTATGGCCTTGAAATACCGTACCAAAAGAATTCCTTTCAGGATAGATGCCATGGAGGCAAGGATTATGGACAGTTGGCCACTGTTAAATGTCCTAGAAAAACACTGAACCCAAGGGAATAGTTCAAGCTAAATTTTTCCCTTTAGGGACAACCACTGTTGGATTGTTAAAAACATTTCCGAGAAGGTAAATGTACAATATGTTGAAAAGGTGGCTATTTCAGTGCTGAAAATTGCAAAGGCAGAGTTAACTCATAATCAATCTTCCAGAACTCCTTCATTACAACCGAACATTTCCAATTTAGAAAGACCAAAAAAAGAAGATATTAAAAAACAACAACACAGAATACCAGGCATTTGCACGTTATCAAAACAAAAAAAATTATTGTCTTACTTATCTATTTAGATTATCTTTTTTCATAATAATCAGAACAAATGTTACATTTTTTAGAATGGAAAATTCCCTTATGCAATACCAACTTTTTCCTTGTGATGTGTTATGACTATTAGTAAAGGTATTAATATAATATCCTATTTGAGTCATTGATTCACAACAAATGGTTTAATCATCCATTTTTTTTTTAAGTCACAATGGTCTTTGTCCATAAATATTGGGACATTGACACAATTCTAACATGTTTGGCTCTATACACCACCACAATGGATTTTAAATGAAGCGAACAAGATGTGCTTTAACTGCAGACTGTCAGCTTTAATTTGAGGGTATTTACATCCAAATCAGGTGAATGGTGTAGGAGTTACAACAGTTTGCATATGTGCCTCCAACTTGTTAAGGGACCAAAAGTAACAGGACAGAATAATATTCATAAATCAAACTTTCACTTTTTAATACTTGGTTGCAAATCCTTTGCAGTCAATTACAGCCTGAAGTCTGGAACGCATAGACATCACCAGACACTGGGTTTCATCCCTGGTGATGCTCTGCCAGGCGTCTGCTGCAACTGTCTTCAGTTCCTGCTTGTTCTTGGGGCATTTTCCCTTCAGTTTGTCTTCAGCAAGTGAAATGCATGCTCAATCGGATTCAGGTCAGGTGATTGACTTGGCCATTGCATAACATTCCACTTCTTTCCGTTAAAACACTTTTTGGTTGCTTTTGCAGTATGCTTTGGGTCATTGTCCATCTGCACTGTAAAGCACCATCCACTGAGTTCTGAAGCATTTGGCTGAATATGAGCAGATAATTTTGCCCAAAACACTTCAGAATTCATCCTGCTGCTTTTGTTAGTAGTTACATCATCAATAAATACAAGAGAACCAGTTCCATTGGCAGCCATACATGACCACGCATGACACTATCGCCACCATGCTTCACTGATGAGGTGGTATGCTTAGGATCATGAGCAGTTCCTTTCCTTCTCCATACTCTTCTCTTCCCATCCCTCTGGTACAAGTTGATCTTGGTCTCATCTGTTCATAGGATGTTGTTCCAGAACTGTCAAGTCTTTTTTAGATGTTGTTTGGCAAACTCTAATCTGGCCTTCCTGTTTTTGAGGCTCACCAATGGTGAACCCTCTGTATTTACTCTTGTGAAGTCTTCTCTTGAGTGTTGACTTTTACACACATACACCTACCTGCTGGAGAGTGTTCTTGATCTAGCCAACTGTTGTGAAGGGTGTTTTCTTCACCAGGGAAAGAATTCTTCGGTCATCCGCCACAGTTGTTTTCCATGGTCTTCCGGGTCTTTTGGTGTTGCTGAGCTCACCGGTGCGTTCCTTCTTTTTAAGAATGTTCCAAACAGTTGCTTTTGCCACTCCTAATGTTTTTGCTATCTCTCTGATGGGTTTGTTTTGTTTTTTTCAGCCTAATGATGGCTTGCTTAACTGATAGTGATAGCTCTTTGGATCTCATCTTGAGAATTGACAGCAATAGATTCCAAATGCAAATGGCACACTTGAAATGAACTCTGGACCTTGTATCTGCTCATTGTAATTGGGATAATGAGGGAATAAAACACACCTAGCCATAGAACAGGGATCAAATCCAGTGCTGAGCCACGCCCCCTGCACTGATCACATGACAGTGACGTCACCCCAGGTCCTTCGGCTGTGCAAAAGTTCGGGTTGGTGGCAGCCGCCCCTTATGGATTCCATATGCCGCTATAGTGGAATCCATAATGGGATGCGCGACTTACCACCACCCGAACAACGGACTTTTTTTTAATGTTCGCTCATCTCTACTGAGAAGCCAATTGTCCCATTACTTTTGATCCCGTCACAAGTTTAAGGCACATATGCAAACGTTTGTAATTCCTACACCGTTCACCTGATTTGGGTGTAAATACCTGACAGTCTGCAGTTAAAGCACATCTTGTTTGTTTAATTTCAAATCCATTGTGGTGGTGTATAGAGCCAAAAATGTTAGAATTAGGTTGATGTCCTAATATTTATGGACCTGACTGTATGTGAAATGGATAATTAAATCAACATGACTGGTTTCCACTGTAGGGGTACATCAGAGTTTCTTACAAAATGTCTAAAAACTATTCTAGCAAAATCTGCCTACAAAATCCATATGGAGCTGCTTTCCTTCTGTCCACTACCACATGCCCATTGAGCAGTTTACTACCAAATATGGGGTATTTCTGTAAACTGTACAATCAGAGTAATATATATTGAGGTTTATTTTGCTGTTAACCCTTGCTGTGTTGCATTGATTAACATAAAAAAATCTATGCCTCTGATGTCCACCGCGCAGCTTGGCTCTCATTCTTGCTGCGGATAACATGGAGTGCATCCACTCGTCTGCAAGGGCCCTTACTCAAGGGCCATAAATTCCCTTTTATTGGCTGTCCGGATCTGGAAATGCTTCTCTGACTTTAACAGCACAAGACGGAAAGGGACAATGATTGCCAAGGCCTAGGCCTAGGTAGTCATGAACCCAGGCGGTAAATGCGTCATAAGCTGTCTTCCTCAGAAGCCTAGATTTTAATAATTTTTAAATTGAAATAATAAGGAAAATGATTTAGTTTTAGCTCAAATTTTGTTAAAAATGTTCTTAGATATGCAGGATTAATAATCTGTTATGACACAAGAAAAAAAGAACAAGAAAAAAAGAACAAAAAAAGAAAATTACACCCCCCCCCAAAAAAAAACAAAATATAAATAAAAAATGAATAAAGTTAAAGGGAAGCTTTTAGTAAAGTTTCAACTATGACACTGGCAGATCTGTTACATATTCATTTTAGTTTCAAATCGTTTATTAGAAGGTAAATCATACAAATAGTACAAAATGCAGTACTGCAATACCAAGTGAACCCCATGCAAAGGGTGATTAAGAAGGCGATAAGCAAATATAACACATAAACAATGAACAAAAAATAAAAACAATAATAATAATAACATTGGTCCCAATATAAAATACATCAGATTCAGCAAAATGGTGGAGTATCTCGAAAATTAGCCTAAGCTATGGATCGGCATCCATCACCCCATATGTTATCCGGCATTCCCCTACCTGCCAAGGCTTCCATAGTTTTAAGTCTCCATCGCGTCATTTTGGATTGCGGTGATCTTCTCTTAAAGGCCATTCTATCCATTCTTTGTATGACTTCTCAGACATTAAAGGGAACCGGTCGACAACAAAATGCTGATTGATCTGCAAGCAGCATGGTATAGAGCAGGAGCAGCAGAGCAGATTGGCATATCGTTTTATGGGAAATGATTCTGCAAAATTTGTCCTGCTCATTCTTGGCTTTAAAGTCAATAAAGGCAGTTCAATTAGTGACTGACAACCTTCCCTGTAATTCCCTCTGATTTCCATCAGTGATTGTGAGCCAACCCCAGGATTGGAGCCTCCACAGACATAAGGTACTGTATAAGGGAAAGATCTGCACCTGATCTGTGTTTAGAGCTGCACCTCGTTTTGGCTCAAGATCACTGATGGAAATCACTGACCAAAAACTGCCATGTGAATGAGGCATAAGTCTGTGCATAGAGATACTGTCACTAATAGGACTCCAAAGCCCAGAATAAGCAGGCACTTAAATCAATATATTGCAAGTTTTACTGAATCATTTCCCATAAAGCTATACATCAATCTACTCAGCTCCCCTTGCTCTATAACATGGTACCAGCAGATTACACTGTATTTTCATGGTAACAGGTTCCCTTTAGGCATATTAGTACCCCATTTTTCCGCTATGTGAATACGGGCAGCTAACAAAAGGAGTTGTGCCAGTTTAAACGGAGCATGTCTCAGTCCCACAAGTCTGTCCCCAAGGAGTCATGTAGCCAGGGGTGCACCTAGCCTTTCTGCTGCCTGAGGCAAATATTTAAATGGCACCCTTCCCCCCATGCCAAATTTTTGACCTAACTCCATTCTCTCCAGCCCTACTGTTAAAGGCATACATACATAACATTAAATACAGCGCTACAAAAGATACAGGGTAATACAGAGCCACATTCTGTGCCTCTTACATCCAGTGATGTCTTCTTTTTGATTTCAACATTTTTATTAAGAATTTTCATATAAGGTTAGCAGAGAAACAACATTTCCATTAATATGGAAGACATAGTGTCATAGTACATGCAAAGTAACGACAGTTGTAAATCACAGTTTAGGATCAAGACTAGCAACATTGGTAATTACAATATCATTACATTTTGGTTAAGAGTATGTCAGGTTCGTTGTCATCTCCAAACTGTATATCGCCCAGGGTAGCTACAGCATCCCTATGGCTCGATCTGGGTACACTATTAACAGTTACCAAGTGTTAAATTTCAACAGTCTAACACAAGAACCACAAGCAACTAAAAAATGATACAAAGATCTGTCTTATCATAAGGCTTAGCTAAAGGAGGGACCTAAATGAAGGGACCCCAAAAGGGTATACCCGATCGCCTTCCCTCACAGGGGTCAGATTCATGAAGTGTCACCTAGTAGGAAAATCTCGGGTGAGCCATCCAGGGGTTCCAGATGCGTTTATATTTCACAGGAGAAAGCATTGAGGGTGGAATCATCCTTTCATAACGACATGTGCTATTTAGTTCAGCTACCACTTCCGAAATGTCTGGAGGCGTCACTTTTTTCCAGTGGCGAGTTATAACTAGCTTAGCACTAAGCAAGACATGTCCCATTATGGGCCTATGTGAGGGTGTTAGATGCCCAAGAATAAGAGAGCAAGTTCTGGAGATGGGGAGATTTTATGTCCAGATAATTCTCCTAACAACTCAAATACCTGCTTCCAGAAGCTAGTGATAATTGGGCACGACCACAAAACATGAAGTAATGAGCCCACACTCAAACATCCCCTCCAGCACAGGGGAGAAGAAGAAGGGTAAATGGTATAAAGTCTTTTGGGTGTAAAGTACCAATTTAGAAGCGTCTTAACACCTGCCTCGTAATGGGTAACACACCTAAAATTAGAAGCTAAGAAACCAATTGCGAAAGACCAAGCATCCTCAGAGAATGCTCTACCTAGTTCTCGTTCCCACACGTGTAGGAGGGGGCTTATTAACGATAGTCATTAATAGGTGTTTAACCCTGAGGTAGTTAAATATCTCCCCAGATGAAAGCTGGAACATCTGTTGAGCAGAGGTGAACGGGAGGACTCCTTCAGCATCAACGAGCTGAGAGATCCTCTCGATCCCTCCATCATGCCATCTGCGCAGACCGATATCCTGCAAAATCGACTCCAGGGAGTAGGTGTCTGAGTGGGAAAATAGGGCGTCAGTAGAATCTGCATATGCGTTGTGAAATTGTAGCCAAAGCTTCCCCACATGCTTCACGGTCCTAAGGGAAAGATCAGGAACCTTTCTACTCCATATAACACTAATCAACAAGTCCCTCAAGGAGCCCTCGTTAATTGAGTGGGATTCAATTTGATGCCAGGCTTTATTACAGTCCTTGTTCCACCATTCCCTAGCAAGTGACAGTCCAATGGCCCTGTGATAGTCACCAATACAAGGTAGTCCTAACCCTCCTGCTCTTTTTCGAAGGAAAAGCTGCTTTTGGGCAATTCTGGGTCTAGACGATTTCCAAACATATTTGGATAGTATTGCCTGTGCCTTTTTAAAAAAGAAATCAGGGACTGAGATAGGGAGAGCTCTGAAGACATCTGAAACGCTGCCACCCTACCCACCCACGAAATCTCTTTCATGGTGTAGTGGGCAAAATCAGAAGACATAGTCTCAAGGAGGGGTTAACATAGTAACATAGTATATAAGGCCGAAAAAAGACATTTGTCCATCCAGTTCGACCTGTTTCCTGCAAGTTGATCCAGAGGAAGGCAAAAAACCCCTGTGAGGTAGAGCCAATTTTCCCCACTTAAGGGGAAAAAATTCCTTCCCGACTCCAATCAGGCAGTCAGAATAACTCCCTGGATCAACGACCCCTCTCTAGTAGCTATAGCCTGAAATATTATTACACTCCAGAAATACATCCAGGCCCCTCTTGAATTCCTTTATTGTACTCACCATCACCACCTCCTCAGGCAAAGAGTTCCATAGTCTCACTGCTCTTACCGTGAAGAACCCTTTTCTATGTTTGTGTACAAACCTTCTTTCCTCTAGACGCAGAGGATGTCCCCTCGTCACAGTCACAGTCCTGGGGATAAATAGATGATGGGAGAGATCTCTGTACTGACCCCTGATATATTTATACATAGTTATTAGATCTCCCTCAGTCGTCTTTTTTCTAAAGTGAATAACCCTAATTTTGATACCCTTTCAGGGTACTGTAGTTGCCCCATTCCAGTTATTACTTTAGTTGCCCTCCTCTGAACCCTCTCTAGCTCTGCTATGTCTGCCTTGTTTACAGGAGCCCAGAACTGTACACAGTACTCCATGTGTGGTCTGACTAGTGATTTATAAAGTGGTAAGACTATATTTTCATCACGGGCATCTATGCCCCTTTTGATGCAACCCATTATCTTATTGGCCTTATCAGCAGCTGCCTGACACTGGTTTTTACAGCTTAGTTTGTTATTTATTAAAATTCCTAGATCCTTTTCCATGTCAGTGTTACTGAGTGTTTTACCATTTAGTATGTACGGGTGACTTGCATTATTCCTTCCCATGTGCATAACTTTACATTTGTCAGTGTACCAAAAGTGTGCTATTATGTCAAATGCAGAGCTTAATGACTGAGGAGGACTAGATAGGGTAAGGATGATGTTGTCCGCATAAAGAGAGATTCTATGGTCCCTTCCTCCAATATCTACACCTTGAATGAGGGGAGCTTTCCTAATATGTTGAGCCAGAGGTTCTAAAGCCAAGATGAACAGGAGGGGTGATAGTGGGCACCCTTGGCGAGAACCATTAGTAATCTGGAAAGGAGCAGATAGCACCCCATTTACCCATATTTTAGCCGTGGGAGAGGCATATAAGCTGTAAAAAGCGTTCAGTATATTGCCTTTAAAACCCATGTTACGGAGGACCGAGAAAGCGAACGACCAGTGTAGTCGGTCGAACACCTTCTCAGCATCCAGAGTCACCGCTAACATGGGGAGGCTATTCTGCTCAGCATAATCAAACATATTTATCAATCTTCTGGTGTTATCCGATGATATACGGCCCTTAACAAACCCCGTTTGGTCGTCTTTGATTAGGGAAGGGAGTATGGCTGACAATCTACTGGCTATTAACTTGGCGAAAATTTAGATATCCCAATTAAGTAGCGAAATTGGTCTGAAGTTCTGAGGTGCATCTGGAGATTTTCCAGGTTTAGGTACTGTGACTATCAAGGCTGTAAGCATCTTGGGTGGGAACGGGGCTCCCTCAAGGGCGCGATTAAAAATATTCATAATATAGGGGGACAATATGGGAAGGAAATGTTTATAGTATTTATTGGACAAGCCGTCCGGGCCTGGGGATTTACCTGAGGGGATAGTTGCAAGTAGCTTTTGGAGTTCCATGGACGTGAGTGGGGTATTTAATGAATGGAGCTGTGTGGGAGTGAGAGTAGGTAAGTCGGATTGAGCCAGGAAGTTCTCCACCAATTCAGTGTGGTTATCTGGTAGGGCAACTGTATCTTTAAGGTTATACAGGGTGTGATAGTAAATACGGAATTGTTCCGCGATATCTCTAGGGTCTAATAGTTTTGCTTTAGATGACGGGTGGATGAGGAATGGGATTTTTGATTTGGTTTGCTGAACTTTAAGTTTATTAGCCAATAATTTGCCAGCTCTGTTCCCCTGAGCATAAAACCTCGATTTTAATCTTAGTAGGGATTTGGAATAGTTGTGTGACAACAGACTGCACAATTTGTCCCTCTCTGATCTCAGTAAAGAGGATGTTTGAGCTGTAGGTGACGTCTTATTTCGATTCTCAAGATCAGCAATGGACTTAATCAGCTGAGAGATTTCTCTTTCTTTAACTTTCTTTAGTTTGCATTTCAATCTAATCAGGGAGCCTCGAATGAACGCTTTGTGAGTCTGCCACAGGATATATTTATCCGCGACAGAGCCTTCGTTGAAAGTGAAAAACTCTCGCATTTCAGCAGACAGCCCCCTAACTGATTCTGGGTTGGAATATAAAAATGTGTCATTGCGCCAAATGGGAGCACGTGGGGATTGGTATAGGTCCTCCAGGGTCAATGTTATTGGGGCATGGTCAGACCACTGGATGAGTCCAATGTCTGTAGATATTGTATGCAGCAAACTGGCTTGATCTACTAAAAACATATCAATGCGCCAATATGAGAGATGAGGTGTTGAGAAAAAGGTATAGTCCCACTCCACACTATGTTGAGCTCTCCACACATCGATGAGACCCTCTGCGTGTAACAGGGAAGCAACGCCACCCCCTGAGTGTCGAGTTAGGCTGGTGGAATCCAATGACCGATCCATCACCGTATTAAAGTCACCACAGACAATTACTTTCTCTTGTTTCAGGGAATTCAAATGTTTCAGTAATTTGCGCAGGAAGGTGATTTGGTGGTCATTGGGTGCATAAATATTGACTAAGGTGTAGGTGATGTTATTAATAGAACATACCAGGATGATTTATCGGCCGTTGGGGTCCACTTTCGAGGAAATAGTAGTAAAGGCCACCGAATTCTTGACAGCTTTGAACACCCCTATGGATTTCTTGCTAAAATGAGAATGCAATATATGAGGAAAAGATCGATTATGAATAAGTTTAGCATCTTGCTGTAGTAAGTAGGTCTCCTGGATGCAAATAAGGTCCGCTCCAGCTTTGGTTGCCTCCCGCCAAACATAGGATCTTTTCTGGGGACAATTAAGCCCTTTAGCGTTCAGTGATAACATTTTAAGACCCATGTGAGTGAGGGGAGGAACCAGACAAACAGATAAACAGACAATCAAAGATTATCAAACCAACCTTAATAACAGTAAGCAACTGCCGAACAATAAGCAGATCGTACAATCAGCCACAAAAAGATAGCTAATGAAACGAGCCAGTGAGGGGTATAGTTGGGTTAGGGAGAAACAGCAGGGAAAGGAAAAATAATAACACAACACCAGACAATCAAATCCGTCTGTGCAATATTGGTGGCGTAAGTCCATTGGAGAGGCTGAGAGGAGCCTTAACTATACGGGGTATTCAAGCATATAGTCCGCACCTAAACATTAAAGGGTTAGACATTAGACCCCATATATATAATGCAATAGTATCTCCACATCCAATTAACCCCTGGGACCCATGGCAAAATACCAGGAATAACACCCGTAATCTGGGCCTATGTTGATCTTGTTAGGGAAATCAACCGTCCCGAGTTCCAGCCGTGGGTAGACGATCATCCCGTCTGCGATTCCCTCTCTTGTCCAATTGAAGTGGAATGTCCCAGGATAGTAGCAAGTCCTGACCTTCTGCAACGGATTTCACCACATGGGTTTTTCTATCCCTCCGGATCAGCAACTTTTGCGGATAATCCCATTTATATTGGATGTTATTGTCCCTGAGAGCAAGGGTGACTGGTTGCAGTTCCCTCCTTTGTCTCAATGTCGCCATGGAGAGATCGGCAAAAAGCCTGACTGTTTGAAAAGAAGCAGGTAATTTGTCGCAGTTTCTAGCTGCCAGCATTAAAGCCTCTTTAGTGTGGAAGAAATGAATACGGGCCAGCGTATCTCTTGAGACATCAGCACTGAGATGCGACGGTTTTGGGATTCTATGAGCCCTGTCAATGATCATGTCCGGGACAGGGATTCTTGGTAGCAGCGCTTTGATGAGACTTTTGAGGTATGACTGTAGGTCTCGGGGTGCTATATCCTCTGGGATACCCCGGAATTTCACATTATTCCTTCTGGAGCAATCTTCCATATCTGCTAGTTTGCTTTTGATAGCCTCCAGTTCATCTACCATATCATTATGGGCATCTATGATATTGTTTTGTGAAGTGACAAAGTCTGCCATCTTGTTCTCCACATGCAAGATCTTATCTGCAGTCTCTTTAACTTTGGCCGCCAAAGGGTTAATCAACCCTACTATATCTGTGCGCAGAGACTTGTGCAGCACCAAAAGCATATTTTTAATGGAGTCCTCACATAAGGGCTTATCTGAGGTCTGATACGCAGTTATGGGGATTGCTGCGGGGGTCTCCCACGTCCCCTTACTGACCTCGCGGGAGTATGATGAGTCCAGGCGCGGTTTCTGCTTCTGGGGGCTGGAAGTAGGTGAGGGTCCAGCAAGGTTAGTGGCGGTGCAATTTTGTGGAGCCATAGTCCCCGGGGTCCCTAGGTCGCTTGGGGTCGCAGGAAGCGAGGGGAACTCCGCTTCATTCAGGGAAAAGATGTCGGGTTCCAGCAGAGGCGATGAGGATCGGGAGGCGTTTTTCGGTGAGGCGCTGCCGTGGGATGATGAGGTAAGTGCTCCGGCGCGGGAGCCGGCACCATCTTTAGCCGGGCCCTTTTCAAAGAAGCCATCCAGGTTCCCGCTCTGCAGCCTAGGGAGCTGCCGTTTAGACTTCCCCATCTTATCCTGGAAGGTGTCCAGCTTCACTACAAGCAGGGATGTAGAGACGGTAGTGATCGTAGCCCTGGGGAGCTTCTGTGTAGTCGCTGAGGTGCAGGAGCAGTGGAATCAAGCGGCCATTCCTCTAAGCGGCCAAGCCACGCCTCCAGTGATGTCTTCTTTGATATAGATGTTCTTCTTCCTCATATTCTCCATTGGAAGCAGGCCACCTTGACAACCTTTTTCAGATGCGTCTCTGTAGAGTTTTGCACACAGACATCTTAGATTCCTCACTTTTTCATCACCTACCATTGTCATCCTGCTGCTATCCCCAATACTGTGTCAGCTGCGCTCCCCAATACCCCCAAAATATGCTGCATAAAAAAAAGAATCAGTACAATAATAACGGCCCCTATAAAGCCCCAAGCAATAACAATGCCCAAGTTGTGCAGTCCCATTTAAATTACATTCATTCTTCTCCTTTCAACAGTCCCCCTGCGGGGGCCCACAACACAGAGGCCAGAAGCAATGAGCGCTTCCATCAATACAGATGGAAGCACTCATTGTTGGGAGCTGAGTTCTGTCACTCACTGCTCAGCTCCCCGCGCTCCTCCCTTCCTTCAGGCCGGTGGTGCTCTGAATTATGAAGCAGGAAGACTTCTCTCCGCTCCACTATTCAGCCTGCAGACACGGATCGCGCTGCTAGCCTGTGTGGGCGGAGCCTGCAGCCCACTAATCTGCATAAGCTCCGCCCCATACATTGCTGGAAAGCGATCTGTGGCTGCAGGGAAGAGAGGACTGTGAGCTTTAGGAACGGGACTAGGTGAGTAGTTACTGTGTGTTTTTGTTTTTAATACAGAGGGGGCACAGAGGTCTTTATTACTATGGAGGGGGAACAGGGGACTTTATTACTATTGTGGGGAGTCGCTCTGGTAGACAGCGGTGCGGGTGCAGTTTAGAGGCAAAACAAGGAGTCCAGATTGTGCAACAAACAGTGTTTTATTCACACTTGCACACCATAAATGAAAAACAGTCTCTTGGTGACAGTTCACACACAACGGAAATAACGTGGCCAAACAAAAACAGGCCAACACAGGTTCAGTCACCTGGGAGGTGTAGGTGCAGGTTCGCACCACGCTGTCGGCCCAGCCGCAGGAGAATCCAGCTTCAGGTAGCCAGGAACAAAACACCTCCTTGCTGAGCTCTTTCCTCCAGGACAGAGAACTCCCAGCCCTGTTAGCAGCTCCAGGATAATCACAGCCTCCAGCTGCTGAGCTGGCTGAGCTTTTAAACCCAGCCCAAAACCAGGACTGGGTCGTGGGGAGCAGCCACCCACCCTACACTTTAGCTGCTCCCGGTAAGAGCCGGCCCGGATCGGCTTTGCAGCCATGCTATTTAAACTCTGTCAGACATCAACAAAAACGGGCTCTTACCTCACCGAGGCTATGAACCTCGGTGACACATACCTGCCATCCACGACGGCACCCTGCACCTTGTGGTGACACACACCCCCCCCCCTTTGTTCAACCCTGAGGGGGTGGACACATGTGAGGCAATGGACGCGGAAAAGGGCATCTGCATTTCCCTGCAAGCGACCTGCCCTATGTTCCACGGAGAACTTGAAATTTTGAAGGGATAGGAACCACCTGGTGACCCGAGCATTCCTCTCCTTGGCCTGACTCATCCATTTGAGGGGGGAATGGTCGGTCACCAGATGGAACCTCCTCCCTAACAGGTAGTAGCGGAGAGATTCGAGTGCCCACTTGATAGCCAGGCACTCCCTCTCCACTATACTATATCTGGACTCGGCGGGACTGAGCTTACGGCTCAGGAAGACAACGGGATGTTCTTCCCCGTTGACCTCCTGAGACAGTACCGCACCGAGGCCTACCTCCGAGGCGTCGGTCTGTACGACAAACTCCTTGTTGAAGTCGGGTGTCACCAAAACCGGGGACCCACACAGGGCCGACTTCAACGCGGAGAAAGCCTCCTCCGCCTTCTCACTCCAGCTAACCCTCCCAGACTTTCGCCCCTTCAACAGGTCTGTCAATGGCGCTGCTATTGTGGCAAAGTGGGGCACAAACCTCATGTAGTAACCTACAATCCCCAGGAACGACTTTACCTGCCTGGTGGTGACCGGTCGGGGCCAGTTACGAATGGCCTCTACCTTAGTTACCTGAGGTTTGATAACTCCCGCCCAATTACATATCCCAGATATTTTGTCTCCTCTAACCCTATGGAGCACTTCTTTGGGTTAGCGGTCAGTCCGGCTTTCCTCAGGGCATCCACTACCGCCTGCACCTTGGGTAAATGGCTTTCCCAGTCGGTGCTGTGGATGACTACATCATCTAAGTAGGCCGAGGTGTACCGACGATGTGGTCGCAGCACTATGTCCATTAGCCTTTGGAAAGTGGCGGGGGCGCCATGCAGGCCAAAGGGTAACACCTTGTAGTGATACAGGCCCTGCGGGGTAACAAATGCGGTTTTTCCTTAGCCGACTCCGTTAAGGGTACCTGCCAGTACCCTTTAGTGAGGTCCAGCACAGAAAAATAACGGGCTTGTCCTAAACTTTCAACAAGCTCGTCTACTCGGGGCATGGGATACGCGTCAAACTTGGATACTTCATTTAACTTGCGAAAGTCGTTGCAGAACCGCAACGTCCCATCCGGCTTGGGTATTAGGACTATGGGACTGGCTCACTTACTTTTCGACTCTTCAATGACATCGAGCTTCAACATTAACTGCACTTCCTCCGCGATGGCCTGCCGCCGAGCCTCGGGTACCCGGTATGGTTTTAACCGGACCTTGGCCTGAGGCTCAGTGACGATGTCATGTCGGATGAGAGACGTGCGGCCAGGGAGGTCCGAGAACACATCCGTGTTCTGACTGAGGAACTCCCTGACTTCCTGAACTTGTTTGGAAGACAGGCTGTCTGCAATTTTTACCGTGGTTACGGCTTCACAGGCCCCGAACTGTGGGGCTGGACCCTTTTCACCTAGAAACCCTGGCCGGGGGCTGTGGTCGTCGGCCGCGTCCCTATCTTTCCACGGCTTAAGTAAATTCACGTGGTACACCTGCTCCGGCTTGCGCTGCCCTGGCTGGTGTACTTTGTAACTTACTTCCCCTACTTTCTCGATCACCTCATAGGGGCCCTGCCACCTAGCTAGGAATTTGCTGTCAAGGGTGGGTACCAGAACCAAAACCCGATCTCCCGGATTGAAGTCCCGTACCCGAGCCTGACGATTGTACACCCTACTCTGGGCTTGTTGCGCTGCCTCCATATGCTCCCGGACCAAGGGCAACACCCTTTCCATCCGTTCCTGCATCTGGGCGACATACTCAACGACACTTTTGTGGGGGACAGGCTGTTGTTCCCATGCTTCCTTGGCGATATCCAACAGGCCCCGAGGGTGTCTGCCATAAAGCAGTTCGAAGGGCGAGAACCCAGTAGAGGCCTGGGGCACCTCTCGCACTGCGAACATGAGATAGGGCAGAAGCAGATCCCAGTCCTTCCCATCTCTAGACACCACCCTCTTTAACATATTTTTTAGAGTTTGGTTAAACCTCTCCACAAGACCGTCTGTTTGCGGATGGTAAACGGACGTCCGTAACTGCTTTATACGCAACAATTTACACAGTTCCCTCATTACTTTGGACATAAAAGGGGTCCCTTGGTCTGTCAGAACCTCTTTAGGCAGGCCCACACGGGAAAACATCTCCATTAACTCTTTGGCAATGAGCCTAGCTGAGGTATGTCGCAGAGGCACCGCCTCCGGATACCGAGTGGCATAGTCGAGAACTACCAGAATGTGTTGGTGGCCCCTGGCAGACTTTGGTACCGGCCCAATTAAATCCATAGCGACTCGCTCAAACGGTACTTCAATAATTGGCAGAGGTACCAGAGGACTACGGAAATGTGGCTGGGGGCTAGTTATCTGACAGGTTGGACAGGACTTACAATAATCTTCTACCTCCTTGAACACACCGGGCCAATAAAACCGCTGCAGTATGCGGTCCTGGGTTTTCTGCCACCCCAGGTGTCCCCCAAGAACATGTTGGTGGGCAAGCTCCATGACAAGCTTGCGATACGCTGTAGGCACCACCAACTGTTCAACAGGTTCACCTCGGATTTGGTTCACCCGATACAACATATCCTGCAGAACAATAAATCGTGGGAACATTAATTCAGCCCCTGGTTTCTGGGGTTTACCATCAATTTCAGCACATTCTCCCAGGCCCTGGTTAGGGTTTGGTCCCGGTGTTAGGCGGTCCCAAAATTATCTCCGGAGACGTGGAGGTCTGCCAACTCAGGACCTGGTGGCAAGTCCTCCATGTCTCCCACCATCACACTCAGTGGGGGTGTCTCCTCCTCTATCACAGAAGTGGTGGTCACCCCTACCGCAGGCCCTTCGGACTCGGGCTCCCAGGGCTCTGGCCTCCCACAGGAACCAGGCCACTCTGCTAGGGTTACCCCTGTCTCAGGGCTATTAGTCACTTTCACCTCAGGCCATAGTGACGGAAAACCAGGGAAGTCTCTCCCAATTATTAGTTCATACGGTAGTTTGGCGGAGATCGCCACTTCACAAGTCCAGGTGCCGGCCGCCGTGGACAGAGACATTTCAGCAGTGGGATAGTCCTTTAAGTCTCCGTGTATGCACACCACCCCAACTTTCCGGCCCGTATACTGGGTGGGCTGTACCAGGGCAGCACTTACCAGGGTTACCAGGCTCCCTGAGTCCAACAGCGCCACTGCCAGGTTATCCCCGACTTGCACCTGGCACAGATGACGACTGTCTATTGTCTCGGGGATGCCGGTCGCACACAGTCTCCGGGCATACATGGAAGCCCGGTACCCATAATTAGTCTCCATGGGTTCCCCCACTGTGGACAGTTGGCCCTTATGTGTCCAGGCTCCCGACACTGCCAGCAGACCACTGGGGACGGATCTGCAAGAGGTACATCCCGGGCGGGTTTGGCCGGCCGCCGGGACTGGGGTGGAGATTTCCGGGGTTTGACTGGCCCCCTCCCAAAAGAACCCCCTGCAGGTTTCTGGTGGCCTCATATCGTTCCACCAGGTCGACCATCTCAAGGGCATTGGTGGGGATACCTGGCCGATCCAGTGTTGAAGGGGGTAAGGCAAGGCCCTCCAAAACATGTCAGCCAGCAGCCGGTCCAGCATAGCAGTCGGACTCAGAACCTCAGGCTGCAGCCATTTTTGCAACCTGTGCAGCAACTCATAGTACTGCGGCCTGGCGGGTTCAGCCACGTTAAAGTCCCACTGGTGGACACGCTGAGCCCGGACCAACACGTTTACCCCCAGTCTGGCCAGGATCTCCCCCTTCACCGTGGAATAGTCAGCAGCCTGGTCGTCTGCCAAATCAAAAAAACTTGCTGGGGTCCGGATGCCAGGAACGGAGCAACCACTTCGGCCCACTGGTCACGGGGTAACTTTTCCCTCACGGCGACCTTCTCAAAGACCGCTAGGTATGTCTCCACGTCGTCTGCGGGGGTCATCTTTGGGATCGCCGCACGGACCGCTTTCCGGGCATCATGGACGTGGTGGGACGCTCCGGCCGCCTGTAATGCCATCACATGTTGTAGCAGTAACTGGTTGGTCTCCCGCTGCTGCACGTTAGCTTCTACGAGAGCCTTCACAGCAGCCTCCATGTTGCCAGAGATCACAGGCTGCAACTTTGCCGGCCTAATATAGGACATTCACTTTTGCTCAGCACAAAAACAAAGTTCGGCGTTCACGCCAGCCTCACTGCGCATGCCCGCATCCGACACCAAATGTGGGGAGTCGCTCTGGTAGACAGCGGTGCGGGTGCAGTTTAGAGGCAAAACAAGGAGTCCAGATTGTGCAACAAACAGTGTTTTATTCACACTTGCACACCATAAATGAAAAACAGTCTCTTGGTGACAGTTCACACACAACGGAAATAACGTGGCCAAACAAAAACAGGCCAACACAGGTTCAGTCACCTGGGAGGTGTAGGTGCAGGTTCGCACCACGCTGTCGGCCCAGCCGCAGGAGAATCCAGCTTCAGGTAGCCAGGAACAAAACACCTCCTTGCTGAGCTCTTTCCTCCAGGACAGAGAACTCCCAGCCCTGTTAGCAGCTCCAGGATAATCACAGCCTCCAGCTGCTGAGCTGGCTGAGCTTTTAAACTCAGCCCAAAACCAGGACTGGGTCGTGGGGAGCAGCCACCCACCCTACACTTTAGCTGCTCCCGGTAAGAGCCGGCCCGGATCGGCTTTGCAGCCATGCTATTTAAACTCTGTCAGTAGCACTAGCTGCTGCTGACATCAACAAAAACGGGCTCTTACCTCACCGAGGCTATGAACCTCGGTGACACATACCTGCCATCCACGACGGCACCCTGCACCTTACCACACTATGGAGGGGGCACAGAGGGCATTTCTACTATGGAGGGGGCACAGAGGGCATTTCTACTATGGAGGGGGCACAGAGGGCATTTCTACTATGGAGGGGGCACAGAGGGCATTTCTACTATGGAGGGGGCACAGAGGGCATTTCTACTATGGAGGGGGCACAGAGGGCATTTCTACTATGGAGGGGGCACAGAGGGCATTTCTACTATGGAGTTGGCACAGGACCACAGGGCATTACTTCAATGAAGGGGGCACAGTGGGAATTATTACTGTGAAAGGGGTACAGTGGGCATTATTACTGTGAATAGGGCACAATGGGTATTTCTACTATGAAGGGGGCACAATGAGGATTATTACTGTAAAGGGGTAACAGAAAGGGCATAACTACTGTGAGAGGGCACAATGTGGGCATAACTACTGTGAGGGGGCACACTTCTGTACAAAACTACTGTGAAGGTTGTACAATGAGGGCAATACTACTGTGAGGGGGTACAATTTTTTATTTAAGTATTGGGGGGGGGGGCAGAGAAAAGACCTGCCCCGGGTGCCAAACCCCGTAGGCACGCCACTGAAGCAGGGCTCCCCACTCCACCATTGAGCTGCCAGTGCTCCAAAGCAGCAGCAGCACAATGTCCTAACACATCGTCCTGTTGATCTGTGTAAAAGGAGGAGCGGGGCAGGCTGGGAATCAGCCTCTGCTCCTCCTACACAGCAGCGCGATCTGTCACAGTATCTTGCTGCTGCTGCTGATGGGGAGCGCAGATCATGGGGCGAGCCAGGTGATTGAGGTGAGGAGTATTTATTGTATGTTTTTAAGGGGGCACATCTTGGCATAACCACTGTGAAGGCGGCACTGGGCACATATCTTGGCATATCCACTGTAAGAGGGCACATATCTTGGAATAAATACTGTGAAGGGGGCACATATTTTAGGATATCTACTGTGAGGGGGCACATGTTTTAGGATATCTAGTGTGAAGGGGGCACATATCTTGGCATATCTACTGTGAGGGGCACATATCTTGGCATATCTACTGTGAGGTGGCACATCTTGGCATATCTACTGTAAGGTGGCACATATCTTGGCATATCTACTGTGAGGTGGCACATATCTTGGCATATCTACTGTGAGGGGGAACATATCTTGGCATATCTACTGTGAGGGGGAACATATCTGTGAGTAGACCTGAGAGACTGAAACACTGGGTAGAAAATAAAAGTAGTCAAATAAGGACTGATTCACATATATCAGCTCTGTGTAAGGAATTTAATCTATAATACATGCAGTTGCATTGCAAAATGCCACAAGGTGGCCCACTGAGACTTTATCGCCCAAGGGCCCACATGAACCTGGAGCCTGCCTTGGCTTTGCCTGTCAAAGTGCATAAGGTGCAAACTTGCAAATGAAGAAGAGTCTCTGATAGAGATGAGCGAACACCTGGATGTTCGGGTTCGAGAGGTTCGGCCGAACTTCCGGAAAATGTCCGGGTTCGTGATCCGAACTCAACCCGAACTTCATCCCGAACCCCATAGAAGTCAATGGGGACCCGAACTTTTGGGCACTAAAAAGCCTGTAAAAGACTCCCGGAAAGGGCTAGAGGGCTGCAAAAGGCAGCAAAATGTAGGTAAATCCCCTGCAAACAAATGTAGATAGGGAAATGAATTAAAATAAAATAAAATAAATAAAAATTAACCAATATCAATTGGAGAGAGGTCCCACAGCAAGGAATCATGCGTCATATCATCCACCACTGGAGAAGGCCACTCTCATTTATTTGGGACCAGCACCCAGACAGAGGATACAGGTCCCACAGCAAGGAATAATGCTTCATATCAACCACCACCGGAGATGGCCACTCATGTATTTTGAACCAGCACCCAGACAGAGGATACAGGTCCCACAGCAAGGAATAAGGTGTCATATCAACCACCACCGGAGAAGGCCACTCTCATGTATTTTGGACCAGCACCCAGACAGAGGATACAGGTCCCACAGCAAGGAATAAGGCGTCATATCAACCACCACCGGAGAAGGCCACTCATTTATTTTGGACCAGCACCCAGACAGAGGATACTGGTCCCACAGCAAGGAATCATGCCTCATATCAACCACCAACTGAGAAGACCACTCTCATTTATTTCGGCCCAGCACCCAGACAGAGGATACAGGTCCCACAGCAAGGAATCATGCCTCATATCAACCACCAACGGAGAAGGCCACTCTCATTTATTTCGGCACAGCACCCAGACAGAGGATACAGGTCCCACAGCAAGGAATCATGCCTCATATCAACCATCAACTGAGAAGACCACTCTCATTTATTTCGGCCCAGCACCCAGACAGAGGATACAGGTCCCACAGCAAGGAATCATGCCTCATATCAACCACCACCGGAGAAGGCTACTCTCATGTATTTTGGACCAGCACCCAGACAGAACAGAGGTTTTCACAGCAGAGAATCATGCATTTAGATCACCCACCACAGGAGTAGGCCACCATTTAATGGGACCCCGGCAACCATGTCAGATGGCACAAACATCAGCTTCACATCACCCAGCACAAGAGAAGGCCACTTTGAGAGACTTTGACCCCTGCACCCAGACGGAGGAGAGAGGTTTTCACAGCAGAGAATCATGCATTTAGATCACCCACCACAGGAGTAGGCCACCATTTAATGGGACCCCGGCAACCATGTCAGATGGCACAAACATCAGCTTCACATCACCCAGCACAAGAGAAGGCCACTTTGAGAGAATTTTACCCCTGCACCCAGACAGAGGAGAGAGGTCCCACAGCAGAGATTCAGGCATTTATATCAGCCAGAACAGGAGAAGGCCGCTTTCAGTGACTTAGGCCTTAGCACAGACACAGAGGAGACAGGTCAGATAGCACAAGCATCAGTTTCACATCAACCACCACAGGAGAAGGGCACTTTTAGAGACTTTGACCCCTGCACCCAGAAAGAGGAGAGAGGTCCCACAGCAGAGATTCGGCATTTATATCAGCCAGCACAGGAGAAGGCCGCTTTCAGTGACTTAGGCCTTAGCACCGACACAGAGGAGACAGGTCAGATAGCACAAGCATCAGTTTCACATCAACCACCACAGGAGAAGGGCACTTTTAGAGACTTTGACCCTGCACCCAGAAAGAGGAGAGAGGTCCCACAGCAGAGATTCAGGCATTTATATCAGCCAGCACAGGAGAAGGCCGCTTTCAGTGACTTAGGCCTTAGCACCGACACAGAGGAGACAAGTCAGATAGCACAAGCATCAGTTTCACATCAACCACCACAGGAGAAGGGCACTTTTAGAGACTTTGACCCCTGCACCCAGAAAGAGGAGAGAGGTCCCACAGCAGAGATTCAGGCATTTATATCAGCCAGCACAGGAGAAGGCCGCTTTCAGTGACTTTGGCCTTAGCACCGACACAGAGGAGACAGGTCAGATAGCACAAGTATCAGTTTCACATCAACCACCACAGGAGAATGGCACTTTCAGAGACTTTGACCCCTGCAGCCACACGGAGGAGAGAGGTCCCACAGCAGAGAATCAGGCATTTATATCAGCCAGAACAGGAGAAGGCCGCTTTGAGTGACTTAGGCCTTAGCACCGACACAGAGGAGACAGGTCAGATAGCACAAGCATCAGTTTCACATCAACCGCCACAGGAGAATGGCACTTTCAGAGACTTTGACCCCTGCAGCCACACGGAGGAGAGAGGTCCCACAGCAGAGATTCAGGCATTTATATCACCCAGCACAGGAGAAGGACACTTTCATGTACTTTGGCCCCGGCACCCAGACAGACGGAAGGTTCATTCAACTCTGGGTTGCACCCCAAGATCCTACTTAATTTAAAAAATAGATTTTTCAATGAAGAAGTGGCCAGGAGTACAAGACAACATGGTTTAAGGCAGTTATTAAGGACTACTCTGCACAAGGGAGGGTCAGGTCTTGTGGGATCCATGCCTGGTTCATTTTTATAAACGTCAGCTTGTCCACGTTGGCTGCGGACAGGCGGCTGCGTTTGTCAGTAATGACGGCCCCCTGCCGTGCTAAATACATGTTCAGATAAAACGCTGGCCGCCGGGCAGGCCAGCACCTCCAAGGCATAACATGCTAATTCTGGCCACGTCTACAATTTGGAAACCCAGAAGTTGAATGGGGCCGAACCATCCGTCAGTACGTGGAGTTGTGTGCAGATGTACTGTTCAACCATGTTAGTGAAATGTTGCCTCCTGCTAACACGTTCCGTATCAGGTGGTGGGGCAGTTAGCTGTGGCGTGGAGACAAAACTTTTCCACATTTCTGCCATGCTAACCCTGCCCTCAGAGGAGCTGGCCGTGACACTGCTGCGTGGGTGACCTCTAGCTCCTCCTCTGCCTTGGCCTTCCACCTGTTCCCCTGTGACAGTTGGGAATGCTCTCAGGAGCGCGTCTACCAGTGTGCGCTTGTACTCGCGCATCTTCCTATCACGCTCCAGTGCAGGAAGTAAAGTGGGCACATTGTCTTTGTACCGCGGATCCAGCAGGGTGGCCACCCAGTAGTCAGCGCACGTTAAAATGTGGGCAACTCTGCTGTCGTTGCGCAGGCACTGCAGCATGTAATCGCTCATGTGTGCCAGGCTCCCCAGAGGTAAGGACAAGCTGTCCTCTGTGGGAGGCGTATCGTCATCATCCTCTGTATCCCCCCAGCCATGCACCAGGGATGTGCCTGTGCTGTGCTGGGTGCCACCCCGCTGTGAACCTGCTTCATCCTCATCCTCCTTCACCTCCTCCTCGTCCTCCA
Source organism: Bufotes viridis (assembly GCA_033119425.1). Classification (NCBI taxonomy): domain Eukaryota; kingdom Metazoa; phylum Chordata; class Amphibia; order Anura; family Bufonidae; genus Bufotes; species Bufotes viridis. Next base: position 80,046,102 of record CM065596.1, read on the forward strand.
GTAGGGGTCCCTGGCTGGCCACATTTGTACCTGCCCTCTGCTGTTGCAAAAAACCTCCCTCTGAGCCACTTCTAACAGAGTGGCCTGAAAGTGCTAAAAACGACCCGTCATCCTCCTCCTCCTCCTCCTGGCCCTGGCCCACCTCCTCTTCCATCATCGCCCTAAGCGTTTTCTCTAGGGGACATAGAATTGGTATCGTCACGCTGATAACAGTGGCATCGCCACTGGCCATGTTGGTGGCGTACTCTAAACAGCGCAACAGGGCACACAGGTCTCGCATGGAGGCCCAATCATTGGTGGTGAAGTGGTGCTGTTCCGCAGTGCGACTGACCCGTGCGTGCTGCAGCTGAAACTCCACTATGGCCTGCTGCTGCTCGCACAGTCTCTCCAGCATGTGGAAGGTGGAGTTCCACCGGGTGGGCACGTCGCATATTAGGCGGTGAGCGGGAAGGCCGAAGTTCCGCTGTAGCGCTGACAGGCGAGCAGCGGCAGGATGTGAACGCCGGAAGCGCGCACAGACGGCCCGCACTTTATGCAGCAGCTCTGACATGTCTGGGTAGTTGTGAATGAACTTTTGCACCACCAAATTCAGCACATGCGCCAGGCAAGGGATGTGCGCCAAACCGGCTAGTCCCAGAGCTGCCACGAGATTTCGCCCATTATCGCACACCACCAGGCCGGGCTTGAGGCCCACCGGCAGCAACCACTGGTCGGTCTGTTGTTCAATACCCCGCCACAACTCCTGCGCGGTGTGGGGCCTGTCCCCCAAACATATGAGTTTCAGAATGGCCTGCTGACGTTTACCCCGGGCTGTGCTGAAGTTGGTGGTGAAGGTGTGTGGCTGACTGGATGAGCTGGTGGAAGCAGAGGAGGAGGAGGAGGAGGAAGCCGAGTAGGAGGAGGAGGCTACAGGAGGCAAAGAATGATGCCCTGTGATCCTTGGCGGCGGAAGTACGTGCGCCAAGTAACTCTCCGCCTGGGGCCCAGCCGCCACAACATTTACCCAGTGTGCAGTTAGGGAGATATAGCGTCCCTGGCCGTGCTTACCGGTCCACGTATCTGTGGTTAGGTGGACCTTGCCACAAATGGCGTTGCGCAGTGCACACTTGATTTTATCGGACACTTGCATGTGCAGGGAAGGCACGGCTGTCTTGGAGAAGTAGTGGCGGCTGGGAACCACATACTGGGGGACAGCCATGGCCATCAGCTGTTTGAAGCTGTCTGTGTCCACCAGCCGGAATAACAGCATTTCAAAGGCCAGTAGTTTAGAAATGCTGGCATTCAGGCCAAGGGCTCGAGGGTGACTAGGTGGGAATTTGCGCTTCCTCTCAAAGGTTTGAGAGATGGAGAGCTGAACGCTGCTGTGTGAAATAGTGGAGACGCTAGGCGACGGTGGCGGTGGTGGTGTCGGTGGCACATCCTCTGTTTGCTGCTCGGCAGGTGGCAACATTCCTCTCGAGGCAGCAGCGCTAAAGGGAGCAGGGGGAGCCTGAGCGGGTTCCTTGTTTTTAAGGTGTGTACTCCACTGCAGTTCATGCTTTGCATGTAGATGCCTGATCATGCAGGTGGTGCTCAGGTTAAGAACGTTAATGCCTCGCCTCAGGGTCTGATGGCACAGCGTGCAAACCACTCTGGTCTTGTCCTCAGCACATTGTTTGAAGAAGTGCCATGCCAGGGAACTCCTTGGAGATGCCTTTGGGGTGCTGGGTCCCTGTTGGCGCTGGCCAATAGCAGGCGAACTCTCTGGACGGCGGCTGTTCTGCTTTTGCCCCTGCTCCCTCTTTGGCTTCGCTGTTGTCTCGGTCTCACCCCTGCCTCTTCCTCTGAACTATTTAAGTCAGCGGCACGACCTTCAGTCCATGTGGGGTCTAAGACCTCATCGTCCTCTGCATCGTCTTCCACCCAGTCTTCCTCCCTGACCTCCTCCTGTTCAGTCTGCACACTGCAATAAGACGCGGCAGTGGGCACCTGTGTTTCGTCATCATCAGACACTCGGTCACTCTGCTGTGGTGGTATTCCCATGTCCTCATCATCTGGATACATAAGTGGTTGTGCGTCAGTGCATGGAATGTCTTCCACCGCTGGGGAAGGGATAGGTGGACGCCCCTGGAAAACCGTGGGAGCAGAGTCTTCAAACAGAAGAAGAGACTGCTGCATAACTTGAGGCTCAGCCAGTTTCCCTGATATGCATGGGGTGATGTGACAGACTGATGGGCTTGGTTTTCAGGTGCCACCTGTGCGCTTTCTGGGCGGAAGACAATGTGGTGAACGTGCTGGAAGCACTGTCGGCCACCCAATCGACTAATGCCTGTACCTGCTCATTCCTTACCATCCTCATAACGGCATTGGGCCCCACCAAATATCGCTGTAAATTCTGCCGGCTACTTGAGGGAGTTGTTTCACTACTTTGTGCGCCTGAGGCCGAACGGCCACGTCCTCTGCCAGCAACAGAGGCTCCACGGACACCACCACGACCGCGTCCTCGTCCCTTAATAGAATGTTTCCTCATTGTTGCGATTCAACTCGCACCACAATAAAATATATTATTTTTTAGCCCCAAAATTCCCACACTGGAAGATATAATTCCTTTTTCCGGTATTAATTACAAGAACACTGCTGCTAATTGGACACCAGATTTTTTATAATGCTAGTTTTGGTACATAGATTCCACACGGGAGATATAATTCCTTTTACAGGAGTAAAACGTGAGGCCTAGTTTTTCTGTTCTAACAAACACCAGATTGATTAAATTGGCCTTTTTTTCAGCAAAATTACAACACTGGACAATAATGCCTTTTGGCGGTATTAATTACAAGAACACTGCTGCTAATTGGACACCAGATTTTTTATAATGCTAGTTTTGGTACATAGATCCCCACACGGGAGATATAATTCCTTTTACAGGAGTAAAACGTGAGGCCTAGTTTTTCTGGTCTAACAAACACCAGATTGATTAAATTGGCCTTTTTTTCAGCAAAATTACAACACTGGACGATATAATGCCTTTTGGCGGTATTAATTACAAGAGGACTGCTGGTATTTCAGAACACCGGAATTGTTAAAATGCTAGTTTTGCTAGATAAATTTCCCACACTGGGAGAAATATTGCCTAAGCCTTTTTACAGTATTAATTACAACAGGAGTGCTTCTTCTGGTCTAACACCAGAATAATTTTATTATTACGGTGAAAGCTTTTTCTAATTTATATTTCTGGCAGATAAAAAAAAATATATATTTCTGGCTGACAGTATTGGACAAAGTAGTGGCACTGGCTAGCCTAGCTGGAACAGCACATTCATGGGATTTGCTATCCAAGTGGGTTACTTTCAGTTTCACCACTGATATATTAAATATCTTTGCAGTTAGTATGGGTGACACAAGCACAGCCAAACCCCTGATGTATTATATCTATGAAAAAAATCGACTATTACATTAGATTAATGGACGTTGTGGCAGCTTTTGCTGTAGCACCACAAGTCCCAAAATGGCCACCGCCGGTCAGCCCAGTCAGAAAAAAAATTGACTTTGACTGAGCAGCTGAATCGCTGTTGTTCTAATTCACAGGTGTAGATTTTTAACTTCTTTGGAGCTTTGGTTTACACTCTGTGGCAGCAAGTGCTGGCGCACCACAAGTCCCAAAATGGCCACCGCCGGTCAGCCCAGTTACATGTGCCAGTAAAAATCGCTCTGGCCAGTCTCAACAAAATAGTGACTTTCAGTGAACAGTTCAGCTGAGTTATTCTGATGCACAGGTGTAGAACGGTAGATCAGATCACTTCTTTATCCCTGCCTATCTCGCCCTCACAGAAGCTGCATCCTCTCCCTACACTAGTCAGAGCAGTGTGACGTGCGGCGCTACGTGACTCCAGCTTAAATAGAGGCTGGGTCACATGCTGCACTTGGCCAATCACAGCCATGCCATTAGTAGGCATGGCTGTGATGGGCTCTTAGGGCAAGAAGTAAAACGCTAGCTGATTGGCTGCTGTGCAGCCCTCCAGAAAGCGGGAAGTAATCGACGAACACCGGACCCGAACCCGAACTTTTTTGAAAATGTCCGCTCAACACTAGTCTGAGTATAACAGCAATCTATGCTCTGCATTTTGATTTTATGTCAAGACACGGAGGCTCATATTGCGTTAACTTCCTTTACTGATACCACAGCAGCAAAGAAGAAAATCATCTGAATTAACATATCACCATGGTAACAGGACCACCCACTCTGTAGCCCCTATATAATGTCCATACACGAGGCAGACCTTCTCTTTCTTTGCTGCTGCCACAGATAAGTACACACACTCTGCATGTTTCTTTATCTGTTTGAAGTAGGACTTTTTTTTCTTGCAGGTTTTTATCACCTTATAGTATCTACTATTTATTCTGGTTTCTGGTATATACCTTTTCCTACTGGTTTTCTGGTTTATATTACTACCCCTGCTGAGGGTATTTTACCTTCGGGTTCCCTGTTCTTTTCCCTGAGCAGGGTGGTCTCCCCTGTCACCTTGGTGCTCCTTTTCACCCTCGGTTCCGGCTGCCCCTCCTCTCTAATTCGGCCTCTGGGGGGTTTTTCTCTCCCCCCTTTACCTTTCAGCACTGCTCTCACTCTCTCCGCCATTACCGAGATCTTCACAGCACCCATCTTATTTCGCGCTCCTCACCCTCCCTCCCAGCTCTTCCTGCGCTGCCTGCAGGCACGCCCCTTCCGCTTCCGCCTTGCTCTGTATCGGACGGCTCCCAGCACTGCACACTGCACCCTGGTTCTCCCTACTTTGCCATAATCAGTCAGTTCCTCTCTTGCCCTTAATTACTCAGCCTCATTAGGATCGCTTACCTTATCCAGCAGCCACTCGCTTTTGGATAGGGCACTTCTCCCAGCCCTGCATAAAAATCTCCCCTCTCTCCTGCAGCCATCTACCCCTTCAGGCTCCATTAACCCCTTGCCTGCTGCTGTGTCTCTACCCATCAGAAACCCCAGCCATGAGGAAGACTCTGACCCAGAGTCGCCCACACTCCCCTGCCCCCCCCCTCCCCCCTCAAGGGGCCTCTGCCCCTTCCCTCCATGCAGCCCAGGCAGATGCGCTACAGCGTTCTGTGTCTGAGGCCATTTTCTCAGCCATGGAATCCATGTCCCAGTCCCTCTCTAAATGTATCTCAGAGGCCCTTACGGCAATTCCACAGGTCTCCAGTGGGACGTTCCTGGGCCCCCCTGCTGCTCATCATAATGCCTCCAAAACCACTAAGAATGGTGTCTTATTTACCACCACTGAGAGCGCACATTTTTCGCGCAAAAGAGCCTTATCCCGCCAGGCTGAAAAGGCGAGGAATTGGAAGTGCGCTAGAGAACAAATAATTTCTGAATCCGATTCTGAGTTCGGATCAGACGAGGAGGCTAGATCAGAGGACCATGAGGTCCAGGAGGGAAACTTATATCCCTGTCCTCCCCACGCCAGCCCGCCCCCACCCCTTCGGGTTCAGCAGCGGGCACATCTACTAAGAAGACCACTCGGGCTCCTTTGGCCCTTATTATGGACCCGACAGGCGAACCTCTCTTTGACCCCCGACTCCCTACATCACCCCCGGTCAGCGGAATGGCTCCCTATGGACCATGTTTTCCAATATTTAGAGGCACGGGTTTGTTGTCCTCTAAGCAAGGAGGCACGGAACAAATTGAAGGCCGAGTGTCCCAGGCCCCTCCTGGCCAATAAAATATGCAACACCCCCATTGTCGATCCAAAGATGGCCTAATTCCTGACTAAATCAGGTTGGAACCCCCGGAAGGGCCTAGAATTCACCCTCAAAGCCTGTCAGGACAAGCTCCTAGACATGTTTGGCCCTCTATCCAAGATCTTCGAGATGGCTTAGACCGCTAGAGCGGGAACGAATTGGTCTATCCAGAGGAGCTCAGAGGCTGGATTCAGCGAGCTATCTGTCTCGCTGGAAATGTTAATACATCCCTCTCAATTAAGCGATGCAAGGCCATTCTGTTCAAGATTGAGCCTAAGCTCGCAAATCTAGCACTCACTGAGGCCGGGTGAGATGCCCAAGGATTGCTATTTGGCAATTCCTTCATTAAGAACCTCAGCAGATTAGTTGGGGCGTTTACGGCCTTGGATAAAGCCCAAACCTCCATGCGTAGGGTTTTCCAGGGTCGTGTCTCTTCAAGGGCCGGCAGTTCTAGTAGCCGTCTGTCCGGCCTCTCCGCATCACAGACCCGCTCAGGTCGAGGCTCCTACGCCCACGGGTCGTTCAGCCAGAGGTCTGCCTTTCCAGAAGCAAGACAACCTTCCGGGTTCTTCCCTTCCAGTGGGAATCCCAGCCGTCGTGGCTTCAGAGGAAACTTCAGTACTCGTCGACCTTTCGGTAAGTCCTATGTTTCTGCCTTCTTCACAGGTTTGCGTAGGGGGCAGACTCCGTCACTATTTTCAGGCCTGGGCCCAAATCACCGCAGATAGTTGTGTTCTGTCCATGGTTTTGGGTTTCTCCATAGAGTTGGTGGGCACCCTACCCATGTTGTCCCCTCCCTTCCCACATCTGTTGACAGGCATGGCCCGGAATTGCATAGACAGAGCGTTATCAGAACTCTTCAGGAAGGATGCAATCGAATGCTCCCCAGATCCAGACACTACCATTCTAAGCAACATCATCTTGGTGCAAAAGGATGGCCAGATGCGTCCAGTCATCAATTTACGCCCTCTTAACGAGTGTCTGCTACCGACACTTCAAGATGGAGGGCATCCATCTACTCCGAGACCTCCTGCTCAGGGGGACTGGATGGTCAAAATCGACCTCGAGGATGCGTACCTCACGGTCCCTGTGGCGGAACCTTCCCGGAATCTCCTCGGGTTCAGGTGGGAAGACGAGATCTGGCGATTCACCTGCCTTCCCTTCGGCCTGTCATCGGCGCCATGGTGTTTTACCAAACTCATGCAACAAGCCATGGCTTGGCTCTGCAGCCGCGGGATCTGAATGATTGTGTACCTGGACAACATCCTCATCTTAGCCCAGGACCCCAATACTCTCCTTCTGCACTTGGAAATGGCTGTCGATCTTTTCTCCCGCCTGGGGTTCTTCATTAATCACGAGAAGTCAGTCCTGACCCCCTCCAGGAACATGGAGTTCCTAGGCTTTACTGTAGACTTCGTTCACGAGACTCTCACCCTCCGACTGCGAAGATTCGGTCTATTCACAAGGAATTACGCAGGACCCTGGCCATGCCTCATTTCTCCCTCCGCCACCTTTCTCTGATTATCGGCCTGCTCTCTTCGTCAATTCAGGCTTTGTTTCCTGCCCCGCTGCACTACCGGGCCCTCCAGCGCCTGAAGACACCACATCAACACGCGGGTGCCTCTTACGCCGACATGGTATCTTTGGACCAGGAGACCAGGAGCTACACTAGTGGATCCACAACCTGACGGCTTGGAACGGGAAGGCGATTTGTGGACCCCGTCCGGACTTCACTGTGGATTCGGACGCCAGCCTCCTCGGCTGGGGAGCGCACTGTGACAGTGTCTCCACCGGCGGACGCTGGTCGGAGGAAGAATCGACTCTCCACATCAATGCCCTGGAGCTCCTGGCAAGTTCCTTCGCCATCCGCAGTTTTGCCAAGGGCACAATATCTCAGCGGTCCGCTATGTGAACACCATGGGGGGCATTCGATCTCCCATGCTTTCTTACCTAGCCAAGAAGTTTTGGGCGTTCTGCCTCCATCAGAATCTTACGATTGTAGTGGAGTACCTCCCGGGATTACACAACGTCCAAGCAGATTGGAATTCTCGCTATCTTTTGGATTCAAGCAATTGGAGATTGGATGCTCGGGTTTTCTACTCCATAGCATCTTGCTGGGGTCCCTTCTGTATAGATCTATTTGCTTCCCGCCTGAACAATCAGATCCCCAGATTCTTCAGTTGGCGCCCGGACCCAGAGGCGGAAGCCGTGGACACATTTCTTCAAGACTGGTTCGTTTTCCTTCATTACGCATTCCCGCCCTTCTCCATGATCCCTCGGGTCCTCAACCAGGTCCGTCATCAAGAAACGGAGTTGGTCCTGATTGTTCCCTTTTGAAGATCTCAGGCATGGTTCCCTCAACTGCTAGAGTTCCTCATCCTTCCCCCCCTCCTCCTGCCACAGATCTGGACTCTTCTACTGGGCCCAGAGGGTCGGCACCACACGCTCCTACTGGACAGTTCTCTACGCCTTCTAGCCTGCAGAATATCAGGGGTTGCCAACAGGGCAATCTCCTTTCGCAACTAAAAGACTACCGGAGGACTCATGGGCTGCCGGCACAAGACGGGCCTACAAAGCAGCCTGGAGAACTTGGGCTGACTGGTGCCTGGCTCGAAGTCTGAATCCCGTTTCGGCACCTGTAACGGACATTCTCAATTTTCTTACTTTGCTCTTTGAGGAGGGCAAGACCTACAGGACCATCAATCTTTTCAGGTCTGCTATCTCTTCCCAACACCAGGGATTTGACGGTCGTCCGGCGGGCCAGCATTTATTGGTCTGTCGCTTACTCAAAGGTTCTAGACTCTCTCACCCCCCTAGACCGCGGTTTTCCTCTACGTGGGATGTCTCTCTTGTCTTGTCCCTCTTCTCTTCATGGCCAGGCAACGCGGACCTTTCCTTGCGCCAATTATCGGCCAAACTTGTCACTCTTTTCTGCCTCATTTCCTGTAAGAGGGTATCGGACGTCCAGGCTCTGGACTACAATGCCAGAACCTTCTCTCCCGAAGGCGTCGTTTTCAATATCACTCGCAGGACTAAGACTCTCATTAGGTCAGTCTTTTACCCTTGTTTTCCCTCCGTTCCAGCACTCTGTCCGGTCTCGTGCCTTTGGGAAAATGAAGCTAGGACTCTCCAACACCAATCTACAGAGTCTCCACACTTATTCTTATCCTACCATCGCCAGTTTAATACGGTGACTAGCATTACTTTGGCACGTTGGGTCAAGTGGATCATGTCCTTGGCAGGAGTGCACACTTCCATCTTCACTGCCCACTCCACCCGAGGTGCCTCTTCTACCTCCATGCTCGTTGCTGGTGCCAAACTCGAGGATATTATGAAGACTGCAGACTGGTCCAGGGTCACTACATTCAGAGAGTTTTACTTTCGTCCGCACAACATGTTTTCGCTTCTGTTATTGCACAGCTTTAAACTCGCAATATGAGCCTCCGTGTCTTGACATAAAATTGCATTATTTTCCTTGTCTATGACGTAAAGTCATGATTTTATGAAAGACACGGAGGCGAGTATTGCCCTCCCTCTTACGTTTCCCACCCAGATTGATTTTAAGTTCTTTTTGTCTCTATTGACTTAATACCTACCCATGGGGTAATGTCCTATTCTCTAGGTGAATACCTGTTCTTCTGCGCCTGGAGTGTTCCCGGTTGATTGTTCTCTATGGTTCCAGTCTTCAGCTCGGTTTCTGAGGTTATGCTGGAATTTTTCCTGTTACGTTCCTGTTGGTGTGGCATCCGCCAAGAAAGAGGAGGTCTGCCTCGTGTATGGACATTATATAGGGGCTATAGAGTGGGTGGTCCTGTTACAATGGTGATATGTTAATTCAGATGATTTTCTTCTTTGCTTCTGTGGCATCAGTAAAGGAAGTTAACGCAATACTCGCCTCCGTGTCTTTCATAAAATCATGACTTTACGTCATAGACTAGGAAAATCATGCAAAGACACAGTCTTTGAAAAAATTTATTAATTGCTCCTGTCATTAAAACTGCAGAGGTTGCAGTCATATAAAACATGTATTATAGCCTCTATGTGTATTAGTAATGCCCACGTATCTCCATGACCCTCATTAGAATGCATTAAAATGTAATTTTTCTAAACAATGCGGGCACATAAGAATATGGGACCAACAAAGAGGACTTCTTCTGCCAAGAACACAAACTGTCTTTTCTGCAGTTTCATGGCTAGTAAACTGATAAAGGAAACTATTTAAATCAAAAATCTATACTAATAAAAGCCCTGTGTCCCTGCCGTCTGTGTGTGTGTGTGTGTGTGTGCCGAATACTCAAGTGCGCATGCGTGGCACACAGAGCATTCGGCACACACACGACGGACTTCACACAGAGCACAGGAAACATACCCCACGCGGCTGCACCACAGTGATGCACCTCACTGTGGTGCAGCCGCGTGGAGAGAAGAAACGGGGGCATTACATAGAGGAGGATTGAACAGCCGCGGGGGAAGCAGGTAGCTCATTTCCATATCCGCAGCTCTGCGTCTCCCGCGGCGGTATTGAAGAAAGAGCGGCCGTCCAATGTGTAGGTCACTAAGTGACGCCCCTGCTCCGGCCACTTCATGAATGAAGCAGGCGGTGCAGGTGCATGACGTAGTGACTTGCGCTATCAGTGCCTGGCCACCCGTCCGCCTCACCATGTAGAAGATCGTTATTACTCATATTGGGGGATCTGTGGATGACACATAGCATAAGATGCTAAGTGTCAGCCACAGACTTCCCCCCCCCCATAACAGTGTCAGCCACAGACTCCCCCCCCCCAATAACAGTGTCAGCCACAGACTTCCCCCCCCCCATAACAGTGTCAGCCACAGACTTCCCCCCCCATAACAGTGTCAGCCACAGACTTCCCCCCCCCATAACAGTGTCAGCCACAGACTTCCCCCCCCCCATAACAGTGTCAGCCACAGACCACCCCCCCCCCATAACAGTGTCAGCCACAGACCACCCCCCATAACAGTGTCAGCCACAGACCACCCCCATAACAGTGTCAGCCACAGACCACCCCCATAACAGTGTCAGCCACAGCGCCCCCATAACAGTGTCATCCACAGATCCCCCATAACAGTGTCAGCCACAGATCCCCCCATAACAGTGTCATCCACAGATCCCCCCATAAGTGTCATCCACAGATCCCCCTATAATAGTGTCATCCACAGATCCCCCTATAATAGTGTCAGCCACAGATCCCCCCCATAACAGTGTCAGCCACAGATCCCCCCCATAACAGTGTCAGCCACAGACCCCCATAACAGTGTCAGCCACAGACCCCTCCATAACAGTACGAACAATTGAAGAGTCGCACCCGCTGGGTTTTGCAGTCGTCCGGAATGCAACAGCCCACCTGGAGCTCTAGATCCGCAAAGGCTCCTATGTTCACAGTCCAATAATAGATGAGGGAGGCAGCATGTCCGGTGAATGTCCCTTTATTTTGGGAACTGCTTACATGGATCACGTGATTACAAAGTTGCTATGTTTCGGCTCTTACATAGCCTTTAGCAAGCATAATGTGATCTCCAAATGATCCTACTTTTAACCACCTCAGCTTAAACACCCTTAATGACCAGGCCACTTTTTACAATTCTGCTCTACACTAATTTCACCGTTTATTGCTCTGTCATACAACTTACCACCCAAATGAATTTTACCTCCTTTTCTTCTCACTAATAGAGCTTTCATTTGGTGGTATTTCATTGTTGCTGACATTTTTACTTTTTTTGCTATTAATAAAAATTTACCAACATTTTTGCAAAAAAAAAAAAAGACATTTTTAACTTTCTGTTGTAAAATTTTTCTAAAAAAAACTACATTTCTATATAAATTTTTCTCTAAATGTATTGTTCTACATGTCTTTGATAAAAAAAAAATCCAATAAGTGTATATTTATTGGTTTGGGTAAAAGTTATAGCGTTTACAAACTATGGTGCAAAAAAGTGAGTTTCCGCATTTTGAAGCAGGTCTGACTTTCTGAGCACCTGTCATGTTTCTTCAGCTGCTAGAATGCCAGGATAGTATAAATACCCCCCCAAATGACACCATTTTAGAAAGAAGACACCCCAAAGTATTCGCGGAGGGGCATGGTGAGTTCATGTATAATTTCATTTTTTTTCACAAGTTAGCGGAAAATGACACTTTGAGGAAAAAAAATAAAAATAAAAGTTTCTATTTCTGCTAACTTCTGGCAAAAAAAAAAAAAAAATCTCAGACGGACTCACTATGCCCCTCAGTGAATACCTTGGGGTGTCTACTTTCCGAAATGGGGTGTGTTTACTGTTCTTGCATTTTGGGCGGGGCTAAATTGTGAGCAGCCATGTAAAACCTAAAGGTACTCGTTGGAATTTGGGCCCCTTTGCGCACCCAGACTGCAAAAAAGTGTTACTCATGTGGTATTGCCGTACTCAGGAGAAGTAGGGAAATGTGTTTTGGGGTGTATTTTTACATATACCCATGTTGGGTGAGAGAAATATCTCTGTAAATTGTCAACTTTGTATAAAAGTTTTTAAAAAGTTGTCGTTTACAGAGATATTTTTCACACAAAGTATGGGTATATATAAAAATACACCCTAAAACACATTGCCCTACTTCTCCTGAGTACGGCGATATCACATGAGTGACACTTTTTTTGCAGCCTGGGTGCGCAGTAACTTAAGGATTTCACAGGGCATTTTTACGCATTTGGATTCCAGACTTCTTCTCACGCTTTAGGGGCCCCTAAAATACCAGGACAGTATAAATACCCCACATGTGACCCCATTTTAGAAAGAAGACACCCCAAGGTATTCCGTGAGGGGTATGGTGAATTCATGTAAAATTTTATTTTTTGTCACAAGTTAGTGGAATATGAGACTTTGTAAGAAAAAAAAAAAAAAATATCAATTTCCACTAACTTGTGCCTAAAAAAAAAAAAAAATTCTGTGAACCCGACATGCCCCTCACGGAATACCTTGGGGTGTCTTCTTTCCAAAATGGGGTCACTTGTGGGGTATTTATACTGCCCTGGCATTTTAGGGGCCCTAAAGCTTGAGAATCCAAATGCGTAAAAATGCCCTGTGAAATCCTAAAGGTACTCATTGGTTTTAGGGCCCCTTTGCGCATCTTGGCTGCAAAAAAGTGTCACTCATGTGGAATCGCCGTACTTAGGAAAAGTAGGGCAATGTGTTTTGGGGTGCATTTTTACATATACCAATACTGTGTGTGAGAAATGGCTCTGTAAATGACAACTTTTTAAATTTTGTTATACAAAGTTGTCAATTTACAGAGATATTTCTCTCACCCAGCATGGGTTTATGTAAAATACACCACAAAACACATTGCCCTACTTCTCCTGAGTACGGCGATACCACATGTGTGACACTTTTTTGCAGCCAAGATGCGCAAAGGGGCCCAAATTCCAATGAGTACCTTTTAGGAGAGCATTTTTAGGCATTTTTCTTCTCAAGCTTTAGGGCCCCTAAAATGCCAGGGCAGTATAAATACCCCACATGTGACCCCATTTTGGAAAGAAGACACCCCAAGGTATTCCATGAGGGGCATGGCAAGTTCATAGAAGATTTTTTTTTTTTGGCACAAGTTAGCGGAAATAGATTTTTTAGTGTTTTTTCTCACAAACTCTCCCTTTCTGCTAACTTTTGACAATAAGTTAAATTTTTCATGGACTGAATATTCCCTTCAGCGAATACCTTGGGGTGTCTTCTTTCCAAAAATGGGGTCATTTGTGGGGTGTTTTTACTGTTCTGGCATTTTGGGTGGGGCTAAATTGTGAGCAGCCATGTAAAACCTAAAAGGTACTCGTTGGAATTTGGGCCCCTTTGCGCACCCAGGCTGCAAAAAAGTGTCGCTCATGTGGTATCGCCGTACTCAGGAGAAGTAGGGCAATGTGTTTTGGGGTGTATTTTTACATATACCGATGTTGGGTGAGAGAAATGTCTCTCTAAATTGGCAACTTTGTATAAAACAATTTAAAAAGTTGTCGTTTACAGCGATATTTCTCACACAAAGTATGGGTATATATAAAAACACACCCCAAAACTCATTGCCCTACTTCTCCTGAGTACGGCGATACCACATGTGTGCCACTTTTTTGCAGCTAAGATGCGCAAAGGAGCCCAAATTCCCATGAGTACCTTTAGAATTTTACAGGGCATTTTTACGCATTTGGATTCTCACGCTTTAGGACCCCTAAAATGCCAGGGCAGTATAAATACCCCACAAGTGACCCCATTTTGGAAAGAAGACACCCCAAGGTATTCTGTGAGGGGCATGGCGAGTTCACAGAAAAAAAACAATTTTGGCACAAGTTAGCGGAAATTGATATATCTCTATATCTATATATATCAAATATATATATATATATATTGATATATATTGAGCATACGGGTAATGAGATTTTTTTTTTCCCGTTCAGCCTCTGGGCTGAAAAAAAAAAAAAAAATTAATGAACGGCACAGATTTTTTCATTCGCATCGATCAATGTGGATGAAAAAATCTCTGCCAAAATCAGTGACTGCGGTGCGGTGGGCTGGGCGTTAACTACCTAACAAGTAGCTAACTAACTGGCGGTGATAAGGGACCCTTATGCCCCATTCACACGTCCGCAATTCTGTTTGCGGAACGGAATTGCGGACCCCAGACTTTGTCCCGCTCGGATCCGGAATTACGGATCCGCGCTTCCGTTCCGCAAAAATATAGAACATGTCGATTGATCATCGCTGGCAGGCTGTAGTACAACTCCTGAGACGCGCGGCACTGTGAACGCGCGCATTCACAGGAAGTCTCGCGAGATGACGCGCCAACTCAGAACTACAGGACCGCCCGCCGGACGCATCCATGGCAGTCCTGTAGTGGTTAAAATGCATGCCACACCCCCCATGCGGCGGTAGCCAATCACGAGGTATAAACAACTGCATATTCTCCCTTAGACACTATACAGTGTATTCACATACATCTCAAATAAATCGCACATTAATAATCTCATCTAAGAGATAAAAATCTCACCTGGTGATTAAAAAGAATATATATCTCTGTGGTACATTACTGCAGCGCATCCCTTGTTCTCTGTGCGCATGCCCAAAGAGGAGGAGACGTTCCCTCACGTGCCTGTCAATAGTTACATTATCGCAGACCAACATGTCCAAGCGATCACATGTACAGCCGATCCGCCTCCTTATCCTCATGCAGGCTGCGCTCCGTTACCAGGGACGCTCAGTGTATACCCTGCCCCCCCGCTGGCCCGCTGATCACAATATATTTAACGTAGAGTACAGCAGAATATCATTCAGACCAGCGACTACATAATCCATCACAATTATAGAGCGGAGTGAACTTCTCATCACTATAGACCACAGAGGGATATCTTGAATATGGAAACCAAAGTGATCTGGTGAATATACCCATAAAAATGCATATATAAAAAAAAAGACAAATTAAAAATCACATTACTGTGTACAGATTCAAACTTCTATATCATGGTTACCCTACACATTGCCCACATTAAATTCAATGTTCATACGGTAAAGTTGAAGTGCCTTCAGTTCAAAAATCCATTTAAGTTATTTCTTCCATAGGATCCAATCTCTATCGCCCCCACGTCTCATATTGCCCACTGAATCAATAATTAGAGATGTCGTGAACATAAAATTTGCCGTTCGCGAACAGCGAATGCGAATTTATGCAAATGTTCGCGAACGGGTGAACAGGGCGAACCACCATAGACTTCAATAGACAGGCGAATTTTAAAACCCACAGGGACTCTTTCTGGCCACATTAGTGATGGAAAAGTTGTTTCAAGGGGACTAACACCTGGACTGTGGCATACCGGAGGGGGATCCATGGCAAAACTCCCATGGAAAATTACGTAGTTGACAGAGTGTGGTAAGTTGAATTCGCAATGCAATTAATATAACCTGCAACAATCGCATTGCGAATTCAACTTAGAGCTGGGTTTCTAATGGTTGTATTTCTAGAATATAACGAAAATTTCGAATATAGCGCTATATTCTCAATCTTCATTATATTCTAGCAATACAACCATCAGGAACTCAGATCTAAGTTGTAATCGCAATGCGATTAATACAGGTTATATTAATCGCATTGCGATTACAACTACTAACACTGCAGCTTCAGAATGAATCCAAGATGGATGCCGTCCTTGCTTTTTGATAGGAGGTGGGAGGGTCTGGGAGGGAGGGTATGCTGATTGGCTGGAATGTGTCTGCTGACTGAGGTACAGGGTCAAAGTTTGCTCAATTATAAAGTATAGGGGCGAACGCAAACATTGTATATGTTCGCCCGCCGCGGCGAACGTGAACAAGCTATGTTCGCCGGAAACCATTCGCCGGCGAATAGTTCAGGACATCACTAGTGACAGACCAAACTCCCCGTTTAACGCACCGCAAACAACCGCAAACAGTCCATTTGAACAAAAACAAACTCCCCATTTGCACAAGGTTGGATACCAAGCTAGCCATGTCCCGTTCCTTGTCCTCACTGATGTCATTGAAGGTCTCTTCCTCCACCCAGCCACGTACAACACCAAGGATCCCCGAAAGGTGACGACAAGCCCCCTGGGACGTCTGCTGTGGTTGGTCTTCCACCTCCTCTTCCACCCACCTCCACAAAGCCATTGTGCATGAGCATTCAGTAACTCGGCCAAAAAATACCCAGTGCCGCAGAGACTGTCCTCTTTCTTTTAAATTAAAAAAAATCTGTTCTTAACAGTTTAATCTCTGTTTTGTCCCCTATCAGGGCCGGTGTATGGAATAGATTTTAGGAACCGGGAGATGGAAAAAGATGCTTGGTCGGTCGTCCTACTTCCAATTTGGGGCACTACGCGTATGGCTTGCAATGTACTGTGCCACCAGATATGAGTGGTGTGTTAAGTAGTACTATTCCTATCAGTTTAATCCCTGTTACGTCCCCTATCAGGGGACGTGTATGGAATAGATTTTAGGAACCGGGAGATGGAAAAAGATGCTTGGTTGGTCCTGCTACTTCCAATTTGGGGCACTGCGTGTACGCTTTGCAATGTACTGTGCCACCAGCTATAAGTGGTGTGTTAAGTAGTACTATTCCTATCAGTTTAATCCCTGTTACGTCCCCTATCAGGGGACGTGTATGGAATAGATTTTATATGGACAAACCAACTGAAAGGTGGTATGAAGCAGGATGTGCTCAACCCAAAAATGCAGTTGTGTATATATATATATATATATATATATATATATATATATATACACATACAGCGGAGCAGATCCTGCACTTGTGGCCCGTTGCTAATGGCGATCCCCAGCAAAAATGCATACGGTGGAGGATGCCCGCAGTGGACCACAAGTACCACAATAGACATCCTACACAAAATGGCAATAGTGTGGATATGATAAATAATATAACAATATAGCAATAACAAATGACAAAACAGGTGCACACTGCGGTCTTACTAAGCCCTCAAACTGATGTTAAAATTTAGAGGTCAGTTAACATGTCCTACAGTGGAGGACATGTCTTAAGCCCGAGCACCACGCCAAGGTCTCTCAAGTAGCTCGGGACCTAACACTCACCTTCCTCCCATGTAAATGTAGCCTATTTTCCATCCACAGGCTATATTTAGGTGCATATCAGCCAGTCTTGTGGGTAAACAGTTTTTCAAAGCCTATGGTCGTGCTGAGGTAGTTCAGTGACAGTTAAGTGACGCAGAAAACAATGATTCTGCAGTGTGGGCCCATTGTTGGCCTAGTAGGCTTTAATGATCACCTTAGATGATCACAAAGAAAACTTGTTTTTTCTATGCAAAATCCAGCCGATCACTTTTGGTCTGTTCACAATGAAGCAATGACCTTATCATCTGGGGTGTGCCAACATTGCCATTGCCAACACACTCATAGAGGTGGTCCCTTCATTGTGATATGCAAGCTCCTTCACCACAACAAGGTAACGATCACGAAGGGGAATTGACACATGTATGTGCCTTTTTTTTGTTTTGTTTTTGCAGCCACAGTGCAACAGAAAAATTAGGCATGTACACATGCCAGAAAAATTAGGTATTGTTGCAGCCGCTGCTTTAGCAGCGGCCAGAAATATTTATGTTTTCCAGGCAGAAAGTGCACTAAAACATTGCAGCTTGAACCCTAGTTGGTGGCGGACAGCAGCGTGTGGACCATTTTAGCCCAAGGCAGCTCATCTCATCAGGCCTTTTTTAGTCAAATGTATCGCCCACTGTCAGTCCCTTCGGGATCCATGCCTCATTCATCTTAATAAAGGTGAGGTAATCTAGACTTTTTTGACCTAGGCGACTTCTCTTCTCAGTGACAATACCTCTTGCTGCACTGAAGGTCCTTTCTGACAGGACATTTGAAGCGGGGCAGGCCAGAAGTTCTATCGCAAATTGGGATAGCTCAGGCCAGAGTTCAAGCCTGCACACCCAGTAGTCAAGGGGTTCATCGCTCCTCAGAGTGTCGATATCTGCAGTTAAGGCAAGGTAGTCTGCTACCTGTCGGTCGAGTCGTTCTCTGAGGGTGGACCCCGAAGGGCTGTGGCGATGCATAGGACTTAAAAAGATCTGCATGTCCTCCATCAACAACACGTTTGTAAAGTGTCCTGTCCTTGCCGGTGTGGTCGTGGTAGGAGGGGGATTACATTCACCTCTTCCCCAGTTAGATTCCCATTGTGCTGTGACATCACCCTTATACGCTGTGTAAAGCATACTTTTTAATTTATTTTGGAACTGCTGCATCCTTTCCGACTTCCGGGAATTCGGTAACCTTTCAGGCACTTTCTGCTTATACCGGGGGTCTAGTAGCATGGCCACCCAGTACAGGTCGTTCTCCTTCAGCCTTTTTATAAGAGGGTCCCTCAACAGGCATGACAGCATGAAAGATTTGCACAAGGTTGGATGCCAAGCTACTCATGTCCCGTTCCTCGTCCTCACTGAAGGTCTGTTCTTCCCCCCCGGCCACGTACAACATCACGAGTCCCAGATAGGTGACAACAATAAACACCCTGGGATGCCTGCTGTGGTTGGTCTTCCTCCTCCTCAAAGCCACATTCCTCCTCCGACTCCTCTTCCAGCGTTGCCACAGGTCCAGAAAGCAATGCTGATACGGCTGTTTCTGGTGGTGATGGTGACCACAACTCTTGCTCTTCACGCTCATCTACGGCCTGATCCAGCACTCTTCGCAGGGCACGCTCCAGGAAGAAAACAATGTCGCTGATGGTGCCTTCAGTGCGACTGACTAGGTTTGTCACCTCCTCAAAAAGGACGCATGAGCCTACAGGCATTGCGCATGAGCGTCCAGTAACGTGGCACAAAAATTCCCAGCTCCGCAGAGGCTGTCCTAGTATACAAATACTCGTTGACAGCTTTTTCTTGTTGGAGCAGGCGGTCGAACATTAGGAGTGTTGAATTCCAACGTGTCGGGCTGTCACAAATCAAGTGCCTCACTGGCATGTTGTTTCGGCGCTGGATATCTGAAAAGTACGCCATGGCCGTGTAGGAACGCCTGAAATGGCCACACACCTTTCTGTCCTGCTTGAGGATGTCCTGTAAGCCTTGGTACTTATGCACAAAGTGTTGTACAATCAGATTCAACACATGTGCCATGCATGGCACATGTGTCAACTTGCCCAAATTCAATGCCGCCAACAAATTGCTTCCGTTGCCGCACACCACTTTGCCGATCTCCAGTTGGAGCGGAGTCAGCCACTGATCCACCTGTGCGTTCAGGGCGGACAGGAGTGCTGGTCCGGTGTGACTCTCTGCTTTCAGGCAAGTCAACCAAGACGGTGTGACACTGTTGTATCCGGGATGTGGAATAGCCCCTGGAGAGCTGGGGGTGTGCAGTTGATGATGTGGAGCAAGACGCAGCCACAGAAGTGGACTCAGCCGATAAGGTTAGCGAAGAGAATGGAGTAGGAGGAGTAGAGGAGATGGCAGCAGGCCTGCCTGCAAGTCGTGGCGGTGTTACCGGTTGGGGATTGCCTTTTGTGAAAAGAAATTTCGGCCGGGTACCTTTCACTGCAGTGTCCCAATAGCTACAAATTTTTTGAAGGCCTCAGACTCCACCAGCTTGTATGGTAAAAACTGGCGGGCTAAGAGTTCCGACAAGCCAGCTGTCAGACGCCGGGCAAGAGGGTGACTCTGTGACATTGGCTTCTTACGCTCAAACATGTCCTTGACAGACACCTGACTGTGGGCAGATGAGCAGGAACTGCTGAAGGTGAGAGGCGGAGTGGCGAGTGGTTGAGAGGGGGCAGAGAGGACAGCAGTGGTTGACATGGCTGAAGATGCTGGACCAGGAGGAGCATGGTGGCTTTGAGTTTGTGTGCTGCTTGTACTCATGTGTTGATCCCATAGGCGTTTGTGATGTGAGATCATGTGCCTTCGCAAAGCAGTTGTACCTAGGTGGTTGTTAGAATTCCCACGACTCAGTTTCTTTTGGCACAGGTTGCAAATGGCATCGCTGTTATCAGAGGCAGACACACAAAAAAAATGCCACACTTCTGAGCTTTGCAATGATGGCATTCTGGTGGTGGCAACAGCATGCGTTAATTGGCGTGAAGTCTGGCTGACTCCGGGTGCCGATACATGCTGTCTGACTGTGCCACTAGCTCCTTGCGTCGACCTCCCCCTGCTTCCAACTCGTCTCCTCCTCTGTCTCCCCATCTGAACTTTCCCCCTGTTCTTCTTCTCTTCGAGCAGGCACCCACGTGACTTCCACGGACACATTGTCATCATCAACCGTTTCACATGTATCTGACAACTCAGCAAAGTAAGCAGCAGCGGGTACAACATCATCATCATCACACCGTATGTCCATGTGTGTAACACTGCCTGACAGACAAATCCCTGTTATCTACATCCTCTGGCAATAATGGTTGCACATCACTCATTTCTTCCAACTGATGTGTAAATAACTCCTCTGACAGATCAAGTGAAGCAGCTGTGGTGCTAGTGTTGGTGGTGGCGGCAGGCGGGCGAGTGGTAACTTGAGAGGTGCCAGAAGCTGAGCTGGAGGTGTGTCAAGGTTCCGAGCGGAAGCTGTAGAAGATTGGGTGTCCTGTGTTAGCCAGTCAACTATGTCCTCAGAACTTTGAGTTCAGAGTACGTGGCCTCTGAACACTGGAAATCACAGCACCGCGACCACGACGGCCCCTGCGGGGTGGCCTGCCTCTGCCTGTTATTTTTTTTTTTTATTAGTTTAGTTGTACTATGCGTGCAAAAGCTACTGTGACACCAGATATGAGTGGCACTGTGCACTGGCAGAAGTTGGCAGAGTAGACGCTGTAGGCCTGACACACACGCTTGCAGACAACTAACTGCTATTCAATCTATTACAGTGAAAATTGTTGTTGTTTTTTTAAATGTAATCTACTGTGACACCAGATATGAGTTGCACTGGTGACACTGTGCATTTGCAGGGCCTGAAACACACGCTTGCAGGCAACTGACTGCTATTATTTTACAGTCTGGCAGGCAACTGCAATTAGATTACACAGGAAAAAACAAAAACAAAAAAGCAGACATGTACTAGCCCTAAAAAGGGCTTTTTGGGGTGCTGTCCTTACAGCAGAGATCAGATGAGTCTTTCAGGACTGGGGTGGACACTGAATACACTAGCCTAGCTATCGATTTCCCTATGAAAACAGCAGCAGCTACACTGTCCCTCCTCTCATTAAGACTGCAGCTTCCGAATTAATCTAAAATGGATGCTGTCCAGGAGATGGGAGGGTCTGGGAGGGAGGGTATGCTGCCGATTGGCTGGAATGTGTCTGCTGATTGTGAGATACAGGGTCAAAGTTTACTCAATGATGATGAATAGGGGGCGGACCGAACATCGCATATGTTCACCCGCCGCGGCGAACGCGCACAAGCTATGTTCGCCAGGAACTGTTCGTCAGCGAATAGTTCAGGACATCTTATTTGCAAATTCAACTTAGAGCTGGGTTCCTAATGGTTGTAGTGCTAGAATATAACGAAGATTGAGAATATGGCGCTATATTCTCAATCTTCGTTATATTCTAGCAATACAACCATTAGGAACCCAGCTCTAAGTTAAATTCGCAATCCGATTAATACAGGTTATATTAATCGCATTGCGATTACAACTACTAACACTGCAGCTTCAGAATGAATCTAAGATGGATGCCGTCCTCTTTGGTAGGAGGTGGGAGGGTCTGGGAGGGAGGGTTTGCTGATTGGCTGGAATGTGTCTGCTGATTGTGAGGTACAGGGTCAAAGTTTGCTCAATAATGAAGTATAGGGGCGAACGCGAACATCGGATGTGTTCGCCCCCCGCGGCGGACGCGAACAAGCTATGTTCACCGGGAACCGTTTGCCGGTGAATAGTTCAGGCAATCTCTATCAATAATACGAAAACGTAACTGATTGACCGAGTGACCATGCTCAACAAAATGTTTTGCTACTGGTTTGTCCACCAGTCCCCCTCCTAATAATGCTTTTGTGAGAGTTAATCCGCTCACGTGCCTCCATCGTGGTCTCCCCTATATAGATAAGACCACAGGGGCATGTGATCATATAAATGATATCACGAGATCTGCATGTGTAGAACTTGATTTTATAGGATTTTCCACTGTAGGGGTGGGCAAAGGTATCCCCTTTTACCATGTTGCCACAGTTGCGACAACCAAGGCAGGGATAGCATCCCAACTTTCTCATTTCCAGATACCTTTGACCATCTCCCCGGGAATCCCCAACCTCAGTTCTAACGAACTTGTCACACAAGTTGGCGCCTCTTTTATATGCTATTAAAGGGAAATCCTCAAACTCACGTATTGTAAGCAACCCTTTTTTGTAGGATATGCCACTCCTTACGTATAATACGTGCAATCTCGCCACTCAAAGCACCATAGGTGGAAACAAAAGGAATACGATTATTCTCTCTATGTCTGTTTTTACCTTGGAACGTGGACTCACGGCCAACCACCGCCACTTTTTGTTTCGCTTTTTCCACTAATTTGTTCATATGTTCATGGCGGAGGATAAATTCACACATAACAGTGCCAGCCACAGACCACCCCCATAACAGTGCCAGCCACAGACCACCCCCATAACAGTGCCAGCCACAGACCACCCCCATAACAGTGCCAGCCACAGACCACCCCCATAACAGTGCCAGCCACAGACCACCCCCATAACAGTGCCAGCCACAGACCACCCCCATAACAGTGTCAGCCACAGACCACCCCCATAACAGTGTCAGCCACAGACCACCCCCATAACAGTGCCAGCCACAGACCACCCCCATAACAGTGCCAGCCACAGACCACCCCCATAACAGTGCCAGCCACAGACCACCCCCATAACAGTGCCAGCCACAGACCACCCCCATAACAGTGCCAGCCACTGATGCCCCATAACAGTGCGTCCACCACAGATCCCCCCCCCCCACATAACAGTGCGTCGGCCACAGACTCCCCCCACATAACAGTGCGTCGGCCACAGACCCGTCTCCCCCATAACAGTGAGTCGGCCACAGGCCCGTCTCCGTTGGCCACAGACTCCCCCCCCCCCACCCCATAACAGTGCCAGCACCAATGTTCTAGCGCCCGTTATTGTAACGGGCCTAATGTCTAGTTCATAAATATTTCATATGTGATCTTGAATGTAACTGTAAATCAAACTCCATATGTTGTAGATGGAAGGAAATAAGTAGTTGAGCAATACAGTTTCCAGCAAAACTCTTTTTCTAGAGAACATTCTTCCAGAAAAGGACATACTTTTGTTCTATGTGAAGCTGGCAAGAGTGAACTTGGGACTAACAATGCTGCCTTAAAAACATTTATCTTATTTTTATGTATTAAAGTATTTATGTTCTCTGAACATGAAATAGGCTGACCAGTTACAGGTCTACATGACAGATGAATGCATCAGAGTTGGTCGCAGATTGATATGTGCCTGTATTGCTGAGAAAAAAGATGGTCTATTATATAGGAGCGACGGTGGCCATTACAAAGAGAGGATCTGATTTATTTTAGCAAATGCAGAGAGAGCTGATTCTCTAGGAGTAATGGCAACTCCCCTGTTGCTTATAGAGGCATATTTGCATTTATTATCTTAGACTCTCTTTTGAAAATCTTTAAGTTTTGCCTTCACTGGCTAAGATAATATTACATTAACCATTAGGATACCAGAGGTTTTTTCATTTTTACATTTTCATTTTTCTTCCCTATCTTCCTCGAGCCATAACTTTTTTATATTTCCGTTCATATAGCTGTATGTGGGCTTATTTTTTGCGGGACAAGTTGTACTTTCTAATGCCACCATTAATTATGGCATACAATGTAGTGGGAAGAAGTAAAAAAAAATCCAAATGGGTGGAATTGGAAAAAAACGCAATTTCTCCACTAGCGATCCGTTTACGGCAAAACTGACCTGATTCTCTGGGAAAGTACAGTTACAACGATACCCCATATGTATAGGTTTTTTATGTCTAAATAGTGTAAAAATAAAGTTAACCCCTCCACGCATTTGGACGTAACTGTGCGTCCACATTGCAATTAACTTAGTGCATTTGGACGCACACTTACGTCCAAGCTTCACCGCATTGTCAGCCAGGGACAGGGCGCAGTGATTGGCCATTCAGTGCAGACTGGCCAATCATAGTGCTAAATCCTGTATTTGCCGGCATCATCAGCGAAGAAGACTGCAACTGCAGAGATTGTGAAGAAGTTAAAAAGTTATCTAAAAGCCCTTCGTTCTACTGAACCATAGCAAAGGCAGGTGCACTCTGCGGCAATACTAAACCCTCACACTGAAAAAATTGAGGGGTTAGTTCGACATATCCTACTAGGAGGACATGTCTTAAGCTCGGACACCACGGCAAGGTCCCTCAAGTAGCCCGAGGCCCTACCACTCAACTTACCTGTGCCGTATGGGCGATACCAGTAGCCGTTGGGCATTACGGGAGCGTAAGGCCTGACTCAGACAGATCACCAGTGACCTCCAGCATGTAACCATGCGTGCAATGGGAGGTGGGAGGTGCCTGTGAGCCCCACCCGAGACCGGCTGATATGGCCCTGAGCCTCCCAGGTGCACCTGAATGTAGCCTGTAGATGAAAAGCAGGCACATTTAAATCTGAGTTTATACACCTCCAAATATATTGTACAAACCATTAGAAAACGTGGTGTTTAACAAGCAGGATATGCTCAACCCATATGCAGTTGTGCATGTATATAGGGGAGCACATCCTGCACTTGTAGTCCGTTGCTAGGGGCAATCAACAGCAAAAATTGCATACAATGGAAGATGCCAGCAATGGACTACAAGTACCACAATAACCATCCTACATACGATAACGATAATGTGGATGTGGAGAACAATCAAAAACATAACCATAGCAAAGGCAGGTGCACTCTGCGGCAATACTAAACCCTCACACTGATAAAATTGAGGGGTTAGTTCGACATATCCTACTAGGAGGACATGTCTTAAGCTCGGACACCACGGCAAGGTCCCTCAAGTAGCCAAGATGGACCCGTGCGCACGCCTATGTAGTTAAAAGATATCGATAGTATCTCCCATAACAGTGACCTCCACAGTACCCTACCCCCTTAACAATGAACTCCACAGCCCCTCACCCCTTAACACTGACCCCCCCCCCCCCCCACAGTGTCCACCTTCTTACAATGGGACCTCCACAGCAGCCCATCCCCTTTAACAGTTTGACATTGACCTTCTCAGGGGCCCGTCCCCTTAACAGTGACCTATACAGCACCCCACCACTTAACACTGACCTCCATAGGGGACGTCCCCTTATCTGTGATCTCCACTGTTTCCTGCCTCCTTAACAGAGACCTTTCACAGCACCCATCCCTTTAACAGTGACTACCACAGTACCCCGCTCCCTTAACAGTGACCTCCACAGTATTTGTCACGGCACAGAGGGAAGGGGAAATGTACTAGGCCTGGATACTAGGGAAAGGGGAATGGTCACCACCTGTTGAATCCCTAATCCGAACCCTGACTACTATCTGTATGAACAAACCACAATAGTAGGAATGTTCATATGCAGGAACCTAAAGCCCTATCTAACCCTAAAGGGCACTGTAAATAGTGTCAGGAGAACAGATGACCGTTCCTTCACAGCTGAAGGAACAGGAGGCTCCCTCAGGCCTAATACCAAAAGATAGGGGAATAGAACAAACTAGAAATTAGTTAGTTACTTAGCTCCGATAAGTACGTGGACGAGCAGAAACTCAGTGGAGATCCAAACAGCGCTTCGACAACCAGAATAGAGCTATCAACCGCATAGCATGATGGGTGAGACCAGACTAAATAGAGGAGTTGGAATGACCACTTAAGCTACACCTAAGACAAGAGGTGTGATCATAACCAGCAACAACAGTGAAACAAGTGAAACCAAAGATGCTGTCAGATCACATCACGTGCAGCCTGTCTCTTAGATCTTCTGACCCCTGTCACGTGACAGTACCCTGCTGACTTAAGTGACCGCCACTGCAGCTGCCTCTTTAATAGTGGCCCCTGTACCCTTAAAAGTGACCTCCACAGCGGCCTGCCCCCTTAACAGTAACACCCACAGTGAACGCCCCTTTAACAGTTACCTCCACAGCAGCTGCCCCTTTAATAGTGGCCCCTGCCCCCCTAACAGTGACCTCCACAGCAGCTTCCCCTTTAATAGTGGCCCCTGCCCCCTTAACAGTGACCTCCACAGCGCCCTGCCTCTTTAAGGCTAGAGCTACATGACATGTGTCGTGCGACATTTTTTATAATGATAGTCTATGGTGTCGCACTGCAACATGCGACATGCTGCGACTGCAGCTCAACAGTAGCAAAAAAATCCATCCAATATGGATGCATGTAGCAGTGTAGTTGTGCCCTATGTGTCGTGTGATTTATTGTTGTCATGTAGCCCTAGTCTAAAGCTGACCTACAGCAGTGAAGAAAAATGGCTGGGTTGTTATGAAAACCTGGAGTAAAACTGTGTGTATGTGGAGACTAAAGGCCTGCGAGCTTCTATTGACTGATAAGGGACATGTGACTGTGTGTATGGCAGTTGGGATATGAGTGAAAGACTTGCAGGTGTCTATTGGCTAATGCAGGTCATTTTTTGGGAATATCTCAGGAATGGTACGATGGTGAAGATCGATCCAGTCGTTTGGTCACATATAAAGATCAGACAGACAGACAGACACTCATTTTTAAATATATAAGAGATATCTTCATACTCACTTGCATTCTGATGCTGTGCTCCCACAAATTTGAAGTAAAATGCATTAAGCGGATTCTACTTTGAGTCCTATCTATTATGCGCATGAGTTCAGGAGTCCTCTCAATGCATTTTAACACTGGTTTATGGGAGCACAGCGTCGGAATTAGAAAAATTACATATATGTAATACAGGCATCCTCAAACTGCGGCCCTCCAGCTGTTGTAAAACTACAACTCCCACAATGCCCTGCTGTAGGCTGATACCTGTAGGCTGCTCGGGCATGCTGGGAGTTGTAGTTTTGCAACAGCTGGAGGGCCGCAGTTTGAGGATGCCTAATGTAATATAATAATTAATATATGTAATTTAGCCTATAGGAGCCGGACATTAGCATTAAATTCTCTCTGCAACAGCTGCGGACTCAGCACTTAGGCCTCTTTCACACTAGCGTTTTAGCTTTCCGTCCTAGAGATCCGTCCTCTGGTCTCTAGGACGGAAAGCTACTGATCAGGATTATCCCCATGCATCCTGAATGGAGAGAAATCCGTTCAGGATGCATCAGAATGTCTTCCGTTCAGTATGTCAACGTTTTTTGGACGTTGACAAAAGCGCAGCATGCTGCGGATTTGTCTCCGTCCAAAAATCCGGAAGACATGCCGTAACGCCGGATCCGGAATTAATGCCCATTGAAGTGCATTAATCCGGATCCGGCCTTAAGCTAAACGTCGTTTCGGCGCATCGCCGGATCCGACGTTTAGCTTTTTGTCAATGGTTACTATGGCAGCCAGGACGCTAAAGTCCTGGTTGCCATAGTAAAGAGTAGGGGGAGCGGCATACTTACATTCCATGCGGCTCCCGGGGCGCTCCTGAATGACGTCAGAGCGCCCCGCGCGCATGGATCACGTGATCCATGCGATCACGTGATCTTAGCACTGGGGCGCCCTGGCTGCCATAGTAACACTGAAAGCATTTTGAAGACTGATCAGTCTTCAAATGCTTTCAGTTCACTTGCGTTGTGCCGGATCCGGCGTGCATTCCGGCGATGGAAGTGCATGCCGGATCTTCACAACGCAAGTGTGAAAGAGGCGTTAGATTGCCAAGACCGGACAGTGAAAATGTCATCAGGCAGACCTAGTCATAACAATCAAACTTCAGAGGGAACCGCAGTTGAAAATAGAGCAGAGTGATGCCCCCATTGCTCCTAGAGGCTCATTTGCATATATTAAAACATTTCTACTTCCTGACAGCAAATGGATTCCAGATTTGTAGATATAGGTGTACATTCCTGGCACTTGCACTAATCCACGGTCGTCAATGGCAGGATTGTCAAATACAATATAATGTGCATTGTCGATTGCAAGTGGGTGCTGTGGAAAACACGGGGAATTTCGCATTTCACCAGAATATTTCTTACAAAGCTTTTTTTTTGTAAAAATTGAGACTATATATATATATATATATATATAGATAGATAGATATTTAAAAGTAAAAATTCACAAACATTAATATCTTAGCCTTTCATATCTTAGCCTTACAAGAACAGTTACAAGTGTGCCTAGCAGTTGAATGCATGTGTGTTGGTCCCGTGATGCGTGATGACAATTTCACTGTTTGGCCTTTGTAATCTAATGTGGCAATATATTAACCTTTGGACAAAACAGATCACTTCAGTTGCCAAGCGCACATGTAACAGGTCAGCCAGTTTCATAGGTACAGATCTGCTAAAAGATGCCCTTTAACTAGAGCATGCAAAAAAACGAATGACACTGTTGGATTGGAGACTGTTCGTAAACATGGATACGTGAATTGAATAATCAGATCGAAATATTAATCAAGAAAGCACAAAAGATAAGGAGAATAAAAATACTATTATAAAGTGCTGGTTTAGGAATTTTATTCAACTTAATACATGGCAACAGCTACTGTGATTAAACAGAATTGCAAAAATTACCTTGTTCTTCTTAATGGGTGTTCTATTTCCAATTGTAACATTAAATAATGCATTGGATGGTCTAGGGACTTGTTCCTGTGTTACATCCAAAGTTCTGGACTGTTTTAGAGAAAGCATAGAAATAATAAATAGCTTATGTATTTCAGATTCGAAAGGGCCACTCTCAGAAGATTTGTGACAATCGCTAACTTGTGCTCTTGGCAGGTGAATGCATCTGTGTTAGTCCCATGTTGACATGTGGCCACTTTATTAAGAAAAATTAAATTTTAATCTATGAAATCAAGCCTCTTGGACCAAAGGCCGTGTATTAGCATTAGACCGAGAGACTCTGCTGTCTCTGCACTTAGATTGCCAAGCCCAGACATTAAAAATCGAATCACTCATACCGGGTAAAAAAAAAAAAAAAAAATTGCAAAGAGAACCGCAGTTGCAGAGAGCAGAGTCTCTGGGTATAACAGCAACGCCCCAATTGCTCCTAGAGGCTTACATGCATATATTAAAACATAATTTTTCTCAGTAATGCGGGCACATAAGAACACAGGACCAGCACAGATGCCTGCAGATCTCAAGCGCACATGTAACAGATCAACCAGTTTCACAGGTACAAATCTGCGGAAAGATGCCCCTTAACCACCTGTTTTTCCGGAATCTACCTCCGGCAGTGGGAAAAGTAGCTAACTAGAGGAGGAGGGCTGCTTTACATGCTGCTATCTCCTGAATGGTAGCAGCTAGAAACATACAACTGGTCTTCTTTGAAAGCTGATAGTCCAGGCTTTCATACAAGACCAAAATGACAAAGTCCATGCAACAGACGAGAAATCACTGTGACTGTAAATCACTAGGAGGCTGATGGAGGTGAGGAGCAGATCTGAGGCTGAGAAAGGGACAAAGGTAGGGACAGTTGAGAAGAAAGAGGCAGGGACAATGGAAGCTGGGTGAACCCCTCTCTGGAACCCCCTGGGATGAGCTTGGCTGCCATTAATTCCAAATAAAGAACTAAATATATAATATTCTCAACTTAAATAGACTGCTATATGTGGTCAAAATGGCGCCGGTACCATTTGTAATATATAATATATAGTGCAGACACCATTTTGTTCTGCAAAAATACAGCGCTCTAGATTTTTTTAATTGAACCGCAATTTCTGTAACTTACCCCTAAGTCACTTACAGTATATGTTTGACCAAATATAGCTGTCAAATTTTAAGTTGCGAATTTTGTATGGCCCCCTAGGGATGTTACAAATATCCAAAGGGCCCTCAACAGCAAACCGATTCTTTAAAGGGCTTCTGCACTTTGTTTAAACTGATGATCTATCCTCTGGATAGATCATTAGCATCTGATTGGCAGGGTTCCACACCCGGGACCCCCGCCGATCAGCTGTTTGAGAAGGCAGCGAAGCTCCAGCCTTCTCACTGTTTACTGCCGGCCTAGTGACGTCACGGCTAGTATCAACTGGCCTGGGCGCGGCTAAGCTCCATTTAAGTGAAGTGAACAGAGCTTAGCCACGCCCAGGCCAATTGATACTAGTCGTGACGTCACTGGGCCGGCAGTAAACAGTGAGAAGGCCGGGGTGCTCCTGGAGTGCCGCTGCCTTCTCAAACAGCTGATCGGCAGGGGTCCGACACCCCGGATCAGATGCTGATGATCTATCCAGAGGATCTAGAGACCTTTCTAAAAGACTCCTTAGACACCTAAGTATAGAAGATGACTACCATAAGTAACATACTGTAGAAGTATAGCAGGTTACAACCCCTCTTACCCTACTGTGGTAGTCTCAGTGGTTTCAACGTGCTGAGTCTGCTCCATGTTCATGCAGCAATAAACCAGCTAGAATGGAGGAAATGCCAGCCTCTTCCACACCGGCATGGCAGTGAGCTGGCTGGGCTTTTCTCCCTGGGCACGGGGCTTCCTCCTATTGCCGCAACCCGGAAGTGCTATATTCCCCACACGTGCAGTCAGCCGGACATGCAAACACGGCTAACACACGCAGAGGTCAGCAGACCCCCAGAAAGGCCGAAACCTCCCTAGGCCAAGAAGGGGACAGAGTGGAGTAGGAGGGAGAAGGGAGCCAAGTCTTTTCCTCCTCCTCCTAGAGGAGTCTTAGGCCACATGGGATAACCCTCCTAATGCTATTAAAGGTCGGGGCTCCTGCAGCTCCATCTTTCTTCTTTAGTGGTTCCGATCCCACCTGTCCCTTAGGACAGGAAACAGAACTTGGGATAGAGGAGGTGGACTCTATCTTAAAAGTTCCTGTCCTGAGGAGGTGGAGGCAGTCTCTCCAGGGGTGCTAATGATCCGATGCCAGTGGAATCAAGATCAAAGAAATCTTCTTTATTGCAAGTAGAATAAAAGGTGCATCTGTATGACAATGCGTTTCTGGGGTGCTATAGCCCCTTCATCAGGTATAGCAAACAGAGGCAAGGTCAGGTTTATAAAAGCTAAAAAAACACATATGGGGGTGGTTCCAAATGAATGGGAACACCCCCACATCGTTAGAAGTAGTGCTGTGACAAATAACAATAAAAATTGATAGTCAGTAGACACAAATAGATTATATATATATATATATATATATATTATATAAGAAGGACGTGTGTGTGTGTGTGTGTGTGTGTGTGTATGTCCTGTGATCACTCAGAAATGCAACCATCGATTTCAACGAAACTTGGTATACACATCCCTTGCTACCTGGAAAGAGACCTTGTGGGAGTCTCAGTTCTCTAGGATGTACCGTTCCTGAAATATTCCCAAAAAATGACCTCATTAGCCAATACAAGCCTTTCTCTTCATATCCCAACTGCAATACACATGTCACATGTCCCTTATCAGCCAATAGAAGCTCGCAGGCCCTTAGTCTCCACATACACACAGTTTTACTTCAGGTTTCCATAACAACACAGCCATTTTTCTTCACTGCTGTAGGTCAGCTTTAGGCTAGGGCTGCACGACACATAGGGCACAAGTACACTGCTTCATGCATCAATCTTGGATGGATTTTTTTGTGACACCATAGCCTATCATTATAAAAATTGTTGCGCGGCATTGGTACAACAAAATGTCGCACGACACATGCCGTCATGTAGCCCTAGCCTTAAAGGGGCAGGGCGCTGTGGAGGTCACTGTTAAGGGGGCAGGGGCCACTATTAAAGAGGCAGGCTGCTGTGAAGGTCACTGTGGAGGTCACTGTTAAGGGGGCAGACACTGTGGAGGTCACTGTTAAGGGGGCAGACACTGTGGAGGTCACTGTTAAGGGGGCAGACACTGTGGAGGTCACTGTTAAGGGGGCAGACACTGTGGAGGTCACTGTTAAGGGGGCAGACACTGTGGAGGTCACTGTTAAGGGGGCAGACACTGTGGAGGTCACTGTTAAGGGGGCGGCCTGCACTTTAAGAAGGCTGGGCACTGTGTGTGTGGGGGGGGGGGGGCTGTGGATATCTTTTAGCTACACACACAAACATTAAGTGAAATAGATGAAATATACCCGTGCAATAATACACATCGGGGACGTGAGTCAGTTTCCATAGTGTGAGGATGCCTGTAGCATATGATGTGCGAGTAGGGGGGAGTGCCCGGCATCAAAAACTGCCGGCTAAAGAAGTGAGGGCTTATTTCCTTCAACACAAAATAGAATATTTAGATCTTGAAGTTTACTCAGAAGGGGGTCATATTTGCAGACACACTTTCTTTAAGGCTGTTGACAGTAACAGTTATCTAACTATAGGAGCACACATTATAATAAATGAATGCGCAATATTCCCTATAGCCGAATTAAAAGGATACGGCGGAATTGCGCAAGAGACGAAAATTTCCATCAGCAAAGTGCAACACTCTCAACTAGATTCATTGATAAAGGATATCCAGGGGGCCTTATAGTTGGTGCACTAAAGAAAGCATCTTCACTTAAACACTCTGAGTGTCTGTTACCACAATTATCGAGATTAATCAATGATTATGAATGGAATTTTATTACCATGTATAATCAGAACCACAATATTATCAAATCTACCCTAGCTAAACACTGGTATACCCTGAAGAAAAAGCCTGTTTTAAGTAAAAATCATCCCTTAAGCCCCCCGCCTTACATATTGACGAGCACGCACTCTCAAGAATTCACTGGCCCCTAGCAAGCTCAGACAGACAACCAATATGGTCCAAATGAGAGAAAAATTTGTAGGGCGCTTGAGATGTGGCCAATGTAGGTGCCTGTGCTGCAAATCTATATGTCGGACAAGGTCTTTTTCTAATCATAAGGACGGGGAATCATTCCCAATCAGAGGGTGTTTTGATTGAAATTCGACACATGTTAAATATGTTTTAGAATGCCCGTGCGGCCTACAATATGTGGGTCGGACCATACAAACGCTTCGCAATAGGCTGAATTACAGAAATTAATATGTAGTCGTTGGTGAAAAGTGGATATGAAAGCTCTGTGGACAAAATCAGATAAGGTGGTAAAATTAC
Organism: Bufotes viridis; assembly: GCA_033119425.1. Lineage (NCBI taxonomy): Eukaryota > Metazoa > Chordata > Amphibia > Anura > Bufonidae > Bufotes > Bufotes viridis. The sequence continues at coordinate 80,079,441 of CM065596.1, forward strand.
AGGGTACATCAAGGATGAAATTATTCCATGGATGAGTGAAAGATTCTGAAACAATCTTTCATACACAGGCCAGGTTTTTCAGGGCAGGTCTCGCAATAGTGAATGGTGTCTTTCCTTATCCCCCTTTTGGAAAACACCCTGCATCTTTTTGGGGTGCTTCCCATCCTCGCTGTTTTGGGGAATTTACCAGGAAAATATTGCCCTGGTACAACTCTGGCACCGTAATTTGCATAAGTACTGGGGCCTTACATTGATTGGTTTGGAAGAATTAGGGCCTTTATCACCACCTTTTGAAATTGTAGGAATGTTCTAGTCTGGCCTCTAGATCTACTGTAAATAGCACGTACGCATTGTCACCATCTGTATAATGTGCACAGCTTCAGGGCTTCAGAACTTGATCTGAAAGATCAACCCAGCCCATGTGCCTGTTGTAGTCCAGAATGCAGTCTGGTTTGGGGAAATTGGTAGTGGTACCACGTACAGGGGCAGTGAAGCTGGTGTTACTGTGAATGGTGGTGAGCAAAAGGACATCCCTTTTGTCCTTGTACTTAACCAACATGTTCTCATTGAGGAGAGCATGGCTGTCTCCTTTTCATAGTGGTTTCCCTACCAGGGATCTAGGGAGACCTCTCTGACTTTTGCGTACTGTGCCGCACGCAAATGTACCTCTGGAACTTAGGGACTGGAACAGTGGTAGACTTATGTAGTAATTATCCACGTATAGATGGTAACCCTTATCCAGCAGTGGGTACAGTAAGTCCCACACCATCTTTCTACTAACTCCTAGGACGGGGGGACATTCTGGGGGTTCAATCCGGGTGTCCCTCCCTTCATAAACTCAGAACTTGTAAGTGTACCCAGAGCTACTCTCACAGATTTTATACAGTTTTATGCCATAACTTGCCAGCTTGCTGGGCAGGTACTGGCAGAATCTTACCCTCCGTTTGAAAAGTAATTGGGATTCCTCTATGCAGACATTTTGTTCTGGGGTGTACATTTCTAAAAACTTTGCGTTGAAGTGGTCAAAGGCGGGCCTAATTTTGAACAGACGGTCAAATATTGGGTCATTCTGGGGTGGGCACTGTGCATTATCATTGTAATACAAAAACTTAAGTATTGATTGGAAAAATCATACATTTACTACTCTAATGGGTTCAGATGGAAAAAAAAATAAAAATAAAAAATTTATATTCGTTTTTACGAATATATATCACACTATATTTTACATATTTGCGAATTCTAGCAAGCCAACCCAATAGGAAAGTTGCCTATAACCCGCCCTTACTTGATTAACGCGCATATTACATTAAATAATGAGGAATATTCTAATTCACTACAGACTAAGATATTGCAGCCTTCTCACATTGGCCCACAAGCAAAAAGCAGGCAGGTAATGGGTTCAGATGAAAAAAAAAAAAAAAGACAAATATTCTAAATTAGGAATATATAGCACTATATTCAAAATATTTGTGAATTCTCGAAGTTGCGATAGTCGCAATAAAAATTCGCTATTTGAATATTTGTGCTCAACACTACTTACAGTATATCTATTTATATAAAGCCCTAACTGCAATTTCTTCTTTTTGAACAAAAGAAAGGAAAAATTGTCAAAAAAAATAAATAAATCAACACAAATGTATTGATCCCCAGGTGCTGATCAGGCAGGTATGCACTGAACAGCACTTGGCAGTCACAGCTCGCACGCAGAGCTGGAAAAAAAATAAAAATGTCGTCCGTAAGAAATGGATTGGGGAGGGGGAAGGATATAGGGTGGGGAGAAGGAAGGATATAGGGTAGGGAGGGGGGGGAAGGGACAGGGATGGAGGGTGGTTTAGGGATCTGGAATTGCTGCAAATGAAAAAAAAAAAAACAGCTATTCCAGATGTTGTTCTTTTCTTCTTTCAGCAGCAAAAGATCACATCACAGTGGTGTGCATCCAGGGTCGGCGCGTCCTATAAGCGGACTAGGCAGCCGCGTTGAGCACCCTTTGGGAAGGGGCGCTGCTAGGAGCGCCGGCCCCCCTTCATGCTGCAGCCGTCCGAGAACTCTATATTGAGTCTCTGGCGGCTGCAGCACTGCCCGGGCTGGCGCGTCCATGAGGGCGCACCGCCCGGGCGCAGCATGAAGAGAGGGACTGACAGGAGGGAAGCGCTCAGCACTCCCTCCTGTCACTCCCTCATTGTAGCGTGGCCGAGCCCTGTATGGTCCGAGGGTACAGGAAGCATCTGTCTCCTGTACCTGGCCGGACTGTCTTCCTGTCAGTCCGCTCAGGTACAGGAAACAAAAGAGCTCGGCCATGCTACACTAGAGGTGTGTGTGTGTGTGTGTGTGTGTGTGGGGGGAATTGGGAAAGAATGACAAGGAGGGAGAGAATGACATGGGGGGGGGGTAAGAATGACAAAAGAGGGGAGAGAATGACAAGAGGGGGAGGGGAGAATGACAAGAGGGGGAGGGGAGAATGACAAGAAAGGGAGAGAGAATGACAAGAAAGGGAGAGAGAATGAAAAGAAGGGGGAAAGAGAATGACAAGAGGGGGAGAGAATGACATGGGAAGGAACAGAATGACAAGAGGGGGAGAGAGAGAGAGAACTGACGTTAGTTAAAGGGGTTCTGCAGTTTATTTAAACTGATGATCTATGCTCTGGATAGATCAGCATCTGATCGGCAGAGGTCCGACACCTGGTATCCCCGCCCATCAACTGTTTGAGAAGGCAGCGGCGCTGCAGTAGTGCCTCGGCCTTCTCGCTGTTTACCGCAGGCGCAGTGACATCACGACTAGTATCACTGGCCTTGGCGGGGTTAAGCTCTGTTCACTTGAATGAAGCTTATCCCCGCCTAGGCCAGTGATATTAGTCGTGACGTCACTGGGCCTGCGGTAAACAGCGAGAAGGCCGAGGCAGCGTCACTGGGCCTGCGGTGCTGCCTTCTCAAACAGCTGATCGGTGGAGGTCCCGGGTGTCGGACCCCTGCCGATCAGATACTGATGATCTATCCAGAGGATAGATCAGTTTAAATAAACTGCAGAACCCCTTTAATATGGCAGATCATATGGGTGGGGAATTGTGATGTCACATGGGGGGCGGCAAAAATCCTTGCACCAGCCCTGTGTGCATCACAAGTCCCAGCAAGCCAACAAGCAGCACAGGAAGCATAGAACCTCTCTGCATGCAGTCACCAGCTAGAATGGCTGCCTGCAGAAAGGTTCAGCCCTTTCCTGTGCTGCTAAAGTGCTGCCATTGGCTGGAGCGTTGTTCCAGCCAATCGCAGGGCAGGCAGGGGACACCAAATACGGGTGTCCCCTGCCTTACCTCAGGGAAGACAGGTGCAGGCTAGTTCGGCACCAGTCACCCCTATACGATCCCCTGTTGCTCCATAAATGGATAAAACTTCATCTGGAGCTGTGATTGGCCGGTCTGCAGAAACCGTCCAATGGCAGTGATTGGGGCTGTAGGCAGGCGGGAAAACCTCCCTGTGCCCGTAGGAAAGATGGCTGCCTACCGTGCAGAGCAGACATCGTACCCCAGTCACCGAGCGATTTCGCTCAGGGACCAAGTGTACACAGCGCCATACCTGTACAGTGCTGGGATTTCTGACCCACTTTCCAGCGCCGTACATGATTCTACGGGTTAATGGCTGATTATACCATTAGTAATGATATTACTTGGAGAGCTTTCCAGACAGCTCAGGTCCCTTCCTCAGGCTTATTTAACCCTTAGGATACCAGCGCCGTACATGTACGGCGCAGAAATGCGGGACAAAAATCCCAGGGCAGTACAGGTACGGCACACTGATCGGGCGGGTGCAGGAGCTGCGCCCGCCCGATCAGCAGCAGGGGTCCCACTGTCACTTATAGCCGGACCCCTGCTGTATGCGTCGGCATTAGTTAAAACACTGATGGTGGCGCATTAATCCTTGAACAGCCACGGTCAGCGCTGACCGCGGCACATGCGGTATCCTCACGCGTGCCAGTGTCCATGGGGTCCCCACGCTGCTGTGCCTTTCTGAGGCATCGTGGCTGATTCCCGCAAGAGCCTGTGAGATCCGGCCCCCTAGATCTCACAGGCAGAAATCTGTAATGTATTACACTTGTAATACACTTACAGCCAATGCATCACAATAATAAGTATGGTGATGCATTGTAAAGGGGATCAGACTCCCAAAAGCTGAAGTCCCAGAGTGGGACAAAAAAAAAAAAAAAAAAAAAAAAAAGTCAAAAAAAATAAAGTTTTGCAAAAAAATTAAGTTTCAAGTAAAAAAAAAAAAAAAAGCATCCTTTTCCCAAAATAACATAGTAACATAGTACATAAGGCAGAAAAAAGACATCTGTCCATACAGTTCGGCCTGTCATCCTGCTAGTTGATCCAGAGGAAGGCAAAAAAAAAAAACTGTTAGGTTTTTCCCCACTAAGGCCTCTTGCACACGAACGTGTGCACCCCGTGCCCGTATTGCGGACCGCATTTACGGATCCGCAATACACGGGCACCATTCCGTGGCCATTCCGCATCACTGATGCGGACCCATTCATTTCAATGGGTCCGCAAATCCGGAGATGCGGAACGGTGCGGAATGGAATGACGGAACGGAACACTATGGAAGCATTACGGAGTGCTTCCGCGGGGTTCTGTTCCGTACTTCCGTCCCGCAAAAAGATAGAACATGTCCTATCTTTTTGCGGAACGGGCAGATCGCGGACCCAGCACGAGCACGGGGTTCACACGTTTGTGTGCAAGAGGCCTTAAGGGGAGTAAAAAATTCCTTCCCGACTCCAATCAGGCAATCAGAAGAACTCCTGGATCAACGACCCATCTCTAGTAGCTATAGCCTGTAATATTATTAGGCCTCTTTCACACGAGCGTGTCCGGATTAGGTCCGGATGCATTGCGGATGCGTTCAGTGAAAACTGTGCGATTTCACAGGCAAAGCCATTCAGTTTTGCCTGCGATTGCGTTCAGTTGTTGTTTTTTTTCGCGCGGGTGCAATGCGTTTTGATGCGTGAGAGAAATATCTCTGTAAATTGACAACTTTGTATAACTTTTTTTTGTGTTATTTCTCACACCCAGCATGGGTATATATAAAAATACACCCCAAAACTCATTGCCCTACTTCTCCGGAGTACGGCGATACCACATGAGTGACACTTTTTTGCAGCCAAGATGAGCAAAAGGGCCCAAATTCCCATGAGTACCTTTAGGATTTCACAGGGCATTTTTATGCATTTGGATTCTCACGCTTTAGGGCCCCTAAAATGCCAGGGCAGTATAAATACCCCACATGTGACCCCATTTTGGAAAGAAGACACCCCATGGTATTCCGTGAGGGGCATGGCGAGTTCATAGAAAAAAAAAATTTTGGCACAAGTTAGCGGAAATTGATATATATTGTGGTAAGGTGCAAGGTACCGTTGTCGATGGCAGGTACGTGTCACCGAGGTTCCTGGCCTCAGTGAGGTGAGAGCCGGGTTTTTATGTGTCAGCAGCAGCTAGTGCTGCTTGACATTGTTAGTTAGTTTGGCTGCAAAGCCAATCCGGGCCGGCTCTTACTGGGAGTAGGCAAAGAGTTGGGTGGGTGCCTACTCCCCACGGTCCAGGCCGGACTTTATCCGGTCCTTTAAAAGGCAGCCTCCTCAGCAGCTGAGGGGGTGATTATCCTGGAGCTGGTGTTAGGCTGTGGAATCATCTGAGTTTGGGAGTTCTGATCCATTCTGTGCTGTGTGGAGTTCACGCTGGAAGCAAGGGCCCAAGCAAGGAGGAGTGCAGACGGCCTGGAAGCATGAGGTCGATCGCCTTGCGGCTGGACTGACAGCCAGGTGCGAACCTGCACCTAAAACCTCCCAGGTGACTGGAACCTGTTTTTGGACGGTTTTGTCTCATGATTTCGGATGTGTGTGATTTAACACCAAGAGACTGTTTATTGTTTATGTTGTGCAAGTGTGAATAAAACACTGATTATTGCACCTTCTGGACTCCCTTTTGCCTCTGTACTGCACCCGCACCGCTATCTACCAGAGCGACTCCCCACAAATTATATATATATATATATATATTTTTTTTTTTTTAAAGTCTCATATTCCACTAACTTGTGACAAAAAATAACATTTTACATGAACTCACCATACCCCTCACGGAATACCTTGGGGTAAAATGGGGTCACATGTGAGGCGTTTGTACTGCCCTGGCATTTGAGGGTCTCCGCAATCATTACACGTATGGCCAGCATTAGGAGTTTCTGCGATTCTCCTTATATTGAGCATACGGGTAATGAGATTTTTTTTTTCCGTTCAGCCTCTGGGCTGAAAAAAGAAAAAAAATGAATGGCACAGATTTTTTCATTCGCAACGATCAATGTGGATGAAAAAATCTCTGCCAAAATCAGTGACTGCGGTGCGGTGGGCTGGGCGCTAGCTACCTAACAAGTAGCTAACTAACTGGCGGTGATAAGGGACCCTTATGCCCCATTCACACGTCCGCAATTCTGTATGCGGAACGGAATTGCGGACCCATTCATTTCTATGGGGACAAACTTTGACCCGCTAGGATCCGGAATTGCGGATCTGCACTTCCAGGTCTGCACTTCCGTTCCGCAAAAATATAGAACATGTCCTATCCTTGTCCGCAATTGTGGATAAGAAAAGGTATTTTCTATATAGTTCTGGCAATGCGGAAAGCACATTGGCGTTGTCCGTGTTTTGCGGATCCGCAAAACACATATGGACATGTGAATGGAGACTTACAGGGGGGGGGGTGATCAGTGACAGGGGGGGTGATCAGGGAGTCTATATGGGGTGATCAGGGGTTAACAAGGGGTTAATAAGTGACAGGGGGGGGGTAGTATGGTGCTTGGTGCTACTTTACAGAGTTACCTGGTCCTCTGGTGGTCGATCCCAGCAAATGGGACCACCAGAGGACCAGGTAGCAGGTATATCAGACGCTGTTAACAAAACAGCGTCTGATATACCGCTTTGATGCGATTTAATTCGCATCTACAGCCTGCCAGCGATTGATCATCACTGGCAGGCTGTAGTATCACTGCCGAGCTATGCACTCCTGACCCATTCATTTCAATGGGTCTGTGTACATGAGCGTTTTTTTTCACGCATCACTTGTGCGCTGCGTGAAAATCGCAGCATGTTCTATATTCTGCGTTTTTCACGCAGCCCTAGCTCCATAGAAGTGAATGGTGCTGCGTGAAAAACGCATTGCATCCGCAAGCAAGTACGGGTGCATTGCGTTTTTCACTGATGGTTGCTAGGAGAGGTTGTTTGTAAACCTTCAGTTTTTTATCACGCGCGTGAAAAACGCATCAAAACGCTTTGCACTCGTGCGGAAAAAAAACTGAACAACTGAACACAATCGCAGGCAAAACTGAATGGCGTTGCCTGTGAAATCGCACAGTTTTCACTGAACGCATCCGCAACGCATCAGGACCTAATCCGGACACGCTCGTGTGAAAGAGGCCTAAAGAATCCTCTTCTATGTTTGTGTACAAACCTTCTTAAAAAAAAAATTTAAAATAGGGAAAAAAAGAAAAGTAGACATATTACGTATCGACGTTTCCGTAAGAACCTGCTCTATAAAAATCCTACATGAACTAACCCCTCAGGTGAACACCGTAAAAAAAAGATAAAATAAAAACGGTGTCAAAAAAGCAATTTTTTGTCACCTTCATCACAAAAAGTGTAATAGCAAGTGATCAAAAAGTCATATGCACCCCAAAATATTGCACTCTACCAGACAATCGCCCAAAAAAAAAAAAAAAAAAAAAATCTATGGCTCTCAGACTATAGACACTAAAACATGATTTTTTGTTTCAAAAATGATATTGTTGTGTAAAAAAATAAGTTGAAAATAGTGCCAATCAAACCATCATCTCATACTGAAAAAAAAATCCCCCATATAAGACAGTCGCCTAAAAAATAAAAATAAAACTATGGCTTTCAGAATATACTTTCAAAAAATACTTTATTATGTAAAACTGAAAGAAACAAACAAAAAAGTAGTCATATTTGGTATTGTCGTGTTCGTAAGAACCTGCTGTATAAAAATATCACATGACCTAACCCCTCATGTGAACAACGTAAAAAAAAGTGTGTAAAAAAAAGCATTTTTTGACACCTTACATCACAAAAAGTGTAATACCAAGCGATCAAAAAGTCATACGCACCCCAAAATAGTACCATTCAAACGGTCATCTCATATCGCAAAAATATGTGATTACACTTACCGGTAATCGTTTTTCCTTGAGCCTATGACAGCACCCATGGATAGCATCCGCCCCTTTCCTCAGGACAGGAAACAGGAAGCACAGACTCTTTAAAAGGGAAGTACAACCCCCATCATGCCAGTCCTATTCCAAGAACTAAGGAAACAAAAAGACTACACAAAAGATATAACTTATCTAGAATACATCCATTTTTATTTTTTTATTTTTTTTTAAATATGAATAACCTGAGTATCATACTCCTTTTGTTATCAGAACCCATATATACATCTCTTTTTTTTCTTTTTTCGGGAGGGTATTAGGCGGGTGCTGTCATAGGCTCAAGGAAAAACGATTACCGGTAAGTGTAATCACATATTTCCCCCATCGCCTATGACAGCACCCATGGATATCTAGGCGAGATTATCTAGGGTGGGACAACAGCTTGGAGGACCTTACGCCCAAACCTTCCTGGGACGGAAGCTGCAGTCTATAGTGTCTAAAGAAGGTATGTTGAGAACTCCAAGTAGCAGCTCTGCAAATCTGGTCAATGGTAGCTGAAGCCCTTTCTGCCCAGGATGTGGACACCGCCCTAGTTGAGTGTGCCCCAAACCCGGTAGAAGGAGGAATCCCTTTTGATGAATATGCAAGATTAATTGCTTGTTTAATATATCTAGCAATAGACTGAGAGGAAGCTGGGGAACCCTTTTTCTGCCCCTGAAAGGAAATTATAAGCTTAGAGGACGACCTCCAGTCCCGGGTGGCAGCAAGGTACTGAATTAAGCATCTCCTAACGTCAAGACAATGGAATTCCCTTTTTCTTCTGATTCTTTGGAGAAGAGCAAAAGGAAGGCAGGACCACATCTTGTGAACGATGGAAGGAAGACGAAACCTTTGGAAGGAAGGAAGGGTCAGGAGACAAAATAACTCTATCATCTAAAATGTTAAGATATGGTTTTTCTATTGAGAAGGCCGAAATCTCACTCACTCTCCTAGCAGATGTAATGGCTAGTAAGAAAGCTAGTTTATAGGTTAAGATACTTATTTGTATAGCTTCAATAGGTTCAAAGGGATCACCAGTTAAGGCAGACAACACTAGATTTAAGTCCCAGGGAGGCACTCTAGACTTCTGGACTGGAGCAAGTTTTGAAACAGCAGTGACAAACCTCTTTATCCAGGGGTGGTCTGCTAGCTTATACTCAAAGAGAGCGCTCAAGGCTGAGATTTGGACCTTCAAGGTACTAGGCCTGAGTTTTTTATTCCACCCTTCCTGGAGGAAACTAAGGACCATCGGGATCTCTGGGGGATCTAGGACATTAACCGGCTTATCTGCAAATCTAAGGAAGGCCCTCCAGATCCTTAAATAAATTTTAGACGTGACAGCCTTTCTACTAGCTAAAAGGGTATTTATTACATCTCCTGAAAGACCCCTCATTTCTAAGATCTGCCTTTCAACAGCCAGGCAGTTAGATGCAGGTTCTCTACCAGTGGATGGAGAACAGGACCCTGCGCTAGAAGGCCCGGGAAGACAGGAAGTACCCAGGGGTCTGCTACCGACATCTTCCTTAGCCAGGAAAACCAGACCCTCCTGGGCCAAAACGGGGCAATGGTAATTACTAGAGCCCTCTCTTCCCGAATCTTCTTTAGGACTCTCGGGAGTAATTTTATGGGAGGGAAGGCATATAGAAGGCCTACTTCCCATGATTGGGCCAATGCATCTACCGCTGTGGGTTGCTCCGACGGAGATAGGGAGAAGAACTTTCTCACTTTTCTGTTGTTTCTTGTGGCAAAGAGGTCCACCACCGGGAGACCCCATAGGGCTACAATGTCGTTGAAGATTCCCTGATCTAGGGACCATTCCCTTGTTGAATTCGATGTCTGCTCAAAAATCTGCAGTCATATTCTCTGTCCCTTTCAAGTGTACTGCCTTGATGGATGGCAGGAATCTCTCTGCAAGCCCAAAAATCTCTCTGGCTAGAGACATCAGATCCGGAGATCTGGTCCCCCTGACGATTGATGTGAGCCACTGCCGTCATGTTGTCTGAATAAATCAAGATGTTTCTGCCTTTTATGAGATGGAGACTCTCCCTCAAGGCCATGAGAATAGCTAGAAGCTCCTTGAAGTTGTGAGACTTGGAGATTATTTCCTGACTCCACTGCCCCTGCAGAAGGGCCGAATCTACGTGGGCCCCCAACCCCAAGGACTTGCATCCGTAGTCAGGGTTAGGAAATCCTTCCTTGACCAAGGGACCCCCTTCTGAAGGTTGGAAGGAACAGTCCACCATTCTAGATCCCTTAGTGTTTGTGGTGACAGGCAAAAGGGAGAATCTAGAGATTGGGGATCTCTGTCCCAAAATTCCAGGATCTGTAACTGTAGAGACCTTGAGTGGAAGTGAGCCCATTCCACCCCGGGATTGCGGCTGTCATCAGACCCAGAACGGACATAGCCTCTCTTAAGGAGATGGAACAGCGAGTTATTATGCTCCGCACCCTGGAGATTAGAAGGGATACTTTCTGTAGAGGAAGGGAACATAACTGTTTCTGGGAGTCCAGGGATAGCCCCAGAAAGGTGCATAACTGACTTGGTATCAGACTGGACTTCTGGAGATTTAACTCCCAACCCAGTTTTTCTAGGACCTCCCTGAACCAAGAGATCTGACTGACTAATTGGTCTGGGTTCTGAGAGAGAAGGAGAAAGTCGTCCAAATAAGGGATGACAACCAAATCCTTCTCTCTCAGATGGGCCATCATTTCTGCCACTATCTTCGTGAATAGTCTGGGTGCCTGGGATAACCCAAACGGTAAGGCCTGAAATTGAACATGAAGGACTCTGTCTGGAAACTGAACCGCTACTCTCAAGAACCTTTGGTGACTTGGATGGATAGGTACATGATAATAAGCGTCCCTGAGGTCCAGGGTTGCCATGTAGCAGTCTGGGAACAGATTTGGAATAACTGAACTGATGGTCTCCATGCGAAATTTCTCGTACACCAAAAATTTGTTGAGAATCTTCAGATTTATTATAGTACGGTAGGTGCCGTTCGGCTTTTTACCAGAAATAGCGTAGAGTAAAAGCCCCTCCCCCTTTCCTGAACTGGAACTTCCCTCAGAACATTCTTTCTTAGTAAATCTGAAACTTCGAGAAGCAAAGCATCCAGCTTCTCTGGGCTGGAGCGAAAGTCCGTCACGGCAAACTTTTCTGGAGGAGTCCTCAGGAAGTTTAGAAGATATCCTTCTGATATGATTGAAAGAATCCAGGGGCTGTTTGAGATCTTCCGCCATTGTTCTATGAAGAGGGTGAGCTGGCCTCCTACCGGGAATCTGGCGTCATTGCTGAGGCTTCTTTGAGGCCTCTCCACCTGAAAAAAGAAACCCTTTACTCCTTTTATTTGCATTGTTGGCCTGTCTGGGAGCCTCCCTCCTTTTGTAATTGAACCTGTTTGTCTGAGAACAGAAGGGTCTTTTTTGGGGCTGCTGGTTTGTAGATGGGAAGTCCTTTTTTCTGTCTGAGGCCTTTTCTAGTAGATCGTCTAATGTGGGCCCAAAGAGGAATTCACCCTGACAGGGAATGGCACATAATTTTGCCTTTGAAACCGAATCCCCTTTCCAATCTTTAAGCCAAATAGCCCTTCGGGCAGAATTGGAAAGGGCAGCGGCTCTAGCTGACAGCTTTAAAGAATCAACAGAAGCGTCTGCTAGAAAGTCAACAGCACTGTAGAGGGTAGGAAAGGAAGCCAGTAATTCCTCCCTAGGAGTCCCCTTCTTAATCTGTTCTTCTAATTCACTCATCCATACTTTAAGAGATCTGGCTACCGAGGTAGCAGCTATGGCGGGTCTAAATGAGCTGGCCGTAGCCTCCCAATTTTTCTTCAAGTAGACCTCAGCCCTCCTGTCCATTGGGTCTTCAAGTATCCCTGAATCATCGAACGGAAGGGCTGATTTCTTAGAGATTTTTGCGACTGGGGCGTCGAGCTTTGGCGCCCTGTCCCAATCCGCTGTAGCCTTCTCTTCAAAGGGGTATTTCCGTTTAAGGGCTGAAGGTACAAAAAATTTTCTATCTGGCTTACTCCATTCATTTTTGATTACAGAGGTCACGTTCTCATGGACATCAAAGCATTTGACTTTCCTAGGACCCAGGCCTTCAAACATCGTATCCCTCATGGACTGTGGTTCGGACTGGTCCTCCAGACCCATGGTCGCCCTAACAATCCGGACTAGAGCATTTATGTTCTCTGACTGGAACAGAGGCTTCCCCGCCAATTGTTCCTCTTGTGAATGATCTGAGGATGGTAGTTCTTCTTCCTCCTCTAACCCCGACAATAGCTCTTGATCACTTGAAAGGGGGATGGAGGGAGCAGCAGAAAAACTGGGCCGATTTTCAAGCAGGACATTCATGGATTCTTTAACCGACTCCTTAACCTCGTCCTTAATTATCTGTCTTAGGCTTGACAAGAGAGAAGGGGCCACATCCTCCAATAATTTACCAACGCAAGCTTGGCAGGCAGGTTTTTCCGCAACCGGACGGTAGCTTTCTTTTACAAATTGCGCAGCCCCTGTCCTTGGCTCTTGACCCCCTTCTCTCTTTGGCAGTCTAGGTACATAAGACAGAGCTCCTATGAGCATTAACATGCACAAGAGAAAAAAATATTGTGGGGTATTCACCCCTCTTACCCCCACCAGTACCAAGGGTTCGTTGGTGGTGTCAGTGGGTTCAACGAGCTGAATGGACTCCATTTTCTGCTGATTTCCTTCCATGGAGGTCGCTGCAGGCAAACACACCAGCCTGCAGCCCGAGCTGGCTGAATATGAACTCTGCCGGGCACGTACCGGCACCCGACCCTTCCGGTCTTAGGCATGCCTCCTCCCACTGCCCCAACCGGAAAAGGCCTCAGCGCCGTCAGATGACGTCAGCGCTACCCGGCCCACCGGAAGTGACGATGCCGCGCACCCGCGCGAACGCCGACTCTCAGCCGAACATACGGCACGGCCGCAGAGGTTCGCCGTACAGGGGAACCCGAAAGTAACCCCGACGGGGGAGGGACCGGAGCGAAGGGGAGTCCAGGGATCCAGGCTTTAGCAGCGGCTTCCACGGAAGACTTACCCGTGTGAGGAGGGCCTACCTGAGCGGCGTAACAACCAGGGGCTCCCGCAGCTCATCCAAGAGCACTGTGCATTCCACCCTGTCCCTTGGGACAGGAAACAGAACTGGCATGATGGGGGTTGTACTTCCCTTTTAAAGAGTCTGTGCTTCCTGTTTCCTGTCCTGAGGAGAGGGGCGGATGCTATCCATGGGTGCTGTCATAGGCAAGGGGGGAAAATGAGACCCTACCCAAGACAATCTCCCCAAAAATAAAAAAAACTATTTCTCTCAGAATATGCAGACACTAAAACAACCGAAGAAAGTATACATATTTGGTATTGTCGCGTCCGTAACAACCTGCTCTATACAAATACCACATGATCTAACATGTCAGATGAACATTGTAAATAACAAAATAAAAACAGTGTCACGGCGGGAAGTGGGGAAAGCCCCCCACCGTGCAATGTCCGCGGCCGCTGGGCCAAACAAGGGCTAAAAGCAGGGACAAGGGAACCGCTAATCTAGCACGTCCCTAACGCTGGCCCTGGTCTCCTACGTGTATGGGCCGACCCCAAGGGTGGGAGGGCCCATACGACAGGAACCTAAAGCCCTGGACATCCCTGCTTGACCCTGGATCTAACAGGGTAGAGACCACCTGCTCACCCAGGGACACGGATGAGCAGGAGTCTCCCGAGGCCCCTCTGCAGCCGGGACCCTGACAGTGTGAACCCCAGTACCGCAGGAGAGCATACAACCAAACACTCTTACCTGTCGCACCACAGAAGATAAAGCGGATCCAAGAACTCCCGACCTCCCATGCGGACAACTGACGCATGCGGATGGATCCCAAAGTGGCAGCACACCATCAGGTAGGTACCACACCCCTCCGGGCGGGCAAGCCCCTTCCGGAGCGTCATACCGTGTCAACAAACACCAAACATACCCACACCATACTACAGCAACCAGGTGGGGAAGGGATACACAGACACTCACCAGGGAAGGAACAACATAGCAAACAATATAACAAATAAGGGTGGCTCACGCAGACATCAAGGTGGAAACATACAGCCAAATTCCAGCCATGCTCACACCATGACTGGACAAACAAGACTCACCTTCAGGCTCCACACACTGACACTTAAGGAGGCCTGAGGACACACCCACCATACAAAGCAGCCACACCTTAACCCCGTGCACACCAAACGGGGGAAGAGCACAAATATAAACACACGTTGCCAAAGGCAACCACATGTGTTGACAGCGAGCCGCCTAGCACCAAACTCAGGCTGCTCCACTGCCAACAACACAACGGGAAAACCAGACACGCATGCAGAAACAACCGAGTTGCAGGCGGCAACCGCACGTGAGGCCACTACGTAATAGCCCACCATGTGCGGCAACCAGAAACCTAGCCGCTGGAAACCACATGCGGGGCAACGAGTCACGACCATACACATGGTCGTGACAAACCGTGCCAAAACAGCAATTTTTTGTCACCTTGCCTCACAAAAAGTGTAATATAGAGCAACCAAAAATCATATCTATCCTAAAATAGTACCAACAAAACTGCCATATTATCCCGTAGCTTCCAAAATGGGGTCACTTTTTTAAGTTTCTACTCTAGGGGTGCATCAGGGAGTCTTCAAATGTGACATGGCACCTTAAAATTATCCCAGTGAAATCTGCCTTCCAAAAACCATTTGGCATTCCTTTCCTTTTGTGCCCTACCGTGTGCCCATATAGCAGTTTACAACCACATATGGGGCGTTTCTGTAAACTACAGAATCAGGGCAATAAATATTAAGTTTTATTTGGTTATTAACCCTTGCTTTGTTACTGAAAAAAATTGATTAAAGTGGAAAATCTGTCAAAAAAGTGAAATTCTGAAATGTCATCTCCATTTTCCATTAATTCTTGTGGAACAGCTAAAGGGTTAACAAAGTTTGTAAAATCAGTTTTGAATACCTTGAGGGGTGTAGTTTCTAAAATGGTGTCACTTTTTTGGTGTTTTTACTCTAGGGGTGCATCAGGGGGTCCTCAAATGTGACATGGCAACTTCAAATTATCCCAGTGAAATCTGCCTTCCAAAAATCATATGGCGTTCCTTTCCTTCTGCGCACTGCCATGTGCCCATATAGCAGTTTACAACTACATTTGGGGTGTTTCTGTAAGCTACAGAACCAGCACAATAAATATTGAGTTTTATATTCTTGTGGAACACCTAAAGGGTTAACAACATTTGTAAAATCAGTTTTTAATACCTTCTGGGGTGTAGTTTCTAAAATGGAGTGATTTTGGGGTGGTTTCTATTATGTAAGCCTCACAAAGTGATTTAAAAAGTGGGTTTTGGAAATTTTCTGAAAAATTTCAAGATTTGCTTCTAAACTTCTAAGGTCCCTTTCACACGGGCGAGAATTCCGCACGGGTGCAATGCGTGAGGTTGTCAGGGATCAGAGAGGAAGGAAAGAGGGTGCACTCTGACTCCACCCTCAACCCCTGTCCCTGCCTACTTACACTACCCGCCCTAGGCGACGGGGCGTAACTGGGCGACGGTCCCTTACTTAACGTAAGTGCACAGAGGAAAGATAAGAAGGGTCAACAAGCCAAAGGTCAGAACCAGGAGAAGCGGGCCGTACAAATGGAACGAGCAAAAGCAAGGTTAACAGTCAAAGCCGAGGTCAATCCAGGAAAGCAAATACGTACAAAGGATGAGACGAAGTCGAGGTCAAAGAACGAGCCGAGGTCACAAGGTCAGGAGGTCAATCAGATAAGCAGCTGCAGACTAGAACCAAAGGACAAAGAAGCTCCAATAGACCAGTATCACAGGCAACCTGTGGCCAGCAGGTTGCCTGTATTTATAGTGGGGAGTGAGGGTCATGTGACGTGGCCAGCGTCACATGACCGACAGACAGATAAGCGAGCACCGAGTGATCAGCTCGGTGCTCAAGGCAGACCTAGGAGCAGGGAGCCTCCCAGCTAGCAAAGCTGCCCTGGGAACAAGGCTGAACACAGATCCTTGCTCCAGAAGTTAAGCAGCAGGTCTACGGCGCCTCGTTACAGAGGTGTAGTGATGAGCGAGCATGCTCGGCCGAGTATTGGTTCGGTTCGAGCATCGCTATGCTCGGCTTTACTCGGCCGAGCACCACATGTATTTGTCGCATTGCTCGAGTCTCATCCCCACATGTTTGGCGCCTTCTAAGCAGCCAATCAAGGTCCAGCTAAGTAGGTAATTCTCCTCAGTGTAAGGCCTTAGCAATGTTAGCTGTGAGCCTTACACTGATTGGCTGGTCGGAACACGTGACACCATTTCATATAGGAGCTGAGGTCCGGCGCTCGGCTCATTCAGCGTCAGGGAGAGCAGTAGACAGGGACAGATGGCATTTTGCTCTAAACTTACTGATTTCACTCTAAAAACCTTATTGAAAGACCTAACAGTCCTAAGGACTAGAGTGTGTGTTTGACAGCAGTGCAGCACCTTTTTTTTTTAAGAAGGGGATTAATTAAGCACTATCAGGGACAGGCGTCACCAGGAAGGGACAGATAAGTGCAGGGCTTGAAAATCGCTTTGATAACTTCTAAAAGACAGAAAGATTTCCGATTAGTGACATCAACAATACGCCATCATTAAGCAGTGTGGGCAGATATTATCAAAGGGGCATATTCACTACAGTGTCCCTTGGTACTGACATATACACTGCACCAGGGCTTTTTTTTGTGGCGGAACGCACCGGAACGCACCGGAACGGTGTTCCGCCACCTACCATGCTGACATTTTGACATCGCAGCTTGCGATGCTCCAGCAGGGAGGGACTGGGAGGAGGAGCGTTCACTGTGCTCCGGCCCCGCCGCTCCAGTACAGTTATAAAATGTGTAATTCAATTAATAATGATTCATGCTGCCCCCTCTGTAGTATAACATTCAATATGTCCTACACTCACAGGGCTACTGTTATATCGTAATGCAGGCCTGCCGAGCAGACGAGTGGCAGCTTGACTGACTAACGTCACATGCCTGCGCCGCCTTCTTCATTCATAAAGTAGGCCGGGCAAGCACGTGACGTCAGTCAGTCACGCTGCCGCTCGTCTGTCCGGCAGGCCTGCATTACGTTATAACAGTAGCCCTGTGAGTAGG
Source organism: Bufotes viridis (assembly GCA_033119425.1). Classification (NCBI taxonomy): domain Eukaryota; kingdom Metazoa; phylum Chordata; class Amphibia; order Anura; family Bufonidae; genus Bufotes; species Bufotes viridis. The sequence continues at coordinate 80,096,848 of CM065596.1, forward strand.
ATAAATTGAATGCAGTGGCGTAACTACAGGGGAAGCAGGGGAAGCGGCTGCTTCGGGGCCCGGGCTGACAAGGGGCCCGGGCGCCTGGCAGCATAACATCAAGGAGTTAATAATTAATAAAGTTCCTCAGGCCAGCCCGGGCCCCTTGCAGTGTCGGCCTGTCCATCATCTGAGTCTTACTTAGCCCCCCCCCGGGGCCCCCCCCCCCGAGTCCCCGCCCCCGGAATAAGTCCAACTGCTGACCTGAGCAGCAGGCGGGAGAAACAGGCAAGAGATGAGCAGCAGAGCAGCACCCGCACATCAGTCACTATGCCAGGCTTCAGGTATGTGAAGAATGTGATGATGTGTCTGTGCTCTCTGCGCTGCCTGTGTGCCCCCTGTCAGCTTGTGCTGCCGCTGCTCCATTCACCTGTCCTGACTCTCACACAGTCAGTTGAGAGTTCAGAGTTGATATGGTTTTCTAACAAAGTTTGCCTGGCCAGAAACACCCCCCCCCCCATGGAACCTTCCACCAGCTAGCTCTCCCCATGGCCCCTGTCTGCACCCCCCCTGGCCCTTATCTGTGCCCCACCCTGGCCCCTGTCTGTGCCTCCCTGGCCCCTGTCTGCACCCCTCTGGCCCTTATCTGTGCCCCCCCCAGCCTTTGTCTGTGCCCCTCTGGCCCTTATCTGTGCCCCCCAGCCTTTGTCTGTGCCCCTGGCCCCTGTCTGCACCCCCCAGCCTTTGTCTGTGCCCCTGGCCCCTGTCTGTGCCCCTCTGGCCCTTATATGTGCCCCCCAGCCTTTGTCTGTGCCCCTGGCTGCGCCTCCCTGGCCCTCGTCTCTGCCCCCTTGGTCCCTGTGTGTGCCCCGTGGCCCTTATCTGTGCCCACCCCTGGCTGTGCTTCCCTGGCCCTTGTCTCTGCCCCCTTGGCCCCTGCGTGTGTCCTCCCTGGCCCTTATCTGTGCCCCCGTGCCCCTGTCTGTTCCTCCCTGGCCCCTGTCTGCACTCCCCTGGTCCTTTTCTGTGCCCCCCCAGGCTTTGTCTGTGCACCTGGCCCCTGTCTGTGCCCCTCTGGCCTCTGTCTGCGCCTCCCTTGCCCCTGTCTGCACCTCTGGGCCTGGCCCTTATCTGGTCTCACCCTGGCACCTGTTTGTGCCTCCCTGGCCCTTGTCTCTGTCCCGTTGTCCCCTGTGTGCGCCAACATGGCTTTTTCAGTGCCCCTCTGGCCTCCGTCTGCGCCTCCCTTTCCCCTGTCTGCACCTCTGGGACCTGGCCCTTATCTGGGCTCACCCTTGGGCCTGTTTGTGCCTCACTGGCCCTTGTCTCTGCCCCCTTGGCCCTGTGTGCACCACCCTGGCCCTTTCTGTGCCCCACGGCCCCTGTCTGCACCTCCCTGGGCCCTGTCTGCACCCTGGGCCCTGGCCCTTATCTGTGCCCCCACTGGCTGTGAAGCACGGGGGGCCTCATACAAAAATTTGCTGTGGGGCCCAGTCACTTGTAGTTACGCCCCTGATTGAATGTTATACTACAGAGGGGGCAGCATGAATCATTATTAATTGTATTACACATTTTTTTTATTGTACTGGAGCGGCAATGGGGGGTCTGTGGATGTCACTGTTATAGGATGGGGGGTCTGTGGATGACACTGTTAAGGGGTGTGGGTGGGGGGGTCTGTGGATGCCACTCTTATGGGGTGGGGGGGGGTCTGTGGATGGCACTGTTATAGGATGGGGGATCTGTGGATGCCATCCACAGATCCCCCATAACAGTGCCATCCACAGATCCTCCACCCCATAACAGTGCCATCCCCAGATCCCCCATTAACAGTGCCATCCCCAGATCCCCCATTAACAGTGCCATCCCCATATGGGGGGGTTTCTTTGCTGGGCTGGACTTTTATAGCCCCCCCAAATTTTACTTGCATCCCTGTTCTCTAAAGGGGCGGTTTTAGGGGGCGGTCCTAGGGGTGGGAAGGGGCGTGGCCAGGGGAGGGGGGGGGTGAGTTCCACCACCTTTTCTCTGAGAAAAAAAGCCCTGCACTGCACCATCATAAAGCAGTGTGTTGGGCAGACATTATTAAAAGGGACTTATTCACTACAGTGTGCCCGGTACTGAGATATACACTGCACCACTATAAAACAGTGTGTTAGGCAGACATTATTAAAAGGTACTTATTCACTACAGTGTTCCTGCTACTGAGATATACATTGTACCATCAGAGAAATTATTTGTTCCGGGAAAATTAACCTAACTTGTGCGTTTAATCTGCAACCGTTATATTAATTACTCCAGCAGACAGTGATTTATATTTTGCCCATAGTTAACAAGTTTTGGGCACATCTGTGTGTGCGTTTAGGCCACAACCGTATATACAGTATTGCAGCAGAGAATACATTTTATTTGGGACAAATTTGTATCCAATATAGAACTACATCCAAATAAAGTGTGTATTGTCAAAATTACATTAACTCTGGCCTAGTGCAGTGTCGAAAAATTTTATTTCTCTGTTTGCTGTTAATTACAGCCAACAAATAGTGTGTACAGTAAAAAATTACATTATCTCTGGCCTAGTGTAGTGCCGAAAAATTGTATTTCTCTGTCTCCTGTTCATTACAGCCAGCAAATACAGTGTGTACAGTAAAAATTACATTATCTCTGGCCTAGTGTGTTGCCGAAAAATTGTATTTCTCTGTCTCCTGTTCATTACAGAAAGCAAATACAGTGTGTACTGTAAAAATTACATTATCTGTGGCCTACTGTAGTGCCGAAAATTTGTATTTCTCTTTCTCATGTACATTACAGCAAAGCAACTACAGTGTGTACTGTAAAAATTATAATATCTCTGGGCTAGTGTAGTGCCAAAAATCTGTACTTTTCTGTATTCAGTACATTACAGCAAGCCAATACAGTGTTTACTGTAAAAATGTACATTATCTGTGGCCTACTGTGGTGCCTAAAATTTGTATTTCTCTGTCTCATGTACATTACAGCAAGTCAAATATAGTGTGTACTGTAAAAGTGTACATTATCTCTGGCCTACTGTAGTGTCGAAAACTTGTATTTCTCTGTCTCCATGTACATTACAGCAAGTCAAATACAGTGGGTACTGTAAAATATTTACATTATCTCTGTGGCTTAGTGTGGTGCCGAAAACTTGTATTTCTCTGTCTCCAGTACATTACAGCAAGGCAATACAGTGTGTACTGTAAAAATTTCATTATCTCTGGGCTAGCGTAGTGGCAAAAAATTTTTTTTTCTGTATTCAGTACATTACAGCAAACCAATACAGTGTTTACTTTAAAAATTTAATTATCTGTGGCCTACTGTACTGCCGAAAATTTGTATTTCTCTGTCTCCTGTACATTACAGCAAGTAAATACAGTGTGTACTGTAAAAAATTCTTTATCTGTGGCCTACTGTAGTGCCAAAAATTTGTATTTCTCTGTCTCTAGTACATTACAGCAAGTCAATACAATGGGTACTGTAAAAAATGTAATTATCTCTGGGCTAGTGTAGTGCTGAAAATCTGTATTTTTCTGTATCCAGTACTGTCCTGTATCAGAAAACTGTGTCTTTAGCGGAGAGTAAAACAATCTGCACCACATCTACAGACAAAACCATTAATATGAAGAAGGCGAGCACAAAGGTAAGGGGAAGTGGGTGTGATGATGATGGTGCAAGCAGAGGCCGTGGCCCTGGGCGTGACACTGATGGTGCAAGCAGAGGCCGTGGCCATGGGCGTGATGCTGATGGTGCAAGCAGAGGCCGTGGCCCGGGCGCAGTGAAACTGTGCCTGCTGCCATTGCTCCAGAAAAAAACTAAAAAATCCACCTTGCCTTGGATTCAGGTCCAAGTTAGCTGGACGGCGCAGGACAACACTGTCCAAGTCGGACCAGTGCGAACAGGTGGTCGGTTGGATTTCAGAAGATATTGCTTCCAGTTGGTTAAGCACAACCCTCTCTTTCACGAAGTCCAGTCACTGTAGCCAAGAGTCTGGTCAACCGAATCCTCAGTCTGATCCTCCTTCCTCCCACCATGTCGCATCTGGGCAAACAAGTGATCCCACGCTCAGATATTACTATGACCACTTTTCATCTCCAGTACTTGGTTTGGCTCTCTCGCCAAGCACAACCTGATTCCCAACCCTGATTCCCAACCTTTTGAGCGTTCAGAGTCTCAAGAAGATGACGGTGGTGAGCTGTATTCATTTGTTCATGAGGTGGATGATGATGAGACACAGTTGCCAATCACTGAGGTGGTGGTTAGGTCTAGTCAGGAGGGTGAGCAGAGTGAGGAAGTGGAAGAGGAGGTGGTGGACGATGAGGTCACTGACCCAACATGGTTAGGTGAAAAGCCGAGCGAGGACAGAGGGGGAGGAATCCGTAGCACTGCAACAGTCTGGAAGAGGCAGTGGGGTGGCAAAAGGGAGACGTCGGCCCACACCAAACAGGCCCACAACCGTTACACAGAGTACCCGCGTGCATAAATCTACCTTGCCAAGGGGTAGGTGTTCCACAGTATGGCTTTTTTTGAGGAAAGGGCAGATGACATAAGAGTGGTAGTTTGCAACCTGTGCTGTACCAAAATGAGCCGGGGTGTGAACACTAGCAACCTCACCATCACCAGCATGATCCGCCACATGGCATCCAAGCAGCCTAATAAGTGGGCCGAATGCCTGGGTCCACACTCTGTGTCTGAGGGTCCCACCTCTGCCTCCACTTCCCCTGTGTTACGCACTGCTGGCCAATCCCCTGTTGAAGGTGCAGGCCCGGATGCCCCACGCCCTGCACCTGGACCTTCGCATGAACCGTCAGCAACAACATCCACTTCCCTGTCCTAGCGCAGCATCCAAATGTCAATAGCAGAGGCATTTGAACGCAAGTGCAAATACCCACACATCCACCCACAGGCCATATCACTGAATGCGCAACTTTCGAAATGACTGGCCCTTGAAATGTTGCCATTTAGGCTTGTGGACACTGAGGCCTTCCGCAGCCTGATGTCGGCGGCCGTCCCTCGGTACGCAGTCCCCAGCTGCCACTATTTTTCACGGTGTGCCGTGCCCGCCTTACACCAGCATGTGTCCCAGAACATCACCCGTGCCCTGACCAACGCACTTACTGAGAAGGTCCACCTCATCACGGACAAATGCTGGTGGCTAGGGACGCTATAATTCCCTTACCGCGCACTGGGTAAATGTTGTGAAAGCCGGGAGTGAGTCGGACCCTGGGATGGCACAGGTGCTACCCACACCCAGGATTGCAGGCCCCATGTCCATCAGGGTCTCCGCCAGCAGCTGTGTTACTGGCTCCAACCCCCAATTCTCCTCCTCCGCTTCCACCTCCAACAGCAGTCAGCCATCACTCGCTAGCTGAAAGCAGTGTAGCAGTGCTGTGGGTCAGCGTCAACAGGTTGTGCTGAAGCTGGTCTGCTTAAGGGATACTGGCAGGGTATAAGGGACCAGACCGAGCTGTGGGTCTCGCTACTCAACCTACAAACAGGCATGGTTGTGTCCGACAATGGCCGTAACTTGGTGGCGGCTTTGGAGCTCGGCAATCTGACACACATTCCATGCCTAGCCCACGTCTTAAACTTAGTGGTTCAGCGGTTTATCAAAACCTACCCCAATTTGCAGGAGCTACTAGTGAAGGCGTGCCGCTTGTGTCCTCATTCCGCAAGTCGTCCACAGCTTCGGCCGGTCTGTCAACGCTGCAGCAGCCCTAGCGGCTTCCAGCTCACCGACTGTTGTGCGACGTGAGCACGCGGTGGAACTTTACTTTCTACATGTTGGCCAGGCTTTGTGAGCAGCAGAGGGCAGTTGTGGAATACCAGCTGCAACTTGGTCATCGCGTTTCCAGTCAACTGCCACTATTCACAAGCGAGGAGTGGGCATTGATGTCAGACCTATGTGAGGTTTTAAAAAACTTTGATGAATCCACACAGATGGTTAGTGATGATAACGCTATTATCAGTGTAACCATCCCACTGCTGTGTCTACTCAAACGATCGCTGCTCACAATTAAGGAGGATGCTTTGAATGTGGCAGACGAGGTAATGGGGGAGGAGATGACACAGGGTGATAGCTAGACCTCCCCCAGTTTGTCTTCTCAGCGCAAATTGGGCCATGAAGAGGAGGAGGAGCTGGAGACACTTGCCTCTGCTACAGAGGCTAGTACCCATGGAACTTTACTTCCATCTGTTCAGTATGGATGGGCAGAAGAGGAGGAGGAGGAGAATGAGGGTATGGAGTGTCATCCTGAAGTTGACATTGACGTCTTGCCCGTTGGTTCTCTGGAACACATGGCTGACTTCAGGTTAGGCTGCCTTTCCTGCTACCCTCGTACGTATTTTAGGTGACACAGATTACTGGGTGTTCACCCTTTTTGACCCCCGCTACAAAGAAAACTTCTTATCTCTGATGGTGGAGAGGACGAGTCAAACCGTGCAATACCAGAAGGTACTTGTTCACAGATTGTTCCAAAATTTTCCATCTGGCAATGCGACCGCCAGAGTCTGTACTTCCTTAGGCAACCGAAGAAGGGAGACAATGGGAACACACAGCAATTCTAAGAGAGGCAGGGCAACACTCTCCAAGTAATGTGACACGTTCATGACACCCCGCCAGCAACCTCACTCTGAAGTGTGGCCTAGTACTACAAGGAGGGAAAAGTTTAGGAAGATGGTGAAGGAATACATTGCAGACCGTGTCAGCGTCCTAAATGATGCCTCAGTGCCTTACAACTACTGGGTGTCCAAGCTGGAGACATGGCACGAGCTTGCACTACAAGCCTTGGAGATGCTGGCCTGCCCTGCCGCCAGCGTATTGTCTGAGAGTGTATTTAGTGCTTCTGGTGGCATTATATATAAGCGTATCCGCTTGTCCACTGACAATGCTGACAGGTTGACTCAGATAAAAATGAACAAGGCCTGGATTGCCCCTGACTTCTCCACTCCACCAGAGGAATACTGAGCTAATGAGGAACAAAAACGCAATTTAAATGTATGCTTTACAATGTACTCAATCCACAAGATTCAGATTTTTTTACCCCTTTCACCGCAAATAAAGTGTATATGTTTGATTCTTGTTTTCTTATCCGCCTCTTCGTCCAACTCCTCTTCCATATAGAATATATATGCCCTCACTACAATCTTTTGTAGGGTTCGCTAGGCTTCAAGCCCTCAACTCCAATGCTTTATACAGTCTGCTCACCTGTAGGCCATTACTGCAATGTTTTATGGGGTTCTCTAGGCTTCAGGCCCTCACCTCTAATGCTTTATACCGTCTGCTTACCTGCAGGCCATAACTGCAATGATTTATGGAGTTCGCTAGGTTTCAGGCCCTCACCTCCAATGCTTTAGACTGTCTGCTCACCTGTAGGGCATTACTGCAATGTTTTATGGGGTTCTCTAAGCATGGAATGCTCACCTGTAGCCTATCACTGCAATGTGTTATGGGGTTCTCTAGGCTTCAGGCCCTCACCTCCAATGCTTTATACCATCTGCTCACCTGTAGGCCATTACTGCAATAATTTATGGGGTTCGCTAGGCTTCAGACCCTCACCTCTAATGTTTTATACGGTCTGCTCACCTGTAGGCTATCACTGCAATGTTTTCTGGGGTTCGCTCACCTTCAGGCCCTCACTACAATTTTTTATTGCCCGTGCTCCAAATATTTTTGAGGGTCACCAGTAGGCCATCAATTATAATTTTTCAAGGGTGTGTATGAAGCCCTCCTTTATGTATAATAAAGGGTGTATTGGAGTGCCGGTTCCATGTAATTTTTGGCAGCACTTTCACTTAGTGCATAGGCGTTATGAGTCCAGCAGTGTACCTGAACAATTGTAGCACCATGTGAATGAGGCCCTCCTTTACATGATATACAGGGCCACCAATGGACAGAGAGAAGAGGAGGAGGAGGGGCTGAGGGTGCACTGGCCACCAATGGAAAGAGAGAAGAGGAGGAGGAGGAGGGCTGAGGGTGCACTGGCCACCAATGGACAGAGGAGGAGGGGCTGAGGGTGCACTGGCCACTATTGGACAGAGAGAAGAGGAGGAGGAGGGGCTGAGGGTGCACTGGCCACCAATGGACAGAGGAGGAGGGGCTGAGGGCGCACTGGCCACTATTGGACAGAGAGAAGAGGAGGAGGAGGGGCTGAGGGTGCACTGGCCACCAATGGACAGAGGAGGAGGGGCTGAGGGCGCACTGGCCACCAATGGACAGAAGAGGAGGGGCTGAGGGCGCACTGGCCACTATTGGACAGAGAGAAGAGGAGGAGGAGGGGCTGAGTGCGCACTGGCCACCAATGATAATAACGTTTCAGATATTACAAACACAGGCATAAGAAACACATTGCACAGGCCCTGCCTCTGACAGAGCGCTGCGATCCCCGGCAATGAACCCCTCAGGTGCGGCAGTATGTTCTATATTCTGCGTTTTTCACGCAACGCAGGTCCCATGGAAATGAATGGGGCTGCGTGAAAATCGCATACCATCTGCAAGCAAGAGTGGATGTGGTGCAATTTTAACGTATGGTTGCTAGGAGATGATAGGGATGAGCAACCGTATTCACTGTATAATTTTCCCTTATAACATGGTTATAAAGGTAAATAATAGCATTCTTAATACAGAATGCTTACTAAAATCCTTCCTTGGCAGGTCCTGAGTTAATTTTATTTTTAACCCTTAAATCAACATTTTAGTAAGTATCCTGTATTAAGAATGCTATTAATTTTGACCTTATAACCATGTTATAAGGGAAAATAATAAAATCTACACAATGTCTGTTGTGTACATTTGTTCAGTACCCAAACATTTTTTGGCCGTAGAAAAATCCGCAGCATGCTGCAGATTTTCCTCCGGCCAAAAATCTGGAGGACTTAACGCAATGCCGGATACGGAATTAATGCCCATTGAAGTGCATTCATCCGTAATTAAGCTAAACGTCGTTTCGGATCCGACGTTTAGCTGTGAGCATGCGCAGCAGCAGTTCCGATCGGGGCCCCAGTGTAAGCTGGGGCTCTGATCGGTTACCATGGCAGCCAGGACGCTACTGAAGTCCTGGCTGACATGGTAAGTACTCCGCAGCAGTGTACTTACCTGCGCTGCGGCCCCTGGGCGCTCCTTCATGACGTCACAGGTCTATGCGCCCCGGGTACCTGTGACATCATGAAGGAGCACCCGGCGGCCGCAGCGCAGTTAAGTACACTGCTGTGGAGTACTTACCATGTCAGCCAGGACTTCAGTAGCGTCCTGGCTGCCATGGTAACCGATCAGAGCCCCAGCTTACACTGGGGCCCCGATCGGAACTGCTGCTGCGCATGCTCACAGCTAAACGTCGGATCCGAAACGACGTTTAGCTTAATTACGGATGAATGCACTTCAATGGGCATTAATTCCGTATCCGGCATTGCGTTAAGTCCTCCAGATTTTTGGCCGGAGGAAAATCTGCAGCATGGTAACCTGAAGGCATTTCGAAGACTGATCAGGATCCTGATCAGTCTTTAAATGCTTTCAGGCGACTTGCGTTCTGACGGATCTGGCGGGCCTGAAGTGCCTGCCGGATCCTCAGAACGAAAGTTTGAAAGCATCCTAAGCCTTCTAATGTCCCCAAAAAATAAAATGACATTCACAAAATGATCCAAACATGAAGTAGACATATGGGGTATGTAAAGTAATAACTATTTTTTGGATTTATTACTATATTTTATAAAAGTAGAGAAATAGAAATTTGGAAATTTGCTAATTTTTCTAAATTATTGGTAAATTTGGAATTTTTTTTATAAATAAAAATGACATTTTTTGAATCAATTTTATCACTGTCATAAAAAACAATATGTGACGAGAAAATTATCTCAAAAAGGCCTGGATAAATAAAAGCTATTTAACCACTTCAGCCCCCCTAGCTTAAACACCCTTAATGACCAGGCCACTTTTTACAATTCCGCACTACACTACTTTCACCGTTTATTGCTCCGTCATACAACTTACCACCCAAATGAATTTTACCTCCTTTTCTTCTCACTAATAGAGCTTTCATTTGGTGGTATTTCATTGCTGCTGACATTTTTACTTTTTTTGCTATTAATCAAAAATTACAGAAATTTTTGCAAAAAAAATGACATTTTTCACTTTCTGTTGTAAAATTTTTCAAAAAAAACTACATTTCTATATAAATTTTTCTCTAAATTTATTGTTCTACATGTCTTTGATAAAAAAATCCAATAAGTGTATATTTATTGGTTTGGGTAAAAGTTATAGCGTTTACAAACTATGGTGCAAAAAAGTGAATTTCGGCATTTTGAAGCAGCTCTGACTTTCTGAGCACCTGTCATGTTTCTTCAGGTGCTAGAATGTCAGGATAGTATGAATATCCCCAAATGACACCATTTTAGAAAGAAGACACCCCAAAGTATTCGCGGAGGGGCTTGGTGAGTTCATGTATCATTTAATTTTTTCACAAGTTAGCGGAAATTGACACTTTCTGAGAAAAAAAAAAAAAAAAGTTTCAATTTCTGATAACTTCTGGCAAAAAAAAAAAAATCTCAGACGGACTCACTATGCCCCTCAGTGAATACCTTGGGGTGTCTACTTTCCGAAATGGAGTCATTTGTGGGGTGTGTTTACTGTTCTGGCATTTTGGGCGGGGCTAAATTGTGAGCCGCCATGTAAAACCTAAAGGTACTCGTTGGAATTTGGGCCCTTTGCGCACCCAGGCTGCAAAAAGCGGCACTTATGTGGTATCGCCGTACTCAGGAGAAGTAGGGCAATGTGTTTTGGGGTGTATTTTTACATATACCCATGTTGGGTGAGGAAATATCTCTGTAAATTGTCAACTTTGTATAAAATTTTTAAAAGTTGTCGTTTACAGAGATATTTTTCACACAAAGTATGGGTATATATAAAATACACCCCAAAACACATTGCCCTACTTCTCCTGAGTACGGCGATACTACATGTGTGCCACTTTTGCAGCCTGGATGCAAAGGGCCCTAAAACCAATGAGTACCTTTAGGATTTCACAGGGCATTTTTACGCATTTGGATTCCAGACTTCTTCTCACCCTTTAGGGGCCCCTAAAATGCCAGGACAGCATAAATACCCCACATATGACCCCATTTTGGAAAGAAGACACCCCAAGGTATTCTCTGAGGGTATGGTGAGTTCATGTAAAATTTTATTTTTGTCACAAGTTAGTGGAATATGAGACTTTGTAAAAACAAAATTAAAAAAAAAAAAAAAACAATTTCCGCTGACTTGTGCCAAAAATAAAAATTCTGTGGACTCACCATGCCCCTCACAGAATACCTTAGGGTGTCTTCTTTCCAAAATGGGGTCACATTTGGGGTATTTATACTCACCTGGCATTTTAGGGGCCCCTAAAGTGTGAGAATCCAAATGCATAAAAATGGCCTGTGAAATCCTAAAGGTACTCATTGGTTTTAGGGCCCCTTTGCGCATCTTGGCTGCAGAAAAGTGTCACTCATGTGGTATCGCCGTACTCAGGAGAAGTAGGGCAATGTGTTTTGGGGTGTATTTTTACATATACCCATGCTGCGTGTGAGAAATATCGCTGTAAACGACAACTTTTTACATTTTTTATTCAAAGTTGTCAATATACAGAGATATTTCTCTCACCCAGCATGGGTATATGTAAAATACACCCCAAACACATCGCCCTACTTCTCCTGAGTACGGCGATACCATATGTGTACATTTTTGCAGGCAAGATGCGCAAAGCTCAAATTCCAATGAGTACCTTTAGGAGGGCATTTTTACGCATTTTTCTTCTCACGCTTTAGGGCCCCTAAATGCCAGGGCAGTAGAAATACCCCACGTGTGACCCCATTTTTGAAAGAAGACACCCCAAGGTATTCCATGAGGGGCATGGCGAGTTCATAGAATATTTTTTTGGCACAAGTTAGTGGAAATTGATTTTTATTGTTTTTCTCACAAAGTCTCCCTTTCCGCTAACTTTTGACAAAAAGTTTAATTTTTCATGAACTCATTATGCCCCTCAGCGAATACCTTGGGGTGTCTTCTTTCCAAAATGGGGTCACATGTGGGGTATTTATACTGCCCTGGCATTTAGGGGCCCTAAAGCGTGAGAAGAAAAATGCGTAAAAATGCCTTCCTAAAAGGTACTCATTGGAATTTGGGCCCCTTTAGCATCTTGCCTGCAAAAAGTGTCACACATGTGGTATCGCCGTACTCAGGAGAAGTAGGGCGATGTGTTTTGGGGTGTATTTTTACATATACCCATGCTGGGTGAGAGAAATATCTCTGTATATTGACAACTTTGAATAAAAAAATGTAAAAAGTTGTCGTTTACAGCGATATTTCTCACACCCAGTATGGGTATATGTAAAAATACACCCCAAAACACATTGCCCTACTTCTCTGAGTACGGCGATACCACATGAGTGACACTTTTTTGCAGCCAAGATGCGCAAAGGGGCCCTAAAACCAATAAATACCTTTAGGATTTCACAGGCCATTTTTACGCATTTGGATTCTCACGCTTTAGGACCCCTAAAATGCCAGGGCAGTATAAATACCCCACATGTGACCCCATTGTGGAAAGAAGACACCCCAAGGTAATCCGTGAGGGCATGGCGAGTTCACAGAAAAAAAAAAATTGGCACAAGTTAGCGGAAATTGTTTTTTTTTTTTTTTTTTTTTACAGTCTCATATTCCACTAACTTGTGACAAAAAATAAAGTTTTCCATGAACTCGCCATACCCCTCACAGAATACCTTGGGGTGTCTTCTTTCTAAAATGGGGTCACATTTATATCGCATCTACAGCCTGCCAGCGATTGATCATCGCTGGCAGGCTGTAGTCCAACTCTCGAGCCGCGCTTCACTGTGAACGCGCGCGCGCGTTCACAGGAACTCTCGCGTCTCGCGAGATGACGCCCCGGCGCGTCCAAACAGAAGATCCCGGCCGCCTGCAGGACCCAATCCTGCGTACGGCGGTCGGGGACTGGTTAAAGTTATTACCACATAAAGTGACACTGGTCAGACTTGCAAAAATCAGCCTGAGATTTAAGGTGAAAAGTGGCTTGGTATTGAAGGGGTTAATAAGCAAGACTCTTGTTTGGGGATAAGTTGTCTTTTGTAAACAACCCTCAGTTGTGAAACGTTAAAATGAACGTTAAAACTTTATTTTTTACCATTCACCTGTTTTACTTTTTTTGTGCAACTGTAAATGTAAGAGACCCTGGGACAAAGGGTTCTGCGCAGGTCCTTACTTAGGACGGTCACTGTGAAGCGGCAGCAGCACTGCTATAGAGTGCGCCATAGCCCACCAGGCCACCACCTGTCAGTAACACCCCCCACCCCCCGTGCGTCCAGGAGTAGTTATCCTTCGGCTCCCAGCATATCTCGGACTTCCGGTACGCGAGCGTTGCGTGGTGACGTCACGGCTGCGCTGCTGAGTGGCTCTTGTGGCTTTCCGGTGTGTGGTCATCTTCCTCGGGCACCATGAGCACTATGTTTGCGGACACCTTGCTGATCGTGTTTATATCGGTGTGCACGGCGCTGCTGGCGGAGGGTGAGTGCCGGGCGTGCAGGTGTGGGTCTGCGCAGGGCGGCCATAGACGATGCAGTCTTGTGACTGCAGCAGGAAGGGGCCTGCAGGGTTGTTGCCTTATTCCTCTCATGGTGGTAGGACTGGGCATGTGTGGAGCATTTTGCCCAATTTTCTCATGCGCTGAATATGATGGATTTATTTTACTCCCTTATATAGCGCTGACATACTCCGCAGCGCGGTACACCTGCTGTCCCCAATGGGGCTCATAGTCTGGAGTATGGGGAGAACCCCAGCGCTGTAAGGCTCCCCTGCTAACCACTGAGCCACCTGCTGAAAGTGAATCTCAAGCCTGAATAAATCACCACTGTGTCCTAATGGCCAGGGAAAGTGAGAACCTTGTTTATGTGGAAAAATGTTCTCCTCGCTATCGCTGAGGCAAAATTCGTTATGTTGGAAGTCTCGCAAGACTTAGGTGAAGAACTTCAGCCTTCGATTCTACAACTTTAGAAACATTTTAAAATGGTAAACCGAAGTCTGCTTCGTGGCCTAGGTACACCCCTAGCCGCAAGCTTGGAAAAGTAATTTATATAAATCTTTCTTTGACTACACACCGTGCCCAGGGTGTGATCTGATCGGTAGGGGTCCATCACCTGGTTAAGGTAGCGGCCCTTCTCACAGCTTTCACTAGGCCAGTGACAACACATTCATCTTAGGAAACCCACTTAATAACAGACAATCGCCCCGTCCTGTCTGATGTGGATGAGGGCCTGCTGACTCCCCCTTGACAGCTGATGCCGGCAGAGAGAAGGATCAGTCATTTAGATTTCAATGAGCCTGATCCTTTTTGTTCTGTGGGGTGGACGCCTCTGGCAGTGGCTCTCCCTATTCTGAACATGTGACAGTTATGTGAAATGTATATCCGCTTTACTTACTCACTGCCTGTACACGTGGTTGAGTGCGAAGTGACTAATGTCAGACTTGGTGGATATCTCTGTGCAGAGTATGCAGCTGCATTGCCTTGTTAGGAGGCCTTGTATCATGTCGACTGCTTGGCTCCATTGCACTTTAACAGGTAGAGGACCCTCGTCGTACATGTACGGCGCTGGTGGATGTCCGGCTCAGGATGGATGAAATCGCTCCAGTTCTCGCGAATCTCGCGAGATCTGGAGCGTCTTCTCCCTGGCTAAGAGCGGAGCGCGCTTATTGGCTGCGCTCCGTGCCAGGGAGAAGGCAGACACGCCTCGGAGAACTTTTGCAGGCCCGCCCAGTTGAGCCGAATGGCTCATTAGCATACACGGCGGGAGATATTGAGGGGGGCACCGCGGACAAACGGTGGCACATATCGAAAAAAGAAGAGGAGAATCAGCACCACCGGGGGCCAGCAAGTAAGGGTATATGTTTAGTTTAACATGCAATTTCAGGTGAAAGGTCCTCTTTAAGGACATGTACGGCTGGCTGATCGGGCGAGTGCAGAAGCTGCACCCGCCTGATCACGTGCATGGACCCAGCAGTCACTGACAGCCAGGCCCCTGCTGCATACGCCGGCAGTGGTGAAAACACAGATGCTGGCGTATTAACCCTTTGTATGCCGCGGTCAAAGCTGACCGTGGCATGCAGAGGGTTTGCGTAGGGTACGTGTGCCCTCCGCATCTCCATCGGGTCCCCGCGCTTCAGTGACGGGGACCCGATGGCACAGAAGGCAGCCCGATGCCTTCTACAGGAGCCTCTTAGACTGAATCTCACAGGCAGGCTGTCAGCATAAAAGCTGACAGCCAATGCATTACAACACAGGTTGTATTGTAATGCATTGCAGAGGGGATCAGACCCCAGAAGTTGAAGTTCCAGAGTGACCGAAAAAAAAATGTAAAAAACAAAAAGTTAGTTTTTCATGATAAAAAAAAAAACTGTTTCAAGTAAGAAAGAAAATAAAAGTTTCCCAAAATAAAACCCACAAAATTGTACGAAAATAGAAAAAAAAGAAAACCAGACTTATTTGGTATTGCCGCATCTGTAACGACCGGCTCTATCCACCCTAGGACTGAAGCTTTCGATTATTTTAGTAATCAAGTATTCTAACGATGAATCCAACGATTAATCGTGTACTCTAATAAGAAAAAGCTGATTAAAAAGCTTTCTAAAAAAACTTATCAGCTCCCCTGCCATTAGTTCATCCCGTAGTGCCATCGTTCCCCCCCCCCCCCCCCCAGTGCCATCATTTCCCCCTCCAATGCAATTAGTTCCTCCAACAGTGCCACCAGCTTCCCCATGTCATCAGTTGCTCCCCCTCCTAGTGCCCACAGCTCCTCCCCTCATGCCATCAGCCCCCCCCCCACTCCCCCTCTTAGCCAACAATGCCGAGCCGCAGCGCCAGTGAAGTAAAATACTTAGTTTTCCTGTAGGGGCGATTTTTTTATTTTTTTTATTTTTTTTTTTATTTTTTTTTGTCAAGTTAATCGATTTAACTTGAGTAATCGTTTCAGCCCTAATCCACCCCTCATCTGGACGCCATGGAAAAAATAAAATCTGTGCTAAAACAATCATTCTTTTGTCACCTTACATCACAAAAAGTGCAACACCAAGCGATCAAAAAGGCCCAAAAAATACAAAAAACTACGGCTCACAAAATATGGAGACACTAAAACATGATTTTTTTTTCGTTTAAAAATGCTTTTGTTGTGTAAAACTTGAATAAATAAAAAAAATATACATATGATGTATCGCGGCGTCCATAACAACCTGCTGTATAAAAATATTACATGAACTAACCCCTCAGGTGGACACCATAAAAAGAAAATAATAATAAACTGTGTCAAAAAAGCCGTTTTGTGTTGCCTTACATCACAAAAAGTGTAATGCCAAACGATTAAAAAATAAACTATGGCTTTCAGAATATGGAGACACTAAAAAAATCATTTTTTTCAAAAATGTTTTATGTAAAATTGAAACAAACAACCAAAAAAGTAGTCATATTTGGTATTGTCGCGTCCGTAACAACCTGCTCTATAAAAATACCATATGATCTAACCTGTCAGATGAACATTGTAAATAACAAAAAATAAAAACGGTGCCAAAACTATTTTTTGTTACCTTGCCTCACAAAAAGTGTAATATAGAGCAACCAAAAATCATATGTACCCTAAAATAGTGCCAACAAAACTGCCACCTTATCCCGTAGTTTCCAAAATGAGGTCACTTTTTTGGACTTTCTACTCTACTAGGGGTGCATCAGGGGGTCTATAAATGTGACATGGAAACTTAAAATTATCCCAGTGAAATCTGCCTTCCAAAAACCACATGGCGCTTCTTTCCTTCTGTGCCCTGCCGTGTGCCCGTTTAGCAGTTTATGATCACAAATGGGGTGTTTCTGTAAACTACTGAATCAGGGCAATAAATATTGAGTTTTGTTTGGCTGTTAACCCTTGCTTTGTTACCGGAAAAAAAATGGATTCAAATGTGCAATTCAGAAATTTCATCTACATTTTTCTTTAATTCTTGTGGAACACCTAAAGGGTTAACAAAGTTTGTAAAATCAGTTTTGAATACCTTGAGGGGTGTAGTTTCTAAAATGGAGTAAAAATTTTTGCTTCTAAGCCTTCTAATGTCCCCAAAAAATAAAATTGCATTCACAAAATGATCCAAACATAAAGTAGGCATATAGGAAATGTAAAGTAATCACTGTTATATGAGGTATCACTATCTGATTTAAAAGCAGAGAAATTTGGAAATTAAAAATATTGACTGAAATTTACCACTATCTTGAACAATGTGTCACTAGAAAGCAGTCTCTGAATCGCTTGGAGAAGTAAAAGTGTTCCAAAATTATTACCAAATAAAGTGTCACGTGTCAGATTTCCAAAAAACAGCCTGGTCCTTAAGGTGAAAAATGGCAGGGTCCTGAAGGGGTTAAGACACTGCTGTCACTAGATATGTTCTGTACTGTATCATAACAATTGTGACCCAATGTTTCTGCGACCAGGTTCCCGATTATTCATTTCTTTATTCATTTTTAGGCATCACATGGGTTTTGGTTTACAGGACAGATAAGTACAAGAGGTTAAAAGCAGAAGTGGAAAAGCAAAGCAAAAAATGTAAGTTATGTTTTAGCCATTTCTACCTTGCACTGTATATTGCATCCACATGCATAAAAGGAAGTGGGTAATTGTATACATTTGTATTGGGGAATTCCCTAAGTTCACTACTGATGCTTTACAAGGAGCCACACTTTTATCCATCATTTCATGTCTTAAAGGGGTTATCTGTGATTTTCATATTGATGGCCTATTCTTAGGATTGGTCATCAGTATCAGATTGTGGGGTTCTGTCACCCGGGACCCATGTCGATCAGCTGTATGATGAGGCCACGGCACTCCATGAGCTCTGAGGCATCTTCCTTGGCCAGTTACATCACCTCAGCTTAGCTACGATACTAAGCCCAACCACTACCCAGTGTAAGACGCTGTGCTTGGTCAGCTGTGGGGAGATAGCTCAAGCGAGCACCTTGGTTTTCGCCAGGGTTCCCGGTAGTCGGACCCCTGAGTATCACATATTGATGTACTATTCTGAAGTAGGGTTGGGCGATATCAAAAATTTTCCCACGATAACAATATTAAGAAATTTATCGCAATAACGATATATATCACAATAAATACCTATTAGATGAAAAAACACTCAAAACATAGACTTGTGCGTCAGATCTTTAATTGTAAAGTATTAAACATTTTACAATTGCTCCTATTACAAGTAGGCAAAGGATTTATAGGAGAACACATTAAAAAATAATCCTTTTACCATATAGTAACAGGACAGTTACATGAGAATTCAGTGTAAAAGAAACAGATATGACGAACTGTCTGCTGTAGTCCTAGACATTTAGATTTCCATCAGATAAAGTGGCCAGTTTGGCCGTTCATTGTCTGGACGGTGGAGTTTGATATGTCAGGTTGGATATTTTCAGCTGACAGAGAGCTCTTGCACACGAGTGTTACTCTCTCAGCGTGTCCGCAGAGCAGCTCTGGGCCTGGCTTCTCCCACACTGACGGGGTCGCATAGCATCATATTGATTTGTGATGCTATGTAACCCTTAGGCCTTATTCACACGTCCGCACCCGTTCCGCAAATTTGCAGAACGGGTGCGGACCCATTCATTTTGAATGGGGACGTGATGGATGCGGAGAGCACACACTGTGCTCTCTGCATCCGCATTTGCGGAGCGCGCCGCCGATCTTCTGAACGGCGGCTCCGCAAAAAAGTAGAGCATGTCCTATTCTTGCCCGCAATTGCGGACAAGTATAGGCATCTCTATAGGGCTGGTGGCAAGGTGTTTTGCAGATCCGCAAAGTTGCGGATCCGCAAAACACAACGGACGTGTGAATAAGGCCTTACAGTTCTGGAATGCATTGAATAGCACTGGCAGTTGCATTCCAGAAATGTAAGGCTTACACAGCATCACAAATCAATATGATGCTATGCGACCCCGTCTGTGTGGGAGAAGCCAGGCCAGGAGCTGCTCTGCGGACACGCTTCGTGAGTAACGCTCGTGTGCAAGAGCCCAGACGGTCAGACATGGAGCAGGCAGAAAAGATCCTCATGGCCATCATCACCTGAGACCTTGTGCAAATGCAAACTACATAGTGCAAACTCAATTCTCTAATAATTATGGAAATAAACTAAACTGCCTGAATGATTGGGCAGTTCCATTGATACTGTGGCGTTCGTAACCAACCCAGCAGCCTCTGAAGAGGTCGGACTCAGAATGGCCAAATAACAGACATCAATGTGCAGATAATTAGCAACTACAAAGACGTTCCAAAAGGGAAGCAAAAATAATGCCCCAAAGCAGTATATACGTAAAATATAAACAATGATGAGATCAAACATACATGATTGTGAAAAAGCATGACGAAGGAAAAAAAAACAGTTCAGACAGTCACAGTGGTAAAGGTGCCAATATTTACAACACCATGTTCCTTCCACCAGACAGTGGCACTAAGGTCACATACAAGCCCCAATATTATGTAACACATATCATATAGCTGCAGCCCACAGGTGGGCGGTAGGGATACTAGGACAAGAAGTGAAAAGATATTCAAGAGCCCATATATGCTCATAGTACCAGTCATGCATTTCCTAATCATGTATGTTCGATGGTCCGATTGTTTATATATTTTACTACATATGTTTTTGGGCATTATTTTTGGTTCCCTTTGGGAATGTCTTTGTATGTATTTTCTAGGTGCTCTTTCATGTCTATAATGGCTGCCTTAAAGCCTTTATCAGTCAGACAAGTGGGAATCATGATCTGTGGTGGTGTGGTCAGTGTGTGTACATACAGGTCCCAGGACACTGTTCATTGTGCAGGATCACACAGCATTAGGGCTTAGAGCCTCATGCACGACCATATGGTCGTATACTGGTTTATAATGCTGTGTATCTCTGCATGGCCTTACTTCAAAATTATACTGACAGCATAACCACCAAGGATTCAGGAAAGCAAGGTCAGGCAGAGTGAGATGCACATCATTCTAAATCTGTATAATCAATGCCATGCATTCTTGCAACACAAGCAGTGTCCATAGAGAATCATGCACCCTGACACTCACACGACACAGATCATGATTCCAACAGGACGGCACGCTGGTCTTGTCTGACTGAACTAACCTTAGTCCTTCTATCCGACCAACCTATATACCTAGACGGTAACCAACATATTGTTTTCTTCATTGGTTATTTTGCTCTCCCAGAATGGGATTTAAAACACCACCTTACTCATTTTTACTAAGAAATATTAAAGTTGGATACAGTACTGGGTTTCAGTCTTCCACGCAGACCACCAGTTATTAGCCCACCCTTGGACCACATTCTTTCACTTGCAACTGCAGTTGCTTGAATTGCCAAATACGTTTTGGCCAAGACACACAGCAGCGGCATGCTTTTGATTTCAGAGGAATGTTTCCACCACTGAAGTGGTTTAGTGTTTAGAGCAGGGGTGCACAACCTGGGGCCACATGTGGCCCTCAATACCATTCTGTGCGACCCCCAAACATCTGGTAAAAAACATGTAGGTCTATGTCTTATGGCTTCTTACATGTATCTTTCATGTATTCTCCTATTAGATTGGAGTCCTAGAAGTGTAAGTAGACATTTATAGTATATACTGTATGTTCAATATAGCAAAAATACAGTATTTCAGTTGGCAATACCCCTTTAAGTTTTATTTTCGGCCCTTGGAATTGGTTCAGGCTGACAATGTGGCCCCCGACCAGAAAAGGTTGTGCACCCCTGGTTTAGAGGTTCCACTGCAAGAGAGAAATACAGTTCCATTTCAGCTCTGGGGTTTAAAGCTGCCTCATCACATATCTGAGTAGTGGCATTTAATTTGTTATTCTTAGATAGAAAAAAGCGAGACCCCCAGCCCCGCCCCTATCCAAGCTTTTTTCATTGGAAGTATTGGAATTGGAACTTTCACCAAAAGACAATGACTTACACATAACGTGTGACTGAATCAGTCAGCTCATTTTCACTACACTGTTTAGTTAGGCTAGGGTCAGCACTGACATTTAATTTATAATGGGGATCAAGAGCTGTACAAAGCTCAAGTACAGACATTTCTCCATCACTATATTTATCTGTAAGTTTTACTTTGGCTCTTCTTTTCATTTTTACCAACATCTCTTTATCCGTATCCGTTTCATTGAACACTGTACTGTACAGTGTATCTAGCAGCGGCAAAATAGAGCTGCTGGTTACCCCCTCCTCTCCACTTAACAGGTCAGTCAGGTCACGGACTTCCTTTAGAAGGGATAGACACTCAGATAATACATTTCTGTCTGACCAATTCAGCTCAAGATGGCCTGTTTGTGTGTTTTCTGTAAGAACAGCATTGATCAAATCTTTTTGATCCACAATTCTGGAGAGCATGTTATATGTCGAACCCCATCTAGTTTTGCAGTCGCCAACTATTTTTCGGGTAGGTAAATTTCGCTCTGTTTGCTTATCACATAATCTAAGCTGAAGTTTCCATGCTGAACTAAATGCGGAAACTATTAAACGACATTTTCAGGAGACTGCTTGACAGCGATCATCATCTAGTGCAGCCATTACAGCTAAATGTAGGCAATGGCCAAAGCAAGGTATTCTTTTCTGACTCATGTCCCTCAAAGCCTTTACTATATTTGAACCATTGTCTGTTGTAAATGCAGTTACTTTGTCTTGAGGGATTTCCCATTGGGATAAGACCTTCTTAATAGCCACAGCCAAATTGGCTGCAGTGTGTGATTCAGGCATATAGAATGTATCTAGTGAACGACATACAAGGTTAAAGTCATTATCTACCCAATGACCGGTCACAGTCCAGTAAGGATCAAATGATCCTTGGGACGTCCACCCATCACATGTAAGTGAAATGTTGCTGTGGTTTAAAGGGAATCTGTCACCACGTTTGAGCCCTGTCAGCTAAACATATGCTGACGTTCAGGGTCTCATTAGCATGCCTAATGTGGGCTCATCTATCTGATTAGTAGCGTTATTTTGTCAAAAACAGGTTTTACTAACCTGTCAATCAAACATATAAGGTGCCCAAGGGGAGGTCCAGCGATGCAGGGTGCCCGGCCGCAGTCATCGTTGTATGTGCCCAGCGCCGCCTCCTAATGCTCTGTGCCGCATCTCCCTCCCCCTCCTCCTGCTGTAAGCGTTGGCTCGTGCATGCGCACAGGGCGCGTGCGCACTTCACTTGAAGAAGCCGATCCAAGAAGTCCGCATGGGCGCATGCCTGTGCGCACGCGCGGACTTCCTGGATTGGCTTCTTCAAGTGAAGTGCGCACGCACCAGCACTTACAGCAGGAGGACGGAGAGGGAGGGAGAGGCGGCACAGAGCATTAGGAGGTGGCGCTGGGCACATACAGCGATGACTGTGGCCGGGCACCCTGCATCGCTGGACCTCCCCTTGGGCACCTTATATGTTTGATTGACAGGTTAGTAAAACCTGTGCTTTGACAAAATAACGCTACTAATCGGATAGATGAGCCCACATTAGGCATGCTAATAATACCCTGAACGTCAGCATATGTTTAGCTGACAGGGCTCAAACGTGGTGACAGATTCCCTTTAAAGTTTCCCTAACTTCAAGTTGTACTTTTGTAAGTACATCATGGTGCATTTTGGGTATAGCTACAGATGAAAAATATTTTCTATCTGGCATTTCATAACGGGGATTGTGTTTTGACCACATTACAGAATGGTTCTTTTTCTACTGTATATATTGGCATCATATCTTTAACTAGCCATTTAGTGATGGCATGTGTACATTTTTTCCATTCTGTGGAAGAGCGGTCATATGGACGTATTTTGTCCCACATTTCTTTGATATTAGTTGGTTGTGTTAGCTGACCTTTGTCAGACTTGCACAGCCTTTTTCCACTACCTATTTTTAATGGATTTTTTTATTTTTTTTCAATTCCGTTAATATTTGATACTCTTTTGGGTGATGGAATTGTAAGTGGGAGGTCAAATTAGATGTATTACCACCCTTTGCTTTTACATGTTTCCTACATTGGCAGAAAATTGGATCACCATCAACTATACTGTTCTCCTTCTCCCCAGCATCCCTTTTTTTAAAAACCAAAGAATTTCCATACTGGAGCTGAGCAATTTGGTTTTACTACAACCTCTTGGCTGGTATGCTCTGTTTCATCAGGTACAGGTACTAGAAAACCTTGACTGCTGGAAGGCTGGCTCTGATGAAGCTGACTGTTGCTGGCCATGACTGCTTCTACTTTCTCCTTTTCCGCGGTATTCTGGTAATGGTCACCTATGGACTAACCGGTTGTCCTTGATCTATGATGTAGTGGTATACTAGTGTCTCTCTATATCTTTTTGGTGCTTGCAGGTTAGTTAACTTTCCTATAAAAACAAAAAGATAAAACTATTTTTTTACTTTTCTTCTGCCCCTCTGTCAATACACAATCTAGTGTCAAATCTGCTGTAGCTGTACTACTTAGTAATAACCTTTGTTGTGTGTGTGGATGTCATTGTTGCATTATTTTATTTTGTGCAGGATTATTTACTTAGATATTCCCTTTTTTCTGGGTGAAGAATGCACCAAATTGGGTGACTATCCCTTTGGGGCTGGGGCCGGCGTGGGTGTCTGAATCCTCCTTGGTCCGCAGGCGCGGTGGCGGAGCGGGAGCAGGTCAGGTTGTCAGGGGAGAGGCCCTCTGTCTCTGGTCTGGCACAAGAAGACCAGACGCTATAGTCCTTCTGGGCTGGCTGACTCTGCAATCGTTGTGGGTCCAAATGGGACCCACAACGATTAACACTTTTAATATGTCACTTAGAGTTGTTTTGGTACCAAAATTTTGATTCGGTATCGATACTATAAAAAAGTATTGCGATACTCGATACCATTCGATACCACGCAAAAAAAAAAAATGCCAAAAAAGCCGCGTACATTCCTCATTTTATGGAACGTCCGGCCAATAATACAACAGTCCCATCCTATTTTTTGGGGGGGGGGACAAGGCGACTAAAATAAAATGGCGAATTGTGCAGTTTTTCTTTTCTTTTATGGGCGTTCACCGCTTAAAAGAGGATTTTTTTAATAGTTTGGACTTAGCGATATGTATGATTTTATTTATTGTTTATATATTTTATATGTAAAATTGGGAAAGGGGGTGATTTATACTTAATATTTTGGTGTACTTTTTTAAGTACTTTTTTTTTTTACTGTGCACACAGCAGCAGGGAGCAGACTATGGCAGCCAGGACTTCAGTAGCGTTACACTGCTGGAGCTCCGATCACTGCCACCAATGAGGAGGAGGTGAGGGGACCCTGTGGCCACTGCCACCAATGCTTTTAATACTGGGGACAGAGGGAGGAATGGGGGGGGGGCGCACTGGCCACCAATGTATTTAATAATGGGGAAAGGGGGGGACATTGGCCAATGTCTAATACTGGGGGGGGCGGGGGGGGGGGCGCTCTGGCCACCAATGAGGAGTGTCTTTTACTATACAGATGCAGGCAGAAGAAGCTCATTGCCGGCACCTGCCTGTGACCGGGCGCTGCGATCCGCGGCAGTTAACCCCTCATGTGCCGCACCTGCCGCAATAATTAGTACTTACTCAGATATTCTTTTTTCTAGGTGAAGAATGAATGCCAGCTGTTCAACATGCAGCAAATCGGTTTGTGTGACAGACTTGATCCCTTTCACTGTCCTGTCTGGTGGTGCGGCGTGCGTGGGTGTCTGAGTCTGACTGGTGGTCAGCGGAGCAGGCCTAGAGCTGGAGGGCAGGGGCCGGCCCAGCCAGAGGCCCAGTCTGACAGCTGGCGGCTCCCCTCAGTCAGTCAGGCTTGCTTATACTATAAAGGCTAGAAGGAAGGAAGGAGACAATTGTTTTCCTGTGTGGTCCCATAGTTACATGGGGGACAAAACATTATATTCAATTTGTGGGATTGGGATGTTGGGCTGCGGGCCACACAGAGACACCAGGAAAGATACTGTATATAGGCTGGGCGGCTGGGATGGAAATGGGATTGGGAACGCTGGGCAAAAGCAAAGGCAGAACTTAGAGGGCCAAAAGCAGTCACTCACTATATAATGCCGGTCATCAACCGTCCAGGACTCAGGATACTGACTGGGCTACTAGGGGCCACAAGAAGACATATACTGTATCTGGGGGCCACTTTGAAAATGTTATACTGTGGCAACAAGGAGACCTTATAGGCTTATACTGTATGGGGGGACCACAAGGAGACGTTATACTGTATGGACTGGAGGGCCACAAGGAGACATTATGCTGTATGGAGGGCGGCGGGCAACAAGGAGACGTTATACTGTATGGATGGAGGGGGGCCACAAGGAGATGTTATACTATATGGAGGGTGGCCACAAGGAGACATTATACTGTAAGGGGGCAGCCAGCCACCACACAAGACATTATGGGGCCACAAGGAGACGTTATACTGTAAGGGGGCAGCCAGCCACCACACAAGGAGACATTATGGGGCCACAAGGAGACGTTATACTGTAAGGGGGCAGCCAGCCACCACACAAGGAGACATTATGGGGCCACAAGGAGACGTTATACTTTAAGGGGGTAGCCAGCCACCACACAAGGAGACATTATAATGCGCCTCTAAGTCACTCTAAGTTCCTTCTTTCTCAGTATAATACATACAGTAATGTCTTCTTGTGTTTGGGGAGGGGGACAGTGTCTCATGGTTGTTTATTCCCTCCCTACTACTGGTGATGCTCATGCTGCTACCGACAGGAAGGGAAGGCCAGGCAGCAACAGGCACAAGAAGACATTTCACTATAATCCATTCCATCCACCTTTATTACAATACAGTTTGTCATTCTTGTCTCATCATCTCAGTCCCTCCTCACACACACCTGTGGCTGCCTTTTGGACTGTTCACTTCACTCAGTCCTCGTAGGCCAGGACAGGGCTCAGTGACTCACATGGGGTGGTGGCGTCTGGAGTTTTCCCGTGGCTGCCTTCCTCGTCTGGTAATTCTGTCTGGGGGGCAGAGACTTTTAATATGGGAGCGAGGCAGCCGTGGGAAAAATCTTTAACCCTCCCCTACCCCCCCACGCTTTTAGAGGCGGAGCGCAGCCGTCGCATCGGACTGGAGTCGGGGATGTGAGCTGGCCGGGTAGGAGGAGGCGGAGCCAGGGACGCTGGCGCTGTTAATCATGTTTAATGTGCGGGTGGTGGGGAAGGTGCCGCAGAGCGGATGATGTCACAGAATACCGCGATTATTAGGAAACAGTGATATCGCAATATCGCTGTTTTCTAATACCGCGGTATATCGTAGGAACCGGTATATTTCCCAACCCTATTCTGAAGATAGGACATCAATATGAAAATCCTGGATAACCCCTTTAGGTCCCCTTTACAAGGGCCAACTGTGCAAGTGGTTGTCGGGAACGATGCTTGTCATCATCTTCTTTATATTGGAACTTGTTCGCTACTGCGATTACACATCTCCATGGAGAATTATTGTTTCCGGGTTACAGATTGTTTAAAAAGGGCGGTCTGCTGGCCAGAAATTATGATTTTGATGTCCACATCAACAGTGGTTTCACCCAATGAACAAGATTTTCTCATCCATCAGGTGTCGGCGGCACTATTACACAGGGCAAACATTGACTTCTATGGGAGAGTTTTCTGGGCATGCTGTGTAACCTGTGCAGAGGTCATTGTGCAAGGAAAGAATAGATAAGCTCTGCCAATCACCTATTGTGAATGGTGGATCCTGTCTTATCTCTACACAGAGGCAATATCATTACAGGCAAGATTAGAATGACAGATAAGCAGGTAACTGCAGTAAAGTGATCTGTAAGATGGGGTGCCTATTATTGGGCTTAGTGGCCAGTGCTAAAACTGCAGGATGTTATGGTTTTTGTTTAAAGGGGTTTTCCAAGATGTTAATCCTTAATATATGATCTGTGGGGTCTGACACCCATTACCACCACTGATCCGCTGTTTGAGAAGGTACTGCCGCTCGCAGTAGCTTACTGCTTTCCTTAGGTCGAGTAACGGTGCCTTCTTAAACAGGTGTCGGACCCCCACAATCAGGTACTGATGACCTATCCAGAGGATAGCTCATCAGTAATCAAATCTCGGAAAACCATTTTAAATGTAGATATTAACATGGAAAATTTAAAATAACATCACCAAAAATTATTTAACAGTATGTTAAACATAAAAACATGATTTAAACCAGGGATGCCCAACCTGCGTCCCTCCAGATGTTGCGAAACTACAACTCCCAGAATGCCTTTACAGCCTACAGCGGGGCATTGTTGGAGTTTTTACAACAGCTGGAGGACCGCAGGTTGGCATCCCTGATTTAAACAATAGGTAATTTTCTGATGACACATTTCCTTTAAAAAAAAAACTGCCCATTTATTTCAATGGGATCCATCTGGCCATAAAAACAGCCAAAAATGGGACATGTTCTATTTTTGACGGCTGTCATGTCGTGTGAATAATAGCATAAGTTGTCTGACTGGTCTGTCTAGATGACATGTCATTCAAATGTGATAAGGAGTTGACTGCCCAAACTTGATCTGTACAGAAAATGACTTATTACCATTTGCTGAAGTGAGAAAACCCCTTTAAGCAATAGGTCATTTCCTGATGACACATTTCCTTTAAAGTTGACTGACATGTTTCTCTTCCAGTGGAAAAGAAAAAAGAAGCTATAACAGAATCTGCCGGACGCACTCAGAAGAAAAAAATAGGTAATACTGCTTTAAGAGTAAAGTATTTAACTCCAAATATGTAGTAAACATTGTGGTAAAGAACAAATGTGGCAAATTTTCATGTAGTCTATCAGCCTTATGTGTTCATAGTTTCACTTTTAGACTACAAACTAAATGCGTTTTTATAAGCATTTTTTCCATCCTTTATTTCCTTTATAATAAAAATAAAAAAGCCATGGACCCCGCCCCCCCCCCCCCACACACACACACAAAAAAAAACACCAAAGTGAAGAAAGAGTGCCACAAAACATTCACACTGAAATGTCACTCACCCAACATAATAGCAGTCTGTCTAGACTTGAAAGCTAGCACAACGCTATTTAACCCATAGAGGAACTACGCCATACATGTACGGCGCTGGTGGACGTGACTTAAGGACCAGGACCATGTACAGCGGGCTGATCAGGCGGGTGCAGGAGATCCGCCCACCCAGTCAGGGGCACGGACCCGGCAGTCACTGACAGCCAGGCCCCTGATGCATACACCGGCATTGAAGACACCGATGCCAGCGTATTAACTCCTTGTATGCCGCTGTCAAAGCTGACTGCGACGTGCAGAGGGTATGGGTGCCCTCCGCATCTCCATCGGGTCCCCGCGCTACAGTAATGGGGACCCGATGTTAGAGAAGGCAAGCCCAATGCCTTCCATAGGCATCGGGGCTTGCTTCCTACAGATGCCTCTTAGATCCAGCCCTTAGGCTGAGTGTCACAGGCAGGCTGTCTGCATACAAGCTGACAGTCAATGCATTACAATACAGATTGTCAGACCCCAGAAGTTGAAGTCCCATAGTGGGACAAAAATAAAAAGTGA
The DNA here is from genome assembly GCA_033119425.1 of Bufotes viridis. Classification (NCBI taxonomy): domain Eukaryota; kingdom Metazoa; phylum Chordata; class Amphibia; order Anura; family Bufonidae; genus Bufotes; species Bufotes viridis. The sequence continues at coordinate 80,125,435 of CM065596.1, forward strand.
AAAAAAGTGTTTTTCATAATAAAAAAATAAAGTTTCAAGTAAAAAAAATAATAAAAAATTCCCAAAAGAAAACACATAAAATTCTAAAAGAAAAAAAAAAAGACATTCTGGGTATTGCAGCGTCTGTAACAACCGGCTCCATAAATATATTTCATGATCCACCCACTCGCCTGAACGCTGTAGAAAAAATTGAATAAAAACTGTACTAAAACAACCTTTTTTGTCACCCTACTTCACAAAAAGAGTAATACCAAGCAATCAAAAAGGTGTATGCCCCCCCAAAATGGTACCAATCATACAGTCACATCATCTCGCAAAAATGAGCTGCTACCCAAGACGATCGCCCAAAAAATAAAAAATATACTATGACTTTCAGAATATGCAGACACTAAAACATGATTATTTTTTTTTAAATGCTGTTATTGTGTAAAACTTAAATAAATGCAAAAAAGTATACATATTGGGTATGGCCGTGTCCGTAACGACCTACTGTATAAAAAAATGCACAATCTGACCCCTAAGGTGAACACTGTAAAAAATAAACTGTGTCAAATAATAAAAATAAAACTATGGCTTTCAGAATGTGGAGACACTTTTTTTTTTTTTTTTTATAGTTTATGTAAAACTGAAACAACCAAAAAAGTAGTCATATTTGGTACTGTCGCATCCGTAACAACCTGCTCTATAAAAATAGCACATGATCTAACCTGTCAGATGAACATTGTAAATAACAAAAAATAAAAACGGCGCCAAAACTGCTATTTTTTTGTTACCTTGCCTCTCAAAAAGTGTAATATAGAGCAGCCAAAAATAATATCTACCCTAAAATAGTACCAACAAAACTGCCACCTTATCCCGAAGTTTCCAAAATGAGGTCCCTTTTTGGAGTTTCTACTCTAGTGGTGCATCAGGGGGTCTTCAAATGTGACATGGCAACTTAAAATTATCCCAGTGAAATCTACCCTCCAAAAACCATATGGTGCTCCTTTCCTTCTGCGTCCTGCCGCGTGCCCGTACAGCAGTTTACGATCACAAATTGGGTGTTTCTGTAAACTACTGAATAAGGGTAATAAATATCGAGTTTTGTTTGACTGTTAACCCTTGCTTTGTTACTGGAAAAATGGATTAAAATGGAAAATCTGCCAAAAAAATGAAATTCTGAAATTTTATCTCCATTTATCTTTAATTTTTGTGGAGCACCTAAAGGGTTAACAAAGTATGTAAAATCCGTTTTAACTACCTTGAGGGATGTAGTTTCTAAAATGGGGGCATTCATGGATGGTTTCTATTATGTAAGCCTCACAAAGTGTCTTCAGACCTGAACTAACTGGTCCTTAAAAAGTGGGTCTTGGAAATTTTCTTTAAAATTTTAAGATTTGCGTCTAAACTTCTAAGCCTTCTCAAAACAGGAAAATGTAATTTACAAACGGATGCAAACATGACGTAGACATATGGAGAATGTAAAGTAACTATTTAGGAGGTATCACTATCTGTTTTAAAAGCAGAGAAATTGAAATTTTTCCACATTTCTGGTAAAAAATAAAAAACAAAATTAATAAATAAAAATGAAATATTTTGACTCAAATTTATCACTGTCATGAAGTACAATATGTGACAAGAAAACAATCTCAGAATGGCTTGGATAAGTAAAAGCATTTTGAAGTTGTCACCACATAGTGACATGTCAGATTTGCAAAAAATGGCCTGGTCCTTTAAGGTGAAAAATGGCAGGGTCCTGAAGGGGTAAAAGGGCTCTAAATTGTTCATTACCAATTTAGTACCATAACACTGCCTGTACACCTAGTCACCTGATACCAAATTGCCACGTTTTTGACTGCACAGCTTCTACAGGGGAAGCTCCTAGAACCACTCACCATATAATTCTATTACATGTATTATATAGTGCATTTATTGTAATATACTGTGAAATCATTTAGAATGGCTAAGTAGTTCTCCCAGTAGTCCATGCAAAGCATGTTAAGTACTACATAAAGAGGACCTTTCATCTGAAAATGCACATTAAAATACATATATCCACTTACATGGCGGCCCCCGGTGGTGCTGTTTCAGCTTTTCATTTTCCAAAATGTGCCCCCTGCAACAATTTGCGCCTCATATGAAAATAAGCCATTCGGCTCAACTGGGCGGTCCTGCAAAAGTTCTCCTGGGCATGGCTTTCTCTCTGGACGGAGCGCATCAATAGCGCCTGCTCTCAGCCAGGGAGAAGAGCTCAGTTCTCACGAGATTCTTGACAACTCGAGCGATTTCACAGAGCCTGAGCCGGGCGCCATCTTGGAGTCCTCTGGGGAATCCAAGATGGCGCCCGGCTTAGACTGTGTGAAATCGCTCGAGTTCTCAAGAATCTCGTGAGAACTCGAGCTTCTTCTCCCTGGCTGAGAGCAGGGCGCGCTAATTGGATGCGCTCCGTTCCAGGGAGAAGAAAGCCATTCCCAGGAGAACTTTTGCAGGACCGCCCAGTTGAGCCGAATGGCTTATTTTCATATGAGGCGCAAATTGTTGCAGGGGGCATATTTTGGAAAATGAAAAGCTGAAACGGCACCACCGGGGGCCGCCATGTAAGTGGATATATGTATTTTAATGTGCATTTTCAGATGAAAGGTCCTCTTTAAGTTAAATCTGTGAATGTCACGGAAAGTACCCTGCCAAATTTTACTTGTATGTTAAAATGGGACTGATGTGTAACTATTCATTATTGTAGAACGTCAGGAGGAGAAGCTGAAGAATAATAATCGTGATTTGTCCATGGTAAGACAACAGTGGTGTTTATGGGGAATTTAGATTTTTGCCACTATGCTGTATGATTCTGTAGGTTCCCCTTATGCTCATCATATCTATTATTCATGACTGCAATTTACTCCATTTTTAAAAGAACACGCAACCCAGAATTTAAAAATGTAACAAACATAACATCTCCTTATTTGTCTTTATTTGTTCTTGTTTTGTCAGCTATCACAAATGTAGACCATGAGAATTTAAAATGGGAAGCAATGTCTTTTCTCAGGCTGCAGCCATGTCTTCTCCCCCTTCCACTCCTCCATGATGCTGGTGCACGTGAGCCAGAACGTTGAGCAGCAGGGAGCTTAGCCTGGATGATTTTTGGCTACACAGTACGCATGGCCTTTTTGTTGGAAGGAGTCTCCTAAGTATTAATAGTACATAGTAGGGGTCAACCGATTATCGGTTTGGCCGATATTATTGGCCGATATTCATGATTTGCACAGTTATCGGTATCGGCCCCTAACCAGGCCGATATACCGATAACTGTGCTATCATAGAACACGAGTGCGCCGGTCTCAGCGCGGCCATGTTCCCTCAGCAGCACAGGGGAAAAGGAGGCAGTGTCTATCCGTCCCCCTGTGCCGCGCTGCCAGGGCAGAGAAGAGGAGGAGGAGGGACTGAGGGCTCACTGGCCACCAATGAGAGAAGAGGAGGCGGAGCGGAGGGCTCACTGGCCACCAATGAGAGAAGAGGAGGCGGAGCGGAGGGCGCACTGGCCACCAATGAGAGAAGAGGAGGAGGGGCTGAGGGCGCACTGGCCACCAATGATAATAAGATTTAAGATATTACAAACGCAGGAATTAGAAACACAATTCCTGCGTTTGTAATATCTTAAACCTTATTATCATTGGTGGCCAGTGCGCCCTCAGCCCCCCCTGTCCACAGAATAAAAAACATTGGTGGCCAGTGCGTCCTCCCCCATCCCCCCCCCCATCCCTTCAGTATTAATATCATTGGTGGCAGTGGCCACAGGGTCCCCCACCTCCTCTCTTCTGATCGGAGCCCCAGCAGTGTAATGCTGGAGCTCCAGTCGGTTACCATGGCAACCAGGACTCTCCTGAAGCCCTGGCTGCCATGGTTCCTGCTGCTGTGTGCCCATAGCACAGGGCAGCAGGGACAGTGTAAGATCCTATTCACCCTGATAGATCTCTATTAGGGTGAATAGGACAAGGGATGTAAAGAGCCCAGGTTCAACTCCTAAGGGGGGAAATAGTAATAAAATAAAAAGTAAAAAAAATTAAAATAGTAAAAAAACACCAAAATAAATCATAAAGTATAAATGAACCCTTTTCCAATTTTACATATAAAATTATATAAACAATAAATAAAAAAAACATATCGCCGTGCCCAAAAAGTCCAAACTATTAAAATATTTTTTTTTTTTAAAGCGTTGGACACTGTAACAGAAAAAAAAATCCAAAAATTAAATGCGCAAAATATCGGCTATCGGCCTGAAAGTTCACAGAATATCGGTATCGGCTCTAAACAATCAATATCGGTCGACCCCTAGTACATAGTAGATTTTTTTATTACCATTTCCAGCAATAGTAGCTGCTGTAGTATATGCATAGTACCAGGCATAATGCATATTAGCTCAAGAGAAAATCTGTCTAGTTATTCAGTAAAAATTTCCCCTTTGTTGCATAATTGTTTTGAGAAGCCCGGTAGTATGTGGAGGCATTCTGGAAATCAGAATACATATAAAGTATATACTCAAGGCTGTCCTGATATATTTATGGGTACAGACAGAATAGAAAGTGGTGAGAGGGCACTCCTATATTTGGTTTAAATTGTTCATAGTTTATTATATAGACATGTAATTGTTACTAAAAATCACATTAATTCAAATAAAATTCCATAAAATTGTTACAATGAGGTTGGTAACAAGCTGGCTATTTAAAATTCCCCCTTTTTGAGGGAGAATACTCCTATATGCATAAATTGACCATTAGACTCTGTATATAAGGTCTTATTGTATATCTGACAGAGTCTAATGTTCCAATGTCTCTGATGTCAGATTATAATGATGCCTCTAATCTGCATAGATATCCAGTGAGATTAAATTAATTAATGTTCATTGCCTGCTTCTAGGAGAATTGTATGCGATTATCTCAATAAATCGGTAGTTGAGAGGATTGTGGCAGTCTGAATGTTGCCTTATAATGTCTGTGGATTATCTCTAGTAAAGAGTAACCATTATATTATTGATTGCATTAACTTTCTTTTACAATGTCTTTTTGGTTACTTTACCACTCCCGGCGTGTGTGGGGACCCTTCTTGTTGTAGATGTCTCCCGGGCTTGTGTTGTCTGCGGTCCGCGCTGTCTATTGTGTTGGATACTGCCGGCTGAGTACACGTATCCTCTGCTGGGCCGGCTTGCGCGATCTCCCGCTGTCACCAACTTGCGGCGTTCCACGTGTGGTCTGTTCTGTATGCCGTGCGGTCTGGCTGTATGCACGTATCCTCTGCTGGGCCGACTTGTGCGATCTCCAGCCGCCACAAGCTTGCGGCGTTCCACGTGGTAATTTGTATCTTCCCGGTCTTTTCTATTGCGGGATACTGAGCGCTCAGTATGTGACTTATCTCACTGTGCTTTGATGATGACTGGCATTCGGATTCACCCAGACGCGTTTCGGGACACACAGTCCCTTCTTCAGTGGTGCCAGTTTTATCAAAATGTCCCTTTTTTATAGGGGAGATGTATTTAGTATGCAGATTGCGTCACTGATGAGTTCACTAATGGGGCAGGGTTTCTGTGTATCTTCTTAACCCTTTCACTCCTGTTCTAGTATGTAGTCCTTAATATATATTTAGAGGATGTATACATCTCCATATACAGGATATCAAACATGGGTCAATACAGTTAAGGACTAAAAATTTTAAAGTAATTGAGTCAATAAAATTGAAATTAAAAACTAAAAATTTTAGGATAACCAGATTGGTTCCCTATTACATGATATAGATACATCTGTATGTTAGAGAGTTAATTTAAGACATTAGTCATAGAGTATGTGTATGGTTATAATTATAGATGCAGCTTATGGAAACATATGGATGCATATGGAGGACATATATAGGTAATATTTATCCCATTTGGCTAGCCGACACCCACTTAGTCACACTCACATACAAAGGTGAAGAAAGAATAGAATACCTATAGATATCCATAGGAATAAAGAAATACACAATAAAACACAAATCGGTAATCAAGAAACCTTACAGGGATATAAAGGGAGCATACACCAACTCCTACTACTATTCAATATAGGAAAACTCCCATATCTAAACAAATGGGATAAATATTACCTATATATGTCCTCCATATGCATCCATATGTTTCCATAAGCTGCATCTATAATTATAACCATACACATACTCTATGACTAATGTCTTAAATTAACTCTCTAACATACAGATGTATCTATATCATGTAAGGGTACTTTCACACTAGCGTTGGTGCGGATCCGTCTGTTTATTTTCACAGACGGATCCGCACCTCTAATGCAAACGTTTGTATCCGTTCAGAACGGATCCGTTTGCATTAGGTTTAAAGAAAAATGACAAAGTCCAAAACGGATCCGTTTTGGATTACATTGAAAGTCAATGGGGAACGGATCCGTTTTCAAATGCACCATATTGTGTCACTGACAACGGATCCGTCCCCATTGACTTACATTGTAAAAACGGATCCGTTAGGCTCCGCCTCTTCAGACGGACACCAAAATGCTGCATGCTGCGTTTTGGTGTCCGCCTCCAAATCAGAATAGAAGCGGAACGGAGCCTAACTGATGCATTCTGAACGGATCCTTATCCATTCAGAATGCATTGGGACTTAACTGATCCGTTTTGGAACGTTTGTGAGAGCCCTGTAACGGATCTCACAAACGGAATCCAAAACGCTAGTGTGAAAGTACCCTAATAGGGAACCAATCTGGTTATCCTAAAATTTTTAGTTTTTAATTTCAATTTTATTGACTCAATTACTTTAAAATTTTTAGTCCTTAACTTTATTGACCCATGTTTGATATCCTGTTTATGGAGATGTATACATCCTCTAAATATATATTAAGGACTACATACTAGAACAGGAGTGAAAGGGTTAAGAAGATACACAGAAACCCTGCCCCATTAGTGACCTCATCAGTGACGCAATCTGCATACTAAATACATCTCCCCTATAAAAAAGGGACATTTTGATAAAACTGGCACTACTGAAGAAGGGATTGTGTCCCGAAACGCGTCTGGGTGAATCCGAATGCCAGTCATCATCAAAGCACAGTGAGATAAGTCACATACTGAGCGCTCAGTATCCCGCAATAGAAAAGACCGGGAAGATACAAATTACCACGTGGAACGCCGCAAGCTTGTGGCGGCTGGAGATCGCACAAGTCGGCCCAGCAGAGGATACGTGCATACAGCCAGACCGCACGGCATACAGAACAGACCACACATGGAACGCCGCAAGTTGGTGACAGCGGGAGATCGCGCAAGCCGGCCCAGCAGAGGATACGTGTACTCAGCCGGCAGTATCCAACACAATAGACAGCGCGGACCGCAGACAACACAAGCCCGGGAGACATCTACAACAAGAAGGGTCCCCACACACGCCGGGAGTGGTAAAGTAACCAAAAAGACATTGTAAAAGAAAGTTAATGCAATCAATAATTTAATGGTTACTCTTTACTAGAGATAATCCACAGACATTATAAGGCAACATTCAGACTGCCACAATCCTCTCAACTACCGATATTCTCCTAGAAGCAGGCAATGAACATTAACCACTTCAGCCCCCCTAGCTTAAACACCCTTAATGACCAGGCCACTTTTTACAATTCTGCACTACACTACTTTACCCGTTTATTGCTCGGCCATACAACTTACCACCCAAATGAATTTTACCTCCTTTTCTTCTCACTAATAGAGCTTTCATTTGGTGCTATTTCATTCTTGCTGACATTTTTACTTTTTTTGCTATTAATCAAAAATTACCGAAATTTTTGCAAAAAAATGACATTTTTCACTTTCTGTTTGAAAATTTGTCAAATAAAACTACATTTCTATATAAATTTTTCTCAAAATTTATTGTTCTACATGTCTTTGATAAAAAAAAATGCAATAAGTGTATATTTATTGGTTTGGGTAAAAGTTATAGCGTTTACAAACTATGGTGCAAAAAGTGAATTTCCGCACTTTGACTTTCTGAGCACCTGTCCTGTTTCCTGACGTACTACAATGCCCAGACAGTAGAAATACCCCATAAATGACCCCATTTCCGAAAGTAGACACCCTAAGGTATTCACTGAGGGGCATAGTGAGTTCATGGAAGTTTTTATTTTTGTCACAAGTTAGCGGAAATGTTTTTTTTTTTTTTTCAAAAATTTCATTTTCCGCAAACTTGTGACAAAAATAAAAACTTCCATGAACTCACTATGCCCATCAGCGAATACCTTAGGTGTCTACTTTCCGAAATGGGGTCACTTGTGGGGTATTTTTACTGCCCTGGCATTTTAGGGGCCCCTAAAGCGTGAGAATACAAATGCGTAAAATGCCCTGTGAAATCCTAAAGGTACTCTTGGAATTAGGGCCCTTTGCGCATTTGGCTGCAAAAAGTGGCACACATGTGGTATCGCTGTACTCAGGAGAAGTAGGGCAATGTGTTTGGGGTGTATTTTTACATATACCCATGCTGGGTGAGAGAAATATCACTGTAAATTGACAACTTTGTATAAATTTTTTAAAAAGTTGTCGCTTACAGCGGTATTTATCACACAAAGTATGGGTATATATAAAAATACACCCCAAAAGTCATTGCCCTACTTCTCCTGAGTACGGAGATACCACATGAGTGACACTTTTTGCAGCCAAGATGCGCAAAGGGGCCCTAAATCCAATGAGTACCTTTAGGATTTCACTGGGCAATTTTACGCATTTGGATTCCAAACCCCTTCTCACGCTTTAGGGGCCCCTAAATGCCGGGACAATAAAATACCCCACAAGTGACCCCATTCTGGAAAGTAGACACCCTAAGGTATTCGCTGATGGGCATAGTGAATTCATGGAAGTTTTTATTTTTTGTCACAAGTTAGCGGAAATGTTTTTTTTTTTTTTTTTCTTACAAAGTCTCATATTCCACTAACTTGTGACAAAAATAAAATTTTACATGGACTCACTATGCCCCTCACAGAACACCTTGGGGTGTCTACTTTCTAAAATGGGGTCACTTGTGGGGTATTTTTACTGCCCTGGCATTTTAGGGGCCCCTAAAGCGTGAGAAGCGGTTTGGAATCCAAATGAGTAGAAATGTCCTAGAAATCTAAAGGTACTCATTGATTTAGGGCCTTTGCGATTTGGCTGCAAAGTGCCACCATGTGGTATCGCCAGTACTGCAGAAGTAGGGCACATGTGCTTGGGGTGTATTTTACATATACCCATACTGGGTGTGAAATATCGCTGTAAATGACAACTTTTCCATTTTTTATACAAAGTTGTCAATTTACAGAGATATTTCTCTCACCCAGCATGGGTATATGTAAAAATACACCCCAAAATACATTGCCCTACTTCTCCTGAGTATGGCGATACCACATGTGTGGCACTTTTTGCAGCCAAGATGCACAAAGGGACCCCAATTCCAATGAGTACCTTTCATGAGGGCATTTTTACGCATTTTTCTTCTCACGCTTTAGGGCCCCTAAAATGCCAGGGCAGTATAAATACCCCACATGTGACCCCATTTTAGAAAGAAGACACCCCAAGGTATTCTGTGAGGGGCATGGTGAGTTCATACAAGATTTTTTTTTTGGCACAAGTTAGCGGAATTTGATTTTTTTGTTTTTTCACACAAAGTCTCCCTTTCCGCTAACTTGTGACAAAAATTCAATCTTTCATGGACTCAATATGCCCCTCAGCGAATACCTTGGGGTGTCTTCTTTCCAAAATGGGGTCACATGTGAGGTTTTTGTACTGCCCTGGCATTTGAGGGTCTCCGCAACCATTACACGTATGGCCAGCATTAGGAGTTTCTGCTATTCTCCTTATATGGAGCATACAGGTAATGAGATTTTTTTCTGTTCAGCCTCTGGGCTGAAAGAAAATGAACGGCACAGATTTCCTCATTCGCATCGATCGATGTGGATGAAAAAATCTCTGCCAAAAATATGCAAAAAATAGAGGGGCCTGGCGATTGCCAGGACATAGGGGCTCCGCCCAAACATCCATACCCACTTCAGCTCCTATGTCCTGGCAAACGTGATTTCTCCATTCACATCGATCAATCCATCGGTGTGGAGGAAGACATCTTTGCCAGATTTTTGATACAAAGTGTTTGCCAAAGCATATGAACTCCAACACCTCTCCTCAGCTCACATGTCAGGGCAAACGCACCTGTCCTGCAGAGGAGAAATCTCGCCTTGCAGCGCCGCATACACCGACTTCACGTGTCTTCTGACAGCAGCGCAATGCTTCTCTCAGAATTCACATCAGTGCTGCGGCGTTTTCATCGGTTGGTCCGTTGATCTACCTGGAAAATAAAGGGTGGTTAGGGGAAAAAAAAAAAAAGAAAAACAGGCAACAGGCACATGACTTGAACGTTGCAAACTTTATAAAACATGAATAAAACCTGAACATGAAAAAAACTGAACTTTTAAAACCTGAACTAACTCAAGATTTTTTTTTCTTGCTACCTGTTTCATTTTTTTTCTTTTTTAACCATTTCACGCTTTATTTTCCTAGCAGAAACCTCTCCTTTCCCATGGGACAATGTGTAAAGTGTAAATCACACAGAGATGGTGCGAAGTACACTATACACGTTATCCCAAGTGAAAGGAGAGGTTTCTACCGCTTCACACTTCTGCAGCAGCACAGCAGCACCGTCCCTATGTGTTAGGGTCTCTCAAAACCTAGTATCCTGAGAGACCCTTGAGCCTGATTGTAAAACTACCTGTGTCCTGCAATCCCTAGGTCCCTAAGTGTACCTGAGTGTGGTACTTCCGAAACACTCCCTAGGCATAGGGCAGGGTGGTCAGGACAGTCAGGACAGAAATAACGGGTGTCACGCCTTATTCCACTCCTGCTACAGACACGACATCTTTTCGGGGTGGCGGTTGGGTTGAGGTACCAGGCACAACGCTAGGAAGTGCCGCTCGTGTAGACGGCTAACTACACTGGTGGATGGGGCCACGGAACCTCCTGGATACAGGAGTTCCGAAATGATCTCTTCCTGAAATTTGAGGAAGGATCCTGTTCTCCCAGCCTTACTGTAGAGAACGTAACTATTATAGGCAGCCAATTGAAATAAATATACAGACACCTTCTTATACCAGCGCCTGGTGCGCCGGGAAATTAAATACGGGGCCAACATCTGGTCGTTGAAGTCCACCCTCCCATGTGGAGGTTATAGTCGTGGACCGAGAGGGGCTTTTCAACGACACTGGCTGCCCGCTCAATTTGGACTGTCGTGTCTGCGTGAATGGAGGAGAGCATGTAAACGCCACGCTTGTCTCTCCATTTCACCGCGAGCAGTTCGTCGTTACACAGTGCAGCCCTCTGCCCCCTTGCAAGTCGGGTGGTAAGAAGCCGTTAGGGTAGCCCCGGCGACTAGGTCGCGCGGTGCCGCAGCAGCCAATCTGTTCTAGGAACAAATGCTTGAAGAGGGCCACACTTGTGTAAAAGTTGTCCACGTAAAGATGGTACCCTTGCCGAATAAGGGTGACACCAAGTCCCAGACTATCTTCCCACTGCTCCCCAGGTAGTCAGGGCAACCGACCGGCTCCAGGGTCTGATCTTTCCCTCATAGATCCGAAATTTGTGCGTATAGCCTGTGGCCCTTTCACAGAGCTTATACAATTTGACCCCATACCGGGCGCGCTTGCTTGGGATGTACTGCTTGAAGCCAAGGCGCCCGGTAAAATGTATTAGGGACTCGTCTCACGCAGATGTTTTGTGCAGGGGTATACAAATCTGCAAATTTCAGGTTGAAATGGTCTATGAGGGGCCGAATTTTGTGGAGCCGGTCAAAAGCTGGGTGGCCTCTGGGACGGGAGGTGGTGTTGTCACTAAAGTGCAGGAAACGCAGGATGGTCTCAAAACGTGTCCTGGACATGGCAGCAGAGTACATGGGCATGTGATGAATTGGGTCCGTGGACCAATATGACCGCAATTCATGTTTTTTTGTAATGCCCATGTTGAGGAGAAGGCCCAGAAAAGTTCTAAATTCGAAACTTGGACTGGTTTCCACCGGAAAGGCTGGGCATAGAAGCTTCCCGGGTTGTCGGGCGATAAATTGAGTGGCATACCGATTTGTTTCTGCCACGACTAAGTCATAGAGCTCCGCAGTGAAAAACAGCTCAAAAACCCCAGCGCCGATCCTATCTGAGCTGTTTCCACCCGAACTCCTGACTGGGCGGTGAAAGGGGGAACTACTGGTGCGGCTGAAGTTGGGGGCTGCCAATCAGGATTTGCCAGCACCTCAGGGACTCTAGGGGCTCTACGGGCCTGTCTTTGCGGTGGCTGCGACAGGGAAACTACTGCACGTGCCACCGTACCAGCTTCAACTGCCCTTCTGGTGCTCGCCACTTCACCATGTTCTCACGGCAGTGCTGGTACTAGGTCCAGGACGGGCTGCGCTGCTGGTGTATGCCTCACCACGTAATCCGGCAGCGCCAGCCCCACTCTGCTGCCCTTGAAGCGGATCCTGCGCAACCTGCGGTCTAGCAACACGGGGCCGGGTACGCCTGCTTCTATCAGGGACCTCCACCTCCTCGTCAGAACTTTGAGTCAGAGAGCCACTGCTTTCTACAGGTTCATATTCTGACCCGCTAGATTCGTCAGATGAGGGTTCCCATTCCTCATCCGACTGGGTCAGAATCCTGTAGGCCTCTTCAGAGGAATACCCTTGTTTGACATTTGGCCGTCTAAATTTAGGGGTATTCCCTGAGACTACCCAAGAAAAAAAGCAAGCCTGTCTTACAAATGGGAGTGTAGCGAGTACAGAAGTCGCTGCGATTGATAAAAAGATCAAAACTGATTTTTTTATCAGCCGCAGCGCTGTGAAGTGATTGTGCAGTGATACAAAAAAATTTTTTTGTCACTGCGGCGGGCGGGCGTGGGTGAACGCAGGTGGGGCGACCGATCAGGTCTGATCGGGCAAACACTGCGCTTGGGGTGGAGGGCGAACTAAAGTGACAGTAATACTATTATAGATCTGACCGTGATCAGTTCTGATCACTTACAGATACTATAAAGTACAAACGCTGATTAGCGCTACGCTAATCAGCGAATCAGTGACTGCGGTGCGGTGGGCTGGGCGCTAACGCTAACTACCTACCAAAGGGACCTAAACTAACCTAAACCTAACAGTCAATACTGGTGAAAAAAAAAGTGACAGTTCACAAAAGTGACACTGATCACTTTTTTCCCTTTCACTATGTATTGACAGGTGATCAAGGGGTTAATTATAGGTGATCAGGGGGTGATCAGGGCCTGATATGTAGTGATTGGTGCACTTACTTGGGATCTGTGCTCTGTGCTGGGTCCAACCGATGAAAAGGACCCAGCACATGGCACAGATCCCTTATAAAAGCCATATATTTGTAAATATAACTTATATCGCCTGTTTTCATAGGCGATTTTGAAAATCACCAGCCTGCCAGCGCTGATCATTGGCTGGCAGGCTGGTGACGAACTTGTCCTGAGCCCGGCGGTGCGTTCCATTTGCGTTCCACCGGGCTCAGGAGCGCGTCAAGGAGGAATGAACCGACCGCCCGCAGGACGCAATCCTGCGTGAGGCGGTCGGAAAGAGGTTAATTAATTTAATCTCACTGGATATCTATGCAGATTAGAGGCATCATTATAATCTGACATCAGAGACATTGGAACATTAGACTCTGTCAGATATACAATAAGACCTTATATACAGAGTCTAATGGTCAATTTATGCATATAGGAGTATTCTCCCTCAAAAAGGGGGAATTTTAAATAGCCAGCTTGTTACCAACCTCATTGTAACAATTTTATGGAATTTTATTTGAATTAATGTGATTTTTAGTAACAATTACACGTCTATATAATAAACTATGAACAATTTAAACCAAATATAGGAGTGCCCTCTCACCACTTTCTATTCTGTCTGAACCCATTTAAGGCAAGGGTGTTGCCTACCTGAGAGTGAGCACCCACTCCATATAATCTGAAGGGAAAGCCATTGAATACTTTTTATATTTATGGATACACTATATACAGAATGTATGTACCAAGTGTGGCTTCCATTACATCTCTGCAGAGGTTGTTACCCAACTTCTCTAAACTACTAAACTCCAAATTTGCCTATTTATGTAGTGATAAATCCTTTCATATAAAGTACTGTGCAAAAGTTTTGAGCGCAGGTATAGAAAAATGCTGCAAAGTACGAATACTTCTAAAAACAGAAGTGTTAAAGGGGTTATCCAATACTATAAAAATGTTCCCCATATGCTGGGCCCCTCACAGTGAATATACTTGTCCCGCTGTCGCGCCGTTCCTGATCTTTGCACCGCCGTTGCTGCTTCTCACCGTGCACGGATGAAAACATCCAGGGTGGGGGGTTGGCGTTTGTGGAGCAGCCAATGGCAGACGGGGATGAGCCTCCCTAGCATCACAGGTGATGCTAGGGAGTCTCGTCCCTGCCTGCTATTGGCTGCTCCCTCCCGACACCGGATGATCAGATGTTTTCATCCGCACATGGGGAGAAGCAGCAGCGGGGAGCAGGGTAAGTATATTCACTGTGAGGGGTCCGGCATATCAGTTAACAGAAAATGCAAAGTGAATCAACAAAAGAGAAATCTGAATCCTATAAATAGTTGCTTTCAAAACAGCATAAATTTTTCCAGGTAACTTACAGTTTTTGAAGTATCTTATCAGGTAGGTTCTTCCAAACATCTTGGAGAACTAATTGCAGATCTTCTCTGGATGTAGGCTTGCATATCCTTCAGTCTCTTCATGTAATCCCAGACAGACTCGATGTTTATCAGAGGTGTGCTGCTGATGGTTCTTAATGACATTGGCTGTATGTTTGGGGTCGTTGTCCAGCTTCAGATATAATTTAGAGCCGATCATACAACTCCCTTATGGTATTGCATAATGGGTTTGTATGAGTATACCTGTATTTCTCAGCTTTGAGGGCCCCATAAATTTTTTACCCAATCCCCCAACTTCATTTGCTGAAATTCAGTCCCAAGATTGCAAGGAACCTCCACCATGCTTCCCTGTTGCAAACCTTTTTTGCCTATTGTTAAATCCAGATATTTTAAATCATCAGTCCAGAGAATCTGATGCCATTTTTCTGTCTCCCAGTTGCTATGTTTTTGTGCATAGTTGAGTCACTTGGCTTTGTTTCTACGTCAAAGGTGTGGCTTTTTGGCTGCAATTCTTCTATGAAGACCAATTCTGGCCAGCCTTCTCCGAACACTATATTTGTGTACCTGAGTCCCACTGGTTTCTGCCACTTTGAAGCTGAGGGCACTTCTGGCCATTTTCCAAATTTTTTTTTAAGGGAAGTGTTCATGATGTGTCTTTCATCTGCTGCACTAAATTTCCTTGCCGACCACTCCATCTACAGTCCTCAGTGTTGTCAGGATTAATGGTGTTCTCAATGCTGAAAAATGCTCTCGCACAACTATGCACGAAAACATAGGAATTGGGGTGCGGAAAAATAGCAGCAGTTGCTTTGGACCGATGAGTCAGAAGTTGAATCCATCCAAGTTGGAATACTTTTCAACTGTTGCAGCATGTTGCATTGCGACACCATTAGTACAAAAAAAAGGCTAGCAACACAGTAACAGTACTATATATACTAGAGAGTGAATCTGGATCGCACATCCTCAACACTATGCTTTTGATGTAATGACTGTCTCAGCATAATTTCATGATTTTCCTATTACATGACGTAAAGTCATGATTTTATTAAAGACACGGAGGCTCCTATTGCTTTAACTCTCTTTACTTTCTATCATAGCAGCAAAGAAATGGACAATATAATTATGCAAAAAACCATAGTAACCGGCTCCTCCCACCTATCCCCTTATATAAGGACAGGACCCCTTGTAATCCTCCTCTTTCTTTGCTCCGACATTTGTCCCTGAAGATCCTCGCCCAACAGACTGGCCTAACGCGGCAACTCTTGATCTCGAAGGTAACCAACTCCTCAACAGGAGGAAGGAAACGAATGGAACCACGTGTGAACTTGAAACCAGAAACTCATCCGGATCAGCATGTCAACCTGCGAACATAGAAAAAACCGAAATAGGCTACAGTCTAACAAAGGAGTAGCGATTACAAAACGACAGTACAACAACAGTGACGGAGGCGTATTATCCCAGGACAAGTGAGGAGATTAAGTAGGGTGGGGAAGGGAGGGCAATACTCGCCTCCGTGTCTTTAATAAAATCATGACTTTACGTCATGTAATAGGAAAATCATGAAATTTTATCACAAGACATGGAGGCTCCTATTGCAAGTTTAAAGCTGGGAGACTACGGAAGTGAACGCATGAGACCGAGGCCTGAAGTAGAACTCCCGGAATGTAGAAGCCCTGGACCAGTCTGCTAAACGCATAACGTGCTCAAGACGAGCCCCCGAAACCGTCATAGATGTGGCCGCCGCGCTGCGGACTGAATGGGCCGTAAAAATTTTGGTATCAATTCCGGCCTGTCCCAGGATCCACTTTACCCAACGGGACAGAGTCACACTGGAGACCGGAGAATAGGGCCTACGAAAAGAAATGAAGAGATGAGGGAAATCCGGTGATCGCAGAGTCGTCGTCCGGGACTCGTACTCCCGCAAGCAAGCCACTGGACAGAGTTGTGGGGTGTGAGGGAAGTACGGGTAAGTCACTGAGCGAATATGAGTTTTTGTTCTTCTGGTGATGTTGAACCGGACGCCCTCAGGGAAAAAGGAGCGGGCGTCATGATCTAAGGCGCCTGAGATGAGGCAAAGTAGGGTAACTAGCTTCGCCGACAATTGCCGGAGGGAAAGTAGGGAGTTAGTGGGCCAGCTAGAGAGAAAATTCAAGACAAGGCACACGTCCCAGGTTGTGGAGAAACGTGGCCTGGGAGGACGAGACAGGCGAGAGCCCTTAAGCAAGCGGCGTACCAATGGGTGTTGGCCCGCCGGGGAACCCTCAAAGCCCTTGTGTCTCGAGGAAATCGCTGACCTATAGAGATTCATCGTACGATAAGCCTTTCCCGCGTCGTAGAGAGAAGACAGGAAGGATAAGATCGCACCTATAGGGGCTCGAAAGGGATCCACAGAGCGTTCTCCACACCAACGAGCCCAAGTGTCCCAGACGGCTCTGTAAGCGCGTCTGGTTCCGGGGGCCCATGCGTTCTCCAATAGGAGCGCAGCCGTCCCCGAAATCTCTGACAGTGCAATGGGGTTCCCGATATTTTGCACGCGAGCAAACGAAGCTGACCGGATCGGAGAAGGGGATGGGGCTCTCCCGTTGGACCTCTCAGCAGTAAGGGAAAAACTGGAAGAAGGAGTGGGATCTCAGTCAGTAGCTCCAGCGCCATCGGGAACCATGGCTGAGACCGCCATAGGGGTAGAATTAGTACCAACTGAGCAGATTGGCGTTGGACTTGTAGGAGGACCCGCGGGATCAGGGCAAAAGGAGGGAACGCGTACATGAGTGTCCACCGCTTCTGCGTGGGGTCCGGGCGCCAACTGAAATAACGGGGCAGTTGAGCGTTCAACCGGTTCACGAATAGGTCTATAGAGAATGGACCCCAGCGAGATGATAAATTTTGGAATACCCCTGTATCTAGCTTCCAGTCGCTGGAATCTGTAATGTAGCGTGAACTCCAGTCCGCCAGCGTGTTGTGAAGGCCAGGAAGGTGTTCCGCTATGACTACAATGCCTTTGGTCAGATAGTACTCCCAAAAGTCCTTCGCCAGAGTAGTTAGAACTGAGGAGCGGGTTCCGCCCATCCCATTGACGTATCGGACCGCAGAGACGTTGTCCATCCGTAGTCTGATACATGTGCAGACGGTGCTGTTGGTAAAACTGCGTATATCGCCAATGACCCCGCCAACAGCTCCAGTCCGTTGATGTGAAGGTGGGTCTCCTCCGACGACCAAGGCCCCTCGGTGGAGACGCCGTTGCAATGAGCCCCCCAACCATGGAGGCTGGCGTCTGACTCTGTGACCAGATCCGGTTGTGGGCCCACAATGGCCTTGCCGTTCCAAACGGAAAGGTTCTGTATCCACCACCGAATCTCATCTTTCGTCTCTGTCTAAAACTACTGAGTCCTCATAGGTGGCCCCGGCCCGTAGGTGAGCGATCTTGAGCCGTTGGAGGGCCCGATAGTGCAACAGGGCCGGGAAAATCGCCTGGATGGAAGATGCCAGGAGCCCTATTATGCGGGCCAGGTGGCGTAAGGAGAGGTGGGGGCGGAGGAGGGCGCGTCTGAGTTCCTTGCGGATAGCCCGAACTTTGGTTACAGGTAGATGTAGAGTGAGGGAGACGGAGTCTACCCTGAAGCCCAAGAACTCCATCGAGGTGGACGGGGAGAGGCAGGATTTTTCCCTGTTTATGATGAACCCCAGGCTCGACAGCAGATCGACGGTCATCGAGAGATGTCTGCGTAGGAGGGACGGACTCTGAGCCATGATCCAAATGTCGTCTAAATAGATGATCATTCTGACGCCCCTGCTGCGTAACCAGGCCGTCACCGGCTTCATCACCTTGGTGAAACACCAAGGGGCTGAAGATAGGCCGAAGGGGAGACATGTGAAACGCCAAATCTGTTCTCCCCAGCGAAACCGGAGGAGGTCCCTGGAGGCTGGGGCCACCGGAACCGTGAGCTAGGCATCCTGGAGGTCCAATTTGACCATCCAGTCGCCGGGAAGGAGCATGTCCCGCAGAAGATGGATACCCTCCATCTTGAAGTGTCGGTATTGGACTAATGAGTTGAGGGGTTTTAAATTGATGACGGGGAGCATTTGTCCGCCTTTCTTTTGTACCAAGAACATGTTGCTGAGCACACCCGTGGGATGGTTCGGGGCGAGTTCTATTGCACGTTTGCGGAGGAGCTCCCTGAGTTCGGCATGGAGTTGTTGCTGTGCCGAAGCTGACAACCGTATTGGCGGGGGTGTCGGGATTGGCTACTAGATCTATGGTGAACCCTCTGACTGTGTTCAGTACCCATGGGTCTGAGGTGATTGCGGACCAGGCATTGAAAAAGAGACGGAGTCTGCCTCCGACCCACTCTGCCGAAGAAGGTAAAGGGGATGTTGGGTAAGGACTTACCAACTGGACGCCTTGAGCTGGTGGATCCGCGGAAGCCTCTTTACCGACCTGGAGTGCCCCGAGATGGGAAGAAGAATGGCTGAAATTTCGTGTCCTGCAGTAAGGATCTGTAGCTGTAGGAGCCTCTCCCTGTGCCCCGGGGATGGAATTGTGCACGGCCGGACAGGCGGCCCCTGGAGCTGCCGGCCCTATTGGAGAAACGGTTCTGGAACACTTTTCTCATAGACGTTTGAGCTTTGTCTAGGGCTGTGAATGCCCCGACATAGCGACCTAATTCTTTAATGAACGATTCTCCGAAGAGGAGTCCCTGGGCTTCTTTACCGGCCTCTGACAATGACAAATTGGACAATTTGGGTTCCACTTTCATTAATATGGCTTTGCGCCTTTCTATGGACAGGGATGTATTAACATTTCCGGTAATACAAATGGCTCTCTGTATCCATCCCCCTAACTCCACCGGGTCAATAGTGGTACCATCTGCCTTGGCCGACTCAGCCATATCAAAGATTCTGGCAAGGGGGCCTGTGATGTCGAGCAGTTTATCTTGTACAGCCCTAAGGGCTGAATCCAATCCCTTCTTAGGGTTGAATCCCGTTTTGGCCAGAAACTGTACCATTTTCGGGTCGACCGTAGAGGTCTCACCGACCTTATTTGGGATTATAGGTCGGGGACATTCGGCACGTAGTTTGCTGCGCGCCTCTTTCGTTAGAGGGGCGCGGATCTTAGCTTCCAGGTACCTGGCCACGTGGGTGGCCGGAAGCCACTCCGCCGAGCGGGGGTGATGGAGCTCGTCCGGATTAAACATTGGTTCCCTAAAAGGGTCAACCAGGAGGTCATCCTGATGGGATTGACCCTCCAAAGGGGTAGGTGTAGGTTTAGCTATGGTGGGTTCTGGGATTAGGACTGGCGGGTCCAAGGTGGTGTCCGCCAACTCCTCTCCTGAGTCATAGATGGACTCATGTTGTGCCTCCTCAAAGGATTCCCTGTCGGAATCAGACATTGGCTCAGGCTGAGTCCTGGCCGTTTTCCACGTGCGATTTTTATTTTATTTTTTTTTGCCTGTCGCGGGCAGGCTCTTTTACGCGGGACAACCGCGTGATCATGTGATGGAATTAAACCATCTGTCAAGGTTGTTCTGGAGGCATTAGGTATTGAAGGATCAGTGCCTGTCCCCTGATTAGGTAAATTTGTCTGAGAGCAGATTACCAGCGTGATAGATTGCGTCAAAGCCGACGACACAGATCCCATCGCTGATATAATAGCTTTGGAAATTGATTAATGCAGAAGTGTATTCTGCAGGTCAGGTGGAGAAATCTCTATTCTCCTACTGGAGGCCGGAGAGGCTTGTGCATTGGGAGGGATATCCCGGCCGTGGATGGAGCTGGAACTACGGGTGGACATGGTGCGGTAGGAGTAAGTCACCCCAGACCACAAGCAGAACGCGATATTGTCACCTGTAAAGAAAAAACAAACGGGAGGACCAGGTAAATATGTGGAAGCATGAAACGTATTACAGTTCAGTAAGGAAAACACCTATGGACTAGGGAGATAAGGAAGTAAGAAAAGGTGTTGTCCCCCAGAAACTAGACGTCTAGGGGAACAGCAGGACGATCCGGGGGTCGGTACCAAAATATATGACCCCCTGAACAGCAGGGAGTATGTAAGTGGCCCCAGATATGGGAATGTATATGTAATAAATATGGGTATTATTGCTTTATTAATACGTTGGTGGTATAGTGGACTTACAGGAAGTCAAGACATGCAGAGTACTAATGCGACGAGATCTCGGCGCAGAGCAATGTGCGGCAGAGATCCCGCGAGATCTCGCGAGAATGCGGCGGCCGGGACGAGGAGAAACTAAGATGGCGCCGAAATCCCGCGAATCGCGAGACTTCGGGCCGGGAAGACTGCAAGATGGCGCAAAACGCGGGAAGAAGGTGAGGCGAGGGGGAGGGGGCAGGGGAAACGAGCGGATGTCAGAGCGGCCGTGAGGGGCCGCGGAGAGAGAGTCCCGGCAGCAAGAAAGAGCTGGAAGGAAAAAACAGAGGGCGCAAAGGCACAGAAGGGAGAAACCTGAAAAGGGGGGAAGATAAAAAGGAAAACGAGTGAGTTCAGGTTAAAGACACCTGAAAAGGGGAATAGAAATAAACCCCCCACAGGCAGGGGAATAAAGAGGGAAAAAGGACCAAAAGGTATATATCAAAAGGTTGAACTAAGCAATGAGAATTACATGTAACGGACAGTACTTATCTTGCTATGATAGCAGCAAAGAAAGAGGGGGATTACAAGGGGTCCTGTCCTTATATAAGGGGATAGGTGGGAGGAGCCGGTTACTATGGTTTTTTGCATAATTATATTGTCCATTTCTTTGCTGCTATGATAGAAAGTAAAGAGAGTTAAAGCAATAGGAGCCTCCGTGTCTTGTGATAAAATTACGTGGCATATCCGCCCAATTTGTAATACATTGTATGCTGTGCATAAGAGGCATTAGTATACAGTTTGATCAAAGAGCATAGGCCCACTTTCCGCGACAAGGAAGCCTCTGCAAGTGGGAAACTACTCTAACCTATAAATGGCGCAGCCGTGCGCGGCGACCACCGGCGCCCCAGCACCGCACCAGCAGCAGACAGCGGGACCCAGGAGCCACACAGCAACCCCACTGTGCAGCAAAGCCTCCTTGGCTCTGGGACCCACCGCCCCGCCAGCATAGCACTGAGGCTGTGTGGCTCCTGGGTCCCGCTGTCTGCTGCTGGTGCGGTGCTGGGGCGCCGGTGGTCGCCGCGCACGGCTGCGCCATTTATAGGTTAGAGTAGTTTCCCACTTGCAGAGGCTTCCTTGTCACGGTTAGTGGGCCTATGCTCTTTGATCAAACTGTATACTAATGCCTCTTATGCACAGCATACAATGTATTACAAATTGGGCGGATATGCCACATAATTATGCTGAGACAGTCATTATATCAAAAGCATAGTGTTGAGGATGTTCGATCCAGATTCACTCTCTAGTATATACAGTAACAGTACTAGCCGAAAAACGGAACCTGTTTAATAACAGCACTGTACAGTAAGTTGCTGCATACCCCATTGGGTCTGGAAGTGATAAAGATGGACACATACGAGTGCCCTCTGTCCACAGTGGTATCAGAACGGCACGGAGTAGTAACGTGCTGAAGTTGGTCTGTCCTCATCCTCTCTCGCTACCTACACTGGCACTTTGAGCATGTTGCTGTGTTGTTAGATGTTTTGGGTACCAGCAGTATTGCTCATCAAGTGCAAGGTCATACACAGGAGCCTTTTTTTCAAAGTGTACAATTGCCTATACATGTGTCTATGAAGCTTGTACAGGAATTATTGTGGCCTCTGCATATATTATGTGGTAGCTTTACATGGGATGTGTAATGGTATGCTCAACATACCTCCTTGTTATGGAAAACTCGCAGAAGGCATTGGTGTATGGTCTTCACTCATATTGCTTTTTTCTGTGTTTGCTCCCCTGCAGGTTCGGATGAAGTCAATGTTTGCTATTGGCTTTTGCTTCACTGCTCTGATGGGCATGTTCAACTCAATGTAAGTTATTCATAAAATTTGCTAAATCTTAGGCTTGTTCTGCCACTGCCTATGTGGGGATAACGCAGTTTCTACTACAAGAACCTAATGTACTTATTTTAGTGTAGTCATGTGTGTTGTAAAAACAGTTTAAAGGCAACCTGTCATCTACTTTGCTGTCCATACTAACGGCATTATAAAGTAGAGTTAGGTGAGTGGATTTCAGCGGTAAGTGGTTGCTGAGAACCAACATCACAATCATTGCAGACTGGGCCTGGAAAAGAGTCCCGGCCACCTGAGAACAGTCCTGGTTATTAATGAATTCCTGCTCTCCTGCCCACCTGCTGATTATTGACAGTCTTCTACCTAGTTTTCTCCCTTTCTGTCTAGGATAGAACTGCCAATCATCACCGGATGGGCGGGGAGAGCAGGAGATTATGAATAATCATGACTCTTCTCAAGTAGATTTTACTCTTTTCAAGGCCTGTGCTGCAATGATTATGATGCTGGTTCTCGGCAGCCACTTACTTTTAGCTCATGAGTGACACAGCGCTGAAATCAGCATTTCTGTCACTATTTTATGCTGCCCTCAGTGACGTCAGCATAAAGTTGATGACAGGTTCCCTTTAAAGGGGTCTTATTGATGTCCTATCCTTACTGTAGGTCATCACTATCAGATTGGTGGGGTTTTTAATTCCGGCACCATGCTGATCATTTGTTGGAAGGGACCATAAAGCATAGACGAGCCCTTCAGCCTCTTCTGCTGTCTAATGCCATGTGACTTTTGTGCAGCTCATTGCATTGAATGAAATTGTGCTGCATTAGCCTGCAGAGCTGCCAAACAATATGTATTGCTGTGCTTGGTATTAGGCTTCAGCGAATCAACCTTTTGGATCGATGATCCGAAGTCGATTCGTTCAGATACTTTGGTTTTAATGCTGTTTCCGTACAGCATTAAAAGGTATTGGTTCTGTGGAGCCAAAGTTCGTTTCGCCCGAAGTCACAAAAGACTTTGGTAAATTGGTGCTGTATTCATATCTGCATATTGAAAACCAATTTAAAATAGACACCGAGGTACCAATCAGTACCAAATGGTTAACAAGGTACCAAATATGTACCGAGGTACCAGCCAGTACCAAAGCCCAGTTCAGATTGCTGTTTTAAATTGTTTTTCAATACGCAGATATACCGTAAATACGGTAGGAATTCACTG
Source organism: Bufotes viridis (assembly GCA_033119425.1). NCBI lineage: Eukaryota > Metazoa > Chordata > Amphibia > Anura > Bufonidae > Bufotes > Bufotes viridis. The sequence continues at coordinate 80,149,270 of CM065596.1, forward strand.
AAGTCTCCTGCAACTTCGGACAAGAAGAACTTCGGCTCAACGTAGCCAATACATGGAAACAATACGGAACTATGATCTGAGGGTCGGTTCGCTCATGGTCGTAGAACTCGCTTAGGGTGCTTTCCTACGCTTCAGTTACAGATAATACAACCACATGCATCCGTTTTAAGGGATCTGCTTGTATTAACTTTAACTATTTTTTTTAACATTGTCATTGAAAGACAATGGAGGACGGATCCGCTTTCTATTGTGGCAGAATGTGCCATCCCCATTGACTTGCATTGGGGGTCATGACGGATCCGTTTTGCTCTTCATCCCAGGACGGAAAGAAAACCGCAGCATGCTGCGGAATTTTCTCAGTCAAAAAAAACGTTAACATACTGAACGGATTTCTCTCCATTCAGAATGCATGGGAATAATCCTGATCAGTTTCTTTCTGGCGTAGAGCCCCGGCGACGGATCTCTACGCCGGAAAAGAAAAATGCTAGTGTGAAAACACTCTTAAGTGTTGTGGCTTCTTCAGACAACTGATCAGTGATGTTCCTGGTAGTCGGACTCCCCACTAATATTGATGAACTATTCTGAGGAAACCTCCAATTCCCTTTATAAATATTCATATACAAAATACCGAAGACAGGTAGATGATTTAGGGGGGATTTCATATTCTTTCTGTGCAGGAATTTGTTTAACTCCTTCACTACCAACACTATACATGTACAGCGATGGGCAAGCATGGCTCTCGCGGCTAATTACCTTGACTAGAAATAATGCAGATCATGGTAATTAAAGCCTTTTAGATGCCGTGATCAAGTGCGGCCAATGAGGATACAGATAAGTGATTTAAATACGCTGGGTCCTGCTGAATAGAGTCAGGGCATTTTAAGCTGCAATTCTTATTTTGAAATGAGAATAAGAAATAAGTCATTCTGAGATTTAAATGGAAATGAAAAATACATGAGTGTTCAGAATTAAAAACAAACAATTGGATTTTGTAGGCTCAAATATGAGCTTAAAAATCATAACAAAAAAGTGAAAACATTTTATTTAAAAAAAAAAATATATATAAAAGCTTCCTTATAAAAAAAACAAATAAATAACAAAAAATTTAAACATCATCGATATCACTGCCACCGAAACCGCCCGTACTAATAAAATATAAAAATATTTTTCCAATACAGCGAAGGGCGTAACGGGAAAAAAGGATCAAATTGGCCAATTTGCCATTTTTTCATTGCTTCTCTTAGCCGAAAAATGTAATAAAATGTGATCAAAACACACTCCAAAATGGTATCAATAAACACTACAGGTTGCCCTGCAAAACATGAGCCCCACCCAGCTCAGTAGATATAACAAAAAAAGTTGTGGGTCAGAATATGGTGATGTAAAAAAATTTTTTTTAAAAGTTTAAATTTATTTTTACACTATCGTTGTAATCGTACTGACCCAGAGAATGAAGGGCATGGGTCACTTGCCGCAAATGGAATGCTGTTGGAAACAAAACCTTTAAAACGGTGGAGGAATTGCGTTTTAGTTTTTTTTCCAATTCCACCCTATTTTGAATTTTTTCCGCTGCTTCCCACTACATTGTATGCCATAATAAATGGTGGCATTAGAAAGTACAATTTGTCCCGCAAAAAATAAGTCCTCATACAGCTATGTTAATGGAAAAATATGTTTATGGCTCAAAGAACATGGGGAAGAAAAATGAGAACGCAAAAATGAAAAATTCCGGTATCCTAAGGATTAAAAGGCATCTGTCATGTCTTTGTATGATCTGTCTGTATGCAGTACAGACAGATCATACACAGCGAACCATAGGTAGTACAGTGTCTGAAGAAGGCTTTGTATAGCCAAAAATGTTTGCAAGTACTGCCGCATGTTACCTTGCCTCTAAAAATAAAAGATCAAATATGAAAAACCAAAAATCTGCTGTATCTTTATTATGTGTGGTAAAATTGAGTCAAAAAATTTCATTTTTAATCATAAATACAAAATTTACCCAAAATTTTGAAAAACTTAGCAAATTTCGATTTCTCTACTTTTATCATAGATAGTAATACCTCCAAAAATAGTGATTACTTTACATTCCCGATATGTCTACTTCATGTTTGGATCATTTTGTAAATTACATTTTATTTTTTGGGGACGATAGAAGGCTTAGAAGTTTACAAGCAAATGTTGAAATTTTTCAGAAAATTTCTAAAACCCGCTTTTTAAGGACCAATTCAGGTCTGAATTCACTTTGTGAGGCTTACATAATATAAACCACCCAAAAATGACCCCATTTTGGAAAATACACCCCTCAAGGTATTCAAAACTGATTTTCACAAACTTTGGTAACCCTTTAGGTGTTCCACAAGAGTTAATGGAATATTGAGATTAATTTTCAGAATTTCAATTTTTTTGGCAAATTTTACATTTTAATCCATTTTTCCAGTAACATAGCAAGGGTTAACAGCCAAACAAAACTCAATATTTATTGCCCTGATTCGGTAGTTTACAGAAACACCCGACATGTGGTTGTAAACTGCTGTATGGGCACACGGCAGTGCGCAGAAGGAAAGGAGCGCCATGTGGTTTTTGGAAGGCAGATTTTGCCGGACTGTTATTTTGTTTGTTTTTTTTTTTTTTTAATTTTTTTTTTTTTTATACCGTGTCACATTTGAAGCCCCCCTGATGCACCCATAGAGTAGAAACTCCAGAAAAGTGACCCATTTTGGAAACTACGTAATAAGGTGGCAGTTTTGTTGGTACTATTTTAAGGTACATATGATTTTTGGTTGCTCCATTTCACTTTTTGTGAGGTAACAAAATATATCTGTTTTGGCACCGTTTTTATTTTTTGTTATTTACATCTGACAGGTTTAAATTATGTGCTAATTTTATAGAGCAGGTTGTTACGGACACAACAATACCAAATATTGTATTTCCACATTCTAAAAGCCAATTTATTTTTTTTGTTTTTGGGCGACTTTCTTACGTAGGGGCTCATTTTTTTCGGTATGAGAACTGTTTGGTACTATTTTAGAGTGCATATGACTTTTTGATCGCTTGGTATAACACTTTTTGTGATGTAAGGCGACAAAAAATGGCTTTTTTGACACACTTTATTTTTATTTTTTTACGGTGTTCACCTGAGGGGTTAGTTCATCTGATATTTTTATAGAGCAGGTTCTTATGGACGTGGCGATTATAAATATATACTTTTTTTTTATTTACTTAAGTTTTACACAATAACAGCATTTTATAAACCCAAAAAATATTTGTGTCTCCATATTCTTAGGCCATATTTTTTTTGGGGGGGCGATTGTCTTAGGGGCTCATTTTTTACGGGATGAAGTGACTTTTAGATTGGTACTATTTTGGGGAGTATGCGCCCTTTTGATCGCTTGGTGTTGCACTTTTAGTGATGTAAAGTAACAAAAAAAAGTGTTACTTTTTTGACGGTGTTCATCTGAGGGGTTAGGTCATGTGATATGTTTATAGAGCCAGTCGTCACGGATGTGGCAATACCTAATATGTATACTTTTTTTATTTATTTAAGTTTTACATATCATTTTTGAAACAAAAAAAATCATGTTTTAATGTCTCCATAGTCTGTCATTTTTTTATTTTATTTTTTTGGGGTGACTGTCTTAGGTAGGGTATCATTTTTTTGCGGGATGAGATGACTGGCACTATTTTGGGGTGCAAATGACTTTTTGATCGCTTGCGATTACACTTTTTGTGATATAAGGTGACAAAAATGGCTTTTATATCCTATGGGCGGATGTGAAGTGGTTAACTTCATTAGTTGCGTGAGATGTAGCCACAACTCTAGTATAGGCGACACAAATTTACAAATATGGCCGTTGCATGTTCCCCATGTGTAAAGATTAGGAGCGGAGAGAGAGCTGATGAAGACAGCAGCTTGCTCCAGAAACAGTCGGAACAAAGCTTCTTCATACTCTACTCACTTAAAGGTCTTCATCTCTACTGACTCTACCTTTCTCCTCCTGTTGTCGTAGGACAGTAGATTCTAAAATCTTGTAAATTTTTTTACTAATTATGAAACTTTTATATAATTTGGTTAATTATATATATATATTTTTTTTCAGTTTTGATGGTCGTGTTGTGGCAAAATTACCGTTCGTTCCCTTGTCATATATTCAAGGGCTGTCGCACAGGAACCTTTTGGGAGAGGATTATACTGACTGCTCATTTATTTTTCTCTACATACTTTGCACTATGTCTATCCGACAGGTAAGTAAGGTTATCGCTTGGATACTGCGGTTCTACCTCCTCAATGATTTGTATTGCACTTTTCCTCACAAGGATTCAAAGAACTGGGATAGATGTGTGGCTGGGGCAACTCCCTAGGATGTCAGTGGCTGCCATATAAGCGTTCGACCCCTGACACACAACGAACAATAGGGTCAATTTGCCTGTTTGTATATTCTTGAAGTGTGGGAGAAGACCATAAAACCCGCAAACATACAAACTCCATGCAGATGTTATCCCCAGCACCACAGGGCACCAGTGCTAACCACTAAACCACTGTGCTGCCCAAACATCATCCGCACACTTCAAGTTAGAAATGTTTATCCCTTTCAGACCCAAGTAATTTTCCATTTTTGCGTTTTCGCTTTTCACTTCCTCCCTTCCCAGAGCTACAATTTTATTTTTCTGCTCACATAGCTGTATGACGGCTTGTTTTTTACAGGACAAGTTTTGCTTATAATCACACCATTTAATATTGCACGCAATTTAGTGGGAAGTTAAAAAAAAAATAAAAATCTGAATTGAGTGGATTTGGGGGGAAAAGAGGCCATTTTGCCATACTTTTATGGGTTTCGTTTTTACAGCGTTCCCTATGCAGTAAAACTGCCTGTAACTTTCATTCTATGGGCCAGTCTGATTACAATGATACCAAATTGTGTATACTATTTCTGGTCCTTTTAATACTTAAAAAAATAAAAAAACTGAATTAATTTTCATTTTGCATGGCCTTATTCTGACTCCTGGAACTCCTTTGTAGATACTTACATCTGTGGAGCTGAGTGAGGGGCAATTTTTCTGGGGCGATCTGTACTTTTACAGGATAAATAAGTTAATATTTTGATACTATGGGTGATTTGGGATGCGGCAATGCAAATGATTGCGGCACCGGAAGATCACAAAGGTCGGGTGCTATGTCCTAGGGCTACTGGCTCAAAGCCCATATATAGAAAAAGGAAAAACGGACAGCACTCCAAAGTACAAACCGTGAAAAAGTTTATTCACACATGGGTGAATAAACTTTTTCACGGTTTGTACTTTGGAGTGCTGTCCGTTTTTCCTTTTTCTATATATATATATATATATATATATATATATATATATATTGTGGGGAGTCGCTCTGGTAGACAGCGGTGCGGGTGCAGTTTAGAGGCAAAACAAGGAGTCCAGATTGTGCATCAAACAGTGTTTTATTCACACTTGCACACCAGAAATGAAAACAGTCTCTTGGTGACAGTTCATACACAACAGAAATCATGTGGAAAAACCAAAAACAGGCCAACACACGGTCCAGTCACCTTGGGTGGTTTAGGTGCGGGTTCACACCTAGCAGTCGGCTCAGCCGCAGGCGATTCCACCTTCAGGTCGCAGGGCAACACCACCTTGCTGAGCTCCTTCCTCCGGGACAGAGAATTCCTCAGCCCTGTTTGCAGGCTCCAGGATAATCACACACCCAGACACAGCTGCTGGCTGCGTTTTATACCCAGCCCCAAAACATGGACTGGACCGTGGGGAGCAGCCACCCACCCTACTCTTTAGCTGCTCCCAGTAAGAGCCGGCCCGGATCGGCTTTGCAGCCATGCTATTTAACAGAGCAGCACTAGCTGCTGCAGACCAAAAACCCCGGCTCTTACCTCACCGAGGCCAGCAACCTCGGTGACACGTACCTGCTATCAAAAACACCTTGCACCCTCTTACACACCCCCCCCCTTTGTTCAACCCTGAGGGGGTGAACACACGTGAGGCAGTGGACGCGGGACAGTGCATCTGCGTTGCCCTGCAAGCGGCCTGCCCTGTGTTCCACGAAGAATTTGAAATTCTGAAGAGATAGGAACCACCTGGTGACCCGAGCATTCCTCTCCTTGGCCTGACTCATCCATTTGAGGGGGGAATGGTCGGTCACCAGACGGAACCTCCTCCCTAACAAGTAGTAGCGGAGAGATTCGAGTGCCCACTTGATAGCCAGGCACTCCCTCTCCACTATACTATATCTGGACTCGGCCGGATTGAGCTTACGGCTCAGGAAGACAACGGGATGTTCTTCCCCGTTGACCTCCTGAGACAGTACCGCACCGAGGCCTACCTCCGAGGCGTCGGTCTGTACGACAATCTCCTTGTTGAAATCGGGTGTCACCAAAACCGGGGACCCACACAGGGCCGACTTCAACGCGGCGAAAGCCTCCTCCGCCTTCTCACTCCAGCTAACCCTCCCAGACTTTCGCCCCTTCAAGAGGTCTGTCAACGGCGCTGCTATTGTGGCAAAGTGGGGCACAAACCTCATGTAGTAACCTACAATCCCCAGGAACGACTTTACCTGCCTGGTGGTGACCGGTCGGGGCCAGTTACGAATGGCCTCTACCTTGGTTACCTGAGGTTTGATGACTCCCCGCCCAATTACATATCCCAGATATTTTGTCTCCTCTAACCCTATGGAGCACTTCTTTGGATTGGCGGTTAGTCCAGCTTTCCTCAGGGCATCCACTACCGCCTGCACCTTGGGTAAATGGCTTTCCCAGTCGGTGCTGTGGATGATTACATCATCTAAGTAGGCCGAGGCGTACCGACGATGAGGTCGCAGCACAATATCCATTAACCTTTGGAAGGTGGCGGGGGCGCCATGCAGGCCAAAGGGTAACACCTTGTAGTGATACAGGCCCTGCGGGGTAACAAATGCGGTTTTTTCCTTAGCCGACTCCGTTAAGGGTACCTGCCAGTACCCTTTAGTGAGGTCCAGCACAGAAAAATAACGGGCTTGTCCTAAACTTTCAACCAGCTCGTCTACTCGGGGCATGGGATACGCATCAAACTTGGATACTTCATTTAACTTGCGAAAGTCGTTGCAGAACCGCAACGTCCCATCCGGCTTGGGTATTAGGACTATGGGACTGGCCCATTCACTTTTCGACTCCTCAATGACATCGAGCTTCAACATTAACTGTACTTCCTCCGCGATGGTCCGTCGCCGAGCCTCGGGTACCCGGTATGGTTTTAACCGGATCTTGGCCTGAGGCTCAGTGACGATGTCATGTTGGATGAGAGACGTGCGGCCAGGGAGGTCCGAGAACACATCCGTGTTCCGACTGATGAACTCCCTGACTTCCTGAACTTGTTTGGAAGACAGGCTGTCTGCAATTTTTACCGTGGTTACTGCTTCACAGGCCTCGAACTGTGGGGCTGGACCCTTTTCACCTAGAAGCCCTGGCCGGGGCTGTGGTCGTCGGCTGTGTCCCTATCTTTCCACGGCTTAAGTAAATTCACGTGGTACACCTGCTCCGGCTTGCGCCGCCCTGGCTGGTGTACTTTGTAATTTACTTCCCTACCTTCTCGATCACCTCATAGGGGCCCTGCCACCTAGCTAGGAACTTGCTGTCAAGGGTGGGTACCAGAACCAAAACCCGATCTCCCGGATGGAAGCCCCGCACTCGAGCCTGACGATTATACACCCTACTCTGGGCTTGTTGCGCTGCCTCCATATGCTCCCGGACCAGCGGCAACACCCTTTCCATCCGTTCCTGCATCTGGGTGACATACTCAATGACACTTTTGTGGGGGACAGGCTGTTGTTCCCATGCTTCCTTGGCGATATCCAACAGGCCCCGAGGGTGTCTGCCATAAAGCAGTTCGAAGGGCGAGAACCCAGTAGAGGCCTGGGGTACCTCTCGCACTGCGAACATGAGATAGGGCAGAAGCAGGTCCCAGTCCTTCCCATCTCTAGACACCACCCTTTTTAACATATTTTTTAGAGTTTGGTTAAACCTCTCAACAAGACCGTCTGTTTGCGGATGGTAAACGGACGTCCGTAACTGCTTTATACGCAACAATTTACACAGTTCCTTCATTACTTTGGACATAAAAGGGGTCCCTTGGTCTGTCAGAACCTCTTTGGCAGGCCCACACGGGAAAACATCTCCATTAACTCTTTGGCAATGAGCCTAGCTGAGGTATGTCGCAGAGGCACCGCCTCCGGATACCGAGTGGCATAGTCGAGAACTACCAGAATGTGTTGGTGGCCCCTGGCAGACTTTGGTACAGGCCCAACTAAATCCATAGCGATTCGCTCAAACGGTACTTCAATAATTGGCAGAGGTACCAGAGGACTACGGAAATGAGGCTGGGGGCTAGTTATCTGACAGGTTGGACAGGACTTACAATAATCTTCTACCTCCTTGAACACACCGGGCCAATAAAACCGCTGCAGTATGCGGTCCTGGGTTTTCTGCCACCCCAGGTGTCCCCCAAGAACATGTTGGTGGGCAAGCTCCATGACAAGCTTGCGATACGCTGTGGGCACCACCAACTGTTCAACAGGTTCACTCGGACTTGGTTCACCCGATACAACATATCCTGTAGAACAATAAATCGTGGGAACATTAATTCAGCCCCTGGTTTCTGGGGTTTACCATCAATTTCCAGCACATTCTCCCAGGCCCTGGTTAGGGTTTGGTCCCGGTGTTGTGCGGTCCCAAAATTTTCCCCGGAGACATTGAGGTCTGCCAACTCAGGTCCCGGTGGCAAGTCCTCCGTGTCTCCCACCATTACACTCAGTGGGGTTGTTTCCCTCTACCGCCGGAGCAGTGGTCACCCCTACCGCCGGCCCTTCAGACTCGGGCTCCCAGGGTTCTGGCCTTCCAGCGGTATCAGGCCACTCTGCTAGGGTCACCCCTGTCTCGGGTCCCTCAGATACCTTTATTGCCGGCCACAGCGCCGGAAAACCGGGAAGTCCCTCCCAAGTATTAGTTCGTGTGGGAGTGTAGTAGCGACAGCCACCTCGTGGGTCCACCTACCAGCCGCTGTGGACAAAGTCACTAGTGCAGTGGGATAGTCTTTCAGGTCTCCGTGGATGCACAGGACCCCGACTTTACGGCCAGTATACTCCGCAGGCCGTACCAGGGCAGCCCTTACCAGGGAGACTAAACTCCCGGAGTCCAGCAGAGCCACCGCCAGCGAATCTCCCACCTCTACCTGACACAGGTGGTTATGGTCTTGTACCTCACGGGTGCCAGTTGCGCACAGCTTCCGTGCATACAAGGAGTGGCGACCCCGTAGTTCACCTCCATCAGCTCATCCCGACGCGGACAGTCGGCCCTGATGTGGCCTGGCTCCTGACACCTCCAGCATACCACGGGAGGCGGGCTCGCAGGGGTATATTCCGTGCAGGCCGCTCTGTCGCCGGACGTTGGAACTGGGGCAGAGGCCTCCGGGGTTTAACTGACCCCTTCCCAGCAAGACTCCCTGCAGGTTTCTGGTGGCCTCGCATCGCTCCACCAGGTCGACCATCTCCAGGGCATTGGTGGGCGATACCTGGCCGATCCAGTGCTGGAGAGGGTAAGGCAAAGCCCTCCAGAAGACATCGGCTAACAGACGGTCGAGCATAGCAGTGGGAGTCAGTATGTCTGGCTGCAGCCATTTTTGCAACCGTTGTAGCAAGTCATAGTATTGTGGCCGGGCGGGTTCAGCCGGGTTAAACTCCCACTGATGCACCCGCTGGGCCCGGACCAAAACATTCACCCCCAGTCTTGCCAGGATCTCACCTTTCACAGTCGGGTAGTCAGCTGCTTGGTCACCTGGGAGGTCAAAAATACTTGCTGGGGTCCAGACGCCAGGAACGGAGCGATGACCTCTGCCCACTGTTCTCGGGTAATTTCTCCTCACGGCCACCTTCTCGAACACCGCCAGATAGGTCTCAACATCATCCGAGGGGGTCATCTTAGGGATCGCGGTACGGACAGCTTTCCGGGCATCGTGGACGCGGTGGGACGCTCCTGCCGCTTGCAACGCCATCACGTGCTGTAGCAGTAGCTGGTTGGTCTCCCGCTGCTGCACGTTAGCCTCTATGAGGGCTTTCACAGCCGCCTCCATTTTGTCGGGGATCACAGGCTGCAACTTTGCCGGCTTAATATAGGACATTCACTTTTGCCCAGCAAAAACAAAGTTCGGCGTTCACGCCAGCCTCACTGCGCATGCCCGCATCCGACACCAAATGTGGGAGTCGCTCTGGTAGACAGCGGTGCGGGTGCAGTTTAGAGGCAAAACAAGGAGTCCAGATTGTGCATCAAACAGTGTTTTATTCACACTTGCACACCAGAAATGAAAACAGTCTCTTGGTGACAGTTCATACACAACAGAAATCATGTGGAAAAACCAAAAACAGGCCAACACACGGTCCAGTCACCTTGGGTGGTTTAGGTGCGGGTTCACACCTAGCAGTCGGCTCAGCCGCAGGCGATTCCACCTTCAGGTCGCAGGGCAACACCACCTTGCTGAGCTCCTTCCTCCAGGACAGAGAATTCCTCAGCCCTGTTTGCAGGCTCCAGGATAATCACACACCCAGACACAGCTGCTGGCTGCGCTTTATACCCAGCCCCAAAACATGGACTGGACCGTGGGGAGCAGCCACCCACCCTACTCTTTAGCTGCTCCCAGTAAGAGCCGGCCCGGATCGGCTTTGCAGCCATGCTATTTAACAGAGCAGCACTAGCTGCTGCAGACCAAAAACCCCGGCTCTTACCTCACCGAGGCCAGCAACCTCGGTGACACGTACCTGCTATCAAAAACAACACCTTGCACCCTCTTACAATATATATATATATATATATATATATATATATATATATATATACATATACTAGCAGAAGGACCCGGCTTTGCACGGGTATATTTCATCCATTTTGTTTCATGTTTCCGTGTGTCTTAAAAAGATATCAACAGTATCCCCCATAACAGTGTCCCGCCCCACTGTCTGTTGAGCTGTGTATCTAATCCTATCCTGTGTAATACTGTCTGCTGAGCTGTGTATCTAATCCTAGCCTGTGTGATACTATCTGCTAAACTGTGTATCTAATCTTATGTTGTATGATACTGTCTTCTAAACTGTGTATCTAATGCTACCCTGTGTGATGCTGTCTGCTGAGCTGTGTATCTAATCTTGTTGTGTGATACTGTCTGCTGAGCTGTGTATCTAATCCTAGCCTGTGTGATACTATCTGCTAAACTGTGTATCTAATCTTATGTTGTATGATACTGTCTTCTAAACTGTGTATCTAATGCTACCCTGTGTGATACTATCTGCTGAGCTGTGTATCTAATCCTCCTATCCTGTGTGATACTGTCTGCTGAGCGTGTATCTAATATTCTATCCTGTGTGATACTGTCTGCTGAGCTGTGTATCTAATCCTATCCTGTCGGCTGAGCTGTGTACCTAGTAGTTGATTTTTAACTTTGTTTTTTCAATCCCTGTTGGCTGAGTGGGAGGGGTCGTGGCCTAACTGGATTGGGGCGTGTCCTTTTGAACATCTTAATCTAAGACAGCAGTACGGTGTGAGCTGCAAAGAGAAAGTCACCGTCCCTTCCACCTCTGCAGCTGACAGAAGTTGATTTTTAACTTCATTTTGTCAATACTCATTGGCTGCAGAGGGAGAGGAGTGTGTCCTAAACATATCGGGGGTGTGGCTTAGCGGACCTAAAAGTTGATTTTTAACTTTTATTTTTTTAATCCCTGTTCGCTTAGTGGGAGGGGGTGTGGGTCGGAATGTGAGCTGCAGGGAGAAAATCGCCGTCCCTCCCACCTTAGGAAGGTAGGGGGCATGGCCTAACCAAAACAGAGGTGTGGCTTATCTGGACCTGGGGGCAGGGTTTTAAGGGTGACTTGAATGGCCAGCCTAGTTTTCCTTTAAACGTCATCTAGAGCAGTGATGAGACTTGGCTGGGTTGTTATGGTTACCTGGAGTAAAACTGTGTGTGTGGAGATAAACTGTCAGGGTGCAGTAAGTGACAGTTTGAATTCAAGTTAAAGGCTTTGCTGCCTTGTATTGTTTATAAGCAGGTCATTTTTTTGGGAATATCTCAGGAACGGTAAGTCCTAGAGAGCTGAGACCTGGTCTAAAACCTTCCCGGACACCTGATGTACCCGTGTGCCAAATTTAGTGAAGATCGGTCCAGTCGTTTGGTCGTGCATAAAGAACGTCTAGACAGACAGAAATTCATTTTTATATATATGAGATATACCGGTATTTATATATTTTTTATTATAGGGAAAGGGGAGACTTGAATTTCTATGTTTTAGATTTTTTTTAAACACGTTTTAAGCCACCTGCAGGTCTCTTAGGAACTACTCCTGTGATGGGCTTGGTCCCTCTGAAGAATCCGAGGCTATCACAAGGAACTATCATTTCCCCCGACTGTTGTGCGTGGGAACTGTTTGAGAACTAAGAGCTCCGTGCTCCAAGGGAAAGCTGCCTCGGATGCCATGGTCACAGTTCACCATGGGATCTGAGGGGTTAAATGTCTGTGATTGCCATTATTGCAGATTAGACCTTAGCCTTAGGTCTCTGCTGTGTGAAACACCAGAAACCCAGCGGATATCATGCCCGCTCGGCTCCATGGACCCGACCACCTCCATACAAGTACAGCACTGGTGAGGAAGGGGTTAAATCTGGGAGGGTCAAGTGAGAAGTTGGTTGATGGGTGTAGCGGAGAGGCGGTATAGTCCACAATATCTCCGCTGGTAGACCGGAACAGCATACAATAATCCAGGTAGCTTTACAAGGATCCCTTTTTCCCAAGGACTAGACGACACATAGCCTGGGAGTCAACTGAACTTTATTTACTAGGCATAGCACACAAACCTCTAAACCCCCCAACAGCCTCATTTACATACAATGGGTTAGAAAGAAGGGGGAGGGGAAGAGGCACAGAACAGCCCTGCATTTACCATAGTAAACAGTACAAAAACTATGCCGTACAGACAGCCTAACAAAGTGGAATATCAATGTGCTACAACAGGTAATAACATGACAGTAATAGCAGGATATATACAAAGACATTCTGGAAGTGGCTAGATTTGCCACAATGCTCCCCCAGAACCACAAGCCGGCATACACAGTCTGATCCAAACGGATCGGCTTGGGGATGTCCGGAGGAGGAGTACTCACAGATCACTTTTCAAGTTCTGTTTGTCTGATAACCCGTCGGGCGTTGCCATTCTGTTTCCCAGGGCGGTAGTGGATGGTAAAGTCAAAGGCTGCAGCGCCAAACTCCAACGCAGCAGCCTGGCATTGTCTCCTGACACCCTGTTCAGCCACACCAACGGGTTGTGATCTGTGAGTAAGGAAAAGGGTTGCCCATACAAGTAGGGCTGCAGCTTTTAAGGGCCCACACCACGGCCAGACATTCCTTTTCGATGGCGGCGTAGCTTACTTCTCTGGGCAGGAGTTTTCTGCTTAGGTAAGCCACTGGGTGCTCGCCGCCATCTGCTCCGACTTGGCTCAGTACTGCCCCCAATCCAAACATAGAAGCGCCTGTGTGGACGAGAAAGCGTTCGCTGGATCAGGCGCGGCAAGTACAGGTGCATTTACAAGAGCCGCTTTCAGTTGCTGGAAGGCCTGCTCACACTCTGGGGTCCAGACTACTATTTTAGGGAGATTCTTATGGGTCAAATCGGTGAGGGGTTTGGCCAGGGTACTGTAGTCGGGTACAAATTTCCGGTAGTATCCTGCGGTCCCTAGGAATGCCAGTACTTGAGTTTTGGTACGAGGGGTTGGCCATTTGGCTACAGCCTCTACCTTAGCCGGTTCGGGTTTTTGTTGGCCGCTCCCTACCCGGTGTCCTAGGTATTGGACTTCTGCCATCCCTATATGGCACTTACTGGGCTTCAGAGTTAATCCTGCCTCCCTAATACGGTCTAGTACGGCTCCTATGTGGGTCAGGTGTTCCGTCCAGGAGTGGCTGAAGATCGCTATATCATCTAGATAGGCGCAAGCGCACTCCTGAAGCCATCCAATAACCGATCCACCATCCTCTGAAAAGTAGCCGGGCGTTTTCATCCCGAATGGCATGACCTTAAACTGGTACAGGCCAAACGGGGTGACAAACGCCGACTTAGGAATGGCGTCTTCGGCTAGGGAATCTGCCAATACCCCTTACAAAGATCTATTGTTGTGAGGTATTGGCCCCTGGCCATTTTGTCTAGGAGCTCGTCTATCCGGGGCATAGGGTAGGCATCGGATACGGTCTTATCATTAAGCCTCCGGTAGTCGACGCAGAAGCGGGTTGTCCCATCCCGCTCGGCACCAGAACTACTGGGGAGGCCCAAGGACTTTCAGAGTGCTCTATGACTCCTAGCTGTAGCATTTCTTCAATCTCCTTGCGCATATTCTCCTTTACGGATTCAGGTATGCGGTAAGGAGGTTGGCGGAGGGGGTCTGCCCTGGTGTTTCTACTCTGTGGGTGGCTAACGGAGTGTACCCGGGAAGATTAGAAAAAGTGGTCCCTTTTTCCCTTATTAGACTATGAGCCTGCGCCTTTCCTGGGGACTCAGCCGCTCGCCTAACTGAACCTCTTCCAGGTCCTCTTCTGGCCCTCTTTCTCTAGGAGGTCTGGGAGAGGTAAATTGTCAAAGTCCTCTGCGGCAGAGGCGCAAATAGCGGTCACCTCCTCTGTGCGCTCGTAGTATGGCTTCAGCATGTTCACATGGAGCATGCTTCTGCCCCTGCCCCAGCGCACGGGCCGATCACATAGGTGGTATCACAGATTTGCTCCACCACCTTGTATGGGCCCTGCCAGGAGGCCTGCAGCTTGTCATTAGGGACTGGCCGTAGGATTAACACCTTCTGCCCGACCTGAAAGCTGCGGTCCCTGGCCCCCTTATCGTACCATCGGCGCTGTCGTTGTTGGGCCGCTTGGAGGTTAGTACGCACCGCCTGGGTCAGAGCCTCCAAGCGTTCCCTAAACTCTAGCACATATGGGACAATAGGGGTGCCATTCGTAGTTACCCTCCCTCCCAGTGTTCTCTGATAAGGTCTAAGGGACCCCTCACTCTCCTCCCGAACAATAATTCAAAAGGGAGAATCCTGTGGATTCTTGGGGTACTTCCCTATAGGCAAAGAGCAAGTGGGGCAAAAACCGTTCCCAGTCTTTTTGAGTATCTATGAACGTGCGGATCATCTGTTTAAGTGTTCCGTTGAACTGCTCGCAGAGCCCGTTGGACTGGGGGTGGTAGGCGGAGTTTAAGATCGGTTGCACCCCACACACTTTCCAGAGTTGGTGGGTGACCTCTGCAGTAAACTGGGTGCCCCTATCCGAAATAATCTCAAGGGGAAATCCCATCCGGGAGAATATTCGCATAAGGGCATCCGCTATCGCTTCTGCATGTACATTGGTCAACGCCACTGCCTCTGGGTATCTAGTGGCGTAGTCCACTACGGTCAAGATGTATTTCTTGCCGGAGGGACTGGGTTTTGCTAGGGGTCCTATTATGTCTACAGCTACTCGACTGAAGGGTTCTTCGATTATGGGCAGGGATCTGAGTTTGGCTTTATAGCGATCCCCTCTCTTCCCTACCCTCTGGCAGGTATCGCACGCTTGGCAGTATTGTCTAATATCCTTTGAGATACCTGGCCAGAAGAAGGTTCTAAGGCCAGCCGATGTTTAGTTCGGCTGATTCCTAAATGTCCTGATAATGGTATATCGTGCGCGATGCGTAGCAACTCGTCTATACTTTCGGGTACCACTAACTGCTTAGTGGGCACGGGTATGGACCCTGCTACTACCTTCTCTGAATATCGGTATATGAGACCTTTGTCCCAAGCATATCGCTCTCCCTCCAACCCTCCTTGGTCCTTGTTTATCCTATCTTTATATACCTGCAGGGAGGGATCTAGGGCCACCTCACTGCCAAATTCCAGGGGGCATCCCAGGGGAGAATAGGAGGGGTGTGCGGCATATTGTTTACCTGAGCCTCAGGGGGATCGGAAGGAGCCGTGGTGCGTGCTTGCTGCCGGGTAACAACCGGGTAGGCCTCTTGGATGGTTGGTTGAGGGATGAAAGCAGAGGTGAGCTCCCCAAGTCGTTCCCCAAAATAACATCAGCGGGCAAATCCTGCATAATTCCCACCTCCACATTTCCATGCCCTGCCCCCAATTCAAATGCACCTTGGCCGTGGGAACTTTGTAAATTGCTCCCTGCCACCCGTACAGCTACACAGTCCCCAGTGAGGGTGTGCTTAGGCACCAAATGATTTCGACCAGAGTCAACGTGGCCCCAGAGTCACGTAATCCTTGTAGACTCTTCCTCCATGTGTACCACCTGGCGGTGCCTCTGGCGGTTGTCGGAGGCGGCTTGTATGGGGTTTACTCGTGTAAGGTCCCCAGAGATTCTTCTGCTGAGGTAACTATGGATGTTGGGAGCACAGATTCTCTTTGGCAGCAGTGTACTGCGGCCCGATTGGAGGGCGGAGGACCCTGGTGGTTCCAGTTCTGGCGAGATCGGTTACGTGGGCAGTCTCTTTGGATGTGTCCCTGTTGGTTGCAGGTGTGGCAGCGGATTGGTGGTCGGGTATGGTACCTAGGAGGGTACTGGCTGTGGCTCGCGGCTGGTCGTGGGGAGCAAGAGTAGTCACTGCTGGCAGAGGGGTGGTAGATCCATACGTGGTCCGGTGTGGTGTCCGTTGGTCTCGCCTGGTGTCTTGAAACTCGCCAGCTAGCTTGGCTGCCTCTGGTAGGGTACGGGGTTTGCGATCTCGTACTCCAATTTTGCAGTTCTGTGGTTAGTCCATTGAAAAACTGCTCCAGTACTATTAACTGGAACATCTCTTCCACAGTGGTGACCCGTGTTGCTTCCATCCACCCCTTGGCGGCTCGCTGTAGTCGGTGTGCCCATTCGGTGTGTGAGTCTTTTGTTTGTTTCTTGATGTCCCGGAATTTGAGTCGGTATGCCTCAGAGGTAATGGCATACCGTGCTAGGATGGCTTGTTTGACTTTGGGATAATTCCTGATGTCTTCGCCTGGGACGGTCCGTATGCCTCGCGGCACGGCCTGATAATCTACCTGCCAGCAGGGGTACTTGGTCAGCCGGGCTGATGTCGTGTAGCTGGCACAACCTTTCGAAATCCTGTAGGTATTCGTCGATATCACTTTCTCCTTCTGTGTAATTTTTAAAAGCTTGGTAGGGAATCTTAGCTTTTCCCTGGGTAGTGCTGGTGGGCGCAGGGGCTTCCCGACTCGCTGAATAGCGTTTTGCTTAGCCACAATGTACTCCTGTACATCTGCCATCAGTCTTTCTAGTGTCTCCACGGAGGGGGTGTTTGGGTAAAAAGCTAACCTGCTGTTGAGCTCTCTTGCAAATTCCGTTGGCTCTGTCTCCTGTGGAGTTGCCGTAGTGGCTGCTC
The DNA here is from genome assembly GCA_033119425.1 of Bufotes viridis. Taxonomy (NCBI): domain Eukaryota; kingdom Metazoa; phylum Chordata; class Amphibia; order Anura; family Bufonidae; genus Bufotes; species Bufotes viridis. The sequence continues at coordinate 80,166,689 of CM065596.1, forward strand.
TGTCCCCTCCATGAGTTCGGCCACAAGAGTAGCCTTCGCTTTGTTGCTGGCTATTCTTCCCCTTGCTTCCACAATTCCTTTAACGTAGTTCGCTTCAATGTTGCATAGTTCGCTTCCATTCACCGCTTGTTCGTAAAACTGCAAATATTCTCGAACTCCGGTATATTTCCGAATGGCTGTTTCAACGAACTGCTGCTTTGCTGTGCGGTTTGAATCCCGTCGCTTGCCACCAATTGTAGCGGAGAGGCGGTATAGTCCACAATATCTCCGCTGGTAGACCGGAACAGCATACAATAATCCAGGTAGCTTTACAAGGATCCCTTTTTCCCAAGGACTAGACGACACATAGCCTGGGAGTCAACTGAACTTTATTTACTAGGCATAGCACACAAACCTCTAAACCCCCCAACAGCCTCATTTACATACAATGGGTTAGAAAGAAGGGGGAGGGGAAGAGGCACAGAACAGCCCTGCATTTACCATAGTAAATAGTACAAAAACTATGCCGTACAGACAGCCTAACAAAGTGGAATATCAATGTGCTACAACAGGTAATAACATGACAGTAATAGCAGGATATATACAAAGACATTCTGGAAGTGGCTAGATTTGCCACAATGGGCTCCACACCCTGAATAGCAGCTTTGTCTGGAAGACATTGGAGCATTGTTGTTTTGCAGTCAAAGTACAGCATTCTCCATATTATCTTTTAGTATTTTCTCAGGTGTGTGATGCAGCAATATTCAATAGAGCATTGCCGTGTAGATATTGTATAAATCATCCATGCGTATTCTTGTACCGCCTATAGATCACAGACATGAGTGTTTAGTGTTGGGGGAATTGGTAGATAATGGTAGTCCATTTCTACTCGTAGCTTTGCTTTTGCATGCTGTCAGTTATTCATGCATTCCTAGCACCAATCCCATCTTTTTGATGTCTCTTCAATTTTTCGAGAGATGCCTGTTAGAAAGCTCTTTATTACAGTAATTCAAGCTTTGATTACTTTCACATCCTTTCTCAGTGACAATTTCCCCTGAAGTTAAGGATGCTCCATCTTTGCCATGTTCCCTTTGCCGGAAAGCATGCAATTCCTGTGTTTGAGACTTTCCTGTCCATAGTGGCCCAGACTCTGTGGAATGCAAAATGAGGTGTGGTGTATTAATCTCATCCTGTGCCATCTCCTTAAAGTGTACTTAAACTTTCAAGTAATATATTTTTAATAATACCCTAGTATATAAATTCTTACAGTTTTACAAGCTAAAGAGGCCCTTTTGAAACGCATGCAGAATCTATACATAGTAGCCATGTATATGGTGTACAGATTCTGATTTCTGCAATATGTGGTGCACTGAGCACATCACTGCTCCTGCCTGTGCCCTCCCTGAAAGCTCTGCCATAGAACATTGATATAGGCTACCCTGCACTGATGTGCTATGCCAAGCTTTACCGGATCGCAGCAATGTGCTGTGCAGATCTTCTGCCTGTCCTTGCTCTGCTGAAGCCTGGCACAACACATTGTGCAGTGTATCAATTGAGTGGGCACAGGCAGGAGTAGCAATGTGGGCTCCTGCCAGTACACTGCTCCCTTCTGCACATATTGTAGGAATCAGAATCTGTACACCACGGCTACGGTGTACGGATTCTGAGAAGAGCTTCAGGAAGGCCCAAACGAGGGGCTATAAAATAAATACATTTACAAAAATTAATATTATTAGGGTATTTCAAAAAAAAAAAATGCTTGGAAGCTTGGGTACGCTTTAAGTTCATTGAATAATCTATGCTCCAGTTCAGAAGTGTATACATTTGTACAAAAAGGCTGTATTATAATAGTAGTGTTTACTTGATAGATCCACAAATGTCCTTATAATGCTAGCCATATCACCTATTTTTACTAAAGCCATAAATACATGCATGATCCAAAACTAAGGCTGGGTTCACATCATGTTATAAGCCTTTAGTCAGCAGTATATGGCAGGACTCCTCCCGACGGCTGAGTGAAAGTTGTAACGTATCCCACAGTGTAGGCCTGCAGTGGGATATTATGCTGATGCATCCCCTCCCCCCTAACAGTCCTTCCTAGTGCACACAAAGCAGAAAGGAGTCACATGACAATCCTCATCATGGCCCCTCCCCCTAAATGCACTTTGCCTGCTTGCTGCAGCTAACCCTTTCCTCGGGCAGTTCTGCAGCACTCACAAGCTGCTGAACTGCCTCCAGGCTCTAACTCTCCCCTCCTGTCAGCTAGACACCCGCCTACCCTTTGCAAACACAGCAGGACCTGAGGATTCATATCTCCTCTGTCCTATTGCAGCATCTGTCCACATATTGATATACTATACCAGACGCTCAGGTCGCAGTAGTAGGACAGAGGATTTACAGCGCCTCATCGGACTCCTCCACAACCCTGCCAGCAGGAGAATAGCAGATGGTTACTCTCCTTGCCATAGCGCTCCCTCTGCTCTCTGCCTAAGACAAGTGTCCATATATGGGTGGTGACATCATAGGATCTCTCTGAGGCATCCATTTAACGGCGCATTAACCCTATGTATGTTGTGGTCAGTGCTGACTCAGCATACACAGATCTAACTCCATGAGGTCCCCGCGATGTGGTAACGGGGACCCAATGGCAGAGAAGACAGCCTGATGCCTTACACGGAGCCTATGTGATCCAGCCTTATTAGGCATGCCTTAAAGGGGCATCTGTTACTCATAGGCTATTATGGTCTCCGTTAAAAGGATCCTTTTGTCTACAGGAGACTTCCGGATGGAATACCGTAGTCTGACGCTATTCTGTGCAGTTTTTTCTTCCTGTATACAGGCGTATACCAGCTAGACGGAGGGCAAAAGGATAATCTTTTATCCTCTCTCAGACTAATCAAACCCTATTAACACATTTAGCATAATGTACTCAATTAACTACAGGAACTCACACTAAGGGCTCATGCACATGAACGTGCCGTGTTTGGCGGTCCGCAAATTGTGGATCCGCGAAACACTGATGCCACCTGTGTGCGTTCCGCAGTTTGCGAAACAGAATGGGCCGCCCATAATAGAAATGCCTATTCTTGTCCGCAAAACGGACAGGAATATGGCATGTTGAAGTTTTTTTGCAGCACCACAGAATGGAGCAACGGATGTAGGAGGCATGCGACCCCATTGAAGTGAATGGGTCCGCATCTGAGCCGCACAAAAATGTGTAACCAAATCACGTTGGTGTGGATGAGCCCTAACCCCTTGGCGACTACACAGCAATGTCGACGGATTAACCCCATATATGCTATGCCTGCGCTGACCGCGGCATACACGTGTCTTACTGAGTGTTGTTCTGGCACCCCCCAGTCCCATCGGGTTGCCGCACTGCGGTGACGGGGACCCGATGGCAGAAAAGGCAGCCTGATGCCTTACCAAGGAGCTTATGAAATCCAGCCTTATTAGGCAACTGTGTACACAGTGCTCACACACAATGCAATACTATACAGGATATATAGAAATGCATTGTAGAGGGGATCAGCCCCTAAAAGTTTAAGTCCCAAAGTGGGCCAAAAGTTAAAAAAAATAAAAATAAACTTAGTTTCAAGTAAAAAACAAAAAAACATCCCTTTCCCCTAATAAGGCTCCATTCACACGACCGTATGTTGTCCGCAAAAAACGGATCCGTTTTTTTGCGGATTAGATGCTGTCCAATTCACTTTTCTTCCATTGCACAGCTCAGCAAAAAAAAAATGAAACATGTCCTATACTTCTCAGTGAAAATCAGGACATGGCCCTATTGAAGTCTATGGATCAGCAAAAAAACGGAATGCAATCCGTTTTTTTGCAGACAACATACGGTCGTGTGAATGGAGCCTAAACATGTAAAAAGTTGTAAAAATTAGAAAATAAAAAGAAACAGACATATTGGGTATCGCAGTGTCTGTAATGACCTGCTCTATATAAAAAATAAATAAATCACATGACCTTACCCCTCAGGTCAGTGGTCAGCAAACTGCGGCTCTAGAGCCACATGTGGCTCTTTAGCCCCTTGATATTGGCTCTTCCAGGTGTGGGCTCACATGTACCGTGCGATCGTATTTTCATTGCCCGTCGCAAAAATCGGCAGGAGGGGGAGGACCAGGAAGCAGTGAAGGCTCTGTACTTACCACTTCCTGGTCCTCGGCTGTAGGCTGTGCAGGGCTGCGCACAGTGTGAGGCGCTCTGTGACGTCACGCTGTGCACGCCAGTTCACAGCACAGCCGACAGCAGGAGCAACACAAAGCGAGGGTGGTGAGGAGCAGCGGCATCCAGGAGCAGGAGAGGTAAGTGTTTTTTTCTTTTATGAAACTTGGGGCTGATCTGAGGCAATGGGGTGGTGAGAATCATAATGGGGGATATGAGAGGTATCATGGATGATGAGAGGCATCATTGATGATAATGGGGATGATGAGAGGCATTATGGATGATGAGAGGCATCATTGATGATAATGGGGATGATGAGAGGCATCATGGATAATAACTGGGTTGATAAGAGGCATCATGGATGATGAGAGGCATGGGGCTCTTATCTGAGGTCTGATTGGGGGTCATTTACTTTGAGGTCTGATCTGAGGGGGTCTTATTAACATTGGGGGTCTGATTAGTGGTTTGACCTGAGGTGTAATGAATATTATATTTTTATATATTGTCCTCCTCTAAAACCTACGTGCGTCTTATAGGGTGAAACGTTGTGGAGTGAAAAATGTAGTGTCGAGGATTGAGAAAGGTATGTTCAGATGGTTAGGAATACCCTTATTAAGTTGATAACAATGAACCTTCCTATATAGTTTACGTTTAAAAAATTTGGCTCTCAAAAAAAAAAAAATCGCTGTTTTGTTGATATTTGGCTCAGTTGACTAATAAGTTTGCCCACCACTGCCTCAGGTGAACATAAAAAAAACCTGTCAAAATAGCCATTTTTTGTCACCTTACATCACAAAAAGAGTAATACCAAGCGATCAAGCTGTATTTATCCCAAAATAGTACCAATCAAACCGTCATCTCATCCTTATAAAATAGACAATCTTTCAAAAATGCTCTTATTGTATAAAACTGAGATATATATTTTTTAAAATAGACATATTAAGTATTGCTGCATCCGTAACAACCTCTTCTATAAAAATAACTCATGGACTACCCGCTAAATAAAATAAAAACTGTTCCAAAACAACAAATTTTTTGATCAACTTGCTACATAAAATGTAATATTGAATGATCAAAAAATCATATTTACCTAAAAATGGTTCCAATAAAGAAAAGTCAACTCTTCCTGCAAAAAATGAGTCCCTAAACAAGACTATCGGCAGAAAAATGAAACAATTATGGCTTTCAGAAAATGGAGACACAAAAACATGATTTTTCAAAAATGCTTTATGTAAAACTGAAGCAAAAAAATAAGTCGACATTTGATATTGTCGTGTCCGTAACCACTTGCTCTATAAAAATATCACATGATCTGTACATTGTAAAAAAAAAAAAAAAAATGCCAGAATAGCCGTTTTCCAGTTACCTTGCCTTATCATATGAAGCCCAAACTAGTACCAACAAAACTGTCACCTTATCCCATACTTTGCAAAACAGGGTCACTTTTTGGGAGTTTCTACTGTAGGGGTGCATCAGGGGGACTTCAAATGTAACATGTTGCCAAAAAAGCAGTCCAGCAAAATCTTCCCTCCAAAAAACCATTTGGCGCTCTTTTCTTCTTGAGCTCTTCTGTGTACCCATACAGAAGTTTACGACCACATATGGGTGTTTCTGTAAACTGCAGAATCGGCATAAGGGTCCATTCACATGACCGTAAGTGTTTTGCAGTCTGTGATTGCGACATTGAAATGAATGGGTCTGCACCCGTTCCGCAAAACTGCAGAACAGATACGGACCCAGAGTTACGGTCATTTGAATGTACCCTAATAGATATTGTTTTGTTTGGCTGTTAACCCTTGATGTGTTACTGGGAAAAATTTATTAAAATGGAAAATCTGCCAAAAATAGTGAAATTGTGACATTTCTTCTCCATTTTTAATTCTTGTGGAACACCTAAAGGACTATCAAAGTTTGGAAAATCAGTTTTGTATAAAGTAAAGGTGGTAGTTTCTGAAAGGGGGTAATTTATGGGTGGGTTCTATTATGTAAGCTCCACAAGGTGACTTCATAACTGAATTGGTCCTTAGAGTGGGTTTTGGAATATTTCTTAGAATTTTAGAAGGTAATTCTTAAAATTTTTAAGCCTTCTAACATCCCAAAAATTTAAATGTCATTTTCAAAATGATGCCAACATAAAGTAAACATTTGGGAATGTAAAGAAGTAATAACTATTCTATGAGGTATCACAATTTGCCTTAAAAGCAGAGAATTAGAAATTTTGGAAATTGCAAATTTTTTCCAATTTTTTGTAAATTTTGGAGATATATATATATATATATATATATATATATATATATATATAATATATAATATATATTTAATATATATATTAAAGTTAAAAAGTGTTGTCCTTTATTCACCCGAAGACAACGCTTTTTCACTTTATTGGATGTTTTGCGGTGACTTTTTTATTTTTGCTATTGTTGCTGCAAATACCGCTGGCACTCCTGTTTTTTGTATGGACTATTAGAGTATTTATGTGTGTAGTTGTTTCGGTACCAAAATTTTGATTCGGTATCGATCCCATAAAAAAGTATTGCGATATTCGATACCACGCAAAAAAAAAAAAAAAAAAAAATGCCCAAAAAAGCCGCGTGCATTCCTCATTTTATGGAATGTCCGGCCATTAATACAACAGTCCGATCCTATTTTTTGGGGGGACAAGGCGACTAAAATAAAATGGCAAATTGTGCAGTTTTTCATTTTTTTTTTCTTTTTATGGCTGTTCACCGCTTAAGAGGATTTTTTAATAGTTTGGACTTGAGACGTAGCGATACGTAATATTTTATTCATTGTTTATATATTTTATATGTAAAATTGGGAAAGGGGGTGATTTATACTTAATATTTTGGTGTACTTTTTTAACTACTTTTTTTTTTTTTTTTACAGTTTATTTATTAACTATTTCCCCCTTAGGGGCTAGAACCTGGGATCTTTTCATCCTATTCACCCTAATAGAGCTCTATCAGGGTGAATAGGATCTCACCCTCGCCCTGCTGCCCTGTGCACAGTACACACAGCAGCAGGGAGTTGACTATGGCAGCCAGGACTTCAGTAGCGTCCTGGTTGCCATGGTAACCGATCGGAGCCCCAGCATTACACTGCTGGGGCTCCGATCACTGCCACCAATGAGGAGGTGGTGAGGGGACCCTGTGGCCACTGCCACCAATGCTTTTAATACTGGGGGGATTGAGGAATGGGGGATAGGGGGGCACACTGGCCAATGTCTTTAATACTGGGGAGGGGGCGCACTGGTCACCAATGAGGAGTAACGTTTACTACACAAATGCAGGCAGAAGAAACTCATTGCCGGCACCTGCCTGTGACCAGGCGCTGCGATCAGCAGCAGTTAACCCCTCAGGTGCCGCACCTGAGGGGTTAATTGCCGCGGATCGCAGGTGCCGGTAATGAGTTTCATCTGCCTGCATTTGTGTAGTAAACGTTACTCCTCATTGGTGGCCAGTGACCCAGCCTCCTCCGCCCCTCTCGCTCTATTGGTGGAAGCAGCACAGGGGGAAGGAGAGACTGCCTCTTTCTCCCTGTGCTGCCGAGGAGAACATGGCCGCACTGAGAGCGGCGCAGCCACGTTCTCTGATACTGGGCTGTGCAGTAGCGCAGCCCAGTATCGATTAAAATACCAATCCTGGTATCGAGCTCGATACCAGAGAAAAGTATCAATTGGGTATCGAAACTTCGATACTCGAAGCAACCCTAGTTTGTGTATGTATATGTGTGGGTGGGTGGGGGTGTGTGTGTGTATGTGTGTGTGTATATATATATATATATATATATATATATATATATATATATACATATACATATATATACACACATACATACTCAAATTGGCATAGAATGGCTTGGATAAGTGAAAGCTTTCCAAAGTTATTATTACCACATAAAGTGATGCTAAGCTATGTAGAACTGTGCAGTCTTGAACACTGAGTGAGTGCGCATCAACTTAGCAAATGAGGTTCAGTGTGGATAAATGTAAAGTTATGCATCTTGGTAGAAATAATCTCTGTGCATCATATGTCCTAGGGGATGTAACACTAGTAGAGTCACTTTTAGAGAAGGATTTGAGTGTCCTTCTAGATGGTAGATTAAATAACAGCATACAATGTCAATCAGCTGCTTCTAAGGCTACCAGAATATTGTCATACATTAAACGAGGCATGGACTCGCGGGTCAGGGATGTAATACTACCACTTTACAAAGCGTTGGTGCTGCCTCATCTGGAATATACAGTTCAGTTCTGGGCACCAGTCCATAGCAAGGATGCCCTGGAGCTGGAAAAAGTACAGAGGTGAGCGACTTAATTGATAAGGAACATGGAGGGTCTTAGTTATGAAGAAATAGTAAAATAATTAAATGTATTTAGTCTTGAGAAGAAACATCTAAGGGAGGACATGATTAACCTTTACAATTATATAAATGGGCCATACAATAAATACAGTGAAAAACTGTTCCATGTCAAGTGCCCTAAAAAGACAAGGGGGCACCATAACAAGAGGACTCCCCTGCATAACAGAAACGGAACAGATCAGTTTTGTAGCCCATAGACTTCTATTATGATGGAATAAATAACGGAATGCCTGTAAAGCCTTATGCATTCCGTCATAGAATTGCGTTATGGTCCGTGGTAACGGAATCCATAACACAATTCATCTTTTACCAGTAAACAAAGCTTGAATGAATTTCAAAATATGGAATTCGCTCATCTCTATTGATGACCTATCCTGAGGAAAGGTCATCAATATTAAAAAAACCTGGACAACCCCTTTAAGTAAAAGATATTGGTGTAAGATAACAAGGAAAAGTCTTTTTAAAACGTATTCTTTGTTTATCCGCAGAACATCCAGAAGATGCTGGGACTTGCACCTTCCCGGGCTGCTACCAAGCAGGCTGGAGGATTCTTGGGACCTCCTCCACAAGCTGGAAAGTTCTCTTAGTGGAACTGGCAGACTATCACTACTGTCTTTGTTGCGTATCCAAGTGTCCGTTGAATTCACCGTTCACACGCGTTCATGTGTGTAAAATTTACAGTAAATGTCATTTATTTTAAGGAAAGTGTTTCAGGTCTGGAACCTTACTTTTTGATATAAATATTAAAAATAACATTCAGGAATATTTTATAAGGAAGAAAATTGTATTCCTAAGTGACAAATCATTCTAGATTTATTGTATTTAGTAATAAGTTGTACATTGAATCTATGATCATAGATGACTATGGTTTTGTATGTAAAAGATGTCATCCAATTAGTGACAAACTAATGCTTTTTTTCAAATAAACCATTTTAACTTGCTAATTCCTGAATTCAAATAAGAAAACACTTAACCACTTCAGCCCCCCTAGCTTAAACCCCCTTAATGACCAGACCACCGTTTATTGCTCGGTCATACAACTTACCACCCAAATGAATTTTACCTCCTTTTCTTCTCACTAACCCTGGGTTCAGACCTGAGCGTTCTTGAAACACGCGTTTTACGCGCGTATTTCAGCGCGTTTTTGCAAATAGGAAACGCGTGTTCGTACGTGCGTTCTTGTGATTGACTACTGTGGTGTCAATCACAAAACGCACGACAAACGCCCCAAAAAAAGCTCAAGTACTTGTTTATGCATCGTGCGTTTTACAGCGCGTTCAAACGCGCTGTAAAACGCTTAAGTGAGAACCAGGGCCATAGAAAAGCATTGGTTTTCATGTGTTGAGCGTTTTACAGCGCGTTTGAACGCGCAGTAAAACGCTTAGGTGTGAACTTAGGGTAATAGAGCTTTCATTTGGTGGTATTTCATTGCTGCTGACATTTTTTACTTTTTTTGCTATTAATCAAAAATGACCGAAATTTTTGCAAAAAAATGACATATTTCACTTTCTGTTGTAATTTTCTATATGGATCTTTCTATATAAATTTTTCTCAAAATTTATTGTTCTACATGTCTTTGATAAAAAAAAAATCCAATAAGTGTATATTTATTGGTTTGGGTAAAAGTTATAGCGTTTACATACTATAACTATGGTGCAAAAAAGTGAATTTCCGCATTTTGAAGTGGCTCTGACTTTCTGAGCACCTGTCATGTTTCTTCAGGTGCTAGAATGCCAGGAAAGTATAAATACCCCCCCCCCCCAAATGACACCATTTTAGAAAGAAGACACCCCAAAGTATTCGCGGAGGGGCATGGTGAGTTCATGTATGATTTCATTTTTTCCCTTTCATCCTCCATGACGGCATACCATGAGAGATGACCCGCCTCCAACGAGGTAGGGACAGGAAGTATAAATTTGACTCTCCTCTGACTCCTCCTCAGTGTCTTCCTGTCCCTCCAGGTAGGAGATGGGATTTCTCATGGTAGCACCGGAAGAATCAAGGAAAAGTGACCATATGAGGAGGCAGCAGAATCCGGGCACTAATTGGGGTCTCGGGCGCTGAAACTACCTGTCTCTTACCTACTGCTGGCGCGGGCAGGCAGGTCCATGTGAGGCCGGACACTCAGGGAGTTCCTCCGGTCTGTCACCAACCCCATACACTGCGATCCGGCATGGCTGGCACTCACAGGGGCTTCACCGGAAGTGGATGCGCTCCATGCGTTCCACGGTGCATTCCATACTTCCGGTAGGGGGCCTGAAGGAACTTCCGTTTGACGAGGACGCTGGAAATGGCGGGAAATTTGAAAAATCACGCGCGATTATGGCGGAGATCGCCCTCTGATCTAAGGTAATGAATCATTTATAAAGGGGATAGCCTTACTGGTATACTGCCCTTATCTATAATGGATCCAAGTGGAGTAATGGAGACCACTCAGGGATCCACAACTGTGAGTAACAGGCTAACATTACCGGGACCAGGGTGAACAGTGTATTACTGTAGTAAACCCTAGATGTATTTTTTCTGTGTTTTTTATTCTTTCTTTCTGTATGGTTGCAGAGTGAGAAAGAGGTGGCTTAAAAAGTTAAAACTAGCCAGCGTTCTAAAAAATGCAGTATTTGTTCCGTAAAACTACCGGATTCCTATAATAGGAAAATTTGCACAAAATGTACTGACAATATCACCAAGGATTTAGTGCCGTCCTTAAAAGAAGAACTTAAAAATACTATTAGGGATGAAATCAGATCCGCTATGTCTGACGCCCCGTTTTTGCCTTCCTGTTCAAAACGGGCACCTAGGGCCTCTGAGTCAGATTCCGATTCCGATTCGGATAATGTTTCCGAGTCAGGGGAATTATATTCCAGAGATTCCTCGGGAAATGATCTAGATTTCGAAAATTACCTTTTTTCCTCTGAAGATACTAAGGAACTAATTAAGGCGGTAAGGGCCACCATGGATCTTCCTGAAGAGAAAGTCCGGAGATCAGTCCATGACGAAATGTTCAGCAGTTTTGAACAAAGGTCTAGCCGAGGTTTTCCAGTTCATAAAAATATGCATGAACTAATCAAAAGAGAGTGGAAAACACTGGATAGAAAATTATTCATTCCCAAAACAATAAGGCGGCGTTTCCCCCTTAGTAGTGAGGACGACACAATATTATCTACCTATCCTAAAATAGATGTGTCCCTATCAAAATTAGTGAAAGGTCCCAACGCACTGCCCTTTGAGGACATGGGATGCCTAAGAGATCCTATGGATAAAAAAAACTGATCAATCTCCCTAAGAAAACATGGGAAGCATGTATGGCCCTATTTAAACCAAATCTAGCCGCAACATCCGTTTCTAGGTCCTTAAAAAGATGGCTTATACAATTAGAATCCTTACTAAAAGACGGCAGTTCTTATGACAACTTAAAGGATTCCCTTCCCTTGTTAATTAAAGCTGTGGATTTTATATCAGACTCTACTGCTGAGTCAGTTAGGATGGCAGCTAAAGCTTCTGGTTTGGCAGTGGTAGCGAGGCGTTCCTTATGGTTAAAATCCTGGTCAGGGGACGTCTGTTCTAAACTAAAATTATGCAGCCTTCCATTTCATGGGAACTTATTGTTTGGAGAAGATCTAGAAAAAATTCTAGAAAAAGCGTCAGATTCTAAGAAAAACTTTCTCAGGGAGTCGGGGAAAAGAAAGTTTCCCTTTCGTAAGGTCAAGAAAGGAGCCCCCTTTCAAACAAAGAAAGCTAATAGGGAATCTGGCTGGAAGGGAAGGAATCAAAGGAGCAGAGGTTTCCTGTTCACTTCTAAGAATACAGAAGCTTCAAAGCAATGACGTCAGCTCTCAGGTAGGAGGAAGACTAAGTTTGTTTCTAGGATATTGGGAAAATATTACAACAAACCCCTGGGTCCTAGATTTAATATCAGAAGGATACAAAATTGTATTTAGTCTTCCTCCTCCCTCAAATGTGTTCAGGATCACCCCGTTTCTAAAAACAAACGCCCTACAAAAAAGCCTGGAAGAAGGGATACAGAAACTAGTAGCCCAGAAGGCCATAATTCCAGTCCCCCCTCCTCAACAGGGTCAGGGTTATTATGCCACGGTTTTCCTAGTGAAAAAAACAGACGGGAGGTTTCGTTTAATAATAAATCTGAAAAATGTGAACAAATATATACAATAAATTCTAAATGGAAACAATAAAATCAACAGTTAGGCTCCATTCACACGACCGTATGTTGTCCGCAAAAAAACGGATCCGTGTCCGCAAAAAAACGGATTGCATTCCTTTTTTTTGCTGATCCATAGACTTCAATAGGACATGGCCCTATTGAAGTCTATGGATCAGCAAAAAAACGGACACGGATCCGTTTTTTTGCGGACAACATACGGTCGTGTGAATGGAGCCTAAATCTACTAGGAGAGGGAGATTTTCTGGCCGCAGTAGATTTAAGAGACGCGTACTACCACATTCCAGTATCCAAACAGTCTCAGAAATTTCTACGGATAGCGGTTTATCTAGGGAAAAATCTTTGCCACTTTCAATTCCAGGTTCTCCCCTTTGGAATAACCACAGCACCCAGGGTGTTCACCAAAGTGATCCTGGAATTAGTGGCACATCTGAGAAGGAAAAATATCCTGATTGTCCCTTACCTAGACGACCTACTAATAGTAGGCAAGACCAGACAGTTACTAGAAGACAATACCTGTCAGACTCTATGTAAGGGGGGTGGCTAATAAATTGGGAAAAGTCAAAACCAGTCCCATCCCAGGAAATTGTCTTCTTGGGTCTCTCCCTAGATACCACTCGTCAGATGACTTCTCTCCCAGGTCAAAAGGTGACAGGACTGATGGAGAAAGTCACAGAATTTCAAAGCCATCCATCCTGTACAATACGGGAGGCAATGAAACTTCTGGGGACCTTGACATCCTGCATCCCGGCAGTGAAGTGGGCTCAGTTCCACACACGAACTCTGCAGCAATGGGTTTTATCCTGTTGGGACAGGATCCAAAGCTCTCTAGATCAAACGATTCCGATCCTTCTGGCGGTAAATCAATCCCTCCTATGGTGGAAACAGGAATGTCATCTTCTCCAGGGGATTCCTTGGAATCTAGAAGAGTTGGCAGTTGTCACAACAGATGCAAGCCTGTGGGGTTGGTGAGCGCATTACTCCCGTCATTGTTTCCAGGGATCCTGGGCTGTCCACCAAAAGACATGGTCATCAAACCAGAAGGAACTGATGGCAGTCTGGGAAACTGTGAGAACCGCAAGTCAGTACATAAACGGGAGAAACGTCCAGATAAGATCGGACAATACAACTGTGGTGGCCTATATAAACCACCAAGGAGGAACAAGAAGAAGCCGACATCTGAGTCAAATAACAGAAAACATTTTTTTCTGGGCAGAAAGAAATATAAAGTCCCTTTCGGCGGTTCATCTAAAAGGGAGCCTAAACTCAAAGGCAGACTTCCTAAGCAGGGTCGAATTAAAGCAAACGGAATGGAGTCTAAAAAAAACAGGTGTTTGTCCAGATAACAGAAATGTGGGAAGTTCCTCAAATAGACTTATTTGCGTCAGCCGCAAACGCAAAAGTCAGTCAATTTTATTCCCTCAATCCAAAAGACGGAAATGTAGGGATAGATGCCTTGTCGATTAAAGTGGGATTTTCAACTAGCTTACGCATTCCCCCCCTTTACAACTGATGTCCCTGGTGATAAAAAAGATTCGACAAGACAGGGCTCATGTAATTCTGATAGCCCCCCTATGGCCCAAGAAACCCTGGTTTCCACTGTTAAAGATGTTATCCATATAGAGCCCGTGGATTCTTCCCTGGGATCGGGATCTGCTATCTCAAGGTCCGGTCCACCATCCCGAGGTAGAAAGGCTGCATCTAGCAGCCTGGAACCTGAAAGGATGACCTTGAAAGCTAGAGGCCTATCAGATGCCATCATTAATACTATGGCTGCCAGTAGGAAGGAAATTACATAAAAAATCTACAATAAAGTGTGGAGGTCTTTTAATACCTGGTGTAATAAGGAAAAGTTATCTTCCGAAAAATTTTCCATCCTGTCTATCCTAGGATTTTTACAATCAGGACTGGAAAAAGGTCTGCGACCCAATACTTTAAGGGTTCATGTATCAGCTCTTAGTGGGGTCTTTGATGAAAAAATTGCAAATCATGCGTGGATTATCAGGTTTTTAAAAGGAGCAGACAGATTAAGACCATCATTGAGATCCACGGTTCCCCCCTGGGATCTCAATGTGGTTCTATCAGGACTGGTTGAAAGTCCCTTTGAACCTCTTCCAGATATATCATTAAGATATATAACACTAAAAACCCTATTCCTTGTGGCAGTTACGTCAGCCAGCAGGGTTAGCGAAATCCAGGCCCTAAAAATTAATGAACCCTTCTGTGTTATATCTGCCGATAGAATTACTTTTAAGTTAGATAACTCCTTCCTTCCCAAAGTTGTGTCTAATTTCCACAGGCAAGAAGAAATAGTGGTTCCCTCGTTTTGTGACGATCCAAAAACGGAAGGAGAAAAGAGATTCCATAAATTGGATGTCCGGAGAGCAGTTCTTTCATATTTAGAAGCTACAAAAGCCTTCAGAAAGACGGACTCTCTATTTGTTCAGCTTGTAGGTACAAATAAAGGCCAAAAAACGAAAAAAAAAAACACTGTTTCCAGATGGATCAAAACAGCCATTTCCGAATCGTATAGGGCCCAAGGCAAAGCTCCCCCTGAAGTCTTTACAGCTCACTCAACAAGATCAATATCTGCATCCTGGGCAGAAAAAGCTAATGCCTCATTAGAACAGATATGTAGAGCCGCGACCTGGTCTAACCCAACACGTTTGTTAAACATTACAGGGTCCAGGTTAAAGCAAGCCAAGATCTGGCTTTCGGGATGAAAGTACTCCAAGCTATAATACCCCCCTAAAAATAATTAATATGCTATATCTCATGGTATGCTGTCATGGAGGATGAAAGGGAAAAACCAAATTACTTACCGGTAATTCCCTTTTCATGAATCCTCCATGACGGCATAGGAATTTTCCCACCGCAAAAAAAAATTAAAATTTTTGAGACATACACAAAATATTAATAGTTAAGATAAATCTACACATAGGTGTTGGTGTGTGCAAAAATAAAAAAAAAGAGAATAAATGACAAGTTCGAAAGAGACTCTCTAGGCTGTCGGTCCAGAAAGACACTGAGGAGGAGTCAGAGGAGAGTCAAATTTATACTTCCTGTCCCTACCTGGTTGGAGGTGGGTCATCTCTCATGGTATGCCGTCATGGAGGATTCATGAAAAGGGAATTACCGGTAAGTAATTTGTTTTTTTTCACAAGTTAGCGGGAAATGACACTTTCTGAGGAAAAAATAAAAATAAAGTTTCCATTTCTGCTAACTTCTGGCAAAAAAATAAATAAAAATCTCCCACGGACTCACTATGCCCCTCAGTGAATACCTTGGGGTGTCTACTTTCCGAAATGGGGTCATTTGTGGAGTGTGTTTACTGTTCTGGCATTTTGGGCGGGGCTAAATTGTGAGCAGCCATGTAAAAGCTAAAGGTACTCGTTGGAATTTGGGCCCCTTTGCGCACCCAGGCTGCAAAAAAGTGTCACTCATGTGGTATCGCCGTACTCAGGAGAAGTAGGGCAATGTGTTTTGGGGTGTATTTTTACATTTACCCATGTTGGGTGAGAGAAATATCTCTGTAAATTGACAACTTTGTATAAATTATTTTAAAAAAGTTGTCGTTTACAGCGATATTTCTCCCACAAAATATGGGTATATATAAAAATACACCCCAAAATACATTGCCCTACTTCTCCTGAGTACGGCGATACCACATGTGTGACACTTTTTTGCAGCCAAGACGTGCAAAGGGGCCTAAAACCAATGAGTACCTTTTAGGAGGGCATTTTTACGCGTTTTTCTTCTCACGCTTTAGGGCCCCTAAAATGCCAGGGCAGTATAAATACCCCACTTGTGACCCCATTTTGGAAAGAAGACACCCCAAGGTATTCCGTGAGGGGCATGGCGAGTGCATAGATTTTTTTTTTTTTTGGCACAAGTTAGCGGAAATTGATTTTTTATTGTTTTTTCTCATAAAGTCTCCCTTTCTGCTAACTTTTGACAAAAAGTTCAATTTTTCATGGACTCACTATGCCCCTCAGCGAATACCTTGGGGTGTCTTCTTTCCAAAATGAGGTCATTTGTGGGGTGTTTGTACTGCCCTGGCATTTTGGGTGGGGCCAAATCGTGAGCAGCCATGTAAAACCTAAAGGTACTCGTTGGAATTTGGGCCCCTTTGCGCACCCAGGCTGCAAAAAAGTGTCACTTATGTGGTATCGCCGTACTCAGGAGAAGTAGGGCAATGTGTTTTGGGGTGTATTTTTACATATACCCATGTTGGGTGAGAGAAATATCTCTGTAAATTGACAACTTTGTATAAATTATTTTAAAAAAGTTGTCGTTTACAGCGATATTTCTCACACAAAGTATGGGTATATATAAAAATACACCCCAAAACACATTGCCCTACTTCTCCTAGTTCGGCGATACCACATGTGTGACACTTTTTGCAGCCAAGATGCGCAAAGGGCCTAAAACCAATGAGTACCTTTAGGATTTCACAGGGCATTTTTACGCATTTGGATTCTCACGCTTTAGGACTCCTAAAATGCCAGGGCAGTATAAATACTCACTTGTGACCCTATTTTGGAAATAAGACACCCCAAGGTATTCTGTGAGGGGCATGGCGAGTTCACAGAAAAAAAAATTTTGGGCACAAGTTAGCGGAAATTGATATTTTTTTTATTTTTATTTTTTTTACAAAGTCTCATATTCCACTAACTTGTGAGAAAAAATAAAATTTTACATGAACGCACCATACCCCTCACGGAATACCTTGGGGTGTCTTCTTTCTAAAATGGGGTCACATGTGAGGTTTTTGTACTGCTCTGGCATTTGAGGGTCTCCGCAATCATTACACGAATGGCCAGCATTAGGAGTTTCTGCGATTCTCCTTATATTGAGCATACGGGTAATGAGATTTTTTTTTTTCCGTTCAGCCTCTGGGCTGAAAAAAGAAAAAAAAATGAACGGCACAGATTTCTTCATTCGCATTGATCATCGTGGATGAAAAAATCTCTGCCAAAATCAGTGACTGCGGTGCGGTGGGCTGGGCGCTAGCTACCTAACAAGTAGCTAACTGGCGGTGATAAGGGACCCTTATGCCCCATTCACACGTCCGCAATTCTGTTTGCGGAACGGAATTGCAGACCCATTCATTTCTATGGGGACAGACTTTGTCCCGCTCGGATCCGGAATTGCGGATCCGCACTTACGGGTCTGCATTTCCGTTCCGCAAAAATATAGAACATGTCCTATTCTTGTCCGCAATTGCGGACAAGAAAAAGCATTTTCTATATAGTTCTGGCAATGTGCGGATCTGCAAAATGCGGAAAGCACATTGACGGTGTCCGTGTTTTGCGGATCTGCAAAACACTTATGGACATGTGAATGGAGCCTTACAGGGGGGTGATGAGTGACAGGGGGGTGATCAGGGAGTCTATATGGGGTGATCAGGGGTTAATAGGTGGGGGGGGGGTGGTTAGTGTAGTGTTTGGTGCAACTTTACAGTAAATGGGACCACCAGAGGACCAGGTAGCAGGTATATCAGACGCTGTTAACAATACAGCGTCTGTTATACCATTTTGATTTCATTTATTTTACATCTACAGCCTGCCAGCAATTTATCATCGCTGGCAGGCTGTAGTATCACTGCCGAGCTGTGCTCTGCTGTGAACGCGCGCGAGATGAGTCCAGGAGGAACAAACCTGCCGCCGCCTGGACACATCCGTGCGTCGGTAAGTGGTTAAAGAGGTTGTCCGGTCCTAAAATCTAAATTCTTTTTATGTGCTCCTAACACCCCTCACCATGCATACATATGCCCCCAATACCTGTTTTTCATGTCCCAGCTTCCCTTTCTCCCTGGAAGTCATCAGATTATCCTGGCAGATCTGTTTACTTTCTCCCTTTCTTGTTTTGTTGAATACATAACTTTATTGATACACCAGCCTGGCTGCACTGCACAGGGATGAGTCACAGGCTGGCCACGCCCCCACACTGCTCTGTCTGCAGCAGCTACACCCATTACAACTCCTGTGTCCATCTTTCTGCACACAGACATGAATCTACTTCTCAGTCAGTGTCTAAATCCCATCACTGACTGTCCACAGGCACTGCCCTCATCATCTCCAGAGTGTGAAAAACAGCTTGAATTAGCAAGCGTATCCAATCATATATGTATCTAATCCTATCCTGTGTGATACAGCCTGCAGAGCGGTGTATCAAATCCCAACACTGACATTGCTAAAATGTGTATCTAATCCCATTTTGTATGATCCTGTCTGCTGAGCTGTGTATCTAATCCCTTATGCACACCACCGTATCCATTTTGCGATCCACATTTTTTGCAGTCCCATTGAGTTCGATGGATTTGAGGTGCTCATTTTGAGGACCAGAATAGGACATGTTCTGTTTTTACTGGAACTGACATACGGATATAAAAAACACACTGATGACGTCCCTGTGCTTTCCATATCCGTATGTCAGTTCTGCGACAGATAAAAAATGACTGTTAAAAAATGTGAATCGCACACGGACAGTAACCTCATTTAGTGGATCCGCGACTTGCAGACCGCAACCCAGATACGGTTCTGTGCACGAGCCCTATCACTTATACTGAGCACCCATAACAGTGTCATCCACAGTGCCCCCATGACAGTGACGTCCACAGTGCCCCCATAACAGTGACATCCACAGTGCCCCCATAACAGTGACATCTACAGTGCCCCCATAACAGTGACATCCACAGTGCTCTCATAACACTGTCATCCAATGCCCCCTATTTGCCATCCAGTGCCCCCACTGTGCCATCCAGTGCCTCTTGTCATCCAGCGCCCTTTATGTCATCCAGCGTCCCCTGTGCCCTCCAACTCCCCTTGTGCCATCCAGAGCCCCCTTTTGCCATCCAGCGCCCCTTATGCCATCCTATGCCCCCTTGTGCCGCCCTGTTTCCCTTGTGCCATCCTGTGCCCCCTGTGTGCCATCCTGTGCCCCCTTGTGCTATCCAGCGCCCTTTGTGTTATCTACCGCCCCTTGTGCCATCTACCGCCCCTTGTGCCATCTACCGCCCCTTGTGCCATCCTGTGCCCCCTTGTGCCATCCAGCGCCCTTTATGTCATCCAGCGTCCCCTGTGCCCTCCAGCTCCCCTTGTGCCATCCAGCGCCCCTTATGCCATCCTATGCCTTCTTGTGCCATCCCGTTTCCCTTATGCCATCCTGTGCCCCCTGTGTGCCATCCAGCGCCCCTTGTGCCATCCTGTGCCCCCTTGTGTTATCCAGTGCCCTTTGTGCCATCTACCGCCCCTTGTGCCATCCAGTGCCCCCTTGTGCCATCCAGCGCCCTTTGTCATCCAGCGTCCCCTGTGCCCTCCAGCTCCCCTTGTGCCATCCAGAGCCCCTTTTTGCCATCCTATGCCCCCTTGTGCCATCCCGTTTCCCTTATGCCATCCTGTGCCCCCTGTGACATGCACAGCATGGCGATCAGCCTCTGTGGCTGATCGCTATGCTGTCACTCCTGCACAGCACTTATATCGCGCTGTGCAGGAGTCAATACAGGCTTCACATAGAAGCCTGTACGATAGAGACGGCGGTACTGCACATGCGCACTAGCATTCAGCCGCTGAATAGACGGCCGGGCGGAGCTTTCTCCAGCAGGAGGCGGTGACGTCACTAGTGACGATCCTTCTCCTGCTGGAGAAAGGAAGAGAGGACAGGGAGACGGACTTCGGCCGGAAGAAGTGAAAAGACAGCTAGAGGGCGCACTGGCCACCAATACTGTATTTATTACTGGGGACAGGGGGGGGCACACTGCCCACTAATGTTTTAATACTGGGGACAGGGCAGGCACACTGCCCACCAATGTTTTGATAATAGGGAGGGGGGGGGGGGAGCACTGGCCACCAATGCCTAGTAATGTTTCATATATAAATGCAGGCAGAAGACACATGCTGCCGGCACCTGCCTGTGACAGAGCGCTGCGATCAGAGGCAATTAACCCCTCAGGTGCCGGAGCGGTGATGTGCCGAAACGACGTTTAGCTTAAGGCCGGATCCGGATTAATGCCTTTCAATGGGCATTCATTTCGGATCCGGCCTTGCGGCAAGTGTTCAGGATTTTTGGCCGGAGCAAAAGGCGCAGCATGCTGCGGTATTTTCTCCGGCCAAAAAACGTTCCGGTCCTGAACTGAAGACATCCTGATGCATCCTGAACGGATTTCTCTCCATTCAGAATGCATTGGGATAATCCTGATCAGGATTCCGTGGAAGTGGTATCCATAACGAGATTAGATAATCCGAACCCGAACCTTGTACGTCGAACTTGAAAAAACAAGTTCGCTCAATACTAGTTACGACTGCGACTGTTAAAGGCGTTGTCCTGGTTCAGAGCTGAGTGGGGGAAGAAGGGGGATATGTCCGGGTTCAGCTCTGAACCCAGACAAAATAAAGTAATCTGATCGCTGCACTTTGATGCGTATTGGTCTTCGTTTACACCTCTGGTGATCGATATCTGGTAGAGGACATCCTGCCAGTTCACCAGTTCCAGGACTGCTGGATTCTGCCCTTCACCAGTAGAACAGTTTTGTCATGCTGAAACCCTGCTGGTAGTCTCCCATAGTCTATGGCAGGAAAGCTCAACCTGCAGCCTTCTAGCTGTTGCAAAACTACAACTCCCAGCATGCCCTAATAGGTGTAGACAGGTGGAGGGCTGCAGGTTAGGCATCCCTAGTCTATGGGGTCCAGTGGTGAATGGTAAAATCTTTAAATGCTGGATCCGGTGAGCTCTGGCAGGATGTTCTCTGTCGGATACAGTCACCTGAGATATAAATGAAGCCTTAGGCCGCGTTCACATCACTGTGCTGATCCTGTATTTAAGGCATTCATTATGCTCAGTTCTGCACATTTTGCATCCTCTTTAGCCATTTCCGTCTGAGATCAGTTTTTTTATGAGTAAAAAAGTTCTACACAAAGTATTATTTTTTTTGTCTAAAATAACGTACCTCAGACATAAATACCTAAAACGGATGCAAAATGTGCATAACTGAGCATAAGGGATGCTTAAAATACAGGATCCGTTATTTTATATATTTTTGGTTTCTTCTGACTCATAAGAACAGACAATTAACAGTAATGTGATCGCGATCACACTATGTGTTTTGCAAGAACACCCCAGGTTATCAAAAACAGTAATAATCTCTAGTACAGCACCAATGTACCTACTTAAGGCACTGTTCATGGGTAAGGGAGGGGCTGGGGTAGAAGGTTGAAGGGACCAGGAATGGTTAGTCAGAGGGGCTTGGGAAGGATCATGGGGGCCCATTTCAGATTCCTGCTATGGGGCCCAGTGAATTCTATGTACGCCCCTGCTGCCACCTATCTTTAACCGAAGGGGAAACAATGTCAATAATATGTCTATACAGTGAGGAAATCAATCCCTTCGTACTACCCTTACTTAATAGCTGCTGCATAAATGTGGGGGAAGACAGAACTTGCTCATTTCCCGCAAATTGTGTTTGATATGCATGCCTCAGCTGCAGATACTGATAAAATGCGGAATGTGGGAGTGTAAACTCACTCTGTAGCTGTGCAAAGGATTTCATATTACTATTACCATACTCTCGTATTTGGTGCAGGCAAAGAACACCTTTCTTCTCCCAAGATGAGAATCCCTCCAGCCTAAATAGCTCTAGAAGCTTCGGGTTTCGCCATAAAGGTGCTTGTCCATGGAGTCCAGTAAGACCAATGATATCTTAAAATTTGGACCAAATCTTGCAGATTAAGAAACTCCTAATGCTGACCATACATGTAATGATTGCAGAGACCCTCAAATGCCAGAGCAGTACAAACACCTCACATGTGACCCCATTTTAGAAAGAAGACACCCCAAGGTATTCCGTGAGGGGCATGGCGAGTTCACAGACAATTTTTATCTTTGGCACAAGTTAGCGGAAATTGTAAAAAAAAAAAAAAACAATTTCCGCTAACTTGTGCCAAAGATAAAAATTTTCTGTTAACTCGCCATGCCCCTCACGGAATACCTTGGGGTGTCTTCTTTCCAAAATCGGGTCACATATGGGGTATTTATACTGCCCTGGCATTTTAGGGGCCCTAAAGCGTGAGAATCCAAATGCGTAAAAATGCCCTGTGAAATCCTAAAGGTACTCATGGGAATTTGGGCCCCTTTGTGCATCTTGGCTGCAAAAAAGTGGCACACATGTGGTATTGCCGTACTCAGGAGAAGTAGGGCAATGAGTTTTGAGGTGTATTTTTATATATACCCATACTTTGTGTGAGAAATATCGCTGTAAACGACAACTTTTTAAAACATTTTTATACAAAGTTGTCAATTTACAGAGATATTTCTCTCACCCAACATGGGTATATATAAAAATACACCCCCAAACACATTGCCCTACTTCTCCTGAGTACGGCGATACCACATGAGTGATGCTTTTTTGCAGCCTGGGTGCGCAAAGGGGCCCAAATTCCAACGAGTATCTTTAGGTTTTACAGGGCTGCTCACAATTTTGCCCCACCCAAAATGCCAGAACAGTACAAACACTCCACAAATGACCCAATTTTGGAAAGAAGACACCCCAAGGTATTCGCTGAGGGGCATATTCAGTCCATGAAAAATTGAACTTTTTGTCACAAGTTAGCGGAAAGTTAGACTTTGTGAGAAAAAAACAATAAAAAAATCAACTTCCGCTAACTCGTGCCAAAAAAAATAAATCTTCTATGAACTCGACATGCCCCTCACAGAATACCTTGAGGTGTCTTCTTTCCAAAATGGGGTCACATGTGGGGTATTTATACTGCCCTGGCATTTTAGGGGCCCTAAAGCGTGAGAATCCAAATGCGTAAAAATGCCCTCCTAAAAGGTACTCATTGGAATTTGGGCCCCTTTGCGCATCTTGGCTGCAAAAAAGTGTCACACATGTGGTATCGCCGTACTCAGGAGAAGTAGGGCAATGTGTTTTGGGGTGTATTTTTACATATACCCATGCTAGGTGAGAGAAATATCTCTGTGAATTGACAACTTTTTTTATACAAAGTTGTCAATTTACAAAGTTGTCATTTACAGAGAGATTTCTCACACACAGTATGGGTATATGTAAAAATACACCCCAAAACACATTGTCCCACTTCTCCTGAGTACGGCAATACCACATGAGTGACACTTTTTTGCAGCCAAGATGCGCAAAGGGGCCCTAATTTCAATGAGTACCTTTTAGGAGGGCATTTTTACGCATTTGGATTCTCACGCTTTAGGGCCCCTAAAATGCCAGGGCAGTATAAATACCCCACAAGTGACCCCATTTTGGAAAGAAGACACCCCAAGGTATTCCATGAGGGCCATGTAGAGTTCACAGAAAAAAAAAAAATTTGGCACAAGTTAGCGGAAATTGATATATATTTTTTTTCATTTTATTTATTTTTTTACAAAGTCTCATATTACACTAACTTGTGACAAAAATAAAATTTTACATGAGCTCACCATACCCCTCACGGAATACCTTGGGGTGTCTTCTTTCTAAAATGGGGTCACATGTGGGGTATTTATACTGCCCTGGCATTTTAGGGGCCCCTAAAGCGTGAGAAGAAGTCTGGAATCTAAATACGTAAAAATGCCCTGTGAAATCCTAAAGGTACTCATTGGAATTAGGGCCCCTTTGCGCACCCAGGCTGCAAAAAAGTGGTACACGTGGTATCGCCGTACTCTGGAGAAGTAGGGCAATGTGTTTTGGGGTGTATTTTTACATATAACCATGCTGGGTGTGAGAAATATCTCTGTAAATGACAACTTTTTAATTTTTTTCATACAAAGTTGTCAGTTTACAGAGATATTTCTCTCACCCAACATGAGTATATGTAAAAATACACCCCAAAACACATTGCCCTACTTCTCCTGAGTACGGCGATACCACATGTGTGCCACTTTTATGCAGCCTAGGTGCGTAAAGGGGTGTAAAGTCCAACAAGTACCTTTTGGCTTTACAGGGTTGCTCACAATTTAGCCCCGCCCAAAATGCCAGAACAGTAAACACACCCCACAAATGACCCCATTTCGGAAAGTAGACACCCCAATGTATTCACTGAGTGACATAGTGAGTCCGTGGGAGATTTTTTATTTTTTTTGACAGAAGTTAGCAGAAATGGAAACTTTATTATTATTATTTTTTCCTCAGAAAGTGTAATTTTCCGCTAACTTGTGAAAAAAAATGAAATCATACATGAACTCTCCATGCCCCTCCGCGAATACTTTGGGGTGTCTTCTTTCTAAAATGGTGTCATTTGGGGGGTATTTATACTATCCTGGCATTCTAGCACCTGAAGAAACATGACAGGTGCTCAGAAAGTCAGAGCTGCTTCAAAATGCGGAAATTCACTTTTTTGCACCATAGTTTGTAAACGCTATAACTTTTACCCAAACCAATAAATATACACTTATTGGATTTTTTTTTTATCAAAGACATGTAGAACAATAAATTTAGAGAAAAATTTATATAGAAATGTAGTTTTTTTTTTTAAGTTTTATAACAGAAAGTGAGTGTCATTTGTTTGCAAAAATTTCGGTGATTTTTGATTAATAGCAAAAAAAGTAAAAATGTCAGCAGCAATGAAATACCACCAAATGAAAGCTCTATTAGTGAGAAGAAAAGGAGGTAAAATTCATTTGGGTGGTAAGTTGTATGACCGAGCAATAAACGGTGAAAGTAGCGTAGTGCAGAATTGTAAAAAGTGGTCTGGTCATTAAAGGTGTTTAAGCTAGGAGGGCTGATGTGGTTAACAATGGATCTATATTAAGTTTAACATAGACTGCAGCTCTCGCCGAAATCTGGACACCCAGATATTTAAATTTATCGACGGCTTGTAATTGAATCTGCGACCAATCCAGATGAAGAGGGGGCGCATCAAGTGGGAGTATCACTGATTTATCCCAGTTGATACGTAGCCCCGATCGGAGGCCAAATTAAGTAATATGTTGCATCACCGGATGAAGTGACCGCTCCAGGTCGCCAATATTCAGAAGCAAGTCATCTGCATATAAGGAGACCCGTTCCTCGTGATGACCCAAAGGGAACCCCCTCCAATCCGGCGAGGCACGCAACATGTACGCTAGCGGTTCAATGGCCACAGCAAATAGGAGCGGGGACAGAAGGCACCCCTGTCTGGTCCCACGGTACAACGAGAACTGCGGACTAAGCTGCCCATTCGCCCTAACTCTGTCCAACGGGGATTTATATAGATTTTGTACCCAGGATATAAATCCCGGGCCAAAGCTCATAAATTTCATATTCTCCCACAGATAATCCCACTCGATGCTGTCAAAATCTTTGGCAGCGTCGAGGGAAACCACCGCCCTACACCCCCCCGTATTCACCCGTCGCTGGTATAATTTCCAAATGTGGTGAAAGACTCCCTTTAATTTTAAATGTGTTAGATTTGATTAAATGGTAAATTATTGAGACAGTCTGTAGTTATTCATGTTTCTGAAACTAAGTTTCTATATCAGTTTGTTATTGATATCTCCTTCAGTCAATTTATTAACTATTTTTCTTCACTGTATTCACTGAGGGAAATCAAATGTAAAATGATATGCAGAGTGACAAAGTATTTCCCCTTTAAATGTTGAAATGTAGGGTTTTTCGTTTTTGCATTTTCGTATTTTACTCTGCCTTTCTGGGGTGATAACTTTTTTATATTACAGTTTACCTAGCTGTATGAGAGCTTTTTTTTTGCGTGACAAGTTGCACTTTCTGATTCCACCATTTAACCTTTTGGATACCGGAGTTTTTTGTTTGTTTTTTTTTTTTTTGTTTTTATGTTTTCATTTTTCTTCTCTATCTTCCTGGAGCCATAACTTTTTTATTTTTCTGTTCACATAAGGGCTTGTTTTTTTGCAGAACAAGTTGTACTTTCTAATTCCACCATTTAATGTGGCATACAATGTAAAAGGAAGACTGAAAAAAAATTCCAAATGGGGTGGAATTGGAAAAAAACACGCATTTCCTGCACCGTTTTACAGGTTTTGTCTCTACGATGTCCCCTTTGCGGCAAAACTCACCTCTGCCCTTCATTCTTTGGGTCAGTACGATTACAACGATACCGAATATGAATAGGTTCTGTATGTCTAAATACTGTAAAAATAAATTAAAACTTTGAAAAAAAAAAACTTTTACATTACCTTATTCTGACCCCCATCACTTTTTTTTTTATAGTTATGTCCACTGTGTGGGATCATTTATTTTTTATTTTTGTGGGACGATGATGTAGTTTATATTGATACCATTTTGGAGTGTGTATGATGTTTTGATCACATCTTATTACATTTTTTTGGGGGGGTAAGATAAGTGATGAAAAAATAGCGAATCAGCCTTTTTGATACTTTTTTCCATTACGCCATTTGCCGTATTGGAAAACACATCGCTCCAGTGTTTCGCCTATTTGAAACGCATCGCTCCAGTGCTGTACATGTATAGTGGTGGTAGCGAAAGGGTTATTATTGCATACAATCTAGTGGGGAACTGGAGAAAGATTCGAAATTGGGTGAAATTGGAAAAAAAAAAAAATCGGTAACTGTTTTATGGGTGTTTTGTTTTTATGACTTTCCCTATACAGTAAAACTGACCTGTTACTCGCTTTCTCCAGGTCAGTACAATAACGGAGATACCACATATGTAGTTTTTTTAGCATTTAAATTTTTATTTTCATCGCTGTATTCTGAGCCCTATAACTTTTTGTAGTTAAGTGTACGGAGCTGTGTGAGGGCTAATGTTTTTGTTGGACAATCTGTACTTTTCATTAACTGTTCTGGGTGTCTGAGTTTTTAATCACTCTTTAATTTTTTTTTTTTTTGTGGGAGATTAAGCAAGCAAAAAATGTCAAATCAGCTATTTTGACTTTTTTTCAGTTTCCCCATATGCCGTATGGGAAAATATTTTTATAGTATGTGCGTTTTCGTACACAGTGATACCCATGATATGTCTTTTTCATTGTTTAATTTTTTTTTATTTCCATTTTGGGGAAAGGGAGTGATTTAGAATTTTCAAAACTTTTTTTTTTTTTTTTTACACTATTTTATAGTTCCCATAGGGATTGCTTCTCTCATACACTCCAGCACATTCGCACATGCTTCCAGGTTTAATATAGGCCGATAACTTCTGCGCATGCTCTGGAGCAGCCGTATGTAGAGGGAGGCAGGAAAGCAAAGCAGCAAGGATGCCAGTTGTGACAGTGATGCATTGAAGACTGGTCTGCATGTGCACTGGAGTACAGCTGCATCTCAATAAGTTAAAATATCATCGAAAAGTTAATTTTATTTCAATAATTCAGTTTAAAAAAAAATCATATTTACTCATTATATAGAGTCATTACACACTGAGTGATTTATTTATTTTTATGTTGATTGTGGCTTACACCTAACGAAAACCCAAAAGTTAGTATCTTAGAAAATTAGAATATTACATAAAACCAATAAAAAAAAATGTTTAATACAAAATGTTGGCCTACTGAAAAGTATGTATAGTATATGAACTCAATACTTTGTCAGGGCTCCTTTTACATGAAATACTGCATCAATGTGGTGTGGCATGGATGTAATCAGCCTGTGGCGCTGCTGACCTGTTATGGAAGCACAGGTTGCTTTGATAGCGGCCTTCAGCTTGTCTGCATTCTTGGGTCTGGTGTCTCTCCTCTCTCTCTTGACATAGATTTTCTATGGGGTTTAGATCAGGAGAGTTTGCTGGCTAATCAAGCACAGCGAATCCATGGTTATTAAACCAGGTATTGGTATTTTTGGCAGTGTGGGCAGGTACCAAGTCCTGCTGGAAAATGAAATCAGCATCTCCATGAAGCTTGTCAGCAGAGGGAAGCATGAAGTGTTCTAAAGTTTCCAGGTAGATGGCTGCTCTGTCTCTGGACTTGATATAACACAGTTTACCAACAACCATCACTGACACTGCACCTCAAAAAACTTGAGAGTTGTGTGCGTGTCCACTCTTCCTCTAGAGTCTGGGGCCTTGATTTTCAAATAAAACCCAATATTTATTTTCATCTGAAAACAGGACTTTGGACCACTAAGCAACAGTCTAGTACTTTTTCTCCTTAGCCTAGGAAAGACGCTTCTGATGTTCTCCGGGTCATAGATGGATTGATGCAAGGAATGCGACGGTTGTAGCCAATGTCCTGATACGTCTGTTTGTGGTGGCTCTTGAAGGAGTCATTCCAGCCGCAGTCCACTGTTTGTGAATCTCCCACAAATTATTGCCCTTTTCTTGACAATCTCTTCAAGGCTGTGCTGATCCCTATTGCTTGTGCACTGTTTTCTACCATACTTTTTCCTTCCACTCAACTCTCCAATATGCTTGCATTCAGCACTATTGTGAACAGCCTTTTGGGACTTACACTCCAACAAATTACCAATATTGATTCGGGGAGAAAAACAACAAGGAATCTCCAGCTTTGAACACCCCTTTCCGTCATATACCATTAAAATGTAACACTTTATTAAATATGCTATTAAAACGAGACATCCCGTCCCACATACAACATATAAACAACCCAAAAGATAATCAAATTCACAGGATACAAGGGTAGGGGCAGTCCAGAGGAGGTAAATCAGAAGGATTCGGGTGTTGATAACTTTCCCTATCGATTTCCCTGTATTACCCCTCTGCCCAGGGACATCCCCTAAAGGTGGAGACTCCCTGTCCTCTTTCCTACCCCTGTTTACCCTTAGCTCTCCCTGTGTTCCAAATTTGAGATTGATAGGTACCCAAAAAAAAAAAAAATTTTTTTGGCTCAAAAGCCGTTATATCGCCTCAACGCGTTTCCCCCAGTATATCTGGGTTCATCAG
Organism: Bufotes viridis; assembly: GCA_033119425.1. Lineage (NCBI taxonomy): Eukaryota > Metazoa > Chordata > Amphibia > Anura > Bufonidae > Bufotes > Bufotes viridis. Next base: position 80,196,193 of record CM065596.1, read on the forward strand.
GAGGCCAATGCTCCGATAGTATGATTGATAGTTGTATAAACAGTAAACATATAAGTCATCCAAAAATGCATAGGTGTCTCCCACTGTGGAGTACCAGGCCCTTAATTAAGGTGTAACCACCAGAATGCTTTGATAGGCAGAGACACTGTATGTATTATATATCAAATGTGTTTTAAACAATACATATATAGAACCTGATATGGTATCATTGCCACTGGAAGAGGGGTACGATCTCCAATTCAGTCCACAATACACCGCTAGTACAGATTATCCAGGACTCAGTAATGGTGAGGGGTGGTTATTCCCCATCGATATATATATATACATGCCACCTGATCCGAGTCTCCCTGCAAAAAATGAAGCATCAGCCATTCAATAAGTGACTACGCATACCTCAGTCAGGGAACAAGTAAAAGTTGTTATTAACTTACACGCTTGTGGTGCTGGTTCAGACCTCCCTCCTCCAGTGCGCCTGACAACCCAGTGACCCGTACGCCCTTTATATATCCACCTCTCCTCTAATTCAAATATCCCGCCCCCCGGGATCTTGATTGAGATTCTCATACGTCACATCCAATATATTCCCAGGGCTGTCTCAGGTCCGTGACGTCATAGTCACGTGACCGCAGTGATGCGGTCATGTGATCGCTACTTCAATTCGCCGATCCAGCCTCCGTTCCATGCATGACGTGATGTTGTACAGGTCATTTCCTTTGAAAGGAACGCAGAGGACCGCAATCCTGTACCAAATATGAGCAAATAGGTAGTTGTTTGTTTATTATGAAAAAACATGCAGGATATTATGTGATATCCTCATATATGATTATTGGAGGGGCAGGTTATTGAATAACAGAGTGTTTTGTTATCATAAAGGAATAAAAAATATATACAAAGGTCGCGTATCTGATCAATACATAATACTGATCATTATAGATTTATGGGGCCACTCTCCATTATTATGTATGAGAAAGAGACGGGGGGGGTAGATCTCCAAAGGACTTATTATGTTACAAATATCTAGTTGTTTGAAACTATATATATATTGTTTGAATCGATATAAAAGCACACGAGATAAAGCCCATTACTTTTGTGGCTTACAAAACATTGATGCTTCCCGCATCCAACCAGAATTCAGGACTAATAGATTTCTTCTCTATCACCAAGGTGGTCAATATTATCTCCAAGAAAGAGGTATTATCCTATCAAAAAAGGGGGATTAAATTGTCACAGGAAACAGGAAAAGGTTAATCTTTCATTCAGGCCAAGGGGGGGACTGGGATCTAAGACGATGTATCCACTTACACTCCTTCTGTAAAATCCTCCGATCCCAGTCCCCCCCCCTGACCGTATTAGGAACCATCTCTAGAATGGAGAATCGTAGGCAGTTCGGGTTTCCTCCATGAATGTCATTAACATGAGATGCCACAGGTGTGACCTTTTTCTTAATGACATCATTTATGTGTTCCAGAAATCTGCGTCGCGCTTCCCTAATTGTCTTTCCTACGTAGTCCAGTGGGCAGGGACATTGACAAATATAGATCGCTCCCTTGCTCCTGCAGTTAAAAAAATCTCTAATGACAAACGTCTGAGCATGTGATTATTTTAGATGTGGAAACATAATCACATGCTTTACATGAACCACATTTATACATGCCCAGTGGTTTGCGATCCAACCATGCCCCTTCCCTTTTCGGGGGAACATAGTGGCTGTGGACAAGCCGATCTTTTAAACTTCTACCGCGTCTATAACATATGCTGGGCCTCTTGTCTAAAATATCATCCAAATCCCTATCCCTTGTCAGGATTGGCCAGTATCTCTGTATGATGGACCATATTTCCTTGTTTGCAGTGTCAAAGGTGGATATAATGCGGGCCTTATTATCCCCAGGTCCCTTTTCCCTGGGGACCAAAAGGTCCGTCCGTTTTTTGTCCACCACAGATTTAAAAGCTGATTTCAAACATTCACGGGGATAACCCCTATCCAGAAATCTCTTCTGGAGTACACGTGCCTCCTGGAAGAAGATCTCCTTCTCAGAGCAATTCCTCCGCGTACGGAGATATTGCCCTCTAGGTATCCCGCATTTGAGGGGAACGGGATGGTGGCTTTCCCAGTGTAATAGCGCATTTGTTGCAGTAGACTTTCTGTATATATCTGTAACCAAACCTTCACCAACTTTTGTGATTCGGACATCCAAAAATGTGATGGTATTCATGTCCATCTCAGATGTAAATCGCAGACCTATCTCATTCTTATTGAGGTCCGTAATAAACGTCCTGAATTCGTCCGGCCCACCCTCCCAGACCAGGAAGATATCATCTATGTAACGGGTCCAAAAGATGATATTTTTGGACCACCACATCTCCTGGTCTGGGAAGACATGGGTATCCTCCCACCAGCCCAGGAAGAGATTTGCATACGTGGGAGCACAGGGGCTCCCCATAGCTGTCCCCCTGAGCTGGTGGAAGTACTGCCCAAGAAAAAGAAAAAAATTGTGGGTCAAGACAAACTCCAAAAGTCTCAGGACAAAGGTGTTGTGTGGCCCATATTGAGTACCTCTTGTTTTCAGGAAGTAATCAACCGCTCTCAGGCCTCCACTATGTGGAATCGAACTATACAGGGCCTCTACATCAACACTTGCCAGAAGGCAAGATGGTTCTATATGTATAGTGTCGATTTTCTTAAGGAAGGCCATCGTGTCCCTCGTATAACTTGGGAGGGACACGACGAATTCCCTGAGCACCCTGTCCAGATATATACCGCAATTCTGGCTCAACGATCCTACCCCAGAGATGATGGGGCGTTCCTTCAGGGGTGTCACCCCCTTATGGACCTTTGGCAGTCCATAAAAGGTTGCAGTACTGGGATGTTTCGGTAATAGAAAATCGTATTCAACCGTATTAATAAGACCCCCTGAAAGACCTGAGTCCAGAATCACTTTTAGTTCCTGCAGATATTGGTCCGTTGGATTATTGGATAGCACATCATATCCCTCTCTGTCACTTAGTAGGTCCAGACACATATTTGAGTATTTATTGTGGTCCAACACCACAAGATTCCCCCCCTTGTCCGAGGGTTTAATGATTATGGACTCATCATTCTCTAGTGCCTTCAAAGCAGAAGTCTCCTGACGAGATAGGTTATATCTCTTGCTTTTGTCATTAGAGATTCCCTCAAGATCACGAATGACCATCTCTAGGAATGTGTCAATTGATTCAAAATTACCCGGTGGAAACATTTTCTTACTCTTGGATCTAAGGTCAGTGAAAGGGCCCATTCCAGGGCGCCGATTGCCCTCTCTCTCTAAGTCAACCAGATTTTGAAGGTCTACATAGTCTTCCTCCCCAAGACCCAGTTCTTCACACACAGTTCTATTATTATGTTTAAAGAACTTGTGCCATTTTAAGCGTCGACAAAACAAATTTAAATCCTTTGTCCAATCAAACAGATTGAAATTTGTAGTCGGCACAAAGGATAGCCCCCTCTTCAGTACACTGATCTCCTCTGGTTTCAAAATCCGGGAGGAGAGATTGATTATTTGCAAACCCATATTTAGGTTTTCCCCATTCTCCCCTTGTCCCGTAGATGGTAGGGTGGCTGGCTTCTGTCTAAAAAAGAAGGGGCAGCTACAGTCTGGTCCTGCATTTGTGCTGGTTCTCTGGGGGAGGTTAATGAAGAGGATGATGATCCAGAACCTGCATGCTATGGTCCCCTTGTGGAGATCCCGGGGGGGCGGGATATTTGAATTAGAGGAGAGGTGGATATATAAGGGGCGTACGGGTCACTGGGTTGTCAGGCGCACTGGAGGAGGGAGGTCTGAACCAGCACCACAAGCGTGTAAGTTAATAACAACTTTTACTTGTTCCCTGACTGAGGTATCCGTAGTCACTTGTTGAATGGCTGATGCTTCATTTTTTGCAGGGAGACTCGGATCAAGTGGCATGTATATATATATCGATGGGGAATAACCACCCCTCACCAGTACTGAGTCCTGGATAATCTGTACTAGCGGTGTATTGTGGACTGAATTGGAGATCGTACCCCTCTTCCAGTGGCAATGATACCATATCAGGTTCTATATATGTATTGTTTAAAACACATTTGATATATAATACATACAGTGTCTCTGCCTATCAAAGCATTCTGGTGGTTACACCTTAATTAAGGGCCTGGTACTCCACAGTGGGAGACACCTATGCATTTTTGGATGACTTATATGTTTACTGTTTATACAACTATCAATCATACTATCGGAGCATTGGCCTTCTGATGAACCCAGATATACTGGGGGAAACGCGTTGAGGCGATATAACGGCTTTTGAGCCAAAAAAAACCTATCAATCTCAAATTTGGAACACAGGGAGAGCTAAGGGTAAACAGGGGTAGGAAGGAGGACAGGGAGTCTCCACCTTTAGGGGATGTCCCTGGGCAGAGGGGTAATGCAGGGAAATCGATAGGGAAAGTTATCAACACCTGAATCCCTCTGATTTACCTCCTCTGGACTGCCCCTACCCTTGTATCCTGTGAATTTGATTATCTTTTGGGTTGTTTATATGTTGTATGTGGGACGGGATGTCTCGTTTTAATAGCATATTTAATAAAGTGTTACATTTTAATGGTATATGACGGAAAGGGGTGTTGAAAGCTGGAGATTCCTTTTGGGACTTACACTCATTGTGGAGGGTGGCAATGGCTGTCTTCTGGATAACTGTCAAATCAGCAGTCTTTCCCATGATTGTGTAGACTACTGAACCAGACTTAAGGAACATTTTAAGGCTTAGGAAACCTTTGTAGGTGTATTTGTGTATAGGACTTTTTCACAATATTCTAATTTTCTGAGGTACTAACTTTGGGGTTTTCATTATCTCTAAGCCATAATAATCAACATTAAAAGAAAAGAGGAAATGTACAGTGGAGTCATATTATTATGACTGGCTAATATACAGAGTTAGGCCTCATTCACACAACCGTGTGCTGGCCGTGCCCATGCTGCGGATCACAAATTACAGTTCGCAACGCATGAATACCAACCGTGTGTCTGCCGATATGGACCCATTCACTTGAATGGGGTCCGCGATCTGCATCCGATGGTACTCTCTGCAAAAAAGTAATGCATGCTCTACTTTTTTGTGGTGCGGAGGCACAGACAGAAAACCCACAGAAGCACTCTGTAGTGCTTCCATGGGCTTCTGATCCATGCCTCTATTTCCCACGGTATCTTCTGTATTGTGGACGCAGGGAATAGGTCCACATTCGTGATACGGTACGCAAACAGGTGGTGCTCGTATATTGTGGACCCGCTGTTTGCAGGTTGCAATACAGGCATGAACCTGCTATGGTCGTGTGCAAGAGTCCTTACTGCCGTGTGGGCTGGGATTGACTCAGTAAGCTCCTGGTAGGTTGTGACAGGTATCTGGAGCCATTCTGACTGCAGTTTATCCCACAGGTGGTGATGGAGGTTCCATTGAGCAAACATTGAGGTGGTCCCACAGATTCCCAATTGGCTTCAAGTGTTGCTAATTAGGGGGACAAGGTAGTATTTAGAAGCCTTGGTCATACCCTTCCAAGCAGTGTTAGACATTTCTAGCCATATAACATGATGCATTGTCTTGTTGGAAGATCCTATCAACCCCAGGGAAGACAATCAAGATGTATGAGCGTATGTGATCTGCAAGGATGGATTCAAGTTGGTTCAAAGTACCTTCCACATGGATGAGTGGGCCCAGAAAATTACACGAAAACATTCCCCAGACTATAAAACTGCCACCACCAGTTTGTGTTCTTCCAGCAATGGTTGTAGGGTGTTTGATCTCTGATGTTCCTTGCATAACACGTCAACATTCATGCGTTTGATGAAGATGAAAATGTGATGCATTGGAGAAGGCAACCCTTTGCTAACCGGAGGAGGTCCAATTCCGATACTGCTACTTCAATAAATTGAAGCCTTTTCTACCGATGTAACTTTAACGGAGGTGCTGTGACCATCTGTCTGCTTCGGAGCCCTATATGCAGCAGGGTTCGCTGAGCTGTTGTTTTAAACATACGTCTTGTATCCCCCGATTCATTTCGGCAGTGAGATGCTCCACTCTTGTGTGTCAGGGGGGCCCTTGTGCACCTTTTGCAGCCAACATTTTCTACATCGGGATTGGCTGCTCCTCAAGAAGGCTTTCCCCACCATTGAAGAAATCCATTCTCCCCTTTTGTACTGATACTGTCAGCTTCACGAGAAATGTAGGAGACAATTAGGATACTTACCTTACAAACTTTGGAACCAGTTAGACTCAACATGGGATGGGAATTGATTTTACTGTAACTTATCGTCAATTGTCTTCATTCATATCTATCATTCACTAATGTATCTGTTTCCCTCCACAGACAAAAACATATCTTCTTTTCGGGAAGGGTGGAGTAGGCTGCTGTAGTTCTTCTGTTATGCTTCCTTCTATATTTTCTGCTTTCCCTTCCCTCTTTTTACTTTCTTCCATGTACTTATACATAATTTTCCTCTAGTAGACCCTATTAGGCTACTTTTGCATATTAGTCCCTATTTCCCTTACTCTACACTCACACATTATTGCACACCATATACATACCCTCTTTCTTGCTCTGTTCAATTTGCTATACCTTACCCTTTCTTCTCCCTGTGATACAGCACGCCCCTGCAGTCTGTTACATATAGTCTAGTGTGCACGCTGACTATATAGTAGTCAATATATCGGCCTCTTGATTGGCATCGTTCTCCCCCGCCTCCCTCTACACACCACAGCTCCAGCACATGCGCAGAGGGTATTTGCTGTGCTGGGCATCTCCTGTGCTCTCTAGCACAGCACTGTAGCGGCAGCTGCTTACTCTTAGCATTTCTATAACCAGTTATTCCTATATATCCTATATTCCTAATAGAGCAGTAGTTTAAATAAAGTGCGTAAAGACACAGTAAGAGGAAGGTCATCAAAGAGGCAAACCTTGGGATGCAGTATATTTGGCATGGTCAAATTAGTCTCCATAAACCCCAGAACGTTTCTCCACTATGCCTGTAAGACTCTCTTGTCCTAGAACATGTGTAGCATCATACCATATGGCATCTGGGACACTGATGCCATATGGTATGCACCTAAGCACCCATAACATAAAGTCTATGAGGGGTATAATAAATCCTATTAGGGGGGGGGGGGGCTGAAGCAGTGAGGAGAGCTTTACACAATAATCTTCATCCAGATCTGGGATGTCCCTTTGCCATTTCTGTAATATTTTTTCTTGCATCGGTGTAAAACACTGGGTGGTATATCCATAAAATGCTGACATTGGTTTTCTGAGATCTTTATTGCTGAAGAACAGATCAAGGCCCCCACATTCTGCCCGGAAGGCATGCTTTAGTTCATAATAATTATACAGTGCATGTAAATTATAAAAAAATTATAAGTGGCTTGTAAATATTAGAAGGAACAAAGGGACCCCTATCTGTGATATGTGCAAGAGTACCAATAATGTCTTCTCCATATCTGCATATTAGGGAATCCCACAAATTGGGGAAATCGGGGGTTAAGCCAAATCGAGGTGTGTGAATACCATCTTCACGCCTCTTCTGGGGCTAGTTTAAATGAATGGCCCTACAGCTTGAGAGTTACCATCATAGTTTCAAGAAGAGAAAGATGGTCCACAGTAAGCCCCCTTGGAGGGATCTATCTGGGTCAAGCACTATACGCTCCAGACGTACAGCTGGATTGTAATCAGTAGCCGTCAGCCAGCTGACTGTCCAAATAATAATTATAAAAGTAAGGCAGTGCTAACCCTCCGCAATCTGCTGGAAGACAAAGAGTCTCTAATTTAATCCTGGTGACAGAACCTGCCCACAGAATGTCCAATAAATATCTTCGGAGAGAAAGGAAGAAATGGGAAAGCCATGGAAGAGATACAGAAATTTGGGAAGCAGCTTCATCTTAAAGTATAACTGTCAAATTTTTATTTTTTTTACTATTGGATTTTGGTGATTAATATCACCTTGTTGGCCCTGTTTTAATTTCTGATTGTTTAATAAATAACCCCTAAAAGCCACCTAAAAGTCCCCAGTATTGGCTATTGTTACCTGAGATTAAAATCAGGTTGCTATGCTCCTTCCGTCTACCAGATGAGGATGGAGCACGCTGTGTGCACTGGGAACTGATAGTGAGTCAGCATTGTAAGGGAATGTATAAAAAGCCAGGTTCTTCCTGACAGGAGATAACAGTGCTGGGCTGTGTGTGTGAACTTCTCCACATGCCTGTGCTTGGCAGACACTCCCTTAGCAGTGCTGGACAATGTAGAGCCAAGGGAGATATGTCGGCTGGTCAGTGTATAAATGAAAGCCTTATCTGATAAAAGGAGAGGTTGGAGGAGGACTATAGGCTTCAGCCAGACCTGGAAATTTAACTGCAAGACCCCCCTATACAGAGCTGGTCTTCACTAACTTCACTGCAGGTGTCCTATGGATTAGCCTCAGGGCTGAGGGCAGCCATCTTAACAGAATAGTGAAATTGCAGTTTTATGCAGACTGGTTGCTAAGGGCTGAATCTTATTAAATAAGGGGTAAGAAAGTCTAATAGTTATTGATTCAGGAATATTAACATATTAGTAACTACATATATGAAAACTGAAATTAGGGTCTAAATGTGACAGTTATCCTTTAAGTAGGTTAATTCTGCCCACCAGGGTGAGGGGGAGAGATTTCCACTTCTGGGCCGTTTATTTTACTAATTGCAATAGGGGGCAGATATTGTCCATATAATAAGCGCTTACTTGTCTTCTTGCTCGCACCCCCAAATAGTCAGTCTGGTCCACCCAGCATAGTGGGGACTGAAGCGTCACTTCACCCGCCTGTACATCTAGACCCAAAAGATGTGTTTTTATCCCAGTTAACGTGGATCCCTGAAAAAGACACGACGATCCCTGGGGGTCCTGCTGTAAGAAATTATTATATATAAATATATACAATACACCCTATTACTGGATCTGATTCGGGTTTGGATGCAATAAATGAGACAAAAAATGAGATAAAAAATATAAATTGTATAGTGTAGAAAATTGATATTACAGTGTTATTGATGAGTATATATGGAGTTACAGTGGAACAAAAAGAAATAAATATTACATAGAGACTTATACACACATAACAATAATTATAATTACTAGCAATTTCCAGGATACAATATACTGCTACTTTAACTCAACATTAAAATTCCTTACAGTTTATAGTTACCACACATGGGCCTCCAATCCTTGTCTCTCTGCCCTCTCCAGTCCTCCCAGCCTCCTTCTCCAGCTTCTCCCATATACCCCAAAGCATGGATCTTTTATTCCTTGACAGCTCTCAACCCCCATCCTTGCCAATGCACCATATCGGTTATCTGAGAGTCTGTGGGCCTGCCCAGAAACTGAATCTTGGTCAACCAGTTATTTTAGCATTTTATGACAATCTGCCCTTATTTAAAGGTATATGATTGAGCAGCTCTCTCCTGCTTGATCCTCCACGAGCACGGATACCAACTCTGGACAGGTTGTATTAAAACAGGAAAAAAGCTAAATCCAGCTCAGTAGAAAATTGAAGAGCTCTATATTGACTGTAAAAACTTCCACAGTCATGTAGTACATATTAAAACCGTCTACGCATTTCGGACATTTTAGGTCCTTACTCATGACAAAATTACACACATTGGTGCAGGGTTAAATACCCATCCAAAGAGCCGGGAGGAGCAAGTTAGTTGGCCCCACCCGGCCCTTGAATTAGCATTCGCACCTTTTTTGCTAAAAAAAAAGCTACCACATAGTAAAAACCTTGGGGGCAAACACATACATTTCCAGTTGTAAAAAAAACTATGGGAAATATTAAACGTAATAATGTAATATGAGATCGTGTCACTTGTTCAGACCTTGCGGTTGAAATGTACTTAGTTGAAAGATCCAGAATGCTTCTCGATTAAGAAGTTTCCTCCTATACCCCTCCTCTGATTGGCACACTCACTCTTTCAAGCTTGTACCTGCAAGTGAGATGTGTCCCCCCATGAGAAAACTTTGCTGCTCTTATGGTGGGGCACATCTGATATGTTCTTGCAGATGCGAGTTTTGATAGTATTGGTCATGCAGCCCACATACTGCAACCTGCACAAACCACACGTAATAAGATAAACTGCATATTTTGTATTACAGTTCAGATATGACTGAATCAAAAAACTTTTACTATTTGCAGTTGATCTAAAAGTTTTCATGACCAAAGTGTGGTCACAACAAATACATCTTGTCCACATGTATAGTGCCCTTTCACAGCCAACCAGGTAGGAGTTTTATTCTTAACCACTTGTTCTTGAAATAAACTGGGACTAAGTATATTAGTTAGAGTTGGTGCTCTACGTGCAACACACTTTACGCCACTCATAACAGCCTCTGTCCACTCCTTGTCTTGACCTAATACGAACAAGTGTTTTCGAATGATAGCACTTATCCGCCTATACTCACAACTGTATTGCATAGAAAAAATTACCCTAGAGTGCTGTACACATTTATCAGGAGGCCTGCGACTAGACTTTGGAAGTACTAGTTTGTGCCTATCAAACAACACAACTGCATCTCGGCATTCCCTTAAATGTTTGATCTCATATGATCTACAAGAAAGCCTAATTATATTGTTGTCTGCCTCCCTCTTATATGAAGCCAGATTCTAACAATTTCTTCTCGCATGGATCATCTCCCCTTTGGGAATATTCTGAATCACATGCTGTGGGTGGCATGACATAGCATGTAATGTAGTATTCCCTGCCATAGGTTTCCTGTATGTATGAGAAATGTCCCTAAGGCAATCCGCGTCGATCCCCAGGCTCAATTCCAAAAAGTCAATGGCATCAGTCTCAAATCGGACATTAAAAACAATGCTTGGACAGCAGGAATTGATGTACTCTGTAAACCCTGGCACGGCCGCCACACCACCCGACCATACCATAAGCAGGTCGTCGATGTAGGGACTGTACCAGCGCACGCAGTGAAAATATGGTTGGGTGTCGATGAGGAGGAAGCTCCCCTCCCACCATGCCATAAAAATATTGGCTATGGAGGGAGGAGCCCCCATTGACACCCCCAAAACCTGCAAATCATAATGTCCATTAAACAAAAAGAAATTGTGCCTGAGGAGAAACGCAACCGCTTGACAGATGAATTCACATAGTTTGATCGTATAATGACTGTATGCGAACAGGAACCACTGCAGTAATTCCAAAACAAGATTATGAGGTATATAGTTATACCATAACAGAAGTAACCCACTTATAATTGTGGTCCCACTGAAAATCCGAAAAAGCTTGCAAAACAATCCTGGAATGTAGGGGATAAGAGGTTGCAACAAAGAATCAACCCATCCCGATATTTTTTTACTGAAAGACCCTATCCCTGCTATTATTGGACGAAAGGGAGGTGGAAACACGTTCTTATGAACTTTGGGTACGGCATGAAAAACAGAGACGATAGGATGTTCATTAAAGATATAATCCACCTTTTTTTGTGTGAAAATACCCAACTGCAAGCCCTGGGATAAAATATCCCTAAGCTTGGTCTGGAAAAGAGGGAGGGGGTTGTCATCCAGCAATCTATAAGTTTTGGTATCATTTAACATTTCCAAGGATGGCAACCTCCCCTCCCTTATCAGCCTGGCGTATCACCAGATCGTCTCTATTTTTCAAATCCTCCAAAGCCCAAAGTTCTCCCTTGCTCAAATTATTTCTCCTTTTATTAACAGTATTATTTCTCCTTTTATTAACAGTATACAGCACATTCTGATTGTCCCGAGATGTAGTATAATTAAAGAGAGTGAACAGATCTTTTTCTACACACTCCTGAAATTTATCGAGAGCAAGGGAACGGGACTGTATATGATAAAAATCTTTATTGCTGGTATTAAACCGCGTTGAAACATTTACCAGATTCTCGTCTCTATGCTCTGCTCTCAGATCCTGTAAGGAACACATATGCACCATCTCAGCAAAATCAAAAATATTGACTATATTACAATCATCAGTGTGCTCATGAACATTCACAGTTGTTAACTCTTAATTATTTGTAGGCATATCTAGAGGAGAATCATCTGAATCATTAACAAAAAAAATTTTAACGTTAAATTACGTGCCAGCTTGTTAACGTCCAAAATGATGCGATCTAGGTCAAAATGCACCATAGGGGAAAAATAAAGTCCTTTTTTCAGTACATTAACCACTTCAGCCCCCCTAGTTTAAACACCCTTAATGACCAGACCACTTTTTACAATTCTGCACTACACTACTTTCACGGTTTATTGCTCGGTCATATAACTTCACCCAAATGAATTTTACCTCCTTTTCTTCTCACTAATAGAGCTTTCATTTAGTGGTATTTCATTGTTGCTGACATTTTTACATTTTTTTATATTAATGAAAAATTACCGAAATTTTTTAAAAAAATGACATTTTTCGCTTTCTGTTGTAATAAAAAAAAACAAAACGACATTTCTATATAAATTTTACTCTAAATTTATTGTTCTACACAGTGGCGTAACTAGAAATGACTGGGCCCCACAGCAAATTTTTGAATGGGGCCCCCTCCCCCAGTAATTTTTTCAAAACCCCTTCCTTTCATGCCGCCCCCTTTCCTGTGGCTAGTAAAGATCACTCTCTCAGACCAAGCCCTGCAGCTGTTCCATCCGTTTTCTACACTGTCTATACTGCCACTGTATATAATTTCATTGTGTAATAATGTTGAGGGGCCCTGACAAAGTCTTTTAGTACTTCTCCTCCTCCTCTTGGATGGGTCCTCTCTGGGTCAGGGCCCCAAAGCAGCCCCTTCCCCTGCTTCCCCTATAGTTACGCCCCTGGTTCTACATGTCTTTTATTAAAAAAAATGCAATAAGTGTATATTTATTGGTTTGGGTAAAAGTTAAAGCGTTTACCCAATTATGTTTCTTCAGGTGCTAGAATGCCAGAATAGTATAAATACCCTCCAAATGACACCATTTTAGAAAGAAGACACCCCAAAGTATTCGCGGAGGGGCATGGTGAGTTCATGTATCATTTCTTTTTTTTTCACAAGTTAGCGGAAAATGACACTTTCTGAGGAAAAAATAAAATAAAATAAAGTTTCCATTTCTGCTAACTTCTGGCAAAAAAAATAAAAAATCTCCCACAGACTCACTATGGACCCTAAAATGCCAGGGCAGTATAAATACCTCACATGTGACCCCATTTTGGAAAGAAGACACCCCAAGGTATTCCGTGAGGGGCATGGGGAGTTCATAGAAGATTTTTTTTTTTTGCACAAGTTAGCGGAATTTGATTTTTTTGTTTTTTCTCACAAAGTCTCCCTTTCCGCTAACTTGTGACAAAAAGTTCAATCTTTCATGGACTCATTATGCCCCTCAGCGAATACCTTGAGGTGTCTTCTTTCCAAAATGGGGTCACATGTGAGGTGTTTGTACTGCCCTGGCATTTGAGGGTCTCCACAATCATTACCCGTATGGCCAGAATTAGGAGTTTCTGCTATTCTCTTTATATTGAGCATACAGGTAATGAGATTTTTTTTTTCCGTTCAGCCACTGGGCTGAAAGAAAAAATGAACGGCACAGATTTCTTCATTTACATTGATCAATGTGGATGAAAAAATCTCTGCCAAAAAATGTGCAAAAAAAAAAAAAAGAGGGAAAGGACAGGAGTGCTTGCGAAGTAAGGCCCCATTCACACATCCGCAAAAATGTCTGCATCTATTCCGCAATTCTGCGGAATAGATGCGAAGAGCACACTATGTGCTCTCTGCATCAGCATTTACGGAGCTGCGGCCGCGAACTTCTGGGTTGTGGCCCCGAAACATCCGGCCGCAGCTCCGCAAAAGATAGAGCATGTCCATTTCTATATTGTTCTGGCAATGTGCGGATCCACAAAATGCGGAAAGCACATTGCCGTGCCCGTGTTTTGTGGATCCGTGGATCCGCAAAACACATACGGACGTCTGAATGAGCCTTGCAGGGGGGTCATTAGTGACAGCGCGGGTGATCAGGGGGGTGACATGGGGTGATCAGGGGTTAATCAGTGACGGCGGGGGGGGGAGGTGTTGGTGTGTCGTGATTGGTGCACTTACAGTGTCCTCTGGTGGTCTCAAGCAAAAGGGACCACCAGAGGAGCAGGCAGCAGGCATATCAGACGCTGTTTACAAAACAGCGTCTGATATGCGATTCAGATGCCATTTTTTTAACATCTACAGCCTGCCAGCGCTTGATCAGCACTGGCAGGCTGTAGTTAAAGTTCCTGCCGATGATTCGCCGATGCGTCTAGGAGGAACATCCCGGCCTCCCGCAGGACGCATCCCTGCGTTAGGCGGTCGGGAGGTGGTTAATGTGGTCACCTGTCAAGATTGTCGCAGTTAGGTTGATTACCTGTATGTCCATTGTTACTTCTTGTGACTAGACGGGTAGCGACGTCCTCCTCCTATACTTCCTACCCGCTCGTCGTTTTTTGCTGACTTTTTATGAGTTGGCGTGCTGTTCACACTGGATGTGTTGCCTGGGCACTCAGCTATTTCACCTGCAGAATCCGAGGACTCAATGTCAGTAGAGATGAATGAAACCCGAGATGAGTGTTTATTTCTTCTAGCTCGGGATTTCTTTTAAATCGAGCGAGGTGTATTGGCTTTTGCGTCTTTTTAATTTCCGATCTCAGATTGCATAATACATGCTCATATTTAACAATTAGTTGCATCAACTACAGTGAGCAATCGGAAAGAATTTCATCCCATTGAGAAAGAAAGGAGTCTAAATTCATGAACGTGGGTCTCTTTTTAATTCTGAGACCTTTAGGTATCATACCTTTATTGATCTATTTTTGGAGCGAGGTCGAGTCCCACCATACTTTCAGCTCCTTCATGAGCAGCTTTTCCAATGCAGACATTAGTGTATTAAGATTCAAGTTATCCTGCATGACTATCCGGAGTATCAAAAGTGGCTTTTCTTTTTTTTTAATACGTTCCCCAATTTCATCCATGGGGCGTAAAGAAATGTGAGCCATACTCCCATTTACAAAAGAAGTGTATTGATAACAAGATTCAGTCACAGGGAGTGCACGCCAGTCCAGCCCTTGAATTAGCATTCACACCTATTTGCTAAAAAAAAGCTACCACATAGTAAAAACCATTAGGACAAACACATACATCCCCAGTTATAAAAAAGCAATGGGAAATATTGAACTTAATAATGCAGTATGAGATCGTGAACATCAATAAACTCCAGCAAATGAGTTGATATTGTGTTTATTGTAATGCGGCAGTATTACACTTTATATGACGTTTCGGCTGGAACAGCCTTTTTCAAACTGTGTAAAGTATAGAAGAACCATATATCAGCATATAGGTGGATCAACATAATGACATAGCAATAGACATTAAGTACAAGTTAGGTGGACATAGATCGACGTGGCGAAGAATCCAGAAGGTGAGAGAGAGACGATATCTTGTAGGCGGTGGTTGAGGAGATGCATGATACATCAAATTTATTATTAGAAGCCAATATTACAGAGGAAATAGCATATCAATAAGAACAGAGGTAGGTGCATGGAGGTATGTTGAAAGTAAAATGGCCCTAATTGGAGGCAACTCTCTGTATCCGGTATCCGGATAGAGGCTAGAGGAAGGAACAAAATAGAGAGCATTCATATTATAGATTGCTGACAGCCTGTGGCTGCAAGACTGGACAAATGTGAATAAAGGTCCCGACTGGAAGCATATAATGTCCTATTGTAAAATGCACATATCATAAGCAAATGTAGATATCAGAGGTAAATACAGTGTCAAACTCCCCAAATAGATAACATCAGACATTAAGGATAACAATCTATAGACCGATAAGTAAATACTGGCATACACGGGAGATTAATAGAGAGAGGGTCTGAGAGTCTGGAGAGTGGAATTGAAGCCAGAAGGGAGGACCGCAGTGGAAGGAGAGAGTATAGCAGGACCTCGGAGCGGGACTTACCATCAGCCGCTCTGGAGACAGGAGCCAAGGATTGCTGCGCTGTAGGTAGGGTTGGCGTGCATGCTGTAGAGAGGAGCGCGCCATGTTGGGGATGCGGCGTCATACATATAGGCCGGGCGAGTGGGCGGGAGAAGGGTGTGTCTGTGCTGACAGGCCGGAAGTGGTGCGTTTCACTTGCGGTCCACCGGCAGGAAGTGCCGCTGATATATGGTGGTAAAGAGCGCAGGCGCCAGTGTGAATAGGAGATGTAGAGGCTGGGGTCAGTAGTACCATAGAAGAAAATGGAGAGTAAGAGTAAGGAGGGTCACCTATGGTAAAAGGATACAGGTCTGAACGTGCAGGAATATAGTTATGAGACCTATAAGGGAATGAGGATAGTTAGTGTGCAGTCAGATAAAAAAGTAGAGCCCTCTATATATAAACCTTATATACATATATTGGACCTAATATATAATCACCATGCGTGTGTCGGGCCTAAAGGCCATGGATATGTAGGTGCAATGACTTGGTAGATATACTAAAGTATTGGTGCCTGCAGGACATGTGAACGATCTACGGCAGGGGTGGACAACCTTACAGACACAAAGAGCCAGAAAAAAAAAACATATGACTGCCAGGAGCCACAAGCTATACATTTACACAAATATGTGTGCACACGACAGTATTACTGCAATTGAGTTTTCAAACATTTAAAAGTGTATTTAAACCACCTTTTATACCTGTAGTGTAGACAGCTTAAGGGTACTTTTACACTTGCGTTATTCTTTTCCGGCATAGAGTTCTGTCAAAAGGGCTCTATGCCGGAAAATAACTGATCAGGCATATCCCAATGCAGTTCAGTCACTGTCACATGCTGCGGTATTATGTCTATCCAAAATGCCTGATCAGTGATTAATGCCCATTGACTTGCATTAGTGCCGGATCTGACATTGCGAAACAACTGCGCAGACCTGGAGAAGTGTGAAAAAGACTGCAAGACGGACCTGTCCATCCGCATGACAAGCGGAGAGACGGATCCGTTCTTGCAATGCATTTGTAGACGGATCCACACCCGGATCCATCTAAAAATGCTGTCAGTTGTCACACTGATCGGCGGATCCGGCAGCCAGCTCCGACGACGGAACTGCCTGCCGGGTCACACGAACGCAAGTGTGAAAGTAGCCTTAGTGAGACTTCTGGCAATCTTCGATGACCGCCCCATGCTCAGATGACCAACCCATGCACAGATGACCACCCCATGCTCAGATGACACACTCATGCACGGATGAAACACTTATGCTCAGATGACCACACCATGCTCAGATGACACACTCATGCACAGATGACCGCCCCATGCTCAGATGACACACTCATGCACAGAAGAAACACTCATGCTCAGATGACCGCTCCATGCTCAGGTGACACACTCATGCACAGATGAAACACTCATACTCAGATGACCGCCCCATGCTCAGATGACCGCCCCATGCTCAGATGACACACTCATGCACAAATGACCGCCCTATGCTCAGATGACCGCCCCATGCTCAGATGACACACTCATGCACAGATGACCGCCCGATGCTCAGATGACCGCCCCATGCTCAGATAACTGCTCCATGTTCAGATGACCGCCCCATGTTCAGATGACCGCCCCATGCTCAGATGACACACTCATGCACAGATGACCGCCCCATGCTCAGATGACACACTCATGCACAGATGACCGCCCCATGCTCAGATGACACACTGATGCACAGATGACCTCCCCATACTCAGATGACCACCCATATGCTCAGATGACCGCCCATGCTCAGATGACCACCACATGCTTAGATGAATGACCGCCCATATGCTCAAACACACTTTGTGTGCTGGGCAGTGGCACCTGTGAAAAACAAGGCAGAGTAGCAGTGGCAGAGAGACTTAGGCCAGCAGCAGCCATTTCAGTCAGATTAGAGCCAAAGCTGCAGAGTGGCTGTAATCGGACTAAAATGGCTGCTGCTGGCCTCAGTGAGTCTCTCTGCCACTGCTGCTCTGATTGAGTGCCCACTGCCCTGCCCTGCTGCCCATCATTAACATTCAATAAAATTTACTATGGATGGAGCTTTGGCTGCTGCTCACTCTGGAGCTCTGGAGCCAGCTCTGGAGCTGGAAGCAGGTCCTCCTTGCTTGCTGTGCCACTTCTTGCCGCCCCAACAGACCCAGCCCGCAGTCTGATGAATGAGAAGACTGGGGGCGGGCATTAGGTCACACAAAGACACACTCACAGATGGGGGAGTGGGGCCGTGGGCGGATAAGCACTGCAGCTTCGCCTTCTCTGCTGGAGGAGGAGGCGGAGCTGCAGTGAGTGACTGAGTCACGTGCCCTCTCCACTCTTCCACCTCGTTCCAGCCTTCCACCGCAGCGCTGATGGGGGCGGGACCCGGGCCAGCTGTTACTGTCTGCAGCAGGCAGCGCGTAAGTGAAGCGCTGGTGCTGCAGTATCAGATTATTAATTTGCTAGCTGCAGAGAGGAGAGTAAAAGCTGGCCGCACCGCTGCCCTGCGAGCCGCAAATGAAGGTGCAAGGAGCCGCGGGTTGGCCACCCCTGATCTACGGCATATATCAGGGTACTAGTGATGGTGTATAGAAAATAAATGTAGAAAAGAGAATAATGGATACAGAAAAAAAGGGGATGAGCAAGGGAAGTCATGGGATTAAAGTGAGGCTATGGGTGAAACTAGTATATGCAGTACTAAATAAAACCCAAGAATCAAGCTGAGAGAATAAAGTGGAAATGTGAGTGTTTTAAATAAAGCTCTGAACTTCGTAATCCCTATTAAGGCCTTTTGGTTCTAAGCAATCTAATTTGTGTATCCAAAAAGCTCTTTTTTTGAGTTGTGTGATGCGGTCGTACCCTCGTCTATGTGGTGGGATGTTTTCAATTACTTGAAATTTGAGCTGAGAGATGCTGTGACCTGCTTGAT
Source organism: Bufotes viridis (assembly GCA_033119425.1). Lineage (NCBI taxonomy): Eukaryota > Metazoa > Chordata > Amphibia > Anura > Bufonidae > Bufotes > Bufotes viridis. The sequence continues at coordinate 80,215,142 of CM065596.1, forward strand.
GGAAGTGGAAAGGAACTGGCAAAAGGGGATTTTGGCGTCTGATGGATGACTTGTGTTGGCACACTCGGTCTCTAATTTTCTGTGTGGTTTCCCCAATGTAGATTTTGCCGCAGGGGCATTTCAACAGGTAGATGACAAATGAGGAGTCGCACGTAAAAAATTATTTGATGGAGAAGCGATGTCTAGATTGGGGGTGGTGAAAATGAGTGCCTTTGAGGATATTAGAACATTGGAAGCAATGGAGACAAGGGAAGGTACCTGTCTTAGGTGTGCTCAGGAATCTCTGTTTGGGTATATTGTGTAACGGTCCGATGTCAGCTTTGACAAAAAAATCTCTGAGGTTCTTAGGTCTACGGTTGCATGCGAGAACGGGGTTTTTGAATTCTAGTATATTGGGAAATGCCTTCTGTAGTATGGACCAGTGGTTACGGATGTTGTTCAGGACTTTGTTGATGCTCGGGTGGTACGTGTGAACAAACTGGATACGGGCTAGGTCTGTCTTGATTGACCGGGGGCCTGTAGAACTGGTGTCTATGTTCATGATAACCACGTTCCCTAAACCTGTCTCTCATTTCGGCGAGACGAATCTCCCGTTGTGAACTGTTGGAGACGATGCGTTTAAGACGAGAATATTGTGAATTAGGAAGCGATTTTTTTTGTATTAAGGGAATGGAAGCTGGTCTAATGTAAGAGATTATTGTGGTCTGTTGGTTTTCTGTAGAGATCCGTGTTCAGTGTACCCGTGGCTGTTTTGGTAACTGTGGTATCCAGGAAGCTGATGGATGTGGTATCGGAATGGATGGTAAATTGGAGTTCAGGGTAAATGTTGTTGAGAAAGCTATGAAAATCCATGAGGGACTCTGTGGGACCCCTCCATATGCAAAAAACGTCATCGATGTATCGCCTCCATAGGAGAGCATGTTCAATGAATCGAGAGTTGGGGTAAATGTATGTGTCTTCAAATTCTGCCATGTAACAATTTGCATATGGAGGGGCCACATTAGACCCCATGGCTGTCCCCTGGCATTGCAAATAAAACGTATCTTCGAATAGAAAGAAATTGTTGGTAAGGACCAGTTCAAGGATGTCCATGTAGAAAGCTATGGTTTCAGGATTAGAGAAGTTTGATTACATACATTTGGAAACTGCCTGGAGGCCCTTACAGTGTTGTATAGAGGTGTACAGGCTGGCGACATCCCAGGTGACAAGAATGGTGTCTGATGGTAATGTTGGAAAATTGTGAATGACCTGCAGAAATTCAGAGGTATCCAATATGAATGATCTTGTCTTTTTTATGAATGGTGTGAGTGATTTTTCTAAGAGGATTGAAAGCGGTGACAACAGTGAATTGGTAGATGCAAAAATGGGTCGGCCAGGGGGATGGTGTAGGTCTTTGTGGATTTTGGGTAGAGTGTAGAGAACCGGAATGACAGGGTTGCTATTGGTGAGGAAGGTGAAAGTAGCATTATCAATGATATTCAATGTACGGTAGTGAGTGCTGATCTTATAGATTTTTTCTCTAATTGTGGGTGTAGGGTCGGAGCTGAGTTTGCGGTCTACCGTTTCGTCCTGTAATTGGCGGTAAATTTCCGTCTTGTATTGGGTTCTGTCAAGGAGAACAACTGCTCCCCCTTTGTCGGCTGGTTTTATGATCATGTTTTTTTGCTTGCGAAGGGAAGTAAGAGCCTGTCTTTGTGTTGTGTCTAGGTTACTTTGGAATTTGTATTTGCCTGTGGACAGATCTTTTTTAAATTGGGTGACATGTTTTCTATCACTGGTTTGTTTTTGGGCGGTATATAGTAACTCTTGTTTCTTAGTCCCAGATTCCTAATAGAAACCTGTGGGCTAGGAGTACAAGAAGTAGTCCTGGTTGGTTCCTTAGGTTCAGAGAAATGTGCTTTTAAGCGAATGTTCCTAAAAAATCTGCAAAGGTCTAAGTCCAATTGGAAAGAGTCCACTTGGACCGACGGGCAGTATGATAGGCCTTTTTCGAGATGGGCCATTTCGGCTGGTCCCAGTGTGTGTGATGAGATGTTAACGACTAGCGATGATAACTGGGATCTTGTTGTGATGGGTCCACGTGTGATGGTGGCTGGTCCTCCTCGATTCCTGCGTAGTCCTCTGGGAAAGCGTTGAGTCTGAGCGTCTGGTTGAGTCTGTGGATCACTATTGACGCTTGAATGGGACTAATTCCTTGATCCGGAGCGGTGTCTTGGTCTGTAAAAGGATGGTCGGTAGTTGTCAGGCCATTTATAGACTCTATTGAGCCTATACTCTTCAGCATCGTGGAGGAATTTATTCCGTTTTGTGATCTCTATCTCTTTTCTGTGTGGATTCAATTTTTGTTTGTAATTGGCGAAATTCATCGGATGGTAGGATTGATGTGAGCTGGTCTTCGATAGTCTTTATTTCCATCTGTGTTTTGGTAATGGCTTCTTGTAAGTATGACAGAGTCAGTGCCATCAAATCAAATGAACACTTGTTCAAAATCATGTCAAACTTTCTGCAAAATTCAGAGTCGTCTTTAAAGAACCTAGGCCTTGTGCGAATCCTGAGACCGCGGGGTATTCGTTGGACTTTAAGGTATTCTGCCAACGTGACACAATGCAATTCATAATTCATCAACCTTCGGGACTCTCTTTCAAGACCCCTTGATTTGAATTCCGAGCATTTGGCCGCACATATTGCTCAATTTTGTTACAGTTTTATTCTGCTTAGGGGGAGTCATCCCTACAAATAGGCGGATACGTGCAAGTCCAAAAAAGCGTCAGAAAGTATCATGCAGAGTCGGAAAATATGGCTGGCGCAGAAAAGGTGTTGAAGGGGAGCAGTCACTGATGTTAGATTATCATGTGTAGAAGCATGTCACATTCCACTCAGAGCATCATAGAAAGCAAGGGGAAAAACTCCTGCTGCAATGACAAGTTTGGACAGTAGATGGCAGTATCAGCCCATAGATAATTGCAAAATGGAGCCAAAGTCTTAAACTTAAATAACAGGCCCTCTCTTGTGAGTTGTACTTCAGTGCAAGTGGAGGTGGAAAGGAGGGGGTATGATTACAGTCACTGAGGTCCCCAGGAGTCAGACAATTAGGTCCAAGTTCCACACCTCTCCCACTGCCCCTGCTCACCACCTCCTTTGCTATGTGCCCACCGCCTGTCCTCCAATCCTCCACAGGCAGCACTCCAGGGACCAGGGAGAACAAATCCTGGGGATGCTGTGATGTCCAGACTAGAGGTCGGGCCCAACTGCGAAAAAAAACTAGCTGATCCGGCACTTATGGTCACCGGGACCACTACTCAAGTTGTGGCATAGGAGCTTCAGAGCCACTCCAGTCTGGCTCCTCTGAGGTCAGGGGGACCACATGAAGTAAGTGAAGCCTCCTGTCCTGAATAGTTTGTAAGGGGAGCATGGCCTCCTGCTTGGCTGCCAGCTGGCTCCGCCCCTCCAAAATTCATTATTCTTCGCTATGATTTGGTTGATTTGTATTTGTATTTCTATTTTTCATTCTACATGTCTTCTGTTTTATTTTCACTTTACCCATTTGCATAAGGTATGCTTATTAGTGTATTTATTTTGACTATTTCCATACAGATCCGACTTGAGAAATGTTATTTATCTGTATTTATGATATTTAAAGAGGACCTTTCATCAGGGCAAAAAATGTGAACTAAGTATGCTGACATGTAGAGCGGCGCCCAGGGATCTCCCTGCACTTACTATTATCCCTGGGCGCCACTCCGTTTGCCCGGTATAGGCTCCGGTATCTTCTGTAACTTGGTCATACTAAGCGGAGCCTAGTATCACTTGGTTATACTAGGCGTATCCCAAGCTGTAGCGCAGGCCAATCGCAGCGCACAGCTCACAGCCTGGGAGTTTTTTTTCTCCCAGGCTGGGAGCTGAGCGCTGCGATTGGCCAGTGCTACAGCCTGGGCTCTGCCTAGTATGACCAAGTGATACTTAGTTCACATTTTTTGTCCCGATGAAAGGTCCTCTTTAAGGTCACTGCCCTGACCTCGGCTTGTCCCTGACTATGGTCTTGCCTGTGGGTCAAAAGCTCGATAGCCTAGATCGTAAAACGCCATTATGCAGTGTACGTTTGACCTGGAAGAATGATGTGCTGTGGCCACTGATATACTGTGATAGAGATAGTATAAAAATTTTATGGGAGTGAATAGGAGTTATATTTGGGAGTTTTGGATATATTAAGTAGTTTAATGTAATCAGGGAAAGAGTGAGGGAATGAGAACTGGTCACTATCAGGTGTATGAGCTCAGCTTCTATTAACTAGTTCTACTTGACAGACCTTGGTGTGGTGCCCGAGCTTAAGACATGTCCTCCTAGTAGAATATGTTGAACTAACCTCTCAATTTTACATCAGTGTGAGGGTTTAGTATTGTCGCAGATTGCACCTGTCTTTGCTTTTGTTTAGTCTTTGATTGTTCTTCACATCCACATAATTGTTACCTTATGTAGGATGGTTATTGTGGTACTTGTAGTCCGTTGCTGGCATCTTCCATTGTATGCATTTTTTTGCTGTTGATTGCCATAAGCAACGGACTACAAGTGCTGGATATGCTCCCCTATATATATGCACAACCGCATGTGGGTTTGAGCATATCCTGCCTGTTTAACACCATGTTTTCTAATGGTTTGTCTATTAACTACATCTACATTACAGATTCCTGCAAAAATGCATTAAAAAAAAAGTTTCTACACTTCCATACAAATTACATTCTTGCAAGCACTGAGGAAGTACTATTTACCTTTTGTAATTGAGCATCAGTAACACAAATTATAACTGTGTTACTTGAAGGCATTACTGCTTTACAACATCTAGTTCAATAGACTTTTCACATCACTGCAAAAAATTGCATTGTGATACAAGTGTTTTTGTAAATGTATGTTATTCTTTGAAAAAAGTGTTCAATTATTTCACTGCAATAATAATACAGCAATCATAACGCCATTATCATAGCCGTATTACTGAATATGTTGTACATTTCTGAAAGAAAAAGGGTGGATAGGATACAGCAGCAAATGCATTTCACAACAGTAACTCAAATTATAACCGTGTTACTGAAGGCATTACTGCATTACAGTGTCTAGTAGAGTTGAGCGAACACCTGGATGTTTGGGTTCAAGAAGTTCGGCCGAACTTCCCGAAAATGTTCGGGTTCGGGATCCGAACTTCATCCCGAACCCGAACCCCATTGAAGTCAATGAGGACCCGAACTTTTGGGCACTAAAAAGGTTGTAAAATAGTCCAGGAAAGGGCTAGAGGGCTGCAAAAAGCAGCAAAATGTAGGTAAATGCCCTGCAAACAAATGTGGATAGGAAAATGAATTAAAATAAAATAAAATAAATAAAAATAACCAATATTAATTGGAGAGAGGTCCCATAGCAGACAATCAGGCTTCAAGTCACCCGCCAATGGAGAAGGTCACTTTCTGTTATTTAGGCCCCAGCACCCAGACAGAGGAGAGAGGTCCCATAGCAGAGAATAAGGCGTCATATCACCCACCACTGGAGAAGGCCACTTTCAGTTATTCAAGCCCCAGCACCCAGACAGAGGAAAGAGATCCCATAGCAGAGAATAAGGCGTCATATCACTCACCACTTGGGAAGGCCACTTTCAGTTATTTAGGCCCCAGCACCCAGACAGAGGAGAGAGGTTCCATAGCAGAGAATAAGGCGTTATATCACCCACCACTGGAGAAGGCCACTTTCAGTTATTTAGGCCCCAGCACCCAGACAGAGGAGAGAGGTCCAATAGCAGAGAATAAGGCGTCATATCACCCACCACTGGAGAAGGCCACTTTAAGTTATTTAGGCCCCAGCACCCAGACAGAGGAGAGAGGTCCCACAGCAAAGAATAAGACATCATATCACCCACCACTGGAGAAGGCCACTTTGAGTTATTTAGGCCACAGCACCCAGACAGAGGAGAGAGGTCCAACAGCAGAGAATCATGCGTCATATCACCCACCACTGGAGAAGGCCACTTTCGGTTATTTAGGCCCCAGCACCCAGAGAGAGGAGTGAGGTCCCACAGCAAGGAATAAGGCGTCATATCACCCACCACTGGAGAAGGCCACTTTCAGTTATTTAGGCCCCAGCACCCAGACAGAGGAGAGAGGTCCCACAGCAAGGAATAAGGTGTCATATCACCCACCACTGGAGAAGGCCACTTTCGGTTATTTAGGCCCCAGCACCCAGACAGAGGAGAGAGGTCCCACAGCAAGGAATAAGGCGTCATATCACCCACCACTGGAGAAGGCCACTTTCAGTTATTTAGGCCCCAGCACCCAGACAGAGGAAAGAGGTCCCACAGCAGAGAATCATGCGTCATATCACCCACCACTGGAGAAGGCCACTTTCAGTTATTTAGGCCTCAGCACCCAGACAGAGGAGAGAGGTCACACAGCAGGGAATCATGCATCATATCACCCACCACTGGAGAAGGCCACTTTCAGTTATTTAGGCCCCGGCACCCAGATTGAGGAGAGGTTCATTCAACTTTGGGTTGCACCGCAAGATCATGGTAAAGTTAAAAAAATGAGGATTCAATAAAGAAGTGCCCCGGAGTACAAAAATACATGGTTGAGGGGGAGACAGTTATAAATGTCTATTCTGCACAAGGGAGGGACAGGTCCTGTGGGATCCATGCATGGTTCATTTTTATGAACGTCAGCTTGTCCATGTTGGCTGTGGACAGGCGGCTGCGTTTGTTAGTAATGACGCCCCCTGCCATGCTGAATACACGTTCAGACAAAACGCTGGCCGCCGGGCAGGCCAGCACCTCCAAGGCATAAAATGCTAACTCTGGTCACGTGGACAATTTGGAGACCCAGAAGTTGAATGGGGCCAAACCATCAGTCAGTATGTGGAGGGGTGTGCAGACGTACTATTCAACCATGTTAGTGAAATGCTGCCTCCTGCTAACACGTTCCGTATCAGGTGGTGGTGCAGTTAGCTGTGGCGTGGGGACAAAACTTTTCCACATTTCTGCCATGCTAACCCTGCCCTCAGAGGAGCTGGCCGTGACACAGCTGTGTTGGCGACCTCTTGCTCCTCCTCTGCCTTCGCCTTGGGCTTCCACCTGTTCCCCTGTGACATTTGAGAATGATCTCAGGAGTGCGTCTACCAGCGTGCGCTTGTAATCGCGCATCTTCCTATCACGCTCCAGTGCAGGAAGTAAGGTGGGCACATTGTCTTTGTACCGGTGATCCAGCAGGGTGGCAAGTCCGCACACGTTAAAATGTGGGCAACTCTGCTGTCGTTGCGCAGGCACTGCAGCATGTAGTCGCTCATGTGTGCCAGGCTGCCCAGAGGTAAGGACAAGCTGTCCTCTGTGGGAGGCGTATCGTCATCGTCCTCCGTATCCCCCCAGTCACGTACCAGTGATGTGCCTGACCTGTGTCGGTTGCCACCCCGCTGTGAACCTGCTTCATCCTCATCCTCCTCCACCCCCTCCTCATCCTCCTCGTCCTCCAGTAGTGGGCCCTGACTGGCCACATTTGTACTTGGCCTCTGCTGTTGCAAAAAAACTCCCTCTGAGGCACTTCTAACAGACTGGCCTGAAAGTGCTAAAAATGACCCCTCATCCTCCTCCTCCTCCAGGGCCACCTCCTCTTCCATCATCGCCCTAAGTGTTTTCTCAAGGAGATATAGAAGTGGTATTGTAACGCTGATAACGACGTCATCGCCACTGGCCATGTTGGTGGAGTACTCGAAACAGCGCACACAGGTCTCGCATGGAGGCCCAGTCATTGGTGGTGCTGTTCCGCCGAGCGACTAACCCGTGCGTGCTGCAGCTGAAACTCCACTATCACCTGCTGCTGCTCGCACAGTCTGGCCAGCATGTGCAAGGTGGAGTTCCACCTAGTGGGCACGTCACATATGAGGCGGTGAGCGGGAAGGCCGAAGTTACGCTGTAGCGCAGACAGGCGGGCAGAGGCAGGATGTGAACACCGGAAGCACTCACAGACGGCCCGCACTTTATGCAGTAGCTCTGATAGGCAAGGGATGTGCGTCAAACCGGCTAGTCCCAGAGCTGCGACGAGATTTTGCCCATTATTGCACACCACCAGGCCCGAGGCGGAGGAAGAGGCCGAGGCAGCAGCAGAAGAGGGAGCAGGGGGAGCCTGAGCGAGTTCCTTTCTTTTAAGGTGTTTACTCCACTGCAGTTCATGCTTTGCATGTAGATACCTGGTCATGCAGGTTGTGCTAAGGTTCAGAACGTTAATGCCTCGCTTCAGGCTCTGATGGCACAGCGTGCAAACCACTCGGGTCTTGTCATCAGCACATTGTTTAAAGAAGTGCCATGCCAGGGAACTCCTTGAAGCTGCCTTTGGGGTACTCGGTCCCTGGTGGTGGTGGCCAGTTGCAGGCGAACTCTCTTGGCGGTGGCTGTTCTGCTTTTGCCCCCTGCTCCCTCTTTTGCTACGCTGTTGGCTCCGTCTCACCACTGCCTCTTCCTCTGAACTATGAAAGTCAGTGACACGACCTTCATTCCATGTGGGGTCTAGGACCTCATCGTCCCCTGCATCGTCTTCCACACAATCTTCCTCCCTGACCTCCTGTTCGATCTGCACACTGCAAAAAGAGGCAGCAGTTGGCACCTGTGTTTCATCATCATCAGAGACGTGCGGACTCCGATGAGGTGGTATTCCCATGTCCTCATCATCAGGAAACATAAGTGGTTGTGCATCAGTGCATTCTATGTCTTTCACTACTGGGGAAGGGCTAGGTGGATTCCCTTGGGAAACTCTGCCAGCAGAGTCTTCAAACAGCATAAGAGACTGCTGCATAACTTGAGGCTCAGACAGTTTCCCTGATATGCATGGGGGTGATGTGACAGACTAATGGACTTGGTTTTCAGGCGCCACCTGTGCAATTTCTGCAAAAGACTGGGTGGGAGATAATGTTGTGAACGTGCTCGATCCACTGTCGGCCACCCAATTGACTAGCGCCTGTACCTGCTCAGGCCTTACCATCCTTAGAACGGCATTGGGCCCCACCAAATATCGCTGTAAATTCTGGCGGGTACTGGAACCTGAGGTAGTTGGTTCACTAGGACGTGTGGCTGTGGCAGAATGACCATGTCCTCTCCCAGCACCAGAGGGTCCACTAACACCACCACAACCGCGTCCGCGTCCCTTACTAGATGTGTTCCTCATTGTTACCAAGTTCACCAAGCACCACAATAAGAAAAATATTTGGCCCAATGTATTGATTTCAAATTCAGGCCTTTTTTTTACAGGCACCTAACACTATCTGCCTATTTATTCATGTACCGTATTACACTAATCCAGGCACAACAGTAACCACTGATTTAGGGGAATATCTCTTTTAGGGCTAGTATTTAGGCCCTGGATGAAAGGTATCCTTTTATGGACAGATTTACATTTGGAGATGCACAGTAGCGTGTGAAAAAATATGTAGGATTATGCCTTCAGCAATTGTATTTTAACACTTTGTGTAATATACCCTTTAGCGGACAGAAATACAATGGGAGATGCACGGTAGCGTGTGAAGTTATTGAGGATGACCCTCTCAGCACTTGTATATACACTTTGAGTGTATATTTATACCATTTTACGGACTGATTAACACTTGGCCTGCAACAGCTGGAACACCAGATTCAGGGTATTGCCATATTGGCAAGTGAATTTCACCCCAGAACAAAATCTATCCTTTGCCGGACACTATTAAACTTGGCCAGCCACAGCTGAAACCACTGATTTATGGTATTGCTATTTTGGCAATTGAATTTCACCCCAGAACAAAATATATCCTGTTACGGACAGATTTAAACTAGGCCTGCAACAGCTGGAACACCAGATTCAGGGTATTGCTATTTTGGCAATTGAATTTCACCCCAGAAAAAAATATACCCTTTTACGGACAGATTTAACTTGTGACAAAAAATAAAAACTTCCATGAACTCACTATGCCCCTCAGCGAATACCTTATGGTGTCTTCTTTCCGGAATGTGGTCAGTTGTGGGGTATTTTTACTGCCCTGGCATTTTAGGGCCCCTAAAGTGTGAGAATCCAAATGTGTAAAAATGCCCTGTGAAATCCTAAAGGTACTCATTGGATTTAGGGCCCCTTTGCGCATCTTGGCTGCAAAAAAGTGGCACACATGTGGTAATGCCGTACTCAGGAGAAGTAGGGCAATGTGTTTTGGGGTGTATTTTTACATATACCCATGTTGGGTGAGAGAAATATCTCTGTAAATTGACAACTTTGTATACATTTTTTTAAAAAGTTGTCGTTTACAGCGATATTTCTCACACAAAGTATGGGCATATATAAAAATACACCCCAAAACTCATTGCCCTACTTCTGCTGAGTACGGCGATACCACATGTGTGCCACATTTTTGCAGCCAAGATGCGCAAGGGGGCCCTCAAACCAATGAGTACCTTTAGGATTTCACAGGGCAATTTTACGCATTTGGATTCCAAACTACTTCTCACGCTTTAGGGGCCCCTAAAATGCTGGGACAGTAAAAATACCCCACAAGTGACCCCATTCCGGAAAGTAGACACCCTAAGGTATTCGCTGATGGGCATAGTGAGTTCATGGAAGTTTTTATTTTTTGTCACAAGTTAGCGGAAACGGAATATTTTTTTTTTCTTACAAAGTCTCATATTACACTAACTTGTGACAAAAAATTAAATTTTACATGAACTCACCATACCCCTCACGGAATTCCTTGGGGTGTCTACTTTCTAAAATGGGGTCACTTGTGCGGTATTTTTACTTCCCTGGCATTTTAGGGGCCCCTAAACGTGAGAAGTGGTTTGGAATCGAAATGCGTAAAAATGTCCTGTGAAATCCTAAAGGTACTCATTGGATTTAGGGCCCCTTTGCGCATCTTGGCTGTGCAAAGGAGCCCTATCTGTGCCATCATCCATCCTCTGCCTCCCTCATGCAGCCGCCCTCAGGCAGTATTCAGCTGTATCACTGTCCTGAGGATGGCATTCTATTTGAATTCAGGAGGGCACCTGCAGCCATCAGTCAAGTGCATAAGTAGCTGATGCTCCTAGCATTAATTAATGCTGAGAACATAAAATCGTCATGTACCTAGCCAGAGTCCATGAGCAGGGCTCAGGTGGCCATCTGGGCATCCGCCCACCGGGAAATTTCCCTGTAGGGTCTATGGCAAGCCCACCCCTGGGCAGGGGGTCCTGTACTGTTTTGCTATGGGGCCATATGATAGCTGTGTACACCTCTGTTCCTCCCATTTGGAATTATACCCTATGGCCACCTGCAACATATCTGCACCAAAATCCGCCATGTCTAACAGCGGTTTTTGGTGCAGATTTGAAAAGGGTTAAATCCGCAGATAAAACCGCAAATATAATTGACATGCTGCAGATTTTGAAATCCATAATGAATGTCGATTTCTGCACGGACAAAAATCAGCAAAGTGTACATGAGATTTGTGGTACACTTTGCTGATACTGTAATATGCTGCGGTTTTTCTGCATGGGAATCCGCTTGGAAAAACCGCACATATTTCAAAATGTGTGCAGGTGGCCTACATGTGCTCTTTACATTTATTTTGTGCTCACTTCAAAAGACTGGAGCTCATTTTGGACATAAATCTGGCCATAGATCTTACAGGGAAATTTTCCAGTGGCCTGTTGCCAAGGGGGCCACCCAAGCTCTTTTCATGAGCTAATTTTTTAAGCTGTGATATCTATATCCCTTATTTTTTACCTTTTATATGTAACCTACTGCCACTGAAATGCCTTTATTTTGGCGTTTTTTGTACTCTCTGTAATGCTGTGATACTTTCTGTGATGCTGTAACACTGAATTTCCCAACGTGGGATTATTTAAGGATTATTATTATTTTTTTTATACATAAAGACATAAAGATCTAATGTTCTCAGCATAAATTAATGTAGGAGCATTAGGCACTTAGCATGAGGCGAGGAGGAGCGCCTGGTGGATGGGGTTTAGCTGGAACACTCTCAATGGCAAATGCAGAAGAGAATTTTGCTTTTGGAATGGTGGTTGTCAGCCATTTATTCATAAACTCGCACGGGTTGGAGCCTTCGGCTCGTTTAGGTAGACTGAGGATTCTCAAGTTATTCCGCCTTAGGCGGATTTTGTAGTCATCACATTTTTGTTGCCAGAAAACTACCTTCTTTTCAAGGGAGGTAAGTTGTGCAGGGATGGGTGCGGTCCTTCAGATCGGAGACGCGGGTCTCCGGCTTCCCGGACTCTATCCCCCAGTGTTTGCATATCATGTCGCAGTAGCCCCAAGTCCACTTTAACCTCCTCCAGTTTACCTGATAGCAATGATCTGAAGGCTGAAATGGCCTGTAACAGTTGGTGTGTGACCTGTTTCAAGGTAGGCTCAGTGTCTGCCTCAGGATCTCCCGCCACGTTGTCCACAGCTTCCGGGGATGAAGAACTGGAGGGTGAGTCAGCACCATCTTGGGCTTCTGTACAGGCAAAGATTTTGAGTTTTTCAGCTACTGTGAAGGGCTTGTTCCACGCCATACTGCGTCCTCTGGGTCTTCCTGACCTCCTGCCTCTGGATTGAGGAATTGTGACAGCTAGTAATATTCAGGATAATGAAAGTTGAGGTGCTGTGGAGGGGAGCTCACTCAGACGAGTCTGCACATTACTGCGGCTGGCCACTTATTTTGCTCTTCACTACAGTATTGCTGTCCCTGCCTACATGTTTTGGTCCTGTCTACTTGTATTGACCCTGCCTACTTGTGTCTCCCTACCTTCCATCAGTTTGAACGGGACCTACAACACGGGGCTACTTTTAGTTTTTTTTTTCAGGACCACTTTAAGTTCCCAGTCTTCCCCTGATTTTGGAGTCCTATTTTTCTATTGCTGGTTTTATGGTACCATGCTGCCAGAACAGATGTTGTACAGTACCAAAATATTAGAAACTCCTATAAAAAGGTATTCAACTTGGGGAAATTTGGACAGTTTAACCACTTCAGCCCCCCTAGCTTAAACACCCTTAATGACCAGGCCACTTTTTACAATTCCGCACTACACTACTTTCACCGTTTATTGCTCCGTCATGCAACTTACCACCCAAATGAATTTTACCTCCTTTTCTTCTCACTAATAGAGCTTTCATTTGGTGGTATTTCATTGTTGCTGACATTTTTACTTTTTTTGCTATTAATAAAAATTTAACGACATTTTTGCAAAAAAATGACATTTTTCACTTTCTGTTGTAAAATTTTTCAAAAAAAACTACATTTGTATGTAAAATTTTCTCTAAATTTATTGTTCTACATGTCTTTGATAAAAAAATTCAATAAGCGTATATTTATTGGTTTGGGTAAAAGTTATAGCGTTTACAAACTATGGTGCAAAAAAGTGAATTTCGGCATTTTGAAGCAGCTCTGACTTTCTGAGCACCTGTCATGTTTCTTCAGGTGCTAGAATGCCAGGAAAGTATAAATACCCCCAAATCACACCATTTTAGATAGAAGACACCCCAAAGTATTCGCGGAGGGGCTTGGTGAGTTCATGTATCATTTCATTTTTTTCACAAGTTAGCGGAAAATGACACTTTCTGAGGAAAAAAATATATAATAAAGTTTCCATTTCTGCTAACTTCTGGCAAAAAAAAAAAATCTCAGACGGGCTCACTATGCCCCTCTGTGAATACCTTAGGGTGTCTACTTTCCGAAATGGGGTCATTTGTGGGGTGTGTTTACTGTTCTGGCATTTTGGGTGGGGCTAAATTGTGAGCAGCCATGTAAAACCTAAAGGTACTCGTTGGAATTTGGGCCCTTTGTGCACCCAGGCTGCAAAAAGTGTCACTCATGTGGTATCGCCGTACTCAAGAGAAGTAGGGCAATGTGTTTTGGGGTGTATTTTTACATATACCCATGTTGGGTGAGAGAAATATCTCTGTAAACTGACAACTTTGTATAAAAAAATTAAAAAGTTGTCATTTACAGAGATATTTCTCACACCCAGCATGTGTATATATAAAAATACACCCCAAAACACATTGCGCTACTTCTCCTGAGTACGGGGATACCACATGTGTGGAACTTTTTGCAGCCTGGGTCGCAAAGGGCCCTAAAACCAATGAGTACCTTTAGTATTTCACAGGGCATTTTTACGCATTTGGATTCCAGACTTCTTCTCACGCTTTAGGGGCCCCTAAAATGCCAGGGCAGTATAAATACCCCACATGTGACCCCATTTTAGAAAGAAGACACCCCAAGGTATTCCGTGAGGGGTATGGTGAGTTCATGTAAAATGTTATTTTTGTCACAAGTTAGTGGAATATGAGACTTTGTAAAAACAAAATAAAAAAAAATATATATATCAATTTCCGCTAACTTGTGCCAAAAAAAAATTTCTGTGAACTCGCCATGCCCCTCACAGAATACCTTGGGGTGTCTTCTTTCCACAATGGGGTCACTTGTGGGTATTTATACTGCCCTGGCATTCTAGGGAACCTAAAGCGTGAGAATCCAAATGCGTAACAATGCCCTGTGAAATCCTAAAGGTACTCATTGGAATTAGGGCCCCTTTGCGCATCTTGGCTGCAAAAAGTGTCACACATGTGGTACCACCGTACTCAGGAGAAGTAGGGCAATGTGTTTTGGGGTGTATTTTATATATTCCCATGCTGGGTGAGAGAAATATCTCTGTAAATGACAACTTTTTAAATTTTTTTATTCAAAGTTGTCAATTTACAGAGATATTTCTCTCACCCAGCATGGGTATATGTAAAAATACACCCCAAAACACATTGCCCTACTTGTCCTGAGTACGGCGATACCACATAAGTGACACTTTTTGCAGCCAAGATGCACAAAGGGGCCCAAATTCCAATGAGTACCTTTTAGGAGGGCATTTTTACGCATTTTTCTTCTCGCACTTTAGGGCCCCTAAAATGCCAGGGCAGTATAAATACCCCACATGTGACCCCATTTTGGAAAGAAGACAGCCCAAGGTATTCCATGAGGGGCATGGCGAGTTGATAGAAAAAATTTTTGGCACAAGTTAGTGGAAATTGATTTTTTATAGTTTTTCTCACAAAGTCTCCCTTTCCGCTAACTTTTGACAAAAAGTTTAATTTTTCATGGACTCACTATGCCCCTCAGCGAATACCTTGGGGTGTCTTCTTTCCAAAATGGGGTCACATGTGGGGTATTTATACTGTCCTGGCATTTTAGGGGCCCTAAAGCGTGAGAAGAAAAATGCGTAAAAATGCCCTCCTAAAGTTACTCATTGAATTTGGGCCCTTTGCGCATCTTGGCTGCAAAAAGTGTCACACATGTGGTATCGCCGTACTCAGGAGAAGTAGGGCAATGTGTTTGGGGTGTATTTTTACATATACCCATACTGTGTGAGAGAAATATCTCTGTAAATTGACAACTTTGAATAAAAAATTTAAAAAGTTGTCATTTACAGAGATATTTCTCACACAAAGTATGGGTATATATAAAAATACACCCCAAAACACATTGCCCTACTTCTCCTGAGTACGGCGATACCACATGTGTGCCACTTTTGCAGCCAAGATGCGCAAAGGGGCCCTAAAACCAATGAGTACCTTTAGGATTTCACAGGGCATTTTTACGCATTTGGATTCTCACGCTTTAGGACCCTAAAATGCCAGGGCAGTATAAATACCACAAGTGACCCCATTGTGGATAGAAGACACCTCAAGGTATTCCGTGAGGGGCATGGCGAGTTCACAGAAAAAAAATTTTGGCACAAGTTAGAGGAAATTGATTTTTATTTTTATTTTTTACAAAGTCTCATATTCCACTAACTTGTGACAAAAATAAAATTTTACATGAACTCGCCATACCCCTCACGGAATACCTTGGGGTGTCTTCTTTCTAAAATGGGGTCACATGTGAGGTGTTTGTACTGCCCTGGGATTTGAGGGTCTCCGCAGTCATTACACGTATGGCCAGCATTAGGAGTTTCTGCGATTCTCCGTATATTGACCATACGGGTAATGAGATTTTTTCCGTTCAGCCGCTGCGCTGAAAAAAAAAAAAATGAACGGCACAGATTTATTCATTCGCATCAATCAATGTGGATGAAAAATCTCTGCCAAAATCAGTGACTGCGGTGCGGTGGGCTGGGCGCTAGCTACCTAACAAGTAGCTAACTAACTGGCGGTGATAAGGGACCCTTATGCCCCATTCACACGTCCGCAATTCTGTTTGCGGAACGGAATTGCGGACCCATTCATTTCTATGGGGACAGACTTTGTCCCGCTCGGATCCGGAATTACGGATCCGCGCTCTGGGTCTGCACTTCCGTTCCGCAAAAATATAGAACATGTCCTATTTTTGTCTGCAATTGCGGACAAGAAAAAGCATTTTCTATATAGTTCTGGCAATGTGCGGATCTGCAAAATGCAGAAAGCACATTGCCGGTGTCCGTGTTTTGAGGATCTGTGGATCCGCAGATCCGCGGATTTGATCCGCGGATCCGTGAATCCACGGATCCGCAAAACACATTTGGACGTCTGAATGGAGCCTTACAAGGGGTGTGATCAATGACAGGGGGTGATCAGGGGTCTAGATGGGGTGATCAAGGGGTTAACAAGGGGTTAATAGGTGAGGGGGTGGGGGGTTAGTGTAGTGTTTGGTGCAACTTTACATAGTTACCTGGTCCTCTGGTGGTCGATCCCAGCAAATGGGACCACCAGAGGACCAGGTAGCAGTTATATCAGACGCTGTTCACAAAACAGCGTCTGATATACTTGTTTGATGCGATTTATATCGCATCTACAGCCTGCCAGCGATGGATCATCGCTGGCAGGCTGTAGTTAAACTCCTGAGACGCCCGCTACTGTGAACGCGCGCGCGCGCGTGCGCGCGCGTTCACAGGAAATCTCGCGTCTCGCGAGATGACGCAGATCTGCGGCGCCCCAGAACAGCCCGACCGCCGCGAGAACGCAGTTGTGCGTTAGGCGGTCGGGAAGTGGTTAAGCTATTGCCTTTTTAAAAAAAAATTTTTACAACTGAAAAAATATGTGTGTTTGCTTATTTTACCCTCACAAAAGACTGCTATATTAAAGGATTTCTGTCACCGCAATTATCCCTATTAAACAGGCTGACATTATACATGTGCACATGTCAGTTGAATCTAACTGTGCTATTGCTCCTGCTCCTAGAGGCTCCATTCTTCCACCTCATGTTATGCCCTGGCAGGCTTGATTGACAGGACCAGGCTGTGTCTCCTCCTCCTGCCGGACCTGTGTGCTGGGGAAATCTTGCTCCTGCGCCATCCCGTTCAGTATTCGGTGCAGGCGCAGTGAGGGAAGGACGAAAGACAGCCGGTAACGCAGAGAAGAAGGAGGAGAGTGTTGTGACATTGCTGGATCCTCCAATGTGGTAAGTATTTTCTTAACTGGCCATCGCTTTATTTCCACTGATACCACGAATGATCAAAGGGGGCATTAAATAAAACTATATTTTATATAAAAAAACAATAGTAATAATTATATTTATGAACACTATATCACTAACGAATCAAATTAACTTGGCCCCCATATAAATATATATCGGTATATATAAATAAATATATATTTATATATATTTAAATATATGATAAAAGGAAAATTATCTGGCAGCACTGAAAAAGATTTTTTGGCGGGTGCTCTGCTCCAGGGTATACGCTCAAACCCAATATACAAAATCAAAAAGCAAGCGGCACTCCAAAATTGAAATAAATAAAAAAAGGTTTAATCACCCATGTGGAATCGCGACGTTTCGGCTCCAAACTGAGCCTTTTTCAAGCCATTTAAATATATGTATATATTATCTAGTGGCCAAATTAATTTGATTCGTTGGTGATACAGTGTTCATAAATATAATAATTACCTTTTTTTTATATAAAATATAGTTTTATTTAATGCCCCCTTTGATCATTGGTGGTATCAGTGGGAATAAAGCGATAGCCAGTTAGGAAACTACTTACCACATTGGAGGATCCAGCAACGTCACAACACTCTCCTCCTTCTTCTCTGCGTTGCCGGCTGTCTTTAGTCCTTCCCTAGCATCCTTCCCTCACTGCGCCTGCACCGAATACTGAACGGGATGGCGCAGGCGCAAGATTTCCCCAGCACACAGGGACGGCAGTAGGAGGTGAACACTGCCTGGTCCTGTCCGTCAAGGATGGCAGGGCGTGACATGAGGTGGGAAAACAGAGCCTCTAGAAGCAGGAGCAACGCCCTCCCTGCTCCTAGAGGCTAATTTGCATATAATAACACTTGCAATTTCACAAAAACAGGGGCATACCTAAGAAATAAAGAAAAATAATAGCACAGTTAGATTCAGTTGACATTTGCACATGTATAATGTCAGCCTGTTTAATAGGGATAATTGTGGTGACAGAAACCCTTTAAATATAGCTAAGGCTACTTTCACACTAGCGTTAATATTTTCCGGTATTGAGATCCGTCATAAGGTCTCAATACCGGAAAAAAACGCTTCCGTTTATCCCCCATTTATTGTCAAAGGGGACAAAACGTAACGGAACAGAACCGAATGCTCCAAAATGCATTCTGTTCCGCTCTCATACCGGAGAGCAAACCGCAGCATGCTACATTTTGCTTTCTGTCATGGGATGCGGAGCAACACGGATCTGTCATGACCCACAATGCAAGTCAATGGGGAGGGATCTGTTTTCTCTGACACAATAGAAAACGGATCCGTCCCCCTTTGACTTTCAATGGAGTTCATGTCGGATCCGTCTTGGCTATGTTAAAGATAATACAACCGGATCCGTTCATAACGGATGCAGATGGTTGTATTATCAGCAGTGGCGACTCTAGGAACAATATATGGGGGGGGGGCAGATAAGATACAACAGTCAAAAATGGGGGGGCATTAATAATTTTCACCGCTTAATCATACTACTGAAAAAAACGTAACCTGTGAGTGAATGTGCCTGTCTTTGCAGCGCACTGGATGCAGGAGCCAGCCCAGCCTGCAGGACATCAGAGAGGCCTGGGGTCCACATTATAGCACCACTACGTTTACATTTATTTATTATCAAAAAGCATCATTCATAACTAAAAAAAAAAAACATTTTTTACTGTCCCTTTAACCCCTTAAGGACTCAGCCTTATTTCACCTTAAGGACCCTCCCATTTTTTGCAAATCTGACCAGTGTCACTTTATGTGGTGATAACTTTAAAACACTTTTTCTTATCCAGGCCATTCTGAGATTGTTTTTTCGTCACATATTGTACTTCATGACAATAGTAAAATGGAGTCGAAAAATTTCATTTTTATTTATAAAAAAATACCAAATTTACAAACAATTTTGAAAAATTAGCAATTTTCCAAGTTTAAATTTCTCTACTTCTATAATACATAGTAATACCGCAAAAAAAGTTGTTAATTTACATTCCCCATATGTCTACTTCATGTATCAATCATTTTGGGAATGCCATTTCATTTTTTGGGGATGTTACAAGGCTTAGAAGTTTAGAAGCAAATCTTGAAGTTTTTCAGAAATTTTCAAAAACCCACTTTTTAGGGACCAGTTCAGGTCTGAAGTCACTTTGTGAGGCTTAAATAATAGAAGCCACCCAAAAATGACCACATTCTAGAAACTACACCCCTCAAGGTATTCAAAACTGATTTTTCAAACGCTGTTAACCCTTTAGGTTTTCCCCAAGAGTTAATGGCAAATGGAGATAATATTTCAGATTTTAGATTTTTTGGAAAATTTTCCATTTCAATCCATTTTTTCCAGTAACAAAGCAAGGGTTAACAGTCAAACAAAACTCAATATTTATTGCCCTGATTCTGTAGTTTGTAGAAACACCCCATATGTGGTCATAAACTACTGTATGGCCAAACGGCAGGGCACAGAATGAAGGGAACGCCATATGGTTTTTGGAGGGCGGATTTTGCTGGACTGTTTTTTTGACACCATGTCCCATTTAAAGCCCCCCGATGCACCCCTAGAGTAGAAACTCCATAAAAGTGACTCCATATAAGAAACTAAACCCTCAAGGTATTCAAAACTGATTTTACAAACTTTTTCATAACAAACCATTTTTGAAAAAAATTATTTTTAGTGTCTCCACACTGAAAGCCATATTTTTAATTTTTATTTTTTGGGTGACTGTCTTATGTAGGGGCTCATTTTTTGCTGGATAGATGACGGTTTGATTGGCACTATCTTGGGGTGCATATGACATTTTCGTCGCTTGCTATTACACTTTTTGTGATGTGAGGTGACAAAAATGACTTTTGACATGGTATTTATATTATTATTTTTTCTGTGTTCACTTGAGGGGTTACATCATGTGTTATTTTTATAGATCAGGTTGTTACGGATGTGGAAATTCCTAATATCTATACTTTGTTTTATTTATTTAAGTTTTACACAATAATATTATTTTTGAAACAAAAAAAATCATGTTTTAAAGTCTCCATAGTCTGAGAGCCATATTTTTTTTATTCTTTTGGGCGATTGTCCTATGTAGGGTATCATTTTTTGCGGGATGAGATGATGGTTTGATTGGCACTATTTTTGGGTGCATATAACTTTTTGATTGCTTGCTATTACAAATGTTT
The DNA here is from genome assembly GCA_033119425.1 of Bufotes viridis. Lineage (NCBI taxonomy): Eukaryota > Metazoa > Chordata > Amphibia > Anura > Bufonidae > Bufotes > Bufotes viridis. Next base: position 80,235,722 of record CM065596.1, read on the forward strand.
TTTATTACATTGTTTTTTTTTTATATGGTATTTACCTGAGGGGTTAGATCATGTGATATTATTATAGAGCAGGTTTTTACGGACACGGCGATACCTAATATGTACACTTTTTTTCAATTTATTTAACTTTAACACAATAACGCATTTTAGAAAAAAAAAATAATGTTTAAGTGTCTCCATAGTCTGAGATCCATATTTTTTTGTTTTTTTTGGCCATTGTCCTATGTAGGGGCTAATTTTTTGCGGGATGAGATGGGATGGTGGTTTGATTGTTACTATTTTAAGAGGCATACGCCTTTTTGATCGCTTGGTATTATACTTTTTGTGATGTAAGGTGACAAAGAAACTCGCTTTTTTTTACACCATTTTTCTTTTTTTACGGTATTTAATTGAGGGGTTAGGTCATCTGATATTTTTATAGAGCAGGTTTTTACGGACGCGATGATACCTAATGTGTGTAGTGTATTTATTTTATTCAGTTATATGTGTTTTTTTTATTCTTACTTTTTTCACTTTTTTACTTTATTTTTTACCCAGACCCACTTTATTCTTGTAGATCCAGTGGATCTATATAGTGTACTGTACTGTATTTTTACTTTACATAGTCTAATCAAACTTCTGCCTTTAACAGAAGTCTAATTAGACTTTCAGTACCACAGAGAGCAGGATGCCTCTGAAAGCGTCCTGCTGCCATGGTAACCATCACCCGCTGCCAGAACACAGCAGCGGGTGATGGGGAGGGGGGGCTCCCTCCCTGTTAACCCCTTCCATACAGTGGTCCATACGGACCACGGCATGCTAGGGGTTAAAACTGCTGACATCTGCATCACAGATGTCAGCAGTTTTTAGAAGAGTGTGAGCAATGTGCTAGCCACCAGGGGAAACATTATTGGGATCCTGCTTCCCGCACTGCCCGCGCTGCCCGCAACCACCCCAATATGATTGGGGGCTGCAGGGGGGTTAAAATCTAACACTTTGGGAACATTTAGTCTCTGATCCCCGCGGTCAGAGATCGTAGGAAGCTCTGAAAACCGCAGGTCTGAATTGACCTGCGGTTTGCAGCGATCGACGATACGTGGGGGTTCACAGGACCCCCCTGGGCATTGTAGAAAGGTACCTGCTGAATGATTTCAGCAGGTTTCTTGTTCCGATCACTGCCGGCTGAGCAGAAGTGATCAGAAATATTCATGGCGTACCGGTACGTCATGGGTCCTTAAGGACTCGGGAATCATGCCGTACCGGTACGTCATAAGTCAGAAGCCAGAATATAATAAAAGACAAAAACAGACATTAAAGGATAACTGTCATATTTAGACCCTAATTTCATATATGTAGTTACTATTAACATAGTATTTCTGAATCAATAACTATTAGACTTACTTACCTCATATTTAAAAAGATTCAGCCCTTAGCAACCAGTCTGCATAAAACTGCAATTTCACTATTCTGTTAAGATGGCTGCCGCTGTCCTCACCCTGGGGCTAATGCAGCCTGCCCTTACTACCCACAATGCATTGAGCTCCTCATGCACTAGCTTCTGCACCTCAACCAATCGTTGCTCTCCCCACTTAAACACGCCCTCCTTCTCCTTCTATCACATACACTTTAGGCTATTGCATTGGAATGTATGAGAATAGCAATCTAATGATTGCATGTTATAATTCCCTATGGGAACTATACAAAAGTGTTTGCTTCTTTCTTCTTTGCTTTTTCACCCCCAGGAAGAAGCAAACGGCGAAACGTATGTCGGGGTAGCGTCCCTCATTCACAGGAACGGCATGGCTCTCTGTTCTCCCCCCTATTTATACAGATAGGAATGTTCAGGCTTTTTAATGATGAAATTTTCCGCTAGAGTGGATTATAATACCTTAATATGTGTTGCCTGTTACCCATCTTAGGTATATAGGTGAATGTAGGTGATAGGGATAGGTGAGTAAGCATTGTCACTGTTACGTTAATATTTGAATAGTGCTTTACTCCCGTGAGCCATTACGTATTTCGCGTCTGTGGGACTATTCATTCCACATCCTTATTGCGCTTACCATTGTACTCTTTTATTATGTGTTGTACGATCATGTTTTTATATGATAGCTAATAAAATTCATTATTATTTGTATGTATGTGTGACTATTTTGGTGTTGTATGATGGTTTATCACATGGCAGAGTATTGAAATTTTGTAGTATTGGTGTATTAAAGAATACCAAAATCCAATAGTCAAAAAAAAAATTATGCGACAGTTATCCTTTAAAATAAACTACATTTATAATAAAACAATTTACTTACCAAAGAAGCTATTCAGTTGCTGTGCTGTCCTCTGCTTTCTTCCGCTGAGTCTTTCCCCTTCTTTCAGTCTCCCCTCAGTGTGCAGGCGCACTGTTATGGGGGATCTGTGGATGACAGACTGTTATGCGGGATCTGTGGGTAACACACTGTTATGGGGGATCTGTGGATGATAAACTGTTATGGGGGCATCTGTGGATGACACTGTTATGGGTATCTGTGAATGAGACTGTTATGGGCATCAGTGGATGACACTGTTATGGGGTATCTGTGGATGACACACCGTTATGGGGGACTTGTGGATGACACACTGTTATGGAGGATCTGTGGATGACACACTGTTATGGGGGATCTGTGGATGACACACTGTTATAGGGGATTTGTGGATGACACACTTTTATGGGGGTTCTGTGGATAAAGTACTGTTATGGGGGCATCTGTGTATGACGCACTGTTATGGGGGCATCTGTGGATGACACTGTTATGGGGGATCTGTAGATGACACTGTAGCAATTGTCCCCCACACTGCCCCTATAGTAGTAATTGTCCCCCACACTGCCCCCACAGTAGTAATTTTCCCCCACACTGCCCCCACAGTAGTAATGTCCCCCACACTGCCCCCACAGTAGTAATTGTCCTCCACACTGCACCCACAATAGTAAGTGTCCCCCACACTGCCCCCACAGTAGTAATTGTCCCTCACACTGCCCCCACAGTAGTATTTGTCTCCCACACTGCCCCCACAGTAGTAGTTGTCCCTCACAGTAGTAATTGTCCCTCACACTGCCCCCACAGTAGTATTTGTCTCCCACACTGCCCCCACAGTAGTAGTTGTCCCTCACAGTAGTAATTGTCCCCCACACTGCCCCCACAGTAGTAATTGTCCCCCACACTGCCCCCACAGTAGTAGTTGTCCCCCACACTGCCCCCACAGTAGTATTTGTTCCCCACAGTAGTAATTTTCCCCCACACTGCCCCCACAGTAGTAATTGTCCCCCACACTGCACCCACAATAGTAATTGTCCCCCACACTGCCCCCATGGTAGTAATTGTCTCTCACACTGCCCCCACAGTAGTAGTTGTCCCCCAAAGTAGTAATTGTCCCTCACACTGCTCCCACAGTAGCAATTTCCCCCCACACTGCCAGTTCCCCCACAGTAGTAATTGTCCCTCACACTGCCCCCACAGTAGTAATTGTCCCCCACACTGCCCCCACAGTATTAATTGTCCCCCACACTGTCCCCATGTAGTAGTTTGCTCCCCATGTAGTAATTTGCCCCCCACTGTCCTTTCCAGGGCTGTGGAGTCGGTAGATAAATTGTCCGACTCCGACTCCTCAGATTTTGAAACCTCCGACTCCGACTCCGACTCCTCGACTCCGACTCCTCTGTATTTAATATGCAAATACGAAGCTGTTCCACCAAGTTCTTCTAATCTTCTCTAGCACAGAGAGGTAGTTGAGCAGAAGCTGCTGCCTTCTCCTTTGTGTGCTGATCTTCTGCTGAAGATAGAGCAGTGGGAGGATCCAGGAAGGGGCAGGGGAAGGGGCATTTATTTTAAAACATGATTTTCCTAGTAGAATCCCATAGTCATGTTTAAAATTTAAGCTAACAATCTGAGTTTACATGTTTTATAGCCTTAGCTGAATGATAGCAGTTTTTCAAATGGTTTACAGCTTCAGTCTTGAACTATTGACTATCCATTCCCTTCACTTATACAAGTGTCTCCAGTCCTTAATCAGTTATCAGTGAGAGGCGAGGATAACCACAAGACAATGGAAAGTGTAAGTATTGCCGCTCCTTAAAGGGACACTGACAGGCTGATTTTCCAGCTAAAGATATATATATATACTGGTATTCATCAGAGAATTAGGAATAAAACTATACTAATGTTACCCCCAGTTAAGCTGTACTTGTGTTTAAAAAACATTTTAATCTGTATGCAAATTCACTATCTTTGTGCCCAATAGGGCAGCGTCTCCTGCGGCTTTGTGCCCAGCCGCGCCGAGTACAGCTTCCCAGCGCTGTTCCCCTCGTTATTATTCACTGCATTGGACTTTTTTCAGGCTAGCCGAGCGCTGAATTCCTGCGCAGGCGCACGTGTAGAGTGCTGGCAGCAGCCTCGTCTGGCTATGCTGAGGCTGTGCCAGCTTTCTCTCTTCCTCCTCGCTATCTAGTCCTGTCTAGTGCTGCCAGTACTCTACATGTGCGCCTGCCCCTTGGGCACAAAGGTAGAGAATTTGCATATTGATTAAAACGTTTTTAAACACAAGTAAACCTCAACTGGGGGTAACAGTCGTCTAGTTGTATTCCTAATCCTCTGATGAATACCAGCAGATATATCAGCCTGTCAGTGTCCCTTTAACTGCATAGTAAAGCATATGAAAAGCATGCTTCTTCACGGTCACTTAACGTCTTTGTTTAGCGGTAACGTGACGCACTGCATGCATTGGCCTTTATTCTTACAGTAGAGAAGTAATTAATTATAACTTTATCTGAATTGGGACATTTAAACTTGCTTTTTTTTTATTCCAATTTTTTTTTATTCCAATTTAAATCTAGTAGGAGTCGGAGTCGGTCCATTTTTTGCCGACTCCGACTCCAGGTACCCAAAATTGCCTCCGACTCCGACTCCTCGACTCCGACTCCACAGCCCTGGTCCTTTCATTAATATCCTTCTCCTGTGCCTCCCAGTAATGTCCCCCAAAGTTGGCACACAAAAAAACCCTAAAGCTAATATTTACCTATCTCCCAGACTCCTGGCGCTCACTCGTAGTCGGTACTATTCAGGCACGCACGTCACTGTGCTGTCTCCCGGCACAGGCACGCAATGACGTCATCAAGCCCACCACGCCAGAATTTTACTACTGCATAAGCTTCAGGGCTAGTAGGTGATTGGCGGGGCAGGGAACTATGCGTTCGCGTGCACCGCCGTAGTTTGTGGGCGCCTGGGTGGCCGGCGTTATAAAGGGGAATCAACGGGGGGGACACGTGGGGGGGCGGGTTTAAGGAATAACCTGGGGGGGGCAATTGCCCCCCGTTGTCCCCTTGTAGCGACACCTATGATATCAGTAACTGGAGCGTTTTTCCTGAACCCTGGTGAATCCAGCAAAAATGCAAGTGTGAAAGTAGCCTAAAATCATACCTATATTTAAAGAAAAAATGTATAAAGAAAGATGGAAAAAAAATGTGTGCACGTTTGTATATTTTACACACACACAAAGTCGGGTCCACTAGTCCCCTTACGTGAACTGTCCGTGGTAACCTGGGCTGGATTCCTGCTTAGAGCAGGAGTGCACGGCGTTATTGGTTGCTATGACGCCGTGTGCTCTCTGCCGCCGCTACAGTACAGTAATACACTCATATAGATCATACCAGTGTATTACTGTACAGCAGCAACAGAAAGCGCACAGCATCATAGCAACGAATGACGCTGTGTGCTCTCTAAGCAGGAATCCAGCCCAGGTTACTGCGGACAGTTCACGTCCATGTTAAACGGACGTGTGAATCCAGCCTTAGGTCTCTTTCACATGACCGTGTTTTTTTTCGTTTTGCGGGCCGTTTTTAGCGTTCCATATACGGTTCGTATACGGAACCATTCATTTCAATGGTTCCGCAAAAACAATGGAAGTGTTTCCGTGTGCATTCTGTTTCCGTATTTCCATTTTTCCGTTCCACAAAAAAATAGAACATGTCCTATTATTTCCCCGAAATCACGATCCGTGGCTCCATTCAAGTCAATGGGTCCGCAAAAAAAAAAAAACGAACCCATACGGACATGCATCCGTATGACTTCCGTATCCATTTTTTGCAGACCCCTCTATTGAAAATTTTAAGTCCAGACCAATTTTTTCTATGTAATTACTGTATACTGTATATGCCGATTGGAAAAACGGAACTGAAATGGAAACACAACGGAAACAAAAAACGGAAAGACGGATCCGATAAAAACGGCCCACAAAACACTGAAAAAGCCATATGGTCGTGTGACAGAGGCCTCAGTCTGACTTTAAAAATAAATGGAAAGCAAAAAAACAAAAACAAATAAAATGTTCCACAGTAAAAACAAATGCAAAGAATAAACACAAAAACTCTGCACATTATCCTTTATGTAAAAAAAAAAAGTCAAGAAAAATTAAAACAGTACACGCAGTGGTATTTTATAAAGGGAACACAGTGAAGATGTCATGATATAAAGGGGGAACATTGAAGGTGGCATTATATTGAGGGTACAGTGAAGGTGGAATTATATATAAGGGGGCACAGTGAAGGTGGCATATAAAGGGGCACAGTGAGGGTGGCATGTCTAAGGGCGGGGCTTAGTGAAGATGGCATTATACAAAGAGGGCACAGTGAAGGAGGCATTATATATAAGGGGCACAGTGAAGATGGCATATAAAGAGGGGCACAATGAAGATGGTATTATGCATTATATAAAGGGCACAGTGAAGGTAGAATTATATATAAGGGGCACAGTGAAGGTGGTATTATATAAAGGTGGCATTATATAAAAGGGCCACAGTGAAGGTAGCATTATATCAACGGAACACAGTGAAGGTGGCATATAAAGGGGGCACAAACAAGGTGCCATTATATAAAGGGCGCACAGTAAGCAGTACTATAATATATAAGGGGGCACATTCATAAGCACTATATAAAAAGGGGGCCCAGATAAGAGGCATTATATACAGAGGATACAGAGCTTGAGGCACAATATATGAGTTTCACACAGTGTGTGAAACCAAGCGTATGGCACAATATACAGACGGCACAAAGTGTATGGCACTACTATTAGGGGCAATGTGTCTGTGACATTATTTTCAGCGGCATAGTATGTGACATTCAGGGGCACAGTGTATGTTGCTGTTATATTCAGGGCACAGCGTGTAGCACTAATAGGAGTTTGTCTTAGTATGCAGGGCCCAGTGTGATGGCAAAGAAAGAAGCGAAAGACATCCAGGCGGCAAAATGTACAGAGACAAGTTGTGGCTGGGAGAAGATAATAGTGGTCTGAACTGGATGGAGAAGAACTCTGGAAGAGATGTCACCTGTATGTCACTAAATGAAAATGTTTATTCTGACACTAACTGCGTTGGATCAATGCTGTATCACTGACCCAAAGTAGCTCAGTACTCACTCAATCCTAGAGGTGTTGCTCCAGAAACACTCAAATTGCACCATGAGAAAAATCCAGCAACATAGGAGTATTCTTCAGTACTTCTTTATTTATCCATAACAGGTAATACAATATTAAGGACGCGTGTCGGCCCATCCAAGCCTTTGTCAACCTATAGCAAATACTGTTAAAATGCACAATATAAACTAGAAACGACTAATCGAACATCACTCATGATTAAGGTCCAGAACTGCAGCTAAAATCCGGACTGGTTCCTTTCTGGTTATGGATGAATATCCAGTTCCTATTAAATTCCTTAATGTAAAATAGAACTCTAAAAACTAAAAATAATACATATGAGAGATAAAAGGGAAGGGGGAGCAGACTATAAAGAAATATAATGTCCAATATTTAACATCCTAGTGAGTCATGTGGCTAATCTTATACACCCTATTCAAACCGCGAGGATGTAAAGTACCCAGGGTATGGATCCAAAATGCCTCTCTCTTCAATAAAATATTTATATTTTTAATATAACCTCCTCTTCTTGGAGGTTTTATTTGCTCAATTATTTGATATTTTAACTGTGAAATGCAATGGTTTATGAGTATGGAAATGTTGGGGAATTGGTAACCATAGATTCTTGGTACAGATGGTAGATTTATGCTTACAAATCCTATGTTTGATAGGGTGTATTGTCTCCCCTATATACAATAAGCCGCATGGACACTTGATCAAATATATAACATTTGTACTGTTACACGTATAGTATCCATTGATCTTATATGGAAATGTTTCTTTGGATCTTGTTGTGAGTGTGCCCTGTCTTCCTGATTTCTGCAGGCTCCCAATGTCAGCTCGTGCCAATTTATCATGCAATTTTTTTTCAATGGGGGAACCTTAAATTCTTCAACCTCTGGATATGCGTTATGTAAAATACTCCAAGGTTGATTAATTATCCAATCAATTTGGACATTGAACGGATGATATTTGGGTACAAATGTCATTTGAGGAGATTTACTCATTTTAGTTGAAGTTAAAAGAGAGTCATCTTGTGCATGTTTCAAAATTTGTGAAGGGTAGCTTCTCCTATTAAATCTGTCTGTCATTTCTTGCAATCTCGTATCACATACTGTTTGACCAGAAACTATCTGTCTTACCCTTTGATATTGTGATTTAGGAATTGCTTTTTACATTGACGGATGATGAGCACTAGAAAAATTAAGAAACCATAAACCACTAGTTGCCAGGCATTGTGGGACACTGTTGCTTAACCACCTCCCGTCATGCTAACGCCGAAAGGCGTGTGGGAGGTGGTTTTCTCAGGTCTCGATCACGCCTATCGGCGTCATCTCGTGAGACCTGAGATTTCATGTGGTGATTGGTGCTACTTACAGAGCTGCCTGTGTCCTCTGGTGGTCGATCCAAGCAAAAGGGACCACCAGAGGAGCAGCCAGCAGGTATATCAGACGCTATTTTGTAAATAGCGTCTGATATACACATTTCATTGGTTGATTTAAAAAATTACAGCCTGCCAGTCGATGATCACACAAGTTAGTGGAATATGAGACTTTGTAAGAAAAAAAAAAATCAATTTCCGCTAACTTTTGCCAAAAAAAAAAATCTTCTATGAACTCGCCATGCCCCTCACGAAATACCTTGGGGTGTCTTCTTTCTAAAATGGGGTCACTTGTGGGGTATTTATACTGCCCTGGCATTTTAGGGGCCCCTAATGCGTGAGAAGTCGTTTGGAATCCAAATGAGTAAAAATGCCCTGTGAAATCCTAAAGGTACTCATTGGAATTCGGGGCCCTTTGCGCATCTTGGCTGCAAAAAAGTGTCACTCATGTGGCATCGCCGTAGTCAGGAGAGGTAGGGAAGTGTGTTTTGGGGTGTATTTTTACATATACCCATGCTGGGTGTTAGAAATGTCTCTGTAAATGACAACTTTTCAAAAAATTTTATACAAAGTTGTCAATTTACAGAGATATTTCACTCACCCAGAATGGGTATATGTAAAAATATACCCCAAAACACATTGCCCTACTTCTCCTGAGTACGGCGATACCACATGTATGCCACTTTTTTGCAGCCTAAGTGCGTAAAGGGGCGGAAAGTCCAACGAGTACCTTTAGGCTTTTCATCTTGGCTGCAAAAAAGTGTCACTCATGTGTTATCAATGTACTCAGGAGAAGTAGGGTAATGTGGTTTGGGGTGTATTTTTACATATACCCATGCTGGATGAGATACATATCTCTGTAAATGACAACTTTGTATAAAAAAATGGAAAAAGTTGTCATTTACAGAGATATTTCTCACACACAGTATGGGTATATGTAAAAATACACCCCCAAAACACATTGCCCTACTTCTCCTGAGTACGGCGATACCACATGAGTGACACTTTTTTGTAGACAAGATGCGCAAAGGGGCCCTAATTCCAATGAGTACCTTTAGAATTTCACAGGGCATTTTTACGCATTTGGATTCCACACTTCTTCTCACGCTTTAGAGACCCCTAAAATGCCAGAGCAGTATAAATACCCCACAAGTGACCCCATTTAGAAAGTAGACACCCCAAGGTATTTCGTGAGGGGTATGGTGAGTTTATGTAAAATTTTATTTTTTGACACAAGTTAGTAGAATATGAGACTTTGTAAGAAAAAAAAAATCTATTTCCGCTAACTTGTGCCAAAAAAAAAAATCTTCTATGAACTCGCCATGCCCCTCACGGAATACCTTGGAGTGTCTTCTTTCTAAAATGGGGTCACTTGTGGGGTATTTATACTGCCCTGGCATTTTAGGGGCCCCTAATGCCTGAGAAGTCGTTTCGAATCCAAATGCGTAAAAATGCCCTTTGAAATCCTAAAGGTACTCATTGGAATTCGGGCCCCTTTGCGCATCTTGGCTGCAAAAAAGTGTCACTCATGTGGCATCGCCGTAGTCAGGAGAGGTAGGGAAGTGTGTTTTGGGGTGTATTTTTACATATACCCATGCTGGGTGTTAGAAATGTCTCTGTAAATAACAACTTTTCAAAAAATTTTATACAAAGTTGTCAATTTACAGAGATATTTCACTCACTCAGAATGGGTCTATGTAAAAATATACCCCAAAACACATTGCCCTACTTCTCCTGAGTACGGCGATACCACATGTATGCCACTTTTTTGCAGCCTAAGTGCGTAAAGGGGCGGAAAGTCCAACGAGTACCTTTAGGCTTTACAGAGTTGCTCACAATTTAGCCCCTCCCAAAATGCCAGAACAGTAAACACACTCCACAAATGACCCCATTTCGGAAAGTATACACCCCAAGGTATTCACTGACGGGCATAGTGAGTCTGTGGGAAATTTTTTTTTTTTTTGCCAGAAGTTAGCAGAAATGGAAACTTTATTATTATTTTTTTTCCTCAGAAAGTGTCATTTTCTGCTAACTTGTGAAAAAAAATGAAATCATACATGAACTCACCGTGCCCCTCCGCGAATACTTTGGGGTGTCTTCTTTCTAAAATGGTGTCATTTGGGGGGGGGGGGGTATTTATCTATCCTGGCATTCTAGCACCTCAAGAAACATGACAGGTGCTCAGAAAGTCAGAGCTGCTTCAAACTGCGGAAATTCACTTTTTTGTACCATAGTTTGTAAATGCAATAACTTTTGCGCAAACCAATAAATATACACTTATTGGATTTTTTTTTTATCAAAGACATGTTGCACAATAAATTCTGACACAAACTTGTATAGAAATGTAATTATATTTGAACAATTTTACCAGAAAAAGTTAAAAATACACTTTTTTTTTAGAAAATTGCGTTTTTTTTATTAATATCAAAAAAACAAAAAATCTCAGCAGCAGTGAAATACCACCAAAAGAAAGCTGTATTTGTGAGAAGAAAAGGAGGTAAAATTAATTTAGGTGCCAAGTTGCATGACCGAGCAATAAACTGTTAAAGTTGTGAAGTGCCGATTTGTAAAAAAGGGCCTGGTCACTAAACCTGTGGTCCTTAAGTGGTTAAGGGAGGGGCACTTCTTGGTAGCTTTTTGTGAGTCTGCAAAGGATGTCTCACAAAAATATGTACATTCTGAACAAACTGTTCTTTCCATTCAAGGTTTTCTGATCTCTGGTTAATCACTAGCCATTCCATAAATAAGATATTTACAAAATGTAGTAACATCTGCTGAACTATATAGATGAATCAGTTACCTTAGGGTCTCGGATCTTTTTACTAAGCATTGCAAGCACAGTAAACAATGTGTTACTTAATAATATCTAATCTTTTTCATGTATTTACTGAATGTCGTCTTCTAAGATGATGAACTCTTAGAATATATGACTAAGTGTCGATTCACTGTCCCATTCTAACACTTTTGTTTGATAATGAAGGAAAATCCCCAGCTAGTCTAGCAGACAATAGCTGAATCATGGCTCATAGTAGTCTGCCTGTCTGGCTCCAATTCGGAATGTTATTTCTAAATGAAAAAAAGTTAACATATTATTTAAAACTCAGAGAATAGAAATGAGTGAATTTTTTTGAAATTCATTTTGTGTCCAATTTGTTGATTTTTTTTTTTTGAAATTTGATTTGTGCCTGAATCGATTGCACACAAATCCAAGTTGCCCCAACTGCCCTGAAAATTGGTAAATAACACCTTCTAGTCTTCCAGGATTTTTTATGAAAAGATGTTATCTCGTTTTGTTAAAGTGAGTGATACTGACATAGATAGCTATGGGTAAGTATGTTTAACAGTGTCAAAATGGTTCTCTGGACGTTTAATATTGATGACCTATCCTCAGCATAAGTTATCAATATCAGATCTGTGGGTGTCCGACATCTGTCATCCCCGCCGATCAGCTGTATGAGGAGATGACGCGTACGTGCCGTCTCCCTTTTCTCATCCTGCTCGCTTCTGCTTTGCCATAGACATAGCAGCAGCAGCAGGAAGAGAGATGGGAGATGGCACATGCACACTGCGCATGCGGTCTCCTCATACAGCTGATATTGATGGCCTATCCATGTTAATTGTCAGAAGAAAGGGTGGCCTGTTCTGCAAAAGCTTGGAAAATTCTCCATTTTAATTGGGAGCAGAAGCAGTACAGTGTGGTTGTGGAAAGGGTAGGGTAAAGGTGCCATATGGTACGGAACATGATGGTAGACAGGCAGGCAGTGGTAGTGGTATGATGGGGCACTGTTACAAATGACAGGTCTATTCATCAGCGTCTGCCAAAGGAGTGTGAAAATCCTCACGGACAGAGTTAAGCGGACACCTGGAAGTTCGGGTTCGACGAATTCGGCCAAACTTCACAAAAAACAGTTTGGGTTCGGGATCCGAACTTAACCTGAACTTGACCCTGAACCCCAACCCCATTGAAGTCAATGGGGACCCGAACTTTAGGGCACTAAAATAGCTGTAAAAAAGTCCTGGAAAGGGCTAGAGGGCTGCAAAAGGCAGCAAAATGTGGATAGATAAAAATTAAAACTCTAAATCTTGATCTAGGAGGAGGAAATGGATGTGGAGTAGGAGGTTGAGGAGGCTTCAGGTGGGAATGCCATCAGCAGAACGTCTACCAGCGTGCGTTTGTAGTCACGCATCTTTTGATCATTAACAGATGTTTTTACCAAATTTGGTTCCCTGTCAGCAATGCAGAGCAGGGGTTTTTCACAGGCAAAATGGGGTTCATATCACCCACCAATGGAACAGACGATTTTTAAAAAATGTAAGCCCCTGGCACCCAGGCAGGAGGGATTTATTCACAGCAAAACTGGGCTCATGTCACCCACCAATGGCACAGACAATTTTTAAAAATGTAGGCCCCTGGCATCCAGGCAGAGCAGGGATTAATTTACGGCAAAACAGGGTTCATATCACCCACCAATAGAACAGACGATTTTAAAAAATGTAGGCCCCTGGCACCCAGGCAGAGGAGGGGTTTATTCATGGCAAAACAGGGTTAATGTCTCTCACCAATGGAACAGGCGATTTTTAGAAATGTAGGCCCCTGGCACCAAGGCAAAGGAGGGGTTAATTCATGGCAAAACGGAGTTCATGTCACCCACCAATGTACCAGATGATTTATAAAAAGGTAGGCCCCTGGCATCCAGGCAGAGCAGGGGTTTTTCACCGGCAAAACTGGGTTGATGTCACTCACCAATGGAACAGACTATTTTTAAAAATGTAGGCCCCTGGCACCCAGGCAGAGTAGGGGTTTATTCACGGCAAAACGGGGTTCATGTCACCCACCAATTGAACAGGCGATTTTTAAAAATTTAGGCCCCTGGCATCCAGGCAGAGCAGGGGTTTATTCACGGCAAAACAGGGTTCATGTCACCCACCAATGAAACAGACGATTTTTACAAATGTAGGCCCCCGGCAACCAGGCAGAGCAGGGGTTTGTACCCGGCAAAAATTGTAATATTGCACCCAACAATTTAAAAGATTTTCCACATTTTCAGTCACTGTCACCTATGAAGAGCAGGGGTTTGTACCTGGCAAAAATTGTCCTTTTGCACCTGGCAATTTAAAAGAAGATTTTTCAAATTTTCTGTCCCTGTTACCTATGGAGTGCAGGTTACTTGACAGCAAAAAAATCCCCGGCACATATGCAGCGGAGGCCGCAAAGGCATTTCCTGTCCTAAAAAAATATGATTTTTTCACCACCCATGAAAAACATGGATTTAAGTGGTATATTTTGGGGTATAGGACCTCATTGTTCTCAACATCATCTTCCACCCAGTCTTCACCCCTGCCCTCTTTGTCGGTCTGCACACCGCAGAAAGCCTCAGCAGTTTGCACCTGTGTTTTGTCATCATCAGAGACGTGCTGCAGAGGTCTTTCCATGTCCTCATCCACAAACCTAAGTGGTTGGGCATCTGTGCACTCAATCTCTTCCACTTCTGGGGCAGGGCTATGGTTATGGCCCTGGGAAACCCTGTCAGCAGAGTCATCTAAAAGCATAAGATACTGCTGCAATTAACTGCCAATAGTCAACAATTAAGTTCACTAATAGTAAGGCAGTGCCCGTGTCATAAACAGAATACATTTCTTTAGGTCACACAACAGTGTAACGGAGCAATTCAATACAATTACTTCACTATCACCAAAAATTTGATTTTTCAAACCAACAATGTAAAAACAGAAGTTAACGGTTTTATTTGACATTTGTCAGAAATGCAGCGTACACCGCAAATGTGCTATCTACCACAAAACCAGTATGTTTGCAACCAACTATGTAAATGCAGAGTTAAAAGGGTTACTTTAAATTACTGAACAACAGGGTAGGCATTAGATCTGCTATGTAGCACAAAACCAGTGTTTATTGCAGCAAACGACAGAAATGCAGTATGTCACTGCTAAATTTTAAAATATGTTTTTGTGCGGTGTATGGACAAGTGCTCTGTGGACCAACAATACGTTTTTTTTCCCCCCAAAATACACTAATGCACTATTTCACTGCTGAAATTTAAACGTAGGTATTTGTGCGGTGTATGGACAAGTGCTCTGTGGACCAACAATATGGGTTTCTTTCCCCAAAATACACTAATGCAGTATTTCACTGCTGAAATTTAAAATAGGTATTTGTCCGATGTATGCAAAACTGCTCTGTGGACCAACAATACATAGTAACATAGTATATAAGACCGAAAAAAGACATTTGTCCATCCAGTTCGGCCTGTTTCCTACAAGTTGATCCAGAGGAAGGCAAAAAACCGCTGTGAGGCAGAAGCCAATTTTCCCCACTTAAGGAGAAAAAAATTCCTTCCTGACTCCAATCAGGCAAACAGAATAACTCCCTGGATCAACAACCCCTCTCTAGTAGCTGTAGCCTGTAATATTATTACACTCCAAAAATACATCCAGTCCCCTCTTGAATTCCTTTATTGTACTCACCATCACCACCCCCTCAGGCAGAGAGTTCCATAGTCTCACTGCTCTTACAGTGAAGAATCCTTTTCTATGCTTGTGTACAAACCTTCTTTCCTCCAGACGCAGAGGATGTCCCCTCGTCACAGTCACAGTCCTGGAGATAAATAGATGATAGGACAGATCTCTGTACTGACCCCTGATATATTTATACATAGTTATTAGATCTCCCCTCAGTCGTCTTTTTTCTAAAGTGAATAACCCTAATTTTGATAACCTTTCAGGGTACTGTAGTTGCCCCATTCCAGTTATTACTTTAGTTGCCTCTGAACCCTCTCCAGCTCTGCTATGTCTGCCTTGTTCACAGGAGCCAAAACTGTACACAGTACTCCATGTGTGGTCTGACTAGTGATTTGTAAAGTGGTAGGACTATGTTCTCATCACGGGCATGGACCTATGCCCCTTTTGATGCAACCCATTATCTTATTGGCCTTGGCAGTAGCTGCCTGACACTGGTTTTTGCAGCTTAATTTGCTGTTTATTAAAATTCCTAGATCCTTTTCCATGTCAGTGTTACCAAGTGTTTTACCATTTAATATGTACGAGTGACTTGCATTATTCCTTCCCATGTGCATAACTTTACATTTGTCAGTGTTAAACCTCATCTGCCATTTCTCTGCCCAAGCCTCCAATCTATCCCGCTGTAGCAGAAAATTGTCCTCTTCAGCGTTAATTACTTTACACAGTTTAGTGTCATCTTCAAAAATAGATATTTTACTGTGCAGGCCTTCTACAAGATCATTAATAAATATATTGAAGAGAATAGGGCCCAATACTGAGCCCTGAGGTACCCCACTAGTGACAGTGAACCAATCTGAGTATCTACCGTTAATAACCACCCTTTGTTTTCTGTCACTCAGCCAGTTACTTACCCACATACAGACATTTTCTCCCAGTCCGAGCATCCTCATTTTATATACTAACCTTTTATGAGGAACAGTGTCAAATGCTTTGGAGAAGTCCAGATATATGATATCCATTGATTCGCCGCTGTCAAGTCTAGAACTTACCTCCTCATAGAAGCTGATTAAATTTGTTTGGCATGACCGATTCCTCATGAAGCCATGCTGATATGGTGTTATTTGCTTATTTTCATTGAGATACTCCAAAATAGCATCTCTTAGAAACCCTTCAAACAATTTACCAACAATAGATGTTAAACTTACCGGCCTATGATTTCCAGGCTCTGTTTTTGGACCCTTTTTTAATATTGGCGCCAATCCTTTGGAACATTCCCTGTCAGTATAGAGTCCGTAAATATCAGAAATAAAGGTCTGGCTATGACATCACTTAATTCCCTTAGGATACGGGGGTGTATGCCATCCGGTCCCGTCGATTTGTCTATTTTAATCTTTTTAAGTCGCTGTTGTACTTCTTCCTGGGTCAGACAGTGCCCTTTTAATAGGGAATTTACTTTTACATTCTGCATTTCATCTGACAGTTTATTTTCCTCATGCTGGGAATGCTGTCAGGAGCGCCTCTACCAGCGTGCGCTTGTACTCGCGCATCTTCCTATCACGCTCCAGTGCAGGAAGTAAGGTGGGCACATTGTCTTTGTACCAGGGATCCAGCAGGGTGGCAACCCAGTAGTCCGCACACGTTAAAATGTGGGCAACTCTGCTGTCGTTGCGCAGGCACTGCAGCATGTAGTTGCTCATGTGTGCCAGGCTCCCCAGAGGTAAGGACAAGCTGTCCTCTGTGGGAGGTGTATTGTCATCGTCCTCCGTATCCCCCCAGCCACGCACCAGTGATGGGCCTGAGCTGTGTCGGGTGCCACCCCGCTGTGAACCTGCTTCATCCTCATCCTCCTCCACCTCCTCCTCATCCTCCTCGTCCTCCAGTAGTGGGCCCTGGCTGGCCACATTTGTACCTGGCCTCTGCTGTTGCAAAAAACCTCCCTCTGAGCCACTTCTAACAGACTGGCCTGAAAGTGCTAAAAATGATACCTCATCCTCCTCCTCCTCCTGGGCCACCTCCTCTTCCATCATCGCCCTAAGCGTTTTCTCATGGAGACATAGAAGTGGTATTGTAACGCTGATAACGGTGTCATCGCCACTGGCCATGTTGGTGGAGTACTCGAAACAGCGCAACAGGGCACACAGGTCTCACACGGAGGCCCAATCATTGGTGGTGAAGTGGTGCTGTTCCGCAGTGCGACTGACGCGTGCGTGCTGCAGCTGAAACTCCACTATGTCCTGCTGCTGCTCGCACAGTCTCTCCAGCATGTGCAAGGTGGAGTTCCACCTGGTGGGCACGTCGCATATGAGGCGGTGAGCGGGAAGGCCGAAGTTCCGCTGTAGCGCAGACAGGCGAGCAGCGGCAGGATGTGAACGCCGGAAGCTCTTATATGTCAGGGTAGTTGTGAATGAACTTCTGCACCACCAAATTCAACACATGCGCCAGGCAAGGGATGTGCGTCAAACCGGCTATTCCCAGAGCTGCGACGAGATTTCACCCATTATCGCACACCACCAGGCCGGGCTTGAGGCCCACCGGCAGAAACCACTGGTCGGTTTGTTGTTCAATACCCCGCCACAACTCCTGCGCGGTGTGGGGCCTGTCCCCCAAACATATGAGTTTCAGAATGGCCTGCTGACGTTTACCCCGGGCTGTGCTGAAGTTGGTGGTGAAGGTGTGTGGCTGACTGGATGAGCTGGTGGAAGCAGAGGAGGAGAAAGCCGAGTAGGAGGAGGAGGCTACAGGAGGCAAAGAATGATGCCCTGCGATCCTTGGCGGCGGAAGGACGTGCGCCAAGGAACTCTCTGCCTGCGGCCCAGCCGCCACTACATTTACCCAGTGTGCAGTTAGGGAGATATAGCGTCCCTGGCCGTGCTTACTGGTCCACGTATCTGTGGTTAGGTGGACCTTGCCACAGATGGCGTTGCGCAGTGCACACTTGATTTTATCGGATACTTGGTTGTGCAGGGAAGGCACGGCTGTCTTGGAGAAGTAGTGGCGGCTGGGAACAACATACTGTGGGACAGCCATGGACATCAGCTGTTTGAAGCTGTCTGTGTCCACCAGCCTGAATGACAGCATTTCAAAGTCCAGTAGGTTAGAAATGCTGGAATTCAGGCCCAGGGCTCGAGGGTGGCTAGATGGGAATTTACGCTTTCTCTCCAAGGTTTGTGATATGGAGATCTGAACGCTGCCGTGTGACATGGTGGAGATGCTTAGTGACGCAGGTGTTGTTGTCCGTGGCACATCCTCTGTTTGGTGGGCGGCAGGTGCCAACATTCCTCCCGAGGAAGGAGGAAGAGGCCGAGGCAGCAGCAGAAGAGGGAGCAGGGGGAGCCAGAGTGAGTTCCTTGCTTTTAAGGTGTTTACTCCACTTCAGTTCATGCTTTGCATGTAGATGCCTGGTCATGCAGGTTGTGCTAAGGTTCAGAACGTTAATGCCTCGCTTCAGGCTCTGATGGCACAGCGTGCAAACCACTCAGGTCTTGTCGTCAGCACATTGTTTAAAGAAGTGCCATGCCAGGGAACTCCTTGAAGCTGCCTTTGGGGTGCTCGGTCCCTGGTGGCGGTGGCCAGTAGCAGGCGAACTCTCTTGGCGGTGGCTGTTCTGCTTTTGCCCCCTGCTCTCTCTTTTGCTAAGCTGTTGGCTCGGTCTCACCACTGCCTCTTCCTCTGAACTATGAAAGTCAGTGGCACGACCTTCATTCCATGTAGGGTCTAGGACCTCATCGTCCCCTGCATCGTCTTCCACACAGTATTCCTCCCTGACCTCCTGTTCGGTCTGCACACTGCAGAAAGACGCAGCAGTTGGCACCTGTGTTTCGTCATCATCAGAGACGTGCGGACTCCGATGAGGTGGTATTCCCATGTCCTCATCATCAGGAAACATCAGTGGTTGTGCATCAGTGCATTCTAAGTCTTCCACCACTGGGGAAGGGCTAGGTGGATTCCCTTGGGAAACCCTGCCAGCAGAGTCTTCAAACAGCTTAAGAGACTGCTGCATAACTTGAGGCTCAGACAGATTCCCTGATATGCATGGGGTGATGTGACAGACTGATGGGCTTGGTTTTCAGGTGCCACCTGTGCGCTTTCTGCAGAAGACTGGGTGGGAGATAATATTGTGAACATGCTGGATCCACTGTCGGCCACCCAATTGACTAGCGCCTGTACCTGCTCAGGCCTTACCATCCTTAGAACGGCATTGGACCCCACCAAATATCGCTGTAAATTCTGGCGGGTACTGGAACCTGAGGTAGTTGGTTCACTAGGACGTGTGGCTGTGGCAGAATGGCCACGTCCTCTCCCAGCACAAGAGGGTACACTAACACCACCACGACCGCGTCCCTGTCCCTTACTAGATGTTTTCCTCATTGTTACCGTTCACCAAGCAACACAATAAGAAAATAAATATTTGGCCCAATGTATGATTTCAAATTCAGGCCTTTTTTTACAGGCACCTAACACTATCTGCCTATTTATTTATGTAGCGTATTACACTAATCCAGGCACAGCAGTAACCACTGATTTGGGGGAATATCTCTTTTAGGGCTAGTATTTAGGCCCTGGATGAAAGGTATCCTTTTATGGACAGATTTACAATTGGCCTGCAACAGCTGTGACAACAGATTCAGGGTATTGCTATTTTGGCAATTGAATTTCACCCCAGAACAAAATATACCCTGTTACGGACAGAATTAAACTAGGCCTGCAACAGCTGGAACACCAGATTCAGGGTATTGCTATTTTGGCAATTGAATTTCACCCCAGAACAAAATATATGTTTTTACGGACACTATGAAACTTTGCCAGCCACAGCTGAAACCACTGATTTATGGTATTGCTATTTTAGCAATTGAATTTCACCCCAGAACAAAACATATGTTTTGGCAGACACTATTATACTTTGCCATCCACAGCTGTGACACCAGATTTATGGTATTGCTATTTTGGCAATTGAATTTCACCCCAGAACAAAATATATGTTTTGGCAGACACTATTATACTTTGCCATTCACAGCTGTGACACCAGATTTATGGTATTGCTATTTTGGCAATTGAATTTCACCCCAGAACAAAATATATGTTTTTGCGGACACTATGAAACTTGGCCAGCCAGAGCTGAAACTACTGATTTATGGTATTGCTATTTTGGCAATTGAATTTCACCCCAGAACAAAATATATAATTTGCAATACACTATGAAACGTGGCCAGCCACAGCTGAAACCACTGATTTATGGTATTGCTATTTTGGCAATTGAATTTCACCCCAGAACAAAATATATGTTTTTGCGGACACTATTATACTTTGCCAGCCACAGCTGAAACCACTGATTTATGGTATTGCTATTTTGGCAAGTGAATTTCACCCCAGAACAAAATATATATTTTTTGGCGGACGCTATTATAGTTTGCCAGCCAGTGCTGGGACACCAGATTTAGGGGATTGCTATTCTGGCAGTTGAATTTCACCCTATAACAAAATATATCCTTTGCAGGACACTATTATAGTTTGCCAGCCACAGCTGAAACCACTGATTTATGGTATTGCTATTTTGGCAATTGAATTTCACCCCAGAACAAAATATACCCTGTTACGGACAGAGTTAAACTAGGCCTGCAACAGCTGGAACACCAGATTTAAGGGATTGCTACTTTGGCAATTGAATTTCACCCCAGAACAAAATATATGTTTTTGCGAACACTATGTAACTTGGCCAGCCACAGCTGAAACCACTGATTTATGGTATTGCTATTTTGGCAATTGAAGTTCACCCCAGAACAAAATATATAATTTGCAGGACACTATGAAACTTGGCCAGCCACAGCTGAAACCACTGATTTATGGTATTGCTATTTTGGCAATTGAATTTCACCCCAGAACAAAACATATGTTTTTGCGGACACTATGAATCTTGGCCAGCCACAGCTGAAACCACTGATTTATGGTATTGCTATTTTGGCAATTGAATTTCATCCCAGAACAAAATATATGTTTTTGCGAACACTATGATACTTGGCCTGCAACAGCTGGGACACCAGATTCAGGGTATTGCTATTTTGGCAATTGAATTTCACCCCAGAACAAAATATATGTTTTTGCGGACACTATGAAACTTGGCCAGCCAGAGCTGAAACTACTGATTTATGGTATTGCTATTTTGGCAATTGAATTTCACCCCAGAACAAAATATATAATTTGCAATACACTATGAAACGTGGCCAGCCACAGCTGAAACCACTGATTTATGGTATTGCTATTTTGGCAATTGAATTTCACCCCAAAACAAAATATATGTTTTTGCGGACACTATTATACTTTGCCAGCCACAACTGAAACCACTGATTTATGGTATTGCTATTTTGGCAAGTGAATTTCACCCCAGAACAAAATATATATTTTTTGGCGGACACTATTATAGTTTGCCAGCCAGTGCTGGGACAGCAGATTTAGGGGATTGCTATTCTGGCAGTTGAATTTCACCCCATAACAAAATATATCCTTTGCAGGACACTATTATAGTTTGCCAGCCACAGCTGAAACCACTGATTTATGGTATTGCTATTTTGGCAATTGAATTTCACCCCAGAACAAAATATACCCTGTTACGGACAGAGTTAAACTAGGCCTGCAACAGCTGGAACACCAGATTTAAGGGATTGCTACTTTGGCAATTGAATTTCACCCCAGAACAAAATATATGTTTTTGCGAACACTATGTAACTTGGCCAGCCACAGCTGAAACCACTGATTTATGGTATTGCTATTTTGGCAATTGAAGTTCACCCCAGAACAAAATATATAATTTGCAGGACACTATGAAACTTGGCCAGCCACAGCTGAAACCACTGATTTATGGTATTGCTATTTTGGCAATTGAATTTCACCCCAGAACAAAACATATGTTTTGGCAGACACTATTATACTTTGCCATCCACAGCTGGGACACCAGATTCAGGGTATTGTTATTTTGGCAATTGAATTTCACCCCAGAACAAAATATATGTTTTTGCGGACACTATGAAACTTGGCCAGCCACAGCTGAAACCACTGATTTATGGTATTGCTATTTTGGCAATTGAATTTCACCCCGGAACAAAATATATAATTTGCAGGACACTATGAAACTTGGCCAGCCACAGCTGAAACCACTGATTTATGTTATTGCTATTTTGGCAATTGAATTTCACCCCAGAACAAAATATATGTTTTTGCGGACACTATGAATCTTGGCCAGCCACAGCTGAAACCACTGATTTATGGTATTGCTATTTTGGCAATTGAATTTCACCCCAGAACAAAATATATGTTTTTGCGGACACTATGCAACTTGGCCTGCAACAGCTGGTAAAACAGATTCAGGGTATTGCTATTTTGGCAATTGAATTTCACCCCAGAACAAAATATATGTTTTTGCGGACACTATGAAACTTGGCCTGCAACAGCTGGGACACCAGATTCAGGGTATTGCTATTTTGGCAATTGAATTTCACCCCACAACAAAATATATGTTTTTGCGGACACTTTGAATCTTGGCCAGCCACAGCTGAAACCACTGATTTATGGTATTGCTATTTTGGCAATTGAATTTCACCCCAGAACAAAATATATGTTTTGGCGGACACTATGAATCTTGGCCTGCAACAGCTGGGACACCAGATTCAGGGTATTGCTATTTTGGCAATTGAATTTCACCCCAGAACAAAATTCATGTTTTGGCGGACACTATTATACTTTGCCAGCCACAGCTGAAACCACTGATTTATGGTATTGCTATTTTGACAAGTGAATTTCACTCCAGAACAAAATATATGTTTTGGCAGACACTATTATAGTTTGCCAGCCAGTGCTGGGACAGCAGATTTAGGGGATTGCTATTCTGGCAGTTGAATTTCACCCCATAACAAAATATATCCTTTGCAGGACACTATTATAGTTTGCCAGCCACAGCTGAAACCACTGATTTATGGTATTGCTATTTTGGCAATTGAATTTCACCCCAGAACAAAATATATCCTTTGCAGGACACTATGAAACTTGGCCAGCCAGAGCTGAAACCACTGATTTATGGTATTGCTATTTTGGCAATTGAATTTCACCCCAGAACAAAATATATCCTTTGCAGGACACTATGAAACTTGGCCAGCCACAGCTGAAACCACAGATTTATGGTATTGCTATTTTGGCAATTGAATTTTACCCCAAAACAAAATATATGTTTTGGCGGACATTATTATAGTTTGCCAGCCAGTGCTGGGACACCAGATTTAGGGGATTGCTATTTTGACAATTGAATTTCACCCCAGAACAAAATATACCCTGTTACGTACAGATTTAAACTAGGCCTGCAACAGCTGTAACACCAGATTCAGGGTATTGCTATTTTGGCAATTGAATTTCACCCCAGAACAAAATATATGTTTTGGCGGACACTATTATAGTTTGCTAGCCAGTGCTGGGACACCAGATTTAGGGGATTGCTATTTTGACAATTGTATTTAACCCCTTAAAAAAATATAGAAATTGCTATCCTGAGTTTATAGGGGTGACAATTAGCACATCCAAGCCCCTGATGTAGGATATATAAAAAAAAAAACTAGTATTGATGGATTGATGGACTTGGTGGCAGCTTTGTCTGGTGCACCACAAGTCACAAAATGGCCACCGATCACCCCAGAAAATAAGTGACAGAAAAATGCTCTGTGCAGCCTATAAACCAGTTAGCAAGTAAGTAGCAGAAGTTCAATCATTCACAGCTGTAGATCGATCACTTCATTAGGTGCTTTTGCAGACTTTTCCCTGCCTAATTTCACCCTCACAGCAGCTGCGTCCTCTCCCTACACTAATCAGAGCAGTGTGACATGCGGCGCTACGTGATTCCAGCTTAACTAGAGGCTGGGTCACATGCTGCACTTGGCCAATCACAGCCATGCCATTAGTAGGCATGGCTGTGATGGGCTCTTAGGGCAAGAAGTAAAACAATAGCTGATTGGCTGCTGCTGTGGGAAGAAATTGCCGAACAACGAACCCGAACCCGAACTTTTTTGAAAATGTTCGGGTCCGGGTCCGTGTCCCGAACACCCCAAAATTCGGTACGAACCCGAACTATGCTCAAACTGTTCGCTCAACACTATACACCTAGTCTTTCTCTTCTTCCTGTGATGCATATCGTTGCAGGTCAGTGATCATTTGGACTGTGTCCAAAAAAGGTTGTTTGAGGCATGTCATTTCCAATGAATCTTTGTGAATCCTAGTGTGGTTTTCTTTTGCAACTTGTTTCGCTATCTTGTCAGCTAAAGCATTGCCCTGGGACACTCTATCCTTGCCCTGTGTGTGTGCCTTGCAATGTACTATGGCCAGGCTAGAGGGTAGTTTAAGGGCAGCTAAAAGATTATCAATCAGGAGTGAATGAGAGATCTTCTTCCCATCTGCAGCAGTGAACCCCTGCCTTTGCCACATTACTCCATGATCCCACACTACCCCATGTGCATATTTACTGTCTGTGTAGATTGTGACTGGTTTGTCTGTATGTGGGGTACATACTCTGGTGAGTGCAATTAGTTCGGGAGCCTGGACTGATTGGACATGTATTGGTCTTGCTTCTAACACTATGTCGGGTAACATGACTATGGTATAGGCTACGCAGAAGACAGTATCAAGTGGGTGTGATCATGAGTCGTCAACAAATACTTCAGGTGCCCCTGTCACAGGTGTCGCTGACAAATCCATTCTGGAGGAAGTCTCATACTCTAACACTTTGAGGCAGTCATGTGCGTCGGGCAGGGTGTCTTCTTCTCCTTTTAGCCCTATGAGTGCATTCAATATCGGTGCTGGCCCTGCCGAATGTGGGGCATATTTGATTTGTAATGAAGGGTCACTTAACAAGAGTATCCCATATCCTGACAGTCGCTGGACTGACATGTGTTGGGTGTGTATGCCTCGTAGTAACCCCACTACATCATGAGTTGTGTGTAGGATGGTGGGGTACCCCAGTGTGAGGGGGGTCACAAGCTCCACCATCATAGCACAAGCCGCAAGAGTACGCAGACATGCCGGCACGCCTTGTACGAATACTGGCATTATCTTTGAGAAATAAGCACAAGGACGCAACTTGCCTCCATGTTCTTGTGTTAGCACCCCCACCATGGTTTTACAATTTTGGCGCGCAAACATGTAGAACAGCAGTTTATAGTCAGGGAGGCCCAATCCTGGGCTACACATCAGAGAACATTTTAACATATCAAAAGCATTCAACATTTCCTCAGACCATCTTATGAGCTCTGGTTTGTCTCTTGCCTCAGGATATTATCATAGTAGGAACAGTCAGGGATCCATTGTCTGCAATAATTTATCATACCAAGGAAGGACAACATTTCCTTCTTGGTGTGTGGGGTGACCAGTCACACTACAGACTGGACTCGCTCCGGACTGATCCACCTTTGCCTTCTGTGAGGACAAAGCCCAAGTACTCAACTTGCTTTTTACACCATTGCATTTTCTTGCGTGACACCTTGTGTCCACATTCTGATAACCATTTTAACAAAGATACACCATCAGTAACATTGGCCTCCTCTGACATACTGCACAGCAACAAATTGTCCACATATTGTATCAGCACTGAACCTAGGGGGGTGGTGCCATGATTTTAAAGTGGCTTGGAGGAGAATGCTGTACACAACTGGTGAATCAGCATATCCCTGTGGCATCTGGCCCAAGGTTATCTGCCGTCCCTCAAAGAAAAAATCAATAAGTAGTCTGGTACTCTTATTAACTGGGATTGAGAAGAAGGCATTCTTCAAATCAATAACACTAAACCAGACGGCTTCTGCGGGGATGGAGGATAGGAGGGCGGTGATGTCTGGAACTACAGGTGCAATGGGTACAATAAGATTGTTGATTGCCCTCAAATCCTGTAGAAGGGTCAGACTCTCTCACAGGTCCCTTGTACAAATATTTGTTTACCACACTAGAGGTGGCACCGCTGTCTACCATAAACCCTGTTTTTCTTACTGCTACTTTAAGTAAGATGATCGGCGTGTCTTTCCAGTGTGATCTGACCTGTGTGAAAGTTGGGGTGACTCCCCCCGGGCCACGTCAGTAGGCTTGCTGATTTTTCCAGTCAATAGGGAATCTGGGCTGGTTCTGTGTGTTCTGTGTCGGCTGTTGTTGGTTATGTGCTACCTGAACTGATGTGTTTCTACGTGGTGCCATGCACTGCCTTGCCCAGTGTCCTTCCTGCCCACAATTATAACAGCTGGTGTTTGAATATGGGTTTACGATCAGTTCTCTGTCTCTTTGCCTGTAGTATCCTCCTCTCCCCCTGCGTCTGCCTCTACCCCTCCCCCTTGTGCCAGCATACAAGTGTGTAGCTGGGGATGGGAGTTTCCTCACATCAAAACATCCTGCTGCTTCCTTTTCATAAAGATGTTTCTCAAAGTCCTTTGTGTTATCCGATGTCCATGATGAAACATTTTGTTTTACAGTGAGGATCAGTTTATCAGACAGGTTGTTAATGAATGTGGAAATGATTAAGCTGTCATTCTGGTGCACGGGTAAACCGGCCTCCAACTTCCAGCAATCCATGAATCGTTTCCAGAATTCAGTGACAGTCTCAGCAGATTTTTGTTTACATGCCACTGCTACAGGAAGTGATGACTTCTGTTTGAACACTTCACTCATGTGTTCCTGTACCTGTGTCCATGTCTCTTTTATGCCATCGGGTGTGTTACAGGTGTAATTATCTGCCTCTGAGTTTGGTTGGATTTCTGAGATGGTTTTCACTTTTTTCCAATCCCAATCTGTGTGTGTACCTATAATTCCATCAGCTGCCTCCATTGTCTCGGTCCACCCTGCTAAGTTGCCTACCCATGGGTTTACTAAATAGTAGTTGGTAGGACTAACTCTTGACACATAAATTTTACATGTTTCACCTGGTTCAAGTTTGGGGTAATCAGTCTTGGATCCCCGCCCTCCCTTTGTTGTATTCAGAGAATATTTGGAACAATATCTGCCCAGGGCTAGCTGTGCTGAATATAAGGAATATTCCTCTGAATCCCTAACGACTAGCGCTGTTTTGAATCGCCACTTGCGTTCGGTATTTCTGGGTTATAACGGATTTCTCCTCGCCAGAGTATCGGGGCGTCTAACGATTCTCACAACTCATACAAGTTTACTCAACACAAATTCACAGAGTATTAATAACATTGAAGAGCGACTGTGCACTTACCACCCAGTCTGCAGTTCATACAAACAGATAATCTTATACTTCTACAAGATCTTATAACATCTATGCATATTTGACATGTAAGAGTTAATCCAAGCTTTGACTTCCCTGTTCCCTGAACAGCGGCATTTTGGAGTGCACTCCCCTCTTTGTCTTGTGCATGTATCTATGAACAACTCCCTGAGTTGTGTTACATGTGTCCCTGATACAGCTTCTGTAGCTCTCTAGTCAAAATAGGGTTCATCCGTACTTACTATTGTAGATCGAGACGTGGCCGGTGCCCTCGGATCGGGCAGGGGACAAAAATCAATGTCACTTCTCACCAGACCCGAGCCCCCAAATTGATAGGATGATAATAAAAGATGACTAGATGCATCAGCTTGGATTAAGTCTTTTCTGGCGCCAGGAGAGTGAATGACCATATCAGACACGACACATATGATGATCAAAATCACTCTGTTTATTGATAATAAGGTTCAAGCTTATATAGGACATTATACGTCCTTTCGTTATTCAATCATCTTTTTCCAAGCAATATAGCTTCCAATCATAATGAGACACATACTGTTATACAATATACTTTCCCCAATTACATCCTGGCCTTCATGCTCCACGTACTAGCTGACACGGACAAGATAAGGAATTCCTTATCTTAATAAGATAAGGAATTACATGAGTCTTCTTCTGGCTCAAGGCGGTTCTGTTTAATCTATTTGCGTATTTACCAAATGCTCTGTTTGCTATGAACACTTGAGGCACTAATCGTTTTCTGATATTCACTAGATATGCTCTTTTCATTCCAGATTTCTTATTCTCCTGATATTAGGAATTTGTTTTGTATTAGATAATGTTATTTTTGATTAACATGCACATCTATACAAATGTAATGGTGACCAATTTCATTTTATATTGTTATTACTTTGTAATGCATATATTATATTTGTTTCAATAAAAACAAAATTTACAAGATAAGGAATTCCGGTTAGATACTCGGCTCCTCAAAACATTCTGGTTATGACAGAATGTTGGAAATCAAAAACGTGGGGGCACTCAGCAGATCTGTATATGGATTTTGTTTTAATAACAATGTATAACAATGTAAAAACCACAATAAAATTCCACAATAAAAAATTACCACAATAAAGTTCCACCTTGCGTGCAAATAAAAATAGTCCACAATGCGTGCAAATGAAATAAAGTCCACAAAAACTTCACCTTGCATGTAATGAAAACCCGCTCTTATATTTCATAAG
This sequence comes from Bufotes viridis, assembly GCA_033119425.1. Classification (NCBI taxonomy): domain Eukaryota; kingdom Metazoa; phylum Chordata; class Amphibia; order Anura; family Bufonidae; genus Bufotes; species Bufotes viridis. The sequence goes on from CM065596.1 coordinate 80,264,468, forward strand.
TGTGGAATAAGTGTGGTAATTAGAGATGGCCCGAACTATCCGCCGGCGAACAGTTCCCGGCGAACATAGCTTGTTCGCGTTCGCCTCTGCCGGGCGAACATATGCGATGTTCGGTCCGCCCCCTATACATCATCATTGAGCAAACTTTGACCCTGTACCTCACAGTCAGCAGACACATTCCAGCCAATCAGCAGCATACCCTCCCTCCCAGACCCTCCCACCTCCTGCACAGCATCCATTTTAGATTCATTCGGAAGCTGCAGTCTTAGTGAGAGGAGGGAGAGTGTAATTGCTGCTGATTTAATTGGGAAATTGATAGCTAGGCTAGTGAATTCAGTGTCCACTCCAGTCCTGAAAGACTCATCTGATCTCTGCTGTAAGGACAGCCTCCTGACAGCACCCCAAAAAGCCCTTTTAGGGCTGCAACATTAGTCTGCTTTTTTTTTCCTTTATATACATATTGCAGTTGCCTGGCCTGCCTGTGTGTGAGGAGCTGCAGGCCCACAGACTGTAGTGTGCCCACTGCCAGTGCCCACCCCTGTCATCCCGTGTGGTACAGGACTTTGCATCAAAAAAAGGCATTTAATTTTTACACTTTAATCTAAGGTTAGTTGCCTGCCAGTGTGTGTCAGGCTGACTTCCACTGACTGTAGTGTGCCCACTGCCAGTGCCCACCACTCATACCGGCTGGCACAGGACTTTGCATAAAAAGGCATTTAATTTTTACACTTTAGTGTAATTTCAGCTGCTTGCCTGCTGCTAGTGTGTGTCAGGCCGACTTCAACTGACTGTAGTGTGCCCACTGCCAGTGCCCACCCCTGTCATCCCGTGTGGCACAGGACTTTGCTTAAAAAAAGGCACTTCATTTTTACACTTTAATCTAAGGTTAGTTGCCTGCCAGTGTGTGTCAGGCTGACTTCCACTGACTGTAGTGTGCCCACTGCCAGTGTCCACCACTCATACCGGCTGGCACAGGACTTTGCATAAAAAGGCATTTAATTTTTACACTTTAGTGTAATTTCAGCTGCTTGCCTGCTGCTAGTGTGTGTCAGGCCGACTTCAACTGACTGTAGTGTGCCCACTGCCAGTGCCCACCCCTGTCATCCCGTGTGGCACAGGACTTTGCTTAAAAAAAGGCACTTAATTTTTACACTTTAATCTAAGGTTAGTTGCCTGCCAGTGTGTGTCAGGCTGACTTCCACTGACTGTAGTGTGCCCACTGCCAGTGTCCACCACTCATACCGGCTGGCACAGGACTTTGCATAAAAAAGGCATTTAATTTTTACACTTTAGTGTAATTTCAGCTGCTTGCCTGCTGCTAGTGTGTGTCAGGCCGACTTCAACTGACTGTAGTGTGCCCACTGCCAGTGCCCACCCCTGTCATCCCGTGTGGCACAGGACTTTGCTTAAAAAAAGGCACTTAATTTTTACACTTTAATCTAAGGTTAGTTGCCTGCCAGTGTGTGTCAGGCTGACTTCCACTGACTGTAGTGTGCCCAGTGCCAGTGTCCACCACTCATACCGGCTGGCACAGGACTTTGCATAAAAAGGCATTTAATTTTTACACTTTAGTGTAATTTCAGCTGCTTGCCTGCTGCTAGTGTGTGTCAGGCCGACTTCAACTGACTGTAGTGTGCCCACTGCCAGTGCCCACCCCTGTCATCCCGTGTGGCACAGGACTTTGCTTAAAAAAAAGGCACTTAATTTTTACACTTCAATCTAAGGTTAGTTGCCTGCCAGTGTGTGTCAGGCTGACTTCCACTGACTGTAGTGTGCCCACTGCCAGTGTCCACCACTCATACCGGCTGGCACAGGACTTTGCATAAAAAGGCATTTAATTTTTACACTTTAGTGTAATTTCAGCTGCTCACCTGCTGCTAGTGTGTGTCAGGCCGACTTCAACTGACTGTAGTGTGCCCACTGCCAGTGCCCACCCCTGTCATTCCGTGTGGCACAGTACTTTGCATCAAAAAAGGCATTTAATTTTTACACTTTAGTGTAATTTCAGTTGCTTGCCTACTGCTAGTGTGTGTCAGGCCCGCTTCCACTGACTGTAGTGTGCCCACTGCCAGTGCCAACCACTGATACCGGGTGGCACAGTAGCTTGCCGATAAATAAGGCATTTAATTTTTAGACAGTAGTCTAAATTCAGTTGCTTGCCTGCTGCCAGTGTGTGTCAGGCCCTCTTCCACTGACTGTAGTGTGCCCACTGCCAGTGCCAACCACTGATACCGGGTGGCACAGTAGCTTGCCGATAAATAAGGCATTTAATTTTTAGACAGTAGTCTAAATTCAGTTGCTTGCCTGCTGCCAGTGTGTGTCAGGCCCTCTTCCACTGACTGTAGTGTGCCCACTGCCAGTGCCAACCACTGATACCGGGTGGCACAGTAGCTTGCCGATAAATTAGGCATTTAATTTTTAGACAGTAGTCTAAATTCAGTTGCTTGCCTGCTGCCAGTGTGTGTCAGGCCCTCTTCCACTGACTGTAGTGTGCCCACTGCCAGTGCCAACCACTGATACCGGGTGGCACAGTAGCTTGCCGATAAATTAGGCATTTAATTTTTAGACAGTAGTCTAAATTCAGTTGCTTGCCTGCTGCCAGTGTGTGTCAGGCCCTCTTCCACTGACTGTAGTGTGCCCACTGCCAGTGCCAACCACTGATACCGGGTGGCACAGTAGCTTGCCGATAAATAAGGCATTTAATTTTTAGACAGTAGTCTAAATTCAGTTGCTTGCCTGCTGCCAGTGTGTGTCAGGCCCGCTTCCACTGACTGTAGTGTGCCCACTGCCAGTGCCAACCACTCATACCGGGTGGCACAGTAGCTTGCCGATAAATAAGGCATTTAATTTTTAGACAGTAGTCTAAATTCAGTTGCTTGCCTGCTGCCAGTGTGTGTCAGGCCCGCTTCCACTGACTGTAGTGTGCCCACTGCCAGTGCCAACCACTGATACCGGGTGGCACAGTAGCTTGCCGATAAATAAGGCATTTAATTTTTACACATTAGTCTAATTCGGCACACGTCCCCGGATAGAGTACGTAACAGGGATTAAACTGATAGGAATAGTACTAGTTAAGACACCACTCATATAGGGTGTCACAGCACATTGCTCTGTGCACGCGCAGTGCCCCAATTTGGGAGTAAGAGGACCGACCAAGCTGCTTTTTCCATCTCCCGGTTCCTGAAATCAATTCAGTTTAGTGTATGAGAGTTTGGTCTGTCACTGTGAAGGCAGTCGAAGGTACCCGGCCTAAATTTTTTTCACAAAAGGCAATCCCTGATATGGGACGTAACAGGGATTAAACTGATGAGAATAATACTACAGAAAATACCACTCATATCAGTGGAGGGAGCCAGCGTTTTTAACCATCTCCCCGTTCAAAAAATCTATTTAATAAATGGCCCCCAGATTGGGGAGTCGGGGACGTTAGAGGATTAAACTGATGAGAATAGTACTACAGAAAATACCACTCATATCGGGTGTGACAGTAAATTGCACGGCGCAGACGCAGTGACCGTGGTTTAAAATAGAGTGGAGGGAGCCAGCGTTTTTAACCATCTCCCGTTCAAAAAATCTATTCAATAAATGGCCCCCAGATTGGGGACGTTAGAGGATTAAACTGATGAGAATAGTACTACAGAAAATACCACTCATATCGGGTGTGACAGTAAATTGCACGGCGCAGACGCAGTCACCGTGGATTAAAACAGAGTGGAGGGAGCCAGCGTTTTTAACCATCTCCCCGTTCGAAAAATCTATTCAATAAATGGCACCCAGATTGGGGACGTTAGAGGGATTAAACTGATGAGAATAGTACTACCGAAAATACAACTCATATCGGGTGTGACAGTAAATTGCACGGCGCAGACGCAGTGACCGTGGTTTAAAACAGAGTGGAGGGAGCCAGCGTTTTTTTAACCATCTCCCCATTCGAAAAATCTATTCAATAAATGGCCCCCAGATTGGGGACGTTAGAGGGATTAAACTGATGAGAATAGTACTACAGAAAATACCACTCATATCGGGTGTGACAGTAAATTGCACGGCGCAGACGCAGTCACCGTGGTTTAAAACAGAGTGGAGGGAGCCAGCGTTTTTAACCATCTCACCGTTCGAAAAATCAATTCAATTCATCTTTTGGGGACCCTTGGTGTTGTACGTGGCTGGGTGGAGGAAGAAACCTTCAATGACATCACCGGGACGTGGCTAGCTTGGTATCCAACCTTGTGCAAATGGGGAGTTTGCGGTTGTGCAAATGAACTGTTTGCGGTGCATTAAAAGAGGAGTTTGGTCTGTCAATGTCAGTGAAGCGGGCGTAACCCTTACACTACCTGATCGATACAACATCATACCTGATCGTATACACACACTGGATGTTTTAAAGCACGTTATTCCAAACAATTTAGGAATGTTAGTTGATTTATGCCCTTTATGGATTAAAACCCGACTCTGCGTCCACTACGTAATTTTCCATGGGAGTTTTGCCATAGATCCCCCTCCGGCATGCCACAGTCCAGGTGTTAGACCCCTTGAAACAACTTTCTCATCACTATTGTGGCCAGAAAGAGTCCCTGTGGGTTTTAAAATTCGCCTGCCAATTGAAGTCTATGGCGGTTCGCCCGGTTCGCCCGTTCGCGAACATTTGCGGAAGTTCGCGTTCGCTGTCCGCGAACTGAAAATTTTATGTTCGCGACATCACTAGTGGTAATGTACTTACACCTATATCTATATATGAGAAACTGGATATAGATGACAGTTAAGACTGTGGTGAATATATTGTGGAGCGCTTTAGTAAGGACATTTTATAAGGAAATCGACGTCTATACCGCCAGTCCATATTGAATATGAAATATAAGAGCGGGTTTTCATTACATGCAAGGTGAAGTTTTTTTGGACTTTATTTCATTTGCACGCATTGTGGACTATTTTTATTTGCACGCAAGGTGGAACTTTATTGTGGTAATTTTTTATTGTGGAATTTTATTGTGGTTTTTATATTGTGATACATTGTTATTAAAACAAAATCCATATACAGATCTGCTGAGTGCCCCCACGTTTTTGATTTCCATTTGTTTAACGGGACGGGGTGAACCGGTGGGTGTGCACCCGTTCATATTGTGTTGAGGGGTTGAGCCACTGTTTATTTTACAATTAGCTCTTCCTTTTTTCACCCGGGTCAGTTGTGCTCCCTCTCAACCACTATAAATGATCTGGCAACATATGGATTTAAAATATCAGAAAATTGATAATTTTATGTTTGATGTAGATAATAATTTGATCTTAGAGAAGCCTATGGAGGACACGTATAGGGAATTAGAGAAGACCTTACAAAAAGAACTAAGAAATAGGTGGGAAATCAAAACCCTAACACAGTATATACATAAAGGCTTTATTCCAAAAGGTCTCCTATTAACAAAAACTCCTGCTTCAGACTTAATCAGTGAAGAGTTCAGTAAAGAATGGGATCTTTTTTTGAAGACACAGTCAAATAATTTAATACAAATGATAATTAATAGAAGAACGGAATTGATGACTGAACTTCTAAAAAAGATAGAAATACTGAAACAGAGTGTGGATCAATATAAAAATGAAGATATAAATCAGAAATGGGAAGAACGTATATGTAAAAGTCTGGATACACTTGAAAAGGACATTATTTATAAAAAATCTAAAAAGATGAGGAGTTATAGATTGAATCAAAATAATGTATCCTTAGGAGAAGGAAGACAGAAAGAAAGAGAAAGGATAGATCTAGGGGAAGGCAAATCGAATGAATCACAGGAACAGTATAAGGTTCCAATCACGAATAGATACGAGGTATTAACATCGCCCCTTTTTTTAGATCAAACCCCATCACATTGCAAAACAAGGATAAGAAATACACGGACACCGACACCTCAGAGAAACAGGGGACAGCATACACGGAAACACGAATACAATTTAAGACACAGAAACAGGGAAAATCACACACCTCAAACACAATGGCACGGCCACAACTGGGAGAACAATCAACACAGAGAGGGGAACAATTGGTCACAGATCAGATCACACCACCACACACAGGAATTTTCACCACAACACAAGAGATATCAATCAACACGAGTCAGGACAGAGGACCACAAAAGAGGAGGAAATTACGAAGGGGACGACACTCAAAGAAAAATAGGGTATCACTCACACAGAACTCGACGAACATAATTAATTTGAGTAATGTAAGTTTAACACATGCACAAGAAACACTATTGAATAAGGGGCTTAAATTTGCACCAACTGCTAGGTTAGATAAATTTACCACCTATATTGGGATCGAAAAATTTATACGGAAGGTTTGCTTAAAGAGGTACTTCATAAAAAACCCAATAGCCATACAGGATGAAGGTTTGAAAAGTGGATATATACACACAGAACTAAAATTGAAATCAAAAAAATTCCCTACACAAGAGATTAGCCCAGAGATAGCAACTTTTAGGAGAAATGTGGAAAGAGACTTACGTAATTTGAAAAATGGTTCTATTAAGAATAATTTGAACAAGAAAGAAATAGAGGCCATCAAACAGCTACAGGAGGATAGGAACATTGTAATACGCCCGGCGGACAAAGGGGGGGCGGTAGTCGTTTTAAATCAAACAGACTACCATAAAGAATGTTTGAAACAATTAAATGATGAAAACACCTATAAAAAATTGAAAACGATCCCTCGGAAGAGTTCCATCTAAAATTAGTGGACCTTTGCGGTAGGGGTAGGAGAGACGGAGTCCTTTTGGAACAAGAAGCCAGATATATTTTGGGTACCCAAAGGAGAATACCGGTCTTTTATTGCCTCCCAAAGGTCCACAAAGATCTACAAGCCCCCCCGGAAGACCAATCGTATCAGGCATAGAATCCATTTCTTCCAACTTGTCCCAATATCTGGATAGACTATTACAACCACTAGTCAGGAAAATCCCTTCATATATAAAGGACACAACAGATGTGGTGACGATCTTGGAAGAAATGGATTGGAAACCGAATTGGTATCTGGTAACTTTGGATGTAAGTTCATTATATACATCTATAGGACATAGAATGGGTCTAGAAGCCCTAGAAAAACAACTGATCTTGAATGGAACATTGAAGGAACTACAAATTAAATATATAATAGAAGGGGTGAAATATATACTCACACATAATTATTTTTATTATGAGGGAGACTTCTATCTACAACAGAAAGGTACCGCCATGGGGACCAGGTTCGCCCCCAGCTATGCTAATTTATTTATGGCTCAATGGGAATTGGAAACGATCCAGCCGTTGCTGGGGGCGGACCTGACCCTATGGCGGAGATATATAGACGATATTCTGTTTATTTGGAGTGGAGAATTAGATTCACTACAGAGCATTATAATGAATCTCAACACCAATAATAGAGGACTACAATTTACGGCCTCCTGGAATAGGACAGAAATTCAATTTTTGGATCTGAATATTAATGTGAAAGATAATAGATTAGTATGCAGTACACATTTTAAACCCACAAATAGAAATAGCTATATCCGGTATTCTAGTTGTCATCTCCCCAGGTGGCTGGTAAATGTCCCCACCAGCCAAATGAGGAGACTAAAACGGAATTGTACGGAGGATGATCAATATAAGAAAGAAGCACAACAATTGAAACATCAGTTTATAGAGAAAGACTATCCGATGTGGGCCATAGAAAGGTCGATTAAAACAGTAGAGAAAATGGAAAGAAAGGAATTTTTTGTGAAAAATGAAAGGGAAAGTAAAAGTATAGAAGAATGTGAAGAGAACCCAAGGATCATTCTACCATTTAATTCACAATACAAAGGGGTAGAAAAGATCATTAAAAAACACTGGGGCCATCTTCTAGACGATAAAATAATGGGCACAAAAATGACGAAGGAACCTAAGTTCATATATACAAAAGCATCCAATTTGGGTTTGAAAGTGGCACCTACCACAAAAAATTTCTTAAAAAATCCCCTAGGTACATCAAAGAAGAATTGGCTATCTCTTAAAGGGTTCTTTAAGTGTGGAAAGTGTGTATGCTGTAGGAATAATCCAGCCATCCCGAGGAAAATAGAAAGGGCTTGTTCCACTCAGAATAATTTCTACCTGGACATAAAAGATGGATTGACGTGTGGGTCAATAAATGTTATTTACCTACTTGAATGTCCATGTGGGAAACAATATCTAGGTAGAACTAAGAGAACTTTGAAAAAACGAGTAGCCGAACATATTGGGAATATTAAAAAAGGCTACCTACTACACTCCCTCTCCAGACACTACAAAGAGGTCCACAATAGCGACCCTTCAAGCTTAGTATTTATGGCAATAGAAAAAGTAATACAACCTTGGAGGGGAGGTAACTTCATAGCACGAATGTCCAGGACGGAAACAAGAAGAATATTTGAATTTCAATCTTTAATCCCAAGAGGATTGAATGCTGAGATGGAGCTTTTCGGGTTTTTATAGACACTAGGGAGTGAGATCTGGCTGGTGATGGGACATCGGCGTCAGGCTGTTTTATCAGCACTCCGATCTCCCTCGCTGCCAGATCTCCTCCCTGTTCCCATCTATTCCCATTTATGTCCTTCCATTTATGTCTTCCATTTATGTTTTCCATCTATGCCTTCCAGATTCTATTTTAACAAGTATTTTGATAAACAGCTAATTTGTTTCAATATCTAAATAATATATATGTATATAAATAAAAAGATGATGTCAAGATGTTTACACAACGTTTTTAATGAATATAGAAGCTTTGCATTAGGGGGTTATAAACCCGCTCCATATGGAGTTACATCCACGTTTTTGAGAATGCCTGGATTTAATCCGGATGGATGGACTTATAAATAAGGGAGCCTTGAATATCGCCTGTCTACCACTGAAGAAGGGGCAAGAATAAGAGAGCCCCGAAACGCGTTTGGGAGTAGGCGATTACCTTTAACATCAATATATCCACAGTCAGAGAACCGCACGATTAAACCCGGCCAGCTGCACTTTAAAATTCGTCTCAAGAGAGATTAATCAGAGAGACTAATCAAAGCATCCCCGCCACCGTCACGTGGGACGCCACGGAGTGACGGAGCGATCACGTGGGACGCTGCGCCAGGTCCTGGCAGGGGAAAGAAGCAGCGAACACGCCGCCCGCATCGCATCGTACCGGGAGAGGAATAAGTGTGGAATAAGTGTGGTAATGTACTTACACCTATATCTATATATGAGAAACTGGATATAGATGACAGTTAAGACTGTGGTGAATATATTGTGGAGCGCTTTAGTAAGGACATTTTATAAGGAAATCGACGTCTATACCGCCAGTCCATATTGAATATGAAATATAAGAGCGGGTTTTCATTACATGCAAGGTGAAGTTTTTGTGGACTTTATTTCATTTGCACACATTGTGGACTATTTTTATTTGCACGCAAGGTGGAACTTTATTGTGGTAATTTTTTATTGTGGAATTTTATTGTGGTTTTTACATTGTTATACATTGTTATTAAAACAAAATCCATATACAGATCTGCTGAGTGCCCCCACGTTTTTGATTTCCATTTGTTTAACGGGACGGGGTGAACCGGTGGGTGTGCACCCGTTCATATTGTGTTGAGGGGTTGAGCCACTGTTTATTTTACAATTAGCTATGACAGAATGTTCTTACACAAAGTTCAAGACAGCATATTTCTTCAGTCACTAGTGGGGTACCACAGGGGTCAGTATTGGGCCCTATTCTCTTCAATATATTTATTAATGATCTTGTAGATTTTGCACAGTAAAATATACATTTTTGCAGATGATACTAAACTGTGTAAAGTAATTAACATGGAAGAGGACAGTATACTGGATAGATTGGAGGCTTGGGTAGAGAAGTGACAGATAAGGTTTACAGCCTCTTGCATATGAACGTTGTGTGCCTGTGGCTGTATTGTGGATCTGCAATACACGGGAACTGGCCCGTGTGCACTCTGCATCATGGATACGGACCCAATCGCGGAGATACGGAATGGAAGAACAAATCAGAACCCCACGGAAGCACTACAGAGTGCTTCTGCGGTGTTTCTGTCCGTGCCTTTGCACCGCATGGAAGCATTCCAAGCCCAGGAGGGGACATGCAACCATTTAGAACTCACAGGCAGGGCAGGGACGAGGCTTGCTTCCTTCCCCAAGGAGGGGATCCTGTAGACTGACTTTAGCTAACTAGAACTTTCCCTCTCTAGAGAGGTCTAGAATGGAAAGAGGGCTCCATCCCAGAGAAACTAGCACTGCCCAGATTGCTGCCACCTGCTGGTTAATCAGGCACATTACATTTGAACAGTAATTTTCAAGGAACTAGATACACACATTTTCCAGCCAAGGTAATAAATATATATGACACAGAATCAACCATCACAGATAGTGGGGTCCAAATAAGTTGGTAATGCCACTCTGGGGCGTTACAATAATATTATAGGCTATAGTTACTAGAGATGGGTTGTTGATCCAGTGAGTTATTCTGATTGCCTGATTGGAGTCGGGAAGGGTGCTGGCACACAGCACTCTTTTGACATGCATTCAGGTTGCTTTTTTTTGTATTGTAGCTAGCTAAAATTAATTAAATTACCGTATTTTCCGGCGTATAAGACGACTGGGCATATAAGACTACCCCCTACTTTACCTGTTAAAATATGGGGTTTGGGCTATACTCGCCGTATAAGACTACCCCTCTTCCAACGCACACCAAATAAAAATTAAACATACGATCCGAGCATGAGAAAACCACTGAGAGCAGGGAGATTGGGCTGGTAATGAAGCGACGGGCCAGGATGCAGCGCATGGTGGCTCAGCTAGAGAGCGCCTGTCCCTGAAGCTGGAGAAGGACAGCTTCTCTAGTCTGGCTTGGAAGTAAAGAGGACCTTTCACTGGTCCAACAATTGTTAGATAATGATATATACCATAGGTGTAGAGTGGCGCCCAAGGATAATAGTAAGTGCAGGGAGATCCCTACACATACATATCATTATCTAACAATCGTTGGACCAGTAAAAGGTCCTCTTAAGTTTCAGCACGCAGTATACTGGCCTATAAGACAACCCCTGACTTTGAGAAGATTTTCATGTGTTAAAACGTAGTCTTATACGCCAGAAAATACAGTATTTTCACTATTCAGAACATAAAAGTTTACCAAGACTGCCAAACTGGCTAGTTTGAAAGCTGCATCCTGAATGCATGTCAGAACTGCACTGTGTGCCAGCACTCAAAGGATTTTTTCCCTAAAGTGGGGAAAATTAGCTTCTATTTCACAGTTTTTTTTTCTCTTCCTCTGGGTCAACTTGCAGTATAACAGGCTGAACTGGATGGACAGATGTCTGTTTTTACCTTCTAAACTATGTTACTATGTTACTAACACAGACCCATAGACATCATGGACCAAAGTAGTGATATTTTCACTGACCCGTGATCAGTAAAAGAATATTACAATCAATGGATCCATGTGCTGTCTGCAGAAAATGCAATGAAAAACAAAAATGTGAAGCCTAAGGCCTTAAGCTCATCCTGTGTGATGATGTCTTTGAGGTAAATCTGTATTTTTCGCTTTATAAGACGCACCCGATGATAAGACGCACCTAGGTTTTTGTGGAGGAAATTAACAAAATAAAATATTTTGAACCAAATGGTGTGCTTTTGGTGTGTTTTGAACTAATGGGAGGTCTGTGGATGGCGCACTGTTATGGGGGACATGTGGATGACACTGTTATGGGGATCTGCAAAGGACACTTATACGGGGATCTGTAGAGCACACTTATAGGAGGATCTGTAGAGGACACTTATAGGGGGATCTGTGGACGACACATAGGGGGATCTGTGGAGGACACTTATAGGGGGATCTGTGGAGGACACTTATGGGGGATCTATGGAGATCAATGTTATTGGGGGATCTGTGGAGGACAGTGTTATAGGGAGATCTGTGGAAGACACTTATTGGGGGATCTGTGGAAGACTGTTATGGGGGGATCTGACCCCATTACATTGGGCCCCATTAATGAAGTGGGCGGGGCTGGAGAGTGACTAAGTGAGTGACGTGCACTATCGGCCTTCCCGCTGAGTGCATAGTGAGTACTGCAGAGAAGCGATTACAGCTAGTTTAGCAAAGCAGCACTGCTAGGGGCTGCTGCATACACTTTATATGTGATGGCTGTGCTGCTATAACAGGGGCCCAATGTAATGGGGTCAGATCCCCCATAACAGAGTCATTCACAGATCCCCCAATAACTGGCTGCTCTGATCGGGGCCCCTGCTACTATTCTGATAGGCCCCTTTTTACATGTTGCTGGCACATCGCAGGCCGCTATGCCTATGCATCACAGCACAGTCTGCGATGTGCTGGCCATGTAATACTACTCTATTCGCTTTATAAGACGCACGGCCACTTTCCCCCCACTTTTGGAGGGGGGGGGGAGTGCATTTTATAATGCAAAAAATACGGTAATGTGTGCCATTCCTATGGTTGGGAATAAGGGGAAAATAAATATTAAATACCATTAGGTCTTTGCTATTAGTCTTCATGTATAATGAAAGCAGCAGAAGATCTATTAATAAGACAACTAGATGAGACAGCAAAACATAGCAAGAACCAGAACCATGTCATGTTTGTTTGTCTTGTGTGGTCTGTACAGGATAATTGATAATGGAAGAATGACGTGCTTACTCGTTACCAAAGATACTAGAAGTTTCCGCTGGCAACTAAAAGTTAAGCCCATCTTATCATGTTCAGAAACATATTCTGCAAAACAATACATCCTACCTAAAAATAAGTGAATTTTTTAAAATTAATTTCAGGTCTGATTTTAACCAGTCCTTCAGCAGATTCGATTTGGGCATGTTCCAATTCCATCTGATTCTAAAGTTCTGGGATTGTTCTGAAAAGTTGTATATGACATCCTGGGGTCTCCTTGGACTGTATCCAACCCCTTTCAAGCTCTTTAACATCAAGACAGCATTGGTAATTTCAAAGTGGTGGTGACATATATGTGGCTATGGGTAAACACATTGGAAACCGGTAGTAACAAATGGCCTGTTTAAAAACACACTGCAAGTCAGATATGTTATGCTTTTTAAAATAAAAAGAAGGTCCAAGAAAGATCTCTTTGGGGGTGGGGGTTGGTGGTAAATGTCTCCCGTTGTTTAGACACATTGCATCAGAAGAAGCAAAGGCTTATTTTGAACAAGTGTTTCAGACATTTTGCAGAGTAGCAACAGGTTTGATTTTATGTTAAAGGCCCCCCAAAATGAACAGACTAACCAGTTGGGCGCGCACACCGCCGCTCAGTTTTTTTCTATGGGGGTTCTGGAGATAGCTGAATACAGCACTTGGTTATCTCTGGAACTCCCATAAAAATGAATGGAGAAGCAGCGAGCATGCTGAACCAGCCGCTCATTTCATTTCATGGGTTCCATGGGATATGGGGTCTCTATTTTGTGACTGAACAACCGGAATACCCCTTGAATGCAACTCAGCTGAAATTGAACTTGATCTTGGACCTGTGGTTCAGCTATCAGTTACTGGGGGTCACTCGGAGACACTATTACTGGGGGGGGGGGCACTTTTGGGGACAGAACTGGCCACACTTTGTGGAGTATTACTGCGGGACTATGGGGGAATTTTTAATACTGGGGACAGTATAAGTGGCACTACTGGAGTCACCTGGGGGTTTTAATATTGGGGACAGTTTTAATATTGGGGACAGACATTATTGGAATCACTGGGATATATTAATACTGGAGCACTATAGAGGGATTTGTGCTGGTCCATTATTGCTACTCGGGCACAAATGGGGGCATTATTATAGCTGGAGGCACAATAGGGGACATTAACCCCTTCCCGACTGCCCACTGGATATATACGTCCTATCTGCATATATGCAGATAGCCTGTATATAAGAGTTCAGTCTGCACTAGGATTAAAGCTCCTGCAATGTAGCAGGAGCAGGTCGGGTCCTGACTGCCAGACACAGCAGGAAACCTGAGAAGAAGACAGGAGCGGTTTATAACCGCTTCTGCCTTCTCCTGTGCCGGCAGGAAAGCAGTACCTCACTGCAGGGGGGAGAGCAGGAAGCAGCCGAGCCGCTTCCTCTGTTAGTCCTGGTGGTCACGTGACCACCAGGTGCCTCGGGGCAGAAGCAGAGCTGCAGGATCTAAGGAGACTCTTATCAGCTCTGCCTGTGTGTGCTGCCCTCACAGGGGGCTGTTTTCCCCTGAAACTGGGGTTTCTGTGGATGCCCCAGTTACAGTGGAAACAATAAAAAAAAAGTAAAAAAAAAAGTAAAAAAAAAAAGTCAGTGTCCTGTAGAGCTCTTTTAACCACCTGAGGACCGCCTAACGCACGGATGCGTCTGGCGGGCGGTCCTCTTTCTCTGGGCTGGCGCATGTGCGCGTCATCTCGCGAGACGCGAGATTTCGCGCTGATGCCGCCGTGCATGCGCACTGCGCGGCGGTAAAAAAGTTCAAGAAGGAGTTGGTCATCACCCTGCCAGCCAATGATCATCGCTGGCAGGCTGATGACTTTAAAAAAAAACGAATCACAAGCCATCTAACACATTATATTTATAAATATAATGTGTTAAATGGCTTCTGTGCTCTCTGCTGGGTTCTTTTCGTCGGTTGGACCCAGGAGAGAGCACATGTGACTGTAAGTACACTAAGCACTACATTCTTAGCCCCAGATCACCCCCCATCACCCCAATTAACCCCTTGATCACCCCTTCTGCCTCACAGGGGTTTTTTGCCTTCCTCTGGATCAACTTGTAGGAAACAGGCCGAACTGGATGGACAAATGTCTTTTTTCGGTCTTATATACTATGTTACTATGTTACTATGTTACCTGTCAATCACTAGTGAAAGGGAAAAAAGTGATCAGTGTAAACTGTCACTTTTTTTCCCCACTAGTATTGACTGTTAGGTTTAGTTTAGTTTAGGCCCTTTTGGTAGGTAGTTAGCTTTCGTTAGCGCCCAGCCCACCGCAACGCAGTCATCGATTCGCTGATCGCTAATCAACATTTGTACTTTTATAGTATCTGTAAGTGATCATAACTGATCACAGTCAGATCTATAATAGTATTAGTGTCACCTTAGTTCGCTCCCCACCCAAAACACAGTGTTTGCCCGATCAGGCTTGATCGGTTGCCCACACGTGCGTTCACCCACGCCCACCCCGCCGCAGTGACAATTTTTTTTTTTTTTATCACTGCACAATCACTTCACAAGCGCTGCGGCGATAAAAAAATCAGTTTTGATCTTTTTTATCAATCACAGTGGCTTCCTGTACTTCGCTAGCCTCCCATTTGTAAGACAGGCTTGCTTTTTTTCTTGGGTAGTCTCAGGGAATACCCCCTAAATTTAGTTGTCCAAATGTCAAATAAGGGGTATTCCTCTGAAGAGGCCTACAGGATTCTGACCCAGTCGGATGAGGAATGGGAACCCTCATCTGACGAATCTAGCGGGTCAGAATATGAACCTGTAGAAAGCAGTTTTAGTCTGACCCAAAGTTCAGACGAGGAGGTTGAGGTCCCTGATAGCACCAGGCGTACCCGGCCCCGTGTCGCTAGACCACAGGTTGCGCAGATCCGTTTCAAGGGCAGCAGAGTGGGGCTGACGCTGCCGGATTACGTGGTGAGGCATACACCAGCAGCGCAGCCCATCCTGGACCTACTACCAGCACTGCCGTAGAACATGGTGAAGTGGCGAGCACCAGAAGGGCAGTTGAAGCTGGTACGGTGGCACGTGCAATAGTTCCCCCGTCGCAGCCACCGCGCAGACAGGCCCATAGAGCCCCTAGAATCCCTGAGGTGCTGGCAAACCCTGATTGGCAGCCCCCAACTTCAGCCACACCATTAGTTCCCCCTTTCACCACCCAGTCAGGAGTTCGGGTGGAGACAGCTCAGATCGGATCGGCACTGGGGTTTTTTGAGCTGTTCTTCACTGCGGAGCTCTTTGACCTAGTCGTGGCAGAAACAAATCGGTATGCCACTCAATTTATAAACGCCAACCCGGGAAGTTCTTATGCCCAGTCTTTCCGGTGGAAACCAGTCCAAGTTTCCGAATTTAAAACTTTTCTGGGCCTTCTCCTCAACATGGGCCTAACCAAAAAGCATGAATTGCAGTTATATTGGTCCACGAACCCAATTCATCACATGCCCATGTACTCTGCTGCCATGTCCAGGACACGATTTGAGACCATCCTGCGTTTCCTGCACTTTAGCGTTTAGACAACACCACCTGCCGTCCCAGAGGCCACCCAGCTTTTGACCGGCTCCACAAAATTCGGCCCCTCATAAACCACTTTAACCTGAAATTTGCAGATTTGTATACCCCCGCACAAAACATCTGCGTAGACGAGTCCCTGATACATTTTACCGGGCGCCTTGGCTTCAAACAGTACATCCCAAGCAAGCGCGCCCGGTATGGGGTCAAATTGTATAAGCTCTGTGAAAGGGCCACAGGCTATACACACAAATTTCGGATCTATGAGGGAAAAGATCAAACCCTGGAGCCGGTCGGTTGCCCTGACTACCTGGGGAGCAGTGGGAAGATAGTCTGGGACTTGGTGTCACCTTTATTTGGCAAGGAGTACCATATTTATGTGGACAATTTTTACACAAGTGTGCCCCTCTTCAGGCATTTGTTCCTAGAACAGATTGGCTGCTGTGGCACTGTGCGACCTAGTCACCGGGGCTTCCCCCAATGGCTCATTACCACCCGTCTTGCAAGGAGGGAGAGGGCTGCCTTGTGTAACGAAGAACTGCTCGCGGAGAAATGGAGAGACAAGCGTGACGTTTACATGCTCTCCTCCATTCACGCAGACACGACAATCCAAATTGAACGGGCAACCAGTCTCATTGAAAAGCCCCTCTCGGTCCACGACTATAATTTGCTCATGGGAGGGGTGGACTTCAGTGACCAGATGTTGGCCCCATATTTGCTTTCCCGCAGGACCAGACGCTTGTATAAGAAGGTGTCTGTATATCTAATTCAATTGGCTATATATAATAGTTTTGTTCTCTACAGTAAGGCTGGGAGAACAGGATCCTTCCTCAAATTTCAGGAAGAGATCATCGAGAACCTCCTGTATCCAGGAGGTTCCATGGCCCCAACCACCAGTGTAGTGAGCCATCTACACGAGCGACATTTCCCCAATGTCGTTGCTGGTACCTCAAACCAACCGCCACCCCGAAAAAGATGTCTTGTCTGTAGCAGGAGTGGAATAAGGCGTGACACCAGTTATTTCTGTCCTGACTGTCCTGACCACCCTGCCCTATGCCTAGGGGAGTGTTTCCGGAAGTACCACACTCAGGTACATTTAGGGACGTAGGGATTGCAGGACACAGGTAGTTTTTACACTCAGGATCTAGGGTCTCTCAGGATACTAGGTTTTGAGAGACCCTAACACATAGGGGTGCTGGTGTGCTACAGCAGAAATGTTAAATGGTAGAAACCTCTCCTTTCACTTGGGATAAAGTGCATAATGTACTTCGCACCATCTCTGTGTGATTTACACTTTACACATTGTCCCATGGGAAAGGAGAGGTTTCTGCTAGGAAAATAAAGAGTGAAATGGTAAAAAAAAAAATAAATTAACAGGTAGCAAGAAAAAAAAAATCTTGAGTTAGTTCAGGTTTTAAAAGTTTTATGATGTTCAGGTTTATAAAAAAAGTTTTATGTTCAGGTTTTATAAAGTTTGTAAAATTCAAGGTTATGAGCCTGCTGCCTGTTATTTCTTCTTTTTTTTTTTTCCCCTAACCACCCTTTTTTTTCCAGGTAGACCAACGGACCAGCCGACAAAAACGCTGCAGCACTGATGTGCATTCTGAGAGAAGCATTGCGCTGCTGTCAGAAGACACGTGAAGTCGGTGTATGCGGCACTGCAAGACGAGATTTCTCCTCTGCAGTACAGGTACGTTTGCCCAGGCATATGAGCTGAGGAGAGGTGTTGGAGTTCACATGCTTTGGCAAACACTTTGTATCAAAAATCTGGCAAAGATGTCTTCCTCCACAACGATCGTTTGCCAGGACATAGGAGCCGAAGTGGGAATGGATGTTTGGGCGGAGCCCCTATGTCCTGGCAATCGCCAGGCCCCTCTTTTTCTTCTTGCACATTTTTTGGCAGAGATTTTTTCATCCACATCGATCGATGCGAATGAGGAAACCTGTGCCGTTCATTTTTTCTTTCAGCCCAGAGGCTGAACGGAAAAAAAAATCTCATTACCATATAAGGAGAATAGCAGAAACTCCTAATGCTGGCATACATGTAATGATTGCGGAGACCCTCAAATGCCAGAGCAGTACAAAAACCTCACATGTGACCCCATTTTGGAAAGAAGACACCCCAAGGTATTTGCTGAGGGGCATATTGAGTCCATGAAAGATTGAACTTTTTGTCACAAGTTAGCGGAAACGGAGACTTTGTGAGAAAAAACAAAAAAATCTAATTCCGCTAACTTGTGCCAAAAAAAATAAAAAATCTTCTATGAACTCGCCATGCCCCTCACAGAATACTTTGGGGTGTATTCTTTCTAAAATGGGGTCACATTTGGGGTATTTTTACTGCTCTAGAATTTTAGGGGCCCTAAAGCGTGAGAAGAAAAATGCTTAAAAATGCCCTCCTAAAAGGTACTCATTGGAATTAGGGCCCCTTTGCGCATCTTGGCTGCAAAAAAGTGTCACACATGTGGTATCGCCCTACTCAGGAGAAGTAGGGCAATGTGTTTTGGGGTGTATTTTTACATATACCCATGCTAGGTGAGAGAAATATCTCTGTAAATTGACAACTTTGTATAAAAAATGGAAAAAGTTGTCATTTACAGAGATATTTTTCTCACTCAGCATGGGTATATGTAAAAATACACCCCAAAACACATTGCCCTATTTCTCCTGAGTACATCGATACCACATGTGTGCCACTTTTTTGCAGCCAAGATGCGCAAAGGGGCCCTAAATCCAATGAATACATATAGGAGTTCACAGGGCATTTTTACGCATTTGGATTCTCACGCTTTGGGGGCCCCTAAAATGCTAGGGCAGTAAAAATACCCCACAAGTGACCCCATTTCAGAAAGTAGACACCCTAAGGTATTCGCTGATGGGCATAGTGAGTTCATGGAAGTTTTTATTTTTTGTCACAAGTTAGCGGAAAATGAAATAAAAAAAAAAATCAATTTCCGCTAACTTGTGACAAAAAATAAAAACTTCCATGAACTCACTATGCCCCTCAGTAAATACCTTAGGGTATCTACTTTCCGAAATGGGGTCATTTATGGGGTGTTTCTACTGTCTGGGCATTGTAGTACCTCAGGAAACAGGACAGGTGCTCAGTATAATAAATATATAATATGTAGTTTTATTTGGCAAATTTTCCAACAGAAAGTGAAAAATGTCGTCAAAAAAAGTAAAATATAAAAAAAAGTAAAAATGTCAGCAGCAATGAAATACCACCAAATAAAAGCTCTCTTAGTGAGAAGAAAAGGAGGTAAAATTCGGTGGTAAGTTGTAGTGCAAACGGTGAAAATAGTGTAGTGCAGAATTGTAAAAAGTGGCCTGGTCATTAAGGGTGTTTAAGCTAGGGGGGCTGAGGTGGTTAATGACTTTCTGGGGGACATATTATGTGCCAAAAATAAATTAAAATATAATTTAAAAAAAATAATAATAAAAAATACAAATAATTTTTTTTAACTGCAGTCGCTAAACACTTACAGAAACCGTCACCATAGTTGCCCTGTTCACTCAAACCTATACATGTTATATATCAAAATGATCATCACAAAATAGGGAACCCATTGCAATAATTAATTTTTGTGTCAATTTAAATATTTAAGAAATAAAAAAATATAATTTTTTTTTTAATAAGAATTAGCAGCTTTCCTCCAAATGAAAACTAAAAAAGGGAAAACAATCTCTTAGAACCCCCCACCCCCCCATTCTAATAAAATGACCTAAGTGTCAATAAAAGTAAAAAAAATTGCAAAAATTATTTTGGTAGACAAACAAATAAAAAAGTTAGGGTCACTAAACCACCACGTGCACAAAATCACAAATAGTTGCCTGGACGTTCAGGCCTTTTTTAGACCAGGTCATGAAAGGGTTAATACTGGGAGCACTATATGGGCATTTTGACTGGTGGAATAATGGGGGTATTATTGTTGGAGGCATTTCTATTACCAGGAGAATTTGGGGGGACATCATTTCTAGGTGCACTACACAGGCATTATTACTGGAAGCACAATGCAGATTATTATTATTATTGCTGGGGACATTTTAGAGGACATCATCATTACTGGGGGCACTATAAGGGGCATTATTTTAGCTGGAGGCATCATAGGGGCATTTTACTACTTTGAATTATGAATAGATGCATTTTAGGGGGCATTAATACTAGGGGGGCACTATTTTTTCCAGCAGTATGGTATTTGGGGGCATTAGGGAGCACAGTAGACACAGTATTAGGGGTGTTTGTGTTGAGAAGCTGAGGAGGATGAGAGGAATCTAAGTTGTCTGTGTGGCAAAGTCTGCAGAGAAAAGATACGTTTGAAAGGTCTATTAATAAGACAACTAGATGAGACAGCAAAGCATAGCAAGAACCAGAACCATATTTCTCTTGTGTGGTTTGTACAGGATAATGGAAGAATGACGTGCTTACCCGTTACCAAAGATACTAGAAGTGGTTTCCGCCAGCAACTACTCAAAGTTGTGATCATCTTATCATGTTCAGAAACATATTCTGCAAAACCACACAATTCAATAATTCTAGACATAAATTTCAATATCCTGTTTCAATTTGTGCACTGTTTAGGGATTAGTTTCATATATCCTACCTAAAATAAGTGAATTTTTTAAAATTAATTTCGGCAGATTCGATTTGGGCATGTTTCAATTCCATCTAATTCAAGGGGTTCTGAGATTGCCCTAAAAAGTTTCTCCTAGGACTGTATCCAACCCCCTTCAAGCTCTTTAACATCAAGACAGCATAGGTAATTTCAAAGTGATTTTGACATACAGTATATGGCTATGGGTAAACTCATTGTAACTAGTAGTAACTAGAGATGAGCGAACACCTGGATGTTCGGGTTCGAGCGGTTCGGCCGAACTTCCGGAAAATGTCCGGGTTCGTGATCCGAACTCAACCCGAACTTCATTCAATGGGGACCCGAACTTTGGGCACTAAAAAGGCTGTAAAAGACTCCCGGAAAGGGCTAGAGGGCTGCAAAAGGCAGCAAAATGTAGGTAAATCCCCTACAAACAAATGTAGATAGGGAAATGATGATTTAACCTAAAATAAAATAAAATTAACCAATATTAATTGGAGTTAGGTCCCATAGCACAGAATCAGGCTTCAAATCACCCACCAATGGAGAAGGTCGCTTACTATTATTTCGACCCCAGCATCCAGACAAAGGAGAGAGGTCCCATAGCAGAGAATCTGGCATCATATCAACCACCACAGGAGAAGGCCACTTTCAGTGACTTAGGCCTTAGCACCCAGACAGAGGAGACATGTCAGATAGCACAAGCATTACATTTATACCATCCAGCACAGGAGAAGGCCACTTTTAGTTACTTTGACCCCTGCACCCAGAAAGAGGAGAGAGGCCCCACAGCACATATTCAGGCATCATATCACCCACCACAGGAGTAGGCCACCATTTAGTTAATTTGACCCCTGCACCCATGTCAGCTGGTACAAGCATCAGTTTCACATCACCCAGCACAAGAGAAGGCCACTTTGAGAGACTGACCCCTGCACCCAGACGGAGGAGAGAGGTATTCACAGCAGAGAATCAGGCATTTAGATCACCCACCACAGGAGTAGGCCACCATTTAATGGGACCCCGGCAACCATGTCAGATGGCACAAGCATCAGTTTTACATCACCCAGCACAGGAGAAGGCGACTTTGAGAGACTTTGACCCCTGCAACCAGACGGAGGAGAGAGGTTTCACAGCAGAGAATCAGGCATTTAGATCACCCACCACAGGAGTAGGCCACCATTTAATGGTACCCCGGCAACCATGTCAGATGGCACAAGCATCAGTTCTACATCACCCAGCACAGGAGAAGGCGACTTTGAGAGACTTTGACCCCTGCACCCAGACGGAGGCGAGAGGTTTCACAGCAGAGAATCAGGCATTTAGATCACCCACCACAGGAGTAGGCCACCATTTAATGGGACCCCGGCAACCATGTCAGATGGCACAAGCATCAGTTTCACATCACCCAGCACAAGAGAAGGCCACTTTGAGAGACTTTGACCCCTGCACCCAGACGGAGGAGAGAGGCTTCACAGCAGAGAATCAGGCATTTAGATCACCCACCACAGGAGTAGGCCATCATTTAATGGGACCCCGGCAACCATGTCAGATGGCACAAGCATCAGTTTCACATCACCCAGCACAAGAGAAGGCCACTTTGAGAGACTTTGACCCCTGCACCCAGACGGAGGAGAGAGGTTTTCACAGCAGAGAATCAGGCATTTAGATCACCCACCACAGGAGTAGGCCATCATTTAATGGGACCCCGGCAACCATGTCAGATGGCACTTGTATCACATTTATATCACCCAGCACATGACAAGGCCACTTTCAGTGAGTTAGGCCTTAGCAACGAGACAGAGGAGACAGGTCAGATAGCACAAGCATCAGTTTTACTGATCACCCACTACAGGAGTCGGCCACCTTTAGTTAATTTGATAGCTTCAACCATGTCAGATGGCACTTGTATCACATTTTTATCACCCAGCACATGACAAGGCCACTTTCAGTGAGTTAGGCCTTAGCACCGACACAGAGGAGACAGGTCAGATAGCACAAGCATCAGTTTTAGATCAACCAACACAGGAGAAGGGCACTTTTAGAGACTTTGACCCCTGCAGCCACACGGAGGAGAGAGGTCCCACAGCAGAGATTCAGGCATTTATATCAGCCAGCACAGGAGAAGGCCGCTTTCAGTGACTTAGGCCTTAGCACCGACACAGAGGAGACAGGTCAGATAGCACAAGCATCAGTTTCACATCAACCACCACAGGAGAAGGGCACTTTTAGAGACTTTGACCCCTGCAGCCACACGGAGGAGAGAGGTCCCACAGCAGAGAATCAGGCATCATGTCAACCACCACAGGAGTAGGCCACCTTTTGTTTCTTTGACCCCTGCACCCAGATAGAGGAGAGAGGTCCCACAGCAGAGATTCAGGCATTTATATCAGCCAGCACAGGAGAAGGCCGCTTTCAGTGACTTAGGCCTTAGCACCGAAACAGAGGAGACAGGTCAGATATCACAAGCATCAGTTTTACATCAACCACCACAGGAGAAGGGCACTTTTAGAGACTTTGACCCCTGCAGCCACACGGAGGAGAGAGGTCCCACAGCAGAGATTCAGGCATTTATATCAGCCAGCACAGGAGAAGGCCGCTTTCAGTGACTTAGGCCTTAGCACCGACACAGAGGAGACAGGTCAGATAGCACAAGCATCAGTTTTACATCAACCACCACAGGAGAAGGGCACTTTTAGAGACTTTGACCCCTGCAGCCACACGGAGGAGAGAGGTCCCACAGCAGAGATTCAGGCATTTATATCAGCCAGCACAGGAGAAGGCCGCTTTCAGTGACTTAGGCCTTAGCACCGACACAGAGGAGACAGGTCAGATAGCACAAGCATCAGTTTTACATCAACCACCACAGGAGAAGGGCACTTTTAGAGACTTTGACCCCTGCAGCCACACGGAGGAGAGAGGTCCCACAGCAGAGATTCAGGCATTTATATCAGCCAACACAGGAGAAGGCCGCTTTCAGTGACTTAGGCCTTAGCACCGACACAGAGGAGACAGGTCAGATAGCACAAGCATCAGTTTTACATCAACCACCATAGGAGAAGGCCACTTTTAGAGACTTTGACCCCTGCAGCCACACGGAGGAGACATGTCAGACAGCACAAGTATAACATTCATATCACCCAGCACAGGAGAAGGACACTTTCATGTACTTTGGCTCCGGCACCCAGACAGAGGGAAGGTTCATTCAACTCTGGGTTGCACCCCAAGATGCTACTTAATTTCAAAAATTGATTTTTCAATGAAGAAGTGGCCAGGAGTACAAGACAACATGGTTTAAGGCAGTTATTAAGGACTACTCTGCACAAGGGAGGGTCAGGTCTTGTGGGATCCATGCCTGGTTCATTTTTATAAACGTCAGCTTGTCCACGTTGGCTGCGGACAGGCGGCTGCGTTTGTCAGTAATGACGCCCCTGCCGTGCTGAATACACGTTCAGATAAAACGCTGGCCGCCGGGCAGGCCAGCACCTCCAAGGCATAACATGCTAATTCTGGCCACGTGGACAATTTGGAAACCCAGAAGTTGAATGGGGCCGAACCATCCGTCAGTACGTGGAGTTGTGTGCAGACGTACTGTTCAACCATGTTAGTGAAATGTTGCCTCCTGCTAACACGTTCCGTATCAGGTGGTGGGGCAGTTAGCTGTGGCGTGGAGACAAAACTTTTCCACATTTCTGCCATGCTAACCCTGCCCTCAGAGGAGCTGGCCGTGACACTGCTGCGTGGGCGACCTCTAGCTCCTCCTCTGCCTTGGCCTTGGCCTTCCACCTGTTCCCTTGTGACAGTTGGGAATGCTCTCAGGAGCGCGTCTACCAGTGTGCGCTTGTACTCGCGCATCTTCCTATCACGCTCCAGTGCAGGAAGTAAAGTGGGCACATTGTCTTTGTACCGTGGATCCAGCAGGGTGGCCACCCAGTAGTCAGCACACGTTAAAATGTGGGCAACTCTGCTGTCGTTGCGCAGGCACTGCAGCATGTAATCGCTCATGTGTGCCAGGCTCCCCAGAGGTAAGGACAAGCTGTCCTCTGTGGGAGGCGTATCGTCATCATCCTCTGTATCCCCCAGCCACGCACCAGGGATGTGCCTGCGCTGTGCTGGGTGCCACCCCGCTGTGAACCTGCTTCATCCTCATCCTCCTCCACCTCCTCCTCATCCTCCTCGTCCTCCAGTAGTGGTCCCTGGCTGGCCACATTTGTACCTGCCCTCTGCTGTTGCAAAAACCTCCCTCTGAGCCACTTCTAACAGACTGGCCTGAAAGTGCTAAAAACGACCCGTCATCCTCCTCCTCCTCCTCCTGGCCCTGGCCCACCTCCTCTTCCATCATCGCCCTAAGCGTTTCTCTAGGAGACATAGAATTGGTATCGTCACGCTGATAACAGTGGCATCGCCACTGGCCATGTTGGTGGCGTACTCGAAACAGCGCAACAGGGCACACAGGTCTCGCATGGAGGCCCAATCATTGGTGGTGAAGTGGTGCTGTTCCGCAGTGCGACTGACCCGTGCGTGCTGCAGCTGAAACTCCACTATGGCCTGCTGCTGCTCGCACAGTCTCTCCAGCATGTGCAAGGTGGAGTTCCACCGGGTGGGCACGCCGCATATTAGGCGGTGAGCGGGAAGGCCGAAGTTCCGCTGTAGCGCTGACAGGCGAGCAGCGGCAGGATGTGAACGCCGGAAGCGCGCACAGACGGCCCGCACTTTATGCAGCAGCTCTGACATGTCTGGGTAGTTGTGAATGAACTTTTGCACCACCAAATTCAGCACATGCGCCAGGCAAGGGATGTGCGTCAAACCGGCTAGTCCCAGAGCTGCCACGAGATTTCGCCCATTATCGCACACCACCAGGCCGGGCTTGAGGCCCACCGGCAGCAACCACTGGTCGGTCTGTTGTTCAATACCCCGCCACAACTCCTGCGCGGTGTGGGGCCTGTCCCCAAACATATGAGTTTCAGAATGGCCTGCTGACGCTTACCCCGGGCTGTGCTGAAGTTGGTGGTGAAGGTGTGTGGCTGACTGGATGAGCTGGTGGAAGCAGAGGAGGAGGAGGAGGAAGCCGAGTAGGAGGAGGAGGCTACAGGAGGCAAAGAATGATGCCCTGTGATCCTTGGCGGCGGAAGGACGTGCGCCAAGGAACTCTCCGCCTGGGGCCCAGCCGCCACTACATTTACCCAGTGTGCAGTTAGGGAGATATAGCGTCCCTGGCCGTGCTTACTGGTCCACGTATCTGTGGTTAGGTGGACCTTGCCACAAATGGCGTTGCGCAGTGCACACTTGATTTTATCGGACACTTGCATGTGCAGGGAAGGCACGGCTGTCTTGGAGAAGTAGTGGCGGCTGGGAACCACATACTGGGGGACAGCCATGGCCATCAGCTGTTTGAAGCTGTCTGTGTCCACCAGCCGGAATGACAGCATTTCAAAGGCCAGTAGTTTAGAAATGCTGGCATTCAGGCCAAGGGCCTCGAGGGTGACTAGGTGGGAATTTGCGCTTCCTCTCAAAGGTTTGAGAGATGGAGAGCTGAACGCTGCTGTGTGAAATAGTGGAGACGCTAGGTGACGGTGGCGTGGTGGTGGTGGTGTCGGTGGCACATCCTCTGTTTGCTGCTCGGCAGGTGGCAACATTCCTCTCGAGGCGGAAGCCGAGGCAGCAGCGGTAGAGGGAGCAGGGGAGCCTGAGCGGGTTCCTTGTTTTTAAGGTGTGTACTCCACTGCAGTTCATGCTTTGCATGTAGATGCCTGATCATGCAGGTGGTGCTCAGGTTAAGAACGTTAATGCCTCGCCTCAGGGTCTGATGGCACAGCGTGCAAACCACTCTGGTCTTGTCCTCAGCACATTGTTTGAAGAAGTGCCATGCCAGGGAACTCCTTGAAGATGCCTTTGGGGTGCTGGGTCCCTGTTGGCGCTGGCCAATAGCAGGCGAACTCTCTGGACGGCGGCTGTTCTGCTTTTGCCCCCTGCTCCCTCTTTGGCTTCGCTGTTGTCTCGGTCTCACCACTGCCTCTTCCTCTGAACTATTTAAGTCAGCGGCACGACCTTCAGTCCATGTGGGGTCTAAGACCTCATCGTCCTCTGCATCGTCTTCCACCCAGTCTTCCTCCCTGACCTCCTCCTGTTCAGTCTGCACACTGCAATAAGACGCGGCAGTGGGCACCAGTGTTTCGTCATCATCAGAGACTCGGTCACTCTGCTGTGGTGGTATTCCCATGTCCTCATCATCTGGATACATAAGTGGTTGTAGCGCCAGTGCATGGAATGTCTTCCACCGCTGGGGAAGGGCTAGGTGGACGCCCTGAAAACCGTGGGAGCAGAGTCTTCAAACAGAATAAGAGACTGCTGCATAACTTGAGGCTCAGCCAGTTTCCCTGATATGCATGGGGGTGATGTGACAGACTGATGGGCTTGGTTTTCAGGTGCCACCTGTGCGCTTCCGCAGAAGACTGGGCGGAAGACAATGTGGTGAACGTGCTGGAAGCACTGTCGGCCACCCAATCGACTAATGCCTGTACCTGCTCAGGCCTTACCATCCTCATAACGGCATTGGGCCCCACCAAATATCGCTGTAAATTCTGCCGGCTACTTGAGGGAGTTGGTTCACTACTTTGTGCGCCTGAGGCCGAACGGCCACGTCCTCTGCCAGCAACAGAGGCTCCACGGACACCACCACGACCGCGCCCTCGTCCCTTAATAGAATGTTTCCTCATTGTTGCGATTCAACTCGCACCACAATAAAATATATTATTTTTAGCCCCAAAATTCCCACACTGGAAGATATAATTCCTTTTTCCGGTATTAATTACAAGAAGACTGCTGCAAATTGGACACCAGAATTTTTAAAATGCTAGTTTTGGTACATAGATTCCCACACGGGGAGATATAATTCCTTTTACAGGAGTAAAAACGTGAGGCCTACTGTTTCTGGTCTAACAAACACCAGATTGATTAAATTGGCCTTTTTTTCACCAAAATTACAACACTGGACAATGTAATGCCTTTTTGCGGTATTAATTCCTTTTACAGGAGTAAAAACGTGAGGCCTACTGTTTCTGGTCTAACAAACACCAGATTGATTAAATTGGCCTTTTTTTCACCAAAATTACAACACTGGACAATGTAATGCCTTTTTGCGGTATTAATTCCTTTTACAGGAGTAAAGACGTGAGGCCTACTGTTTCTGGTGTAACTAACACCAGATTGATTAAATTGGCCTTTTTTTCACCAAAATTACAACACTGGACGATATAATGCCTTTTTGCGGTATTAATTACAAGAGGACTGCTGGTATTTCAGAACACCGGAATTTTTAAAATGCTAGTTTTGCTAGATAAATTTCCCACACTGGGAGAAATATTGCCTAAGCCTTTTACAGTATTAATTACAACAGGAGTGCTTCTTCTGGTCTAACACCAGAATAATTTTATTATTACGGTGAAAGCTTTTTCAAATTTATATTTCTGGCACATAAAAAAATAATATTTCTGGCTGACAGTATTGGACTTGGCTGTAGTGGCACTGGCTAGCCTAGCTGGAACAGCACATTCATGGGATTTGCTATCCAAGTGGGTTACTTTCAGTTTCACCACTGATATATTAAATATCTTTGCAGTTAGTATGGGTGACACAAGCACAGCCAAACCCCTGATGTAGTATATCTATGAAAAATCGACTATTACATGAGATTAATGGACGTTGTGGCAGCTTTTGCTGTAGCACCACAAGTCCCAAAATGGCCGCCTATCAGCCCAGTAACATGTGCCAGAAAACGGTCTGCCCAGCCAGAAAAAAATAGACTTTGACTGAGCAGCTGAATCGCTGTTGTTCTGATTCACAGGTGTAGATTTTACACTTCTTTGGAGCTTTGGTTTAGACTCTGTGGCAGCTTGTGCTGGCGCACCACAAGTCCCAAAATGGCCACCGCCGGTCAGCCCAGTTACATGTGCCAGTAAAAATCGCTCTGGCCAGTCTCAACAAAATAGTGACTTTCAGTGAACAGCTCAGCTGAGTTGTTCTGATGCACAGGTGTAGAAAGGTAGATCATTCAATCACTTCTTTATCCCTGCCTATCTCGCCCTCACAGAAGCTGCATCCTCTCCCTACACTAGTCAGAGCAGTGTGATGTGCGGGCGCTACGTGACTCCAGCTTAAATAGAGGCTGGGTCACATGCTGCACTTGGTTAATCACAGCCATGCCATTAGTAGGCATGGCTGTGATGGGCTCTTAGGGCAAGAAGTAAAACGCTAGCTGATTGGCTGCTGTGCAGCCCTTCAGAAAGCGGGAAGTAATCGACGAACACTGGACCCGAACCCAAACTTTTTTGAAAATGTCCGGGTTCGGGTCCGTGTCACGGACACCCCAAAATTCGGTACGGACCCGAACGATTTTCGAACTGTTCGCTCAACACTAGTAGTAACAAATGGCCTGGAAATGTCTGTCGATTTTTAGGCACATTGCATCAGAAGAAGCAATGGCTTATTTTGAACAAGCGTTCCAAACATTTTGCAGAGTAACAGGTTTGATGTCATGTTAAAGGCAACCTGTCACGTTGAACATGGTGTCTGAGCTGAAGAACCAAATACCACAGTCAACAAGAAGTTCTGCAGAGGCAGTATATTGTGCTGCACTATGGCATTTGGTTCTGATGGGGCAGTATAATGTGCTGCATTGTGGTATTCAGTTCTGCTGGGGGCAGTATTTTGTGCTGCACTGAGGCATTTCACTTTGCAGCAGAACCAAATACCAAAGTGCAGCACAATATACTTCCCCAGCAGAACCAAATATAACAGTGCAGAACAAAATACTACCCCAGCAGAACCAAATACCACAGTGCAATAAGAAGTTCTGCAGGGGCAGTATATTGTGCTGCACTGTGTCATTTGATTCTGCTGAGGCAGTATATTGCATTGCACTATGGTATTTGGTTCTGCTGGGACAGAATATTTTGCTGCACTGGTAGAGATGAGTGAGCCAAAATGGCTCCAATTGCCCTAGAAACTGGTATATAATACCCTCTACTTTCCTAGGACTCTTTAGGAATTTTTTAGGAAAACATGTTATCTTTTTGGTTTTCTCTCCCCCCTCACTAAGTTCTTTGAGCATTAAACCATAGAAACTGAAAGTGCAGCGAGGGTTGCTGAATGGAGTAAAATTGCAGAGAAATGTCAAAATGACAGACACATGCATAGTTCAACACTAAGCCGTAGTTCAACACAAGGTTTTATAGATTTTCCTTGTGCATTGTTTGCTTGATTCTAGCAAGTTCTCCAATTATAGCTGTCAGGGGTTTAAATTTAAATTCACATTTACTCAGTTTTTTCCCTTACTGTTCATCCCCATTTTAACATATGCTCCATGAACAATGCTACAAAATGTGTGTTCTGTGCAATATATGCAAGCCTTGAACAGCCATTTGAGGATGAATGCATTTGCATTAGATGCAAGCATGTTGCATATTTGGAAGCCCAGATTCTGAATCTGAATGCACGTCTTGCAAAACATAGAAGCATTGCAAACCTTGAGAGAAGCTTCGACCTCACTGTGGAGTCATTAGCTGGAGTCAGCGAAACTGAGGTGGGTGGAGGAGGTCAAGATGAGGACTATGGGGTCAGTAGTTGGGTTACACTTACGAGAGGAGGTAGAAGTGCAAGGGAGGCTAGTCCTGAGCTGGAACAACCTAGTAAATATGCCTTTTTGGCTGATATTAGGGATGCGATTGTAGAGCCAGCAACATTGTGGCAGGGCATTTCTCTTGGCAACCAGGAGAATGACTGCTGTAGGCAGGATAGAAGGAAGAGTGCAGTATAGGTTAGGCAGATGCTGATGCTAGGGGACTCCATTATTCAGTACAAGGTTGCAGTACCGATCCAGCATAAAACGTCTTTTATTAAATCATGGAAGATGAAAACAGTAAAAGCATAAGCAAGACCTAAGGGTTTCAAGTGGGGACGCTCAACTCTTAATCATGGCATTACATATTCTGCCAAAATACGCCACTTTTATATGGCCACGATGTCAAAACCTGCCAAACAAGAGGGGAACGTGGCTTAAAACATACCAAACATGATATAATTATACAACAAACTAAATTATTGCAAACAGTATCTGGACTATTTATGTTATATTTTTTTAAGCAGAACATCCCCTGATACCAATAATATATGGGTTCTTGTATTTAATAGCTCAATGTTAATTTAAAAATACGATAAAATGACATTCTGTTAAATAAAATATTTTGCAAATATTCTAATAAAACTGAAATTTACAACCAATAATATATGGGTTACCAAAGTTACATAAATCATCATCCAAATTACAGTTCAGACCTACTGTATCGGGTGTTGTTGGGTGGAGTGACATTTACAGCCATTGGTGAAACGCATACTAAGCAATCTGAAAGATAGTAGATACTGTGGCCAGTTTGAGATGGGAGGGGTATTTTACATGGCTATCCCTTTATCCATCCATTCCACACAGCACAGCTATACAAGCTCTAGTCTAGCATATCATCTAAATATGCATAGCATCTAGGGATGAGTGAACCTGAACTGTATAGTTTGGGTTTGTATCGAATTTTGGGGTGTTCGGGACCCGGACACGGACATATTTACCGCCTGCCGACCGCTATACGCACGGATGCGTCCAGGCGGTGGCAGGTTTGTTCCTCCTGGACGTATCCGCGCGTCATCTCGCGAGAGGCGAGATTTGCTGTGAACGCGCGCTGGGTGTGAGAAATATCTCTGTAAATGACAACTTTTTAAATTTTTTTATACAAAGTTATCAGTTTACAGAGATATTTCTCTCACCCAACATGTGTATATGTAAAAATACACCCCACGACACATTGCCCTACTTCTCCTGAGTACGGAGATACCACATGAGTGACACTTATTTGCAGCCTGGGTGAGCAAAAGGGCCCAAATTACAACAGGTATCTTTAGCTTTTACATGGCTGCTCACAATTTAGCCCCGCCCAAAATGTCAGAACAGTAAACACACCCAACAAATGATCCCATTTCGGAAAGTAGACACCCCAAGGTATTCACTGAGGGGCATTGTGAGTTCGTGGGAGATTTTTTTTTTTTTTTGCCAGAAGTTAGCAGAAATGGAAACTTTATTATTATTTTTTTTTCCTCAGAAAGTGTCATTTTCTGCTAACTTGTGAAAAAAAATTAAATGATACATGAACTCACCATGCCCCTCCGCGAATACTTTGGGGTGTCTTCTTTCTAAAATGGTGTCATTTGGGGGGTATTTATACTATCCTGACATTCTAGCACCTGAAGAAACATGACAGGCGCTCAGAAAGTCAGAGCTGCTTCAAAATGCGGAAATTTTGCACCATAGTTTGTAAACGCTATAACTTTTACCCAAACCAATAAATATACACTTATTGGATTTTTTTTTTTATCAAAGACATGTAGAACAATACATTTTGCGAAAAATTTATATAGAAATGTAGTCTTTTAAAACAAAAATTACAATAGAAAGTGAAAAATGTCATTTTTTTGCAAAATTTCGGTCATTTTTGATTAATAGCAAAAAAAGTAAAAATGTCAGCAGCAATGAAATACCACCAAATTAAAGCTCTATTAGTGAGAAGAAAAGAAGGTAAAATTCATTTGGGTGGTAAGTTGTATGACGGAGCAATAAACAGTGAAAGTAGTGTAGTGCAGAATTGTAAAAAGTGGCCTGGTCATGAAGGGTGTTTAAGCTAGGGGGGCTGAAGTGGTTAAGTGGCCCCTATGTCAAGATCCCGCTTTTTTACAAGCTTTAAGGATGTGACAGGGAAAACCTAAGCCAGTTATCCATCCACAGACAGCTGTTTCGGGGCATTGCCCCTCATCAGTGTGGAGTAGGATTCTGGCTAACCGAGAGCAATGCCTTGGAGACTACTCAAGCAAAATAATAGCTTATGTCAAGGAGACCAGCTACAGAAAACACCGCGGATCCTCATTTAAAAGTCTCAACACAGCAATCCAAAGTACAAAGCTCCCTGGGAAACGGTAATATGCAAAATAAATGTGGAGCCCCAGTACAATAAAAGCCAGATATCCCTCAAAGAAAGGAAAACTGATCAAAGGGGTGACCCAATACTGGGGCTCCACATTTATTTTGCATATTACCATTTCCCAGGGAGCTTTGCACTTTGGATTGCTGTGTTGAGACTCTTAACTGAGGCTCCGCAGTGTTTTTGTGGCTGGTCTCCCTGAGATCAGCTATTGTTTTGTTTGAGTAGTCTCCAAGGCATTGCTCCCGGTTAGCCAAAACACTGATGAGGGGCAACACCTTGAAACAGCTGTCTGTGGATGGATAACTGGCTTAGGTTAGGTTTTCCCCGTCACATCCTTAAAGCTTTTAAAAAAGTGGGATCTTGACATAGGGGCAACTTAATATGGTGGATTTGGTGATCTCTGTAATGGAGACACCCCTTTGCTTGGTTTTCCTTCCTTTGGGGGATATCTGGCTTTCATTGTGTTGTAGACCCACTACTGGGGCTCCACATTTATTTTTCATATTACTGTTTCCCAGGGAGCTTTGCACTTTGGATTGCTGTGTTGAGACTCTTAAATGAGGCTCCTCTGTGTTTTCTGTAGCTGGTCTCCTTGAGATAAGCTATTCTTTTGCCTGGCATTTTAGGGGCCCCTAATGCGTGAGAAGTAGTTTGGAATCCAAATGCGTAAAAATGCCCTGTGAAATCCTAAGGCCTCTTTCACACAGGCGTCATGTTTGACTCCCGGATAAGAGGCGGGTGCGTTGCGGGAATATGCGCGATTTTTCCGCGCGGGTGCAAACGTTTGTAATGCGTTTTGCACGCGCGTGTGAAAAATCCCCATGTTTGGTACCCAGACCCGAAGCCGGACTTCATCACTGAAGTCCGGTTTCGGGTAGACTATTCTGGAGACTTTATTAATTTCCCTTATAACATGGTTATAAGGGAAAATAATAGCATTCTTAATAAAGAATGCTTAGTAAAATAAAGATGAAGTGGTTAAAAATAATAAAACTTAACTTTCCTTAGCCACTTGATCGCATAGTTGCGATCTGTCTTCTCTTTTCCAGCTTCAGCTACCATGGTGATGGACCATGTGATTGGACCATGTGATGTGACGTCATCACAGGTCCTTTAGTTGTTGCGATCAAGTGGCTAAGGTAAGTTAAGTTTTATTATTTTTAACCCCTTTATCTTCATTTTACTAAGCAATCTTTTTTAAGAATGCTATTATTTTCCCTTATAACC
This sequence comes from Bufotes viridis, assembly GCA_033119425.1. Lineage (NCBI taxonomy): Eukaryota > Metazoa > Chordata > Amphibia > Anura > Bufonidae > Bufotes > Bufotes viridis. The sequence continues at coordinate 80,298,549 of CM065596.1, forward strand.
ATGTTATAAGGGAAAATAATAAAGATCTTGTCCCGTTGCTAAGCAACCATGCGGGAAAATCGCACTGCATCTGCACTTGCTTGCGGATGCTTGCGATTTTCCCGCAGCCCCATTCACTTCTATGGGGCCTGCGTTGCGTGAAAAACGCACAATATAGAGCATGCTGCGATTTTCACACAACGCAGAAGTGATGCGTGAAAATCACCGCTCATGTGCACAGCCCCATAGAAATGAATGGGTCCGGATTCAGTGCGGGTGCAATGCGTCCTCCTCACGCATTGCACCCGCACGGAAAACTCGCCCGTGTGAAAGGGGCCTAAAGGTACTCATTGGAATTTGGGCCCCTTTGCGCACCTAGACTGCAAAAAAGTGTCACACATGTGGGATCACCGTACTCAGGAGAAGTAGGACAATGTGTTTTGGGGTGTATTTTTACATATACCCATGCTGGGTGAGAGAAATATCTCTGTAAATGACAAATTTTTTAATTTTTTGCAGTGCTGTTAGCAAAAAAAGACTTTTTGGGCAATCTACAACATCTGTATTAGTCAGTGTGCAATTTAAGCTAGAAATACACCCATCATTTTCTGGGGTTTGAAAAACACACTTTTTTGACAAAAAACACTATTTCCAGGCCTTGCAGCATCAGCACGTGTGAAATTACAGGCTTATATATTGCTGTCAAATTCAGTTGTTAAACAAACAGTCGTTTGGGCTCAAAAAATTTAGTTGCCAAGCTTTGATGCAGATGTCATTGTGAGCTACACCCTTAATACATTTGGGTTACATTCAGAGATTTTAAATACCACCATTTGGTTCAGGCCCTGTGAGATCCCCCCTATAAATACAGTAGTTCGAATTAGGCATTTGAAATACAGCCTTTTTGTGCAAAGATATATTTACTTCAGGCCTACACTGATTCAGGGTGTGTGCGATCCCCCTATACATACAGGGGTTTGAATAAAGCATTTGAAATACAGCCATTTGAAATATAGCCATTTTGTGCAAAGATATATTTACTTCAGGCCCTACACTGATTCAGGGCGTGTGAGATCCCCCCTATACATACAGGGGTTTGATTCAGCCATTTGAAATACAGCCATTTAGTGCAAAGATATATTTACTTCAGGCCTACACTGATTCAGCGCATGTGTGATCCCCCCTATACATACAGGGGTTTGAATTATGCATTTGAAATACAGCTATTTGAAATACAGCCATTTAGTGCAAAGATATATTTACTCCAGGCCTACACTGATTCAGGGCATGTGTGATCCCCCCTATACATACAGGGGTTTGAATTAGGCATTTCAAATACAGCCATTTGAAATACAGCCTTTTTGTGCAAAGATATATTTACTTCAGGCCTACAGTGGTTCAGACCGTGTGAGATACCCCCTATACATACAGGGGTTTGATTCAGCCATTTGAAACACAGCCATTTGAAATATAGCCATTTGAAATACAGCCATTTTGTGCAAAGAAATCTTTAATTGAGGCCTAGTCTGGTTCCGGCCGTGTGAGACACACCCTTTACATACTGTCGTTCTTTTCTACTATTAATTAAACTCCCATTTTGGGCAAGATCCTTAATTCAAAAAATATGAGGAGAGCGTCAAATAAGGGACGTGGCCCAGGTCGTGGTGCTGCTGGTGGAGCTCCTGTTGCAGGGAGAGGACGTGGTCGATCTGTGCCAGCTACACGCACAAGTAAAACCCATTACTCAGGTGCGAGTAGGTGACAAAACCTGCAGCGGTATTTGGTTGGGCCTAATGCTGCTCTACAAATGGTGAGGCCTGAACAAGTACAGGTGATAGTAGATTGGGTTGCTGACAGTGGATCCAGTTCCTTCACATTGTCTCCCTCCCAGTCTCCTGCTGAAAGACCACAGTTGGCACCTGCAGCCGATGTCCATCAGTCTTTCATCTCACCCCCTTGCAAATCAGCCAAGCAGTCTGAGCCCCAAGTCATGCAGCAGTCTCTTCTGCTTTTTGATGACTCTGTTAGCAGGGTTTCCCAGGGCCATCCACCTAGCCCAGCCCCAGAAGTGAAATAGATTGAGTGCACCGATGCCAAACCACTTATTTTTCAAGATGAGTACATGGGAGGACCATCGCAGCACGTCTCGGATGATGACGAAACACTGGTGCCAACTGCTGGGGCTTTCGAAAGTGTGCAGACCGACAAGGAAGTCAGGGGTGAAGACTGGGTGGAAGAGGATGTGGAGGACGATGAGGTCCTCGACCCCACATGGAATCAAGGTCATGCGAGTGACCAATGTAGTTCGGAGGAAGAGGCAGTGGTCGCACAGAGCCACCAGCACAGCAGAAGAGGGAGCAGGGTACAAAAGCGGAGTGGCCGTACTCTAGACAGTACGCCTCCTACTGCCCACCGCAGCAAGGGACCGAGCACACCAAAGCCAGCTCCAAGGAGTTCCCTGGCATGACAGTTCTTCAGACAATGTGCTGACGACAAGACACGAGTGGTTTGCAGGCTGTGCAATCAGAGCCTGAAGCGAGGCATAAACGTTCTCAACCTGAGCACAACTTGCATGACCAGGCATTTAAGTGCAAGGCACGAGCTGCAGTGGAGTAGACACCTCAAAAACCAAGAAAGGTCTCTGGCTCCTCCTGCTTCCTCTTCTGCTGCAGTCACGGCCTCTTCATCCACCTCTGGAGTGACAGTGCCACTTGGCACCCCACAAACAGAGGATCTGCCAGCAACACCAACACCTGGGTCACCAAGCATCTCCACAATGTTCCACGGAAGCGTTCAGCTCTCCATATCCCAAACACTGGAGAGGAAGAGGAAGTACCCCCCTCCCTCTCACCCGCGATCCCTAGCCCTGAATGCCAGCATTTCTAAATTACTTGCCTTTGAAATGCTGTCATTCCGTCTGGTGGAAATGGATGGCGGTGGCTGTCCCACAGTACATCGTGCCCAGCCGCCACTTTTTGGGCAAGATCCTTAATTCAAAAAATATGAGGAGAGCGTCAAATAAGGGACGTGGCCCAGGTCGTGGTGCTGCTGGTGGAGCTCCTGTTGCAGGGAGAGGACGTGGTCGATCTGTGCCAGCTACACGCACAAGTAAAACCCATTACTCAGGTGCGAGTAGGTGACAAAACCTGCAGCGGTATTTGGTTGGGCCTAATGCTGCTCTACAAATGGTGAGGCCTGAACAAGTACAGGTGATAGTAGATTGGGTTGCTGACAGTGGATCCAGTTCCTTCACATTGTCTCCCTCCCAGTCTCCTGCTGAAAGACCACAGTTGGCACCTGCAGCCGATGTCCATCAGTCTTTCATCTCACCCCCTTGCAAATCAGCCAAGCAGTCTGAGCCCCAAGTCATGCAGCAGTCTCTTCTGCTTTTTGATGACTCTGTTAGCAGGGTTTCCCAGGGCCATCCACCTAGCCCAGCCCCAGAAGTGAAATAGATTGAGTGCACCGATGCCAAACAACTTATTTTTCAAGATGAGTACATGGGAGGACCATCGCAGCACGTCTCGGATGATGACGAAACACTGGTGCCAACTGCTGGGGCTTTCGAAGTGTGCAGACCGACAAGGAAGTCAGGGGTGAAGACTGGGTGGAAGAGGATGTGGAGGACGATGAGGTCCTCGACCCCACATGGAATCAAGGTCATGCGAGTGACCAATGTAGTTCGGAGGAAGAGGCAGTGGTCGCACAGAGCCACCAGCACAGCAGAAGAGGGAGCAGGGTACAAAAGCGGAGTGGCCGTCCTCTAGACAGTACGCCTCCTACTGCCCACCGCAGCAAGGGACCGAGCACACCAAAGCCAGCTCCAAGGAGTTCCCTGGCATGACAGTTCTTCAGACAATGTGCTGACGACAAGACACGAGTGGTTTGCAGGCTGTGCAATCAGAGCCTGAAGCGAGGCATAAACGTTCTCAACCTGAGCACAACTTGCATGACCAGGCATTTAAGTGCAAGGCACGAGCTGCAGTGGAGTAGACACCTCAAAAACCAAGAAAGGTCTCTGGCTCCTCCTGCTTCCTCTTCTGCTGCAGTCACGGCCTCTTCATCCACCTCTGGAGTGACAGTGCCACTTGGCACCCCACAAACAGAGGATCTGCCAGCAACACCAACACCTGGGTCACCAAGCATCTCCACAATGTTCCACGGAAGCGTTCAGCTCTCCATATCCCAAACACTGGAGAGGAAGAGGAAGTACCCCCCTCCCTCTCACCCGCGATCCCTAGCCCTGAATGCCAGCATTTCTAAATTACTTGCCTTTGAAATGCTGTCATTCCGTCTGGTGGAAATGGATGGCGGTGGCTGTCCCACAGTACATCGTGCCCAGCCGCCACTACTTTTCAAGGCGAGCCATTCCTTCCCTTCACAACCAAGAAGGGGACAAAATCAGGTGTGCGCTGTGCAACGCCATCTGTGGCAAGGTGCACCTGACTACAGATACGTGGACCAGTAAGCATGGTCAGGGCCATTATATCTCCATAAACAGCACACTGTGTAAATGCAGTGGCGACTGGGCCTGAGGCGGATAGCAGTTTGGCGCATGTCCTTCCACCACCGAGGATTGCAGGGCGCTTCAGTTTGCCTCCTGTTGCTTTCTCCTCCTACTCTGCTTCCTCATCCTCTACCAGCTCCTCATCCGGTCAGCGTAACACCTTCACCACCAACTTCAGCACAGCCAGGGGAAAACGACAGCAGGCAGTTTTAAAACGTATCTGTTTGGGGGACAAACCCCACACTGCGCAGGAGCTGTGGACGGGCCTTGAACAACAGACCGATGAGTGGTTTGTGCCAGTCAGCCTCAAGCCCGGCCTGGTGGTGTGCGATAATGGGCGAAATCTCGTAGCAGCTCTGGGACTAGCCGGTTTGACGCACATCCCTTGCCTGGCGCATGTGCTGAATTTGGTGGTGCAGAAATTCCTTAAAAATTACCCCGGCATGTCAGAACTGCTGCATAAAGTTCTCATCCTTCTGCTGCTCGCCTGTCAGCACTGCAGTGTAACATCGGCCTTCCCGCTCACCGCCTCATATGCGACGTGGAACTCCACCTTGCACATGCTGGCCAGACTATGCGAGCAGCAGCAGACGATAGTGGAATTTCAGCTGCAGCGCGCATGGGTGAGTAGCTCTACGGAACAGCACCACTTCATCACCAATGACTGGGCCTCCATGCGAGACCTGTGTTCCTTGTTGCGCTATTTCGAGTACTCCACCAACATGGCCAGTGCCCATAACGCCGGTCTCAGCGTTACTATCCCACGTCTATGCCTCCTTGAAAAAACGCTCATGGCAATGATTGAAGAGGATGTGGCACAGGAGGAGAAAAAGTGATAATTTTGTAGGGTTTCCGGCCAGTCATTCCCAAGTGGCTCCAAGGGTGGGTTCTTGCGCACACAAACCCAAGGTACACAATTGTCCAGCCAGGGCACAGTTCTGGAGGATGACGATGTGGAGGATGAGCAGGAGGGGATGGCGGAGGAGGAACCATGTTCACAGCAGGGTGGCACCCAGACCAGCTCATGGCCATCACTGGTGCATGGATGGGGGGATACAGAGGACACAGACGATACACCACCCAGAGAGGACAGCTTTTCATTGCCTCTGGGCAGCCTTGCACACATGAGCGATTACATGCTGCAGTGTCTCCGCAACAACCGCAGAGTTGCCCACATTCTAACTTGTGCTGATTACTGGGTGGCCACGCTGCTGGATCCCCGTTACAAGGACAACGTACCGTCCTTAATTCCATCACTGGCATTCCCACCTGACAGCGGGGGCACAGTGGAAGCACAAGGCGAAGGCAGAAGACGAGGAAGAGGTCGCCAACGCAGCTGGGGAACCGCCAGCACCGCCAGCACCTCAGAAGGGTTAGCATGGCCGACATATGGAAAAGCTTTGTCAGCACGCCACAACAACCAGCACCACCAGCTGATATGGAACGTCTTAGCTGGAGGCAGCATTTCACCAACATGGTGGAACAGTATGTGTGCACAAGCCTACACGTACTGAATGACGGGTCTGCCCCCTTCTGTTACATTTTCTGGTGAAATTAACCACTTTTTGGGCGTATAGTACCACTGCTATACCTAGTAGGCCGTTTTAAAAAAAATATATATAAATTGTCATTAACATTTTTTGGTGAAATTCACAAATTTTTGGGTGTAAAGTAACACTGCTAAACCTAGTAAGTCAGTAAAAAAAAAAAATTGTCATTTACATTTTCGGGTGAAATTCACCAATTTTTGGGTGTAATATACCCCTCCTGTACCTAGGTGACAGCTTAATAAATTTCAATAATTTTTCTTTTACATTTTCGGGTGACAATAAACAATTGTTTTCTGTCATAGACCCCTGCTCTACCAAGTAGACAGGTTAATTAATTTCAGTAATTTTTCTGTTACACCCTGCTCTGCATAGGTGACAGGGAATAAAATTTCAGAAATGCTTCTTTAATTGATGTGCGCCACCTCCTTTGATTCAATGCTTAAACTTAAACAAGTTGTACCATATTTAAGCTTTAATATTTTGTCCCACATTTCCGCTATACTCTTTTGGCCAACATTTCCACCTCAATAGCTTTTCCCACAATACCGCTTGACTCTTTTGGCCCACATTTGGGCTTCTGTAATTTGTCCCACATTTGCACCTCACACATTTATGCTCGATCCCAAATTTTTTTTATACATTTATCTCCCTTAAATTTGGTCTCTTTTTCTCACTCTCCCTCTCTGGCCTGGAACCCTGATTCCCCGCCACCCGTGATCACCATGGTAGGCGCATAAAAGAACATTGAATATTGATAGAGCAGATATTAAATTGGATCGTGAACATCATGGGGACATGCGACATGGTGGGGCGGTAAGTGTGCACACACCTACACGAATTGACTGACAGGGGTCAGCCCCTGCAACTTCTGGAAGAGGGGTTAGGTGGTCACTTGGACCTAGCAAAACCTTTGCAACCTCTCTGACTAGTAATAGGTAAAATTTTATCTTTATTAATCACTCTATTAAAAATACATTAACTACCTGGGAACATGCAAATTCTGGATCTCCAAATTGGGCACATGGCCTGAGCTTGCCCTTTACCCCTTGGAAGTGCTGGCCTTCCCTGCAGCCAGTGTATTATCTGAACGTGTGTTTAGCATGACTGGAGGTGGTTATCATAGGTTAAATTTCCCAATATTTTGGGTTGTACCCTAATTTCTAAAAATAAAATTCAAAACCAAAAAGCAGTATAGGCTACCTCCTCCTCTTCCACAGCCGCTTCCATCTACACCACCACATCCACCGCCTCCTCAACCTCCTACTCCATATGGACCTCGTCCTCCTAGATCAAGATTATTATTTTTTACTTTTACCTATTTTATGTTATTTAAAGTAATTTCCCTATCCATATTTGTTTGCAGAGCACTTGCCATGCTCTTAGCAACATTTTGCTGGAATTTGCAGCCCTCTAGCCCTTTCCATGACATTTTTACAGCCATTTTAGTGCTCAAAAGTTCAGGTCCCCATTGACTTCAATGGGGTTCGGGGTCAAGTTCGAGTCACGTACTCGAACTTTTTTCCAAAGTTCGGCCGAACACGTCAAACTCGAACATCCAGGTGTCCGCTCAACTCTACTTCTGACCCCTCCAGTCAGACCTCCTTACCCCCCCATATACCACTCCAGACCCCCATTAGACCTCCATATCAGACCTCAGATCAGACTGTAAAATAATAAAGTAACTTACCTCTCCTGTCGCCACTCTCCCTGTCCTGGCTGTCTTCTCTTCTCAGGGCCCGCGCTGCAGTCACCTGACCTCCTGCAGCGTCAGGTCAGAGTGCATTCTGTATGTCGTGTCGCTGCAGGCAGCCAGCACACAGCAGCACGGCCCCTGAGAAGAGTGAGCAGGAGGAGGTAAGTACTGTACAGCGCTCACAGTGCTTCTCTCCCCCTCCTCCTCAGACTAGTGAGCGCTTCCATTATGCACTGCATCTTATAAATGGAAAATTCAATGAGCGCTTACATCTGTATTGATGGAAGCGCTCATTGCTTCTGTTCTGGCACCCCCGTGAACCCCCCCCGGCAACCCCCCATCCCCTGGGCATGCCACTGGCGGACTGGTGGATGTTCGGGTTCGGCAGGTTTGGCCGTACTTGGTTCTCGTTCCGAACTTGACCCCGAACACAGAGCCACACTAAAGTCAATGGGGACCCAAACTTTAGGGCTATAAAATGGCTATAAAAAAGTCATAGAAAGGGCTAGAGGGCTGCAAAAGGAACCACAATGGGGGTTAGAGCAATACAATTGCCCTATAAACAAATGTGGATAGTGAAATTACTAAAAATAACATAAAATACATAAAAATATTAAATAATAATCTTAAACCAGAAGGCGCAGGTCCAAGTGGAGTAGGAAGTTGAGGAAGCTGTGGACGTGGTGGTGGTGTAGGTGGAAGAGTCTGAGGAGGAAGCCAATACTGTTTTTGTGGGCGTTTTTTTCTTTACATTTTTTTTTATTTGTCTGTTAATTCTGTGTGTGACCTATAGACATTTTTTGGGGTGCGCCTTCTATACTTCTCTACTCTGCCAATACAAAAAATAATATCATTAAACCAGGAGGTGGAGGTCCGAGTGGAGGAGGCGGACATGGTGGTGTAGGTGGAGGAGGCGGACGTGGCTGTGTAGGTCGAAGAGGCGGGGGAGGAAGCTGACACTGTTTATGTTTTATTTTTTTTAAATGTGTCTGTCAATTCTGTGTGTGACCTTTAGCCATTTTTGGTGGTCTGGTTAGTATATTTCTGTACTCTGCCAATATAAGACATAATAATCTGGAGGCAGGAGGTGGAGGTCCGAATGGAGGAGGAGGCGAACGTGGTGGTGCAGGAGAAAGAGGCGGACGAGGCAGTGTAGGTGGAAGAGGCGGACGTGGCAGTGTAGGCAGAAGGGAAGAAGGAGATAGCCAACATTTTTTTTTTGTTCTTTATTATTTTATATTTTTATTACATTTTTGTTTTTCGTTTTGTGGAGGCCCCAAAACATTTTGAAATAGCAAAGAGAATGCACAAATTTCACTGGAGTATGGCTGGGTGTGGCCGGTATACCTCTTTACTCTGCCAATATAAGACCTAATAATGTTAAGCCAGAAGGTGGAGGTCTGAGGGGAGGAGGAGGACTTGGCAGTGTAGGTGGAAGAGTCGGAGGAGGCAGCCAACAATTTTTTTTTTCTTACATTTTTTATTTATTTGTGGAAGCCCCATAACATTGAGAAATAGCAAAGAAAACGCACAAAGTGCGCTGGAGTATAGCAATGGCTGGGTGAGGTTGGTAAACCTCTCTAATCTTCCCAGGTTACAGACAAGTCCTGTGGCATCCATGTCTGGTTCATTTTATTGAACGTGAGCTTGTCCACGTTGCCTGTCCGTGATCACCCCTCTGTTGTGCTAAACACACATTCGGACAATACACTTGCCGCAGGGCAGGCCAACACCTCCAAGGTGTAAAGGGCTAGCTCAGGCAATGTGCCCAATTTGGAGACCCAGAAGCTAAACTGGGCAGACCCATCATTCGGTACGTGCAGACACGTGCACACGTACTGTTCCGCCATGTTTCTGAAACTGTGCCTCCTGTTAAGACAAGTCTGTATTAGATGGTGGTGCTGTATGTTGTGGCGTACTGACAAATATTTTACACATTTCGGCCATGCTATCCCCCCAGCCACGCTCCATTGATGCCCGTGAGCTGATTTGGGTGCCACCCTGCTGTAAAAGCGGATACTCCTCCTTCTCCTTATTCTCCAAAAAAGTTTCCTGGCTGGACAGTTGTGTACCTGGTGTTGGTACAGGAACCAAACCTCCAAGCCACTTGTGGACGACTGGCCTGATTACTGTGGGAATGATCCCTGTTCCTCCTCCTCTTCCTCCTGTGCGACATCCTCATCCATTATCGCCCGAGGTGGTTTTTCAAGAAGACATAGAAGTAGTATAGTAATGCTGAGGATGGCGTCTTTGGCATTGGCCATATTGGTGGAATACTCGAAACAGCGCAACACGGCACACACGTTCCGCATGGAGGCCCACTCGCTGGTGGTGAAGTGGTGCTGTTCCGCAGAGAGACTCACCCGTGTGTGCTGCAGCTGAAACTCCACTATTGCCTGCTGCTGCTCGCACAGCCTCTACAGCATATGCAAGGTGGAATTCCACCTTGTGGGTACATCGCATATGAGGCGGTGAGTGGGAAGGCAGACCATATGCTGCAGCACAGACAGATGAGCAGCAGCAGAGTGAGAATGCTGAAAGCGCGCACAGACAGCCTGCACTTTCTGCAGCAGCTCTGACATATCAGGCTAGGTATTGGATGTGCGTGAAACCGGCTAGGCCCAGACCTGCTAAGAGATTTCACCCGTTGTCGCACACCACCAGGCCGGGCTTGAGGCTCAGCGGCACCAACCACTCATCGGTCTGTTCTTCCATGCCCCCAGCTCCTGCGCAGTGTGGGATTTTTCCCTCAAACATATGAGTTTCAGAACAGCCTGCTGTCGTGCTGTCGTTTCCTCCTGGCTGTACTGAAGTTGGTGGTGCAGGTGTTGGGATGAGGAGGCGGTAGTGGAGGAACAAGAAAGAGGAAGCAGAGTATTGGAGTATTAGGAGGCAACAGGAGGCGCCGAGAAATGCCCAGCAATACTTGGTGGCTGTAGGATGTGCAAATCTGACCAGTGTCACTTTATGTGATGATAACTTTTAAACGCTTTTACTCATGCAGGCCATTCTGGGATTTTTTTTGTCAGATATTGTACTTCATGACACTGGTAAAATGGAGTCAAAAAAGTTCATTTTTATTCATAAAAAAATACTAAATTTACAAACAATTTGGAAAAATTTGCAATTTTCCAAGATTCAATTTCTTTATTACTATAATACATAGTGTGAGGCAGTGACAGGCCTCATGGCTGATAGAAGAGAGGAATGGCAGGATTATCCATCTCTTTCCCATAAGTGGGCAGGCCTGAGGCAGCAACAGGTGCCACAATCAACAGAGCATAAAGCTGTCCTCAAAGTGAGGTGGGTGTGTCTTGTGTTGTACAGAAGCCTGGAGTGGTTCTGTGTGTGGTCTGAGCTGGGAGTGCTGAGATACCACGAGGCTGGGATTAGCCTGAGGTTTGGGGGGGGGTCCCGCGACGCTTAGGTATAAGGGTCGCATGGTCAGCATCGGGTGGACGACTAGACCACAATCCCCCAAAAGACACCGGTAAGGTAACAGCCAGGAGGCTGATGGACATTAGGCTGGGAAAGCCGCATGGGTTCCGTGTGTGTGAACGGTGACTTAGGTGAGTCAGGAATACAATATGTTTAGTTAGAGCCCAGCCGGGAAGGTGTTTGTTTTGATTTATTTATGCTGATGCTGGGACAATAAAACAATGTTTGGCCCCTAAAGCTGCGGTGGACGACAATCTGTGTGTGAATGATCCCTGAGACCAGAGCTAATCCCTTACAATAGTAATAGCTCCAAAAATAGTTATTACTTTACATTCCCCATATGTCTATTTCATGTCTAGATCATTTTGGGAATGATATTTTATTTTTTGGGGATGTTACAAGGCTTAGACGTTTAGAAGCAAATCTTGAAATTTTTCAGAAATTTTCAAAAACCCACTTTTTAAGGACCAGTTCAGGTCTGAAGTCACTTTGTGAGGCTTACATAATAGAAACCACCCAAGAATGACCCCATTCTAGAAACTACACCCCTCAAGGTATTCAAAACTGATTTTACAAACTTTGTTAACCCTTTAAGTGTTCCACAAGAATTAATGGAAAATAGAGATAACATTTCAAAATTTCACTTTTTTGGCAAATTTTCATTTTAATAATTTTTTTCCAGTTACATAGCAAGGGTTAACAGCCAAACAAAACTCAATATTTATTGCCCTGATTCTGTAGTTTACAGGCACATGGCAGGGCGCAGAAGGAAAGCAATGCCATACGGTTTTTGGAAAGCAGATTTTGCTGGACTGGTTTTTTGACAACATGTCCCATTTGAAGCCCCCCTGATGCACCTCTAGAGTACAAACTCCAGAAAAGTGACCCCATTTTAGAAACTATGGGATAGGGTGGCAGTTTTGTTGGTACTATTTTAGGGTACATATGATTTTTGGTTGCTCTATATTACACTTTTTGTGAGGCAAAGTAACAAGAAATAGTTGTTTTGGCACCGTTTTTTTTTTGTTATTTACAACATTCATCTGACAGGTTAGATCATGTGGTATTTTTATAGAGCAGGTTATTACGGACGCGGCGATACATAATATGTATACTTTTTTTTATTTATGTAAGTTTTACACAATGATTTCATTTTTGAAACAAAAAAAAATCATGTTTTAGTGTCCCCATAGTCTGAGAGACATAGTTTTTTCAGTTTTTGGGTGATTATCTTGGGTAGGGTATGATTTTTGTGGGATGAGATGACGGCTTGATTGGCACTATTTTGGGGTGCGTATTAATTTTTGATCGCTTGGTATTACACTTTTTGTAATGTAAGGTAACAAAAAATTGCTTTTTTACACCGTTTTTTTTTTATTTATTTTTTTTACAGTATTTACTTGAGGGGTTAGGTCATGTGATATTTTTATAGAACAGGTTTTTACGGACCTGATATGTATACTTTTTTAAATTTATTTTACTTTAACACAATAACAGCATTTTAGTAAAAAAAATAATGTTTTAGTGTCTCCATATTTATTTTATTTTTTTGGGCCATTGTCCTATGTAGGGGCTCATTTTTTGCGGGATGAGATGGCAGTTTGATTGCTTCTATTTTGAGAGGCTTACGACTTTTTGATCGCTTGGTGTATTTTATTTTTATTCAGTGATATGTGTTTTTTTATTTTTACTTTTTTATCACTTTTTTTTACTTTTTGTTGTTGACCCAGATCCACTTGGTTCTTGTAGATCCAGTGGATCTGGTGTCTATTTAATACAGTACAATACGCCATATAGTGGTACTGTATTTTTTTTACTTTACATAGCCTTTAGCAGAAGTCTGATTAGACTTACAGTACCATGGCAAGCAAGATGCCTCTGAAAGCGTCCTGCTGCCATAGTAACCATCATCCGCTGCCAGAACAGAGCAGCGGGTGATGGGGAGGGAGGGGGCTCCCTCCCTCTGTGATCCCATCCTGTCGGGGGGCTGAAAAGGCACAGCAGCCCCCCGATGGGAGAGGGAGGGAGCTCCCTCCCTGGTAACACCTTCCATAGACCGCGGCATGGAAGGGGTTAAAACTGCTGACATCTGCAGCACAGACACTCTGCTAAAACCACTGGACCACCAGGAAAACATGGTACCTGCAACCACCCCCCCCCCCTGCACCTCCACAGCCACAATATGATTGGGGGCTGCAGGGGTGGTTAAAAGCTAACATTTGGCGTTGTGACAGGATGCCCGCTGAATGATTTCAGTAGACATCCTGTTCCTATTAACCCCCAGCCGCGCCGCACTCTCGTCTTAAAGATATGACGTACCGGTACGTCATCGGTCCTTAAGGACTCGGGAACCATGACATACCGGTACGTCATGCGTCCTTAAGGGGTTAAGGAGATACAGTGCCTTGCAAAAGTATTCACCCCCTTGACTTTTTTGTGTTTTTTACATTACAGCTAATAGAGTTCAATATTTTGGTAATCTGAATTTTATGTGATGGATCAGAACACAATAGTCTAAGTTGGAGAAAATGAAAAGAGGAGCAGCTGGCACACTCTTATCTGGGATAAAATTATAAGGTTTTATTGAATCGATTAAAATAGAAGATAAAAAAGGGATAATATTACATGAAGAGTTAAAAGGTAATGTTAAAAGGACAATTGTGTCTTGGTATTCAGAGATACATCTGGTACAGTAACGTAAGAAAGGAATGGGTTAATATTGAATGATGGGTATAGACAAAAATTAGTGTAAAGTCATATAAAGGTAAAATGGCCAGAGTAAAAAAGCTTAGTCCTTTTTGGTCAGAGTCCGCTGGGGCAGCTGAGATATGTCTCTATTAACTGTAGTCTGTAGAAGGAAGACGGTGTACTGTGCCTGGGTGCGGCGTCCCACACTGTCTATGGCGCAGAGCTCACTTACCGGCCGGTGCTTCCTTCTGTGGTGTAGTTGATCGCGGTCTTCGGCGTCCTCGTGGGGTTCCAATCTTCCTGTATGTGGCTTCTTCCCTTGCAGCTTGATCTCGGCGTCCTCGTGGTTCCCGTTCGCGTGCTTTTTTCTTCCGGCACTTTTTGACTTCGTATTGGTCTTGTATTCATGCGTGTTTTGGATATGATAGTATGAGTCCTGCTATATCCCCTACAGCTTGAACGCGTTTTGGGACTGTGTCCCTTCCTCAGTAAGCAGAGGATATGTGTGCTCAGCATGGATTTAAATAGGGGAGTAGTTGATTAGGTGAATCAATGCACCTGGGTGTGTGGGGGATGGAGTAGTTGATTAGGTGAATCAATGCACCTGGGTGTGTGGGGGATGGAGTAGTTATTTTGAGTGATACTAAGGTAGATTGGATGATGTGTAAAAAATACATGTAATAATGTAGTTCTTCTAAGTGATAAGGGGTGTCCTTGTAAATTGATAACAATGTTGGCACAGATAGCCTAATGCTCTTTGTGTATAGACTAGTGGATGGAGTAGAATGTGTGAACTTAGTTCGTTGTGGTGCTATAATTAGTGATATCTTAGAAGATATCACTAATTATAGCACCACAACGAACTAAGTTCACACATTCTACCCATCCACTAGTCTATACACAAGAGCATTAGGCTATCTGTGCCAACATTGTTATCAATTTACAAGGACACCCCTTATCACTTAGAAGAACTACATTATTACATGTATTTGTTACACATCATCCAATCTACCTTAGTATCACTCAAAATAACTACTCCATCCCCCACACACCCAGGTGCATTGATTCACCTAATCAACTACTCCATCCCCCACACACCCAGGTGCATTGATTCACCTAATCAACTACACCCCTTTTTAACCCCTTCAGTACCGGGCCACTTTTCACCTTAAGGACCAGGCCATTTTTTGCAAATCTGACCAGAGTCACTTTATGTGATGACAACTTTAAAACGCTTTTACTTATCCAAGCCATTCTGAGATTGTTTTTTCGTCACATATTGTACTTCATGACAGTGGTAAAATAAAGTCGAAAAATTTCATTTTTATTTATAAAAAAATATCAAATTTACCAAAAATTTTGAAAAATTTGCAATTTTCCAAGTTTCAATTTCTCTACTTCTAGAATACATAGTAATACTGCCAAAAAAGTTATTGATTTACATTCCCCATATGTCTACTTCATGTATCGATCATTTTGGGAATGCCATTTCATTTTTGGGACATTACAAGGCTTAGAAGTTTAGAAGCAAATCTTGACATTTTTCAGAAATTTTCAAAAACCCACTTTTTAGGGACCAGTTCAGGTCTGAAGTCACTTTGCGAGGCTTACATAATAGAATCCACCCAAAAATTACCCCATTCTAGAAACTACACCCCTAAAGGTACTCAAAACTGATTTTACAAACGTCATTAACCCTTTAGGTGTTCCACAAGAATTAATGGAAAATGGAGATGACATTTCATAATTTCACTTTTTGGCAAACTTTCCATTTTAATAATTTTTTACGCTAACAAAACTAGGGTTAACAGCCAAACAAATCTCAATATTCATTGCCCTGATTATGTAGTTTACAGAAACACCCCATATGTGGTCGTAAACTGCTGTACGGGGACACTGCAGGGCGCAGAAGGAAAGGAACGCCATATGGTTTTTGGAGGGTAGTTTTCACTGGGATCATTTTAAGTTGCCATGTCACATTTCAAGACCCCTGATGCACCCCTAGAGTAGAAACTCAAAAAAAAAGACCCCATTTTGGAAGGTACAGGATAAGGTGGCAGTTTTGTTGGTACTATTTTAGGGTACATATGATTTTTGGTTGCTCTATATTACAATTCTTTTAGGGTAACAAAAATAGCTGTTTTGGCACCATTTTTATTTTTGTTATTTACAGTTATTTACTGACAGGTTAGATCATGTGGTAATTTTATAGAACAGTTTCTTACGGACGTGGCAATACATAGTATGTATACTTTTATTTATTTATTTCACTTTAGCACAAAATACTAGTTTTGAAGCAACAAAAATCATATTTTAGTGTCTTCATTGTCTGAGAGTGATAGTTTTTATTTTTTGACCTATTGTCTTAGGTAGGGTATCATTTTTTGCGGGATGAGATGGCGGTTTGATTGGCACTATAATGGGGGCATATACCTTTTGATCGTTTGATATTACACTTTTGTGATGTAAGGTGACAAAAAATAGCTTTTTTACACCGTTTTTATTTTTATTTTTTACGGTGTTCACCTGAGGGGTTAGGTCATGTGATATTTTTATAGAGCAGGTTCTTACGGACGCGGTGATACCTAATATGTATACTTTTTTTATTTATTTCACTTTAGCACAATATTACTAGTTTTGAAGCAAAAAAATCATATTTTAGTGTCTCCATAGTCTGAGAGCCATATTATTTTAATTTTTTTGGCGATTGTCTCATGTAGGGGCTCATTTTTTGCGGGATGTGGTGACGGTTTGATTGGTAACATTTTGGCGTACATACGACTTTTTGATCACTTTTATTACCTTTTTGGGAATTGAGGTGGGCAAAATTTCAATTTCGTCATAGTTTTTTTTTTTTTTTTTTACGGCGTTCACCGTGCGGGAAAGCAACATGACCGTTTTATAGATCAGGTCTTTACGGACCCGGTGATATCAAACATGTGTAGTGTATTTTATTTTAATTTTTTTAATCAGTGATAAATGTGTGGCCGTAGGAAGAAATTCATTTTATTTTTTTACTTTTTTCACTTTTTTAAACATTTTTGACCCAGACCCACTTGGTTCTTGAAGATCCAGTGGGTCTGATGCTCATATAATACACTACAGTACACTATATAGTGTACTGTAGTGTATTAAGAATTTACACTTAGCCTGATCAAGCTGCTGCTGTGTTTAGCAGAAGCCTGATCTGCTATACCATGGCAAGCCGGAAGCCTGTGAAGGCGTCCGGTTGCCATGGTAACCATCAGCCGTTGCTACAACAGAGCCGCGGCTGATGGAGGGAGGGGCCCCTCCCTCTGGGTCAAGTATCGGGTGGCTGCAATGGCACAGCAGCCCCGATGGGAGAGGGAGGAGCTCCCTCCCTGTTAACCTCTTCCATGTAGCGGTCCCTAGGGACCGCGGCATGAAAAGGGTTAAACGGCAGACATCCAGCACAGATGTCTGCCGTTTGAAGCTAGAGTGTCAGCAATGTGCTGACACTCTGCCAAACCGCTCTGGCCATCCTGAAAATGAACGGGGGAGGGGGGGCGGCAATCGCACACGAGGATCGCGCGCCCTCCCGCCCGCCCGCTGAATATGAAGGGGGCACATGGAGAGCTGAGGGGGCACATTGAGGGCTGCAAGGGGGAGGGGTGGCATATAATTTTTTAAGGTTCTGATACCCGCAGTCACGGACTGCGGGGATCAGAATCGTTCAGCCGGCATTAGCATGCTCTGATTGGCTAGTCTGTACAGACTAGCCAATCAGAGCGATCGTTCGCCCGGGACCGCCCCATTAGTCCCGGGCTGGTTAGCTGAGATCCCTGGCTGTGTAAAACAGCCGGGGTCTCAGCGTTGTCACCATGTCTGCAGACATGGTGACAGTTTAATGCCATGACGTGTATACCCGTCATGGAGCGCTAAATAGCAGTGCTCCATGACGGGTATACACGTCATAGGTCGGGAAGGGGTTAAATCCATGCTGAGCACACATATCCTCTGCTTACTGAGGAAGGGACACAGTCCCGAAACGCGTTTAAGCTGTAGGGGATATAGCAGGACTCATACTATCATATCCAAAACACGCATGAATACAAGACCGATACGAAGTCAAAAAGTGCCGGAAGAAAAAAGCACGCGAACGGGAACCACGAGGACGCCGAGATCAAGCTGCAAGGGAAGAAGCCACATACAGGAAGATTGGAACCCCACGAGGACGCCGAAGACCGCGATCAACTACACCACAGAAGGAAGCACAGGCCGGTAAGTGAGCTCTGCGCCATAGACAGTGTGGGACGCCACACCCAGGCGCAGTACGCCGTCTTCCTTCTACAGACTACAGTTAATAGAGACATATCTCAGCTGCCCCAGCGGACTCTGACCAAAAAGGACTAAGCTTTTTTACTCTGGCCATTTTAACTTTATATGACTTTACACTAATTTTTGTCTATACCCATCATTCAATATTAACCCATTCCTTTCTTACGTTACTGTACCAGATGTATCTCTAAATACCAAGACACAATTGTCCTTTTAACATTACCTTTTAACTCTTCATGTAATATTATCCCTTTTTTATCTTCTATTTTAATCGATTCAATAAAACCTTATAATTTTATCCCAGATAAGAGTGTGCCAGCTGCTCCTATTTTCATTTTCTCCTACTATTGCTGACAGGGTGAGTCAGTACACCCAGCTGTTGCACCTCCACCATCAATACTGACAGGTGGAGCCGTCTTACTTACTTTTTCTACTTAATAGTCTAAGTTGGGGAAATAAAATGAGAAAAAAATAACTAAATATATATTTTAGAAATAGAAAACAGAAAATTGGCATGTGCATATGTATTCACCCCCTTGGTTAGGAACCCCATAAAAAGCTATGGTGCAACCAATTACCTTCAGAAGTCACATAATTAGTGAAATGATGTCCACCTGTGGGCAATCTAAGTGTCACATGATCTGTCCTTACATATACACACCTTTTTTTAAAGGCCGCAGAGGCTGCAACACCTGAGCAAGAGGCACCACTAACCAAACACTGTCATTAACACCTAGGAACTCTCTAAACAAGTAAGGCACAAAGTTGTTGAGAAGTACAAGTCAGAGTTAAGTTATAAAAAAATATCCAAATCTTTGATAATCCCCAGGAGCACCATCAAATCTATCATAGCCAAATGGAAAGAACATGGCAGAACAGCAAACCTGCCAAGAGGCGGCCACTCACCAAAACTCACAGACTGGGCAAGGAGAGAATTAATCAGAGAGGCAGCACTGAGACCTAAGGTAACCCTGGAGATACTGCAGAGTTCCACAGCAGAGACTGGAGTATCTGTACATAGGACGACAATAAGCCATACGCTCTATTGAGTTAGGCTTTATGGCAGAGTGGCAATATAACAATAACAATTGAAAAGACAGGTGCACTCTGTGGTCTTACTAAACCCTCATACTGATGTTAAAATTGAGAGATTAGCCACATATCCTACTGTAGAGGACATGTCTGAGCCCAAGCGCCAAGGTTTCTCAAGTGGCTCGGGACTAGAGATGAGCGAACACCTGGATGTTCGGGTTCGAGAGGTTCGGCCGAACTTCCGGAAAATGTCCGGGTTCGTGATCCGAACTCAACCCGAACTTCATCCCGAACCCGAACCCCATAGAAGTCAATGGGGACCCGAACTTTTGGGCACTAAAAAGCCTGTAAAAGACTCCCGGAAAGGGCTAGAGGGCTGCAAAAGGCAGCAAAATGTAGGTAAATCCCCTGCAAACAAATGTAGATAGGGAAATGAATTAAAATAAAATAAAATAAATAAAAATTAACCAATATCAATTGGAGAAAGGTCCCACAGCAAGGAATCATGCATCATATCAACCACCACCGGAGAAGGCCACTCTCATTTATTTTGGACCAGCACCCAGACAGAGGAGAGAGGTCCCACATCAAGGAATCATGCCTCATATCAACCACCACCGGAGAAGGCCACTCTCATTTATTTCGGCCCAGCACCCAGACAGAGGATACAGGTCCCACAGCAAGGAATCATGCATCATATCAACCCCCACCGGAGAAGGCCACTCTCATTTATTTTGGACCAGCACCCAGACAGAGGAGAGAGGTCCAACAGCAAGGAATCATGCATCATTTCACCCACCACTGGAGAAGGCCACTTTCAGTTATTTCGGCACAGCACCCAGACCGAGGATACAGGTCCCACAGCAAGGAATCATGCATCATATCAACCACCAACGGAGAAGGCCACTCTCATTTATTTCAGACCAGCACCCAGACAGAGGATACAGGTCCCACAGCAAGGAATCATGCTTCATATCAACCACCACCGGAGAAGGCCACTCTCATGTATTTTGGACCAGCACCCAGACAGAGGAGAGAAGTTTTCACAGCAGAGAATCATGCATTTAGATCACCCACCACAGGAGTAGGCCACCATTTAATGGGACCCCGGCAACCATGTCAGATGGCACAAACATCAGCTTCACATCACCCAGCACAAGAGAAGGCCACTTTGAGAGACTTTTACCCCTGCACCCAGACGGAGGAGAGAGGTCCCACAGCAGAGATTCAGGCATTTATATCAGCCAGAACAGGAGAAGGCCGCTTTCAATGACTTAGGCCTTAGCACCGACACAGAGGAGACAGGTCAGATAGCACAAGCATCAGTTTCACATCAACCACCACAGGAGAAGGGCACTTTTAGAGACTTTGACCCTGCACCCAGAAAGAGAGAGAGGTCCCACAGCAGAGATTCAGGCATTTATATCAGCCAGAACAGGAGAAGGCCGCTTTCAGTGACTTAGGCCTTAGCACCGACACAGAGGAGACAGGTCAGATAGCACAAGCATCAGTTTCACATCAACCACCACAGGAGAAGGGCACTTTTAGAGACTTTGACCCCTGCACCCAGAAAGAGGAGAGGTCCCACAGCAGAGATTCAGGCATTTATATCAGCCAGAACAGGAGAAGGCCGCTTTCAGTGACTTAGGCCTTAGCACCGACACAGAGGAGACAGGTCAGATAGCACAAGCATCAGTTTCACATCAACCACCACAGGAGAAGGGCACTTTTAGAGACTTTGACCCCTGCACCCAGAAAGAGGAGAGAGGTCCCACAGCAGAGATTCAGGCATTTATATCAGCCAGAACAGGAGAAGGCCGCTTTCAGTGACTTAGGCCTTAGCACCGACACAGAGGAGACAGGTCAGATAGCACAAGCATCAGTTTCACATCAACCACCACAGGAGAAGGGCACTTTTAGAGACTTTGACCCTGCACCCAGAAAGAGGAGAGAGGTCCCACAGCAGAGATTCAGGCATTTATATCAGCCAGAACAGGAGAAGGCCGCTTTCAGTGACTTAGGCCTTAGCACCGACACAGAGGAGACAGGTCAGATAGCACAAGCATCAGTTTCACATCAACCACCACAGGAGAAGGGCACTTTTAGAGACTTTGACCCCTGCACCCAGAAAGAGGAGAGGTCCCACAGCAGAGATTCAGGCATTTATATCAGCCAGAACAGGAGAAGGCCGCTTTCAGTGACTTAGGCCTTAGCACCGACACAGAGGAGACAGGTCAGATAGCACAAGCATCAGTTTCACATCAACCACCACAGGAGAAGGGCACTTTTAGAGACTTTGACCCCTGCACCCAGAAAGGAGAGAGGTCCCACAGCAGAGATTCAGGCATTTATATCAGCCAGAACAGGAGAAGGCCGCTTTCAGTGACTTAGGCCTTAGCACCGACACAGAGGAGACAGGTCAGATAGCACAAGCATCAGTTTCACATCAACCACCACAGGAGAAGGGCACTTTTAGAGACTTTGACCCCTGCACCCAGAAAGAGGAGAGAGGTCCCACAGCAGAGATTCAGGCATTTATATCAGCCAGAACAGGAGAAGGCCGCTTTCAGTGACTTAGGCCTTAGCACCGACACAGAGGAGACAGGTCAGATAGCACAAGCATCAGTTTCACATCAACCACCACAGGAGAAGGGCACTTTTAGAGACTTTGACCCCTGCACCCAGAAAGAGAGAGAGGTCCCACAGCAGAGATTCAGGCATTTATATCAGCCACCACAGGAGAAGGCCGCTTTCAGTGACTTTGGCCCCTGCACCCACACAAAGGAGACATGTCAGACAGCACAAGTATAACATTCATATCACCCAGCACAGGAGAAGGACACTTTCATGTACTTTGGCCCGGCACCCAGACAGAGGGAAGGTTCATTCAACTCTGGGTTTGCACCCCAAGATCCTACTTAATTTCAAAAATTGATTTTCAATGAAGAAGTGGCCAGGAGTACAAGACAACATGGTTTAAGGCAGTTATTAGGGACTACTCTGCACAAGGGAGGGTCAGGTCTTGTGGGATCCATGCCTGGTTCATTTTTATAAGCGTCAGCTTGTCCACGTTGGCTGCGGACAGGCGGCTGCGTTTGTCAGTAATGGCGCCCCTGCCGTGCTGAATACACGTTCAGATAAAACGCTGGCCGCCGGGCAGGCCAGCACCTCCAAGGCATAACATGCTAATTCTGGCCACGTGGACAATTTGGAAACCCAGAAGTTGAATGGGGCGAACCATCCGTCAGTATGTGGAGTTGTGTGCAGATGTACTGTTCAACCATGTTAGTGAAATGTTGCCTCCTGCTAACACGTTCCGTATCAGGTGGTGGGGCAGTTAGCTGTGGCGTGGAGACAAAACTTTTCCACATTTCTGCCATGCTAACCCTGCCCTCAGAGGAGCTGGCCGTGACACTGCTGCGTGGGCGACCTCTAGCTCCTCCCTGCCTGCCTTGGCCTTCCACCTGTTCCCCTGTGACAGTTGGGAATGCTCTCAGGAGCGCGTCTACCAGTGTGCGCTTGTACTCGCGCATCTTCCTATCACGCTCCAGTGCAGGAAGTAAAGTGGGCACATTGTCTTTGTACCGTGGATCCAGCAGGGTGGCCACCCAGTAGTCAGCACACGTTAAAATGTGGGCAACTCTGCTGTCGTTGCGCAGGCACTGCAGCATGTAATCGCTCATGTGTGCCAGGCTCCCCAGAGGTAAGGACAAGCTGTCCTCTGTGGGAGGCGTATCGTCATCATCCTCTGTATCCCCCCAACCATGCACCAGGGATGTGCCTGCGCTGTGCTGGGTGCCACCCCGCTGTGAACCTGCTTCATCCTCATCCTCCTCCACCTCCTCCTCATCCTCCTCGTCCTCCAGTAGTGGTCCCTGGATGGCCACATTTGTACCTGCCCTCTGCTGTTGCAAAAAACCTCCCTCTGAGCCACTTCTAACAGACTGGCCTGAAAGTGCTAAAAACGACCCGTCATCCTCCTCCTCCTCCTCCTGGCCCTGGCCCACCTCCTCTTCCATAATCGCCCTAAGCGTTTCCTCTAGGAGACATAGAATTGGAATCGTCACGCTGATAACAGTGGCATCGCCACTGGCCATGTTGGTGGCGTACTCGAAACAGCGCAACAAGGCACACAGGTCTCGCATGGAGGCCCAATCATTGGTGGTGAAGTGGTGCTGTTCCGCAGTGCGACTGACCCGTGCGTGCTGCAGCTGAAACTCCACTATGGCCTGCTGCTGCTCGCACAGTCTCTCCAGCATGTGCAAGGTGGAGTTCCACCGGGTGGGCACGTCGCATATTAGGCGGTGAGCGGGAAGGCCGAAGTTCCGCTGTAGCGCTGACAGGCGAGCAGCGGCAGGATGTGAATGCCAGAAGCGCGCACAGACGGCCCGCACTTTATGCAGCAGCTCTGACATGTCTGGGTAGTTGTGAATGAACTTTTGCACCACCAAATTCAGCACATGCGCCAGGCAAGGGATGTGCGTCAAACCGGCTAGTCCCAGAGCTGCCACGAGATTTCGCCCATTATCGCACACCACCAGACCGGGCTTGAGGCCCACCGGCAGCAACCACTGGTCGGTCTGTTGTTCAATACCCCGCCACAACTCCTGTGCGGTGTGGGGCCTGTCCCCCAAACATATGAGTTTCAGAATGGCCTGCTGACGTTTACCCGGGCTGTGCTGAAGTTGGTGGTGAAGGTGTGTGGCTGACTGGATGAGCTGGTGGAAGCAGAGGAGGAGGAGGAGGAGGAAGCCGAGTAGGAGGAGGAGGCTACAGGAGGCAAAGAATGATGCCCTGTGATCCTTGGCGGCGGAAGGACGTGCGCCAAGGAACTCTCCGCCTGGGGCCCAGCCGCCACTACATTTACCCAGTGTGCAGTTAGGGAGATATAGCGTCCCTGGCCGTGCTTACTGGTCCACATATCTGTGGTTAGGTGGACCTTGCCACAGATGGCGTTGCGCAGTGCACACTTGATTTTATCGGACACTTGCATGTGCAGGGAAGGCACGGCTGTCTTGGAGAAGTAGTGGCGGCTGGGAACCACATACTGGGGGACAGCCATGGCCATCAGCTGTTTGAAGCTGTCTGTGTCCACCAGCCGGAATGACAGCATTTCAAAGGCCAGTAGTTTAGAAATGCTGGCATTCAGGCCAAGGGCTCGAGGGTGACTAGGTGGGAATTTGCGCTTCCTCTCAAAGGTTTGAGAGATGGAGAGCTGAACGCTGCTGTGTGAAATAGTGGAGACGCTAGGTGACGGTGGCGGTGGTGGTGGTGGTGTCGGTTGCACATCCTCTGTTTGCTGCTCGACAGGTGGCAACATTCCTCTCGAGGCTGAAGCCGAGGCAGCAGCGGTAGAGGGAGCAGGGGGAGCCTGAGCGGGTTCCTTGTTTTTAAGGTGTGTACTCCACTACAGTTCATGCTTTGCATGTAGATGCCTGATCATGCAGGTGGTGCTCATGTTAAGAACGTTAATGCCTCGCCTCAGGGTCTGATGGCACAGCGTGCAAACCACTCTGGTCTTGTCCTCAGCACATTGTTTGAAGAAGTGCCATGCCAGAGAACTCCTTGAAGATGCCTTTGGGGTGCTGGGTCCCTGTTGGCGCTGGCCAATAGCAGGCGAACTCTCTGGACGGCGGCTGTTCTGCTTTTGCCCCCTGCTCCCTCTTTGGCTTCGCTGTTGTCTCGGTCTCACCACTGCCTCTTCCTCTGAACTATTTAAGTCAGCGGCACGACCTTCAGTCCATGTGGGGTCTAAGACCTCATCGTCCTCTGCATCGTCTTGCACCCAGTCTTCCTCCCTGACCTCCTCCTGTTCAGTCTGCACACTGCAATAAGACGCGGCAGTGGGCACCTGTGTTTCGTCATCATCAGACACTCGGTCACTCTGCTGTGGTGGTATTCCCATGTCCTCATCATCTGGATACATAAGTGGTTGTGCGTCAGTGCATGGAATGTCTTCGACCGCTGGGGAAGGGATAGGTGGACGCCCCTGGAAAACCGTGGGAGCAGAGTCTTCAAACAGAAGAAGAGACTGCTGCATAACTTGAGGCTCAGCCAGTTTCCCTGATATGCATGGGGGTGATGTGACAGACTGATGGGCTTGGTTTTCAGGTGCCACCTGTGCGCTTTCCGCAGAAGACTGGGCGGAAGACAATGTGGTGAACGTGCTTGAAGCACTGTCGGCCACCCAATCGACTAATGCCTGTACCTGCTCAGGCCTTACCATCCTCATAACGGCATTGGGCCCCACCAAATATCGCTGTAAATTCTGCCGGCTACTTGAGGGAGTTGGTTCACTACTTTGTGCGCCTGAGGCCGAACGGCCACGTCCTCTGCCAGCAACAGAGGCTCCACGGACACCACCACGACCGCTTCCTCGTCTCCCTTAATAGAATGTTTCCTCATTGTTGCGATTCAACTCGCACCACAATAAAATATATTATTTTTTAGCCCCAAAATTCCCACACTGGAAGATATAATTCCTTTTTCCGGTATTAATTACAAGAACACTGCTGCTAATTGGACACCAGATTTTTTATAATGCTAGTTTTGGTACATAGATCCCCACACGGGGAAATATAATTCCTTTTTAGAGGAGTGAAAACGTGAGGCCTAGTTTTTCTGGTCTAGCAAACACCAGATTGATTAAATTGGCCTTTTTTTCACCAAAAATTACAACACTGGACAATAATGCCTTTTTGCGGTATTAATTACAAGAAGACTGCTGCAAATTGGACACCAGAATTTTTAAAATGCTAGTTTTGGTACATAGGTTCCCACACGGGGAGATATTATTCCTTTTTACAGGAGTAAAAACGTGAGGCCTACTGTTTCTGGTCTAACAAACACCAGATTGATTAAATTGGCCTTTTTTTCACCAAAATTACAACACTGGACAATAATGCCTTTTGGCGGTATTCATTACAAGAACACTGCTGGTAATTGGACACCAGATTTTTTATAATGCTAGCTTTGGTACATAGATCCCCACACGGGGAAATATAATTCCTTTTTAGAGGAGCGAAAACGTGAGGCCTAGTTTTTCTGGTCTAACAAACACCAGATTGATTAAATTGGCCTTTTTTTCACCAAAATTACAACACTGGACAATAATGCCTTTTGGCGGTATTAATTACAAGAACACTGCTGCTAATTGGACACCAGATTTTTTATAATGCTAGTTTTGGTACATAGATCCCCACACTTCTTTATCCCTGCCTATCTCGCCCTCACAGAAGCTGCATCCTCTCCCTACACTAGTCAGAGCAGTGTGACGTGCGGCGCTACGTGACTCCAGCTTAAATAGAGGCTGGGTCACATGCTGCACTTGGCCAATCACAGCCATGCCATTAGTAGGCATGGCTGTGATGGGCTCTTAGGGCAAGAAGTAAAACGCTAGCTGATTGGCTGCTGTGCAGCCCTTCAGAAAGCGGGAAGTAATCGACGAACACCGGACCCGAACCTGAACTTTTTTGAAAATGTCCGGGTTCGGGTCCGTGTCACGGACACC
Organism: Bufotes viridis; assembly: GCA_033119425.1. Classification (NCBI taxonomy): domain Eukaryota; kingdom Metazoa; phylum Chordata; class Amphibia; order Anura; family Bufonidae; genus Bufotes; species Bufotes viridis. Next base: position 80,325,245 of record CM065596.1, read on the forward strand.
CCAAAATTCGGTACGGACCCGAACGATTTTCGAACTGTTCGCTCAACACTACTCTGGACCTAACACTCTCCTACCTGTGCCGTATGGGGAATACCAGGGGTCAGTGGGCGAATTACGGGAGCGCAATGGCCGACTCACAGCATACTCCCCAGTTAACTCCAGCATGTAGCCATGCTTGCAATGGCAGAGGGGCCAGAAGAAAGCCATTACTTTCAGCGAAATACAAAAAGGCACGTTGTGAGTGTGAGTTTGTGAAAAAGCATGTGGGAGACTCCCAAAATGTATGGGAGCAGGCCAACTAAGAAAACGCTATGTCTGGCGCAAACCCAACACATCACATCACCCAAAGAACACCATCCCCACAGTAAAACATGTTGGTTGCATCATCATGCTGTGGGGATGTTTTTCAGCAGCCAGGACTGGCAAACTGGTCAGAGTTGAGGGAAAGATGGATGGTGCTAAATACAGGGATATTCGTGGAGGGGTGTGCAGACGTACTGTTCAACCATATTAGTGAAATGCTGTCTTCCGTATCAGGTGGTGGTGCAGTTAGCTGTGGCGTGGAGACAAAACTTTTCCACATTTCTGCCATACTAATGAGCCATGCTAACGGAGCTGGTCGTGACACAGCTGCGTTGGCGACCTCTTGCTCCTCCTTTGCCTTCGCCTTGGGCTTCCACCTGTCTCCCTGTGACATTTGGGAATGCACTCAGGAGCGCGTCTAACAGCGTGCGCTTGTACTCGCGCATCTTCCTATCATGCTCCAGTGCAGGAAGTAAGGTGGGCACATTGTCTTTGTATCGGGGATCCAGCAGGGTGGCAACCCAGTAGTCCGCACACATTAAAATGTGGGCAACTCTGCTGTCGTTGCGCAGGCACTGCAGCATGTAGTCGCTCATGTGTGCCAGACTGCCCAGAGGTAAGGACAAGCTGTCCTCTGTGGGAGGCGTATCGTCATCGTCCTCCGTATCCCCCCCAGCCACGCACCAGTAATGGCCTGAGCTGTGTCGGGTGCCACCCCGGTGTGAACCTGCTTCATCCTCATCCTCCTCCACCTCATCCTCGTCCTCCAGGAGTGGGCCCTGGCTGGCCACATTTGTACCTGGCCTCTGCTGTTGCAAAAAACCTCCCTCTGAGCCACTTCTAACAGACTGGCCTGAAAGTGCTAAAACTGACACCTCATCCTCCTCCTCCTCCTGGGCCACCTCCTCTTCCATCATCGCCCTAAGCGTTTTCTCAAGGAGACATTGATGTGGTATTGTAACGCTGATAACGGTGTCATCGCCACTGGCCATGTTGGTGGAGTACTCGAAACAGCGCAACAGGGCACACAGGTCTCGCATGGAGGCCCAGTCATTGGTGGTGAAGTGGTGCTGTTTCGCAGTGCGACTGACGCGTGCGTGCTACAGCTGAGACTCCACTATGGCCTGCTGCTGCTTGCACAGTCTCTCCAGCATGTGCAAGGTGGAGTTCCACCTGGTGGGTACGTCGCATCTGAGGCGGTGAGCGGGAAGGCCGAAGTTAGGCTGTAGCGCAGACAGGCGAGCAGCGGCAGGATGTGAACGCCGGAAGCGTGCACAGACGGCCCGCACTTTATGCAGCAGCTCTGACATGTCGGGGTAGTTGTGAATGAACTTCTGCACCAACAAAATTCAGCACATGCGCCAGGCAAGGGATGTGCGGGATGTTTCGCCCATTATCGCACACCACCCGGCTGGGCTTGAGGCACACCGGTAGAAACCACTCGTCGGTCTGTTGTTCAATACCCCGCCACAACTCCTGCGTGGTGTAGGGCCTGTCCCCCAAACATATGATTTTCAGAATGGCTGACGTTTACCCCAGGCTGTGCTGAAGTTGGTGGTGAAGGTGTGTGGCTGACTGGATGAGCTGGTGGAAGCAGAGGAGGAGGAAGCCGAGTAGGAGGAGGAGGCTACAGGAAGCATAGAATGATGCCCTGCGATCCTTGTCGGCGGAAGGACTTGCGCCAAGGAACTCTCCGCCTGGGGCCCAGCTGCCACTACATTTACCCAGTGTGCAGTTAGGGAGATATAGCGTCCCTGGCCGTGCTTATTGGTCCACGTATCGGTGGTTACGTGGACCTTGCTACGGATGGCGTTGCGCAGTGCACACTTGATTTTATCGGATACTTGGTTGTGCAGGGAAGGCACGGCTGTCTTGGAAAAGTAGTGGCGGCTGGGAACAGCATACTGTGGGACAGCCATGGACATCAGCTGTTTGAAGCTGTCTGTGTCCACCAGCCTGAATGACAGCATTTCAAAGCCCAGTAGTTTAGAAATGCTGGCATTCAGGCCCAGGGCTCGAGGGTGGCTAGGTGGGAATTTACGCTTTCTCTCCAAGGTTTGTGAGATGGAGAGCTGAATGCTGCCGTGTGACATGGTGGAGATACTTGGTGACGCAGGTGGTGTTGTCGGCGGCACATCCTCTGTTTGGTGGGCGGCAGGTGCCAACACCAGCTGAAGAGGGAGCAGGGGGAGCCAGAGTGAGTGTCACGACTGTGACTGATCCAGATAGGTCTGGGAAGAGAAGGTCGCAGCGACTTGCTACTCGCGATAGCTTGTGAGTTTGCTCCGTGGTTCAGGGTATGTCATCCGGGTTTTGCCTTGTGAACCTTTTTGTCCTGACTGGGAGTTTGTAGGCATTCTTCTCAGGTGAGTGCTGTCTGCCACTCCCAGCTACTATATTAGTTTCAGTTTCACTTGCAGTCATTGCCAGATATAGTCCTTACTTCCAGTGCAATTCTGACCTTTGAAGGAGATCGTTTGACGGTATTGCTGTGGAGCTCTTGTCTGGCGTGGACTGTCGTTATTGGGATCATCTTCTCTGCTCGTGACTGGATAAGTCTATCTCTGCTGGAGATTGTTTGTTTGTTGCTGTCTTCCCCTGTTGTTCTCCTAGACATGAGTGATGGTGACTAGTGCTCCCATCTGCCTTTCCCCAGTCTAGTCTTCTTAGGGTGACTCAGGGTTTAGGCATCCTGCTCGCCGCACGGGTTCACACCCCGTCTAGGTTATCAGGGCAAACAGGTGCCAGCTTAGGGTTTGTCAGGGGTGGCCGTTCTATTTCCCATCCGTAGATAAGGGTCCCCCTTCCCCTCCGTCTGGTGCGACACGACCGCTGCTGGGATAGCGGTCGTGACAGTATATCTGGCCTTTTAAAAAAAAAAAAAAAAGTGACATTTCCTTTTTTTTTTTTTTGGCTTGCTGTTTTGCTTTGTATTTTTCTGTTCCACTATGGATCCGGTTACGGTTTTGGCGAAACAATTACAGAGATTATCCCTTGAAGTGGCAGGATTAAAAGCAACAGTGCTGCAGCAGCAGCAGCAGCAGCAGCAATCCTTGGGTTCCACCGTTGCTACGGGAAACCATGGTACTCCTGAGCCAAAAGTGGCTTTTCCTGACAGGAGGAGAGAGACCAATTTGTAACCTTCAGAGAAGCTTGTAAATTGTTCTTCAGGTTACGCCCTAGATCCTCCGGCGGTGAGGAACAACAGGTGGGCATTGTAATTTCTCTCCTGCAAGGAGATCCGCAGGCTTGGGCTTTCTCCTTACCATCAGACTTTCCGGTCTTACGATCTGTGGAGGAGTTTTTTGAAGCCTTGGGTCTCGTATATGATGACCCGGACAGGGTCTCACTGGCTGAATCTAAGCTACGTAGACTTCGGCAAGAGAACCGGTCAGCTGAACTATATTGTTCCGAATTCCGTAGGTGGGCTACTAATACATTATGGAACGACTCGGCCCTTAGGAGTCAGTTCTGCCAGGGGTTGTCTGAAAAATTAAAAGACGCGCTGGCGGTATACGAGGTCCCTGGGTCTCTTGAGGCTGCTATGTCTCTGTCCATAAGAATCGACAGACGACTCAGGGAGAGACTATTAAATTCTACAGAGGCCTCTATAGGGCAGGGATCGGTTTGTTGTGATCCAGTCGAACCAATGCAAATAGGGGGCGCCACTAGACGGGTGAATCCTCCTAAGGTCCGCCATAGGTCAGAGGTTTGTTTTCGTTGTGGGGAGGGGTCATTTTGTGAAGGTATGTCCCTCAGAACCCAAGAGATCACAAACAAAGGAGCCGCGGAAAACTAGAGTCCCCAGACTGTGCGGAGGATAACAGTCTGGGCGTATTCGTTTCCTCCATACGCATGTCTCAGTTTTTGTTGTCCGCTACCGTTGTGGCGGGCAATAAGACTGAGATCTGTTCCGTCTTTTAGGACAGTGGGGCGGGGGTCAACTTGGTGGATTCACGGTTTGCTCAGGCTCTGGGTTTTACTCCGGAACCGGTACGCAGAACTATTCCTGTTTTTGCCATCGACTCCTCCCCTCTTACTCAGAGAGAGTTAACTCAGGTCATCCATAATATCCATCTGCAGGTAGGGGACCTCCTTAAAGAGCATATCTCTTGTTATGTCCTGGACGGTCTTCCGGCTCCTATGGTATTGGGGCTTCCCTGGCTGGTGACTCACAATCCAGTGGTGGATTGTCAGGCCGGGGAGATTGTGGAGTGGAGTGAACATTGTAAGGACAACTGCTTGAGTAGTAGGTGCTCAACACTCTCTGTAACATCTCTACCTTCCTTTCTGTCAGATTTTATGGATGTGTTCTCTGAGAAGGGTTGTCAGTGGTTACCACCTCATCGTCCATATGATTGCCCAATGAATCTGTTACCTGGGGCAAAACTACCTAAAACCCGGTTATACAATCTTTCCGGCCCGGAGAGGAAGGCTATGAAAGATTATATTTCGGAGAGTTTGGCTAAGGGACACATCAGACCCTCTTCTTCACCCGTGGCTGCAGGGTTCTTTTTCGTTAAAAAGAAAGATGGGGGCCTGCGTCCTTGCCTGGATTTCCGGGAATTAAACCAGATAACTATCCGAGACCCCTATCCTCTTCCTCTCATTCCCGACCTCTTTAATCAGGTTGCTGGTGCTAAATGGTTCTCCAAAATGGATCTCAGAGGAGCCTATAACCTGGTTCGCATCAAAGAGGGGGATGAGTGGAAGACGGCTTTTAATACTCCGGAAGGGCATTATGAAAATCTGGTCATGCCATTTGGTCTTACTAATGCGCCTGCGGTGTTCCAACATTTTGTCAACGATATTTTTAGTCACCTTATCAGGAGATTTGTTGTGATATATCTTGATGACATCCTGGTCTATTCTCCGGATCTGGATACTGTAAGAGGGTGCAAGGTACCGTGGTCGATGGCAGGTACGTGTCACCGAGGTTCCTGGCCTCGGTGAGGTAAGAGCCGGGTTTTCGTGTGTCAGCAGCAGCTAGTGCTGTTTGACACCTTGTTTTTTAGTTTGGCTGCAAAGCCAATCCGGGCCGGCTCTTACTGGGAGTAGGCAAAGAGTTGGGTGGGTGCCTATTCCCCACGGTCCAGGCCGGACTTTATCCGGGCCTTTAAAAGGCAGCCTCCTCAGCAGCTGAGTGTGATTGTCCTGGAGCTGCTGTTAGGCTGTGGAATCACTTGAGTTTGGGAGTGCTGATCCATGCTGTGCTGTGTGGAGTTCTCTGGGCTGGAAGCAAGACCCCAAGCAAGGAGGAGTGCAGACGGCCTGGAAGCCGGAGGTCGATCGCCTTGCGGCTGGACTGACAGCCAGGTGCGAACCTGCACCTAAAGCCTCCCAGGTGACTGGAACCTGTTTTGGACTATTTTGTTTTGCTGCACGTTTTCTGATGGGTGTGAATTAACACCAAGTGACTGTTTGCTGTGTATTTGCTACAAGTGTGAATTAAACACTGTTTGCTACACTTTCTGGACTCCGTTTTGCCTCTATACTGCACCCGCACTGCTATCTACCAGAGCGACTCCCCACAATACACATAAGATCCATGTGAGACAAGTGCTGCAGATATTAAGGGCCAACAAATTGTTTGCCAAATTAGAGAAATGTGTGTTCGCCGTAAAAGAACTGCCATTTCTGGGGTATGTGTTGTCAGATTCAGGTTTCCGCATGGATCCAGAGAAAGTCCGGGCAATTATGGACTGGGATCTGCCTGAGAACCTGAAGGCATTGCAACGCTTTCTGGGGTTTGCCAATTTTTATAGAAAGTTTATAAAGAACTATTCCTTGGTGGTCAAACCACTGACGGACATGAACCGAAAGGGATCCGATTTTTCCAAATGGTCACATGCAGCCAAAACTGCCTTTACATCTTTGAAGGAAAGTTTCACCTCGGCTCCTATTCTCGTACAGCCAGATGTCTCACTTCCTTTTATTGTAGAGGTTGACGCATCAGAGGTGGGGGTGGGAGCGGTACTATCTCAGGGCCCGTCCCCTGGTGAATGGTGTCCGTGTGCTTTCTTTTCGAAGAAATTGTCTACTGCAGAAAGGAACTATGACATTGGCAACAGGGAACTTTTGGCTATTAAGTTGGCCTTAGAGGAGTGGCGTCATTTTTTGGAGGGGGCGGTTCATCCCGTCACAGTGATTACTGATCACAAAAACTTAGTATATCTGGAGTCTGCTAAACGTCTCACCCCTAGACAGGCTCTGTGGTTGTTATTTTTTACTAGGTTTAATTTTGTAATAACTTATCGCCTGGGGGCAAAAAATACTAAGGCAGATGCATTGTCTCGAAGTTTTCCTGGAGGGGGTGATGATGATGTTCCAGAGCCTATTTTGCAAAGGGGGGTGGTGGTCTCTGCATTACACTCAGGTTTAGAGGGGAGGGTGTTGGAAGCTCAGGGGGACGCCCCGGCCTCCTGCCCCTCGGGTAAACTGTTTGTGCCAGAAAATTTACGCCTGGAGATACTAAAAGAACACCATAACTCCGCACTGGCAGGACACCCAGGTAGTAAGGCAACCTCTGAATTAGTGTCTCGCCGGTTCTGGTGGCCTAAGTGGCGCCAGGAGGTGTTGAATTTTGTGTCTGCATGTCCTACCTGTGCTCGTTCTAAGGTGGATCATACTCGTCCGGCAGGGCGTCTTTACCTCTGGCCATCCCCAACAGGCCTTGGACGCACCTATCAATGGATTTCATTACTGATCTACCAGTATCAGCGGGGAAGACTGTTATTCTTGTTGTTGTTGACAGATTCAGTAAAATGGTGCACTTTATTGCTCTGACCGCATTGCCTAATGCTAACACACTGGCTCAGGTTTTTATTGACCACATCGTGAAGCTTCACGGGGTCCCTTCCGATATTGTTTCGGATCGTGGTACCCAATTTGTTTCTAAATTTTGGAAAGCTTTTTGTTCTCGCTTACGGGTTCATCTGTCGTTTTCTTCATCTTTCCATCCACAGTCCAACGGTCAGACTGAACGTACCAATCAAAACCTAGAGACATATTTGAGATGCTTTGTTTCCGAAAATCAGGAGGAATGGTCATCTTATTTACCGTTAGCCGAGTTTGCCATTAATAATCGTCGTCAAGAATCCACCGATAAGTCACCATTTTTTGGTGCGTATGGTTTCCATCCTCAGTTTTGTACGTTTAGTGAGGGGGGCCGTCTGGGATTCCCGAGGAGGAACGATTTGCGTCTTCACTTTCATCAGTGTGGCAGAGTGTGCAAGAAAGTTTGAAGAGAATTGGTGGTAGATACAAACGTGTGGCTGATAAGAAGCTCTCTGAAGGTCCGGACCTTGGGGTGAATGACTTGGTGTGGTTGTCTACCAGAAATATCAAGTTGAAGGTTCCCTCATGGAAATTAGGTCCGAGATTTATTGGTCCTTATAGGGTAATTAAGATCATTAACCCGGTGGCTTTTCGTCTGGAGCTACCTCAGACTCTAAGGATCCATAATGTCTTCCACAGATCTCTGCTTAAGAGATATGTAGAACCTCCTGAACCATTGCCACTACCGCCTCCACCGGTGGTTGTTGATGGCAGTCTTGAGTTTCAGGTAGAAAAGATTGTTGATTCACGATATGTTCGCCGCTCTCTTCAGTACCTGGTGCACTGGAAAGGTTATGGTTCGAAGAGAGAATGTGGGTGCCAGCATCAGAGATAAAGGCGGACAGACTCATTCGGGCTTTTCATAGGTCCCACCCGGAGAGGCCTGGTCTTGAGGGTCCGGTGGCCCCTCGTAGAAAGGGGGGCACTGTCACGACTGTGACTGATCCAGATAGGTCTGGGAAGAGAAGGTCGCAGCGACTTGCTACTCGCGATAGCTTGTGAGTTTGCTCCGTGGTTCAGGGTATGTCATCCGGGTTTTGCCTTGTGAACCTTTTTGTCCTGACTGGGAGTTTGTAGGCATTCTTCTCAGGTGAGTGCTGTCTGCCACTCCCAGCTACTATATTAGTTTCAGTTTCACTTGCAGTCATTGCCAGATATAGTCCTTACTTCCAGTGCAATTCTGACCTTTGAAGGAGATCGTTTGACGGTATTGCTGTGGAGCTCTTGTCTGGCGTGGACTGTCGTTATTGGGATCATCTTCTCTGCTCGTGACTGGATAAGTCTATCTCTGCTGGAGATTGTTTGTTTGTTGCTGTCTTCCCCTGTTGTTCTCCTAGACATGAGTGATGGTGACTAGTGCTCCTATCTGCCTTTCCCCAGTCTAGTCTTCTTAGGGTGACTCAGGGTTTAGGCATCCTGCTCGCCGCACGGGTTCACACCCCGTCTAGGGTATCAGGGCAGACAGGTGCCAGCTTAGGGTTTGTCAGGGGTGGCCGTTCTATTTCCCATCCGTAGATAAGGGTCCCCCTTCCCCTCCGTCTGGTGCGACACGACCGCTGCTGGGATAGCGGTCGTGACAGTGAGTTCCTTGCTTTTAAGGTGTTTACTCCACTGCAGTTCATGCTTTGCATGTAGATGCCTATTCATGCAGGTTGTGCTTAGGTTCAGAAGGTTAATGCCTCGCTTCAGGCTCTGATGGCACAGCGTGCAAACCACTCGGGTCTTGTCATCAGCACATTGTTTAAAGAAGTGCCATGCCAGGGAACTCCTTGAAGCTGCCTTTGGGGTGCTCGGTCCCTGGTGGCGGTGGCCAGTAACAGGCGAAGTCTCTTGGCGTGGGCTGTTCTGCTTTTTCCCCCTGCTCCCTCTTTTGTTACGCTGTTGGCTCGGTCTCACCACTGCCTCTTCCTCTGAACTATGAAAGTCAGTGGCACGACCTTCATTCCATGTGGGGACTAGGACCTCATCGTCCCCTGCATCGTCTTCCACACAGTCTTCCTCCCTGACCTTCTGTTCGGTCTGCACACTGCAGAAAGACGCAGCAGTTGGCACCTGTGTTTCGTCATCATCAGAGATGTGTGGACTCCGATGAGGTGGTATTCCCATGTCCTCATCATCAGGAAACATCAGTGGTTGTGCATCAGTGCATTCTATGTCTTCCACCACTGGGGAAGGGCTAGGTGGATTCACTTGGGAAACCCTGCCAGCAGAGTCTTCAAACAGCTTAAGAGACTGCTGCATAACTTGAGGCTCAGACAGTTTCCCTGATATGCAAGGGGGTCATGTGACAGACTGATGGGCTTGGTTTTCAGGCGCCACCTGTGCGCTTTCCGCCGAAGACAGGTGGGAGATAATGTTGTGATCGTACTGGATCCACTGTCGGCCACCCAATTGACTAGCGCCTGTACCTGCTCAGGCCTTACCATCCTTAGATCGGCATTAGGCCCCACCGAATATCGCTGTAAATTCTGGCGGGTAATGGAACCTGAGGTAGTTGGTTCACTAGGACATGTGGCTGTGGCAGAATGGCCATGTCCTCTCCCAGCACCAGAGGGTACACTAACACCACCACGATCGCGTCCGCGTCCCTTACTAGATGTTACCGTTCACCAAGCACCACAATAAGAAAATAAATATTTGGCCCAATGTATTGATTTTAAATTCAGGCCTTTTTTTACAGGCACCTAACACTATCTGCCTATTTATTTATGTAGCGTATTACACTAATCCAGGCACAGAAGTAACCACTGATTTTGGGGAATATCTCTTTTAGGGCTAGTATTTAGTCCCTGGATGAAAGGTATCCTTTTATGGACAGATTTACACTTGGAGATGCACAGTAGCGTGTGAAAAAATATGTACGATTATGCCTTCAGCAATTGTATTTTAACACTTTGTGTAATATACCCTTTAACGGACAGAAATGCAATGGGAGATGGACGGTAGCGTGAGAAGTTATTGAGGATGACCCTCTCAGCACTTGTATATACACCTTGAGTGTAGTATACCCTTTTACGGACAGATTAACACTTGGCCTGCAACAGCTGGAACACCAGATTCAGGGTATTGCTATATTGGCAATTGAATTTTACCCCAGAACAAAATATATGTTTTGGCGGACACTATTATACTTTGCCAGCCACTGCTGGGACACCAGATTCAGGGTATTGCTATTTTGGCAATTGAATTTCACCCCATAACAAAATATACCCTGTTACGGTCAGATTTAAACTAGGCCTGCAACTGCTGGAACACCAGATTCAGGGTATTGCTATTTTGGCAATTGAATTTCACCCCAGAACAAAATATTCCCTGTTACGGACAGATTTAAACTAGACCTGCATCTGCTGGAACACCAGATTCAGGGAATTGCTATTTTGGCAATTGAATTTCACCCCAGAACAAAATATATGTTTTGGCGGACACTATTATACTTTGCCAGCCAGTGCTTGGACACCTGATTCAGGGTATTGCTATTTTGGCAATTGAATTTCACCCCAGAACAAAATATATGTTTTGGCGGACACTATTATACTTTTCCAGCCAGTGCTGGGACAACAGATTCAGGCTATTGCTATTTTGGCAATTGAATTTCACCCCAGAACAAAATATATGTTTTGGCGGACACTATTATACTTTGCCAGCCAGTGCTGGGACACAAGATTCAGGGTATTGCTATTTTGGCAATTGAATTTCACCCCAGAACAAAATATGTGTTTTGGCGGACACTATTATACTTTGCCAGCCAGTGCTGGGACACCAGATTCAGGGTATTGCTATTTTGGCAAATTAATTTTACCCCAGAACAAAATATATGTTTTGGCAGACACTATTATACTTTGCCAGCCAGTGTTGGGACACCAGATTCAGGGTTTTGCTATTTTGGCAAGTGAATTTTACCCCAGAACAAAATATACCCTGTTACGGTCAGATTTAAACTAGGCCTGCAACTGCTGGAACACCAGATTCAGGGTATTGCTATTTTGGCAAATGAATTTCACCCCAGAACAAAATATACCCTGTTACGGACAGATTTAAACTAGACCTGCATCTGCTGGAACACCAGATTCAGGGAATTGCTATTTTGGCAATTGAATTTCACCCCAGAACAAAATATATGTTTTGGCGGACACTATTATACTTTGCCAGCCAGTGCTTGGACACCAGATTCAGGGTATTGCTATTTTGGCAATTGAATTTCACCCCAGAACAAAATATATGTTTTGGCGGACACTATTATACTTTTCCAGCCAGTGCTGGGACACCAGATTCAGGCTATTGCTATTTTGGCAATTGAATTTCACCCCAGAACAAAATATATGTTTTGGCGGACACTATTATACTTTGCCAGCCAGTGCTGGGACACAAGATTCAGGGTATTGCTATTTTGGCAATTGAATTTCACCCCAGAACAAAATATATGTTTTGGCGGACACTATTATACTTTGCCAGCCAGTGTTGGGACACCAGATTCAGGGTATTGCTATTTTGGCAAGTGAATTTTACCCCAGAACAAAATATACCCTGTTACGGTCAGATTTAAACTAGGCCTGCAACTGCTGGAACACCAGATTCAGGGTATTGCTATTTTGGCAAATGAATTTCACCCCAGAACAAAATATACCCTGTTACGGACAGATTTAAACTAGACCTGCATCTGCTGGAACACCAGATTCAGGGAATTGCTATTTTGGCAATTGAATTTCACCCCAGAACAAAATATATGTTTTGGCGGACACTATTATACTTTGCCAGCCAGTGCTTGGACACCAGATTCAGGGTATTGCTATTTTGGCAATTGAATTTCACCCCAGAACAAAATATATGTTTTGGCGGACACTATTATACTTTTCCAGCCAGTGCTGGGACACCAGATTCAGGCTATTGCTATTTTGGCAATTGAATTTCACCCCAGAACAAAATATATGTTTTGGCGGACACTATTATACTTTGCCAGCCAGTGCTGGGACACAAGATTCAGGGTATTGCTATTTTGGCAATTGAATTTCACCCCAGAACAAAATATATGTTTTGGCGGACACTATTATACTTTGCCAGCCAGTGTTGGGACACCAGATTCAGGGTATTGCTATTTTGGCAAGTGAATTTTACCCCAGAACAAAATATACCCTGTTACGGTCAGATTTAAACTAGGCCTGCAACTGCTGGAACACCAGATTCAGGGTATTGCTATTTTGGCAAATGAATTTCACCCCAGAACAAAATATACCCTGTTACGGACAGATTTAAACTAGACCTGCATCTGCTGGAACACCAGATTCAGGGAATTGCTATTTTGGCAATTGAATTTCACCCCAGAACAAAATATATGTTTTGGCGGACACTATTATACTTTGCCAGCCAGTGCTTGGACACCAGATTCAGGGTATTGCTATTTTGGCAATTGAATTTCACCCCAGAACAAAATATATGTTTTAGCGGACACTATTATACTTTTCCAGCCAGTGCTGGGACACCAGATTCAGGCTATTGCTATTTTGGCAATTGAATTTCACCCCAGAACAAAATATATGTTTTGGCGGACACTATTATACTTTGCCAGCCAGTGCTGGGACACAAGATTCAGGGTATTGCTATTTTGGCAATTGAATTTCACCCCAGAACAAAATATATGTTTTGGCGGACACTATTATACTTTGCCAGCCAGTGCTGGGACACCAGATTCAGGGTATTGCTATTTTGGCAAATTAATTTTACCCCAGAACAAAATATATGTTTTGGCGGACACTATTATTCTTTGCCAGCCAGTGCTGGGACACCAGATTCAGGATATTGCTATTTTCGCAATTGAATTTCACCCCAGAACAAAATATATGTTTTGGCGGACACTATTATACTTTGCCAGCCAGTGTTGGGACACCAGATTCAGGGTATTGCTATTTTGGCAAGTGAATTTTACCCCAGAACAAAATATATGTTTTGGCGGACACTATTGTACTTTGCCAGCCAGTGCTGGGACACCAGATTCGGGATATTGCTATTTTCGCAATTGAATTTCCCCTCAGAACAAAATATATGTTTTGCCGGACACTATTATACTTTTCCAGCCACATCTGAAACCACTGATTTATGGTATTGCTATTTTGGCTATTGATTTTCACCCCAGAACAAAATATATCCTTTGCCGGACATTATTATTCTTTGCCAGCCACTGCTGGGACACCAGATTTAGGGGATTGCTATTTTGGCAATTGAAATTCACCACAGAAAATAATCTATCCTTTGCCAGACAGCAGACAGTATTACACTTGTCTAGCAAAAGCTGGAACACCAGATTTAGGGGATTGCTATTTTGGAAATTGTATTTAACCCCTTAATAAAATATAGTGATTGCTATCCTGAGTTTCTAGGGGTGAAATTTAAATAATTTATGCCAGATTTACTGTGTGTGCGTTTAATGCATATTACTGACATATACTGTACTTTATCCGTAGATGGTGTATGTTAGTCTGTGGCATTATCAGGTCTACATCCCCTGTGTAATGTGTGCGCATCCCAAATACCTTTTTTAATTTATTGGCGCATACACTTACAAATCCTACGCTATTCTACGTGTATACCTACCCATTAAGCGTATATAACATTTAATATTAAGAAGGCGGCCAGTAACGGCTGTGGAAGTGATGCTGATGGTGCACGCAGAGGCTGTGCCCCTGGGCATGATGAAACTGAGTAAAAGAATGTAGCATAGGGCCTCCAGGTACGCTAACCCTCAAAAACATTATTTGGAAGGGCCTTCCGGATAGCTGACCCTTTAAAACATCATTTGTGAGTGCCTTCAGGTCAGCTGACCCACTAAAACATAATTTGTGACTGCCTTCAGGGTAGCTGACCCTGTAAAACATTATATTTGAGGGCCTGCAGGTGAGCTGACCCTGTTAAACATTATATGTGAGGGCCTGCAGGTTAGCTGACCCTCTAAAAAATTATATGTGAGAGCCTGCATGTGAGCTGACCCTCCAAAACATTATATGTGAGGGCCTGCAGGTGATCTGAACCTAAAAAACATGAACTGCGAGGGCCTGCAGGTGAGCTGACCCTGTTAATCATTATATGTGAGGGGCTGCAGGTGAGCTGACCCTGTAAAGCATTATATGCGAGGGCCTGCAAAGCTGACCCTCTAAAACATCATGAGCGAGGGCAGCCTAAGATTGTTGATATGATGGAGGACCTGTCAGCAAATTCAAGTCATGTGTGACGCTGATGTCTGACTAGTGACTTAGTCAGGCGTCAGCCTCGCAATTACTTTTAGGTTCATTCATCTGTTTTTATGTAAAAAAAATTTGACTTAGCCAGTAATCAGCGTCACACATGACTTGAACTTGCCTCATATGTAGGGCTTAATAAAATGTTTCATTTTTAGAGAATTGAAAGGGGTCTCAAACCCAGGACCACTGTACATAAGGCAAGCACACTACCACTGAGCTATAAGCTTGCTTCATGTTAGCCTGGGATTTTATTCATCTATGTGATTCAGTACATTAAAAGTAAAATGAACCTAAAATTCATTGCGAGGCTGACGCCAGACTAAGTGAGTAGTCAGATATCAGCATCACACATGACTTGAATTTGTCTCTTTTCTAGGGCTCAATAAAATATAAAAAAATGTCAGGGTCTTAAACCCAAGAACACAGCATCGTAGGCAAACAGCTAAAGCACTGAGCTATTTATTCAGACGGTGAGTTAAAGGATTTTGTTCATTTATGTGATTCAGTATATTAAATGTAGAATGAACTTAAAATTCATTGCGAGGCTGACGCCTGAGTAAGTCAGTAGTCAGACATCAGCGTCACACATGACTTGTTTTTGCCTCGTATCTAGGGCTTAATAAAAAATCTAATTTTCAGAGGTTGAAAGGGGTCTTGAACCCAGGACCACCAGGCATAAGGCAAGAGTATTACCACTGAGCTATAAGCTTGCTTAGTGTTAGTCTGGGATTTTATTCATCTATGTGATTTTGCATACAAATGCACAGTATATCTATAACTTATTCTCACTTTGATCCTTACCTATGAAGAGCATAAGCCAAACTCAGTTGTCAGTTGTCGGTGTCGGTGTCAGGTGTCGGTGTCAGTGCCAGGTGTCAGTCAGGGTCAGGAGTCAGGGTCAGGTGTCACACTGGCATTATTTTGATACTTGACTATGATATTTGACCATGTCCTAAAATGAACACTGTACACTTTATGTGCTAATACCTCTGGGATGCTTTTACTTATCCAAGCCATTCTGAGATTGTTTTCTCGTGACACATTAGTCAAAAGTCATTTTGTGGGGCTTACATAGTAGAAATCACCCATAAATGACTCCCTTTTACATCCTTCTCCCCTCAACTTATTCAAAACTGATTTAACAACCTTTGTCAACCTTTCAGGCGTTCCATAACAATTCATGGAAAATGGAGGTTAAATTTCAAAATTTCACTTTTTTTTGCAGATTTGTGAGATTAAGAAGCAGCTTTCATTGCATGAATACTGTTCCATTTAAGTTCTAGACTGTTGTTTTATTGTTTAGCCACAAGAGGTCACTGTTTCACATGCACAGCTCACAGCTCACTCTCTGCTCGGATTACAATATGCATGGGAGGTGTGGTTAACAAGCTGCAGAGAAGGCAGGAAGTGGTCGCCATTTTGTGAGGAGAGAGAAAGACAGGCTGAGGTGAATCTCTCCACATCCAAGTGCTTGGACGTGTTCTTTTGTGACCAGTACCACAGCCAAAGGGAGCTGATCGAGTCCAGGATACAGAGGCTGACCAGGAGAGAGGACACCTGCCAGGAATACTGCTGAGAGCTGAGGAACGGATTACCTGTTCTGTGGTACCGCACGTTTGATTGAAAGACTGTTCGTTTCAAATTATCAATGGAGACAGCAGACCCGGGTCACTAAAATCGTGCACGTATCACATTGTAAGAGTGGCGCCTGAAGTATCAGAGACTGAGTTTGGACCTGCAATTAGCTAGATAGTTAGGGTCTGTGTGTGGCAGGCTTTGCATATTGTGGATCATTCATTATAAGGACTTAACAGTTAAAGTTGTGGTTCGCTCCAGAGAGCAAAAAGGACTTCACCATATTTTCAGTCATCCCAGAATGTTTATCGGGAGTAATATATTAGGCACGTGCCACAATACTAGATTTGGGAGGGAAAACACTGTATAGGCTAATAAGATTGTAATCTCCTGTGTTACTCCGCGGGCTAGCCTGTACATTACAACCCAAACAATCGTTCCTGTTTTGTTCTGGTGTGTGTGTGGTTGTGAATGGTCTGGGCGGTTTTGGTCTCCTCTGGATTATGTCAATAGATTTCCTCCATGATGGCTACCCTTCGGGTTATCTCCTGGAATGTTAGGGGGCTCAATGACCAAATTAAACGATCTCTTGTGTTTAATTATCTTAAGGGCCTCCATCCAGATGTGGTTGTACTGCAGGAGACTCACCTGGTGGGTCGCAAGCTGTTGGCACTGAGAAAACCTTGGGTGGGTTCCACGTACCATGCTACCTTTACTTCACATGCCAGAGGCGTCTCAGTGTTAGTGACTAGATCACTTCCTTTTCATCTGCACTCAGTCCACACGGATGCCTCTGGTAGGTTTGTAATTGTTTATGCATCAGTGAGAAATGTTGACTATATTATAGTGGGTCTTTATATCCCTCCTCCATTCCGTAGCATGGTGTTCGGTGAGGTGATGAGGGTGGTGGCGACTCTGCCGACTGCCTCGGTAATTATTTTAGGGGACTTCAATGCGGTTTTATACCCGGAGGCGGATAGACTTCATCCCCAGTCTACTCATAGCAACTCACTTCGACACTGGGCTGAGGCTTATGACCTGACGGAGGGCTGGAGGTATCTGCATCCGAGTGACCGTACTTATTCCTGCTATTCATCGTCCCGTATTGACTTGCTGTTTATTAGCAGGGATTTGCTGCCCCTCTTGACTGCTGTGGAGTACTTGCCGAGAGGTATCTCCGACCATGCCCCATTGATGGTCTCGCTCACTCAACCGATGCGCCCCCCTGATAAGCTGTGGCGGTTGGCTACTAAATGGTTGGAGGTCCTCCCGGTAACGTGGGTGGTTCAACAGGCAGCCTTAGATTATTGGGTGAACAATGAGGGCTCTTCTAACAATTTTTGAGTGGGAGGCCTTTAAGGCGGTCATGAGAGGCTCCTTCATACATGCCATCGCTACGCACCGCAAAGAGCTGAATGTGACTAAGACGCGACTTGAGACAGATGTGACTGTTACTGAAAACACTTATATTCGGAATTCTACAGAAGAAAATAGGGTGGAGTGGGAACAGGCGCAACGGAAGCTACGGCTGCATTTGCTGGAGTATACCCAGAAGAGGTTGCTGTACCAGAGACAGGTGGTTTTTTCGGATGGGGACAAGAATGGACGGGCCCTCGCTTTCCTATCTAGGACTGAAATGTCCCACACGGTAGTTCCCTCTATTCTGGGAACGGATGGGAAGCGATGGTGCCGACCTGACGAAATATGTGCCCACTTTGCTCGCTATTATTCTGATCTCTACACTTCCAGAACCCAGGTTGCGCCGAGCGAGGTGAGGGACTTCTTGCAAGCAGTTAATATCTCTGTTCTGTCCAGGGAGGATAGAAATTTTCTAGATGGTCCTATAGAGGAGAGGGAGATTAAGCAGGCGATTGAGGATATGGCAGTGGGGAAGACACCTGGTCCGGATGGGTTCCCGGCAGAATGGTACAAGTTGGATGTGGACAATCACTGTGCTCGGTTGGCTAAGTTGTTCCATTATACCTTTGACACCGATGGCTTGCCCCCCTCTTTTATGGAGGCTATTATTGTAGTTATCCATAAACCCGGGAAACCTATGGACCAGTGCAGTTCTTTTAGGCCAATCTCTCTCCTAAATACAGATGCGAAAATACTAGCTAAGATACTGGCTAGGAGATTGGGGGAGGTTGTTTTGTCCATCATAGACCCGGACCAGTCGGGCTTTATGCCGGGCAAAACGATGGACATCAACCTGAGGAGGTTGTTTACCAATTTACAAGTTAGCCATGATAACGCTGGAGCGCGGGCAGTAGCCTCCCTGGATAATGAGAAGGCATTTGATTCGGTAGAGTGGTTGTTTATATGTGAAACCCTGAGATGAATGCACTTCCCCCCCGTCTTTCATCAAATGGGTCCAGTTGTTGTACGAGGCCCCAACGGCCCGTGTGCGAGTCAATGGTTACTTGTCCTCTCCCTTTCGTCTATATAGGGGAACGAGACAGGGTTGCCCGCTGTCGCCCTTACTATTTGCCATCGTCATGGAACCCCTTACCCAGTTGATCAATAACAGTGTACTTATAGAGGGTTGGACGATAGCGGGGATCCAAGAAAAACTGTCTCTATACGCAGATGACATGTTAGTGTACCTGGCGGATGCGGGCCCTTCATTAGAAGCGCTTCTAGATATGGTGGATGTGTTCGGCAAATATGCGGGACTTAGAGTCAATTGGTCAAAGTCCAGTTTGTGTTTTATTGACGAGGAAGGTAAGGATACTTTGTCCCCAATGTCACCGCTGACAGTAGTTGACAGCTTTATGTACTTGGGAATTCGTATTCACAGAGATCCCAAACAATTTTACAGACTGAATGTTGTCCCTACTATGGAATATATTACCCTAAAACTGGAGGCATGGGAGAACCTGCCTCTGTCTCTGGTAGGTAGGATCAATATTATAAAAATGGTTTTGCTACCTAAATTGCTATATATTTATAGGGCTGCACCAATTAGAATTCCGAGGTCGCACTTTGTGTCTCTTGACAGACAATTAGCTGGCTTTCTGTGGAGACACCAGGCCCCCAGATTGGCGAGGAACACGCTGAAAGCTCACTTTTCCCATGGGGGTTTGAGGCTTCCGGATATGCATACTTACTATACTGCCTCGCTTTTAGTCTATGCGTCTTGGTGGATCAAGGAGGATGCTAATAACCCCGCTGTGGTCCTGGAGGCTGCCTTGGCAGGTTCTTATGAGGCCCTGTCGAATATGGTCTATAGAGGAGGGGGGACGTCTGCGACACATTGCTGCACAGAGGCTATGTCCGTTGTGATTGAGGCATGGAAGAGGTGTGTGGCGGTGCACTCCCTAACTCCCACCGGAGATGTATGGTCTCCATATATCCCCCTGTGGCGAAACAAGCATCTTAGGGAACTAGTGAGTCTCGATGGATATGAATTTTGGCCACAAAAAGGGATCAAGTACCTTACACACCTCTTTCAAGATGGGGGTCTTTCGATCGTTTGAGAGCCTACGGAATGAGTTTTCGCTTGCTCGTGTGGATTTTTACCGCTACCTCCAACTGAGACATGCTTGTACAGCTCAATTTCCATCTCTTTCACTCCGGTTGGACTGCGGTCCGCTGGAGAAGATTGCTAGGCGAGTGCAGCCGATCAAGCCTATCTCCTCCTTTTACGGGGAACTTATGTTGCAGAGGGAGTCCCCGCTCCGGCGATCCTTTGAGCGTTGGACCGTGGACATCCCGGAGCTGGAGTCCTCTCACCTGGATGAGCTTCAGTCTACATGGCGCTCCTCCGTCATCAGTGCTCGAGATCAATTAATTCAGGTTAAGTGGATCCATAGATCATACTTGACACCCGTGAGACTATATTACATGCGTCAATTGTCTACTCCGGAGTGTACGCGGTGTGGAGAGCGGAGAGGGTCACTTTATCATATGGTGTGGTTGTGTCCTTCCATACAGAGGTTCTGGGGAGAAATTTGTCGCTTTATCAATACCACTCTGGGCCTTCCTGGGCTCTGTTTGCCTGCGGTGTGTCTGTTGGGGCTGGTAGGGGAGGTGGAACCTACAAGGTATGGTAGGAAAATTCTTAGACTACTGATGTTCTATGCCAGGAAGGTAATTCTCCTTAATTGGAAGCCTCCTAAACTACCAACCAAGGCGGAGTGGATTCAACTCATTAACTCAAATCTCCAGATGTACAAATTAACTTATGCAGCAAGAGGGGTGCCTGACCGATTTGATAAGATATGGGGTAACTGGGTAAAGGCCCAGGCTACTGTTTGATAGTATTCACTGAGGGGGAGCCGGACCGCTCAGATGCCTGACTGTGCGTGTGAATGGCTGTCTTTCATGTACTCCAGCGCGGTTTGTATCTTGACGAAGTTTATTTCTATATTGTATACTCCTTTATAATGCTCTTTGGTCTGGTGGAGCTGATAATTTGTCGCATTTGGATCTATGCCACACTTGACTGTATGGGTTGATTGTGCTCGGGGGTGTTTTTGTCTTTTTTTTTCTCTCTGTTTTGTACTTCCTTATAAAAGTCTACAAATAAAGCCTATTAAAAAAACAAAAAAAACAATCGTTCCTGTACTTTAGCGTAATAACAGGTATGGCGAGGAAGTGTTAACTCTGCTCACAGTAGGTAAATTGTTCTGGCTACCATTAGAGAGCGCCGTGTTGTGCAACACAGGGGTCTCAGCTGCAGGCTGAGTATATGTAACTTTATTTCATGCTAAATGTATTTTAGAGCTGTAGGTTGACGTATTGCTGTGTTTCAGTAAATAAGTTTTTGTTTGCAAAAGCCGGTGTCTGTGTCGCTTTCCTTGTCTGTGACTTTGCTGTATCCTGGGGAGCCCACCCCGATACACGGCTTACAGATTTTCCATTTTTATTGATTTTTATTTTTTTTCCCTGTAACACAGCAAGGTTAACAGCCAAACAAAACTCAATATTTATTACCCTAATTCTGTAGTTTACAGAAACACCCCATATGTGGTCGTAAACTGCTGTATGGGCGCACAGATTTCACTGGGATAATTTTAAGTTGTCATGTCATATTTGAAGATCCCTGATGCACCCTTACAGCAGAAGTGACTCCATTTTGGAAACTACAGGATAACAGGTAACAGTTGTATTGGTGATATTTTGGGGTACATATGCTTTTTGATTGCTCGATATTACACTTTTCGTGAGGCAAGGTAACAACAAAATGGCTGTTGTGCCACTGTTTTTAATATATATATATATATTTTTACGGAGTTCTACTGACAGGATAGATCATGTGTTGTATTTATAGATCATGTAGATATGGACACAACAATACCAGCATTTTTGAAAACAAAAATCATATTCTTGTGTCTACATTTCTATTACTTTAATGCCGATTGTCTTGTATACGGGCTCGATTTTTGCAGGAAGAGCTGATGTTTTTATTTCTGGGTATATATGATTTTTTGATCATTCAATATTACACTTTTTTGGGACTAGGCGATAAAAAAATTGTGATTTTGGCACAGTTTTTTTTTTTTTTTTTAAACAGCAATCACCTGAGTGGGTAGATCAGCAAGACTTAATATGTCTATTGTTTTTTTTACTTATTTCAGTTTTATACAATAAAATCCTGTTTGTGAGTGTCCATTTTCTGAAAGCCATATATATTTTTTAATTTTTATGGCAATTGTCTTATGTGGGGGCTTGTGTTTTTCGGGATGTGGTGATGATTTTATTGGTACCATTTTGGGGTGCATACAACTTTTTGATCACTATTGCACTTTTCGTGAGGTAAGGTGACAAAAAATGTCTACTTTGGCACAGTTTTTGAAAAAATATTTTTTTAACTGCGTTCACCAAGGGGTTGAATATGTGCCATTTTTAAAGAGCCATTCGTTATGGACTTGGCAATACGAAATATGTCTTTTAAAAAAAATTATTATACATGATTTTATTAGGTGAAAAGGCGTTTTTTTACTTAAAACTTACACTTTTATTATTAAAAACACTTTTTTTCACTTTTTTTTATTTTTGTCCCACTGTGGGATTTCAACTTTTTAGGGTTTGATCCCTGTTTTAATGCAGCACAATACATGCTGTATTGTGCATCATTGAACTATTAGTGTAGCACAATATCCGTTGCCTAGGAGACCCAGCCTGGGGGGTTGGATCTCCCAGGCCTCCATAGATGGCAGGCTCCCATGCCTGTGTAAGGCATCAGGACTGCCATAGCAACCATCGGCCCCCTGTCACCGCAGCACGGAGGGTCAATGGAGTCAAAGGGAGATCCCTCCCTCTGTTAACCCCATTCGTGCCGTTGTCAGCGCTGACCGCGGCATGTGAAGGGTTAATCAGCCAGCATCTGTGTTTTCAGCAATGTTGGCGGATACAGCAGGGGACCAGCTGTCAGTAACAGATTAGATCATGGACATAAACGTGGGGACACGGCAAGAACCTGCACTTCGTCAGGTACATGTACGTGAAGATGCAGCAAGAGGTTAAAGTCCCGGCCAGCACCATACATATACGGCACTGGTCAGAAAGGGGTTAAATAAGGTAAATTTAAATAAGGTTCCAGGTCCAGATGGATTATACCCAAGAGTTCTTAAAGAAGCTCAGTTCAGTTATTGCTGTGCCCCTGTTCATAATTTTTAAAGATTCTCTAGGTACTGGCGCAAGGCACATGTGGTGCCCATATTCAAAAACAGCTCTAGGTCTTAACTTCTGTGGGAAAAATGTTTGAAGGTCTCTTGTGACTGTGAATAATATGATAATAAGTGATAACCAACATGGGTTTGCCAAGGACAGAAGTGAATAGAATAGGAGGTGAATAGAAGCCTGGACAGAGGGGCAGCTGTGGATGTAGTGTTTCTGGATTTTGCAAAGGCTTTTGATACTGTGCCACATAGACATTTAATTGGTAAAATAAGGTCTATGGGCTTGGAAAGTATAGTTTGTAATTGGATTGAAAACTGACTGAAGAACCGTGTCCAGAGAGTTGTGGTCAATTATTCATATTCAGAATGGTCCCCGCTTATAAGTGGTGTACCCCAAAGTTCAATGCTGGGTCCTCTATTATTTAAATTATGTATTAATGATATTAAGGATGGAATTAATAGCACTGTTTCTATTTTTGCAGATGACACCGAGCTGCAGTTTGTAGTACCCGCAGTCTATGAAAGCTGACTTGGACACTCTGAGTGATTGGGCATCAACTTGGCAGATGAGGTTCAATGTGGATAAATGTAAAGTTATGCATCTGGATAGTAATAATATGTGCATTATATGTCCTAGGGGATGTAACACTGAAAGAGTTACTTGTAGAGGAGGATTTGGGTGTACTGTACTTGTAGATCATAGACTAAATAATAGCACACAATGTCACTCAGCTGCTTCTAAGGCTAGCAGGATATTGTCATGTGTTAAACGAGGCATAGACTCGCAGGACAAGGATGTAATATTGCCACTTTACAAAGCTTTGGTGGGGCCTTGTCTGGAATTTCGCAGTAAACTTCTGGGCACGAGTCCACAGAAAGGATGCCCTGGAAGTGTAAAAAGTACAAAGGATGGCAACTAAACTGATAAGGGGCATGAAGGGTCTTAGTTATGTGGAAAGATTAAAAGAAAAGGTTTATTTAGTCTTGAGAAGAGACAACTAAGGGGGGACATGATTAACCCATATAAATGGACAGTACAAGAAATATGGTAAAAAGCTGTTCCATGTAAAATGCCCTCAAAATACAAGTATGCACTGCCTCCGTCTGGAGAAGAAAAAGTTCAGTTTCCTGAGGCGTCAAGGCTTCTTTACTGTAAGAAATATAAATCTTTGGAATAGTGTCACGAGTAAGTGGGGATGTGAGGACACCAAATAAACAAACGGCGACAGAAAGCAGACTAGGCCTCAAAGCTAGGGAAGAGGGGATGGTAACCTCCTCCTAACCATCCCTGATCCTCTCCCTTGGGGCACATTCACACTAATGCACCTGGTTTCAGGTCACCCAGGGGACATTTAAAGGGGCCTATGGATCAGGGGATTATAATAAGATATATATATATATATATATATATATATTCATATATATATTGTGGCAGTGGAGCTGCCAGAAGGCCATAGGAAGGCCATTGAAGTGGCATATCTCACCCAGAGAAAGCTGGGTGAGAACAAGAAAGGTTGGGAAAATGGTTTTTCCCACTGTCTGCAGCAGTCAGGCTGGTAATGGGGATAATTATCAGCCAGCTGAGGAGCTTGGATTAATGTGGGTTGAGCTTCTCAATCAGGGCTCCCAGTCTGGGAAAGGAGCAGGCTGTGTCAAGGCCTGTGGGAGCCGGGACCCTCTAACCCTGTGTGTAGGGTAAGCACTTGTGATGTGTCTTGGGGAGCTGGGTGGTAGACCCAGATCCTGATAGAGAGGGAAAGACTGTTTAGTCAGTGGCCAGACGGCCGAGGATTTATTTTTATGATTTTGTTGTACTGCTGTTGTGACAATAAAGCTGGTCGTGGCCAGTTTGCACCCGAATCTACAGTGGTGGAGTGGCTTCTTGATGTGTGCCAACCGTCTAGGGCGTTAAGACGGCGATCTGGAAGAGCTAAATGACCCCGAGTTGTTACATATGGTGGAGGTATGCTATGGCATGAAAATGGCACACGAAGCTGGGTGCTGCAGAGCAAAAAGGGCAAGACAACAGATTGCTAAGGGCACCAGGAAGCGTTGTCTGTGCTGAATGCTGCGAGATTGCTGGACAGAAAGTGTCCGTGCTGAAAAGTAAAAAAAACTGTTGGTTGCTAGGGGCAACGACCTGACTGAGAAGAGCAGGTGCTGTGAATGTTGCCAAGGAATTGCTGTTTTGCTGTGCAGTGATTTAAAGGGCCGGAAGCCTGTTTTGTCCAGTGGAGCAAGCTCTGCTCATGCGATTGTGGACTGTTTTTTTCCTGTGGTGCAAGCTGTGTGCGGATTTAAAGGGCCAGAAGCACAATAAAAGACACAGACCTGTCAAAATGGCTGCAAAATGGTGGAGCCCATGGGAAAAGTCCTGCGAGTTGGAGATCGGGGGAATACCGCTGGGAGTTATATTAGACTCCCGCCAGCAGGTGTCTCGGGTCATGCCCGAAGTACTGGACTTTCTAGAGAGGGGCCAGAGACAGATGTCACCGTGTCACTGACCTTTGTAACAGACTATGGTACGGTACAATTTAAACTCTTAAAATGTGAGACTCTGGAAGAGGAGTTTGTGCTTGGCAAAGACTTTCCATTATTCTGGCAGCTGTGGAGCGGAGAGTCCGATAAACAGCAGATATGTGCCGTTGCTGAGGGCAACCGTCGGGAAGACAGGAAGGTGGAGAGTGGTGCGGTTCTCAGGAGTGCCTATTTTCCTTGCGACTGTACACAGAGTCCTCAAGGATGCAGTTGGAGGGACCATCCAGAAAAAATTGTGACTCCAGGCCATGTTGTTTCTAGTGGCAACGGTTACAGTAAGGAGTCTGCTGGTGTTCGGGATACCAAGAACCAAGAGAAGGCTGGTGATCTCGGTAGAGGTGTCAGGGAAGATCCTCGTCTCCTGAGACTGCCAACCCCGTGACATCGCTGGGTAAGACTGTTCCTATTGATAATGTGGTGACAGTACGCCGGCGGCAGTTGCTACCTGCCGGGCTGGTGAGCGATAAATGGCCGAGACGAGGAACTGTCTCGGAAATGTGTGACATTGGGAAAAACGCAGTGTCTGAACAGGCGGGTAAGCCTGTTGTGATTATTCCCCGCAGGGATCTGGAGGGGAGAAGGTTTTTGTGTCACGTAAGCTGCCCATGATCAAAGTAAAAAAATGGGTGGCGCTATGAAAGATAGCAGTCCAGTCCAAACGTTGTTGGACGCAGGAAGCCAGGGGAGCCTGGTACGTGCCAGCATGGTGGCTGGGGACTATGTGCTGGACAATTGTGCGGATAAGAAGGACTATCCGATGGTTTTCACTGAGCGTGAGGCTCTAGTGGGAACTGGGACTGATGAACTTGATGTGGCAAATAAAATTATGCATGACATGATGTGGGGCAATAGGGACACTTCTGTAGAAAGTGGTGACGCTCCTGCAGAACCTGTACCTGTCCCTTTAAGTAAAGGTGTAAGGGAAAGGACCATTGAAAACAGTTGTGTAGTTGAAGAGAAAAATGAAAATGTGGTGTCATGTGCAAGACATGATGGTGATGATGATGATGATGACGACATGCCTTTTCTCTTACAAAGTGATGGTACCATATTTGCCGAAAAGCATAATGTTATTGTGGATAATGTGAAGGTGCTGCACATAGAAAACAAGTTACTTGAAGTGCCTAATGATATGTGTGACGATGCTATACCTGCTCCTTTAAAGGGTGTGATCAGGGAGAAGCTCCCCTGTTGGTAAAAATGTGGATGGTATAAAAATGCTAATTGATGTTAAGAGCTCACAACTGAGGGCAACCACTGTGAAAAATGTGCAAGTACATGGGGCAGTCCTAGAGGGTGTACCACACGTACTAGAAGTGGATATGCAGTCTCCACAGGTTTCTATGATTAATAAAATGTCCCAGGTGGGGATTAGTTCATCGGTGCCCCTAGAGGACAGGATTGAGAATGACACGAGCGGTATATTTAACGCATGTTCTGTGACCGATAGCAACTCAGAGAGAGAGGCTGCCATGTCGAGGACTTGCGAAACTAAAGGGGTTACTAGTAGCGACCAGATGACTGTTATATCTGACGAGACGAGAGTTCAGTTGGGTGACGTCAGCCTAGTGTCTGAAGCTCATATTCAGACAGTCTTAGATGACCTGACAGGACCGTACAGCTGCAGACAGGAGGCTGATCTCACTCTCGCCACAGGGTCCCTGGATACGATAGAGAAGGGACTAGCTGTCGTCACGGAGTCACTAAAAAAGGCTGCAGAAGGGTCAAAAGAGGAGACCCCTGAAAAGATGAGTGAACTGAAGGGTCTACTGCCTGGTGTCCTGGGGAAGGGAAAAGACTCCAGAAAGACACAAAAGTCTATAGTAGACATCAGCAATGGCCTTGAAGAGTTCCTGGGTGGAAATCCCACAGAGTGTCTAAGGAAGAATGGTGGTACTCCTACAACTGCTGTTACACCAGAACAGAGTGAAGAGCAGCTAGAACAGAAGGCCCAAGAGTGGGGCGCTGCTAACAAGCTGGTGCGGAAAACTAAGAAGACCAAGGCCCTCGCCTTGGCTAGAGCACTTGAAAAAGCGCTTAAGGAGCGAGATGAATTGGAGAGGCTGAACAAGCAACTCAGAGCAGAGATGGAAGATCTCAGGAGCTTAAAAGATGAAGTCAATGAGTTGGAGAAGTCTCTGCATGCTCCTGCGCAGCAGGTTGAAGAAAATGAGATACCTGAAGAGGAAGATCCTCTAAAAGATGCCAAGAAGTCAGAGCCCGTTAAGAATGGGTCTGGAGGTGGTGGCGCTGTGGTGCCAGCTGAGGCAGAGAAGAAGATGGAAGATGTATCTGCTGAACCAGATGATGGTGCTGAGGTGAATGCAGAAGCCCAGAGATGCGTGGCGGTGTGTGGCCAGGACCTGGTCATGAAAGACATTCCCTCTGCTGTCAATGCCTTCCATAAAGCCAGCAGTCTGCTGGGGAAGAAATACGGGGGACCGACGACCAGTATGAGGGTCTTGTCTACTCCGATAGGCTGGCTCTCCTGAATCCTGCCCGAAAGGAGAACCATATCCTGGGTGAACCTCTGCAGGGATTGCCAGAAGACGACGAGTCTGGTGAAGACTCTGATGTCCCCAGTACCTCCAACCTTGATGAGAAAGAGGAGGAGGAGTTAAGAATGCAAGTATGTGATTCCGTGTCCGAGAAGGATGAGAAGGCTAACAAAGTGGATGAAGACTCCAAAGGAGTCTCAAAGGCTGAAGGAACTAAGGCCGTTGAGTTGGAGTGGGGAAAAACCTCAGATGTTTCCCAACGTAGGAGCTTTGACCCTGGAGGGGTTTAAGTAAGGTGAAAAGTCCTACGGCCTTTATCAGGGGGAGGATATGTGGCAGTGGAGCTGCCAGAAGGCCATAGGAAGGCCATTGAGTGGCATATCTCACCCAGAGAAAGCTGGGTGAGAACAAGAAAGGTTGGGAAAATGTTTTTCCCACTGTCTGCAGCAGTCAGGCTGGTAATGGGGATAATTATCAGCCAGCTGAGGAGCTTGGATTAATGTGGGTTGAGCTTCTCAATCAGGGCTCCCAGTCTGGGAAAGGAGCAGGCTGTGTCAAGGCCTGTGGGAGCCGGGACCCTCTAACCCTGTGTGTAGGGTAAGCACTTGTGATGTGTCTTGGGGAGCTGGGTGGTAGACCCAGATCCTGATAGAGAGGGAAAGACTGTTTAGTCAGTGGCCAGACGGCCGAGGATTTATTTTTATGATTTTGTTGTACTGCTGTTGTGACAATAAAGCTGGTCGTGGCCAGTTTGCACCCAAATCTACAGTGGTGGAGTGGCTTCTTGATGTGTGCCAACCGTCTAGGGCGTTAAGACGGCGATCTGGAAGAGCTAAATGACCCCGAGTTGTTACAATATATATATATATATATAATTTAGGGGGCACATATTTAGGGGACATTTATTACACATAAGGGGACATATTCTTCCCCACAAGGGCCACAATGAGCCCCTGTGGAATACTAAGGGCAGATGTGCGCAGATGCTGGGCACATCTGCGCACATCATTGTCTATTCGTATATGCACATATGTAATATGCATACACGTGTTCGTATGCATATATACATATATGCATACATTTCAACCCTTCCTCAACAATCCTCCTGTTGTCGGGAATACGACAATATTTTTGGGGGAATGGTTGAGACATATTTGCCCCCCTTAACCCCATCCTTAGTGCACACTGATACTTAGGTACCTGGACATCACCCATCCAGACCTACAGTCGTGGCCAAAAGTTTTAAGAATTACATAAATATTGGAAATTGGAAAAGTTGCTGCTTAAGTTTTATAATAGCAATTTGCATATACTCCAGAATGTTATGAAGAGTGATCAGATGAATTGCGTAGTCCTTTTTGCCATGAAAATGAACTTAATCCCCAAAAACCTTTCCACTGCATCTCATTGCTGTAATTAAAGGACCTTCTGAGATCATTTCAGTAATCGTCTTGTTAAATCAGGTGAGAATGTTGACGAGGACAAGGCTGGAGATCATTATGTCAGGCTGATTAGGTTAAAATGGCAGACTTGAGATGTTAAAAGAGGGTGATGCTTGAAATCAATTTATTACGTTGCATAAAAATGGCTTTACAGGCAAGAATATTGTGGCTACTAAGATTGCACCTCAGTCAACAATTTATATGATCATCAAGAACTTCAAGGAAAGAGGTTCAATTCTTGTTAAGAAGGCTTCAGGGCGTCCAAGAAAGTCCAGCAAGCGCCAGGATCGTCTCCTAAAGAGGATTCAGCTGCGGGATTGGAGTGCCACCAGTGCAGAGCTTGCTCAGGAATGGCAGCAGGCAGGTGTGAGCGCATCTGCACGCACAGTGAGGTGAAGACTTTTGGAAGATGGCCTGGTGTCAAGAAGGACAGCAAAGAAGCCACTTCTCTCCAAAAAAACCCCATCAGGGACAGATTGATCTTCTGCAGAAAGTATGGTGAATGGACTGTTGAGGACTGGGGCAAAGTCAGATTCTCTGATGAAGCCTCTTTCCGATTGTTTGGGGCATCTAGAAAAGGCTTGTCCGGAGAAGAAAAGGTGAGTGCTACCATCAGTCCTGTGTCATGCCAACAGTAAAGCATCCTGAGACCATTCATGTGTGGGGTTGCTTCTCATCTAAGGAAGTGGGCTCACTCACAATTTTGCCCAAAAACACAGCCATGAATAAAGAATAGTACCAAAACACCCTCCAACAGCAACTTCTTCCAACAATCCAACAACAGTTTGGTGAAGAACAATGCATTTTCCAGCACGATGGAGCACAGTGCCATAAGGCAAAAGTGCCAACTAAGTGGCTCGGGGACCAAAACGTTAACATTTTGGGTCCATGGCCTGGAAACTCCCAGATCTTAATCCCATTGAGAACGTGTGGTCAATCCTCAAGAGGTGGGTGGACAAACAAAAACCCACTAATTCTGACTCCAAGAAGTGATTATGAAAGAATGGGTTGCTATCAGTCAGGAATTGGCCCAGAAGTTGATTGAGAGCATGCCCAGTCGAATTGCAGAGGTCCTGAAAAAGAAGGGCCAACACTGCAAATACTGACTCTTTGCATAAATGTCAAGTAATTGTCAATAAGAGCCTTTGAAACGTATGAAGTGCGAGTAATTATATTTCACTACATCACAGAAACAACTTAAACTAAAATCTAAAAGCAGTTTAGCAGCAAACTTTGAGAAAACTAATATTTGTGTCATTCTCAAAACTTTTGGCCACGACTGTACTTCCTCCGACCTGCCCTTTACTGTAACCTATTCCTCCATCCACAGGATACACCGTCTTCTTCTCACGGTACCTTTCCTAACATCTTTTGCTTTTATCGTTTCGGTATCAGCCCCTCCTACTGTCGTTTTTTTCTTGACTTCCAGAGCGGCTTGACCCTCGCAGTATTCAACTGGCCTTTCTTTCAGGTAACCGTCTTCCAGTGTTAGTCACCCCTGATGAGTTTGGAGTGACCACTCCCTCACTATCTCTCGGTATTGCTGCCGATCTTCAGGTGTAGTCCACCCCCAAGGAATCTGGGGCGGTTCCACCCTCACAATCTCAGTTTCCAACTGCGCCAACTTTCTTCAAGCACGACTTTCGTCCGACATCTCTTGTTCCATCTTGATTGAAGAATGGGTGCGGTTCTCCCATGGACAGATGAATAGGTCTTTACAAGGCAGGTCAGATTTTTCATTAAGCAAGGTGATGTCATGGTATCTAAATTCTAACTGCGGAAACACCTCCACCACACTAAACATCCAGCCCCTCCCTTATGAACCTCACCGTTCCAGGGTTCAAAGTGGAAAATGGCAAACAGAGGGGGCCTGTCCCTATCGTGCCCTAATCTTATCCCCATTCACACAAAATACATCCTATTTACACAGTTCCAGTCCCCCAACCCACCTAAACCCAAGAACATCTATCACAAAAAAGAATATTTACACAATACTATGAGGTCTCAGGAAGGCATAGGACGTACCTCCCAAAACCTCATATGAAAGTTCAGTCCAATTTATGGGGTCTCAGGACAATATGGGATTTTCCATCCTGAACCCCTCCACACAAATTGTCCCGTCCTTTGGGTCTTTTTAGGCTTCAGGACTTTAGTGAAATTAAGTCCTGAGCCTCCGGTGGTTGAGTTCGTGTAGTGCTGTCTGGTTCTGGTTTAGTTGGTCCGCTAGTCTCTTGACCCTCCGATACATCCACCATAGTCCGAGATACATGAGTCCAACCAGAACCAGAATCACTGTGTTTATCAATAAATTGAAAAATGAAGTTGCCTTAGGACTGTATCCAAAAAGACTCTTCCACCATGATATCTTTGATTCCTTGTCCAATGCTGTGGCAACCACGGTAATTTTCATCCGGTCATATGTCAGCTGGATCGTGGCCTGCTTCTCTGTCTCCCGAAGGTGCTGTATAATTTCTTCCTCTTGGCTGAAGTCCAGCAGGAGATGCTTAAGTTCTTTGCCGAAGCAAAGAATCTTTTGTAGTCTCACAGGAACATCGGGGCGAATGTCAAGTCTTTTCTACGGGGTAATCGAGGTTCTTCCCTGCTGCTCTGCAACGTCCAGACCTAGAACTGGACTAAGGGTACAGTACACTCCGGGGGGGAGTTCTCCTCGTTTGGTGCAATTAAGTCCATAGATTGCATACGATCCGTTACTCCCTTGGTACCAACACCAATACCCCTGTCCTAAGTATTTTAAGGAGGACGAGGGTATTGGGTTGGCCTTCATCTCACAGGTCTCCTCGGTGTTCCAACACTGGTGCATAAGCACCCGATCCCGACTACCCTGACAGAGGATGGCATCCTCTCTCAACCAACATCCCTCAGTGTCCAACAAAGAAGGATGGCCTTCTTCATAGGTTAGAATGCTCGAGGGGAGCTGGGGATGAAGTACCGTCCGATTGTTGATCACCGTTCCTAGATTGATGGCACTGTATACCTGTCTGAGGCGACCAGACACAGGTGCCAAGGACGAAGCAGCGCAGGTTAAATTTTCGACATCCATGCCACTGAACCACCCACCAGTTGGTATGATTGATGGCAAAAGAAGAGATCAGTGGACTTAACCGCTGACGGAGGTTGAATGGGAAGTGGCCGCTGTGTAACGCTGAAACAATATTGTTACGGTATAACCCGGTATAGTGAGGGTTAATACCGTTCGGGCGATTCCCCTGGCGAAGAGCACAGCAACCCACAACCGCTGGAATCCACCGAACTGGAACCATACGAAGTCCTCCTTTCCTGGAACAGGCAAGAGAACGTTCTGACATAGCAATTCCCCCCAAGTACGAGACGAGGCTCCGTATTAATGGTTAAACAGGAATTCTAACTTTATTGAGGGCTGCCTGCCCGGTATTTATGCAGGTCTCCCACCTGGTGGACACTCCCCTAGGGGACCAGAAGGAAGACTGAGACACAGGGGATACAGCAGCCAATCACACACAAAGGGACAATAGGGACAACCACACCCAGCATATTCCTCCCCTCTGCCTGTGATACAATTACCCTACATGGGTAATGTAATCATCCCAGGCAGGAGAATACACAATGTCTTCTGTCCTGGAGACAATCGAGGACTCATTCAATTATCTCTCAGGACAAAGGGAAATCGCCAATACACACGTGGGGACAATAGGACAGACATCATTATTCAATATACAATGTCCCACCCTTTACAGTACACACAGACATTTAACATATCCCCAGATGGCTTGGATCTGAGCGCTCAATATATCCAAACAGCGCTCAGATGCCACAAACACAGTCAAATCGTCATGGGGTTTAAGTTTAGCATGGGCTGATGAGAGGGCCCATAATCCTGGGGCAAGAGGCTGGCAATCTGTCCCCTCCAAAACCCAGTGGCGCGGTTGGTTTCGCCACACATCTCCCCTTTTCCAAACAGACTAACAGGGTATCTGACCTTCTGCCGGTCAGTGCCCTTGTTAGTCCAGCAGCCCACCCACAAAACAGAAACAGCAGTACAGCCCACCCACAATAAATGGTTACTACACCTGAGCAAGGGATAAACCTGTCCATGTCCATGTGCCTCACTACGGCTGTGTGGGGGACTGGTAGACTGCCTGAGTGGGTTGTTGAGTGGGCAGAGACCAGCGGTACTCTGCCCTGGTGCCAGCGCTACCACGGAAGTAGCCTGGTTGGAGCCTGGTTGTTGTAGGGGAGACCGACTGTCTCCCCTTTAGATACACAGCTCTGCTGTTGTAGGGAGAGACTGACTGTCTCCCCTTTAGATAGACCACCATGCTGCTGTGGGGGAGACCGACTGTCTCCCCTTTGGCTAAATGGCCCTGTTGCTGGGGACAGGACCGACTGTCCCTACCCCTGTGCTGTGAGTGCAGAGACCACGGTCCCATCTGCACTGTTGTGGGGCTTACTGTCTCCCCTGGTGCGTTAAACTGCCGCTGGGGATGGAGACTGGGCTCCCAATTCCCTGTAAATCACACGGCCGATGGGGAATGGAGATGATGCTCTTCTCTCCCTGCAAAACATACTGCCGCTGGGGAGCAGGACCGACTGTCCCTACTCCCTTAAAATCCGGCTGCCGCTGGGGATCTGGGCCGACTACCCAGCATCCCTGTAGGGCCGGTGGAGAGCTCTCGGTCCCATCTCCACTGTTGTGGGGCTTACTGTCTCCCCCTGATATGTTAAGCTGCCGCTGGGGAGAGCAGGTAACAAGCTTCTCTCCCAGACATACTTCCAGCCGCTGGGGAGGGAGACCGACTGTCTCCGCTCCCAACACAGTGTCCTGCTGCTGGGGAAAGGAGACTGGGCTCTCTATTCCCTGCCGGACGCTCTGCCGATGGGGAGGGAGGACAAGGCTCTCCTCTCCCAGTAAGTCACTCTGCTGCTGGGGGCCAGGACCGACTGTCTCTGCCCCCTGTAACTTAGCCTGCCGCTGGGGAATGGAGACTGGGCTCTCTATTTCCTGCTGGACACTCTGCCGATGGGGAATGGAGCCTGGGCTCCCAATTCCCTGCACTTGACTCTGCCACTGGGGGACAGGACCGACTGTCTCTGCCCCCTGTAACTCAGCCTGCCGCTGGGGAATGGAGACTGGGCTCCCAATTCCCTGCAGGACCGGTGGAGAGACCTCGGTCCCATCTCCACCGGCCACCTGGGGTTCTTCCCAGTAGACCTCCACAATATCCTCCCAGCTGAAGGGCTCTGGACCTGGGT